>JAJJWX010000395.1:0-1335338 GCA_023529315.1 Papaver bracteatum | reverse complement strand
GTCTTCTGTGACTCCCTCCAACCTTTTTTTCTTCTCATCTTGCGGTTCTTTTTAGTTGCTAGGTTAAAACTTGGATCTAAAACACCAGTGACGGAGGTGAGGGTCAAAAGATTCATATAACTATAGATTAGCCCAGAGTAAAACTTTTCATTAGCCCATTAGTATGACATATTCATATGACTTCTTCCCAATTTAATTGTTATAGTGTTGTGTTTTTTATACTTCTTTTAAACTTTTGTGTGCTCTTCTGTTTCGGTTAGTGCTTAGAAATTAAATTCAACTGTGAAATTTACTCTCACTTCATCACAATTTGATCTATCTAGCCCATATTGTTTCCAAATAATTACTAGAACTTGGTCCATGCGTACGTAAACTAAAAAAATAACCCAAATATCAAAATCTATTACATAATATATTTCCCCCTTTTCTTTTCTTTTAATAAACAATGACAAAAATTTGACATTTAAATGTTCTGATGTATCGGTTTTTAATTTCATGAACTGATTTGAGAACCATACAAAGATATAGAAGTAACATTTTAAAAATTCAAAAATTCGGGCGGCCTTCAGCCGCATTTTAGATAATAATATTTATTTTTATTATATATGTTGTCTTCGCAATATAATATTGTCACTGAGTTAAACCTTACTATATAAAAAATGATAAGCAGCATGCAGTGCTTTTATCACTGTATTTAAATTTAAGCCATTTAGATTGATATAATCTGGGTGTACGAAGAAGAAGAAAAATAGCCCACCCGGACACAAATTCCTGATTCCGTCGCTGGTTATGCTGTGACTAGGAGCTCGAGTTGGATTGACAGCAATCTGTGAAGATGGGAGAAATGGGTCGTGCTTGACTCAGTGGTGCTGAGAGATGCTATTGATAAACTAATGGAGAAGAACTGAAGTTCGATGATTCTATGGCGATGAAGCTGTGGTTGGCTGCTGTCGACGATAGTGAGTAATGGTAAACTGCCAGTAATGCTGGTGATGGGTTTGTTTGTTGTAGTTTATCGACTTTGGCAGTGACTGGTGATCAGTGGAACGAGACTGGTGATTGGTGTAGCTGTGGTTCGATGGCTCTCGGTGTTTAACGGACTTGGCTCGTGCATGCAATGAACGTACTGATGGGCTGATGGCTGGTTGGCAAACACTGTTGCCTGTAATGGTGTTGATTTTCGGTGGCTGGGACAATGGAGATGGTTGTCGAATGAAGTTCATGGAGTTACGGACAGAACATGGAGGTTAACAGGGAACGATCAATGGTGATCGAGATGGCAGAGATGAGATAATATGTTATTGGCATTATCATCATGGTGAATGAAGACTGCTGCTCGATCGAGTCAAGGATGAATAAGGTATGGTGGTGGTATCAGTGTTAGATAACGATGGAAACTGTGGTCGATGCCACTGATGATGATAGAAACTACCGGAGTTTGGAGCTGTTGACTGCCGGAGATGATGGAACATGAAATGGTGATGACGCTGATGGAGTTAATGGTGCTGTGGTTATCGAATGGTGGAGTGTGAGAACATGAGTTCGAGTCTCCAGGAGAGCAAACCACGGTAGTGAGTTAGAAGTTTACGGCTAGAAACTAAGCCGTGATGGAAAGAAAAAAAAATGTACGAAAGTTCCAGGAAAATAATCGTATGGGAAACTCATCCGTAAAAATGTTTGAAAAAAAAAAAACATTCAGGAGAGTAATCGGACAGGAAACCCATCCGTAATGAAGAAAAGAATTCCGAGTGAAAATCCAACATAAATTATCGCTGGTGATGTTTCTGTCCGAGGGAATTTGGGTAGGGTTAATTAGTATTTTGGTCGTAAGTTTTGGTATGTCTTTGAGTTTGGGTCGTAAGTTTGTCCGTTTTTGAGTTTGGGTCGTTGACCCCGTTAGTCAACGACGTCGCTAGTCAAACTGTTAGTCAAAGTTAACTTCAGTTAGCCAATGTATTTACCCAGTTTGTCGAGGTTCTCCAGACCTCGTTAGAAGTCGGAATTAAGAGTTTGACCCCATCTTAGAAAGAAGAAATAACCACCTTCCAAACTCACTTTAAAAATCTAGATTCAGAGTTCAAATGGTCAATCAAAAGTATGCGCAAACTAGGTCACAAAACTGCGTAGCTACAGATTTCAGCTCAGGCCAGCTAGTTTCCGGGGAATAGATCTCCTAAACGATAAATCTGATTGCTAAGACCTTTTAACTCATTAAATACAAGACATAGAGGAACATTTTTCGTTAAGAAAGTGTCGCCTAAATCCCTACCTGTTGGTGCCAATTTCTCAGACAACAAGGGGCAGAAAACTGTGGCAGAAAACACTCGGAATGGAAATATGCCTGTCAGTTCCAGGAAACTGACAGGCTAATAGCAGTTGAAGTTTGATAATGGGCTGGCGGACTATGCAGTGTTAAACCCGAGCCCATTATTTGGGTTAGCATATATTTGTCAAGGCTACAGTTTGGCAGTGACCAGTTTATGGAATTTGGCCAAGTTTTGGCAACCATTCGACCGGGATTTGAAGCACGGGCACAACTACAAGTGGGACACCTATATAAGAGAACTTCTAATATTTTTGGGAAATCAATCTTATAATCTTTAGTCAAGTTTTGGTGAGAAGAACACAAGGAAGAAAAGCTAGGGTTTTGGAGCAATTCATCACCGTAACTATTTCTTTACCATTTTATTATATGAAACTCATGGGTTTTGTTAGTACCATGAGTAGCTAAACTTCTTAGTGATTGGGGATGAATTCTAAGTTCTAGACACGATTTGAGTTATTATATAAATCTATTTTGAAGTTCTTCACATGATTATTGATTCTTTATACTAATTAGACATTTATGATTAATTGATAGATTGTTTAGGTGGCTAACTGAATTAATTTGTTAATTCAATCAAATGATAGTATTGAGTTAGGATATAAGTAATAGTCGAATAATTTATACAAAAGTAGAGAACACAAGAACTTGCAGAGGGATTCTGTGTAACGATTGTGTGTATAAACAACACTAGAAAGTGGACCTTGAGATAAGAGTCTAACTACTAGGATCAATCTATAATTCACAAAAGATAAAGCATTCGGAGAAATTACACCTTGAGTGAGCTACTACTAGGTGGTTTAGACGAATAGAATCTGGTATTGGAGAGCTTCCGTACTCAGTGATATAAGGAATTTAGGGGATAGCACTGAGCTAGTTGTTATTCCGCGGTTGGTAATAATCTGTGATTAGTTGTATTAATGGATGAATATAATAACTTGATGATGGTTTAGTAACGAAGAAGGATTCCCTGGTCATATTTCTCTCCATTGCTTGCAACTTAATTATTTTCAATTGCTTTATTTACTTTGTTTACAATCTAAAACAAAACTCCCCATTGTGACACTTTTGACAACTAAATCTCCCTGCTCTTCGTGGGAACGATCCTTACTTCCATTATATTACCAGTTAATTGTGTGCAAATAAGTAATTTAATTTGAGTGCACCTACGACACGCATCAAATTTTGGCGCCCCTGCCGGGGAGCAGTCGGTAGCTTTAGTTATTATTTCTTTTTATTTTCTTTTTGTTTTTAGTCTTATTTTTAGTTTTTGATTTAGCTTTTGAGAATTTTATTTCAGGTACTTAATCTCTAGCATCGAAGGATTGAAATTACCAGAGGTGTGGAATTCAAACTCGCAAGGGAACGGTACTACAAGCACGTCCAAAGTTGCAATAAGAATCTTCTACATCAACAATGGTAGGCGGTAACAATAATCCACCACCACCTCCACCTCCGGAGAGAAAGTTAGGAGAGTTGACATCTCCATGCTTATATTCGCAACCATTGTGCATTACAATCACTGAACCAGTGGAGCTGAAGTCGAATCTACTTCATCATCTACCAAAGTTCAAGGGACATCCAGGTGAAAATCCAAATCGACACCTTCAACAGTTCCATAACACAATGACAAGTCTGAGGCATGCAACCGCAGACAGAGATATGGATATGCTACAAGCCTTTACGTTCTCATTGACAGACTTAGCAGAAGAATGGTTGTATTGTCTTCCTTCTGGGAGTGTTACAACATGGGATGGAATGAAAAAGCTATTTCTGGAGAAATATTTTCCTGCTTCCAAAGCAGCATCCGTTCGCAAGGAGATTAGTGGCATTCTACAGATGTCTGGGGAGTCTCTATATGAATATTGGGAGAGGTATAAGAGGGTGTTGGAAAGCTTCCCACACCATAATATATCATCAACACTTATCATTCAATACTTCTACGAAGGATTACTTCCAGAACAGAGGAATTTGATTGATGCAGCTGCTGGTGGTTCACTTACTAAGAAGACAATCTCGCATGCAACCAGCTTGATTGAGAGCATGGCTGCCAATTCTCATCAATTTTATACCAGAAATGACTCTAATATCAGAAGAGTTAGCGAGATGGGGGTATATGCACAATCAGAGCAACGGATAAACAACATAGAGAAGGTGGTAAAACTAATGGCAGCTGTGATTATTCCTACTTATGAAGAAGAGTCTGAACATGTGAATGATGTGTTCCCTAATCAGAGGACAAGGTATGATCCCTACTCTAATACTTATAATCCAGGTTGGAAAGATCACCCAAATTTCAGTTATGCAAATCAGCAAGCTGCAACTCCTAATCCTTATGGGCGACAAAGTGGTTTTCAACAACCACGGTTCCGACAACAACCTCCACCTCAGCCTCAACAACAGAATCAGAATTCTAGTTTAAAGGAGATGATGAAAATGATGATGCAAAAGCTCAGCGTCAAGATACAATTCTGCAGAAACAAGATATGGCTATAAAGGACTTGCAACTTCAAATGGGATAGTTGGCTACAGACATGAATCAAATAAAAGCACAAGCTTCGACAAAGTTGCCATCACAACCTTTTGTGAACCAAGGAGAGCACGTTAATGTTGTAACTCTAAGAAGTGGGAATCAAACTGAAGAGCCACAACAACAAAAAGAGGTTAGTAACGACATTGAAAAGGAAGTAGAGGAGGAAACCGTCCCAAAGGAAAAGCCAACCTCAACCGGCCAACCTAAGGATACGGTTCCCACCTTTACCACACCACCTCCTTTCCCTAGTCATTTTTCCAAATCAAATAAGAAAGCTCAAGATAAGGAGATCATGGACATTTTCAGCAAGATACAAATCAACATCCCATTTATTGAGGCCATCAGAACCGTACCCAGGTATGCTAAGGTTTTGAAGGATTTGTGTACAAGGAAGGATAGGTTGATTGCTAATGAAATTACTCAGGTGGGAGAAAGTGCAACAGCTATGCTATTGAAGAAGATTCCTGCAAAGTGTGAAGATCCTGGGGGTTTCACCATGCCAATCACTATTGGTACTAAGAGGTTTGAGTGTGCTTTGCTTGATTTGGGAGCATCTATAAGTGTTATGTCAGTCGATGTTTATGATTCTTTGAATCTTGGACCTTTGAAAGAAGCGAATATTACTATTCAATTGGCAAACAAGTCCAATATATATACTAAGGGAGTCGTGGAGGACGTGTTAGTTCAAGTAAATCAGTTAATCGTTACAGTTGATTTTTACATTGTGGATATGCATAATGGAGATAATTGTTCGTCTACTTCGTTACTTCTTGGAAGACCGTTTATGAAAACAGCAAAGACGAAGATTGACGTGGACAATGGTGCACTCACTATGGAATTTGATAAGGAGGTTATACGCTTCAATATTTTTGAAGCTATGCGTTATCCTAGTGATGTTCACTCCGCTTTCTCTGTTGATGTTATTGGTTCGTTGGCACAACAGATGTTTGATTTGAACAAAGAAGATGAACTTGAATCGGTGCTACAAAATAGCATTGATTTGGACGTCCATGGCATTCCTAACTTGGACGTTGATATTTCTAAGGAGTTTGTTAAGACATGTGGTGCTTTAACGTCATCACAAGAATTCAAAACATGTAATATTTCACATATCTCTTTACCTATTACTGATGAAGTTCCTTTACCTTCTGTTGTGCAGGCACCAAAATTAGAGCTGAAACCTCTACCTGATCACTTAAAGTATGCTTTCTTGGGTGATGGGGAAGAACTTCCAGTCATTATTGCAAAGAATCTCACAGCAATACAGGAAGAACGCCTTCTTCGGGTTTTGAAAGAGCACAAAACGGCTATTGGTTGGACAATTGCTGATATTAAAGGCATTAGTCCATCCACATGCATGCATATAATCCATATGGAAGATGATGTAAAGCCAGTACGTGATGCTCAGTGTAGGCTTAACCCCCCAATGATGGAGGTCGTGAATAAAGAGATCCTCAAATTACTTAGTGTGGGGGTGATTTACCCAATTTCTGACAGCAAATGGGTTAGTCTGGTCCAAGTGGTGCCTAAGAAATCAGGAGTCACTGTTGTTAGAAATCAAGATGATGAACTTGTTCCTAAAAGAGTTCAAACAGGATGGCGAGTGTGCATAGACTACAGAAATCTCAATTCGGCTACTCGCAAGGATCACTTTCCTTTGCCTTTCATTGATCAGATGTTAGAGAGGTTAGTGAGACATTTATATTATTGCTTTTTGGATGGTTATTCGGGATACAATCAAATTGTTATTGCACTGGAGGATCAAGAGAAGACAACTTTTACTTGTCTATTCGGTACATTTGCATATAGAAGAATGCCATTTGGTCTTTGCAATGCGCCTGCCACTTTTCAGAGATGTATGGTTAGTATATTTTCTGATTACGTGGAGAACATCATTGAGGTATTTATGGACGACTTTAGTGTTTATGGCCATTCATTTGATATTTGTTTAAATAATCTTGAACTTGTGCTTAAAAGATGCATAGACACTAATTTGGTTTTAAACTGGGAGAAATGTCATTTTATGGTAGACCATTAAATTGTACTTGGCCACGTCGTTTCCTCTAAAGGTCTCGAAGTGGACAAGGCAAAGATAGACTTGATTAGGAACTTACAGTACCCTACTTCGGTGAGGGAAATTCGATCGTTTCTTGGTCATGCAGGTTTTTATAGGAGGTTTATCAAAGATTTCTCCAAAATCTCAATGCCGATGTGCAAATTGTTGCAAAAGGAGGTTGCCTTTAACTTCGACCAGGAGTGCAAGGATGCCTTTAATAAATTGAAGGAATTGTTGACTACTGCACCAATTATTAAGTCACCTGACTGGAGTTTGCCGTTCGAGTTAATGTGTGATGCAAGTAATTATGCAATCGGAGCTGTTTTGGGTCAAAAAGTAGACAAGAGGTCACATGTGATTTATTATGCATCAAGGACCCTAAACGATGCTCAAATAAACTATTCTACTACTGAGAAGGAGTTGTTGGCTATAATATTTGCATTAGAAAAATTTAGAGCTTATTTGGTGGGTGCCAATGTGATTGTATATTCTGATCATGCAGCACTACAGTACCTATTGAAAAAGAAGGAGGCTAAGCCAATACTCATTCGTTGGATTCTTTTGCTACAAGAATTCAATATAGAAATTAGAGATAAGAAAGGTGTTGAGAATACAGTTGCTGATCATCTTAGTAGACTTTTTATTTCCGAAGAAGAACTCCCATTACATGATAGTTTTCCAGACGAACAACTTTTCTCAATTGAAGAATCAACACCTTGGTACGCTGATATAGTGAACTATTTGGTTACAAGGCAAGTACCTAGTACTATGTCTAATTTTCAAAAGCTAAAGCTTAAGAAAATAGCCAAGCAGTATGTGTGGGATGAGCCCTACTTGTGGAAATATGGTGTTGATCAAATTATTCGCAGGTGCGTACCTAACTCTGAATTTCAATCAATTCTATCTTTTTGTCATTCTTATGCTTGTGGTGGTAACTTTGGTTCTAAACGTATCGCTCTCAAAGTCCTTGAGAGTGGCTTTTATAGGCCAACCCTATTTGAGGATGCATATGCTTTTTGCAAATCTTGTGATAGATGTCAACGAACGGGCAATCTAGGTGCTCGAAATCAAATGCCACTCAATCCTATTCTCACTGTCGAGATTTTGGATATGTGGTGCATTGATTTTATGGGTCCTTTTGTTAATTCGGATGGAAAATTTTATATACTTCTTGCTGTGTATTATGTTTCAAAATGGGTGGAATCTAAAGCCACCCCTACTAATGATTCTCAAGTTATTTGTGAGTTTGTGAAGGAATATATTTTCTCTAGACATGGTACACCAAGAGTGGTTATCAGTGATGGAGGCTCGCACTTCAAGAAATCCTTCCATGATCTTCTCAAGAAGTACAACATTACACACAAGATTGGTATGCCGTATCACCCATAAACTAGTGGGCAAGCTGAAATTTCAAATCGTGAGATTAAGTCCATCCTTGAGAAAACCGTTAACACTACACGGACGGATTGGATTTATAGACTCAACGATGCACTTTGGGCATATATAACAGCATATAAGACACCGATTGGTATGTCTCCATATCGGTTGGTTAATGGCAAAGCTTGTCATCTCCCAGTTGAACTTGAGCATAAGGCTTATTGGGCGGTAAAGATGTGCAACATGGCGTATGATAAAGCATGGAAACATAGGCAACTACAAATCAATGAGCAAGAGGAGATACGTAATGATGCTTACGAGAGTTCTCGTATATATAAGGAAAAGACTAAGCTTTTCCATGACAAGATGATTTCTCGGAAGAATTTTGTTGTGGGACAAAAAGTTCTTTTATTTCATTCTCATCTTAAGTTATTTCCTGGTAAGCTAAGGTCCAAATGGATTTGACCATATGTTGTTACTAATGTTTATTCTCATGGTGCAGTTGATATCACTAGTCTTAGAGATGGGACTACTTCTAAGGTCAATGGACATAGATTGAATCCACATTATGAAAACATCGCTTATGTGAATGTGGATGAGATAGATCTTCAAGATTTGCTCCCTCTGGGGTAGCATAAGGAGAATGCCAAGTCAGGCTGAGGACGTAAAACTAAGCGCTAAATGGGAGGCAACCCATCGGTTTTGTATCTCTATATTTTGTATTTTATTTTTCTTAGCTTTTCATATCATATTTGCATCCCCATGTTTAATTTCGTTGAGTCCGTAATCTATTTTAGAAGAAAATTATGACGAATACCTTTTTGTCAGAAAAATTCAGACTGCACGTAGTTCAGTTCGAAAACCATAACTGTCAGATAGTTTATCGAAACACTGTGCACTTTTAACACTTTGTAGAAAACACATAGGTGAACAACTTTTGTGAAATGGAGTTTTTCCAAATTCCTAACTAATTTGTACAGTTTTTGCGTTTTATCTTCTGTTACGTCAGAATTCAGAACTTTCGGTTTTACACATTGAGGACAATGTGAAGTTTAAGGGTGGGGGAGTATTTTGCATATAGATTTTTCAAAATTTTGCATAAAAAACCTTCAACTTGTAGATATTTTAGAGTCACTAGCATACTTCTAGGTATGTTTACATAGATATTCTGACCGACATAACTGAACTTGGAAGTATTAGGGAACTACGTTCGGAATATTCTTACAAATTGGAGTGTTAAATAATGGATTTCATCATGCCGTTGATGCAAATTAGGAGCAGAGAGAAACGCATTATTAGAGTTGCTGATCAATCATTAGTGGAGACTACCTATTTTCATATCAACCAAGGCACCAGACCAAATTTTCTTTGTAGCTGACTAAAGAGCTTTCTTTTGAGTGTGTGTCACCGTACGTTAATTCCGGGTAGAATGGTGAGCTACCCAACTTCACATCATTTTCAACACTATTTTTGATCTCTTGAGTGTTAATTTTGTCAATCATGAGGGTGACGTCTATAGATGAAAACCACCTTCTTGTAGTTTGATTTGCAGTTAGCACCACTTTCTCTCTCGCCAACAACAGATCCATAGAAACATATCATCATCAATAATTGAGAGACATCAAAATCTACAAGAAAGTTGAAGACGTTTGAGGTTTACAAGCAACAATACAAGGAAGAGCAAAAGTTTCATATCCAAGTAAATCAACATACAATGAGCAGATTTTTATATACATGTTGAAGACTTACACATAAGGAGCGGAATTTTATATCAAAGTATGAAGACTTATTTACAAGAGTGAAGAAAATCAAAAGATGAGAATTATTGAAGTTTATGATACGAAGACAATACAAGTTGTGAAGATCAAAGTGGTAAAGTACTTCTTTCATGGCCATGGCCATGTTTATTTTATTTTATTTTTATTTTTTTAGTTGCAATCTCTTCAAAAAATATATATATATATATATATACAAAGATATTTGCATTTAGGTTGTTATTTGTTCAATAAGGCCATGTGGTAGAAAAATATATAAAGAAGTTTCAAGCAACAAGGAATTGAAAAAAAAAAGTACAAATTGTCGAAGTTCTACAAGTTCATGAGTTTATCATCAACAGTTGAAGAACAAAGACCAAGATAAATAAGACTGAAGCCGAAAGAAGGAGGACGTTTCTATTGGATGATGTGAGAGTGGTGTTATCATAATTGTAATCGAATATGAAGGTGGTAAGTACTCTTATCCTGGCTATAGTGGTTGATTTCCTTTCTTAGAGATCATCAGAAAAATATTTTTGTTTTCCACGATTTTGTGGAGTCTCCAGATATAATTCAGAAGGTTACCTTCCCACCATTCAACGTATGTAGGATTTCTCTCTTCATTCCTACCTACACACATGTGAGACCCATAAAAGAGCCGTCTTCCTGAGTGCAATTATCATAAAATCCTTTTAAGTGAGGCAGAAGTCGAGGCGAAATGCTTATTGATCGTTCTCAAATATGCATTTCTCTCATTATGGTGTGGTTATTTCTCACTCAAGATTAAAGAATGAAAATGTTCTTTGGTATTTCTAACTTCTTATTACTAGCATGCAGAAATTATGTCCTCATAGCTCTTTGGATGCTTGGGAAGCTGGAACGCTTTGAAGTTGGAGTAGGTTTTGTGGGTATATCTCTCGTAAGCCCTCACGGGACTATAACTCGTCCACTAGGGAAACCTAAGGGTTTAAAGGCCTGTTATTCATGCTAAGAGTAACTGTATCCTCGGCGACATGGAGTTTTTGTATTTTAGATAGTTTGCTCGAGGACAAGCAAAAATCAATTGTGGGGGAATTTGTAAAGTGCATATTTTGCATATATTTTGTGTCGAATCCATGCTAGTAATTGCTTAGTTTCTCGCAAGTTATTATAGATTACGTTTGTTTTCTCTTATTTGTGTTTTGCTAGGTGAATCATCCAAAAGAAGTGAATTTGCACTTAATTGTGCAATAAAAGAAGTTAGCTGAAAGCGGAGAAAATCCAAAGACCAAGTGGAACTCATTCGAACTTAGGAGTGCATGCTATCATCTCGAAGAGGACGAAAATACGAAGCCAACAGCGAAAGAATGGAGACAATCTGACGTCTTATGAAGAATCTAGATGCATTTGAAGCAAGCAAAGTTGCGCGCACAAAATTGCTAAGGGGTGTCCACTTTACTAAGGGGCACACACATTTACAAAGGAGCTGCTAAAGGCAGTTAGGCCATTTACTGAGGGGAAGGTATAAATTAAATAGTGTTAAAGGCACCTGCTAATTGGATACGGGGCTGCCGCTATCATCTTCTTCACCAAGCATCACGACCACCAGTTCAGGGAACTAAGGTTATTGGCGTTGGTAGTTGACAGAGATGGCTGGAGAGAACTAGTTGCTGCTCGAGAAACCAGTAAACGATGTAATAATGGAGTTTGAGTTGATCTTTAAGGGATGATGAACGGAGCTGTAGTTGCTGTGACGGAGGAGATGATTAGTGTGTTATGCTGTGACTAGGAGCTCGAGTTGGATTGACAGCAATCTGTGAAGATGGGAGAAATGGGTCGTGCTTGACTCAGTGGTGCTGAGAGATGCTGTTGATAAACTAATGGAGAAGAACTGAAGTTCGATGATTCTATGGCGATGAAGCTGTGGTTGGCTGCTGTCGACGATAGTGAGCAATGGTGAACTGCCAGTAATGCTGGTGATGGGTTTTTTTGCTGTAGTTTACCGACTTTGGCAGTGACTGGTGATCAGTGGAACGAGACCGGTAATTGGTGTAGCTGTGGTTCGATGGCTCTCGGTTATTAACGGACTTGGCTCGTGCATGCAATGAACGTACTGATGGCCTGATGGCTGGTTGGAAAACGCTATTGCCTGTAATGGTGTTGAGTTTCGGTGGCTGGGACAATGGAGATGGCTGTCGAATGAAGTTCATGGAGTTACGGACAGAACATGGAGGTTAACAGGGAACGATCAATGGTGATCGAGATGGCAGAGATGAGATAATATGTTATTGGCATTATCATCATGGTGAACGAAGACTGCTGCTCGATCGAGCCAAGGATGAATAACGTATGGTGGCGGTATCAGTGTTAGAGAACGATGGAAACTGTGGTCGATGCCACTGATGATGATAGAAACTACCGGAGTTTGGAGCTGTTGACTGCCGGAGATGATGGAACATGAAATGGTGATGACGCTGATGGAGTTAATGGTGTTGTGGTTATCGAATGGTTGAGTGTGAGAACATGAGTTCGAGTCTCCGGGAGAGCAAACCACGGTAGTGAGTTAGAAGTTTACGGCTGGAAACCAAGCCGTGATGGAAAGAAAAAAAATGTACGAAAGTTCTAGGAGAACAATCGTATGGGAAACCCATCCGTAAAAATGTTTGGAAAAAAAAAAAAACATCCAGGAGAGTAATCGGACAGGAAACCCATCCGTAATGAAGAAAAGAATTCCGAGTGAAAATCCAGCAGAAATTATGCTGGTGATGTTTCTGTCCGAGGGAATTTGGGTAGAATGGAAATATGCATGTCAGTTCCAGGAAACTGACAGGCTAATAGCAGTTGAAGTTTGATAACGGGCTGGACTATGCAGTGTTAAACCCGAGCCCATTATTTGGGTTAGCATATATTTGTCACGGCTACAGTTTGGCAGTGACCAGTTTATGGAATTTGGCCAAGTTTTGGCAACCATTCGACCGGGATTTGAAGCACGGGCACAACTACAAGTGGGACACCTATATAAGAGAACTTCTAATATTTTTGGGAAATCAATCTTATAATCTTTGGTCAAGTTTTGGAGAGAAGAACACAAGGAAGAAAACTAGGGTTTTGGAGCAATTCCTCACCGTAACTATTTCTTTACCATTTTATTATATGAAACTCATGGGTTTTGTTAGTACCATGAGTAGCTAAACTTCTTAGTGATTGGGGATGAATTCTAAGTTCTAGACACGATTTGAGTTATTATATAAATCTATTTTGAAGTTCTTCACATGATTATTGATTCTTTATACTAATTAGACATTTATGATTAATTGATAGATTGTTTAGGTGGCCAACTGAATTAATTTGTTAATTCAATTAAATGCTAGTATTGAGTTAGGAGATAAGTAATAGTCGAATAATTCATACAAAAGTAGAGAACACAAGACCTTGCAGAGGGATTCTGTGTAGCGATTGTGTGTATAAACAACACTAGAAAGTGGACCTTGAGCTAAGAGTCTAACTACTAGGATCAATCTATAATTCAAAAAAGATAAAGCATTCGGAGAAATTACACCTTGAATGAGCTACTACTAGGTGGTTTAGACGAATAGAATCTGGTATTGGAGAGCTTCCGTACTCAGTGATATAAGGAATTTAGGGGATAGCACTGAACTAGTTGTTATTCCACGGTTGGTAATAATCTGTGATTAATTGTTTTAATGGATGAATATAATAACTTGATGATGGTTTAGTAACGAATAAGGATTCTCTGATCATATTTCTCTCCATTGCTTGCAACTTAATTATTTTCAATTGCTTTATTTACTTTGTTTACAATCTAAAACAAAACTCCCCATTGTGACACTTTTGCCAACTAAATCTCCCTGCTCTTCGTGGGAACGATCCTTACTTCCATTATATTACAAGTTAATTGTATGGAAATAAGTAATTTAATTTGAGTGCACCTACGACACACATCATATAACACCACTCCACCACCATAATCACCACCACCAGTTCGAACAAACAACAATATGAGTTTTAATTCAGTGAAATTTGGGTTTCGATTTAACGATAATTGGATTTTGAATTGAATCGGTAAATTAGGGTTTTGATTTGATTCGAAAAATAGGGTTTTCTTTGATTCAAAAGTTGTCTAGGTCATAATTGATAGAGGAGATAGGTTGATTCAGTTTATGGTAAAGTTGTTATTGTGGTTGTTTTGCTGTTAGAACTATGAATTTGAAGAAATGGGATCTGGTGCAAGAATTTAGGGTTTTTCTATAATTCAATAGAATTGAAGAAATTGATAATTGAAGTTGCAATCAGTAAGAATTGGAGAGATGGGTTGAATTGGTTACACAAAGATGGTGCTCGAGATGATATTTATCTGGAAGCAATTTCTGCCATGGAAGTTCATAAGGAAGTGAAGTTCAATTAGGAACAATGGGTTTATGTTGGAGTCAAGTTTAAATCGGCTTTGATTTCGATCTGTGATGATTGAAGCAGTGGGGGAGATCGATAAATAGAATTTCAGGGGGAGATTGGTTGTGCTTAATGAACAGTTTCAGGTGTTGGTGATTGAAGCTACTGCTGCTGAAGTTCAGGGGAACTGTGTTAGGATTTGATATTGGTACTCAACAGTAGGTGCTAATTCTCAAGAGATCGAGTTGTTGATTGAGTGGGCCTGAGATGGAAGCAGTGGGGTTGCATTTATAATGGTTGTTGCTAAGATTGAGATATTGCAGCTGCAGTGCTAACTGAGATTGCAAGGGAGTGCTAGTTGTGGTTGTCTGAGAAGATTCAAGAAGGCTACAAGAGATGGTGATTTCCATGGGACTGAGGTGTTTCTTTAGATGAAAGTTAGGTTTACAGGTTGGTGGTTGCTGGCATTTGAACATCGGTGGTGTTTGTTGTCAAAGCAAGAATGAGCAGAACGGATGTGAACAGAATTCGCAGTGGTTGCAACTGAGTAAGCTGGTGGATTTGAACAAGATGCAGCTACAGAAATTGAGTTTATCCATGTAGAAAGTATGTGCAGGGATACATTGCGGTGCAAGTGTGATAGGTGTCTAAAACACCTTATTATTTATCTATTGTTTATGCTTTCTCTGCTAGTTTTCTTGTAAATTATGTATCTTATGTTTTGTTTTTGAGTATTTAGGTACTTTGGAGTCATTTGGAACAAAAGAAGAAGAAACAGCGCAAAAGTCTCATCTCAGGGCAAAAGTGTTGGAGCGGATTATTTCTCATTATTCCCTTCTATTTCTTGATTCCTATCTGAAAAGTATGTCGACTTTAGTGATGCGATTTTTGTCTGAAAAGCATGACAACTTTAATGATGAATAGAATTAAAAGAAATAAGTGGATATGAGAAGTAAGAGACGAGCTTCCATTGGTGGGAATTCGGAGAAGAGCAAAAGCTCGTTCACAGGCGAGCGATATCTGGAGCCAGTCAAGTTAAGGGGCAACTCTATTTGGAGGAGTACTACACACCAATTAGTCAAGGTTAAGGGGGCTACATCTAGGTATCCCTTATCAATCATGAGTGGGTATAAATATCCTTGGGTGTAACCATCTACCCCAATGATTGACCTAACCCTAAATCAAGAAATCCATTCATTCAATCATTTTTCACTAAAATTGAGAAATAGACAATTGGTGGCTACATCTGAAATTGAGAGAAAGAGAGCTGCCGATGAATTTGGATTGAAACAGGGAGAGATGGTATTGTTGTTGTTAAAGAAGCATATATGGTGTTGAAGCTCAAAGAAATTGAAGCTAGGGTTCTCTGTGAAGAAAGAAATGTTGTTAAGGAAACCAGAATCTGCTGGTACTGATGGTGAATGATGAATTCAAATGAATGGGTTTTCGTCTATTTTGAGTTTTACTGAAAAATTAATACAGGGAAGATGAATGGAAGAAATGGATGAGTGCTTCTGAGATGAATGAGGGTTTGGTTTGAACAAGCAAAGAAGAGCATCTAAAGTTATCTCTGAATCGGCAAGAAAATGGATTGGAAGATGAGTGAAGCTCAATTTAAATTTGGGGATCTGCAACTGTTGTGGAAATTGATTTGAGAATGGGTGCAACTCAGCTGGTGTTGAAGATTACTGAGAGGCTATGACACTGGTTGAGATATTTGAGCTATAGATAGAAATGGTGGTGGTTCAAGATGGTTCTGAAATGAGGTGTTGCTATTTTTGTTTCAGATGGAGTTACAGCTGAAATAATTGCATGAGGAGCTGCAATGTGTGGCTAGAATGGAAGTGGAGCTCAGTGTGAACTTGAGCTGGTAACATTGCAGGTGGTATTGTTGTTGATGCTCAGTAGCAGGTGGTGAAGTCTGGTGACAAGGAAATGGATAGTGATAATTAATGCTGCAGGGAAATGGATTTTTTTCAGTCAAAGGTAGAGAAGAATTGGAGCTCATAAGCTGTTGGTCATTGCAAGTGAAGAGGCAGCTGAACTGGCTTTGCAGCTGGTGTTGATATCTTTGTAGCTGCGGTTGCAGCTGCTACTGTGACAGATGCAGGTCATGAGTGGAATTTGTGGTTGTAGCAGAGATGGCTGCTGAGGTTGTGCTGCTTTGGATGTTGATGATGGTGGAACTGTTAGCACATGGAGTTGGAATAGGTGTTGTTGGCTGCAATGGATCAGCTGGGATTGAGTTAAGAAGTGGTTGATTAATGGAAGGTTTACTGAAGCTGGAGGTATGGCAGTGGAGATGTTAAAGAAAATTGAAGCTAACAGTTTATGGATCAGCTGTGCAAGGAGGTTGTTACAAGAGTTACAGACAGTGTTGCTGAGAGTGGTGATTGCTACTGGGAATAAGGTTGCAAGTGAAGCCACAGAACATGGGTATTGAAGGTGAACTGGAACAAGGCTCAAGGGCTGAGTACAAGGTGTGTCTGGCAATGGTAAGTGGCAGTAAGGTTAATGGGCTGGTATTTGCAGTTTAGGCAGGAAGCTACAGAAGCAATAGATTGAAGTGCAACTGCAGGTGATAAGATGCTCATGGATCTATGGATTTGCACAAGGTAAAGAGCTGCACTGAAGTGATGCACTAAATAAAATGATTGGTAAAGTTGGATGGATTTTGGAGCGACCATGAACAACGGGATACAGGGAATGATTGAATAAAACGGTAGTCGAGTTAATGGTGCAGGAATGGCTCGAATGAAGAAAAGAATGTTCTTGCAGGTGATCGGAATTCAGCTGCAATGAACTAGCTGGAGAAAGATTTCAGTTGTGCGAGGATGCCGTTACAGGTGCATTGAAATGGTACAGTGGTTGTAAAGGAGAACTGGGATTGTTTGAGGCAATAGTGTGTTGTGCTCGTGGGCATGAGTTTTTACTGGGAATTGCAGGAACTGGTTCTGTGAGTTGTGCACTGAGCTACAAATAAGGATGGTTAGCAGACATTGTGAGATGTAGGTTCTGGTAGTTTATAATGTGCAGCTACAGTGGAGTTGTATTGCAAGGCAGTAACTTAAATGATGCAGGAGGAGACTATGGAGCTGTGAATGGGTTAAGAATCTATGTGTTGCAGTGGCGGAATAGAGCTGAATAATTTTGGATTTGATGTTTAAGGAGGATGACAGGGTTGTGGTGGCACTGAGCAATGAACTGATGCAGCTACAAGTTGGTATGGATGATGTTGCATCTGGTAAGAGTGTAGCTGATGGCAATGTAGCTGTAGGAATTGCAAGTGTTGATTGAATTACAGGTGAGAATAGCAGGCTAAAGCAACATTAAGGATTTGGTTATTGAGCTAACATGGAATGGTGACTGTGCAAAGAGGAATTGGGTTGTTGCTGGTGGAGATCTCTAATGCAAGATGAAGTGGTGTATAAATGAATAAAATATAAATGGCAGAGAAGGAGATTTAATGCAATGCAGGGGAGCTGTAGAAATAGGCCGGAGTTAGGCCTGAAAACAGTCAAATTACATCCAAACTCTTATTGGATTTCAGTGGGCCGAGTTGTGCCGATCCGACTCACCTGTCTGGCTCAACTCTGAATGGGCTCGGCTAATGGGCTGTCAAAGACTCAAGTTGGTTTGTGGGTTATGTTCTGAGGCGCAAATTTATGGGCTAGACAGTTTGATATCCGAGATTGAAAAACAAAGCTATATAAAGGAAGTCTTTTCTCAAAACAGAGATATCTCCATGAGGGAGAACTTCTACTTTTGCCTAGGGTTTAGAAACATGATGGATTCTATCTTTATTCTTGTTATGAACTCCATGATCATGAGCTAATCTTATTATTGGTGATGGATTGATTTGATTTCACATAACATGTTTCTTGTTCAATAAATTAGTTTTGTCTTATATTATCGTTTATGATTCACCATTAATATTGTTGCATGATTGAATGTTAGTTTTGTCAAGTTGAAAATTGGTAGAACTCACATGCATATCTTTTGCTAGATTAGGGTTATTATACGCAAAAGTGATAATTCCTGATTGCAAGTAGCACAAATATGGTTATTGCTTGTAGTGATATATCCTAGTAACCATATGTGAACCATAACCTTTGTTAAATCGGATTAGTGCTTTTACACGTTCGATTGCTTTGATTGGCCTGATTTCATAGAACTTAATGCATCTAGGGAATTAAACTTGATTAGTGCTTTTACACGTTAGGTTGTTCTCTTAGATAGAATTCATATTCGCATCTTTTAATTTGATTGTTGATGACAAGAGGAAATTAGCGGGATATTCTTGCGACCAAGGTATTCTAGGGCCATTGATAAATAGAAATTAAATATCAATTCTACTTATTGTTAAAAAGCATGTTTGTGAATGAAGATGAATCCTTAACCAATATCTTTTCTATTTACTTTTATATTTGTTTTAGTTTTAAAAATCAGAAAAATCCCCCTTGTTACTTTTAGGAAACCGAAACATATTGACAACGAAAGCATATCTGTGGATACGAACTCTTTCTTATCACTACTACATTTATTTTAGTTGAGTGAGGAAGTGAAATTATTTTTGACGCGTACGACACGCATCAAATTTTTGCGTCGTTGCCGGGGAGGCAAACGGCTTGTTATTAAGTTTTTAGTTTCTTTTTACTTTTGTTTTTGTTTATGTTTCTTGTCTCTTATTTCTGATTTGCTGTTATGAGAATTTTTCTTTTTCAGGTACTTGATAATTGGCATCTACACGTCAAGAGTACCTAATTAAGTATTTGTTCCCTATGTATGGTGGACAAGAACATGCACACAATAATTTATTTGTTTTTCAATCTAAATCTCATGGCAACTACCAACCATACGGGGGGTATAACCAAAACCATTCTTTTGGTTATGGTCAATATTCCGCGTATCCTTTTGGTTATTATCGTACATACCAACCTTCTTATGGTAGGTATGTAAGTGAACAATCACTAGGAGGGGAGGATAGTCATGCTTCTAATCATATTTCTCCTAGTGTTGCAGATATTTGTGATATGATAAAGGAGCTGACACAACAAGTTGAACATGATATACACAATATGGTGAAACGCCTTGATTCGTCATCCTCTAGTCATGAGCGGAAAGTTGAGAGTTTTACACCAATTAAGGCTTGTGATGGTGTATCTAAACCTATTCGTGATCTCCTTGGTGCAAGACAACCTAGTTTGAGAGAACTTGAAAGAAGGTTCTATCAATTGATCGATGACGGCCTAGCATCCGATGAAGAAGTTATTGAAGCTAAAAGAGCTTTAAGAAAGGAGCATGATAGACGTTATTCTATGGGTTACGATGATGATTTTGAACCTTTTGAAAATCCTTGTAACAAGAATGAAGTTATTCCAACTCCGGATCATAATAACGATCGTTCTCCTATTCAAAAGGTGGAGTCTTGGATTAACAAAAACATGGTTTTAGATAGTGTAACGTACAAGGGTGTTGAAGTATTGATTGAGAATGAAACTAAATTGAGTAATATTGTGGAAGACCCAATTGAACCTATAAAAGATTATAATGATGATGTTGATGTCGAGGCTTTAGTTGAGGCAAAGACGAATGAAGATTTGTTGCAAGGTTTGATAGAGGACCACGATATACAAGAGGTAAGTTCACTTGAGTTTTATAAGGACGAAGAGGATTCCGCAATACAAGAGTTTCCACAAGGTTTGACTAATCCTTTGCTTATTGATTCTTCTCCTTTACCTTTTGTTGGATTAAATGTATGTGCTTCAGAAATATTGTTGAATGACTTTGTTTCTCGATATCCTCCATTGGAGACATTTGTTTCTCATACTATGCATATTTGCGGACAATAAGTTGTAGAAGTTCCCGATACCTATGTCCTTTATCCACTTCCAAGTGTGGACATGAATAAGTGTGGGGGAGACTTTTACGGATATATAGCTTCACTTATGTTTTATTGTACCAATGCTTGTGTGAAGCTACTGTTTCCAAAGCAGGTTACATGGAAGGATCCCCAACTTTTCAGATTGTTGGAATATGAGGAGCCTTAGCAAACAAGGAGCACGTCGAGCTGACGACTTTAAACCAAGTGCTAAGTGGGAGGCAACCCACCGGTTTTGTATCTTTACCTTTATCTTTTTATTCTTTAAGCATTTTTATTTTCTTGTTTTTGCATATCATTTGCGGAATTTCCCACCTTGAACTTTCTTCGGATGATTCAATTTTACATTGAGGACAATGTAAAGTTTAAGTGTGGGGGAGCATTTATATGTTTGTATAGTTTGTTTTAGTTTGTTTTATTCCTTTAGTAAAAAAAATAATAATCAGAAAAATAGAAAAACCAAGAAAAAAATTGTGCTTTTTGAACTCCGAAATCTAGAAACTTGTGCCTTTAGGATGACACTATTAGTGGATGGAACCATTTTGATTGCAGGAGTTGAGGAACCAATTAACTAAATGGGACGAACATAGCTCAGAAATCACAAATAATATGATAGTTGTTACCATATCTCTGAATATCACCATATCACATTCTATTTTTTTATTTTTCCATATTTATCAATTGTTCTCTAAGTGCTTTGGTGGGTCACTAAACATCGACTTGTTATTACTGCTAGGATGAAATAGAGTGATTGAGTTGCTAAAAAAAAAAAAAAAAAAAAAGACCGACCAATCAGACCAAACGGAATAAGAAAGACACTTGGATAGCAGTATGTGTGAAACGTTGTCCCTGTCTCCGTCGCCTAAACAAGCGTGAAATGCAGGATCCAAGGAAACTATCATGTACTTGCTGACAAGAAGCATGCGCTTTGATCCAAAAGATCTAATCATGCTGTCTAAAAAAAAAAAAAAAAAAAAAGTAAAAAAGAAAAAGAAAAGAAAGTATATATTGGTTGAATAAAGTCACTTCTGGTTCCCTTGTATATGCCAGCGAGTTGATGTAGAGTTCAAACCAGTAGTTCAATCTAATAGAATGCATAGGTTCATCTTGGCAGTGACCTTCAGATAGATATGGGAAACATCGATCACTTGTGAACATTCGCCAACATCTACATCTATATCCATCTTATTAATCTTTTCATTGTGATTGTTAGTTTTCGAGTATTGTGACTTGTTCGACTATCTAATTAAAGCTTTATTTACTAATATATGAATTGAATTTGTGCAAGGTACCTCCTCCTGTAGTCACTTTGGATTCGTTCATTGATTTGTCACAAATAGACGGAGTTGGAAATATAGGTTTTGTAGGAAGACCTCTTATAAACCTTCACGAGACTAAAACTCGTCCACTAGGGACACCTAGGGGTTCAAAGGCTTGTTATGCATGCTTAAAGTGACCGTAGCCTCGACGAGACGGAGTTGTATGTACGTTTTATAATTATTTTGTTTGATTTTCTCGAGGACTAGCAAAGTCTAAGTGTGGGAAAATCTGATAGGTGTATAAAACACCTTATTATTTATCTATTGTTTATGCTTTCTCTGCTAGTTTTCTTGTAAATTATGTATCTTATGTTTTGTTTTTGAGTATTTAGGTACTTTGGAGTCATTTGGAACAAAAGAAGAAGAAACAGCGCAAAAGTCTCATCCCAGGGCAAAAGTGTTGGAGCGGACTATTTCTCATTATTCGCTTTTATTTCATGATTCCTATCTGAAAAGTATGTCGACTTTAGTGATGCGATTTTTGTCTGAAAAGCATGACAACTTTAATGATGAATAGAATTGAAAGAAAGAAGTGGATATGAGAAGTAAGAGACGAGCTGCCATTGGTGGGAATTCGGAGAAGAGAAAAATCGTCGTTCACAGGCGAGCGATATCTGGAGCCAGTCAAGTTAAGGGGCAGCTCTATTTGAAGGAGTACTACACACCAATTAGTCAAGGTTAAGGGGGTTACATCTAGGTATCCCTTATCAATCATGAGTGGGTGTAAATATCCTGGGGTGTAACTATCTACCCCAATGATTGACCTAACCCTAAATCAAGAAATCCATTCATTCAATCATTTTTCACTAAAATTGAGAAATAGAAAATTGGTGGCTACATCTGAAATTGAGAGAAAGAGAGTTGCCAATGAATTTGGATCAAAACAGGGAGTGATGGTATTGTTGTTGTTAAAAAAGAATAGATGGTGTTGAAGCTCAAATAAATTGAAGCTAGGGTTCTCTGTGAAAAAAGAAATGTTGTTAAGGAAACCAGAATATGCTGGTACCGATGGTGAATGATGAATTCAAATGAATGGGTTTTTGTCTATTTTGAGTTTTACTGAAAAATTAATACAGGTAAGATGAATGGAAGAAATGGATGAGTGCTTCTGAGATGAATGAGGGTTTGTTTTGAACAAGCAAAGAAGAGCATCTGAAGTTATCTCTGAATCGGCAAGAAAATGGATTGGAAGATGAGTGAATCTCAATTTGAATTTGGGGATCTGCAACTGTTGTGGCAATTGATTTGAGAATGGGTGCAACTCAGCTGGTGTTGAAGATTACTGAGAGGCTATGCCACTGGTTGAGATATTTGAGCTACATATAGAAATGGTGGTGGTTCAAGATGGTTCTGAAATTAGGTGTTGCTATTTTTGTTTCAGCTGGAGTTACAGCTGAAATGATTGCATGAGGAGCTGTAATGTGTGGCTAGAATGGAGGTGGAGCTCAGTGTGAACTTGAGCTGGTAACATTGCAGGTGGTATTGTTGTTGATGCTCAGTAGCAGGTGGTGAAGTCTGGTGACAAGGAAAGGGATAGTGATAATTGATGATGCAGGGAAATGGATTTGTTTCAGTCAAAGGTAGAGAAGAATTGGAGCTCATAAGCTATTGGTCATTGCAAGTGAAGAGGAAGCTGAACTGGCTTTGCATCTGGTGTTGATATCTCTATAGCTGCGTTTGGAGCTGCTACTGTGACAGATACAGGGCATGAGTGGAATTTGTGGTTGTAGCAGAGATGGTTGCTGAGGTTGTGCTGCTTTGGATGTTGATGATGGTGGAACTGTTATCACATGGAGTTGGAATAGGTGTTGTTGGCTGCAATGGATCAGCTCAGATTGAGTTAAGAAGTGGTTGATTAATGGAAGGTTTACTGAAGCTGTAGGTATGGCAGTGGAGATGGTAAACAAGATTGAAGCTAACAGTTTATGGATCAGCTGTGCAAGGAGGCTGTTACAAGAGTTACAGACAGTGTTGCTGAGAGTGGTGATTGCTGCTAGGAATGAGGTTGCAAGTGAAGCCACAGAACATGGGTGTTGCAGGTGAACTGGAATAAGGCTCAAGGGCTGAGTACAAGGCGTGTCTGGGAATGGTAAGTGGCAGTAAGGTTAATGGGTTGGTATTTGCAGTTCAGGCAGGAAGCTACAGAAGCAGTAGATTAAAGTGCAACTGCAGGTGCTGAGATGCTCATGGAGCTATGGATTTGCACAAGGTAAAGAGCTGCACTGAAGTGATGCACTGACTGAAATGATTGGTAAAGTTGGATGGATTTTGGAGCGACCATGAACAACGGGATACAGGGAATGATTGAATAGAACGGTAGTCGAGTTAATGGTGCAGGAATGGCTCGAATTAAGAAAATAATGTTCTTGCAGGTGATCGGAATTCAGCTGCAATGAACTAGCTGGTGAAATATTGCAGTTGTGCGATGATGCCGTTACAGGTGCATTGAAATGGTACAGTGGTTGTAAAGGAGAACTGGGATTCTTTGAGGCAATAGTGTGTTGTGCTCGTGGGCATGAGTTGTTACTGGGAATTGCAGGAACTGGTTTTGTGAGTCATGCACTGAGCTACAGATAAGGATGGTTAGCAGACATTGTGAGTTGTAGGTGCTGGTAGTTTATAATGTGCAGCTACAGTGGAGTTGGATTGCAAGGCAGTAACTTAAATGATGCAGGAGGAGACTATGGAGCTGTGAATGGGTTAAGAAGCTATGTGTTGCAGTGGCGGAATAGAGCTGAATAATTGTGGATTTGATGTTTAAGGAGGATGACAGGGATGTGGTGGCACTGAGCAATGAACTGATACAGATACAAGTTGGTATGGATGATGTTGCATCTGGTAAGAGTGTAGCTGAAGGAAATGTAGCTGTAGGAATTGCAAGTGTTGATTGAATTACAGGTGAGAATAGCATGCTAAAGCAACATTAAGGATTTGGTTGTTGAGCTAACATGGAATGGTGACTGTGCAAAGAGGAATTGGGTTGTTGCTGGTGGAGATCTCTAATGAAAGATAAAGTGGTGTATAAATGAATAAAATATAAATGGCAGAGAAGGAGATTTAATGCAATGCAGGGGATCTATAGAAATAGGCCAGAGTTAGGACTGGAAACAGTCAAATTACAACCAAACTCTTCTTGGATTTCAGTGGGCCGAGTTGTGCCGATCCGACTCACCTGTCTGGCTCAACTCTGAATGGGCTCTGCTAATGGGTTGTCAAAGACTCAAGTTGGTTTGTGGATTATGTTCTGAGGCGCAAATTTATGGGCTAGACAGTTTGATAGCCGAGATTGAAAAACAAAGTTATATAAAGGAAGTCTTTTCTAAAAACAGAGATATCTCCATGAGGGAGAACTTCTACTTTTGCCTAGGGTTTAGAAACATGATGGATTCTATCTTTATTCTTGTTATGAACTCCATGAGCATGAGCTAATCTTATTATTGGTGATGGATTGATTTGATTTCACATAACATGTTTCTTGTTCAATAAATTAGTTTTGTCTTATATTATCGTTTATGATTCACCATTAATATTGTTGCATGATTGAATGTTATTTTTGTCAAGTTGAAAATTGGTAGAACTCACATGCATATCTTTTGCTAGATTAGGGTTATTATACGCAAAAGTGATAATTCCTGATTGCAAGTAGCACAAATATGGTTATTGCTTGTAGTGATATATCCTAGTAACCATATGTGAACCATAACCTTTGTTAAATCGGATTAGTGCTTTTACACATTCGATTGCTTTGATTGGCCTGATTTCATAGAACTTAATGCATCTAGGGAATTAACTTGATTAGTGCTTTTACACGTTAGGTTGTTCTCTTAGATAGAATTCATATTCGCATCTTTTAATGTGATTGTTGATGACAAGAGGAAATTAGCGGGATATTCTTGCGATCAAGGTATTCTAGGGCCATTGATAAATAGAAATTAAATATCAATTCTACTTATTGTTAAAAAGCATGTTTGTGAATGAAGATGAATCCTTAACCAATATCTTTTCTATTTACTTTTATATTTTTTTTAGTTTTAAAAATCAGAAAAATCCCCCTTGTTACTTTTAGGAAACCGAAACATATTGACAACGAAAGCCTCTCTGTGGATATGAACTCTTTCTTATCACTACTACATTTATTTTAGTTGAGTGAGGAAGTGAAATTATTTTTGACGCATACGACACGCATCAAAGTGGTATGAGGAGATGATGTCGTTGTTACGGAGAATGCACAAGGATGAGTCTACAATGGTTTAGTGAACTTGGGAAATGACAGTGGCTAAATGTTGTTGAATGCACTGGAAGTGGTAGTGTTATTGGACTGAAATGGTAAGGATGGCTTAAGGATGTGTTGTTGAAGTATGCAATTGGCACTGAGATGAGCAAGTGTGGAGAAATTTTATCTGAGAGGGATAAAAAAATTGATGTTGTTGAATTTTAGCCTCAAAAGATGCTTCGTATAATAGTAATATGTATGCCATGATCATCACTGTTATGTTCTGCCTCGTCATAATTGTCCAAGGTAATATATTTCACCTTTTCACTGCTTCCATTAACTATAAGATACACATGATTTAGGCTTTACATTTGTCAGGACTATGTGCTAACCAATTTATGCGATCCTACATTCACTAGAAGGAGGGTTTCTTTGTTGGTGTATTAATGGCATTCTTATCCATGATTATTCCTTATTGTTATTTGGAGCCACATTGTGTGATATATTTCCTTGTGTTTCAGTTTGATATGATAGATGAAGAGCATAGGTGCGATGTGATAAATCCTTACTTTTAATTAGTATGAGGAGCTGGTAATTATCAAATTGTTGGAATTTGGAAGAAGACCGGTAATATGATAGTGGTGTTGAACAAGGGTAATTGTGAAACAGATTATGGATTAGTTGCAATGATTTTTTTCCTAGTTTATTTTGGTTTGGTTTCATCATTGAAGATGTGCTGGTGAAATGATAATATGTGGAAAAATGATGAAACCTAATTAAGTTTCATCTAGTTTTGGTGAAACCAATTTTGGTTTTATCATTTTTTTTCTGTTTGGTTTCATCATTTTTTTCTTATTTTGTTGAATATTGATCAATGAAATTCATTTTTTGTTGAAACTAGTTTTAGTTGAGGAGGTAATGGTAGTGAAAGTTGTGGTGCTCGTGGTAGTGGCGGCGATGGGGGTGGTGAAGTTGACGGTGGTGGTAGGTTTCATCTTATTGTGTTTCTTTTATGATGAAACCAAATTTTGGTTTCACCTGATTTTTTCCTAGTTTATTCGGCCTGACTTGGAAGTCGGTGTGTATTGGTTTCATTATTGAAGTTTGTGTTGGTGAAATGAAAATATGTGAAAAAATGATGAAACCAATTTCGGTCTCATCTAGTTTTGGTGAAATGATTTTTGCCTAGTTTATTTTGGTTTGGTTTCATCATTGAAGTTGTGTTGGTGAAATGACAATATGTGGAAAAATGATGAAACCTAATTAGGTTTCATATAGTTTTGGTGAAACCAATTTTGGTTTCATCATTTTGTTCTGTTTGGTTTCATCATTTTGTTCTGTTTGGTTTCATCATTTTTTCTGTTTGGTTTCATCATTTGTTTTCTTATTTTGTTGAATATTATTCAATGAAATTCATTTTTGTGGCGGTGGCGACAGGTTGGTGGTGGTGGTGGTCGGCGATAATGGTGGTGTTGCTAGTGGTGGTGGTTGGCGACAGTGGTGGTTTGTGGTGGTGGTCGGCGGTAGCGCGGTGGTGGTTTTTGGGGATGGTGGTGGCGGCGCTGTGTTGGTTGGCGGTGGTGTTTGTATGGACCCTCAAGCTCTTCAATGTTATTAGACCGGTCGATAGACGATTTAGCCAATAATAACTAGATTAGTTTAACACGGACTTTAATTAATAAGAATTAATCTAACAACGATCTAGATACGAAACTAGTACCATTAGATAGAACTCGAAAAGTTACGTGGATTGGACTACTCGAACGTGTCAATCGGATACCGAACGAATAAGATATCATCAGATTAGTTGAAGGGAAAAATAGTTTTTGCATCCAAGCCGACCTGAATTGCCCTTATCTAACTCGTTGGATGTATTAGTAATTTGGACTTGGTATTATCTACACCAAATCGATAAGAGTTTCTTATCTTCTTCTTTCTTCTTCCTTCTTCTTTTCGTTTCTCTATCCATCTTCTGTTCCTCTGTCCTTTATCTGAAAAGGTTGAGTGATGATTTTGAGAGTTGGTTTGAGAAAGAGAGTTCATCGGTGAGTTAGAATAGATGAACTAGAAGATGATGTTGTCGTTGATGAAGAGATGAGAGTGGTGTTGATTCATAAAAATAGAAACCAGCGATTTAAGTCTAGACTTTGAGTTGTTGTGAATTAAGATACAAATTGAGTGGTTTGCAGATGAAGAACGATTGGGTTGATGTTTAATTGAACCGATAGATTCGTTTTGGTAGATGAATCAAGAGTTAGGGTTTCTCAGAGTTTGAATTAGGGTTTGAGATAAATTCATAAGAAGAATTAGAAAATGAAATGGAGAGTTTAAATGAAGGATTAAAGATGGGTTTGTAAGGAATTAGGTTTAGGCCGAAGAATTGTTTTAGATTGACAGTTAGGGTTTTGGAAGTTATGAATTGGAAACTGATGAATAAATTAAGAATTTGTTTAGGGTTCTTGAGAAATAAAAGACGGTGATGAAGTTTGTGGGTTGCTATTAGTTTCGAGTTGAGTTGTTGAATCAAGTCAAGTGGAGAAGAAAATTGAAATCAATTGCCAGGGTAACACAGATCTGAGGTAATTGTTCTTCTTAGTAACTTAGTAGTGTTTGTCTACTTTTATTATTGAGTTTGTTATTTGAATTAAGAACTGAGATTGATGAAGGTATGGATTTGGAAGTAAACTGGTGTTGTTATGAGTTATAGGAAAGAACAATAATTATGTTGAGATGAGAATAGTGTGGAATGGTTATGTGGCTGTAACATGGATTTTGATGTGAATTCAATGAAGAGAAAAGATAGTGTTGCAACTGTTTTAGAAGGATTGAGGTTTAGATGAATGATTTAAGTCGAGGTATGGCAGAATTGTTGAAATTTAGGGGGTATGAAAGAATGTTGTTTGAGTGGGATTGTTGTGGATGCTGATGTTGAGTAGTATGTACAAGATGTTGTTATGACATGGACTAGATGAATAAGTTTGGTAAACATGGTGATGAAACTGAAAAGATTGTGGTTGTTGTGAAATGGTGATTGAAATAATAGATTGAGATATAATCTTGTTTTACATGTGTTGGTGTTATTTGTGAAATGATAGAATGGAATTGAAGTATGTGTATGTACCTAAGATGGTTACAGATTGCAGGGAATGGGTAAATCAAATTACAGTTGGTGGTGTTGTACTTGTGGTGAATGAGTTGATGTTAGTAGTGCCTAAGTTGAATTTAATGAATTCAGTTAGTGTTAGTGGTTGAGTGTTGTTGTTGTGGTGAGTTTCTTTGTGATATAAGTGTTGGGAAGGAGGCTTAGATGAAGTTGTTTAGCGAATCCTTAAGGGAAAGCTTGTTACTACTTTTGCAGGTAATCATAAATTACAAATGTATTGAATTATAGAATTTTGTTAAAGTGAAGAATTTGTGTAATGTTATATTTTATAGAATCAGGTTGTTAGGGAAGATGTAGTTACAATAGAGTGTTTTCCTATTAGTCATTCCAGTCAGATGTCTGAATGATCTAGCTTAGATGACTCAGTTTATCTGACTGAGTCAGATATGAATCCAATTTACCTGAATCAGTCTTCTGTCTGAGTTAACTCAGTAACCAGGATTTGACCCGATTTGACTCGTTGACCAGACCAGTGGACCATTAGACTAGACCATTGACTTGACTTAGGATTTGAATTACATTGACCGTTATTGACTGTATGTTAACCCTGATGGACCAGGCCTTAGATTAATAGAATGGATTCATGGGCTTAGGTTTAGGACTAGTTACCCTATCTTAATGAATTGGACCACTTATGGTCCGAATTAGCTTACGGTTCATTCTACAAAGTTGTAGATTTTCATAAGACTTATTAATGGGATTAGAACCATTAGATAGACTTGAATGATTCTTGTGTAGACCATTTTGGCTGAATTATTAGAATTCTTGTGTGATTAACAGTTAGTTATTAACAACGGTCGAATCAAAGGATGAACCAGTGGATTGTGAATCTCAAGGTAGGCGAGGCTTGTCATCAAAAGAGGTGGGAATCGATAACGAACTCTCTTGTATTCATTATTATTTTAAAAATCAATCTTTGTGTTGTGAAATTCATGCATATCTTTGTGTGCTCTGTGTGGTATGAGATGTGTGCCGACACAATATCAGTATTCTATGGCTAGGGCGATACACCACAATATTATTCTTCCTTTATATATATTCAGTATTCTATGGCTAGGGCGATACGCCGCAATATTATTATGTCTAGGGCGATGCACCTCAATATTATTCTTCCCTTATGTGCGGCAACACACATCTCATACATGGATGTTTACTGTTATTTATGAATGTCTATGAAGAAGTTTCTACTTTATGTTTCATTGTCTTTCCTTGTATTACCGACTTTCGATTAAACCTGCATTGTCTTCGAATCATATTAATGGTTACTTGAAAGCTAGTTGTTATTTCTACTGGGCACCCCTTTTAGGGATGTTGTGCTCACCCATTCCCACTTTCAGTTTCAGAGACAGGTCAGAGTTGCGCAGCGGAAGTTTCGTGGCGTTGAGTCTTCTACTATGTTTATTATGTTGTATAATCTATTTGCAAACTGAATTACCATTGCATATGTAAAATTTGAGTGGAGTTTTTGTTTATATGAAGTTCAGAGTGGGGCTAGTTTTTTGGTTAAGTTTTGTAGCAGATTTCTTAATTGAATGTTTAAGTAAATGATTTAGATCGTTATTGCCTCATTTTTTTTAGTTAAATTCTTGGTTTAGTCAGCTGCTAGCTTAGGGGGCGCTACAAAGTTGGTATCAGAGCTCACTATTAGATCTTATATGGGAAAAGATAGAAATAGCCAGTGCCAGTTAGTGAACTGGATTAGTTTAGAACTGGGTTGGGTTGTGAGATAAATTTTAATCACTAAAAGCTATCAATAATTAAAATATTTATTTGATTGATTAATTTGTTTGTTTGATTGTTTGTGTATGTAATGAAGTAAAAATTGTAGGGTACACCAGTAACTTTAGTTAATATGGATTTGAGAATAATTAATCTAAAAATATGAACACGTGCACAATCTAATACTATAAAAATAGTGAAATTAGTATTATTGATAAATCTTGAAAGCCACATAAAAACTTATTTAATAGTTTGACTTATCCGTAGAATCAACAATTCATAATTAGATAGATGTTAATAATATTTTGGGACTCAATATGTAAGAGTAGTTAGAATAATAGTTCAAACCATCAATGTTAATAATAAAAATATTATAACAGTAATTATAAATGATAATAAAAGTGATAATAATTTTAATAAGGTAATGTTAGCATACATCAATTGGTAATATATTGAACTTAACTATACTAAAATTTCTTTAAAGAAATATAACGATAAAATTAATAATTATGATTAAACAGCTATGGAAAATTATTTACGCTTATCTACGATTAAGTTTTGTAAATTAAACTAATTACAAATTATCTTTAATCTAATAAATGATCCAGTGAATCTATAAAATGAAACAAATGTACATGAAATAGTGACAATAGTATTCAGATGTTTAGTGTAATATTATAATTAAAATAAAATCAATTCGTATATTAATATAATACTTTACATTAATAACAAAATTTAAAGACTACTAGAATATATTATAATTTTATGTAGACTCAAATTTAAATCATATTAATTTGTCAACACCATTATTTAACAAGAAATAGAATACGTATTTAATATGAACAAATAAAATCTATTATATCAATCTTTACGTGAATTTAGAATTATATTTACTTAGTGCACCAACCGGATAAACGACTAAAGAATAATGAAAATAATAACACAATTGATAATAGTATACGAGTAATTAAGATGGTAGTAAATTTATAATAGATAATATTTGGAATTAAAATTCGATTTCATTAAAATAAATAAATAATAATAATGATAATTAAAAATAAAGTGAAATAAATTTGATGATTAAATTGCTTAAAATGATGTGAACTATATTTATATATTTTAGGAAGTAAATTTACAAGACTTACACCAATTACGATAAAAGTTTATAGACTAATTAATCTTAATAAATTAATACTTAGTTAATCCAGCACTGGGGAATAGTGAGGTTGGTAATTCTTGTGTGTTTAGGTGATACTTGTTACGTACTAGGCAGTGTCAGGCGTCATGAACCTGACAGGGAAACTGCATTCTTGTATCACTAGGCATAGAAGGGAGACTTACTTCTATTAGTGGACCGATAGATCCCAAATTTTACTTAGAAACATTGTTATAAAGTATATTCTCTCGTAACTAGAACCGGTAACTTGTTAAAATAGAAAATAATCTTTTGAACCTAGAACTACAAATTTTAGTTGAAGAAAGCCATTTAGGTTTGTGCTTTGTTTTATGTTGTTTTGCGCTTTTACAAGAGATGAGGTTATTCTTTAAGGTGGGGAGTCTGAAGATCAGAAGGGAAGTTCGATTTTCGAGGACGAAAATCATACAAGGTGGGGAGAATGTAAGGACCCTCAAGCTCATCAACGTTATTAGACCGATCAAGAGACGATTTAGCCGATAATAACTAGATTAGTTTAACACATACTTTAATTAATAAGAATTAATCTAACAACGATCTAGATACGAAACTAGTACCGTTAGATATAAATCAAAAAGTTACGTGTATTGGACTAATCGAACGTGTCAATCGGATACCGAACGAATAAGATATCATCAGATTAGTTGAAGGGAAAAATAGTTTTTGCATCCAAGCCGACCTGGGCTGCCCTTATCCAACTCGTTGGATGTATCAGTAATTTGGACTTGGTATTATCTACACCAAATTGATAAGAGTTTCTTATATTCTTCTTCTTTCTTCTTCCTTCTTCTTCTCGTTTCTCTTTCCTTCTTCTTCTCCTCTGTCCTTTCTCTGAAGAGGTTGAGTGATGATTTTGAGAGTTGGTTTGAGAAAGAGAATTCATCGGTGAGTTAGAACAGATGAACTAGAAGATGCTTCTGTCGTTGATGAAGAGATGAGAGTGGTGTTGTTTCATAAAAACCGAAATCAGGGATTTAAGTCTAGACTTTGAGTTGTTGTGAATTAAGATACAAATCGAGTGGTATGCAGATGAAGAACGATTGGGTTGATGTTTAATTGAACCGATAGATTCGTTTTGGTAGATGAATCAAGAGTTAGGGTTTCTCAGAGTTTGAATTAGGGTTTGAGATAAATTCATAAGAAGAATTAGAAAATGAAATTGAGAGTTTTAATGAAGGATTAAAGATGGGTTTGTAAGGAATTAGGTTTAGGCCGAAGAATTGTTTGAGATTGACAGTTAGGGTTTTGGAAGTTATGAATTGGAAACTGATGAATAAATTAAGAATTTGTTTAGGGTTCTTGAGAAATCAAAGGAGGTGATGAAGTTCATGGGTTGCTATTAGTTTCGAGTTGAGTTGTTGAATGAGAAGAAAATTAAAATCAATTGCCAGGGTAACACAGATCTGAGGTAATTATTCTTTTTAGTAACTTAGTAGTGTTTGTCTAATTTCATTATTGAGTTTGTTATTTGAATTAAGAACTGAGATTGATGAAGGTATGGATTTAGAAGTAAACTGGTGTTGTTATGAGTTATAGGAAAGAACAATAATGATGTTGAGATGAGAATAGTGTGGAATGGTTATGTGGCTATAACTTGGATTTTGATGTGAATTCTATGAAGACAAAAAATAGTGTTGCAATTGTTTTTGAAGGATTGAGGTTTAGATAAATGATTTAAGTCGAGGTATGGCAGAATTGTTAAAGTCCAGGGGGTATGAATGAATGTTGTTTGAGTGGGATTGTTGTGGATGCTGATGTTGAGTAGTATGTATAAGATGTTGTTATGACAGGGACTAGATGAATAAGTTTGGTAAACATGGTGATGAAACTGAACAGATTGTGGTTGTTGTGAAATGGTGATTGAAATAATAGATTGAGATATAAGCTTGTTCTACATGTGTTGGTGTTATTTGTGAAATGATAGAATGTAATTGAAGTCTGTGTATGCACGTAAGATGGGTACATATTGCAGGGAATGGGTAAATTAAATTACAGTTGGTGGTGTTGTACTTGTGGTGAATGAGTTGATGTTAGTAGTGCCTAAGTTGAAGTTAATGAATTCAGTTAGTGTTAGTGGTTGAGTGTTGTTGTTGGGGTGAGTTGCTAAGTGATAGAAGTGTTGGGAAGGAGGGTGATATGAAGTTATTTAGTGAATCCTTAAGGGAAATCTTGTTAATGCTTTTGCAGGTAATCTTAAATTACAAATGTATTGAATTATAGAATTTTGTTAAAGTGAAGAATTTCTGTAATGTTATATTTTATAGAATCAGGTTGTTAGTGAAGCTGTAGTTACAATAAAGCGTTTTCCCATTAGTCATTCCAGTCAAATGTCTGAATGATCTAGCTTTGCTAACTCAGTTTATCTGACTGAGTCAGATATGAATCCAATTTACCTGAATCAGTCTCTATCTGAGTTAACTCAGTAACCAGGATTTGACCCGATTTGACTCGTTGACCAGACCAGTGGACCATTTGACTAGACCATTGACTTACATTGACCGTTATTGACCGTCTGTTGACCCTGATGGACCAGGCCTTAGATTAAGAGAATGGATTCATGGGCTTAGGTTTAGGTCTAGTTACCCTATCTTAATGAATTGGACCACTTATGGTCCGAATTAGCTTACGGTTCATTCTACAAAGTTGTAGATTATCATAAGACTTATTAATGGGCTTAGAACTATTAGATAGACTTGTATGATTCTTGTGTAAACCATTTTGGCTGAATTCTTAGAAATTTTGTGTGATTAACAGTTAGTTATTAACAACGATCGAATCAAAGGATGAACCAGTGGATCGTGAATCTCGAGGTAGGTGGGGCTTGTCATCAAAAGAGGTAGGAATCGATAACGAACTCTCTTGTATTCATTATTGTTTTACAAATCAATCTTTTTGTTGTGAAATTCATGCATATCTTTGTGTGCTCTGTGTGGTATGAGATGTGTGCCGACACAATATCAGTATTCTATGGCTAGGGCGATACACCGCAATATTATTATGGCTAGGGTGATACACCGCAATATTATTCTTCCTTTATATATATTCAGTATTCTATGTCTAGGGCGATACACCGCAATATTATTAAGGCTAGAGCGATGCGCCACAATATTATTCTTCCCTTATGTGCAGCAACACACATCTCATACATGGATGTTTACTATTATTTATGAATGTCTATGAAGAATTTTCTACTTTATGTTTCATTTTCTTTCCTTGTATTAACGACTTTCGATTAAACCTGCATTGTCTTCGAATCATATTAATGATTACTTGAAAGCTAGTTGTTATTTCTACTGGGCACCCCTTTTAGGGATGATGTGCTCACCCATTCCCACTTTCAGTTTCAGAGACAGATCAGAGTTGTGTAGCGGAAGTTTCGTGGTGTTGAGTCTTCTACTATGTTTATTATGTTGTATAATCTATTTGCAAACTGAATTACTATTGCATATGTAAAATTTGAGAGGAGTTCTTGTTTATATGAAGTTAAGAGTGGGGCTAGTCTTTAGGTTAAGTTTTGTAGCAGATTTATTAATTGAATGTTTAAGTAAATGATTTATATCGTTAGCGCCTCATTTTTTTAGTTAAATTCTTGGTTTAGTCAGCTGCTAGCTTAGGGGGCGCTACAGTGGTGGTGGCGGCGCTATGTTGGTTGGCGGTGGTGCAGTGGCGATGGTGCGGTGGCGGTGGTGGTGCGGTGGGGGCGGCGGTGCGGTGGTGGTGGTGTGGCGGTGGTGGTGGTGGTGGTGCAGTGCGGTGGTGGAGGTGGTGGTGGGGTTGATTTTTATTTTTGTTGGGGTGATTTAATATTAAATGTGGGGTTGTTTTTATTTTTGTTGGGGTGATTTAAACTAGAAGGCTAATATAGACAGTTTATATTAAACTAGCCCTTATGTTGGTTCATTTCTAATATATCGTATAATTTATGTCCCGAATACTTATCAACTCCTTATGATATAATATGTGTTTGTCATAAAAATAGTTGGGATTTTCCTCTCTTTTTTTCTTTGTTTTTTCCTTTAATATTTTACCGTCGGAGATTTGCTCAAACGAAAGAAATATAATCTTAACTTCTAGACACTTTTTTATTTAGGTTCAATGCTTATAATGAGATAATGCTCTACATGAACATGGACGTTTAAATATTTTTTGGAAATATGTCATCAGCAGCGCTCATCTCAGTGAAATCAACTAATCAATATAGTCCATAAAAGTCTCCACATGCTCATATTTCGCTCCAGCTGACTTATCTGTCATGGTCATGTTGTCGATCCTCCAAATAGGCATAGAATAGTATTTTTTTTGCATCGAACGAATTGATACAAACTATCCAATGTGACATGATTTTCCTGTAATTTTTCAACACCCATTAGATGACAATGTTTAAAATGTGTACTCATTACCTTTTCGAAGGGATTGTATATATGCGAACCTCTGCCATTAAATCTTCAACAAAGTATTGTTCCCAGCAATTCGTCTTAACGGAGGCTTTGGTAACTTCAAAAGTCTTGGACATTTTGTCACTTCCGTATGTTCCTACCTTCACTCGGAATACAATCTGGCGACATATTACCTCATAAAGAACCTTGAACACATATTGTACTCCCTAATCCTATTCCAAATTAATAGGTTGTCAATAGATCCTTTACCAAAAGTTGACATATTCTACGTTGAATATTTATTTAAAAAAATGGTATTGTGGATCGTTTCTTTCTAAGATTGTAGTTTTCAAAATTGGCCTCTTCAACTCCCACGGCTTTCTAAGTTTATATATCTTGTTTGTTTTTAACATTATAGTTAGCCATATTATGTTTGTTACTAACTTTAAACTTGATGTCATCTTCTACTGTGAACTTTATGTGATTTCAGAATCGAAATAGTTATACCTCTTTCATTCGTATCAAGTAATCCATTGTATATCCAAACAATTCTTCTACAACAATTCATTTGTTTTGCCGTTCCGGACCATCATTAGCCATTATCGTCAAACGCAATCTGTTTAATTTTTATTAATGTTATGTATTTGCAATGTTCATTTTTATTAAATAAATAGATTGTGGAAAAAAAAAACATAAGTATTACATCGGGTCTAACTTACTATATCCAAAATACTCCGGACACTGCTTCTGGTGCCTTGTTTCCTCAAATTCCTCGTTGAATTCTAGACAGTACATGCAACACCAATCATTTGTGAAGTGAGCTATTTGCGCAAGTGTGGTCAATGCATCCCTTGCCTATAATAATAATAACAACACGTCAATTTTTTTTCAAGGAATCCAGTTGTAAATGGCATGAATCTAACAGATTTGAATTATACCTCAATCTTAGATATCACCTTCTTCTCACATAACATAGCAATTGAGGAAGGACAAATCTTGACCACTCTTTACATAGGCAGAGTTAGCCAAATTATGTTTTGCAATTATCTTACGTGAAAATTATTATTAATCCATATTTTAGTCAGCTCCTATCGAAGCCGATCTAATTAGTCCTATAGAAAGTTAATCTTAAATTTTTGACCTTATATCTTGACCAAATTATTGAAGTATTCTCAGTCATGTTCTGCTTTGTGTGATCTACCCATCTGTGTCTACTCTACCTTCTAACCCAGTGAATGACACCTATACATATTGATCCGTAATTTGATATTGTTGATTTACTATCAAGAGGTCGCATGATTTGAGAATGTAAAATATAAAAAATATTCCATAAACATCGGAGACAAAATTTAGATTTATGATTTAGAGTTTTTATGATGATTTTGATGAACATACATAATTTTCAAACAAATATTTTAGAATCCAAATATATTTTCCCGGTCTATAAGGTTTTATATCTAGAATTGAGTGACAGTTGTTGTATTTGTAGGTAGTTGTCGCGAAACAACTCGACATTGATGGTCTTTCAGGAAAAAGAATGTAATAGTACTTGAGAGAGCGATAATGTTCTCTTACGCGGGTACACCAATTGCCTTTATATAATACGGGGGATCGAGCAGTCATGATCATATTGTCTTATACATTCCGGTATCATCCTCGAAATATTTGATTTTTGTCCTTATCAATCGTGCTAAAAACAACCAATTACATCTTTCACAATACAATGTTTCATGTTTTGTGAAGATTATTTTTCTACTTAGTCAATAAAACTCGCTAAAAAACAAAAACTATTATTATACACTACTATTACCAACACTCACCACCATAAACACCATCCACCGCCACTATTTCTTCCACCAATAGTAATGTTACCACCTCCACTATTCACAAACACCTGCCACCGCTTATACTCACCATTAGAATTAATATAGTTTTTAGTAAAATTATTTATTAATAAAATTATGTATTTATGTTAGATTATTAAAGGGACATTTATAATAGAAATTTAATTAATCATTATGAACAATCAATGAGACACTAATTAATAAAATATTTAAAAATGGTTAAGTTGAACAAACCCTAGCAGTAAATTTATCTTTGCCAAGGTCAAATCCTGACCACTCTTTACATAAACAAATCGATAATAAATAATTTCATATGTTCTGATCTTGATTCGTGTCGTTCGTTTAGTTATTACATAACATGGCAATTGATTGCACCAATTTTTTTTAAATGGACATGTGTTTTATCGAGTTTATTTTAACTTTAAAATGATCAACCACGTTTTATATTTTAAAATATAACGTTACACATTTTGTGGCGTTATGAACTTAGCATAATATGTTTTTTTCACCAATACCCGACACCACCATAAAACCATATGAATCCACTTTTTTTATCCACCACCACCTAGTGGCGGAGCCAAGGGTTGACTAACTTGGCTCTAACCCCTTAAATTTTTAATAACTACATAAACTTTTTAGTTTATTTTATAAATAGTACTTTGTCCATATATATTTATGGCTTGGTCCACCAAAGTTTACATTTTTAAAAAAAAAAAAATAGGCCTCCTCAATGTCAATTTTTGACTCCACCACTGGCACCATCACTGCCGCTCATCCCATGTAGGTTGTTGGACGCAATTATAATTTTCAATCACAAATGCCATGTATGAGGTTTAGATGAACAAAATTTCGTCAATTGATTAGTTTCATTATTTTTTTTCCGTGTATATATTCTTTTTTGTATTTCAATCAATTTTATTTTAACATTAAAAAATCATGATTTATACGATATAGTACCAAAGATAACAGGGGCGCCATTTGGGTGATCCAACTACGATCATGAAAATATTGTCTTGTATGATACCATCCCTGAAATAAGTGTTAAAAACAACCAACCACATACTCCACACTACGATGTGGTAATGACAACATAAAATTAATATTGTCCATCACTACTCAACGGCATTCACCGTCACTACTTAATTCACCACAAACCAGGGGCGGAGCCAGGATTTTGAGGAGAGAGGGAGAAAAAATTCTTGGCAAGTTGGATACATGTGAAAAATGGACTTTGTATCCCATTTTACGATAAAAGAACAAAAATAAATATAATTGTGCTTGGCTCTGCCCTTAACCACCACTAATCTTTCGGCCTCCACCTCTTCTACTACTAATTGTCGCAGAAAATGTCTATTGATATTATTTATCAAAATTACTTATTAATAGAAATAAATATTATAATTAATTAAGAAAACATTTATAATTAAAAAATGATTAGTCATTTATTATGAGCAATTAGTGAAACACTAATTAATAAAACACTTTATAATGAATAGATTATTTATTATGTGCAATTAGTGAAACACTGATTAATAAAGCAATTATGGTATTTGAGTTGAACAAACCACCATTGTTGATTTATATTTTCTATCAATTCCAACCAAGGTGGAACACTGGTTAGAGGCAACTCTTATGACATAATAGGTCATGAGTTCAAACCTCCCTGTTATATTTTTTGAATTTCCATATCCTGACTTGAGTATTCATTTTTCATTCATAATATTGGAATTAACGCCACGTGTGCGAGATTTTCCATATCCTGACTTGAGTATTCATTTTTCATTCATAATATTGGAATTAACGCCACACGTGCGAGATGTAGGGGGTGGTCAGGAGAACCACAACCCTTGATTTATCTTTGTACAGACAAATCCTGACCACCACTAACAAAGGAAAACTTATCCAAACCCTGTTTTATACTAATGATGGGGTTTTTGTGAACAATTTGTTTTGTTGGAGTTTTTGTATATGGATAGTGACACCTTTGGGGTTATAACTTGCGGACCGTATACAAAATATATAATATATTATATATATATATATACTATACAAATGGAGCACCCCTTAACTATTCATCTACAGTGATTGAAGCTGCAAATTTGGATATTCCGATTTTGCCCTTTATTTCATTTTATCATCCAAAACACTAATAATTTATGACACAAAATAAATAGGGGTACAAAAGTAATTTACAAAATTTGGATTTCTGAATAAGAATCATCAAAATTTGAGATCTGAGAATACAAAGGAATAAAATAACCAGGTTCTCCATAATCAAAATCAAAATTAACAGACACCCATTCTTCTAAATCTCCATCCGATCGACTAATTATCTCAATTTCGTTTCCGAGATAATAATTTCAAGTTATGCTTCAATTCGATATAAAGATATAAATGAACATAAACTAAAGTACCCAATTCTTCAGACACTTAATTCAACTAATTTGATGATCTTAACTGCTCAAAACAATGGGTATTAGTTGTTCTTCAAGTATTTTTTCAGGAGAGAAAAAGCGAAAAAGAGAACCGGAGAAAGAATGAAGAGACGAAGGCTACAGAGAAACGGTAGGGAAAAAAGAAAACTTTTAGAGTTGGGTCTTTTCTATGTATGTCCAATCAACGAGACTACCCTGCTGACTGATGTCTTGAGAGCAGGCACACACCTATTTTTCTGCCCCAAATATCAATTATTTAATTTACAAAAGCAATTTGCATTCAGATTAAAGACCTTACAAAATTTGATAGTATTATGTTTAGAAAATGATATTACAGGCTGCGCAAGGCGCGTGCCAGCGTTCTTGTATATAAAATGCACTCCTTGAAATGGCCACATGACCGCCACACAAGTTCCATTTTGGTGTAACCAAATTGAAACTATGATGGGTTCATGTCTTAGGAATTTTCCTGATATAAAACATTTAAGAGAAAGATATTAATGGTGCTTTTCCTTCCTTTTCGCAACTTCAAGCCATGGTACCTAAAAACAAAGAAAAGATGCGTAATATACAAAATCTCAAGAAAACTAATAAGAAAAGTGTAAGAAATCGTTATTAAAATTGGGTGTTTTAGACACCTATCAAGTATATTGAATTACTAAGTATAACATCTATCTTTTGAACTTCGTAATTGCGACATAGACATTATTTTTGTAACTTGTTACTAGATCGTGTAATGAACTTAGGAGGGATTCCATTCCTGAAAAACTATATGTAACAACATGAGTTAAGGAAGTATACTTGCGAAATTTGTTTCATAGTTGAAATGAAACAATGAGATTGGTGATCTGATTCCTATTGGGGATGTATAGCAAGATCAATCCCTATTGAGGATCTATAGCATGAATAATCCTTTCCTTTGGGAATCTATAGCAGGACTGATCCCTATTGGGGATCTCTTGAATGACCGCTCCCAGTAGCATTCTTGTATTTCCAGTTTTACATATACTTTAGGGTTTTGTGAATAACGGAATATTATTGCTATTAAGGAAAGTTCAAGATGTCGGCATATATGGTAATATGAACGGATGCTAAAATATTATTGCTCAAAGATAATCCTTGGTACTCAAGGTGAGATCACAAAAAAGAAATATTTTTTGATAATCTTTCAGTTAGGATTTTCGGACTTATATGCTTTATTTTCCAGCAAGTAAAACATATCTCTGGAAGATATATTAGTAAAGGATATGCTAGTTAATATTGAGTTGTCATCCATTAGGGATTTCGGTTTATTAGTTGAGTATTAGTTGGAATTATATAAAACCAAAAATTGGTGTTTATTGCATATCTTTTGATATTTTCGGTTACGGAAATTCCTCGGTGTCTACACTATTTTGGTCTATCAATGTTAAAGTTTTTTCTTCTTACAAACTTATCCTGATACAGGCATTTCATTTTGTAGTCATTGTGGTAACTGACTAATCGTATTATTTGTATACTATCTTGGAGAAGAGAGCAACATAATTAGGCGAAATCTCATACATATGCTAGTTTAAAGGCTTATGTGGGATCCAAAAGCTTCTAGAGAGTACAACCGGTGGGAAGCTAGAACCGTATTGTTATTTTAGTTTTGTATTATTGATTTGATTGACTAGCGAAGGTCTAGTTTGATTAATCTTGAGAGCCTTCTCTCCTGACATAAGTTCACTCATTTAAGATCAAGGATTGATGGTAGTTCATATCTGTCTTTAGATCTAACGATAGACTTGTGATCATATATTGTTATTAACTTGCTCCGTTTTGTGCGTGATCGACCACAAGGGAATTAAGTTTGTTTGTGCATGTATAATGAAGACATTGAAGATTTATATTGTTTCTGATCATTGTGATTTACTTCGTGCTCACAGTTGATCGACTGGGATCATACTTATCTTTGTTTATATTTTAATAGACATTTGTTGATGGGTGAAAAAGATTTCCTGGATTTTGAGAAAAAGCTGAGAGACGAGCGTTCCTCGATCGAGCACATTGCTTAAACCTTTAGCAAACAGATACGCTTCACGGGAGTACTTTGAGTTCGATATATCAATTTGTAAGACTCCGGATTAAACCAAGACAATAGTCGTTCCAGAGTTAATACTGTCACAAAGAGAGATGAGGGTCGATCTGTAGGAGGGAAGCTGAGAAGTGTGTGAGATCAATGGTGATCAAAGGATTTTGGATGTGTTGGAGGCTTCTGCAAGTTTTATGAACTGTTAACTTTAGATTAGATAAGTTCTGATCGATTGAATTCTGTTTTGTTTCTTCAATCCTTCAATTACGGATTGATGAACTTATTTATATTGCAGGAATAACAAACACATTGATCCCCAATAAGTATGACGGTTGCAAAAGAGTGAAAGAGTGGGAAGTGGGAAATCATGGTTAAACTAGTTCCACGTGCATAGGTGAATTAGTTGATCGTCCATCCACTACTTTGCTAACTACTTCAACTGCTTGCACGGCTTACTAACATTTCTCATTGTGGATGTACACACGTGTTGTAGGACGTCATACCAATACCCTAGTGAATATCCCCCATGCGACATGATTGATGTCTCATGAATGTGGAGTCTGCAATTAGGACTTGTATAAAATTAGTCAATTGTTGACTTAGATAGATAATGAGTCTTAGTCTTGATGAGTTGAGCATAATAGACGAACGTGGTATGCTCTGAGACTCATTAATTAAGCATAAAGTGTCTCATGGGACAGGATAATGAACAGACGTCGCGTCTGATGTATTGTGATGTATCATTTTACCAGTTGGGGCGATAATGATGTTCTGATAGTTTGGATCGACGAGCGTCCGATGAGATTGCTCAATCATGGGCTTATTCTGATATGTCGATCATTTGACAGGAAATCAGATATTACTGAGTTGTGTAGAGTGCTCATTCCTGATCTACTATGTCATGCATTATTGAATGAAAAAGTAGGGATTAAAGTATTAGTGCATATTAGACGATCAGACATTTAATTGGATGATCATCCAAGTGGATGGCCATCCAAAAGATGGTGCTCTCGTACGGTCGAGCAATCAAAATGTTGGCGGCAGGACCAGACATTGGGATTAATTAAAAATATTAATTGTTGGATTAAAATAAAAGTTATCGACGTTTATCGAATTCTCATAAATTCGAAACCCTAATTTTGGAGAACCCTAAATCCTGAAGATGGAGAGTTGTCCAATGTGTCAAGGAATATCGACCAACCAATGGGCATGAGAGCCGGATATTGGTGGTGGATGGACATCCAAGCGTGCAGATAAATGTCCATAAACGAGGATTCATTATTGGAGATTTATGAAAGATATGGATTATTATTTAAATAACAATAATAAGAGATATGGAACTAGCCGGACCTGATGGCCAAGGGACCAGAAAGGTACGGACATGGTGGTGCACAGGCCACCATGTCCCTTGCGCGTACATCTTTGAAAGTTTTAGATATTTTGTTGGACGTTTGTGCAATATTTTGGATTTTCATAAGAGTTTGATCTTGACTAAAATTCTTAATTTAGCTTGAATGAGCAATTAGGGTTTTTGCTGGTACTTCCAAAACTTAATAATATATTAAAATAATGAAAAGCCCGGACGGTCGTGGTAAAATAATTTCTTCCCACGACCTACTATCTTCATATTTTTCCATCTCCCTCGTCCGGGCAGCAAGAGGAAGAAAAAAAAAATCCCCCGGAGCCAGCCGTCGTTGTCACCGTCCGACCGAATTTCGGCCTACTCGGCATCGATTAGGTAAGGCTTTTTTTTTCCCTTCTAATTTTCGTTCAATAAAAAAAAATTATATGCGTGGGCTTTCACAATTTTTTTTTCTTTAAGAATAAACGTCTGTTCGTTTCCGAAAAAGTGGACGATTGTCCATAGTAAAGGATTTAGAATGGACGTGCGTCCGATAATAGTAAAAATTTTAATACGAGAGCTTTCACGTTTTTTTATTTTTTTTTTGAAATCAAAATTTGATTTTAAATGATGAACTTTGCTCGTTTTGTCAGGTGTTTCGAAGAAACAAGCAAGTCCTCGAAGCGTTAACTCTTGTGCCATAATCACTTACTGTTAGTGAAATTGTTAACAAGTAAGAGTTAGATTGTTACCGTGAACATTTATGTGTGTTATCTATGTATCTTGACTCCATATTTTTCTCCACAGATAATGGTGATTCATGGCTATAACTACATTTTTGACTCCTCTAAGAAACACTCCAGAAGCATTGAACCAAAGATGAAAACTTTTGTAGATGTTCATGCCAAGGTGGATCGACCTTTCAGAGAAGCGGGAGAATTGATACATGGTATGTCCCTCGATCATCTAAGAGTAGTTCATGCTAAGGTAAATGCTTGCTTGGCTTTAGTAGATGCGGAAGAATAGCAGAGACGTGGTGAAATATCACAGAAGAAAAAGGTTAAAGATAAAAATATCGTAGTTTATCAACAGAAATGGCGCCGGCTTCAGCAAGTGAGACTAGCAGCTAAAGATAAAGTTTGATCCCACACCGATGGTGTAGCTTTTGATTCGGACGTGGATGAAGTTGAACCCGACTGGGAATCCGATGGGCGCAGAGTTGATCCATAGAGGGATTTCCTGTTTAGTCCACTAAACCCGACCCGGTTTAGTGGCTAGTCTAGCCAAAATTTCTTCTTAATCGCTAGTCCAATAAAGTTTAAATTCAAGTAAATTTACCTATATACCCCGAACATTATAATTCTGTTTTTTACATTTAAATTCAAGTAGTGACTAGTATACTAGTAGTATGTAGTATGTAGTAATAACATATGTAGTATGTAGTATACTAGTATACAACTAGTATACTAGTAGTAACTAGTACTAATAGTAATATGTTATGTATTGATACTACTACATATTGATATGTAGTATATGTTTGATATGTAGTATGTTTGTATTGATACTACTACATATTGATATGTAGTACGTTATATATTGACACTACATATTGATATGTAGTATATGTTTGATATGTAGTATGTTATATATTGATACTACATATTGATATGTAGTACATTATATATTGACACTACATATTGATATGTAGTACGTTATATATTGATATGTAGTATGTTTGATATGTAGCACGTTATATATTGATACTACATATTGATATGTAGTATGTTATGTATTGATACTACATATCAAAAAATTGTTATGTATTGATACTACATATGTTACTACTAGTACTAGTTACTACTAGTATACTAGTATAACTAGTATACTACTATACTAGTTACTACTAGTATACTATACAGTATAGTATACTAGTATACTATATTAGTTACTACTAGTAGTTACAACTAGTATAGTACATATTAGTATACTAGTTAGACCTAGAAGGGTTTTTTATGCATTTCGAAAATACACTTTATAATCTCCACGAAGTTTTTGGACTAGAGAGTAAATGTTTTTCATGGGTGGACTAGCCATTAACTGGGTCATGAAAAAGTAGACTAGCCAGTAATTCCTACTGATCCATATCCACCTAGTACAAGGGCTGCACAATTGGTCGTAGTCGATTTCCAAGATGAATGTGAAGAAGATGATTATTTGGATGCAACTTATGATGACCATCTAGAAGAAGTTCTTGAAGAAAACTCTGAAGATGACTCTGAAAAAAGAGTTTAAATAAGATTCCGCAAAAAATGATGATCGTGAAGACGATATGAATCTGATTATTAGGCTTACTAATCATTGTAATCTCCTTAGTAGTTGAAAATTATTTGGTTTTCGTAGATGTCACTTGATTGTTTTATCAACTTTGTTCCATAAGCCTCGAACTGGGATTTTTTGAATGATATCCTTTTATTATATGTTTTCCTTGCCTTTCTCATTGAATAAAATTGATGAACGTCCATGTGCACTAAAGTTTGATTCCATCAAAATTATTCTTCGGCCGATAGCTTGTTGGGTGATGTCCGTCTATCCATGCTCTGAAAATTATAATGGTGATAGACTGTGCAAACATTACTATGAGCTGAAAATACGTGCAATATGTGATGAATGATTAACACAAATCAGGGTGACAACCCTCGGCCGTGTCTAGTTATGGTTATAGTCTGTCACTCCCCAGTATTACCGCTTTTCTCCACGGCACCAATATCAATCCCATTTGAAATTTAGGGCTTCAGTAGAAATCAAAATTGATTTGACTATCTGCAGAGGATAAGTGTCCACCATGTTTTGTGTATTTTTTTGATCGATCAAAGAGAATAGAATAAAAAGAACACAAGCCGTGTGTGGGCGTTTACAACTAAATATGAGCAAGGAGCCGAAAGGAGAAGAAAAAGAGCAAAATTTGAACTAAAGAAAAAACCTTCAAAGGACACAAAGAAGATCAAAGATACATCTACCATGTTTTGTGTATTGATCTTCAAGATTTAGGGTTTCTCACTTATATAAGTATATCTTTTTCCAGTCTTAAATTTCCTCGCGTAGAAGAAAATTTTATCATAATCGTATCTCACATCATCATGTCTAACTGTAGTGCATCTTCTTAAAGCGGATCTCTATTAAGGCGGGGAACTGAAGCACACAAATTGGTATGAAGTACTTTTTTCTTTTTTTTCCTTTTATAATCAATGGATGATTAAAATATTTATTGCAGACGAATCAGGGTGATCAACTTTATTTTTCTTCTCCCTAAAACTTGAGACCCGAGCGAACCGTTAAGATCCCTACTCATTTCAAATCTGCTCACATGACCGATGGAACAACTTTGAGTTTTTGATCAGAGATTTACTTGAGCATTTCTCCAAATCTCTATTTAACTTGAATATTTGGCGTTGTAGGTTGATTTTCATGTTGATGCTGGGAAGAAAATGAACGAAAAGTTTGGGATGGTAGCTGATGATGATCATGGTACTGACAATCTCTCAATCAACTTTGCAGATGTTGATCATGAGTACCCAACAACTATACTTCCCTTAGACATCCCCATGGACAACTCTTGTAAGGATCACCAACTCGTCGGAGGCTTCATCGTGCCTAAGTGCTATGCGTCACTTTAGACCAAAATTTGGAAGAAGTATGAGCATATTTCCACTACTGAAGTGTGGAATAACTTTTGCCGACCCTTTTGAAAAAAAATTGTCAGACTATTGCCCATCATTGATGAAATGAACAAGAAAAATCTGCGAGATGTCAAGAAAAAAGTGTTGTATAGATGGGACGATATGATATCGAATTATGATACCTTGATGTTCAACATGGGTTGGCTCCATCGTCGTATTGAGATTTTCAAGATGGATATGGCGTCTATTACTGTTAACATGATTTTTTCTTCAATTGCTGAAAAGACGAGGGTACCCAAATATACCTCAATCTAAAACTTTTCCACCTATAAGTTCTTTCTCTGAAAGTGATTGTCTATGGACTGAGTCGAGACAATACAACTAATCGGTTCACACTTGGTGTGATAGTCTATGGATACGAGATCGAGATAATACAACAACGAAGTATGATTACATGATAATAGGTTCGGACTTAACCAAACACTATAGGATTTCTATCAAGTAATTAGGAATTAACGTTTGTGTATTTTACTTCTATTTATAATAAAAACAATTATAATTGCGGAAATAGAAAAGTAAAAGACACAGTAAGATTTTGTTAACGAGAAAACCGCAAATGCAGAAAAACCTCGGGACCTTGTCCAAAATTGAATAATCTTAGGATTAATCCGCTATACAAAATCTAAACCAACTTCGTATAGTTGAGACCAAGCAACTAAACCTATAGTTCACCTAGTTCCCTCAGTATCCCTGCGCCTCCAACTTGTAATAAGTCACACACTTGGAACAGTTCCTTTGCTTCGTATTCCAAATAGTAAAGGAACAACAAATATGTTCGGTAACAACCCTTTTCAAATAACGTGATATGAGTTTGACAAAAGGCTCTTCTGTTTATCCCAATAAACTCCTTTGTCGGGTTCTTAGATCAATCTCTTCAACAACTACCAAAGTAATTGTTTAGACTATACAATCAATACTTTTAATCATAAATAATTGTATTGATGCCGATCTACTCAACTAATCAATCCAATATATCAAAAGATAAACTGATTATAGTTGGATCCCTCCATCCGATCAAGTTTTGTGCACACCAAACATTATGAACTCAAATAAGAAATCTTCTTTGTCTTTAAATCTTCTTAAATCTTCAATAAACACATGCACACAAACAACTTAAATATCTTGTGATCAATCACACACAAAACGGAGTCTATTAATATTGGATTATCACAAGACGTCTTTATATCTACAAACAGTTCTAAAGATCCCCGTCGACACTTCGATCTAGTTTGAGTGAATCTTATATCAGAAGAGAAGAATCTCAAGAATAAACAAACTAGGTGCAATTAAATTTCAACAACCGTTAGTCAATCAAATCAATCGAAAACTAATAATAAAATGCAATTATCTAGTTTCCCACCAACGATACTCGTAGAGCTTCTCAATCCCAAAGAAGTCTTTAAAATGAGCGGTCGTAAGAGATTTCACCTAATTAGGGTACTTTCCTCTCCGAATAGACGGCTCCACTAGTAACAACACAACTAGGTAGTTTTTCTGGCTCTGAGGATTAGTTTTCTCGAAATGCAAACTTCAATATTTATAGACCAAGGAAGTTTGGATACCAAGGAATTTCCAAAACCGAATATTTTCAAAGATATGCAATAAAGTCCAAATCGGTTTTCATAATTCCTGGAAATGCTATGTCTAAATATTGACCAAATCTTAGTATAAAATCTCCAATTAATTAATGCACATTACCAATTTTTATTTTCTAAACATATGCATTTAATTGCTGGAAATTAAAAGCATATAAAACTAAAAACCTTAATTAAAATATTCTCAATTTATTTCGATCTGGGATTCTCCTTTAGCTATTAAGTAATATATCTTTGAACAATAAAAGATAAGTGTCACTGCACATGTTCAAAGTATTTCGACATCTTTACTTTGTAAATCCTTTTTCATATTTACAATCTTGGAACCGATTTTCCACACTTCCAAACAAGTTTAGAATTGGTACATCTGACTTTCAAGAACTATGTGATTGATTATCCTATCAAATCAACAATCATGGGTTTAGCATTTCTACCAAAACAAGTTTCGGTTCTACCTCCATGTGGGTACTAGGATCAGTCACACTAGTTACCAAAAGTTGGTTGACTAGGTACTAGGATCGGTTACCACATATTTATGGTATTTAACTTATAATTGGTTGCACAAGTCATAGGATCAATAACCAATTACTAAGACTTGTTGCACCTCTTACAAGGATCGATTCCACATACTTGTGATCGGTCGCACCTCTTACTAGGATCGGTTCCCCAATATCTAGAGTTGGTCACACCAATTACAACATATCGATCATTCCATCTCAGGTGATTACTTAAGATCGGTTTCACTAATAAAAGTCATACCAATACAAAAGTCAGGCATTGTGAATAGTTTTACCAAGATACATAAACAAGTTATGAGCGGTTATACTAAACACACATATTGGTAATCCAAAGATTTACAATGAATAACAATACCAATAAGCCTAGTGATTTCCCTTTAGATTCACAAAACAAGTTTATGAATTGTACTTCCTTTAAACGAATGTAAAAACATTGTTTCCTAGGAAAAAATCTTCACCCATACCCATACATAATCACAATAGCATTCATACAATTATGTCGATATCTTATATACGAAGTTCAAAAGATAGATGTTATACTTCGTATTGTAATTCCTTAATACTATGTCTAACTAGAGTATAATCATTCACAGATTCGCAGTTATGTTTTCAATATGCACGACATGAAAGATACGTTAGGAATGAAACAGTTCAAGTCAAATATTACTAACCTCAAGAGGAAGGATGATGTATTCATTGTAGCTATTTACTTCTTCACATTCTTCAAGTCTTCATGTAATACTTGTAAGTCTCATATCCTAGTAACTTTCTAGCTAACCTATACGAAGTTGACTCTAGTAAATAATCAAGCGACTCTTTAAATGAGTTTTGATTCACTAAAATATGACAACCAAACTTGACATACCAACGGTTGGTGGGTTCAACCGAGCTATGCTCTAACAATCTCCCCCTTTGTCAATTTTAGTGACAAAACTCTTACATTATATGGATAAACAAATTACAAGAATTCATTACACATACGCTTGATTCCAAGTTTCAACATCACAATAACCTGTGTACATTCAATCCATAAATACCGATGTTGACATTATAATAACAAAGCTGATACTCCCCCTAAAGGTAAGATTAGTAGATTTTCAATCCGCACATCTTTGTTATTCCCTTTGTGGTTAAGATAACCACAAGTATCAATATGATTTGTTACTCCCCCTTAGTCTATGCTTTACTATTTCATTAGTATCAATAGTGATACCAAATCACTTGTTTACTCCATATATTTCTCCCCCTTTTTGTCACAAAATTACAAAAGGTACGAGAAAATAAAAGACAAACCGAAAAGATCTTACAAATCTAAAAAGACTTGCAACCTATAAGAGTTAAGCACGAGGGTTCCACACACCATTTTAGATAACCAATATCAAAACTGAAACTACAAAGTAATTTTGTTTTGATATGTTACAAGGAAACAATTGCCCGAAGCAATTTTCCCTAATAGTTTAGCAAATCATAAATTGACTAAGCACCTTAGTTCTTTTGCTAAACCGATTGTACAAATACAATCGCTTGTTCGATAAGACCAAAATAAAGATCAGAATTAACTCTATTTTTCTCATTAGGTTCTAATTATTTAAATAATAATAACTTAGACCTTTCACTTCTAAATAAAGCGATTACTAGGTTAGTTGTTAAGGCATTCGATTAAACTTGAATAACCGAAACCTCCACTTTGATATGTCTAACTAAGATTAGAATTAAATTAGTTTCTTTTATCCGGAATCGAATTGGACTAAACAATTGATCCCGAAAACCTTTTTGTTAAGCCATAAACAATTCATACAAACCAAATAAATCAACTTGCATAATTATTTACCTCAACCGGAAGCAATTGAAACAAACATAGATATTATAGTACCGCAATTGCACAGAATTTTCGTAAGCCTAAAAAATTGATACCAAACCATAAAGAAAGATAACAATATTTTTTCTTAACCGGAAACAATTGAATCACGCACACATCCATACACAAATAATGGAATAAACATCAATTATACCGAAATTTTGTTAAGCAAAAGAAATAAATATATGCAATAACATCAGGATTTTCTTAAACAGGAAAATGATTAACTAACAAATTCGTTACCTCAAGTTCCGCATCCTCTTCACCTCAGAAGATATTATTAAGCGCAAGTTCACATAGAACTCTGCCCCGTTGTGGTGCCAACCTCCCGTCAAAACAAAAGAGCAACCTTTACCATAGAAAGGTTAAAAATTGGTTTTAACTAATGCGATACAAAAGTTGAAACCCCGAAACACATATGCTTTTATGATAAACCAACAACGATTCAACATATTGTGACTTTTTCACATATTAGTTTCAATAAGAACCCCTTATGATCCTTTGATAAATCCTACAAACATGGGCTAGAACTCAATCCCACTAAATCAAAAAGTCACCCAAACCATAAGGGTTCACATCATATGAGATCGAATATTAAGGTTATGAAAACTGAAATCAAATATCCCATAACACAAATGCAATACACCATAAATATTCAACAAATAATCAAGTATTGAAATTACCTCTATCTTGTAGGGAATTGAATTGTGAAACCAACGCAAAAAGAATGAGGTCATTCCGAGTTCGGACGAAGTAGTTATGCGCAAAACATTTTTACACTCCTTCATATGGACCTATCACTAGGATCGGTTACAAAATCACTAGTAGTCACTAGGACCGGTTACTAGGATCGGTTACAATAGTTGCTTGTGACAGATCACAAAACTAAACTGTTTTTGACATAACTTTTGCATACGATGTCTGAATTCAGTGATTTTTGGCTCGTTTTAACCGTAAAAAAAAGAGCTACACATATATGATCAGTAGATATCAACATCATAAACTTCAAATTACCGTTTCTATCAAAAGTTCAAATATAGATAGAGAAGGTATGAGTATAGAAGAGAAGAAATCTCCCTAAAGGTGTTAATTAGTCATATAATAACCAAGAGATCATGTGCTCAGTTTCACGTGCTTCCTCACCCTTCATAAGATTGAGCACAAAGGTGAGCATGCACATTCCAACATAACTAGGTTGTGTTGAGTTGATCATTGTCTTGTTCGTCATGAGTGACTAAGACAGAATCATCATTCTTGACCTCTTGCTTGGTTTGTTTTCTCTTGTTCCATCTCTTGTTTTTCTTCTTTGACTTGTGATGAAGAGTGTCATTATCACAATGTTTACTAGTACAGGAGATTTAAGACATGATGTCTTTCTTTAGTCTTTCAAGAAAACTCGTATAATCATTGTCACCAACAATTAACAGCCGAGAGTCATTCTTGTGACTAAATTTTGATCCCTTCTTGGCTATCGAGGCCTCTGGGGCCCATTTAAAGTTAGGTTTCGCAGGAGCAGCTTTCTCCTTCATAGCATTAGGATCATTGTCTTTTTGAATATTTTGCGAAATAACCTTTCTCCAATTTGGAAATCAGTTCTTGTCTTTGTATTTACAAAGTCATCTTTTTATTCGGGTCTTTTATGAGATGACCTTGTCGAGCGATAGGCAAAAATTGAACCGTCATTATAATAATTCTTTTTCCTAAACTCAGGACAATAGTAATCTGAGTTCATTCGGGGAGCAAACTTACCCAATTCGTTTGATACAAAAGAAAGTGCATTCCATCTTACGAACTTTGCATCCCCATTGCAAGTTCCCTTTATTACCATAATAATAACAATGCTTAGTAGGAGTATGAGTTTTAATGTTACCTTTTTGTGGATCCACTTGCCTTGGAGCTCGACGATTTTTTTTTTTTTTCTTCTTCTTCTTCTTCTTCTTCTTCTTCTTCTTCTTCTTCTTCTTCTTCTTCTTCTTCTTCTTCTTCTTCTTCTTCTTCTTCTCTGTCCAGCATTGTTACTTTCTTAACATTAGTAGAAGTGCATTCGTTGGTTTTCGTACTTGAGGAGTATGGTTGAACATGATTCTTAGGATTAACTGGTTTTACTTCTTTACAAGAAATACGAGATTTTTTTACATCAGTGGAAGCCTCTGGTTTAGAAGAATTTTTAGCTTTAACAAATTTTACCTCTTTGCTAATATTTGAAGCATTTATTCCCTTATAGACCAATCCTCGTGTATCACGATAATTTCTACTTGCTTCTAACATTGAGATTAAATTGTTTGAGCTAGCATTGAACTTTTTAAGGTCCAAATTTTCTTCTTCCAACAACTTGATTTTATCAAGAGCACTAGCTAGATCAGCCTTAAGGAATTTTTCTTGTGAAGGATATTCACCTTCTTTATCTTCAAAATTATTTGTTGAGAGTTAATCCTTGCATCAGATTCAACAAGTTTCTCTTCCAACAAATGTACTTTTTCAAGAGCCGCATCACGATCTTTCTTAAATAATTCTTTTTGAGAAAGACTAGCACATACTTTGTCTTTAAGACTTTGTATTTGTTGTGAGAATTTTTCTTTCAGCAAGTTATGCTCTTCATCGAGATTCTCAAACTTTAAAGTTAAATATCATTCTCTTTCAAGTGCTGAAATAAAAATTGTTTGCTCAATTCTTTTAGTTCAGATGTTTTTAAACTTGATCTTTCACAGTGAGGGAACTGGGGGTGGCTTACCTAGGTTGTAGCCCCCCCCCCCCCCAAATGTAGAAAAGTTCATCTTGCCTAGCGTAAATGTTAACAAAAAAATAAACATCCCAGGTCAAAACTGAACTCAGCCCATTAATTGACACACTAGACTCATGTGATTTAAATTTAGCGCGTGATTCTTTTCATTCCCTTTCTAGAAAAGAAAGCAAGTCAAAATTGCTTTGATCTTTCTTCTTCTCCCTAGATATTAGGTTAGAATTTGGGGCTTAAACACTGAATCTTTGTTTTAGCACAAACAATCAAAGGTTCTATCTAACCACAAGCCAATATCACTATCAAATTGTCAACTTTAAGTTCATGTATTCACCGATAATAGGTAATTACTTCTGGGTAAAAGAAATTTTTTGATTACTTTCCCCAGCGTAGAGTTTGATTTATCTATAAGATTATGTGTAATTGGGAATTGGGATTGGTATTTGTAATTTGATCATTTGTATGATTGTTGATACATGAATAATGTATTTTTAGCTTGACACAAATTCAACAGTACATGATGCTTTTACTGTTGTTGGTTTAGAGAATTGGAAAAGAGCTAATTGTGGTGTTGATTGTTCATTTATAAGGCATGAGGGTACATTTAAATCCCCACATTCTACAGCAATGGGGGGTGCTGACGACTTAATGAATCAACATCAACATCTTGCAACAATGTTTTAATAAAAAATCCGTAGAAGTTGTGGCGAAAAACCGGCATCTGCATTACTCCATGGCTCTCTGTATTTATGCTAGGTTGAGTGATGTCTTTGTGATTGTTGTCCACTTTTGAGTCTTAAACAGAGGATGGACTAACTAATATCATTTTCTGAACATATTTGATTCAATGCGTTATATTATAAGAGAAAGATACTGTGTTGCGCGCTTTGCTCACTTCGAGTATTTTGCCATATTTTTCTTTATCGCAGCTGAGATTAGTGAATCCGCGAAAAAAAAAATTGTGCCCACTCGAACTTAAAATCCTGGTTCCGTCGCTGATCTTTCAACAGAAATCTCAAGTATAGAACTCAAAAAATTATCGTCATCAAAAAGAGATTTTTCAGAGTCTGAATCATTGATTGCCAATAAAAGGCTTTACTTAATCTCTTCTGAAGAACTGTGACAACCCGAATCAATAAAAATAGTCCGGCCGGCCCAATTATCAGTAGTTCAAGGTTTTCACTACATGAACGTAGATTCACATAGCTCACACTAGCTCAGAAAAATATTTGTTTTAAATAAAATAGAAAAGAAAGAACTTTTATCACATTAACAAGTTGTGCAATAGACTAACGCATTCCACTAATGAAAGAATTATGTATTAACAAAGTCTCGACAAGAAAAATTATTAAGAAAATAATAATTAACAATGTGATAATCTTGTTGAAAATAAGGGAAAACAAATTCATAAGAAAACTTCATCAAGGAAGGGGTCCCACTTCTTCCCAGATACTGCAGCGGAAACTCGAGAAAACTCCAAGATTAATCACTTACATACTCAGCTACCTGAAACTAAAAATCAACACAAGGTCAGATCCTTGTAAATTGCAAGTTCACTCTTAGTCCATTAGTTCAACCGTTGAATATAAAAGCATCAATGAATCGTGTAAGAATAATTACACTAGCTATGAGATAACATCGTATATGCTAATAAAGTTCACTAGTTCGTAACCTCCCACAAAGATCAAATCCAGTAGCTTGAAACATTTCTTTACAATGTAACTCTTTAAAACCGCATATATATAATACAAAAAAAAATACATAAGAACATCCCACAGACACACAAGCTATTTATTGAATAATTGTATCCCTGACAATGGCGAATATCAAGCTAAACATACGTACCACTTCCCACTACGACGCACAAGCTATCTACAATACATAGTTGTGGCCCCTGATCTCGGAAATAACAAAATCACACCACATCCCACCGAGACACATATATTTTTTCCAATATCGATGCGGCTCTGAATTCGGAAACTAACAAACATACAAGTCACCACTGCCCACCGGACTCACATACATGTAGCCCTGATCTCGGCAAATAACAAAACATACAAGTAACCACTGACCACCGAACTCACATACATGTAGCCCTGATCTCGGCCATCGTAACATACTGGAAACATCCAAGCACTCAACACATACCAAGAATGGATATAACAAAGCGAAACAAGCAAAGCAACACAAGCAAAGCAAACTGTACTGTCTAACTGTCCCTAACATCAACTGACGTTCCGCTTACCTGATCGTCGCAATATTCTTACAAGAACCTCAAAGGACCTAGAGTGAAATGTATAAAAATTCAGGTAATTCTAACGGTCGAGTCCTGAGATACCAGGCATTCTTTAAGTATGTCTTAGGGTAAAAATCTGTAGAGGCAGTCAACATTTCGAGGGAAAATGGGGTATCTGCCCATGTCCGATCCTTATGAAATTTGTACAGGATATTTATAAGGTTATGGATAACTGCATATCAAAAACAGAGCATCATCTAACGGTTGGATAATCCATACAAGAGATAAATCAGTACTACTTGACATCAGAATTCTGCAGGAACACAGTTAATAAAATCAATTGATTTTAGGTCTTAACAGTATCCGATCACCCTAAACATTTAATCGAAGGTATATGACATACTGAAGTACAACATATTAAAAATTACTAACAAATCAACGGTTGTAATTTTATTTACAAGCAAAGAAACTTCTGCAATTAATATGCAATTTAGGGTTCCGAAAACGGGTTAATTTACCTTGTCCATAATTGAATACTCTCAGGATTAAGCCGCTATACAAAACCTAAACCAATTTCGTATAGTTAAGACCAAGCAACTAAACCTATATTTTACCTAGTTCCCTCGGTATCCCTGCGCCTCCAACTTGTAATAAGTCACGTACTTGGACAATTCCTTTGGTTCGTATTCCAAACAGTAAAGGAACAAAAATCTGTTCGGTAACAACTCTTTTCAAACAACGTCATATGATTTTGACAAAAGGCTCTTCCGTTTATCCCAATAAACTCATTGGTAACTACCAAAGTAATTGTCTAGACTATGCAATCAATACTTCTAATCACAAAGAATTGTATTGATGCCGATCTACTCAACTAATCAATCCAATCTATCAAAATATAAACCGATTATAGTTGGATCCCTCCATCCGATCATGTTTTGTGCACACCAAAGATTATGAACTCAAATAAGAAATCTTCTTTGTCTTCAAATCTTCTTAGATCTTCAATAAACACCTACACACAAACAACTTGAATCTCTTGTGATCAATAACACATAGAACAGGGTCTGTTAACGTTGGATTATCACAAGATATCTTTAGATCTACAAACAGTTCTAAAGATCCCCGTCGACACTTCGATCTAGTTTGAGTGAATCTTATATAAGAAGAAAAGATTCTCAAGCATAAAAAAACTAGGTCCAATCAAATTTCAACAACCGTTAGTTAATTAAATCAATTGAAAACTAATAATAAAATACAATTATCTATTTTCCTGCCAACGGTACTCGTAGAGCTTCTCAATCCCAAAGAAGACTTTAAAACGAGCAGTCGTAAGATATTTCGCCTTATTAGGGTACTTTCCTCTCCGAATAGACGGCTCCACCAGTAATAACAAAATTAGGTAGTTTTCCAGGCTCTGAGGATTAGTTTTCTCGAAATGCAAACTTCAATATTTATAGACCAAGGAAGTTTGGACACCAAGGAATTTCCAAAACCGAATATTCACAAAAATATGCAATAAAGTCCAAATCGGTTTTCATAATTCATGGAAACGCTATGTCCAAATATTGACCGAAATCTCAGTAGAAAATCTCCAATTAGTAAATGCACATTACCAATTTTTATTTTCAAAAGATATGCATTTAATTGCTGGAAATTAAAAGCATATAAAACTAAAAATCTTAAATAAAAGATTCTCAATTTATTTCGATCCAGGATTCTCCTTTAATTATTAAGGAATATCTTTGAACAATAAAAGATAAGAATTACTGCACATGTTCAAAGTATGTCGACATCTTTACTTTGTAAATCCTTTTTCATATTTACAATCTTGGAACCGATTTGACACACTTCCAAACAAGTTTAGAATCGGTTCATCTGACTTGCAAGAACTATGTGATTTATTATCCTATCAAATCACCAATCATGGGTTTAGCGGTTCTACCAAAACAAGTTTTGGTTCTACCTCTATGTGGGTACTAAGATCAGTCACACTAGCTACCAAAAGTTGGTTGACTAGGTACTAGGATCGGTTACCACATATTTATGGTATTTAACTTGTAATTGGTTTTACAAGTCATAAGATCGGTTACCAATTACTAAGGCTTGTTGCACCTCTTACAAGGATCGATTCCACATACTTTTGATCGGCTACACCTCTTACTAGGATCGGTTTCCCCAATGTCTATAGTTGGTCATACCAAGTACAACATATCGATCATACCATCTCAGGTGATTACTTAAGATCGGTTTCACTAATAAAAGTCATACCAATACAAAAATCAGGCATTGTGAATAGTTTTACCAGGATACATAAACAAGTTATGAGCGGTTATACTAAACACACATATTAGTAATCCAAAGATTTGCAATGAATAACAATACCAATAAGCCTAGCAATTTCCACTTCGATTCACAAAACAATTTTATGATTTGTACTTCATTTAAACGAATGTAAAAACATTGTTTCCTAGAACGAAATATTCACCCATACCTATACATAATCACAATAGCATTCATACGATTAGGTCGATGTCTTATATACGAAGTTCAAAAGATAGACGTTATACTTCGTATTGTAATTCCTTAATACTATGTCTAACTAAAGTATAATCATTCACTGCTTCACATTTATGTTTTCAATATGTACGACTTGAAAGATACGTTAGGAATGAAACAGTTCAAGTCAAATATTACTAAACTCAAGAGGAAGGATGATGTCGTCGTTGTAGCTCTTTACTTCTTCACATTCTTCAAGTATTCATGTAATACTTGTAAGTATCATATCCTAGAGGGTGAAAACCGAAAACTTCCAGAAGAGGCTCCAAATGGTATTCAGCAGAAACTATTGATTGCTAGATAGTTTACTCTTGATGAGATTTCAAGTTTGTTGCCTATGTAGGTTTAGGTTTTGTTTTGAATAAAGTAGAATAATTGATCATGGTGTTGATGAAGTAATTTTATTTGTTAGATAAATGAAATCTATTTTGAATGAATGAATGAGCATTATGCACGCTCTTTGAAGGAATAAAAATTACATTTTGAAATTAAAGTAATTGTTTACTGATGTTCAGGCGTAATATTCTTTGAGACATTTGTCGTTGATTATATTCCCTTGCACTCCTTCATCAACAACTATGATTTTGTAGTATCCACTTGGTACTGCTTTGATGACTACATATGGTCCTTCCCATTTTTGAGAGAATTTTGGAGTGGACATGTCTTGTTGAATACGATTTGCTGTTTTCAACACCAGATCCCCTACTTGAAATTTTCGAGGTCTTTATCGTTTTATTGTAGGATCTGGAGATATTTTGTTTATAAGCTTCCACATACTTGTCCACTTTAGCTCTTCTTTATTCGAGTATGTCCACTTCAGCAATCCTTAAGTTGGATACTTCGGATTTATATTGTACTCTACTAGCCCTTATAATCCTTGTTGAAGGAATCTTGATTTTAACTGGGAGAATGGCATGATCACCATAGACGAGGAAATATGGTAAAGTTCCAGTTGATCTTCTTGGTGCGGTTCGATAGGCCCACAAATCCATGGGAAATTGTTCGTGCCATGTTTATAGATTGTCATGAACTGTCCGACTAAAAATCTGGATCAAAGTTTTGTTGGTACTCTATTCCCTAGTTAGCAATACGAAATTTGGGAGACGTACGGAATGGCAAATGTACGAGTATTATATGGATTCGTGAAAACCAAATTCGGTCAAAAATCCGGTCATCGTGATACAGAAGTAATTCGTAACAACATATGTACGTGTATAATTCGATTTTGAGATACTAATTCGGCTCTCAAAATTCGGCTATGTTCAAATATAGGTTTTAGACATAGAAGTACATGGAAAGTATAAAATCTTATATACAATAAATATATGGAATAAGATCAGCAACTAAGACATAGCCCAATGGTTTGGGTGTTCAATTCAGAGTTGGAGGTCATGGTTTGGTATTTGAGTAATTCGCGAAATGTTCACGTTTCAGTGCGGTTACGAATTATTCGGCGTATTATTGACTAGGATCTCTGCTTGTCTGTTTCCTTGGTAATAGTAGGGTATAGAGAAAATTTGTTTGATACCGTATTCTTGGAGTAATTATTTCACATGTTTTTTGGCAAACGGAGTTCCAATATCTGTGATGATATGTTTTGGAACACCGAATCGGAATATGATATATTCCTTGATGAAGGATGCAATAGTGATTCCAGCGGTGCTTCGAAGGGGAATGGCCTCAACCACTTGGTGAAGTATTCATTTGCTGTGATAATATACTCGTGTTGATTCGATGATTGTAGGTTGATTTTACCGATGATGTCTAGTCCCCAACTGTAGAAAGGCCATGGACTACTAACATAATTTAATGGAAGACAAGGAGTGTGAATTAGGTTACCATGGACTTGGAATTGATGACATTTATGAACGTAGGTAGTTTCATCGTATTTCATGGTTGGACAATAATATTTCTCACGAATCTAGAGAAATAGTTTCATTTTTCCTTGATGCACTCCTTCGTGCATTTCTCTCAGGATTTTCGAAATCTCATGCTCGGCAAAGCATCTCAGAAAGTTTCTTCCAAAGCTCTTACGATATAAGATCCCATCATGAAAGAAGAATCTCTTAGCTCTTTGATTTAGCTTGATCGATTTTCTTTTCTGTGACGGATGGTCATGGTCACAAAGGTATTTGATGCACGACTCTCTCCAGTCCCCGGTATGGTGTATTTTCAGAGCCTCAAGGTGATGTGGAGGTGTTTGGAAGTTGGGACAAGACCCTTGGAACAATCTCGAATGAGTCTCCATGGATGGACAATCATTTCCGAGTATTTAGAACCTTCTGTACAGCGTCACCGCCAAATTTTGTCCATATATTTCCTCATGTATGCGCTTAAGTTTCTCGCACACTTCTTTGTCTCCGAGGCATCGTAACATAGACCCATCAGGGTTTCGATAATACAATGCTCCGTGAAGCACAAAAAAGTTCTTTGATTCTTTGAGGATGATTTTCCCTTTTGGAAGAGAACTGCTCAATTCATAAACGATAGGTGCCCTCCAGTCACTTGCTTGAGCATCCTTGACTTGGGTAAGCTAGGTGGATGACACTGAATCAAAATAATTGAAATCGTTCCTCGGTGCTACTCGGTCGGGGAGCTTGGAGCGAGGTTCGGACTTGGAAATCGCCAAAACTCGCTCTAATACTCGGAATCTATTTATTAATAATTTATATATTGTTGCCCATTAGTCATGATTTGTACTTAAAATTTTAACACTACCATGTAATTAAGTGTGTAATATTGTTATATTGAACGTATTCATCATGTATTTAGAGGTTTTTCTATTTTATAACTCTCATCTAAGGGTTATGAAAAATTTCTTTTCTGATTTTAGTGCATGCAAGGTCAACTCAGAAAAATCGTTAACTCGCTTTGCTCAAAAATCAGTCCAAATTGGCCGCCTTAATCACTAAAAATCGGAAATCGCCTCGTTCATATAGCCTGTAGCGAGTAACCGGCCTTGGAGAGCAATTTTGACTACATTGCACTGAATGTCTTTGTATAGTAGTAGCAATCTCTGATCCTTTGAATTGCAATTTGGAAGCAAGAGTTTCTAAACAGTCAGCATGTCATGTTATTGGCATGACCAATATGGACGATTGTTACATCAACAAAATGATCCAATAATCATTGTGCTTCGGCCCTAAATGGAGCAAGTGTCACTTCTTTGAGAGAGTATACAGTATTTATTTGATTGAATAATAGATTTGAGTCTCCTCTTATCTCTAGGTGCATCGCTCCTTCTTGTTTGTCCAAGGATAATCCTAACAAGAAGGCCTCGTATTCTGCCGAGTTGTTGCTGTAGTGGAAATCCAGCTTGAATGAATGTGAGAAGACTTCACCAGATGGAGATACTAATACCACACCCTCTCCACTAGTATCATTTCTTGGATTAGCGGATCCATCAAAGTACAACAACCATGTTTCTTCTTTAATAATCGAAATTTCTGGAAACTCACCCGACACGTCTTCATGTAACATTGTGATGTCTTCCCCTGGAAAGGTGGTGAGTAAGTATACAAATGCTTGACCCTTGATTGCTTCGGGTGAGACATATGTTATTCAAACTCTGACATATGGAGTAACCACTTTGCAGGTCTCCCTATCAAAGCCGGTTTTGATAGTAAAAATTTTATGCGATCAGTTTTAGCAACTAGTATGACTTTATTTAACATCAAATAATGTCTGAACTTTTGAATTGCATAAACCAGCGCTAAGCTTGCCATTTCAGGCTTAGGGTACCAGAGTTCGGCGTCTCTCATTGTACGACTAAAGTAGTAAATCGGACGTTCGATACCTTCTCAATCCTCTTGAGAAAGGAGAGCTCCGACGACAACATCACTGGAAGCTGTGTAGTTTATCAACGGTCAATCTTGGAATAGAAATTTCATGACATCGGGTGATAATAGTATCTGTTGGATTCTTTGAAGGCATCTTGTTGGACGACCGTCCATACGAAATTTGCTCACTTCTTCGGCAGAGGAGTAAATGAAGCAATAATTTGAGCTAACCCATGAATGAAATGTCCGATGTAATTTACCTTGCCCATAAATATATGAAGCTCTTTCATATTGTATGGAGGAGGCATGGTGGTGATGGCTTTTGTCTTATCTGGGTAAACCTTAATCCCTTCTACAGTGACTTGAAACCTTAGATTTTTTCAGAGAAAACACCAAATGAACATGCACTTCAAAGGATTCAGTTCTCAGTTTGTATTATCTGCACCTCTCGAAGACTTGTATCAAGATGTCTAAATGGGATGGTCGAGTCTTGGATTTGATAACCACTTCATTGACATAGTCTTCTACTTGTTTATGTGCATCATGTCATGAAAGATAGAAATCATGGCTCGTTGATAGGTGGCACCCGCATTTTTTAATCCGAAAGGCATCACAGTGTAATGAAAATTCCCGCTAGGAGTCCGGAATGTAGTTTTGTTAGCATCGTGTTCATACATTTTGACTTAGTTGTAACTAATGTAACCATCCATAAATGAAAATATGTTATGACCATTAGTTGCATCGACAAGCATGTCAATGTTGGGTAGGGGAAAGTCGTCCTTTGGGCAACATTTGTTCACGTTTCTGAAATCTACACAACATTGTATTTGACCATTCTTCTTTTTCACAAAAATGATACTTTCCATCCACGTTGGATGTTGAATTGGTTTGATGAATCCTGCTGCCAGTAGTTTCTGATCTTCAACTTTGATTTGTTCTTCGAATTCATACCTGAACTTCCTAGGAAGTTGTTTAATAGTTTTAGAGCCGGGAGTGATATGCACGTGATGAGTGACCTAAAAAAATATCTTGATACTCCTTCAGCAGGCTTATCAATCTTACTCGTTATTTCGATGACAGGGAAAAAATAATCAAGATTGGCCTCATATCCTCCTATGTTCCGATATTGATTGTCTCAAGATCATCGGTGGTGGAGTTAGTGCCATCTTTTAGTTGTCGTGTAGCATCTTAGATTTTTTTTCGGACGTGTATATGGGGAAAAATGAGTTGCTGGTTTTTAAGGAATTGAGGAGACGACCGTGCGGAGAAAACTCCTTGAACCGAGAGAATTGTCTAACCTCATACAGATGCACTACAAGAAGGGAGTGCTTTGAATTCGAGTGATCAATCTATAGTACTCCGACCTAAACCAGGACAATGTCCATTCCTGAGTAAATTCGGTCACAAGAGAGGATGGGTCGATCTGTATGAGGGAAGCTGAGAAATGTGTGAGATCAATGGTGATCAAGATTGTAGGTGTGTTGTGTATTCTGCATAAGAAAGTTCTGAATGATTGAATTTACTCAGTTGAGAGTAATTGCTCAGATGTTGAGCTGTTAATCTCTTGTTGTCTGTTTGACGTGAGATTGTCCTCTTTTCAATCATGATTCAGAGACTTATTTATATTGCTATAATTGTAAACACCATGATCCCATGAAGTGTGACAGTTGATGGAATCAAAGAGTGGACAAGTGGAAATCGTGTTAAAACCAGTTTCTCAACGTACGGAGACTTGGTTGATTTTCCATTCACTACTTTGTTAACTCCTCCAACTAATTGCACGACTTGCTCAGATTCTCATCGTGTGTATGAACACACGTTCCGTAGACCACCATACCAAAACCCTATTTAATATCCCCCCATGCGACACGATTGATGTCTCGTGATTGTGGAGTCTGCAAGGAAGATATGTATTTAGTTAGTCAGTTGCTGACTTCATGGGATGATGAGTCCTTGTATCGCTGAGTTGAACGTGATTTGCAAATGTTCTGAAACTCACGAATTGACATGTCTGTTGAGTCAGAGGTATAATTCTTGAATAAATATTGATAGCTAAAGTGAACAAATATTGTTCATTTGATGAGTCGTTGAATATTGATAGTTGAACCAATATTCCTTGATGTGGGCAAATGTTGCTCATCTGAGCAAATATTGCTCGTTTGATGAATTACTGAATATTGATAGTTGAACCAATATTTATCAGTGCAAACAAATATTGTTCATGTGAGCATGTTGCTCATCTGATGAATTGTTGGATATTAATATATAGTTGAACCAATATTCCTTAGTCTGAGCAAATATTGCTTGTCTGAGCAAATGTTGCTCATTTGATAAGGTATTGGTAGCAGGACCAAATAAATATCAATTTAAAATACTGGTGACCGAACCAAGTATAGTTGATTAGAGTGATGATCATGGGATCAACATAAAATTTAGTGTTTGAATATGAAATTATGAACCTTGGATTAAAAACCCTAATTTGATCAATTGCCGAATTGATGGTTAATTAATAATTTATTGAAAATTATTTATGAAAATAAAGGAGGGACCGGCTATATAGGATGATGAATCGACCATGTAGTGCCCAAATGCTCAAGTGAGCAAAATATCAAAGTCTCTTGAAGACCAGTGAAAGGATAATTAAAATGCTGGTTTAATCATTTTTGTTTTGCTGAAAAATAATGCTCGTCTCAGCAATAAGTGTTAAAACCTAATTATGAAGAGATGAGGGACCGACCAAAGGATCATGAAACCGGCCCTGGTTAGTCACTGGATTGACTGACGATCATTTTATAAAGTTCCAAGTTGTTTGGAAGAGTTTTGGACCTAATACGTGCAATTGCGCAAATTAGGTCAAAATGTGAAAAATATGCGGACCGGCATCTTGCAAGCCAAAAATTCAACCTTGGTCTGTCAAGGTAGTATGCTCGCATCGCCAAAGTGTACGTGTCTCAGTCCTGAGAATTTTGATATTTTTTGATGTGTGTTTGAGCAATCATTTGGGAAAATATGAAGAAATCAGGGATTTTTGCTGAAACTGAGGAAACTTCATGGGATAAAGGAAAAATAATATTAAAATAAAGGAATCATGAAGTGTGGGACCGGCTATAGCCAAGGCATGTCAGGCCTATGAGCACGGTCCCATATCATTTCCAAATTTTATTATATTTTTTCATGATTTTATGGAGATATCATAAAATCAAGGAGTTTGTAGAGACTAAAGAATTTTATTTAAATCAAGGAGTTTCCCTGAAATGAAGGAGTTTCCATGAGATGAAGGAAACAAAAATCTTAATAATAATAAAATAAGGGCGTGTGGGACCGGCTTGGGCATGGTCGGCCGGCTAGGGCCCGGTCCTGTGAGTTTTCCCTAATTTTATGTATTATTTCATGATTTGAAGGAATTTTCATAATTTGAAGGAAATATCAAGAAATCAAGGACTTTCATGGGATCAAGGAAACATAAAATAATATTGATAAAATAAGGGGGGTGTGGGACCGGCCGACTAGTGCCCGGTCCCATGAGTTTCCCTAATTTTTATTATTTTTCATGATTTGATGGAAATATCATGAGATTAAGGAGTTTTCATGAGATTAGGGAAATAATAATAAAATCATGAGGAATCATGAGGTGTGGGACCGGCCATGGCTAGGGCATAGCCGGCCTTCTAGTATACACGGTCCCATGACACCTTTTCCAATTTTATATTATTTCCTTGATGTGAAGGAAACACCATGAAACTGAGGAGTTTCCTTAAAACGAAAGATATTTGTTCAAATGAAAGAATTTTCATAAGATCAAGGAAAATAATAAGAAAATAAAAAATTGGACATGGGATCGGTCATGGCACGACCGGCCGGCTGGTGGGCCCAGTCCCTCAGCGCCTTGGTTAATATTTTATTATTTATTATTTTCTTTCCTATTTTGCATAGGTTCATCATCTCGTCGTATTTTGAAATACTCATTCGTGCATTCAAGTGCTTGTTAGTGTATTATTGTCGAATACAACTGCACCATTTTGGTCGGGGCTTACTCGAAGGTAGCTCAGATGCCCGTGTGTTGAATATTACTAACCCATGGAATTCTGCTGGGAAGAGCCATAAATTGAAGTAATGAAATATTATGAAAAGACATTGAATATTTTCCAGGGATTCAGTTAATAAATCTAATGATTTAAGAATAATTATTTGATGCATGGCTCTATACTAGTACGATCGTCTAGGAGCATTAATTATTCAGTAATTGAGTGATATGAGCTTGTTCAAGCATCATAGTTCTTTTATATAGTCAGGGAAAACATTGTTACATCATGAAGACGTTATTGCTCTATACTAACAGGCAAGTTTTCCAGGAACCGTCTAATCTTGCAATTCTATATAAAAGTGATCACTGAAATTGCTCAGTATTCATGAGATATGTCGTTGCCTCAGCTGAGAGACTACACATCTACATATACTCTGAAAGACAGTATTCTCGGTCATAAATTCTCGTGGCATGAGCTTTCACGCTTTCGATAAGAGTCATGAGCCTCAATACTCGTTTGATTGCTGGATCAGGAGTATATATAATTATGGGTTTACTATTTTAGCCCTTATCGAAAATCCACCATCTACATTAACTCCCCTGCTTAGTGAGGGATAGTCATATTCCTCAGTCATCACTGGATGGTGATTTTCCAGTTATGAACGAAATAAGTAATTGAACTCAGTCGTAAGATAATATGTTACCGGATTTTCGATTGTGCGAGCGAACCACGGCTTGACGAAGATCCCAATGGAATGATAGAGCATCATCCGATGAGCATAAATTAGTGTAGAACCACTGATTTGATTATGGAACCTTGGTCGATTTAGGATTCACGGGTCCGGGCCCATGAAAAGAAATCCTTGTTTTAGGAATAGACGCTCGTTCGTTCGTTAGTTTAAGGAACAAACAAATAGACCTGAGTCTAATGATATAAAATTATCTATAAGCTTTCACGAAAACCGAAATTTTATTTTTTAAATATGTGAGATTTCACAAAGTGGAATAAACTCTCATTTCAAAGGTGGATGCTCGTACGAGAGAAAAGGTTTTTTTTTTTTTAATAGACATGTGTCTGTTAGTTATAAAATTTTGTTTATGAGCTTTCATGAATTTTTTTATCTTTGATATTTTGGAAATCTTTGACAATATACTCTCACTTCAAAAACAGATGCTCGTGCGATGGAGAAAAAATATAGAGATATATTTTTCAAATTTACGTGAGTTTCACGTTAAATATTTACATACTTTGTAAAATCATGTTTTGATTTTGGACAACTATTGAAAGTAGACAATTATACATGGTGAAATAATATTTGTATGTGAGTTTTCACAATTCTAGAATGGACGTCTGTCCAATTTTTGAAAAACCAGTGGATATTAAAATTCACGTGAGTCGTTCACGGTTTTATGAACATCAAGTCATGATTTTGAATAATAAATTTTGCTCGTCTTTGCAGGTTTGAAGGAACGAGCAAGTTTTCGAAATTCTGACATTATAATCACTATATCTAGTGAAATTGTAAATAGGTAAGAGTTGGATTGTTACCATTTTTGTAGACGTTGATGTGAGCACCTTTGTTATGCTTTAATTTCACTACTTTGATGAAATTTGCACCTCTGAATGACATTTTGAAGTACAAATATCACATGGATACCGCAACTATTTTGCAGAGATGTCAGTTATGAGACTCCTTTAGTTGATTAAGAGGAAGAAGCAGTGACTAAGAGTTCTCCAAATGCGAATGACAAATTCTTCTTGGTCCAATATAAACACGAAAAATGTCATCCATGTTCGAGCATTGTAAAGTCCCATATCTCTTTGGTGAGTTGTTAGCGCTCCTTACATCATGACTTTTTCTTGTCCGTGAAATTAGGATCACGAGACCAAGTTTTGTTACTTCTTTTTATAATTTTGCTCCATCAAGCCTTGACAATCTTCAATTATCGGCTAGTGAACAAACGGTTTCTAAATCGACTGTTGAGGAAGAAGTTGACGTAAGTACTTCTTCATATAGTCGTTCATAGAATTCCTTGAATGAAATATCACTAATTGTTGTTGATGTATCCATGAGGATATTTCCATGGAACTAGGGAGTACTGATGATGCCCATTCGTCTTCGGAGGATGGTGAAGAATAAAACCCCGGATTTCGAAACCGAGTGAAAGCAATGATGTTTCCAATGGTGATGTTGGAAATTCCGGTCCTTTGAGCACTTTAGGGACCACGCCAGTATGTACCCATTGTATATTTTCTTCATAGAAGTATGAAATTTCTGATTTGTGAACGAATGAACGAGTACCCATATGAAATGAATCAAAATTTTGCCGAAATACGTCACCAGAAAACTCATACTTCAGCCTTTCAGTAAAAACGATGTAGATTCTTCGTACGATGTCGGATTTTCGAGATCTACCCATGTTTTTTCATGCCCAGGAAATTTCCAAGCTTTACTGAAGAAGCTTTTTGAGTTTCGAATATGTTTAGGGGCCGAAATAGGCGAAACAGTAAACTTCCAGGAGACTTCCAGAAATTTTCAGCTGGCATGTGGTCCAATGTTTTGCCGGGGAATTCTTAAAAATGCCACTCTTGGAAATGGGTTTCTAAAAGTTCCACCCTAAACCAAAACCTACCAAAAATTCCACTATATGACATTTATGCCCCTGAAAGTGGAGGACCCTTAATTGTTTAATATTATTTCCAACTTTCAAAACTTAAAATAAGTGTTTTTCTGTGTGGATTTCAGTGCAAGGGTCCTGATGAAAGGGTCAGGACTCTTAACCGGACCCTATCATTTTTTTAAAAACTCTTATTATATGAATTGAAAATTTAGAAATCACTTTTTTTAATGGTATTTAAGTAGTTAGGGTCCCCTAAAGAGGGTCTGGACTCTGAACAGGACCTTTTCAGACTCCTAACCAAACCCTCATTATTACTAACCATGTCTTCTAATAGAATATAAATATTAAAATAAGATAATTTTTGTTAATATTTTATTATCAGGGTCCAGGACCTTTACTGGACACTTTGGTTAGTAATAAAATAATCTTGTAAATGGAATTAAATAATATTTTAAGGGTCTAGACCTTGGCATCCAAATTTCTACCAGGGTCAGGACCTTCCTCAACCAGACCACCTAAGCACCACGTAGGTGACAAGTAGGATGTACGAAGTCAGGACCTTTTTAACTGAAGTGACGACCTCTTTCAACTAAGGTCAGGACCTCCTTTGTCGGTACCTTAACGCTTCACCTTCGCCTTTATCGTAGGAAATAAAAAAAATAAAAAATTATTCTTTTTTCCTCCAGCTTTATCTTCTTTTCTCAAACAAATCTGGTTTCTCCCTCTACGTTTTCATTTTTTCTCCACCGAAGAACAGAGAGGTTTGCTCTCGCCTCTTCAAAGTTGATAATTTGTTAACTTAATTGCGGTTTGTTTCTTCGATTTTGAGGGTTTGCTCTCGCCTCTTCCCTTTTTTCCTCAAGCTTTAATTGCAGTTTGTTTCTTCGATTTTGAGGGTTTTAATCAGTTTGTTTCTTCGATTTGTGCAGTTAATGTTGGCAATCGATTGATTGAAAATTTTCTTCACTGAAAATTTCTAAGAAGCGATCTGACCTCATGAGATTCCTATGATGACTTTAAATCTCTCTTTTTGCCGAAGAACCTTGAGAAAGTTTCATGCTAAGGTGAGAAACCCGAGTTTTTTACTCATTTTTCTGTAGATCTATATTGGTATAATAACGATGCTGAGTTTTTTATATTAACTCTAAGTATGTTCAATCAAGTTCACAGCTAGAAAAATCATATCTCAAATTCTTTAATCCTTTCTTTTGGTTTCGTAGAAACTTGATTTCTAGGCCTACTTGTTGGTTTTTAGGTATCTTTTCACACGATTTTGATTTGACACAATTAGGGATTTTAAGTTTAATTTTAAAATTATGTAACTGTGTGGAATGAATGATGGCAGGGAAATCATGAGGAGGGGATATAATCCACAATATTAAAGACCAGTGGGTTCAAAACAATGGAATATGGATGGGTTTTTTGTTCAAATCAACTGTTATGTTGTGTTTGAGACATTGCCGCAATGGAAATCATGGGCAGCAATCGAGTAGAGGTATGGAATTTGAAAGGGGCAGAAAATGGAAATGGAAGCTATCCCCCCATGGAATGATACGCGAAATGGAAGAGAGGCGTGGATTTCAGTCACAAAGTTCAGAGTTACGGTGGCTGTAGCAGCGCTGGTGTGATTTCAAAATCTATGGTTTGACCTCTTTGGTGATCATAAATCTAATCGATTATCATTGTAACTGTTGAAATTGAATCTAGGTTCTATCATGTAAAGCATACATTGTCTAGTATAAGTGTTGAATGTTTTTCTGCATCTAATGAGCATGTCTTAATATGTTTATCTTCAGTTCAAATTTTCATCTATCTAAAGCTGATGATAGTAGTTCACATGCGCAGGAACTTGCATATGTATGTGTTTTCATTCCATAGTTAAGAATTCTAGACGGAAAGACAAGGGAGCTGGCATGTAGTTGCAGGGCAACAAGTGATATATATGAGTTGAATATTGTTTAGCTGCAGTTGGTGGCATATCTGGCTCAAATAGATACATGTAAATTTTTGAGAAAAGTAGCATATTTTCTTTCACCTAAGTTCCAACATAAAGTCTTCTTTCCAATCTTGAATTTAACGAGGCATGAATGGTAATTCGGTCGTCTTGGGTCCATGTCGTGTGACTTGTGCAACAGATGGAATATGTTTGTTTGTGCCATGAGTTTGCAGGCTACAGAGAACTCGAAATGGATGATTGGTTGAGCTGATATGGGTTTTGTATGGATCTACTGAACCAGATGGTTGCTGTTTGGGTGGTTTGCAGTCGATTGAAGTCATAATTGTTGTTGCGATGGGTGATCATGAGCACTAGAATCATGGTGATTTATGAGCCATTTCACTGTACTCACTGATTTTTTTTTGTGCAGCATGCTATCTATCAGAAGCTTGCTTTGGATCGGATTTTCAATCAGAATCCAAGCATTCTTATTACTTCCAAAGGGTATCCAGACATTGGTACAAAGTAATCGAGACATGGTTCAATTTTGAACTTTTTTTTTTTGTTCTGAGATAGCATGTGACCCTTGTTTCTGTGATGCAATTATAGGTTTCTTCTGCATCGAATCAGCCGAGCCTTCCCAAAAGATGATAGTTTTCACTAGGAATTTAATGTACTTATGTACCCATTCATAAGCTGATAGTTTTCAGCTTTTCTACTGATAGGACACCTGCAGGGCTAGCTATACTTGGACCTGTTTTTGTAGTGTGAGGACATATGTGTTTTATTTTAATAATTCTTTTAAATATAATATTATAAAAGTCTCTTTGTTATTGGTCAATATAAGGGGTCCTTTTCTATTGGTTAACTTGGGCGGCGACACCTTTCTATTGGTTAATTTGGGCGGCACCTTTCAATATTTCTTTACCCTAATCCGCTCACTCTTCTTCTTCCTACTCTTTCATCTTCTTGAGTTTATGCTGCTCTATTAGGGACACCTCTTCTTATTATTCTATTTTTCTTCTTCATCTTTCACCATCTTATAAATTTCTTGTCCTTTTTATCGTGTTCATATCATGGCAGCTGCTACACCATGAAAGCTAGGGTTTTATATTTTACTAAGCATCCAACTGAGATAGAGAATGAAGGATCTATATAGTGTTCAATATGTGAGTTTAACTTTTAGCTCTTTCAAAATTGATATTAAATTTTGGTTAATTTCAATTTCAAACTCAAAGTTAGGGTTTTTAAATATGTACATTGGGGATTTAAATCCATGTTTATATTATAGTTTACAGTGAAATAAGGTATGGGTTATCTTTAATTTTGTGGTTTGGTTACTTAATTTATGTAGGGTTCATGATACAGGATGATCTTAATTTTGTCCTCTGTTAATTTAGGATGTGCTAGCTGCGGCTAAAATTTTTTATAGTTAGGTTTACAGGAAAATAGTTGGTTGAAATAGGCATGTGATCTAGTAGATCATCACTTTTTGTTATTTTCTTAGTCTTTTCGTAGTATCTCCTTTTCTAACTGTATGAGATAAATAACTAGAAGATTCTTGAGTATCTTATACATTTATATGGATCTTTATCTTATGTCATTAGCAATTGTTGTTTTATTTAGGTTTTAAAACAAATTTTCCACTACATAAAACTTCTTACATATGATGTCATTAATGTCCAGTATTTTATCACCACCTTCTTAGTTATATGTGTTGTTGCTTAAAGACATTTTCGGTCATAAATATTCAACTTGGGTACTGAAATGAACTACAGGAGAAGCTTTGGATTGTAGATATCAAATATGATTTGGTGGTAATGTAAAGACTATGCTTGGGCAGAGTGTACACAAAATTAATCTAAATTTTATTTTTCTCAATTGTCTAGCAATCACCATTGGAAATTTAGCAGGGGTTATAAGAAATGGTAGTAGCTAGTATATGAAAGAGTAATGTCGCTCTGTATATCGTAGATGTGATGTTCAATACGAGTTGTAATCACATTTTGAATGATTTCAATGTTCATTTAGGAATTGATTGGTAATTCACTTTTTGCTTAAGAAGTTTATATGTATATAACTTATAGTGTGTTTTGTGAAATGCAGTTACTTTTAGAACCATAAATTGTCGTCGCCATAATGATAAGCAAAGTTTTTCTCATCCACTACAATGGTAAATGGGTGCATAAAGAAGGTAATGATGACTACAAAGGTATGACATATCTTGCGGGGGTACCTGATAAGTACACTTTTGAGGATGTGAAGAAGAGTGCAATGGATGTTTTAGGTTTCTTGCACAAACCTTGTTTTGATGTGTATGGCCTCATAGATGTCCCGGGAACCGCATTTAAGCAAAGGATTAAGATTGTTAGTGAATAAATGTTGATTTTTTATGTTGGCCAGACATGTCGAGTCCCAAGCTTTTACACAATCAAATATGGAGAAGAAGTAAAAGTAGATATTCCTCCCGTAACTCCCGTAATAAAGCAAACAAGAAAATAAAGTAACTAAGGTAGTTATTACTTCATACCTTTGACTCCTTCAAAACCGTAAGTAGAGGCTCATGGTGTATTACTAAATCTCATGTAACACTATGCATATGCGGGCGCCAATTTTCAAAAATAGTCTTGCTTCCAAACTTACTAAGCACTTTCGGCAACACTTCCATACCCCAAACCTTGGGGGAAAAAGGAAAACCTTTAAAACAACAATCGAAATAAAATAGACAACTAGAAAATATCAACCCAACTGATTCTTACCACCAGGACAAGGGCCATTCCTTGACATTTGTAAGTCACCTCACTGCCAATAGGCTTCTCATGCTTAATATGATAAGCTAAGGCAGAATTGCTTTTATGAATAGTTCTGCTGAACGCTATTTCAGCCCAAGGATAAGAGTTGAAGTCGACAAGATTATACACCAGGTACCAGTGATCAGACTCAACTACTTTGTCATCTCCCTTTCCCAGGACATACCTGTGGACAACATATAGTAACGACAATTTCACCTTGTCATCAGATTCCAGTGAGACTTTGACAATTTCACATTCAGCATTAGAGTTGTCCTCCTTTTTGCCACATTTCTTCGATTTTTATTCGTCGTCGTCGTCCTCCTCCACTTTGCCAAAAAGTAATAATTTCAAAAGTTTTCCAGTTACTGGTTTCTCTTCATCGGGGAAATGATTCATCTTAAGGCAGGGCTTCGTGGCGGGACGAGAAAAAATATGGTCCGACTTCCGAAAACTAGGCCACGAAATCAATGCGAACTCTTTCTTTCCGAAGGAGAGTTCCTTTCCACAAACCATTATGCGCATTTCTTCACGGTTACCCTTATCACCTTCATCACCATTGGAGATCTGACTAGCTAATAAGAAATGAAATAAGGCACTAGACCACGTTTGCATGGGAAGGTGCATTAAAGGGCCAATTTCAGTTGACAAAAATATCTCTTGCTCAGCAGGAGATAGAAGGTTACGCACCCACTTCAAAACCCTTGGGCTTGAGTAAGTTGTTACTTTGCATGTACTTTTCCTATACCTGGCAGGGTAAATATACATCCTACAATACAAAAATAAATAGTTACACCAATAAAAACATACAAGTTCTTAGAATTAATTATTTGAGACGGGCAAGCACACACATTAAAAAGATAAATAGTTGTAGATTCCAACTAATCTAATAACTACGGCCAACAAATAGCCGGTCTAGTTTCCGCTTACAAGCAGCTTATATCAAATACACTTAGAAAGAATAATGCAGAAACATGAAAAAAAGAGGATTTGCATAGAGGCATCTAATTTGCATGTTCCAGTCTTAAGAAAGTCGGTTGCTATCAAGTTTGTATATGAAGTGAACTATTGATCAGAACTCATAACAACAACTAATCTAGATGTGTCCAGTATTTAACTAGATATGATAATGAGCATATGCCAGAAGAAGGTTAAAAAACAATTCTACCAATATAAAACACTTCCAGAAATATATAATGACCTGACATAACACGTAAAATGAATGGTTAGCCTTAATAGGCTAACTGTCACATATCTACCTTTCAACACCATCCTTAGATACCACTCTTTTGTCCTCCACAGTAGCAGCCGACACTCTTTTATCCACATGATCAGCAGATTTCACTTTTTGAACACACTTATTCTTCTTCTTCGCTCCTGCACCCATAACTTGGAACCTACAAACATAATATAGCCGAGATTAGTAATAACGTAGTGGTAATTCAGATTCTTTAGTTAGTCGAAGTACACTCCTGATATAAAGTTATAGTGATTAAATTAAACTAAGTTCCTATCTACCTAAAACTATGTGGAACACACACATACCAGCACCAGCATAAATAACCTTAAAGGTCTATTGACCAAAACAGGCTAACAAAGAAACAAGACCAAAAGTTGATGAAATGCATTATACATGTGAGATGGAGTTAGTAGAAAAAACATTACTGAATTAAACGCTACCAATTTACTGTGCGCATCATTGGTATACACAAGTGGAAGGATAGATCCTTCACACTCAACAAGCCAAATAAATGCAATCTTAAATTACAACATTAGGAACCACTTATGCATCAAATTTTAAAATAGGTACACATCAGTGATTTTGAAAAAGAATCATAGTTGATGGCCATACATCAGAAGAAAAAAAAACTATGAAAACGTTTAATCCTTCCACCAAAAGCCAATGTCATAAGCAGCATAATCAAATCAATCACTATAGTGCTCTAATTCTTCAATCAAAATCATGATATGAACCCTCATTTCCCAGAGTCTATTGTAAATTCTAAAATTTAACCCCCACATACCCATTCATTTGTAAAGATTAAACATAAAAGTTTGTCATTACAATAAGCATAACTGAAGCATCATTTACACATCTTATCACAATACAGAAAAGATAAGCATGTTGTAACATAAGAATAACAAAACCAGAAAATGATAATCTATGGATATCCCAGAAACGAACATAACAACAAGTTTGTTATTAAGAATGTTGTCGCACCAGAATAAAATAATGATAATCTATGGTAATACCAGAAACTAACACAACAACCACTATTCACAATTCAAAACAGAAACACCATGAATAGACATTAGGCCACCATAATTGCCCTTCCCTGGAAAGATAACATTTTAACACACTAAATATCCATGTATGAGTAGGTACTACACAGCCACAACACAAACTAAGGATGACGAGTTAAATTAACCATTGGTGTTCTCTTGTCTTGCCAATAATAAGCCAAATCAACTCACTGTCAGACTGTTTTGTGTACTCCATTATAGCTAGCTGTGACTCAAAAATACTACTCTTTTGAAGAAAAAAAAACACAATAATTCTGGTTCTACGACATTCTTGCTCCGAAACGACAATAATTACCATTAATATTATCATGAAAAAATGCTACAAGATTGAAAGTAGTAGGAGAACATAAGTCGCATATAAGGATAGAGCATTTAAGGATGAAATTAGTGACTGCTTGATACTAGAGGATGTGCCAGATTTACTTGTAAGGGAAATATGATGAGGATGATGGTAAGAACTGACAAGAGTAGGCCGTCTTGTGAGAGGAGGGTAGTGGTGAGATGCTCTGTTTAACAAGATGGCTAATCGCTAGCATAAGTATCTATGCTTCTTTCAAACACTTCATAATATATGTTCACATCATTGCAGGAAAAGCAATTACAACACCAATGAAAATTGCAGTTAGCAGTGGTTAAATTGTTATTCATAGAACATGTTACAACCATCCACAAATTCATGATTTAGAGCTAATGTTGAATCTAAAACAATGAACCTTTTGGTGGCCATGACAAAGCAGAAGAAAACAAGGAAGAGTACTAATTATGTAATGAATGACAAAAATTTTACCTGCACTTAAACTTAGGTGGACCACGCCAATGCTCTGAACTAGGATTCAAGAAACAACTCCAACTATCTCTGAGCACAGGATCCAAAAGTACTTTAGATGTTTAGTATCCGATAACCAATTCCTGAAAAATACATAACACAAACAAGGGCATCATTGTTCTTAGGCCCACCCTCGTAAATGAAAGGAAGCTTCCGCATTCGCATAATTTCTTCATATATACAAATGCCACACCCCGGCAAATTCACCACATTTCTAATGGCTAATTTCAAATACAAATCATTCGATCATCTAAAAATTCTATAATACAGAAAATATGCATTTCCATTTAAGGCGAATTGATATACCATTCTTTGATTTAAGTCAATATAAGAGGGATCTTGATCACACTACAAAGCACATAGTAACTAAATGGGCTTTCTTCATTCCATGCCAATAAATCAGAATGTCTAGGACAAAACACGCATAACTAAATTGTTTAAACTTTTTATTCAGATGAAGCAAGTCTATAAAAATCTAATTCTCTAGGACTAACAATTTCCAAAGAACAACTAATTTAAAAATAAAAATTGCTCTAGTATCATTCACCAGGTTCAACCCAATTCATTGTTCATTATTCCAAGTTTCCTCTTAAAATTACATGAAATTAAGTAAACTAAATACTGCTAAGAAGACCAACAATTAAGTTTCTTTAAACAATTGAGATCAGTTTTAAAGAAATCCAAATTGTTAGAACCATTAACCATAATGATTAAAAGTTAAACATGCAACAAAAAAACAATACATCATTTCTAATAAGCAACATCAGACCCGAATGAGAAGAAACAGAGCAACACCCAAACAAGAATTAGAGAGAAACCCAACATAATACACCCAATTTTAAAACAAACAAATAAAAATTTCTCATTCACAAAAAGCTACAGTGATGAAAGTATGAACCCTAATTTAACAGGAAAAAAAAAATCTATTCTCAAAAACCTAAGAAATTGAAATCAAAACTGAAGCAAAAAACGAATTTCCATAGAATAAATCGCAAAAATGTTCATTTGTCTCAGTTCCAAATACTCTAATGGCGATGAACAGAAGAAAAAAAAGAGATTTTAAAACCTAAATCATACCTTTTTTTGTGCTCAGTTACCCTAAATCGTAAGTCAAGTTGATGAAAATACATGTTTCATAATCTAGAAAACATCACAATTTCCCAATCCATTGCTGTGCTCTTGTTTTTCTCTTTTATAAACCGCTGCACTCTCTAAGCTCTAAATTGAATCTGAGACGAAATTCAGCTACCCAATCTATCTAGAAATCATAGCCGCTGCACTCTTTAAGCTCTAAATTAAATCTGAGACAAAATTAAAACACTGAGAAATCTCTGAAGAATTAGAGAGAAGGAGAAACTGAAAAAAGAGAAAGAAAAGAAAAATGAGAGACGCGGAGATGACGAAGTGAATTTTTTTTTTGACGAAAATAACAAGAGAACGAGATAAATATCTCTGCTGAGGTGGTAGCTGACTCTGCAAGATTTAATTGCTGAGGTGGTAGCTGACTCAATCAAAAGGGTCTGGACCTTTTCTAAATAAGGGCATAAATGTCTATATAACCCAAAAAGGGTGTTATTTGTATATTTCACTTAAGGGTGGCAGTTTTGGAATCTTATTTCTATAGGGGGCCATTTTTACACATTAAAGTATGCTGCCGCCGCCGTTTTGGCCACATATCTTTGCTAATTTCTCCAATTTATGTGAATTTTGGATATGTTGTAGGAGACATCCATACAAAGAGAATGGTATAAGACCCATCCCTAGATTCTTAACCAATTTTTCCCGGATTGCTTCTTTGTGCGAGACAGTATAAAATCACCCCATACGAGCTTGTTGTAGAACACTCTTGTTATGTCTTTGGACCATTAGCTTGTGTCTTGAACGGTTGGTGAAGGATTTCAATACCATTGGTTCATTTGAGATCAGGACCCCTTGATTGATACATGAGCATGGTGCTTGCAGCCACCTTGTTTCTGCCAATCGTAGAAACATCACTTCTGAAACCCTAGTCACGAGACCATAACTGAGGTTGCACTCAATAGGAGGTGGTGTAATGACCATGGTTTCATGTCCCGGTGGTAGAATTCCTTTTATGATGAATGATTAGCACATGAGAGTCTGGTGCCATGGGTCTTGGACTGTGAAACTTATCGTCATGATCAGTGGACCGTCATTCCCCAGTATTTTTTTAAATCTCTCCTTTTCGTTTTCTCTTCTTCTGGCAAGACTTGGATAGAGAACCCAGGTATAAAATTGATCTAAAGACCTAGGTGGTCGAAGTTGGAGGTACCTTTATGAAGTACTTAGTGGAAAGACCTGGTGTACACCGATCGACTGTGGAAGTTATAAATCCCGTCTATGAATTGCTGCTTGCATGTTGTACGCTCTGGAAGCTGTAGGAACCTCATACGACGTCGGACATCGATTCTTGACCCCAAATTTTGAATCTAAGAGACTGTGTTATCACATGAGAGAAGAATCACTCAATTTGGAGTTGTATAGGTCATCCAACGAAGCATGCACATTTGTAATTTGTATCCCCTAAAAACTTTTCAGATTTTGTAGACCTGACGGTAAAGGCCATATCTTTCAGCTTGTATGTCTGATTGATGTTCCCTTTTGGTATGTTGTATAAGAGACATAGACGAACATATTTTGTTGAGGAAGTATTGTCCCATTCCTCACCCATTGGTACTTTTTTGTAAACCCATGGCCCAAAGTGTGTTGTATCTCATTTGTGGAGGTGATGAGAATATCTTGTAGAAGACTTTGGATTGTGCCCACCAGTCGTGTAAGCTTTGGGAAGACTTTCATGTGAGCATGTTATCAGGTCTACACATCTTGATATAAATCATTATGTAGTTGCAGAATAACCTACAACTACACCCTCAATAGAATTAGTAAAAACTCAAGAAGTTCTTGATGATGAATGATAACTTTCTTATTAATTCCCTTAGTTGATTACATAGAATTATCAAAATGGAACTAGAATAGTTACAACTTTTTCTATTCTCTTTCCTAAGATAATTTCTTACACTCACTAAAAGAACCTCTCAAATTTTACATTTGAACTCCTATTTATAGTAAAACTTATACAGATGTATATGAGTTGCGAAGTATCGCAACTCATACTCGCAAATTTATTCCATCCTCGCAAAACTTCATATTTCTCCGCGCTACTTCTATCATCGTATCATTTTATAACTCTTTTCTCCTTTATTTATTACGATACTCGTGAACTATTATCTTGCGATATTCAGTACCTACATCTTGCCTCTTCTCATGTCAATTCTACGAAGAAGAAATGATCGTGAGAACATAACCGTTACTTAGTCTTTTAGAATTTGGACACGTCTTTTGTAACCGTTCTTTTCTAGTTATTCCCTTATATAACTCCTTTATATTCTCTTCCTTTTCTTCTTCTTATTTCCGCAATTTTATCTTCTGCTCATACTCTCTATTACTGTTTTCTCTGCAATTTTTTCTTCTACTATATCTTCATGAGTTCTCCAAGGTAATTTCTTTCTATCTCTGCGTATTTCATTTGTTCTCCTCTTTAATTTATGTATAATTTGTTATCTGATTTTGGTTTATTTCAGCAAAATAACTCCTCAGATGAAATCTCAACTAAAAAATCCAAGCCCTAATCCACGAAGAAGAAAATCTGAGAATCAAAAGGTAGTTAAAATACTTTGCCTTCTTTCTTGAACAATATATTGTTGCCTCAGTTTTTAATCTACATTTTGATTCGCAGGTTGGCGAAAAACCAAACCCTGGTAAGATATCTCGAATAACTAAACCCACACCATTAATTCCGATTGATGATTTCCTTCCTGAAGTTGATAAGGAATTTTCCTCTCCTCCTCGTGAAAATGCTTCTTCACACACTCCTGCCTCTACTCCATTACCTACCTTTCAATCTCCCATCAGCGTCAATTTATCAACACTTCTTCAAGATCAACCCTCACAAAATATTTCTTCAACTTCTTCTCTTGAAAAACAACCCTCGCAAAATATTTCTTCAACTTCTTCTCTTGAAAAACCTATCTTGTCCCCAAATCCTTTGAGTGCTATTTCTCCAGACAATTTGCAGCTTGCTCTTATTCCTTCAAATTCTTCTCCTCTTCCTCAGGAAATTCGAGATGGAATTTATTCAACTTTCCGAATGTTATATAAGGTTTTGACCAATACTGCGAAGTCTACTAATGTTCGTTCGCAGTATGAGTTTTGCGAAGTTCTAAATAATTTCGTCAATCCAGACATTTCTTCTTCACGTCAATCCTTGGAAAAAGAAATTGAATTGCTTCGCCAATCTTTGAAATCTTCTCAAGCAGAATGCGAGGATCTCCGTAAAGAAAATCATCATCTTCAGAATAATTCTCTCGACTGTGCGATTCTTCGCAAAAGAAATGATGAATTGAAAGGTATGATTACTATCTTCATATTTTCCCTTTTATTTACTTATATTCTTCATATGCTTGAAACATCCATTAAAACCCATTTCCCTTTATAGAATCCATCCAGAAATGTAGAAGATTGGTACTTCACCATGAATCAGATGCAACAGAATATCGAACCAAGCATGAAAGCCTCTCAAACCAATTCTCCCATTTATCTAATCTTTACTCGTGTGCTCTTGACAACTCTGACGCTCTTTTTCAAGAGAATACTCAACTAATATATGATCGAAAAATTTTGAATGATGATATATCTCAAAATTTTTCTTCCTTAACTAAAGCTAATTTGAGAATAGAAACCTTATTAGAAGAGAACAAAACCTTATCAGAAGACAAATGTTCGTTTTTGAATACAATGATTGTTTCTTCGCAAGAATTAAAAACTCTTCAGAATAAATGTTGCGATCAAGAAAATCTTCTTTCTCTGTTGAAAGGTGAACTTGAGGAATTAAAGAAGTCTTCAGATGCTGAAAGAAATTCTTTTGTTATTGAGAAGAATTCCCTCATTAATAAGAATATAGTCTTGAGTACTAAGAAGAATCAACTTGAAGAAGATTATTCGTCATTAAAAAGTCTTAATGCCAAACTTGCGAAGGATAAAAATTTTCTTCTTTCTAAAGATCAAAAGCTTCAATCTCGACTTAAAGGATTAGTTGGTGATGGTTTTGATAATGCGATGAATCAGATGAAGAATTGTTGTCTATCTTTAGCTCAATCTCTTACTTCGCAAAGAGAAGGTAGTCATTAAAATTTGTCTACATCTGGTATATCTTTTAAATTTCGTTATAATCGCAAATTTTATCCTTTGAATTTTGTTTTATTTGCAGAATCTGAGAACAACCTTCGTAATGCGAAAGCTGGATTAGAAGCCTCCTGTTCCGAGCTTCGTAAGAAAAATGCTTTGCTTTCTACCCGCTTAATCAACTCTCGTGACCGTGCTACTCGGAGATTCAACTATCTTGCTTATTCCAAAGATATCGAAGATACCAACCATCAAAAAGCTATACTTCGTGAAAGTCATCTGAAAGCTCAAGTCTTTACGAATAACATTCTCTTATCAAGAGCCTTGCCTCCTGTGAAAATTACTCCTCTGAAAATATCTGACGATGAAGTTCCTCGTGAGCCTGATAGTGATTTCGATTATGAGAGTGATGATGAAGATCTTGATGACGAGAAAGAATCTATTCTACAAGGAGATGTTCCTGTTGCATATTCTTCAAAGGATGATATCTCGCAAAAGTCGAAGGATGCTAATGACCCTACTCATCTTAAAGATCCAGCACAGAGTGTTGATGAAGCATGATAACATTATTTTTTCAATTTATCATTGACTCTCCTGTCCTCCTTTCTTTTGAATTCCTTCCCTTAGTTACTGTTGGTTTTCTTTTTGCGAACAATTCTATTTTTTAAGAAGTACATCTGATATTTTGCAAAGATGATTTATCCTTTCTTAAGAAATATATCTGATATTTTGCGAAGATAATTTAACCTTTCTTTAATTAAATTTGCCCCATTTGATCATATGGAGAGAAATAATATATAACTCACAGATAAAGCTTAGTATCTCCTTTTCCCCCTATTATTTCTCTTTAAATGATTAAACATTGTTTGAAGTATTAGAATATCTGCCTCGATTTATCTTACGAAGTTTCAACTTGTTACGATTGTAAATAAGAAATCCTCCCTTTTAAGTATAAGAAATAAAATATATGAAATATCCTTAATAAGTATACTACATATACAATACATTTGAAGAAGTATTAGAAGTACTAAATCCGTCAAATGAAGAGATATAAGAAGTATTAGAAGTACTCGATCCACCAAATGAAGAGATATAAGAAGTATTAGAAGTACTCAATTCACCAAATGAAGAAATATAAGAAGTATTCAATCTGTGAATAATTACGTAACATATGACGAAGTATAATGATTATTTAACCTTCACCAAATGTAATATCCGTTGAAGAAGTATAATAAATATGAGATATTCTTGAAGAATTATAAGAAGTATTCAATTTTTGGAGAAATATTCAATATATGGAGAAGTATAAGAAGTATGTAATTCTCGTAAACTTTTACGAATATGAACTTATATGTATTTGATTGCTATCAAAATCGCATCTTTTGTTAAGTCTTCGTTAAAATTCTTCAATGATGTTGTCTTCTTTGATAGGACTTCTTGTAAAAATTCTTCAATGATATTGACAGAGCTGTCTTCTCTTCAAAATTTCTTGATGTATATTCTTGTAATATTTCTTCAATGATATTGACGAAGTTGTCTTCTTTTCAGATCTTCATAATGTATATTCTTGTATAATTTCTTCAATGATGTTGATGCAATGAATTTCATTAATTTATGTGGTCTTATCATGCCTTCCTAAGTAAAGGTCTTATTTTGCCACCTCTTTTGTAGTAAACTTTTGTATTTGCGATAATATGACAAGCCTGAACATTCTTGCGAACATACATCCTCGTGACATTATCGTCTTGCGATGAAATCGCAGGACGTTTTTACACTTTCATGTAATAACCCATTGATCTCATCTTAACTTCTTTGTTTCATTCTGCGAGTTCTTTTTGTATGTTTTCCTTCTCTTTTTTTTTTATAGAATGCTCGCAGAACTTCATTTGTTGCACAAATATGACAACCCTTTATGTTTTCGCAAACAAGAAGCCTCGTGACATTTGCGTCTTATAGCACGTATCAGCTCCCTAATGGAGGGTGCTGCCCTTTATCTTCCCCCTGGTTGCCCCTTCAAGGAAGCGTACATCGACCATACAAGGTTAACTCTTCCCATCCGGTTCTGCCAACAACCAGCTTTTGATCGCAACCTCTTATCCTTTTTGCCTATAGGGCTTATAGTTACGAGGTTGCACCCTATGGGGTATCTTTGGGCCAAGTGCATCATTTGCCAAGACTTGTCAAAAATGGCAGATGTGGTTCAACCTCACCCGGCACTCTTGACTCAACCGTGTACCTCGGCGCCTTGATCGTTTTCTTCACTTCTTGGGAAAGACAGTATGCCTTAGTCGCCCAACCTAAATCTTCTTACACCGCATTTTATATTGCGTAATGTCGCTAGATTAGGTGAGAATCCAAGGTGTCTAACCCGGATAGGTACCCCATTATTGGGTTGTACCCCAAAATTTTTACCATGTACTAAGGGCCCTTGGTGGTGTTCCGGTTACCCTTAGCCACTTTTATAGGTACCCCCTTAAATGACGTACTTTAGGACTTTGCTTCTTACGAAATATAGCTTCGCGAACTAGGGTGTACGCCACAAAGGTTTGCCTGTATAAAATTTTCTGCGGCTCTCTTTCTTTTTTGGAGGCTGATCACAGATTGCGGTCTTTTATTCGCAAATTAATGAAAGTTTAATCGTAATATAGATTTTGAATTTCGTAACTTTTCCCAATTTCCTGCGAGCAAATAATATTCGTAAAATTTATCACGAAATAAAAAATTTTGTTTTGCCACATACCTCATTTCCACGAGCAAACATACTGATTACCTTCTTGTTTTATTATTTTCCTTCTTCTTTCTTCGCAAATCACAATCCCTTATTATCATCGTAAATTTCTTGTATGATTATCATCGTAATTTTATTCTCTTTTTCCTTAATCCTCTGCCATTAAATTTTCACTTCTTTTCACAGCCTTTGCTCTTTTTCTCCAATTTTCCTTCTCAGCAGTTTTTCCTTCGCAAACTTCTACTTCTGTATCGTAACATTTCTTTCCCTCATCCCAATCACCCTTGATAATTCCAATACCCTTCATATGAGGAAACTTTATGCACTGATGTAGAGTGGAAGCTACGCCTAGAATTCCATGAAGCCATGGTCTTCCTATCAAAGCATTATATGGTGATTCGACATCAACAACGCAGAACAAAATTTCAGTTCGCATCCCACTTAATGGAATTCGCATGCTGACTTCTCCTTTGGGCTTGTTGGCAGTTCCATTAAAACCATAAATTCTGTAAGTAGAAGGTATTAAATCTGCATCTTTTCCCCCCATAGTTTTGTAAGCAGAATAGAAGAGGATATTGAGAGAACTTCCCGTATCAATCAAAATCCTATTAAGACCAATTGATTGTTTAGCATAATCATCTTCGTTTTCTTCCATATTCATGTAGATTGCTAATCTTACTACCAATGGATTATCATGTGCTTCACAACCTTCTGGAATTTCAGTGGCTTCAAAAGAAATTTCACGTTTCTGCCAATCTTCAAGTCATGAAATTTTTGCGATGTTCATTACTTCCTTTCCTTCACCATCCCTCGCATATACCCTGCTTAACACATTATCATGAAAATCCTCTATGGTTTTATATGAATGAACAATGGAATTACAGAAAACATTCCTTGCTTTTGACCCCACTTCTATATGTAGGATTTCTTCTCCCTTTTCTTTTGTTGCTCTCTCCACTGAGTTATGGCTGGAGCCTGTGGTAATTGTTGCGACTGTGTCTGCTTAAGTAAAAATTGATTTAGTTTTCCTTGATCAATCATTCGCAATATTATCCTCTTGATATTATGGAAATTATTTGTAGAATGTCCATGAAAATGATGATATGAACAAAATTCATGACTTCTTGGACCCATTGGTGGTTCCTTTCCCATGTTCCATGGAGTTGGTATATTCTCTACCAGGATAATTGCTTGCCATATCTTTTCTACACTTGTATTCAAAGGTGGCAACTTTATCTCTTCCCTTACCATTCTTTGACCTCCTTGACCGTTGTTATAATTTTTTCTCTGGTTCCCTTGTCCAAAATAATTTTGCCTTTGTCCCCCATAATTTTCTTGTTGTTGATCTAGTCTTGGAATTTGGTTATTTCCTATTCGATTATAGAAATTCCTCTCTCTATCATACTCTTCTTGATCTCTACTACCCATTGCTACCATTTTTGGCTGGCTATCATTGATTTTCTTCTCTTCTGAAATTTGCGAAGAAGTTTGTGAGGATGTTTGCGAAGTACCTGCTACTACATTGATTATTTTGGGAAGTAAATTTGCTCCTCCCTCTTGATTGCTAGTGTTTGTTACTAGATATGACTACATACTGTTTTGCTTTTCCTCTAGTGTAATGTATTCTTCTTGCAATTCTCGTAACTCTGTCATCATTATGGAATTCTTTCTTCTGAAGATTTGAACATATAATTGTTCAGTTGCGAACATCGCATTTATGAAGGACAGAATCAAGTATCTCTCATCCACGCGCCCTGCCATATCACTGCACATAGTCTTCCATCGTCTTACCAAATGCTTCAAACTTTAACCCACTCTTTGTTTTAAACCAAATACATCTTCAATACCAAGCCGTGAAGAGTGATTTGTGATATATGCTCCAAGGAAAGTTGCTTGCAAATGACTGAATGACGTAATAGTGTTCTTAGGGAGTCCTTCGAACCACTTTAAAGCTTCCCTGTTAAACTTGATGCTGAAGTACTTGCATAACACAGCATCATGATTTTCCCATTGTAACATGCATCTTATGTATGCTTTAATGTGCTTGAATAGCACATGAAGTCCCATCAAAGATACTTTGGTAAGTGTGGGCAAATTGCATTTTGGTGGAATTCCTCCCAATTGTACTTCTCTAGCAAATGGAGTCCTCGCAGCTTCTTCTATTGCTTCATCTAATTGCCTTCTATCTCCTCCTCTTCTATTGTTTATCATCCCTCTCATTTCTGCTAATTCTCGAAAGATTCGTGCATTTGCCTCAGAATTCTCATCCATTGGTCTTTTTAATGCAGCTTCTCTTATTCTACGTTCTTGCGCTTCCTCCCTTGCGATCCTTCGCATTCTATCATATTCTTCATTAATGCTTTCATTTGCATAATTTTGCAAATATCTTCTTTCTAAATTATCATAATTGTTCAGTTGCAGAGCATCTTGGAATTCTTGTTCTTCCCTTTCTATTCTTCTCATTCTTCTCATGCGAATATCAGGAATTTCTTCTTCTTCATTTCTCCTTCTTCTGTGATTTATTTCTTCTTGATTTGCTTGTACTCTAATTCGAGAGTTTGGTTCATTCCTCTCCACTTCTGTTTGTTGATTTACAATTCTTCTCTTAATTCTTTCACACTCAACATTTTGTTTGTTACGAGCCTCTTCATGTCTTCTTACTCCATTCTCGTGATTGTTTTGATGTACTGCTTGTTGTCTCTCAGTTGCTTCCATAAGTTGTTGTTCTTCCTCTCGATTCTGATTTTTTTCTCTAGGATTTGGCCTTGTTCGTAAATTCTCTATGTTTTGTTCGTGGTTTGGTATTAAAATGAAACGATTCTCTTGATTTCTTTCACCTTGATTCTGCGCTTGTTCTTGCATATTATTTTCATTATTGATTATCGGTGAATTTTGTCCTTCTCTTTCTGTTCTAACATTTTATCTTGCAACACTTTGAGATTTCCTTCTTTGTAGCATCTCATTTTCCATCCTCAATTCTTAATTTTGTCTTGTTAATTTGGCACGTTCTTCAGCTTCGATCATTCGTTCTTTTTGGATTCCTTGTCTCAATGTTTCTAACATCTCCCTTTCTCTTTCAAGAATTGTTCCTCCCATCAACCTCCCATTTTCTCTGATTTGTGGTTCTCTATCTTCTTCTTCTGGTGTATCAGTTCTCCAAGTGTGTATACTTACTTGATCATGATCTATTATTTGTTGAGTTTGACTCCTTCGATTACTCCTTCTCCTACTAGGTTCTCCTGTTATATTTGCTTCTCCTCCTGCAAGTCTTACACTTCTTCTTACTTCAGTTAATGGTTCTGATGTGTTTCTTCTTCTTGTCATTTTTCTGGTACAGGAATTCTTCAAATCCCTGTTTCTAGCGCCAATTATGTAGTTGCAGAATAACCTACAACTACACCCTCAATAGAATTAGTAAAAACTCAAGAAGTTCTTGATGATGAATGATAACTTTCTTATTAATTCCCTTAGTTGATTACATAGAATTATCAAAATGGAACTAGAATAGTTACAACTTTTTCTATTCTCTTTCCTAAGATAATTTCTTACACTCACTAAAAGAACCTCTCAAATTTTACATTTGAACTCCTATTTATAGTAAAACTTATACAACAGATATGAGTTGCGAAGTATCGCAACTCATACTCGCAAATTTATTCCATCCTCGCAAAACTTCATATTTCTCCGCGCTACTTCTATCATCGTATCATTTTATAACTCTTTTCTCCTTTATTTATTACGATACTCGTGAACTATTATCTTGAGATATTCAGTACCTACACATTAGTTCTTTGAGAAGTTCGCTTCATGTGTAACACTTCAGAGAATAGATAGCTGATATTGAAGTTGGTCATGAGGATGTTGCTCATAAAACCGTTGTAGATGCTGAGATAACGAATGATTACGCTCCAGAGATCCTTGTTGATGCTGAGATCATGGATAGTGTTCCTCTAGAGATTATTGTTAATGTTGATACCATGGTTGAAGTTGCTCCAAAGACCGAAAATTCCAGAACCATGATTATAGATATAATATTTGCTCCTCCATCCACTGAGCCTTTTACGTTCACGAACTAGTTTATGAGTTGAGCTTCCCTAAGATAAAAGTGTAATAAGAGTTCAACTTGAATGCTCCTGAAAGCATAACTTTACCATGATCTGGCTTCATCAATGAATCGATATTGTTGTGGTAGATAGCAGTAGCAGTTTTCATACTGGATGTGATTCATGAACAGAGGAAGTTCCTAAATCGTGCAGGGGCTTGTGATGTAGAAAAATCCAGTTGATGAAGTTTCACGGAATCACCTCAGGTTGCCCAGTGTATGTTTAAGGACTTAGTGCCATCCATGTATGAATGATGTTGCATCTGCTTCAGAAGTCTTATCATGGGATAATGAAGACTTATCTATTGTAGTTTAGTTACACTTTGATCGTGTCGGTGTTGAATCAGTGTGTCATCGTCGAGATATTTGTGCTGAAGCTGTACTCTTTGATTGGGAGTACAATTTGATTACTTATTATATGCTTGAGCATTGAAGCATCATACCCCTTAAGCATTGAATGTCCTAGGTTTGACCGTCTCGACTTCGAGTATTTCTGTTGATCCAGCATTCCTTTTGCGGTGGGATTCCACACTCATGCAAACATCAAAGCTTTCTGATTTTGTGACACACATAGACACTCCTGCAAGGATATGGAGAAACACCCAAAGCATTCTTTGCCATGTTTGGATATCATCTCAGTAATGAATGTCTCAGTGAGATGCTCGTTTCGGAGAAATATCATATTCAACCACTTGGTAAAATACGGTAAAACTACCATTCATAATGTCTTGCAGAGTTGCTAGAAAAATTGAGTCCCCATGCTAGGATAGCATGTGATAAAATAAATGGCATAGACATGGAAGAAATGATACTTGCCTAAGTGGGGAACATCTTGATGAATATACGCATCTTTTGCAGGTTCTTGCTTCAACCTGGTCAAAGTTTGAAATTCCTCCAAGTGCTCTGATGATGGAATGTCCGCCAAATCTTCTGGATCAGAACTTTCTTCATTGAAGAGATATGCAACCAAAGTCGCTTTATCAGTACCCATATTTTCAGTGTGGGTCCACGCTTGTCTTAAGAACATGTCATATCCTGGATCTTCCTGATTATGTGAAACTTGGTTTTTGTCCAGATTGAACTTATGTTCACTTTGAGAGTGATGTAGCCATAAGTATTTCCGAGCGTTCCTTCAAGGTCTCTGATTGGGATGGGATCACGAGTAGCTTCTTATCGAGTGATGCCTGCGGCTGAGGTTTTTCAGTGGAATAATGTTGATGGCGGTGTCAGCATCGATCAACGTTCTTCCGAATTTATTTCCTCTGAGATGGACTGTAGTAAATAGTCCCCAGTCGTGCATCTCCTTTTTTGTGGATGAAGGTTTAAGGAGTATTTTCAGGATGGACAGACGTCTGACACAATGTAATTGGGTGTTGTAAACATGTATTTCCTTTATGCCTTAGACAGATAGAGTAATTTCACAGATATGCTCGATCAACGATTGAACTGCTTCTTTGACTAGTTGTTCAGAGTGTAAAGGTTCTGACTGGGAGAGGATTCTTGTGTACTCCTTCAGTCCCCAGTTGAATCTATTATGGATCAACCTTCTCTTTGAAGATGTGCTTCAAAATATTGCAGTTACTTATTGGATGATCGATGAACCTATGAAGGCGATAATACCTGGGATTCTCAATCTTTTCTTCAGTTGTCTCTCTCCTAATGAATGACAATTTTATTGCACCATCTTGAAGCCAGACTTCCAGTAAATCGATCACTCCTTCATGAGAATAGAGAAGTTTGAGTTTGTCTAATCATTTCGCGTTCGTTGATGTTGGGTCGAGGTTTATGCATTTCAGGATTGGTTATCTTTTCTTTGTGCCTTTAGAGGAGCCTGAGATGTTGGATAAGCGCTTTGATGCTGTGTCTCGGCTCTCCTTTTGCTTCCTTTCAGCAACAACGTTTATTGAAGGCTGGAGATTATACTGATTTTTGACTAGGCATCGGCTTCTTCGAGGTTCCTCGACCTTGCAGACTTTTCACTCTCCAGTAAAGCAGGTGCATTAGTTGTTGATCATTTGGCTTCTTCATGAAGCTCTGAGAAAGTCCGGAACTAGAGATTTTCCAGCAAGGCTCTGTAGACCGGGATCATTCCGTTGATGCATAAGTTTACAAGTTGATGCTCTATGACTTTTGGATCATGGCAATCTAAGGATTGAACTCTGAACCTTTTCACATAGTCATTGAGATGTTCATTTCTCCTTTAAAACATCCTTCCTAGATCAAAGTGAGTGATTTTCTATGAAACGAAGAAATATTTTCTGTAGAAAACATTAATCATCTCTCCCCAACTTGCAATACTTCCCAGTGCTATATTGTTGTACCAGGTATATTCCCTACCTTTCAGAGACATTGAAAATTCTTTCAGACGAACAACATGGTTGTGCTCGTGTTCACTCAATGCTTCCAGAAATCGAGAAACATGTTCTCGAGCATTGCATGTTCCATCATAAAGGGTGAATGTTGAAGAGGTATAACCTTTTGGAAGAGGAATCCTTTGCATAGCAGCAGGGTATAGAGGTTGGTGACAATGAACAGAGGGCGACTTGTCTTTTTCACGATCCTCCAAAAGGTGTTCCAGGTCTTCACGAGTGATGAAACTGGACGGTTCTTTTGCCGGTGGATTATCTGCAGCCATATGAACTTCCTCCTCATCTACTACATGGATTGGAGTGACTTCTGGATCAGCAATTGAAGATGTTTCTTTAGTTTTTACTTTCGCGCTGAGGCTGAGTTCGTTCAGACGCAAGATTGTTTGTAAGAGTTTTGAGATAAACATATAAATCTTTCTGTGTTGCAGCCATGTCAGTCTGAACCTTCATGAGATCAACTATGGTAGGCTGATTTCCTCTGGTTTCTTCAGGATATCCGCTAGGAGGTGAATTTTTGATGTTGGCCGGAGGAGTGGTGTTAGCGGTACCACTAGAGCCTGAAACGTTGAGAGGAGTAGTACTTATAGTGGCAGTACCACTAGAAATTGTAATATTAGAGTTCGGTGTTGAAACCGGATCGGTAACTGAACCAGACCTAAGACCGACCATCTTCGTGAGAATTGGGATTGTAACCGAGAAAATGATCTCGCACTGTGGTCGCCAATCTGTAGATAGGGAAACACAAGTTTCTAGTTTTTAAGGAATTGAGGAGACGACCGTGCGGAGGAAATTCCTTGAACCGAGCGAACTGTCTAACCTCACACAGATGCACTGCAAGAAGGGAGTGCTTTAAATTCTAGATATCAATCTGTAGTACTCCGGCCTAAACAAGGACAATGGCCGTTCCAGAGTAAATTATGCCACAAGAGAGGATGGGTCGATCTGTATGAGGGAAGCTGAGAAATGTGTGAGATCAATGGTGATCAATATTGTAGGTGTGTTATGTATTCTTCGTAAGAAAGTTCTAAATAATTGAATTTACTCAGTTGAGAGTAATTGCTCAGATGTTGAGTTGTTAATCTCTTGTTGTCTGTTTGACGTGAGATTGTCCTTTTTTCAATCATGATTCAGAGACTTATTTATATTGCTATAATTGTAAACACCATGATCCCATGAAGTGTGACAGTTGATGGAATCAAAGATTGGAGAAGTGGAAATCGTGTTAAAACCAGTTGCTCAACGTGCGGAGACTTGGTTGATTTTCCATCCAGTACTTTGTTAACTCCTCCAACTGATTGCACGACTTGCTCACATTCTCATCGTATGTATGAACACACGTGCCGTAGACCGTTAGACCAAAACCCTAGTTAATATCCCCCCATGCGACACGACTGATGTCTCGTGATTGTGGAGTCTGCAAGGCAGGCGTGTGTTTTGTTAGTCAGTTGCTGACTTCATGTGACGATGAGTCCTTGTATCGTTGAGTTGAACGTGATTTCCAAATGTTCTGAAACTCATGAATTGACATGTCTGTTGAGACAGAGGTATAATTCTCGAATAAATATTGATATCTAAAGTGAACAAATATTGTTCATTTGATGAGTCGTTGAATATTGATAGTTGAACCAATATTCCTTGATGTGGGCAAATGTTGCTCATCTGAGAAAATATTGCTCGTTTGATGAATTACTGAATATTGATAGTTGAGCCAATATTTATCAGTGCGAATAAATATTGTTCATGTGAGCATGTTGATCATCTGATGAATTGTTAGATATTGATAGTTGAACCAATATTCCTTAGTCTGACCAAATATTGCTCGTCTGACCAAATGTTGCTCATTTGATAAGGTATTGGTAGCAGGACCAAATAAATATCAATTTAAAATATTGGCGACCGAACTAAGTATAATTGATTAGAGTGTTGTTCATGGGATCAACATAAAATTTAGTGTTTGATTACGGAATTATGAACCTTGGATTCAAAACCCTAATTTGATCAATTGCTGAATTGATCAAATTAATGATTTATTGAAAATTATTTATGAAAATGAAGGAGGGACCGGCTATATGGGATGATGAATCGATCATGTAGCGCCCAAATGCTCAAGTGATCAAAATATCAAAGTCTCTTGAAGACCAGTGAAAGGATGATTAAAATGCTGGTTTAATCTTCTTCTTTTTTGCCGAAAAATAATGCTCGTCTCAGCATTAAGTGTTAAAACCTAATTATGAAGAGATGAGGGACCGACCAAGGGATCATGAAACCATCCCTGGTTAGTCACGGGATCGACTGACGATCATTTTATGAAGTTCCAAGTTGTTTGGAAGAGTTTTGGACCTAATATGTGCAATTGCGCAAATTAGGTCAAAATGTGAAAAATATGCGGACTGGCCTCTTGCAAGCCAAAAATCCAACCTTGGTCGGTCAAGTTAGTATGCTCGCGTCACCAAAGTGTTCATGTCTCAGTCCTGAGAATTTTGATATTTTCTGATGTGCGTTTGAGCAATCATTTGGGAAAATCTGAAGAAATCAAGTATTTTTGCTAAAACTGAGGAAACTTCATAAGATAAAGGAAAAATAATAATAAAATGAAGGAATCATGAAGTGTGGGACCGGCTATGGCCAACGAATTTCCGGCCTATGAGCCCGGTCCCATAGCATTTCCAAATTTTATTATATTTTTTTCATGATTTTATGGAGATATCATAAAATCAAGGAGTTTGTAGAAACCAAGGAATTTTGTTGAAATCAAGGAGTTTCCATGAAGTGAAGGAGTTTCCATGAGATGAAGGAAACAAAAATATTAATAATAATAAAATAAGGGTGTGTGGGACCGGCTTGGGCATGGTCGGCCGGCTAGGGCCCGGTCCCGTGAGTTTTCCCTAATTTTATGTATTATTTCATGATTTGAAGAAATTTTCATAATTTGAAGGAAATATCAAGAAATCAAGGAAATATAAAAATAATATTGATAAAATAAGGGGCGTGTGGGACCGTCTAGGGCATGACCGGACAGCTAGGGCCTGGTCCCACGAGTTTCCCTAATTTTTATTATTTTTCATGATTTGAAGGAAATATCATGAGATTAAGGAGTTTTCATGAGATTAGGGAAATAATAATAAAATCATGAGGTATGGGACCGGCCATTGCTAGGGCATAGCCGGCCGGCTAGTAGACACGGTCCCACGATACCTTTCCCAATTTTATATTATTTTCTTGATGCGAAGGAAACACCATGAAACTGGGGATTTTCCTTAAAACGAAAGATATTTGTTCAAATGAAAGAATTTTCATAAGATCAAGGAAAATAATAAAATATAAAATTGGACATGGGACATGGGCGGTCACGGCAAGACCGGCCGTCTGGTGGGCACAGTCCCTCAGCGCCTTGGTTAATATTTTATTATTTATTATTTTCTTTCCTATTTTGCATAGGTCCATTGTCTCGTCGTATTTTGAAATACTCATTCGTGCATTCAGGTGCTTGTTAGTGCATTATTGTCGAATACAACTACACCATTTTGGTCAGGGCTTACTCAAAGGTAGCTCAGATGCCCGTGTGTTGAATATTTATTACTAACCCATTGAATTCTGCTGGGAAGAACCATAAATTGAAGTAACGAAATATTATGAAAAACATTGAATATTTTCCATGGATTCATTTAATGAATCTAATGATTTAAGAATAATTAATTGATGGCTCTGTACTAGTACGATCGTTTAGGAGCATTAATTATTCAGGAATTGAGTGATATGAGCTTGTTGAAGCGTCATATTTCTTTTATATAGTCAGGAAAAATATTGTTACATCCTGAAGACGTTATTGCTCTATACTAGTAGGCAAGTTGTTTAGGAGCCGTCTAATCTTGCAATTCTATATAAAAGTGGTCACTGAAATTGCTCAGTGTTAATGAGATATGTCGTTGCCTCAGCTGAGAGACTATACATCTACATATACTCTGAGAGACAGTATTCTCAGTCAGAGATTCTCGTGGCATGAGATTTCACGCTTTCGATAAGATCCGTGATCCTCAATACTCTTATGATTGCTGGATTAGGAGCATATGAAATTATGGGTTTACGATTTTAGCCCTTGTCGAAAATCCACCATCTACAGGACGATTATCCATTGTGACAAGTCTCCTCGGGGTGGGGAGATTTTCCATCGATGACCCCTATTAATTGTGTTAATATTTGCATTGAAGGTAGAAGATATTCTCTTTAGTATTATAACTAGTTACAAAGTTAGGTCCCCTCTTAGTATGATCATAAGTTGAGACTTGAGCCTGATGACACTTGAGCGGCTTGGCAGGTAGCTTTGAAGGTCTGAAATATATGTTGGGAATGATGACCAGTCAGCTTTCTCGATGGACATCCAACTCGAGAGCGGTATACTGTAGATCCAGTCTGATAGCTCAGGGATACTTTTTTGAGGTTCAAGGAACTCAGCATCATAAACCGGTGCATAAGGAGATGATGAGGCTACAATGCGAACGATCTTGTTGTTGAGCAGAGCTTTCATGCATTAATGATATGTCTAGTGGACGACTTTTTTATCATGGAGCCACGGTCGTCCAACTATCATATTGAAAATGCGGGGGTCTAACAACCACACCCAATATTTTGTTAGGAAATTTGTATGGACTAACTCCAATATAATTCTAAGAGAATCAACTAGACAGTCAGACTCGATCAAGGAAAATATATCCAAGAGTTATATCTACTGTTAGAGAATGGATCGGTTGAACCCACCAAGCGTTGGTATGTCAAGTTTGGTTGTCATATTTTAGTGAATCAAAACTCATGTTAACAGTCGCTTGATTATGTACTAGAGTCAACTTCGCATAGATTAGCTTGAAGTATTAGGATATGAGACAATAAAAGTACTGCGAAGTCTTGAAGATGTGAAGAAGCAAGGAGCTCAAACGACAATAATCATCCTTCCACTTGAGGTTAGTGATATTTGACTTTAAATGTTTCATTCCCTAACGTATCTTTCAAGTCGTGCATATTGAAAACAAAAATGCGAAGCATATTTGAACTCTAGATAGACAGAGAATTAAGGAATACAATACGAGGCTTATTGCTTAACCATTAAACTTTGTAGATAAGACATCGCCATAATCATTTGAATGTTATTGTGATTATGTATGGGTATTAGGTGAGGATTTCATCCCAGGGAACAATGTTTTACATGTGTTTTAAGGAAGTAAGTTCATAAACTTGTTTGTGAACTGAAAAGGAAATTGCCAGGTGTTATTGGTTTTGTTATTCATTGCATATCTTATGAACAACTAATATGTTTGATTGAGTATAACCGCTCATAACTTGTTTGTGTTCTTGGTAGAACTATTCACAAATGCCTGACTTATGTATTGGTATGACTTTTATTAGTAAAACCGATCTTAAGTAATCACTTGAGATGGTATGATCGGGTTTGTGATTTTATGTCTGACCAAATATGGGAAAGGGGAACCGATCCTAGTAAGAGTTGCAGTACATCACAAAGGGGAACCGATCCTTGTACGGGGTGAAGCAAGGTTTATAACAGAAAGGGGAACCGATCCTATGGACATATGCAACACATTTTTAGGCAAAGGGGAACAGATCCTATGGACATGTGCAACACATATTAGTTAGATACCATATATATGTGGGGAACCGATCCTAGTACCTAGTCAACCGAATTTTGGAAAGCTAGTATGACTATGCACAATACTCACATGGAAGGTAGAACCGAAAATTGTTTTGGTAGAACCGTTAAACCCATGATTGTGATTGAATGTTTGTTTGATCAATCACATAGTTCTTGAAAGTCAGATGAACCAATTTTAAACTTGTTTGGAAGTGTGGCAAGTCGGTTTCAAGGTTGTAAGTGTGAAAGAGAACTTACAAAGTAAGGATGTCGACATACTTTGAACACATGCTGTGAATGTTTATTTCTTTAATTGTTCAAAGTTACTCCTTAATAGCTAAGGTAAGAGAATCCCAGGATCGAAACATAAGTAAGTTAAGAATCTTTTAATTAAGGTAATTAACTTCATTTTGTAAGGAAATATACGAATTAGTAATATGCATTTACTAATTAGAATTTCCGAGAGATTTCGATCATTATTTTTGGACAGAGAATTTCCAGGAATTATGGAAACTGAATTTGTGCTTTAATGAATATCTTGAGAATATTTTTGGTTTTATAAATTCCTTGGTCCATACTTCGTTGTTGTATTGTCTCGATCTCGTATCCATAGACGATCACACGAAGTGTGAACCGATTAGTTGTATTGTCTTGACTCAGTTCATAGAAAATCACTTTCGGAGAAATGACTTATAGGTAGGAAATATTTTAGCTTGAGGTGTATTTGGGTATCCTCGCCTTTTCAATTAGTATCAGAGCAGGCAAACACGAAAAGATCTAACAATCTGTGTTTGGATCGATCCAACCTATAAGAATTGAATCTAATGTCTGATTCAGTTAATGTTATGTAAGAGTATGAATACTCAAAAGTTGAAGACGTGTTACTACTTCGTTGACTCATGATCCAGGAGTGACGAAAACATCTATGTCTATCTCTAATGAAAGAGAGGATGCTGATAAAGAGTTGGTAAAACTCCTAAAGCCTATACAATCTCTGTCTTCTAAAGTACTTATTTTAAAGACAGTCAAATCTTATTAAACAGGAGATCAGAGAAAAATATATTCAACTGAATTGTCTAACCAAAAAGAAAATGGATCTCACTGTCAAACTAGAGGCTCTTGGTAAATCTCATACGGATAAAGATACACGTCCTATGATTCTAACTAATGATGGTGTTGTGATTTCTTCTGATGAGGAAACTAAAATTCCTTGCTCGGATTTTACAGATTATGACAAAACCGGTTTAATCACATCTGAAACAGATCAAGATGATGGTAGTTTTCCTAACTACATCAAGTTAGAAGAGGATGAGAAATCAGCTTCTAGATCTACTAATGATCAAACGAAATCTTGTCCAAAGGAAACTTTGAACCGATTCCATGGTGATTGTAAGGGATACATTTTTCAGTCACTTGACAAGAAACTTATACTTCTTCAACATACGGTGGTAAAATTTTTGAAGGAAGTTTCTTGTCTTAAAAAACTGAAAGATTATTCCTCAGTAGAAAGACAGATTATACCACATCCCGATAAGATCAACTCAAAAGAGTCAGAGGAAAGAGTTGATTATCACTTCTGGAAAAAGTTTCCTCTACACCCACATCGAAACAGTTCTGGTTTTGATAAGGAACGACTTCAGAAGGAAGGGAAATAGCGAATATCTGCCAAAAGAAACAATCAGGAGTTTCCGATAGTTGTTTCAGATGATCACACTAATGTAAAAAATAAGGAAGTCCTTAGAATGAGAAAATCTTATGAAAATCTCATTGAAAGAATTAAGAGAGATTTATCTATCTCTGAAAATTCTCACATTAGTACATTTTCTCCACATGATCATATCTCTAGAGTTAAAAAAGATCATCGTCTTGGGAAAAAATATTTTGGGCAGAAATTTCCTAAAAGAAACATGAACTATGTTTCTGATATTCAATGTAAGATGGAAAAATCTTACTCCGATACAACTTAGTTGTATCAAATGTTGTGCATTCTCATCCTTTCGTGCTCATAATCTTGGATGGGAAAGGCACAACAAAACTGGAGCACATGTGTTTGTGTAGGTGTTTATCAAAAAATTCTGTGACACTATATGGATAGTTGTGAATCCATGGTTGTCTGAAAAAATGTTCATGTTTAACATGATTTTCCAAAAATATGTGTTATTTGGAATTTTCGGATTATTACTAATCCTTCCAACTTAAGAATTTCAGACTAAGGAAACGAAATATATTCTCTTATATTTTCGGATTCTCCAGAGGTCTTTTGGTCCGAAAGTTGTCTCTTTTAAAAGGAGGAACTTTCTCTTACCTGTATTTTGATACCCTGATAAATCCTTTATATTTATTTATTCATAACTGAGCATTCATCCAATAACTCGCAGTGTCTCAAAGGCTAATAAGGAGGAAGCTCAAAAGGTTAAGGATTGTCAAGGAATCAATACAGAGAGGAAGAAAAAGGGCATATCAAATATCATGTCTGATTATGATTCTGATAGTTCAGTTGGATCACAAGATGAGTCATGCCTTTTGGATTACAACAAACAAGATCCAACCAAAACCCAATAGATTCGTTCTGATAGTATGTCTCAATATATCCAAGGTTTTGACGAACTGGAAACCAATCTTGCTATGACTATTCGACATCAAGATTGGGTAAAAGATAAGTATGAAGGAACAAGAGGAATTCTTGCTGAACTCAAAGTTATAATTGAAGAACTTGAAGGAAAAAAAAGAAGTGGTTGCTGACAAGTCCCTGGAAACATAATTAATAGTGTGAATATTGATGAAACTTCAGTTAACAACAAGAGCACCACTAGAGATTAAGTTATATACTGTAATACTTAATCCAAGATAATAGACATAAATTTTTGATTTCTTCCATTGATTGTATTGGTCTATAATGAATAAAATTATTTGATTGGTAATTTTTCTTGTGATAGTTTTCGGTTACGTAGCTTGTGCTTGAATGCTTTTACCTTATTGCTATGTATGTTTATGGGATGTTTGATTTTGGTTTTACTATCTTAATATTCGATCTCATATATTGTGAACCCTTATGGTTTGGGTGACTTTTTGATTTATCAGGATTAAGTTCTAGCCCATGTTGGTAGGCTTTATCAAAGAATCATGAGGGGTACTGGTAGAAACAATATGTGAAAAAGTCACAATATGTTGTATCGGTTTTGGGTTAGCATAAAAGCATATGTGTTTCGACGGTTTTCAACTCTTGCTTGCAATTGTTAAAACCGGTTTTCAACCTTTCTCTGGTTAAGGTTGAGGGTTATTGTTATTCTTTTTTTATGGCATAAGGATGACAACATGATGATATTTCGATATCAATTCTCCCTGGACGAAGATGCAAACATATTTGAGAAGTTGATGTGAAATTTGAGGTAACAATCTTGTTAGTTAATTATTTACATGTTTAAGAAAATCCTGAGTTTATATTATATATGTTTATTGCTTTTACTTAACAAAATTTCGGTTCAATTGATGTTTTATTCCATGATGTGTGTGTGTGTGTGTGTGTGGATGTGTGTGATTCAATTGGTTCCAGTTAAGAAAAACTATTGTTATCTTGCTTTATTGTGTGGTATCAATAGTTTAGGCTTACAAAATTTCGGTGCAATTGCGGTGCTTTTAATGTCTATGTTATTTCAATTGCTTCCAGTTGAGGTGAATAATTATGCAAGTTGATTTATGTTGGTTTGTACGAATTATTTATGGCTTAACGAAATAAAAGGTGTACGGGATGATTTGTTTAGTCCAATTCGATTCTGGATAATAGAAACTAAGTTAATTCTGATCTTAGTTAGACTTATCAAAGTGAGGTTTCGGTTATTCAAGTCTAATCAAATGCCTTAACAAAAAATGCTAGTTAACTAACCTAGTACTTGTCTTGTTTAAAATTGAAAGGTGGTTGTTTTTTAACAATCGGTTTAGCAAAGGGACTAAAGTGATTAGTTGATTTTTTTTTGCTAAACTAAATTGGAAAAATTGTTTCCTTTGTAACATATCAAAATAAAACTACTTGTAGTTTCGGTTTTGATATTGGTTATCAGAACATGATGTGTGGAACCCTCGTGCCTAACTCTACAGGTTGCAAGTCTTTTGAGATTTGTAAGATTCTTTTTGTGTTGTCCTTTATTTTTTCGTTTCTTTGTCATTTTTGTGACAGAAAGGGGGAGAAATATATGGAGTAAACAAGTGATACTGGCATTGATTTTATATTGATTGGTATCGCTAAGGAAAAGAACAGTGGTGCTTGAACATTTATCTAATGAAAGAGTGAAAGCACAGACTAAGGGGGAGTAACATGTCATATAAATCGGTATAACAAAGACGTGCGGATTGAATATCTACCTATCTTCCTTAGGTGGAGTATTAGCTTTGTTATTACAATGTCAACAACGACATTTTCAATGATTGAATGTAAGCAGTTTATTGTGCTGTTGAATTCAGGAATCAAGCGTATGTGTATTTATTTATCCATATGATGTGAGAGTTTTGTCACTAAAATTGACAAAGGGGGAGATTATTAGAGCATGGCTCAGTTGAACCCACCAAGCGTTGGTATGTCAAGTTTGGTTGTCATATTTTAGTGAATCAAAATTCATGTTAAGAGTCGCTTGATTATGTACTAGAGTCAACTTCGTATAGGTTAGCTTGAAAGTATTAGGATATGAGATATTACAAGTATTGCAAAGTCTTGAAGATGTGAAGAAACAAGGAGTTACAACGACAATAGTCATCCTTCCACTTGAGGTTATTGATATTTGACTTGAATTCTTTCATTCCCTAATGTATCTTTCAAGTCGTGCATATTGATAACAAAACTGCAAAGTATATTTGTACTCTAGATAGACATAGTATTAAGGAATACAATACGAGGTTTATTGCTTAACTATTAAACTTTGTAGGTAAGACATCGCTATAATCATTTGAATGCTATTGTGATTATGTATAGGTATGAGGTGAGGATTTCATCCTAGGGAACAATGTTTTACATGTGTTCTAAGGAAGTAAGTTCATAAACTTGTTTGTGAACCGAAAAGGAAATTGCCAGGTGTTATTGGTTTTGTTATTCATTGCATATCTTATGAACAACCAATATGTGTGATTGAGTATAACCTCTCACAACTTGTTTGTGTTCTTGGTAGAACTATTCACAAAGGCCTGACTTATGTATTGGTATGACTTTTATTAGTGAAACCGATCTTAAATAACCAACTAAGATGGTATGATCGGGTTTGTGATTTTATGTCTGACCAAATATGGGAAATGGGAACCGATCCTATGGACATGTGCAACACGTTTTTAGGCAAAGGGGAACCGGTACTATGGACATTGCAACACATATAAGTTAGATACCATATATATGTGGGGAACCGATCCTAGTACCTAGTCAACCGAATTTTGGAAAGCTAGTGTGACTATGCACAGTACTCTCATGGAAGGTAGAACCGAAACTTGTTTTGGTAGAACCATTAAACCCGATTGTGATTGAATGTTTGTTTGATCAATCACATAGTTCTTGAAATTCAGATGAACCAATTCTAAACTTGTTTGGAAGTGTGGCAAATTGGTTTCAAGGTTGTAAGTGTGAAAGAGAACTTACAAAGTAAGGATGTCGACATACTTTGAACATGTGCTGTGAATGTTTATTTCTTTAATTATTCAAAGTTACTCCTTAATAGCTAAGGGAAGAGAATCCCAGGATCGAAACATAAGTAAGTTAAGAATCTTTAAATTAAGGTAATTAACTTCATTTTGTAAGGAAATATAAGAATTTGTAATATGCATTTACTAATTAGAATTTTTGAGAGATTTCGATCATTATTTTTGGACAGAGCATTTCCAAGAATTATGGAAACCGAATTTGTGCTTTAATGAATATCTTGAGAATATTTTCGGTTTTGGAAATTCCTTGGTGTCCAAACTTCCTTGTCTATAAATACTTAAAGTTTGCCTTTCTAGCAAACTAATCCTTCTTAACAACATACTTCCTCTTTTGTTGTTGTTACTAGTGTAGCCTCCTATTTGGAGAGGAGAGTAACCTAATTAGGCGAAATCTCTTATGGCCGCTCAGTTTAAAGTATTCTTTGTGATTGAGAAGCCCTAGCGTGTACCGTTGGTGGGAAACTAGATAATTACGGTTTATCTTTTGTTTTAATTGATTTGGTTAACTAACGGTGGTTGAAATCTGATTGCACCTAGTTTGTTTATGCTTGAGAATCTTCTCTTCTGATATAAGATTCATGCAAACTAGTTTAGAGTTTTGACAGGGATCTTTAGACTGTTGTTAGTTCTAAAGACGATCTTTTGATAATCCATTGTTAACAGACTCCATTTTGTGCGTGATTGATCATAATAGATTCAAGTGACTGTGTGTAGGTTTTTATTGAAGATTTAAGAAGATTTGAAGACAAAGAAGATATTGAAGATCTGACTTGGGTTTATAATCTTTGGTGTGCACAATATTTGTTTCGGTAAAAGAGGATCCAATTAATAATCGGTTTATCCTTATGGTAGATTGGATTGATTAATTGAGTAGATCGGTATCAACACAATTCTTTGGATTAATAGTTTTGTTGGCTTAATCATAAACGATTACTTCGGTAATTGAACATAGGATAAATCTAAGGACCTGACGAAGGAGTTTATGTTAAGATAAACGGAAGAGCCTTTGTCCGACTCATATCACTTGGTTGAATAGAGTTGATACCAAACATAATTGTTGTTCCTTTACTGTTTGGAATATGAACCAAAGGAATTGTTCCAAGTACGTGACTTATTTATAAGTTGGAGGCGTGGGAATACAGACGGAACTAGGTGAACTATAGGTTTAGTTGCTTGGTCTCAACTATACGAAGTTAGGTGTAATTTTGTGTAGCGTCTTAATCCTAAGAGTATTCAATTATGGACAAGGTCCCGGGGTTTTACTGCATTTGCAGTTTCCTCGTTAACAAAATCTTGTTATGTCATTTACTTTATATTTATGCATTATAATTAAAGTAAATCACACAAAGGTTAATTCCTATTTACTTGATAAGTGAATCCTATTGTGTTTGGTAAAGTCCGAACCTTTTTATCAAGTAACATACTTCGTTGTTGTATTGTCTCGATCTCGTATCCATAGACGATCACACAAAGTTTGAACCGATTAGTTGTATTGTCTCGACTCAGTCCATAGACAATCACTTTCGGATAAAGGACTTATATGTAGGAAAAGTTTTAGCTTGAGGTATATTTGGGTACCCTCGCCTTTTCATCTACGTTTCTCAATGTAATCAACAAATCAAACAGATCGAATCCGTAAGCCTGATTATTATGAGAAACAACTTGAATGGTACCAAAAACCAATGTTCAAATGTCAATCAATTTCAATCAACAAACATGGATTTATCAATTGATTGACCTACGCACAACCTGTGATATTTCAATTATATAAACAAATATAATGCAAAAAAGAAATAACACAGACACCAGAATTTTTGTTAATGAGGAAACCGCAAATGCAGAAAAACCTCGGGACCTAGTCCATATTTGAACACCACACTGTATTAAGCCGCTATAGACTCTAGCTGCTACAAGTTAACTTCAGATTGGAATGTATTTTAGCCCTAACCAATCTCACGTTGATTAAGGTATAGTTGTGTTCCTTACGTCTCTGAATCCTTGCAGGACTCTACTCACTTGATTCCATTAGATGTGTAGTTGCATCTTTTCTGATGGCTACATCCGTACAAATGTAAAGACTATGATCTATCTAACATTCAATATAAGAAGATAAACAAGATGTAAAGAACATAAAAGTAAAGATTGACACAAGCATATAACGTGGTTCGGCCATGAAGACCTACATCCATGGGAAAGAATATGTTTTCTTTATTAATCATAAGGTCGTACCCTTGAAATATCTACAAATCTCACTAATATCTCTCACTCTTTCTCTCTCTAGATCTCTCTCAGGAATTCTCTGTAGAAATACCATCTAAAAATGCCTAAAACCAACATGTCTCTCTCCTGATACATGGACCGGTATTTATAGACAAAATAAACTCGTGAAGGTCAGGCCTCGCCGAGCTTGTGGAGCCATCATTCGTCGTCTTTGTTACTTCGGGCTGGCTCTATACTATCCCTCGTGATGGTATGTTGGGTTATTCTCCCGAGTTGTCTCGCCTTGCTCGTCATCGTGAAGCTCTTCTTTGGAAATCCTCGTGCTGCTTCATCTACGAGTTATAGTATGGGTCGTCCGAGCCCTTTGTTATGACATAGACTCGCCATCGCCTCTTCTGATCCTTCATTAAATGTGGTGATACCTTTTTTAACTTGACTGGCTGAATCGATTAGACTACTCCTCACATGCGTCGTTCATGCGATGTGCATGGCAGGCGTCTCGATTCAGTCGAGATTAGATTTATGGAGTATGATCCGGTGCTCCTACCTTATCATCTCATCATGAAACCATCCCTTGAGATGTTGACATGTGGCCATCGGGTATTTTACCCTCACAGTTAGCTCATTTTCTTTTTAACTTGCCGAAGGCATGATCGGAAGCAAAATTCGTAACTGTCCCATCTTTTTCGCCACGTCAGAGATTTCCGCCACACATGTACTTTAGTGCGCTTTTACCCATTGGACTTGAGGCGCCGGTTGGTTATCTCTTGGTTTCTTATAAAATCTTCCGAGGGAAGAGAATGATGCCTTTACTTCTTTCGCTCAGAGTTCAGAGCTTTTTTATCTTCGTTTTCATCTGTCTTTTGCTGTTCCTTCTTAACTCCTTGTCTCCCATAAGGAAACTCATTATGTCTGGAAGAAATTCTTCTTATCGACCTCAGAGACGGTAAGAGTTATTTCTTTTTTTGTTTCTTTTCATTCTCTGTTGATGTCAGAAGATTGTTTCTTTTTATTTTTTGATTGCTAATGGTTCTCACCATTATTCTGTTACTTCAGATTTATTACGGTGTTCGTCTATTTTTTCCGGCATTAATTCCGGTTTTCTTTTTCTGCTTGATTTTTGCAGTGCTAATAAGAGACCGATTAGGAATCCGAGTAGTTGTCGTTCTTCCGGTATGTCTGATGCCGAATTTCTAGAAACGGTGAAGACCAAACATCGACTTCATAGGTTTGAAGTAAGTTTTGCTACGCCGGAAGGTCAGGCCGGAGTTCTATCTCAGAAATATTTTGTGGACAATCACTTTGGTCCCAATAAAATCATTGTAGCGGTGGGCTAACTAGATGTTGGGCTTCGTCTTCCTTTGTACTGCCCGCTTGATCCGTTTCAGTACGAGGTTTTTACTAGGCTCAATCCTCAGCGAGCAATATTTCATCCGAATGGCAACTTCTACAGAATTATGCGAGAGTGTTCTCGTCGAAGTCAGGGTAAAGTGATTGAGCACGATTTGAACGCGTTCATCCCCGAGCAGAGAGACTCGTACTCGGCCTCGAACTTCGTGGAGAACTACTGGTGCCAGCAGTTCGATACCTATGATGGTTTTGGGGTTGGAATATCTAGGGCTCGGAAGCCTCTCCAAGGTCCTTATCTCATGGCCGACCTGGATCCTCAGAACCCTTCTCAGTTCATGCTTCGTAAGACTCATGATACCAAGTGGCATGTTTCTCCTCTCCGCATTTGGGGCCTTATATTTATGGTTGGAATAAGACTGGTGATGTTCTTCTTGGGATTCCCGAGATGCATGCTCATCTTCCGGCTTATAAGCTGTGGGTGGTCAAGTGGATTGCTCCTCGTAGGCGTTCGTTACAAGCTTCCCGGGGTGTTGAGTATGCTAAGGTAGAAAATATTGTTATATTGTTAACGTATATATACCTTGCCCCTATTTTATGCCTTAGTATCTGATGTTTGTTTGAATGCCTATACATAGGAGGAGGGTTACTGATGGTTCTGGGCCATCTATTTCCCCTGTGCCGAAAAATCATTCTCTTGACATCGATGATGATACCTTGTTTAGGGAAGGTGATCTGGTGGATCTTGGAGATTATTTTTTCACGATCTTGATCAAGCCTTTTCGAATGAGCCTACCAATCTTGGTAGTACCTCTCCGATATCGTATGTGAGGATGCCCCAGGCGAGTAACCTCCCTGGAAATGGCGTCTCTGGTATGAGTGTTGTGTCGGTTGTTCCAAGTAGTGGTGTTGCTGTGCGAAGTGCTTTTTCTAGTGGGTTTCCTTCTGCTCCTTCGGCTCCTTATGGTTCGTCTAGTGTGATTTTTGGCGATGGGTCTGAGGCGATGAAGGTACTGTGCTCGGATAAGTACGCTCGGATGAGTGAGGACGAGCGGGATCGTATTTTGACAACTTCTCCAAGGTCCGCTTAACAGCAGCTCGTATTAGCGGTATGTATCGAATCTTTTATAAACAGTTATAATGATATTTTATCGTACTGTTTCTCCAGTACAAATTTTCTAATCTTGAATATGTTGTCTAGTTTGTTAGAGCAACAACCTTCATGTTGGCATGTTGTCTGAGACTCGTGTTGCTAGGAGACGAGCTAGGGAGGTCGAGCATGAGGTTCAGAATCTTCGACGTGCCGTTGAGATGTCTCAAGAAGAGAACTTGTCCCTTCGCCAGGACAAAAAAGATCTAGAAGGTATTTATCGCTCTTGTTGGTCTTATGTTTATGCTATCATGATAGGTTTGTAGAGTTCTGAATTAGTCCCCCTCTATTGGTAGCCATCATCAAACATTCGGAGGAGAAGTTAGATAATACCGGTCATAAGTATGCTAGGGAGTTATGCAATTTGAAGCTCGATGTAAGCTCTCGTCAGTGTAGAATTGACGCCTTAGAACATGAAAATGCTCAACTTCAGAAGGATGTGGATGTTCATCGAGATCGTATCGTGGAGCTCCGTGAGACGCTGGATACGGCTAAGAAGGTAGATGTGACTCGTATGGATGAGATCAGGCTTCTCCGAAACCAAAAAGATAAACTGATTGAATGGAAGTCAGATCATATGCCGTTACTTAGTCAGGCAGAGGATGATAGGGAAGAGTTACTGCATCTTAGGTGTGACTATGTGCAGCTCGAAAAGGAGTGTGATAGACATATATTATCTTTCCTAGCTAGTGATGCAGCCATAAATCCTGTTGAGCCACAAATTAGCGTCCTAGATAGCCAAAAGTCCCAAGTGGAACAAACTTTAGCTTATATTTTGGTTGAGCATGAAAGTTGCCTATTAGCGGCTTTTGCAATTTGATTTTTTGTTAAACAAATAATATCGTGTTGACCCTTTTTTGTTTCTTCTTGCAGCGGCTCGTAAGCGCATCGCAGAGCTAGAGAGGCAATTGGAGGAAACGAAAGGTGCCAAGGAGAGTCTTGATGTAGAGCTGAACGTGCTTGTCAGTAATCATGAGGAGGAGCTAGAGTCCGAGTGTGCTGATAGGAATCGGAAGCTGAGCGATCTTCGTGATGAGTACAAGTTGTTGCTTACTAAAGCTTGCAAAGCTGTAGTTCTGCGTGATTGGAAAATGGTTGTCGCTGGTGCTAGAGTTGTGGCTCCTCCTCCACCTATTCAACTCGAACCTGAGCAAGTTATTGTCGAGGTCTCCGAGGATAAGTTGGAGACAGATCAAGGTGTTGATGATCAGATGGACACTGATCCATGTACTGGTGATTGGATGGACATCGATCAAGGTGTTGGTGATCAGGGGGAGTTTGAGTTTCTAAGTCTTCTTCTTTCTATAGTTCTTAAGTTTGGAACTCTTTTTAATTCCCCCATACTTAGACTTTGCTATTCCTCGAGCAAATCAAACAAAACAATTATAAAACATACATACAACTCTGTGTCGTCGAGGATACGGTTACTCTTAGCATAAATAACAAGCCTTTAAACCCCCAGGTGTCCCTAGTGGACGAGTTATAGTCTCGTGAGGGCTTACTAGAGATATACCCACAAAAACCATTTTTCCAACTTACTAGTTCTCCGAAATGATAGCATCCAACGCGCTAAGAAAACATAGAGATTATGTACACTAGTAATAAGAAGTTAGACATATATATGAACACAATCTCATCCTTAAAACTAGAGAGAGAAATAACCATCCCTTATCGAAAGAAATTCGGGTTCGAAGTGACCAAAAGTCTCGACTCTGCCTCACAAGAAAGGGTTTTATGAAGTTGATCTCAATAATAAATATCTCTTTATGGGTCACACATGTGTCCAGGTAGGAATGAAGAGAGAATCATGCGACACGTTGAATGGTAGGAAGGCAAATCCCTCCGAAGTATTTTAAAAACCCACATCTTTTGTTCATTTTGAAAACCCATTTTTATGACGATATCTAAGAAAGGAAATAAACCACTTAGCGAAGGTGAGAATATGCTTACTTACCTCGTTATTCGTTCGACGTGCAGCTAGCACCACTCTCACAGTATCCATAGAAACGTCTTCGGTCTTCAATCTTTGTCTTCATCTTCGTCTCCGGTCTTCAACTCTCGATTATTACTCTTGAACTTTGTAGAATCTTGACAATGTGATTCTTTCCTCTAATTCCTTGTTTCTTGAAACTTCATTATAGATATTCCTTCTTTCCATTGGCTTTATTAAAAGAACAAAACTAAAAACAAACTAAAACAAACCAAATGCAATTGACTTTTTCTTGTATCTTTTCTTTTCTTTTCTTTTCTTTTCTATTTTTTTTACGAGACAAGAAAAATAAAACAAATACAAAATGAAACAAAATAATAAAAACTAATAATGAACCTAACATAATTTTCTCTTGTCTTTTATTTTTTTATTTTTTGTCATTTTTTTTAACAAGGGACCTAGCATAGTGATAACTTTGTCCCAAGTTTTTTTTTTTTTTGCGACAAGAGAAAACATAATACAAATAAAATAAATAAAAATGCAAGTACAAAGGCCATGGTGTAAGTACTTTACCGCTTGATTCTTCACGACTTGTATGTCTCGATATCATAAACTTCTTGAATTCCCATCTTGATAATCTTCGCTCTGGTACATAAGTCTTCAACTTGTACAAATTTTGCTCCTTGTCTTGTTGCTTTACTTGAATCTGAAATATGCTCATTTCTGTACCGTTGCTTGTAAACCTTGAACGTCTTCAACTTTACTTCGAATTTGTAATGCTCCTCTTGTTGATGATGATGGTGTTTCTATGGACCCGTCGGTGTAGAGAGAGATAAAGTGGATGGTGCTAACTGCGAACAAGATTACAAGTGGTATGTAAGTTAGCAATTCGATGTCACCATCATGATTGACAAAATAGTACTCAAGAGATCAAAGTAGTGCTTCTATTGGTGGGAGGTTGGGTAGCTCACCATTCTACCCGGAATTAACATACGGTGACACACACTCTAAAAGCACAAATTTAGACAGGTACAAAGAATTGAAGGTCGGTGCCTCACATTATGTAACATGGGAGGGGACCACAAATCTAATACCGAATTCAGTCTGCACCTCATTTTCCACTGGCATGGTTAAATCCAACTTTAACTAAGAAACCCGATTACATTCTCTGTCATCTCTAAGTTCAGTCACTTTTATGAGAATCTCGATGTAATCTTAGCGACATGTATACTATGCGACTCTAAACTAACTACAAGTTGGCATTTTTATTCACTAATTTACACAAAAGTTGAAAATTTATGAAAAATGTACAATGCAAAAGCAACCACTCCCCCACACTAAACTTTACATTATCCTCAATGTAAATTTAGTCATTCAAAGTAAAGTTCAAGGTGGAAAATTTCACAAATGATATGCAAAAACAAAGAAAATAAAGATAAAATGCTTAAAAATAAAAATAAAAATAAAAGGATAAATATAAAGATAAAGATACAAAACCGGTGGGTTGCCTCCCACTTAGCGCTTGGTTTAAAGTTTTCAGCCCGACTTGCAAGACGAATTCCCCATACACCAATAATCTGAAAAGTTGGGGATCCACCCATTGCACCTGTTTTGAAAACACTAGCTTCACACAAATATTAGTAATATAAAACATAAATGAAGATATTAACCGATAAAAGTTTCCCCGCACTTATTCTTGTCCACACTTGGAAGTGCATAAAGAATATAGGAGTCGGGTACTTCCATGGTTTCGTGTTCCAAAACTTGCATAGTATGAGAATCAAGTATCTCTAATGGCAGAAATCGAGAAACAAAGTCATTCAACAATATTCTCGAAGCACGTACATTCAAACCAATAAGAGGTAAAGGAGAAGAAACAATATGCAAAGGGTTAGACAAACCTATCACAATCTCTTGTATCACGGAGTCCTCTTCATCCTTGAAAAACTCAAGTGAATTATTCACCTCTTGTATATCATGGTCCTCTATTAAACCTTATAACCATTCTTCGTCCATTTCTGCCTTAACCAAAATCTCGGCATCAACATCATCATTACAATCATTCACAAGTTCAATTGGGTCTTCCACAATATTGGTCATACCGGTTTCATTCTCAACATACTCTTCTTCATTAGACTCAAACCTTGTTACAAAGTTTTGTAAAACACTAGTTTCATCATCCTCATGTACCTTTTGAATAGGTGCTTGATCATTATAAAGATCAAGAGTTGAGTCAACTACACTAATGTCATCAAATATCTCCAAAGGTTGGTCCTTTTCAACACAATCTTCTTCATTTTCAGACTCACCATAATAAGAATCTTCATTTGTTTCATAACCTTTATCCTGACGTCGTTTAAGTTCCATAAGAATGGTCCTACTAATTTCTGCGACAAGATCTTCCGAGGTTCCATCATCTTCCAACTTGTATAATTTCTGTGCAAGTTTCTTGACGTTCACACGCTTACCACCATTGACTACAATAGGTTCTCTTTCCCATGACTTTTCCCTTTGAATGGGTGAATGATCATAACTACGATCCGGAGTCGGGTAAGAAAAAGTGTTGCAGAAATTGGTTTGTGCGGCGTTCTCTCTATTACGATCAAGTTGGTCTAGCCTTTGTTGCATGTCTTGTAATCCATTCAAAATTTGCATACAAATAAAGACAATTAGAAGTAGAATTATCCCACCTTGGTGCTTGACTTACATACCCACTACAAGGTTGTTGTTGGTATGTATGAAAATCACCATAAGGTTCTCTAGGATATGCATCATAGCTAATAAATTGGTTTTGATTGTATCCCATAGATGGTGGGTAATTGTCATTGTGTTGAGGTTGTTGAAAACCGTATCCATTGCTCCAATATGCTCCGTCCATAGAAATTTGTACCTGAAACAAGAGTTCTAAAAACTATGTTAAGAACCAGAAAAATAAAACTAAAAACTAAAATATGAAACCAAAAACAAGTGACAACCGTTGCCTCCCCGGCAACGGCGCCAAAATTTGATCGCTGTCATAGGCGTCAAAAATAAATTACACTTTCTTACTACTCAAAATATATGATGAAGCAAGGGCAAGAAAGGATCGTTCCCACAGAGAGGTCTTGGGTTGCCAATATGTTTCGGTTTCCTATGTAAAACAAGGGGGATTTCTGATTTTTATGAAACTAAAAATAAAATAAAAGCAAACAAAACAATAAAGCACTCAAATTAAGGATGTGAAATATCGGGTAAAGGTTTCATCTTCAATTGCAAACAAGTTTTTGATAGTATGAGTAGAATTCGTATTTAATATCGCTATCATCAAAATCCCTAGAATACCTTATTGCAAGAATACTCCGTAAATTTCCTAAGTTCATCAACACACATATTAGAGTTGCGTATGTGAATTCTACTTACAGAATAACCTAACGCCTTGTGCTAATCAAGTTCAATTCCTATGAGCATTAAGTTTCAGAAATATGCTAATCAATGCAACTATCATACATTGCGCATGACAATTCGTACAAAGGTCAAAGTCTACATATGATTACAAGAGTGTATCACTACAAACCATAGTCATATCATGCTACTCGTATTCAAGGTTATTGCTTGATGAAAACCCTAAAATAGCCATAGATATAGATGTATGTTCAATCAATTCTAGACTCGACCAAACAAACATTCAATCATATTGCAATACATCAATCATGCAATTATTATACGCAGTAGAAATCGAATGATAATATTGAGAGAAAACTAATTCATAAAATCTATAACTTGTTTTCAAAATCCAATTACATCTTTAACCAATAACAAAATTAACTACTTGTGTTTATGGAGTTCATCATAAAAGTTGGAGAATAAAACTATCATGCAAACCTTAGAAAGAAAGTAGAAGTCTCCCTAATGGAGATATATAGGTTTGGAGAAAGACTTTTCTATTTATATGTTTCTCCCATTCCAAAAAGATACTCTTTCCAAAAGTAGGTCAAGTCTTCTCAAAACCCGTCTCTTTTTCGTCCACCAAGCCCATGTGTGAAAACATATCTTCTGGAAATTCTGGGTCCAAAACTGGGTGCCGGATTGCTGACATCATCACCGGAATCCGGTCACCATCACCGGAATCCGGTAGCCGGATAACTATTTCAGGCCACCTGAGTTATCAGAAACTGTCACCAGGCAAATATGTACTTCCAGTAACTCATCTCTCCTTCTCTATAGTTCATACATTCACAAAAACCATCTAACCCAACTTCTTATTTCTTGCGAAAACGTACCCAAAATAGTGACTCCAAACTCATATATGCCACGGTCGATTTGTACATCTGACTCGTACCCCCTTCATGATTCACTGAAACTTTGCGATTCCCACTTTCCATTCTGAAATCCGGCAACCCGGGCTAGTACCATCATCTCGCCATTTCTACTCTGTTTTCGCATAGTTTCTGCAGCTTCATATACCCAGCACCCCTCAAGCCATTATCCTTAGCCCAACTGGACCTGACTTTTAACCCTTGCACAGCTGCATCTACTGCCTTACTCAGCCTTCTGCAATTTTATTTCTCAAGCAAACCACCATTTCTGCTTCTTTTCTTTCAAATCCTGGCAAACACAACCACCTGAACCTAGCATACATCAACTGCAGTTCATTGCTATAGATTATCTGCATCCATGACTTTTGCAGTTCAATGCCCATTTTAGTTTTCTCCATTCTCCATCTTCCTGCCACCACCAGCATTGCCATTACCTGCACCTGCGACTTTGAACTCAACTGCAACCAGCTGAACCATATATTGTCTATACTACACTGTCACATCACTCCAGCATCTCCATAATCAAGCTACATAAGCAACAACGCGACCATTAAACCTCATCTTCGTACTCAAATGCAATATTCTTCATAAACCCATTGCATCACTTGAACAACAACAACTATCTTCTCAACATACTCTAACCACCAGAACTGCACATGTATCTTCTACCCCATTCCAATATTTTCAGTGCTTTCAATTCCCTGACTTAGAATCCTCCTCGAACCCTAGAACCGAACCCTCATCAGTATCACCAGCATGATAACTTCTCAAACATATGGCCTGTAAACATCACCCTTCTCTGCAGCTTGTACTCTCAGCTTCAAACTCCATCCATTTTAATTTACAGTTTTACTAGAAACTGCCACCCCTATAATGCATTTCACCGCAAAACCATTTGCATTCTAGACACCACCACCTTCTTACCTGTCCTTGTTTCAGCTACAATCCATCTCTGCATTGCAGTACCAATAGCACCCATAGCTTCAGGCCTGCATTTCCAAATTTATCACTTGCGGAAACTCACAGCTTCAAATCTACAACTGCAGCTCAGTTCAACCACCACCATACCCTTAATTGTCTGCTACTCAGTTCTTTCGATTTGCTGCAGCACCAATACAACACAGCACAACACAACCCCTTTTGTTCTCTTCTTTGTTTGTTATTGATTCATTCCAGCATCAATTCATACCACTCAAACCATCATTCCCATCTTCTCATAATAACTCAGAGAACAACAGCAAACACATCCTTCTTTCACTGCTAAAAATCCATAGCAACTTCAATCTTCAACAATCATCAAACCCATATCTTCTTTCTTCATAACCACAATAACGATGGACATATTCCATGGTAGCAAGCTTAATTCCCATCTGATTAATCAACAGCAAGAGATCGATTTTTCTATCTCAGATTTAAACCAAAAACCCTTGTTAGCAATAGCACCACCTCATCATCGCTTCCCTGCTGTTTTACCGAAATCAGTACCAATCTTCTTCTCAATCTGAACTCTCACCTATAGATCCAACACCCAATTTCCCAAGCAATCTTCTTCATCTTTGTTCATGGCAGCATTCATCATTACCTTCGGCTCTCACTGTATTTCTCGATCTGGTCTCTGCTCTCGAATTTACTTCTCCCTCTCTCTGTTTCAGCAGCAGTGCGGCCATTGTTTTTTTCTTCAATTTCAGATGTGTAATGACAGAAAAGAAATGAGAGAAAGAAATATCTCGTTTTTAGGGTATGGAAGTAGGGTTGGTTATTCAGCATCCGATCACTGCTATGGGTTAACCAGATGCTTTACCTTTGGTCGGCTCCCTACACTCACTTGTAAAATGACATTTTTGCGCTTCCGGCTCAAATTGGGCGATTTCTTATTCTTTTTCTCCGTATGACTCCATAGTACCTAATAACTCAAAACGAGCGTAAAATGTATAATTCACACGAAAAATAGCAAAGAAAGCATAACCTATATATAGTAAATCGAGGTGTATTCTACACCTATCAATGCTCAGCTTCATAAGGATGTGGATGTTCATCGAGATCGTATCGTGGAGCTCTGTGCGATGCTGGATACGACCAAGCAGGTAGCTGTGACTCGGATGGATGAGATCAAGCTTCTCCTAAGCCAAAAAGATAAACTAATTGAATGGCAATCAGATCATATGCCGTTACTTGGTCAGGTAGAGGATGATAGGGAAGAGTTACTGCGTCTTAGGAGTGACTATGTGCAGCTCGAAAAGGAGCGTGATAGACATATATTGTCTTTCCCAGCCAGTGATGCGGCCATAATTCCTGTTGAGCCACAAATTAGCATCCTAGATAGCCAAAAGCCCCAAGTGGAACAAACCTTAGCTTCTGTTTTGGTTGAGCATGAAGGTTACCTATTAGCGGCTTTTGCAACTTGATTTTTTGTTAAGCAAACAATGTCGTGTTGACCTTCTTTTATTTCTTCTTGCAACGGCTCCTAAGCACATTGCAGAGCTAGAGAGGCAATTGGAGGAAACGAAAGGTTCCAAGGAGAGTCTTGATGAAGAGCTAAACGTGCTGGTCAGTAATCATGAGGAGGATTTAGAGGTCAAGTGTGCTGATAAGAATCGAAAGCTGCGCGATATTCATGCTGAGTATAAGTTGTTGCTTACTAAAGCTTGCAAAGCTGCAGTTCTGCGTGATCGAAAAATGGTTGTTGTTGCTGCTAGCGTTGTGGCTCCTCCTCCACCTATTCAACTCAAACCTGAGCAAGTTGTTGCCGAGGACACCGAGGATCGGTTGGAGACAAATCAAGGTGATGATGATCATATGGACACTGATCCAGGTACTAGTGATCGGATGGACATCGATCAAGGTGTTAGTGATCAGGGGGGAGTTTGAGTTTATAAGTCTTCTTATTTCTATAGTTCTTAAGTTCGAAACTCTTTTTAATTACCATGTTGGTACTTCTGGTCTCGTATTGTAGTACGAGGAAACATTATTTGGTATGAAAATCCTCATGTGTTTTTGGAGGCATCACTTTATGAATCGTATTTTGGTAAGTCCTCGTATGTGGGAGGCAATTACATTTTCTCTTTTGTAGAGTAGTTGTTTATGGCATCGTTTTAGGTTGGGTTACGTCTCTTGTCGTGTTTGTATCTATTGGCTTTGAGGAGATCGTATGACTGCTATAGATCCAATCATGGGTGACAAAGCCAAGGAGTGATCAGATTCTTAAGTGTATTAGTCATCTCTTACGGTGTTGGAGTCTAGGTAGGATACCTTTTACTTGTCGCTTTTATCATGATGCCTTCATGGGCTTGTATTTAGTAGTGTCATGTTTAGTTTATACTTTCCCCTTGGTTTGGTGGTCATTTGTGCGAGCCACCTGTTTGTTAACCATCGTTTGGAGGGCAATACCTCGGTCAAGTGATTCTTTCCTTAGCCAAAGGTAAGTACCTTTATTCTGGATATTTCCTAGTATGACAGTACATCATCCGATTTCTAGATCGTGATGGCATTACCTTAGGTCTGTTTTTGTGTTAGGTAGCTTAGGGCATCCCCTGCTTCACCGTGCTTTATTAGCGAGATGGCATTGTCTTAGGTCTGTTCCCGTCTTAGGCAGCTTGGGTGTTGTACCCGCATCATTCGTTGTGGAATGGAAGGTCTGGCTAGCACCATGCCATAATCTTGATGGGCTTTAGTTGTTATTTAAGATGAGTGGAGCTATATGCAAATGAGAAAAGAAAAATAAAAATAAAGAGAGAAATTAAAGCAAAAAAAATCTAGGGAATAAACAAGACAAAATTTTAAAGCAAGTAACATGATCACACAAAAGGTTAATTTTATTATTCTCAAAAGAGGGTTGTAAGCCCTTAATACATTTTAGTAAGGTAACATGACCTATTACATGAGGTTGAGCTCCAGTTTCATGGTTTGTCTTCCTAAGCGACAAGATGTTTAAGCGTTGTAAGGCTTGAGGTGTTTGTTGTACCAGGGGTGTTCTAGTTCTTACCCATCGGGACCAGGCAATTTGTAGGCTTCGTCAATTGCCTTAGTTGCTGATTGTTTTTCTCCCATGGGAGTGAACTTCCTTTCCTTGCTATGAATAGGCAAAGTCTTGTATCGGCTTTTATTGCCTGGATTATTTTGATGATTGTAGTCCCGGGTTGTTCTCCGAGAGTGACTGTTTACCTCGTTGTTTGTAGGTGAAAATGGTTTCTGCTGATTTCGGTAATTGCGGGTGTGCAGGTGAGAAACAATTTAAACCCTAAACAATGTACTGCAAGGGAGTACTTTAGATTCGAGAGATCAATCTTTACAAGTCCGGCCTAAACCAAGAAATGGTCGTTCCAGACTTGCTTCGGTCACAAAGTGGAGGAGAATGGGTTGGTTTTGGGGAGGGAAGCAAGGAAAGTGGTGAGACCAGAATAGTTGATTCTGGAAGAATAGTTGGGTTACTACGACTTGTTATCAGAAAAGCAAGAGAGCTCACGAGGTGAGCTAGCAAGTAAGTATTTTTGAGTATTGTATCTCCCGTATAAACTTGTTGTTCAATGGAAATAGGTAAGACCTATTTATACAAGTCGTAATAGAAACATACACTGGTCTCATTAAGGCGTGTGGAAGTAAATGGGAGGAGGTGGAAATCGTATGCATGGAATTGATGTCCATAAAGCTGTTAACGCATGAAACTGGTTTTCATGAAATTGCTAACGTTATGGAATTGATGTCCCATAAAGTTGTTAACTCATGTGCTTTATGTCCCATGAAAGTTTCACACATAACTACTCGTATTCACTAACCGCCTCACCCTCATGACACTTCCTTATGACAGGCGTAGTGTACGCTGCACGCTGTAAACCGCCAAACCAATACCCAAAGAGGATCCCCCATTTTTTGTTGATGTCTCGAATGTTTTTGGAAAACATGTAGCATGTTGTTGTGGCTTGGCAAGCCAAGCTCGGGAAACTTGCTAGCCTGGTGACCTTCGACGGTCGAGATTTTGCATCTTGAGATGAGTGGCAATCGTTGATCATTGCACGCCTTCGTTTTGGTAGACGCATAATGAGGTCCAACGTGGTGGCGCAGCTATGTTGGCATGCCATCGGCATGGCATGGTTTGGCATGGCCAAACTTAGGTTTTCTGGCCAAAGGTTACCATGTGTCGTCTGGTAACCTTGGATGGCTAGGATTTGCTCTTGGGATTGAAGGGCAGCCGTTGATTGTTGCACGTCTTCGTTTTAGTGGACGCGTAGGAAAGGCCAACATGGTGGCACGGTTAGGTTGGCATGCCGTTGGCATGGCATGGTTTGGCGTGGCCAAACTTAGGTTTTCGGGACAAAGGTTACCATGTGTCGTCTGGTAACCTTGGATGGCTAGGCTTGGATCCTGGGATTGAAGGGCAACCGTTGATTATTGCACGTCTTTGTTTTGGTGGCCGCGTAAGGAAGGCCAATCAGGGTGGCACGTCTAGGTTAGGCTTGGCATGTGGGGCCAAGGGTTCTCCTTGGGCGTATGGCGTGGTTAGGGCCAAGGAAAGGGCGTTTGGCTTGGCATGATGTGACTAGCATGGCTAGGTCCAAGGGAAAGTGCATTTGGCATGGCGCGGATAGCTTGACTAGGTTTGGTTTAGTTTATCTTGGCATGTGGGGCCAAGGGTTTGTCATAGGCGCATGGCATGGCTAGGGCCAAGGCAAGGGCATTTGGCTTGGCATGGGGTGACTAGCATAGCTAGGCCCAAGGCAGAGTGCTTTTGGTATGGCGCGTCTAGCTTGTCTAGGTTTGGTTTGGCTTGGCATGTGGGGCCAAGGGTTTGCCATAGGCGCATGGCGTGGCTAGGGCCAAGGAAAGGGCGTTTGGCTTGGCATGGTGTGACTAACATAGCTAGGGCCAAGGCAGAGTGAGTTTGGTATGGCGCGGCTAGTTTGGCTAGGTTTGGTTTGGCTTGGCATGTGGGGCCAAGGGTTTTCCATAGGCGCATGGTGTGACTAGCTTGGGCTAGGTGCGTTTTTGGCTTGGCATGTGGGGCCAAGGGTTTTCCATAGGCGCATGGCGTGATTAGGGCCAAGGCAAGGGCGTTTGGCTTGGCATGATGTGACTAGCATGGCTAGGGCCAAGGCAAAGTGCATTTGGCATGGCACGGCTAGCTTGTCTAGGTTTGGTTTGGCTTGGCATGTGGGGCCAAGGGTTTGCCATAGGCGCATGACGTGATTAGGGCCAATGCAAGGGCGTTTGGCTTGGCATGATGTGACTAGCATGGCTAGGGCCAAGGCAAAGTTCGTTTGGCATGGCGCGGCTAGCTTGGCTAGGTTTGGTTTGGCTTGGCATGTGGGGCCAAGGGTTTCCCATAGGCGCATGGCATGACTAGCTTGGGCTAGGTGCATGACCAAGCTAGGGTTTTGGGGGCAAATATCGTTTGGTAACCTTATACGGCCAGGATTTGCTCCTGGGAGAGAAGGGCAACCGTTGATTATTTCACGCCTTCGTTTTGATAGCCGCGTAGTGAAGGCCAGTATGGTGGCGCGGCATGGGGCCATGGAGAGGTGCGTTTGGCATGGCGCGGTAGGTGTGGCTGGCATGATTTTCCATTGGCACGGAGGTGCGTCTAGCATGGTTGGAATGATTTTCCATTGGCACAGAGGTGCGGCTAGCATGGTTGGCATGCTTTGGCGCGGTTGGTGTGGCTGGCATGATTTTCCATTGGCACAGAGGTGCGGCTAGCATGGTTGGCATGCTTTGGCGCGGTCGGTGTGGCTGGCATGATTTTCCATTGGCATAGAGGTGCGACTAGCATGGTTGGCATGCTTTGGCGCGGTCGGTGTGGCTGACATGATTTTCCATTGGCACAGAGGTGCGGCTAGCATGGTTGGCATGCTTTGGCGCGGTCGGTGTGGCTGGCATGATTTTCCATTGGAACAGAGGCGCGGCTAGCATGGTTGGCATGCTTTGGCGCGGTCGGTGTGGATGAAATGATTTTCCATTGGCACAAAGGTGCGACTAGCATGGTTGGCATGCTTTGGCGCGGTCGGTGTGGCTGGCATGATTTGCCATTGGCACAGAGGTGCGGATATCATGGTTTGGCGCGGTCGGTGTGGCTAGCATGATTTTCCATTGGCACAGAGGCGCGGCTAGCATGGTTGGCATGCTTTGGCGCGGTCGGTGTGGCTTTCATGATTTGCCATTGGCACAAATGTGCGGCTAGCATGGTTGGCATGCTTTGGCGCGGTCGGTGTGGCTGGCATGATTTTTCATTGGCACAGAGGTGCGGCTAGCATGGTTGGCATGCTTTTGCGCGGTCGGTGTGGATGGCATGATTTGTCATTGGCACAGAGGTGCGGCTATCATGGTTGGCATGATTTGGCGCGGTTGGTGTGGTTGGCATGATTTGTCATTGGCACACGTTGGAATTAGGGTTTGGCTTGTCGTAACCCTAATTTGAAAAAGATACCCCGATAATTATTTAGAGACACGTTAAAGGTTTCAGTAAATATGCCTAGTTAATGCTTGTTACTTTAAATGTTGTAACATCACTGTCTACTAGGGTTTAGTGTTTTACGATTTTAACCCTAAACTAAAAACCACCATCCACATTAAGTCCCCTACTTAGCTCGGAACAGGTGCCTTATTGCGAGGTAAGCATATGATGGTGATAGACAAGGACGGAATCGAGATGTAAATCATTGCAAAGATGGTCTGGAGAATCCGACTAACCTTTTTGAGTGGTACAGAGGGTTTTGGCTACCCGTGTTGGCGGCCCTGCGTAAGTTGTACTGGGAATGCAGACCGTGGGGTGGTGAGATGAAAGTTATCGGCTTGGTATGGTCGTATATCTCCAAGGAAAAGGGGCGCAGTCTTGGAAGGAAACGCAAGTGGACGGTAGGGTCGCTACAGTGGAGCAGGTGGCTTGGCCTGGTGCGACCATGGCTGGGCGTGGTTCGGTGAGGTGAGGAGTGCACGGACGGCTAGGCGTGGTGGGCCGCGGCAATGGAGCAAATGGCTTGGCAGGGGGCCGCGGCAATGGCATAGTGGAACGTGCAAGGACGGCTAGGCGTGGTGGGGTTGCGACAATGGAGCGAATGGCTTGACAGGGGGGCCGCGGCAATGGCATGAGTGGTCTTGGGCATGGAAATTGGTCTTTGCGGGACCGGTTTCCTCTTTTCCCTTCTTGGCTCAAAATAGGAAATCATTTCTTTGTTCAAACTCCCACGTACCATGTATATATAAAAGGAAGGCCGACTTCTCTTTTTGTTTCACGCCTATTTATTCCTCCCAGCCGTGTGACAACAGTAAAGCAGAGCGAACGAGAAAATCCCAGGTATGCCTTCCAACACTTCTCTTTAACTCGTTTTTTTTTGTGCTGGTGGAAAACCCTAGTTATAGGCGTACCTTTTCATGACCTTGTAGAAATGTTGGCGTGAACATTAGGTATTTTTCTCCCTAGCTTGTCGTGAAACTTAGGCATGAATACCATAGTAATGTTGACCGCCCCTACTCACTGTGCAAGGTAGACACGTGATACTAATTTCCATGTCTTCTCACGAAAACCTAGTTTTTTAGGGTTTGCTCATTGTTTTGGCATGGCCGTGTGTATGGTTCCCCTGGTGGGTCACTCCTCCTCGGTTGGACAAGAATTCTATGCCGTATGGTACGGCCTTGAAACAAACTAGCTTACGTCTTTGATGAAAATAATTTTCGTGCGCTTTCTGTAATAATTTCTCTTCGCATTGTTCCATTGTAGTTGTTTGAGAAAATCTTCGTTATGATGTCAGTTGAGGAGAGTTCTGATGTACCGAAAGATGTTTGTAATTCCAAACCAAACATAGATGATGAATTATTCACCACATCGTCCACGGTTAGGAGGAACTATCCCAACTATGTGTCTATTCTTCTGACCGGCTCGTAAAGCGAGGGAGAAGGCCGGTTAGTTCGGCCAGGAAACGTAGTAAGGTTTTGCCTTCAGAGGAGAGAATATCATTCCTCTCCCATTGACTTTAAAATCTCTGTGAGTTCGTTGTGTCCCTTCGAGAAATGTATGCGGTTCATGATGAGCCAGGAGCATGTAAGAACCAACTTAAACAAGGAGCAGATCGTTGATGATGTTGCGGCTTTCGTAGTGCTTCATATTAGGAAAGATATTCCATGCTTGGTTGCTTTTGTTTCCAGATGGTGTCCGAACACCCACACGGACGTATGTAGATGGGGTGAAATGAATATTTCCTTGGAGAGTGTGTCTGTACTGCTGAACCTTCCCGTAGTTGGAAACCTTGATGTTAAGTTGTCCGTTGATGAAGAAGAAATGCATGCCGCCCTAGTTGAGAAATCAAAAGGGTTAGTTCGGAAAGAAAATGAGACCAAGTGCTTCTATGACTGGTGGGTGTGCCAATGGTTTCCTGACGCGTTAGAGTTGAACCAGAAGAACAATACGCTTCATGTTGCAGCGTTCTTGTCTCTTTGGCTATCCAGAGATATTTTTGATGACGGCTCGGGCAAGAAAGAGATAAGACATGGACTTATCAAGTTTGCCATAAAATTGGCAAAAGGTGTCGTTCTCCCCCTCGGTGGTTTGTTTCTTGGTTCTCTGTATGCACACCTGGACTAGCTAGTTTTGGACATGCGCGCCTCGAACGGTCATATGAAAGTGGATTCGTATGTTCATGCCACCTTTATCCAGGCATGGTTGTGGGAGCAATTCGAGAAGTATTCCCCGAAACCGTTGGCTATACTTCCCGAGTCTTGGGGTGGCTCCAGAATACTGCGTTGGTCGAACAAGCGCCGAAAAACTGGTCCGAAACTGATTAGGTTCCTTGACAACTCTTATGCGGTTAATTTTCGTCCATGGGCTCCGGTGCATGAGTCCATAACTCAGATTAGTACCTTTGCTTCTGCTCCAAACATGTGTTTGCTTTCTGATGGATGGAATCTAGGCGTCGGTGAGATTGTATTAATGCGAAGTTGCACGTCTGGCTATATACCGTCTTTCTTTCGAGGATCGTGTCAGGCAGTCTCTTATAATATTGAGCGAGCAGCTCGGCATATGGGTTTCGACCAAGGGGTCCCTCTCGTTCGCCAGCTGGCAGCTCCAGATGATCCATTATTGGACGTTCTTGATACTAGTGTTCTTGCACCGGGCAGAAGCCTCCCTTTATTACTTTCAGAACAAAATCCGTCGACTACCTCCAAGTATAACGCATTCTGGCAGAGTGAATTCCTCGTCATCCGGGAATTTGTGAAAGCCGTAGTGGAGAACACTCGTGGTAGGCCTTCCGCCGAGATTTTAGAGAAACATCCGTTGTTGAGGGATACTTCTTTAGACTTTAACCAAAAGTAAATCCATCGATCTGGATGTGGATAGTCCCCAAGTGAAGGAGAAAAGGTCTAAGAATCGTGCAGGTTGTTTCCAGTCAGATTCCACAGCTCTACCGACTTTTAGTTCATCCAACATGAGGGTACATGTGATTTCTTTCTTAATTTCAGCTGGATCATGTATATCCTTGTTTCTTTTCTGAGAACACGTCCTTGTATCTCATCCAGGGTTTCAGCAGCACGAACTCCTTTGCCAAACTTGCAAGTAGTCAGAAAGAGTCATTTTTCGAGACAGAATGTGGTGGTGCCGAGCTCATCCATGGTGATGGGGATTCCGAAAAGGATGAAAGCTTAGAGTTCAGCGATGGCGAGAGTAATTCTTCCTATAACAGTGCTGAATCTTCCTCTAGTCATGAAACCAAATCGGTGAGTCCCCTCCATGTTTTTCTTCTTTTTCCTTTTTTTTTTTTTGCAGTGAAACTAAATTTTGATTTTTTAGGAGGAAACCGTTCCTGGGGATGATCCTGAAGTGGAATACCACCAGAGCAAAGACGTAGCCATGCTTCCCACTGCGGAAACTGTGCCAGCCAGCAATTTGGACATGAAGATTCAGCGTCCCGAGGGCGATGTCGTGACTCAGGTGGAGGAGAGTACTTCGGGGGTGAAATCGTAGTTAGGGATCTCCTGCAAGTTGTCGATTCAGTTGCAGGTGCCACCTTCAATCCTCCGTATCTGGCCCTTTCCCAGGTCATGTGTTGATTAGTGGATTTAGCGTGCAATCTAAACATGCGACATTGTACACCAAGATTTTGGAAATCTACAATCACATTGCTACGACTAAGAAGATCACTAGTCGACATGCGTTGGTCAAGCGTATGGAGGAAGCCTTGTCTTCGATTGATGAGATGTGCAATGTGACTGGTCATACAGTTTCTAAGGATGTAATATCGAGATGGAAGTTCCATCGTGACATGTGCGTGGGCTTCTAATTCAACATTCTCTGGTTCGTTAAAGGTCTCTCTGATGTTGAAAGGTCGTTGTCCGGAGCAGTTGAAGGTCCTTTCGCAGACATGATGAAGAAGCAGGAAGCGGAATTAAAGAAGTTGTGCAGGAAGCTGAAACTTAAGAGGGCAGGTCTCCAAAGCACAAGGGAGGCCTTTGCCAAAAGGAGCAAGCCGATGTTGGAAAACTTACCTTGAATATATATATCTGTCTTTTGGACCTCTTATCTTCAGTTTTTTTTTTTTTGAAAGGCAAAATGAGATGCCTGGTTTTTGGTTTTTGATTTTCTCGGGTTAATAGATAAGTGCTAACTTGACGGTTTTGGATTATATATTTTTTGAATGAAGTGTTTAGAATGGAATTGTCTTTGGCTATGAATGAAGTGACGCAGACATCCCAGGAAAACCAGGGAACCGTGTGTTGGTAGATGACATGGGATGAAACATGGCTATAGGTTTTATCAGAACTTGAAAATGCAAACCACATATTTTTTGTCTGGATAAGACTTACTTGGTTTCTCAGGTCTTCTGATGAGAATAAACTTTCCAGGTGTAGGACCAAGTTTTTTTTTCTTTTTTTTCCGAGAAACATGGTCATGGGAAGTCCCAAGTCTTCCGAGTCGTTGCTGAATTGTCTGATAACTGCACCATTGACCATCGTGTGGATCGTTTTTCTTTTAACATCTAGGAAGTCCCAAGTCATCCCTTGTCGTGTCATTACTGATCATATGAGAAGTCCCCAGTCATCCCTCGTCGTGTCATGACTGATAATCGAGCCATCGAGTAACTGAGTCAGAGTGGATCGCCTTCCTCTACCATCTTGACGTCTGGGTCGAAGAATGAGATCGCTGGTTGAAAGTTGACATTGTAACCGAAAGATCAAACCTCCCGCTGTGGTCTCCAATTGTTTGTAGGTGAAAATGGTTTCTGCTGATTTCGGTAATTGCGGGTGTGCAGGTGAGAAATAATTTAAACCCTAAACAATATACTGCAAGGGAGTACTTTAGATTTGAGAGATCAATCTGTACAAGTCCGGACTAAACCAAGAAATGGTCGTTCCAGACTTGCTTCGGTCACAAAGTGGAGGAGAATGGGTTGGTTTTGGGAAAGGAAGCAAGGAAAGTAGTGAGACCAGAATAGTTGATTCTGGAAGAGTAGTTGGGTTAATACGACTTGTTATCATAAAAGTAAGAGAGCTCACGAGGTATGCTAGCAAGTAAGTATTTCTGAGTGTTGTATCTCTCGTATGAACTTGTTGTTCAATGGAAATAGGTAAGACCTATTTATACAAGTCGGAATAGAAACGTACCCTGGTCTCATTAAGGAGTGGGGAAGTAAATGGGAGGAGGTGGTAACCGTATGCATGGAATTGGTGTCCATAAAGTTGTTAACGCATGAAACTGGTTTTCATGAAAATGCTAACGTTATGGAATTGATGTCCCATAAAGTTGTTAACGCATGTGCTTTATGTCCCATGAACGTTTCACACATAACTTCCCGTATTTACTAACCACCTCACCCTCATGACACTTCCTTATGACAGGCGTAGTGTACTCCGCACGTTGTAAACCGCCAAACCAATACCCAAAGAGGATCCCCAAGTTTGTGTTAATGTCTCGAATGTTTTTGGAAAACATGTAGCATGTTGTTGTAGATTAGAAAGTCAAGCTCGGGAAACTTGCTATCCTGGTGACCTTCGACGGTCGAGGTTTTGCATCTTGAGAGGAGGGGCAACCGTTGATCGTTGCACGCCTTCGTTTTGGTAGCCGCGTAATGAAGGCCAACGTGGTGGCGTGGCTATGTTGGCATGACATCGGCATGGCATGGTTTGGCGAGGCCAAACTTAGGTTTTCTGGCCAAAGGTTACCATGTGTCGTCTGGTAACATTGGATGGATAGGATTTGCTCCTGGGATTTAAGGGCAAACGTTGATTGTTGCACGTATTCGCTTTAATGGCCGCGTAGGAAAGGCCAATAGGGTGGCGTGGCTAGGTTGGCATGTCGTTGGCATGGCATGGTTTGGCGTGGCCAAACTTAGGTTTTCGAGCCAAAGGTTACCATGTGTCGTCTGGTAACCTTGGATGGCTAGGATTTGCTCCTGGGATTTAAGGGCAACCGTTGATTGTTGCACGTCTTCATTTTGGTGGTCGCGTAGGGAAGGCCAATCAGGGTGGCGCGGCTAGGTTAGGCTTGGCATGTGGGGCCAAGGGTTTGCCTTGGGCGTATGGCGTGGTTAGGACCAAGGCAAGGGCGTTTGGCTTGGCATGATGTGACTAGCATGGCTAAGGCCAAGGCAAAGTGAGTTTGGCATGGCGCGGCTAGCTTGGCTAGGTTTGGTTTGGCTTGGAATGTGGGGCCAAGGGTTTTCCATAGGCGCATGGCGTGATTAGTTCCAAGGCAAGGGCATTTAGCTTGGCATGATGTGACTAGCATGGCTAGGGCCAAGGCAAAGTGCGTTTGGCATAGCGCGGCTAGCTTGGCTAGGTTTGGTTTGGCTTGGCATGTGGGGCCAAGGGTTTTCCATAGGCGCATGGCGTGACTAGCTTGGGCTAGGTGCATAACCAAGATAGGGTTTTGGGGGCAAAGGTCGTTTGGTAACCTTAGACGGCCAGGATTTTCTCATGTGATTGAAGGGCAACCGTTGATTTTTGCACGCCTTCATTTTGATAGCCGCGTAGTGAAGGCCAGTATGGTGGCGCAGCATGGGGCCATGGCGAGGTGCATTTGGCATGGCGCGGTAGGTGTGGATGGCATGATTTGCCATTGGCACGGAGGTGCGGCTAGCATGGTTAGCATGCTTTTGCGCGGTTGGTGTGGCTGACATGATTTTCCATTGGCACAGAGGTGCGGCTAGCATGGTTGGCATGATTTGGCGCGGTTTGTGTGGCTGGCATGATTTTCCATTGGCACACATGGGAATTATGGTTTGTCTTGTCGTAACCCTAATTTGAAAAAGATACCCCGATAATTATTTAGAGACACATTAAAGGTTTTAGTAAATATGCCTAGTAAATGCTTGTTACTTTAAATGTTGTGACATCACTGTCTGCTAGGGTTTAGTGTTTTACGATTTTAACCCTAAACTAAAAACCACCATCAACACTCGTGTAGAGTTGTTTGTTGGTTCTTATCGAGATCGTCTAGCTCGATAAGTGATGTACTCGTAGTGAGGTTTTTTTCCTTGGATTTCCTCCTTTATCGTCGGGTACCTGGCCTTAGCTGGTGTCAGAGTTGTTGGGTCTTTCAGGAAGACGAGGGGGCCGCCCTTGTGGTTCTAGTCTGTGTTGTTCGGAAGGCCCATAATACATTATGTAATTGGTCACATCGAATCGTCCTGTGTTCGTCTAGCTTTGTCCTAATCATGTTGGCGATCGCTTCATCGGGATAGTTAGGTGGAATTCGGAAAGGTTGTAGGGCGCTATGCTCTTGATTTCGTGTACTGGAAGAAACTTGCTCGTAGCCTGAGTATCCATCTGTTAGAGATAACAACTCGTGTTTGGCTGATGTGTGTATGAGTTATTCGCAATGGATCCAAGAACCTTCATTCTCTTTTTGTACCACAACCTTGATTGGTGTCTTCTTTCTTAGCACATCTTTTGGTGGCTCTGGTGTCGCCTCCTGCATTTTTTTCCATGTAGATATGTGTCCATTATCGATGCGTGTGTGATTTCCTTCTAGGCCGCCACTTGATGGGACTTCATTGTACCTCGGGGTAGACCTTTCCGCCCAATTTGTGAAGTAATTTTTGGTCACGAGTGGGTATGTTAGATGCTTCCAATCCTTTAATTAATTCTTTGCCAATGGCCAAGGGATCAAATTGGCTCTTTGTCTGTGAGCTATACTGGTAGGGTATATTCGGGAGTAGCATGATCATTCACCTGATCGGGATAATGTCTCGAGCCAAGAAGTCGACTCGTGCTCTCCAACGTTGGAGAGTCTCTTTAATTACTACAAGAATTCCTCTTTGTTCGTCACTGCCACATAGGCATTGGTGTCAGTCCGGCTTCTATTATTCTTAACCCTTTTTTTATTATTTTGCTCGTGCATATCGTAGCAATAATTGGCTTCGCCCGAGTTACCTGTAACTTCTGCGATCCCGTCAGGCTTTGGGAACCTTAGCCTTTGTTGGAAAGTAGAGGCAACTCCTTTGATCCCGTGGATCCAAGATCGTTTGATGATGGTCGTGTAAGGTGAGATTACATCAACTACACAGAAAGTGGTTAGAGTAAGGACTTTTTTCCTACTCGGATTTCTAATGTGACTTCGCCCCTTAGTCGGGTTGATGAGCCGTTAAATCAGAATATGTAATAGGTGGACGGGATTAGGCATTCATCTTTAAGGCCCATTTGTCTGAATGTCTCATAAAACAAGATCTCAACAGAACTTCCTCCGTCTAATAGTATCTTGGGCATTGCCCATGGTAGCGCCTTGGGTGTTTCTTCTCCTCCTTCGAGCTTGGGAAGTGTGATGGCCATCGTTACCAACAGTGGATCGTTGTGGTTACGCCCTTCGTCAGGTGCCTCTGAGTCTGAGAATATAATGGGTATCTTCACCCACTCCTCCATGGGAGGTTCTTTTGCTATGTTGAAGACTTCATCGCCTTTGAAGTCACGCTTATGTATCTGTCTAGTAATACTTCTTTCGGGTGTGGAAACGGTATTTACCGAGTGTGATATCGTGTTGCACTCTAGGTATTGTGCTTCGCGTGGTATCTCTACACGATGAACAAGTGCCCCTGTGGTGGGCTGAATCGCTGGTTGCGCGATGTACTCCTGAAGTTTACCTTCATTTATCATATCTTGTATCATCTTCTTCAGATCTCTGCAAGAGTCTGTGGTGTGACTATGGAATTGATGGAACTCGCATAAGTCAGTACGATTTTTAGCTCGTTTTGGTTGTTGTCCTTTATTCCAGGGGTAAGTGATTTTGTACTTCCCATCGATCTTTTTGAAGATCTCCGATACGTGAGCATTTAGCTTCGTGTAGATAGGGTCTACAAATTTTTCCTTCTTACTTCGGGCTTGGTATTTCCCTTTCCATCCTCCACTCCGATGTTTAACGAATTGTGTAGACCCGTTGTTGGATCGTTCTTATCCTTGGGCAGGCACCTGGGGGTTCTATGGTTCCACCACGTTATCTCCTCGGGTGGATCCTTTCACCAATTTGTCATAAGTGCCATATTGAAGTTCTTATAGGGCTACGTAATCCTCTTGGATCTCCCTCAACTTGCCTAGGTTTGGTGGCATAGTCTCATACATGCGGACGAATATCGGATCTGTCTTTCTCAGACTGTTTTTGAAGCCTAAGATTGCATAGGCCTCAGGGACCCTTCCGATCTCGGTGCATAGTTTCCTCCATCGTGTCACTAGCGATTGGAGTGAGTCATTTGGTCCTCGGGCTAGTTGAAATAGCATGTATATTTCTGGTTTAACTCTGCTATTATGTATGTATGTCTCTAGGAATAACTCGGATAGGTGGCCAAAGGACCTGACCGACTCCTTCGGTAGGTTATTAAACCACATCAAGGCTTCGTATTTTAGACTAGCCGGGAAAAATATGCACATAACAACATCATAGTGTCTCCACTGAGTTAATGTCATGCGATATGATCTGAGATGCTCTATGGCATCGGCTATCCCATTGAAAGGAGTTGTGAACGTCGGGAGCGAACACTTCCTTGGAAAAGGTTGGGCAAATAGGTGTACTTCCAAGGGGGATTTCCTCGCCTCCTATAGTACCTCCGCCATATTTTTACTATCTTGTCTCCCAGTTACTTCCCTGCACATTGCTTCGAGTTGGCATAGTCGGGCCTGCAACTTATCGTCTATGAGCCTTCTCTCGGCCTTCTTCTTTCTTCCTTGTGCTCTGTCGGGCGAGAAAGAGGTCCCTGGCCGGTGATAGATTGATCGTCCTGAATCCTCATCCGATTGTTCGGCTTGGGAGACCACCTTAGAGCTAATGGATTTGGACATCTCCCCTCGCTTAGGGTTAGTGACTAAGAGATTCTCGGTCTCATAGTTAGTTTTTACTTTGTCTTCTTTGTTCAGCTCTCGTCTGTGTTTTGGATCAACCTCGGATGATCCCTCGGACGGGCTATCCGCCTGGTTTAGGGTTCCTCTACTTCCCTTGGGAAAGCGATCCGTTGTTTCCTCGTTTGAGGTGTTAGGGATATTGACTCGTTCATCGTCTTGCAAATTTTCAAAGGGATTCTTCTCCTCGAGGGTCTCTTTGACCGCGATACTGGGCGCCTTATTTTTCACCTTTCGCTTCAACCTCCGGTTTCTCCGTTCTAACCTCCTGTTTTGTTTTTCCAACTTTTTCATTCTCTCATCCTGTGCTTCTTGTGCTTTTAGGATGGCTGCAATTTTAGCAGTGGTATCGTCCAAGCCAGAATTACTGTTTTTCTTGGGCTCATTGTTTACTAGAGTTAGATTAATATCATCTTGGCCCCTCGAAGAGATTTTCATCTCCGTCAGAGCTAGGGTTATCAGTTAACCCTTCCCGATATTGGTTATCAGGTTGTCCCTCTCCTGGGAGTGCACCGTTGTGCAAAGTTTCACCGAGTTCCATCTCGTCTAGTCCTTTTGACTGGGCTCCACCATTTTCACCTTGGCTCGTACGAGCTGACTGTATCGTCACCATCGCCTTACCTGCGATTCATGCAATAATACTCAAAAAAAAAATTCTTCAAAAAAGTGGGACCCTAATTTTGCAGGTCATGTGCAACTGCTAAGTCATAATTTAAACTGGATAAATAAGTACAGGAAGACTTTAAAGCAAATTTTGAAGACATGTGAAAATGTCAAAACATTCTCTTCTTGCATAGGACCTCAGTGATGGAAAAAAGGTATTTCGTCGGTTTCTCTCCTCCAGAGAAAGTACCTATCTCCATACGTCATGTTTATCCAAGTAAAAATCAAATCATGATGATGGAGTATATCTTTCCATTTTAGGAAGTATTTTTCATCATCCTTTGAATTTTTGACTTTGAACAAACTTTGAGTTTGACGAGTGATTATGTACTCTTTAACTCTTCCCCTTGACTTAGAGTTAGATTTCTAAGAAAAATATTATGAGTTATCTCGAGTTTTCTTAGAAGATGAAGAACATTATGAACAATTTATCTTTTCAACTTTCATAAGAATCCATCTTACGAAGTTTACTGATGGAGCTCTTCCCAGCTCTTTCATGGAGGAGATCACTTAAGTGCCGAAGTTTTTAGAGAACTTCATTTTCACTACGATCTTCTACTCTCCTGAGCATCTTGAGGAAGGTAAAGAATATTTCTAACAGAAAAACAAAAATCTTAAGAAAACAAGCAAGAGATGTGCAGATCTGTTGATTTTGAGGTTCTTCTAGACTTCACAGATCGTAGAGACCGTGTTGAGTCCGAGCTCAACTCATGAATCTTAACAGAATGCTACACAATGGTTTAAAATCCACCCTTCTTTAAGAGATTATGAAGCAATATAGAGCTATCATTAGGGAGGAAGATTATATCTTCATACCTCCCTGTTTCTAGCGCCAAAATGTAGTTGCATCTTTTATGATGGCTACATCCGTACAAATGTAAAGACTATGATCTATCTAACATTCAAGATAAGAAGATAAACAAGATGTAAAGAACATAAAAGTAAAGATTGACACAAGCATATAACGTGGTTCGGCCATGAAGACCTACATCCATGGGAAAGAAGATGTTTTCTTTATTAATCATAAGGTCTTACCCTTGAAAGAGCTACAAATCTCACTAAGATCTCTCACTCTTTCTCTCTCTAGATCTCTCTCAGGAATTATCTGTAGAAAGACCATCTAAAAATGCCTAAAACCAACATGTCTCTCTCCTGATACATGGATCGGTATTTATAGACAAAATAAACTCGTGAAGGTCAGGCCTCGCCGAGCTTGTGGAGCCATCATTCGTCGTCTTCGTTACTTCGGGCTGGCTCTATAATATCCCTCGTGATGGTATGATGGGCTCTTCTTCCGAGTTATCTCTCCTTGTTCATCATCGTGAAGCTATTATTTGGAGATCTACGAGTTATAGTATGGGTCATCTGAGCCTCTGCTGTGACATATACTCGCCATCTCCTCTTCTGATCCTTCATTAAATGCGGTGATACCTTTTTTGACTTGCCTGGTTGAATCGATTAGACTACTCCTCACACGCGTCATTCATGCGATGTGCGTGGCAGGCATCTCGATTCAGACCAGATCAGCTTTATGTAGTATGACCCGGTGCTCCTACCTTATCATATCATCATGAAACCATCACTTGAGATGTTGACACGTGGCCATCGGGTATTTTACCCTCATTAGATGATCTCACCCATAACTAAGAGTTGCTACGACCCAAAGTCGAAGACTTTATAAACAAATTTATCTCCCTCTGAAAAGTTTATTCTGATAGATAAATCTGTCTCCCACATAAATACCTAGTAAGTTTTTGTTCCTTCTTTTGATTAATCAAGGTGAACAGGAACCAATTGATAATCCGGTCTTATATTCCCGAAGAACAACCTAGAAATATCAATTACCTCACAATAACTATATGGTAGTAGAACAAGTTATTGTGGAATCACAAAGAATGAGACGAAGATCTTTGTGATTACTTTTGATATCTTACCTATCAGAGATAAATCTCGAGCAAATCTTAGAGAAGATAGTACTCAACACGATAGAACAAGTAAGATCAGAACACACAACTACATAGAATAGACTTCTGAGTGGTAGATGAGTTCAAGTCTCCACATACCTTTTGTTGATGAAGTTCTTCCAAGCTCCCCTTAGTAGATCTTCGTCTTCAATCGATGAACGTCGTGAAGTCTAAAGCTCAACTACACATTATAACCTAATCCGAGACATAACTATAAGTAGACTAGAAATCAAGACTTATAGCTTTGACAAACAAGCTTGAGATAGCAATGCTTGCGAGTTTGACCGAGCAGTGCTCTAACACATATGATAGTCATGATCTTTTTCAATCATGTGAAATTTGACCGTTGATTGAATAGGTCCTACCTTCATATCTACATATGTGTACACGTACGTATGGCTTTGGCTTCCTTCGAAACCTGTCATCAAGATTGGATGATGAATGATCTTGCTTTGCTGGATTTTGGTTGTTCCGAGAGTCTTGAGTGAAATAACATTGGTAGAAGCACCTGTATCGACAAGAGCCCTCTTGAATTTAAAGTATTTGATGAAAACAGTCATGTATAAAGCTCGTCTATGTCTTACCTCCGCCATTCGGTCTTCTTCAGTGAAAGTGATATTGTTTATCGAATGGTCAGACACCATAAATATTTCCTCGACTGCTAGGGACGACGGAGTTTGTGACAAACCGAATATTCTCGGATTTTGACTAAACTCAATAGAGTTAGAAATTACATTTATTTGCATGGACTGTGATTATCATTTTTGTTTCGACAATGCTATTCCGCGCCCAAGCTGGCGTGGCGTGGTGACATGTAAATAATCACGTGAAAGCCCATGATGTGGCATGCTGATGCGTCCATACTAGGCTCAATTGTCAAAACCGTAATGGAATCTGTCGGCTCTGTTCATGCTTCTTTCCAAAAAAAAAAAAAAACTTCTCTCATCTTAGAATTACTCTGAGAAATTTTCACCTCTAATTTGGTAAACCCCATTCTTTTATTTTCATGCCGATTCTCTCAAAATAATTTTTAGATGATAAAGTTCTTATGCCTAGCGAAAATATGAACTTTAGCTTCCTCTTATCCCCTTTTCTCTGATTTACAGTCTTTAATCCCTTTTGCATGATCGATTAATCTCTTTTACAAATTAATTTTTAATCTTATATTTTTTATATTACAGGAATTTATCTCGATCCTTACTACTAAACCTGATTAGTAGAAGTTAGGGTTTTTCGGTCTAATCGTTGAACAAAATTCTGCAATCTACAAGCAAGCATTTAAAATTCTCTGCAGCAATTCATTTGAATCCCTATAACCTTACTCTATGAAACCACCAATTTTGCTTCATTTATCCAATACCTTTATATGATTGCGTTTGCAGAGAAGATGTAAACATAAAATCTTGTGTCACTAACCAAAGTGAACATTAGATTTTTATTTTTGAAAGAGGGGTATGATGTTTTCGTATAAGTTTCAATTGAAAAAAAAAATCATTTCAAACCAAATATAGATTGATTTATGGTGTTCTTGAAATTTCTATTTTTAAATAAGTATACATCTATCAACTCAACCAAAATTGGGATGAAAGATTAAAATGTAGGATATAAAGAGTAAGCTATAGAGACAGAGATTTTTCTTTTTGAGAATTAAGAGAGAAAATCCCAAGAAGTGAGGGAGAGGGGAAAAATTCCAGAACATGATGGAGAATCAATCGTGCTACATGAACCGCTATATGACAGCTGAATAACAACGTTTGGTGATGTGGCGCTGAAGTGTTGGAGAGAGGAGGTTTATCTTTTGATACCTCAATATGCCAGAGAAAAAAATTGCGAATATTATGTATACTGTTGGATTTCTCAAATGGGTAAATCTCTGTCCATCAAATTTATGTTCATTGTATTACCAGAATTTTTAGATCTAACGAAAGTACAGGCTACCCTATTTCCTCTCTTGCCAAATTTTTTGTTTCGTTAATTACTTATCGTCGTCGGCCATTAATGGCTACCAAGCATAGCATTAAAAGTTGCTTTCTCTTTTTTAAAGGTTCTACCCTCTTCATAAAAGCATACACAAAATTAGAACAAAATATGGATGGCGAGCTCCCATCTCCGGACTCTCCCCCCATATTAGCCCCGCATACACTATCAAATTGCTCCAGTGATCATAAGATTTCATGGATATGTTGGAAAGCTACTTTGGGAGGGGCTCTGGACAATTTTGGTTAGAAGAAAAACCTCAATCCGATCACTGATTGCTTTTGAGAGCGAACGATTATCATTTTCAATGAAATTGAATCTCTTGACTTGAGTTTTGAAAAAAGAGATCTCGTTCCGCTCTGTACAATACTCAAAACTGTTTAATACTTAAAGGTTCACAACCATTATTAATCATGAAGGATTAAAGTTATCAGTAAATAGGAGGGTATACTTCACAGATTTGTTATAAAATTCTGGTAATATCTTTGTTTGGTGAGGTGGCAAAGTAAAAATCATAACTCCCTAACACGGATCATCCTCTAAGTGAATGTCTAAAACTACAACATCAATCATCCTCACATTAATGGGTTGGAGACGTTATTCGGATGTTATAGAAGCTCTTATAAAGCTGTTTATATAGATGGAGAATGGAGAGAAATAAAAAAGATAAAACAAAACAAAAAGAAAGATTATTAAGTCAAGATTCAACTATCACGTGAATATTTCTCTTTCTATACACGTGGATCGCGCCACATAGGCTTGGGCGGAGAGAAGGGCGTAGACCGGGGCTGAGAAAAGCATTTCCTTTTTTGTTTCTGCCTTAATAGTTAAAAATGCAACGTACAACAATCCACCTCTCTATATTTCTCCCTCCTCTCTGATAACCATTTTTTCCCAAAAATTATCCAGGAATTTCCTATTTCATCGTCTCCATCTTTCTAACCTAGATTTGCTCGGTTCAACCGGGTTGATCTAGGGAATCTTAGTAAGTATATATTTTAATAGTATGTAATTACTATCAATAAAACCAATCCATGTTTAGGTGATTATTATGTTTCTTTTATATCTTATTTTAATTTTATATCTGATTGCATGTTCTAGACAATTAGATTTTCTATTACATATTTCAATTTCATGCATCCTTCTAGCGTTTCCAACGATTCTTATCATCGTTTCAAACACATATTTGAGGGTGATCTACATCAACTTGACGAAGATCTACATGTGGATCCTTGTAGACAAGATTTGATCGCGATTTCGATCAATTGTGCTGATTACTCCTTTTTAGAGCAACTGCAGTCATACGACTATAACCAAAGAGTAAAGAGCAAAAAAATTTGAAAAATTTGGGTTTACTTCGTGTGCGACGCTACGGTGGGAAAACTAAATTTGGTGGGGCGCAACTTTAAAGTTGCGCCCCAATCAGGCGTAATTGCACCCCATTTTTTATTTTTTATTTTTAAGACGGGCGTAACTCAAAGTTACCCCCCACCAGGAGCAAGCCTAAATTCCGCCCGACCATCGATCAAACCAAAGACTAAATATGGTCTGGTATTTGCTCTTTACTCGCTCTATAGTGTCTAGGTTTTCGATCAAATTTTTGGTTATACTACATGACTGTGGTTGCTCTTAGGAGCATCTAGTCTTATTGAAGACAATAATTTCTCAATTAAAAAGAATATTGAAGAAATTTTCAAATGGTGGATTATATATTCTCAGACCATCTCTTAATCGAATTCCTCAATGAAGTATATGAATATAATGCTTTTTTATTTTAGTATTTTTTCATGTACTTTAATTTGTATGTTGTATCTCTTTGATGTAATTGAATGTATTCATGGCTTTCATTTGACCATCATAACCCTTCTAACCTCAATTAAATGAGGTATTTGAAATAAAAGTTAAAAATGCAATCATTTTCTCCAAACACGTGTACACATTGTGGTGTACGTGTCCTGCTTTGAGTAAAGAAAATAAAAATGCAACCAGGGAAAACGACGAGGGGTTTTTTCTTTTCTTCCTTTTCTTTCTCATCTCCTCTTTCTCTGGTGTTTTGGAAAATCGAAAGTTTAACTGATTTCATTGTCTTCAATTAATTGGGTAGATTTTTGGATAGGGTGATCAGGAAGTTGGTTAGAGAAATGGAGAGACGGTGAAATTGAATCCCGTTAAATAGAATGTACAATGAGGAAGATGAGAGATATTTGGTTTTGTTTTGTTGATAGCTTTTCTCCATCACCTCTGTTTGATAAGAACCCTAGATGAGCTTTTGTACAACCATTCCTACTATTATTTTGTGTTAGGATAAATTCATTCAAAGATCAAGCATCTACTAAAAGTATATTATGGGATCTCATAGAAGGGTTTCTTTGGTGTTTACGTGTAAAAGTGCCGATCCCGAAATTGTGGTCGATTCATTGTCATTTGGATTTCAAGATTAATCAAGATGGTTTCTGCTTGCTTTATGATCCATGCACGACGTTGTTGGTGGTGACATGGTAAATTCTGTAAACAGATTTTGGTTTCATTTTTCTCTAGATAGTATAGATGGAAAATGATTTGCATCAGTATGACTACGTATATTCTTTTGCCACGGATTTTGAAACTTCTTTCCTTATTTAAATGAAATGGGTTGCTAGTGATTTAGTTCATTTACATGAATTTATAAGTTGGCTTGTGTTCTAAATGGATTTCTTATGCTCTTTTAAAGATGTAGATGACTAATAATTGAATAAATTCTCTATTGACATTTCTGAATTTGGTATGGGGATAACATGTTTGATAGAATGCTCTAAATAAATTAAATAATGACTGCTGGAACAGCCTTTTTGCAGGTCAGTTTCGGTGCGTATTCCTAATGATCTAGCCAATGGTTTCTTCACGAGAAATATTCTTTTTAGTGTTACCTATGACATGTTATAAGGGTATAGCACTTGGACTTGTAGTTTGTGAGTTATAGCCTAGAGAAAACAGCATGCGTAACTGATTTTGTGAATGGCAGCACCTGTTAGAGTTTGCAGGTTGAATTTTGGGCCTCTTAGACTCTGAATTGGTTCTTGGAATCTTCTAGGAAGTTGTAGAGGGTTGTTTGAGCTTTTTAGAATGGTATCGTATGCCTGATATGCATTTATATTTTAGAAATTATCTTGATGCAAACATGGCACCTCCGTGCTGAAATTTCTGGGAATTGGGGGTTTCTGTCATGGTTAGAATTTGATTTCGCAAGCGGCTATTTGATCTCTTTATTTTTACTTGTAACTTTGTGTGGTAGATGGCTTGATCTAGCTTCTAATGAGATGTTGTACACTTCAATTTGAATTCCAAAGAAGTCCGTTGGAATTCCTGAACATAGTATGTCAGGAATGCCGAATTGAACTACAAACTTGGCCTCCTTGAATTTTTATTATTCATTTTCTAGCGATGTGTTCCATGAAATTTCTAATAGCCATGTTGTTTACTTTGATTACATGTAAATACATATGTATATAGTTGTAAATGTTTTGCATCGGTTCCTTGGTATCTATTGTTACTACTTGAAAATGGATGAGTAAAAGGTACTGGTTAGAGTTGATTATAGAAATGTCTTGTGTTTCCTTTGGGTTTAGTCGCATCGACGTCGAGATGGATAGAAGTCCTTCCTTAGGATCTTCATTAATTTTGGAAAATGGTACATCTGTATGAAAATCCATTTTAGGGAAAGTGTTAATGAAGTTGATTTATATCATCTTACTTTTTGTCCTCTACTGATTCTAAGTGATTGTGTATGGATTGCTAACATTGGATGCTTGATATACCTTCATCTTGCTATGCATCTTACTGCTTTGGGATCAAATGGAATATCCTGTAGCGATATTTTCTACTTGGAGTTGGAAGTTCAGTGGGACATTCTCTAATTTGTTGTAGTCCGACACATTGGTTTATTCTGCTCTATGAATGGGACATTATACTGTGTATGAACTTAATTATTTCTACGTCCTAACTCCTACGTACGTCGGTACAAACTGAACTTTATGATGTTGAAAGTGCTATTGGAATCTTTAGAAGTACGGTCTATGTTTGGTTTCTTATTTTGTTTTGGGTTTTAATTCGTATCCTATGTTAGTATATGTATAAAATTCTTTCACTTTTAAATTGATGAGTATGTCTGCGACCGCTAAGCAACGGCTATATAAAACCACGTTTAGTAAAGGAACGTGTTATTTTTGGTACTCCTCCCTGGACTAGGTTTACTTATATTATCTGTTTGGTACACTTAACTAGAAACAACCGTCAGCGGTGTCATTTGTGTTGCGTAAATATCTAACAAATTCTTAAGTTTATGAGTATGAGTAGAGTGGTCCAGATAAGCTACCTTCTTTTTTTAAATAAATGTGTATAGAATTTGGAGATTCCTGTTAAATTATAAACACGGTACTGCGATTGCTTATGATATTGATGAGTTTGAGATAATTGTTTCCACTGAGTGCAATTCATACTATCTAGATAAAAATGGCGAACTATGGCCGTGCTTGATCCCTTCAAGCAATGGAGAGGGTACGTAGGCAACCACTATGCGGTTCAGCACAACCCTGTGGGGTTGTTCATATCATCAGAAAAGAGTTGGTTACTGCTTGGCAGTTCATACCATCTATCCGGAGATGATTGCAACCTTGATAATATATATCGTTGGTAAGAGGTAGTTGCAGTATTAGCTGTTCATACTACCTAGTGAGAGATGATCATTACCATCTTTCATTTTTGGCAACTAGCCGTGTAAATTATTATAGTTGGCAATTGGCCATCTCTCGTTTTAGGAAATTGGCCCTACAAATTGTTGGAATCGACTACAAATTGTTGGAATCGGCAACGGGCCGTTTCTTGTTTTCGGCAATTGGCCGTCTCTGATTTTGGAAATTGGCCATCTTTTATTTCCGTCAATTGGCCGTCTTTGATTTTGGCAAGTGGCATCTTTTATTTTTGTTGGCAATTGGCCGTCTGCTATTTTGGCAACTGGTCGTATCTTATTTTTGGCAATTGGCCGTATCTTATTTTGGCAACTGGCCGTCTGTTATTGTTGGAAATTGATTGATTCATATTATTTATTTATTTTGGAATTGGAACCCTTGTGAAATTCTATGAGTATTATGGTATGGGACATATGCTTAAAGAATTTTAACCTTTGACCAATGAGATTTATGTTCAGCAGGATCTCAAGTTTGTTGTTTAGTGGGAAATGATTGTTTCCACTTAGATAGGGATTTTATCAATAAACATAATTTTTATTGGAGTGGCGTATCAAAGAGTTTGAGCTTTCCAAGCGGGTCATAACCCGACCTGTTGGGAGTGAAAATTCTCTGGTTCATCGCAGAGTTAGTTGCACATCAGATGATATTTGGTTGAGTGCAACAAACGTGTTCGTATATTGATCTCTGGAGAAGTGTAGGAGTTCTTGATCTCATAAACTTTCGATTAGACGTGTGGCTCTTGATCCACCGGTTTCTCATAAGTAGTGAAACTGTCGATCCGAGGAAGATCACCAATTAAGGTGTTAGTCCTTAGTGTCGGAAGTTCTGAAGCATATGCGTCGCTTAAATTTGTTGTTAACCTTACGAGGAAGATAAGTATGTTGTTTATTGTGTCTTTAATCATTTCCATGTTCCTTGTGTGAATTCCTTGAATTCGTGCCAACTCGATCAAGGTTGGGACTTTTCCAATCGATCGCACCATTAAAGTGAGTGCTGGAAGGAGGAACATTACCATTTGAAAGGTTGTGGTTGGAATTAATTGAATCTGACCTACGATCGACCATCTTAATTGGGATTGCAATCAAGAGATTAATCTCCCACTGTGGTCGCCAATATGTTGATGGGTGAAAACGATTTGTTGTTTTTTTGAGGAAGAGCGGATAGGCGAGCGGTTCTTCGATCGAGAAAATTGCTTAAACCTTTAGCAAACAGATGAACTGCAAGGGAGTGCTTTAAGTTGAGAGATCAATCTGTAAGACTCCGGCCTAAACCAAGACAATGGTTATTCTAGAGTCAATTTGACAAAGAGGGATGAGGGTCGATCTGTAGGAGGAAAGCTGGGAAGTGTGTGAGATCAATGGTGATAGAAGGATTGTGGATGTGTTGGAAACTTTTGCAAGTTTTATGAACTGTTGAGTTCAGTTAAGATAAGTTATGATCAATTGAGTTCTGTTCTGTTTCTTCTATCCTCCAATCATGGATTGATGAACTTATTTATATTGCAGGAATAGTAAACATATTGATCCCTAGTAAGTGTGTCGGTTGTAGAGGAGTAAAAGAGTGGGAAGTGGGAAATCTTGGTTAAACCAGTTCCACGTACGCGGGCGAATTGGTTGATTGTCCATCCACTACTTTGCTAACTCCTTCAACTGCTTTCAGGACTTGCTCACATTTCTCATCATGGATGTACACATGTGTTGTAGGTCGCCAGACCAAAACCCTAGTGAATATCACTCATGTGACATGATTGTTGTCTCATGAAGGTGGAGTATGCAAGGCAAACTTCTATTTAATTAGGCAATTATTTACTTGGATAGACAATGAGTCTTAGTCTTGATGAGTCGAGCATAATGGACGAATATGGTTAGCTCTGAGACCCATGAAATGAGCATAAGGTGTCTGATGGACATGATAATGCACATGCGTTGAATCTGATGAATTATGATGTATCATTTTACCAGTTGAGGAAATAATGATGTTCAGTTAGTTTGAATCGACGAGCATCCGATTAGATTGCTCAAATCATGGACTTATTCTTATATGTCGAGCAATTGACAGGAAATCATATGTTGCTGAATTATGTAGAGTGCTCATTCCTGATGTACTATGTCATGAATTTTCGAATGACATAGTATTGATTAGAGTATTAGTTAATATTAGACGATGAACGTCCAATGAAACATTGGATGATCGGCCGAGTGGATGGCCATCCAAACGATGGTGCTCTCGTACAGTCGAGTAATCAAAATATTGGTAGTAGGACTGGACATTGAAATTACTTAAAATATTGATTACTAGATCAATATAAAATTTATCGACTTTTATCGAATTATCATAAATTCGAAACCGTAATTTCGGATAACCCTGAATCATGAAGATTAAGAGTTATTCAATGTGGGTCAAGAAATATCGACCGACCAATGGGCATGAGAGCCGTCCATTGGTGGTGGATGGACGTCCGAGTGTGCGGAGAAATGTTCATGAACGAGGATTCATTATTGGAGAATTGTATAAATAATAATAATTATTATTATTCAAGAACGGGCACTAGCTCAGCTGGTCATCCCCATCCCCAAAGTTTCATACGTTCCAGGAGGTCCCAGGTTCAAGCCCCCAAATGCGTAATATTGCAGGAATTAGGTTGCCCCCTTGTGACACAATCTCAGCCCCCCATCCGCTTTGGCTCCCTTGGCTAGGTTACCCATGAGGCTCGCTGGTAGATTATCACGGCAACCCGTTCAACTAATGTAGTAGTATGTTGTTGGAGCTTAGCTTGTTAGGCTTCCAACTAGTCAATAGGTAGCTCTCTTTTTCATAGACTAGGTATCATTATTCAGAAAGGGGTGGGAGCCCAGCTGGTTGCTAGGTTGCCAACCAACTCTTATAACCTTGATTTTTCCTCTTAAAAAATAATAATAATAGTAATAATATTAATAAAAAATAAATAACGGGCCCTAGCTCAGCTGGTCATCCTCGTTCCCCAAAAAGGTTTCATGCGTTCCAGGAGGTCCCAAGTTCAAGCCCCCAATGGCGTAATATTACAGGAATTAACATGGAAGGTAGTGTTAGTTTGCCCCCCTTGTGACAAAATCTCATCCCCCTTCCCGCCGTTTCAGCTCCCTTGGCTAGGTTACCCATGAGGCTCGCTGGTAGGTTAGCACAGCAACCTGTTCAATTAATGTAGTAGTATGTCGTTGGAGCTTAGCTTGTGAGGCTTCTAACTAGTTTCATGTAATAATATTTATCCAATAGTATAAATGTTCATGAATAAAGGTGGAGTATGCAAAGAGAAGCTTAGAGGAAAGAGAAGCTCCGGCGATCATGAAGGGAATTTTTCCGGCGATTGAAAACCAGAATCTCTCCATCCTTTGTTCCGTGATTCAAAGCACATCTCCATCTTTCCTCTCTGTTTTTTGTTTGTATGCATTCAGGGATGCACCTTGCGGTTGTTGTTTTTCTAGGGTTTTTTGGTTTTTCACGGACTCAAAGCTCTCTTGGAAGATACAATGCCTAGCACACGATCTTCAGCCTCTTCAGACATCCGTACTCATGGCAATCTCGACTCCCAATCTTCAGTGGCTTCATCATCGCAGAGTGGTAAGTTTCCCTGCCCTTTTTCTAATTTTGATGGCTTCCAAGGGGGTCCTGGGGGGTTAGGATATTCCAGGAGTGGGTTGACAAGACATATGAAGGACCATCACCTCCCCACTGAGAATGCTAGAATGATTTGCATAGAAAGACTTCAGAATATTGAGAGTTGCTTTACTGCATGGGAAGGTGTTCTGGGTGATCTTCAGTGGTGGTTATACACTAAATGTATGACTACGCACACATGGAAAATGGCATGCAAATCCAAATCTCACCCTGCAGATGTTATTCCAGGTCCGTTTAATGGCATTGGTGCATATTTTATTATCCATGGTGTTGTGAAGCCACCCTCGGTGATACGGGTTACAGTTGATAATGCAGTGACAGAACCAGGCAGTGCTGAAGCTGATGTTGATGCTGCAGGGCTTACGGTGGAGTTTCTCAATCAGATGCTGCAGAGACAAATCAACAAGACTGTCAGTATACCACCACACTGCAGGCTTCACTTATCGTTCAATATGAAATCTTCTATGGATTTTGTTCTTGCAAACCCCATGAACATTACATCCTGGATACGTCTGCTTTTATTGCCGCTTTGCACTTTAAATCTCTATGAACCTCAAAGCTCAAGTGAGGAACGTTCTGGAAACAGGCGGAAGCTACATGATACTGCAATAAACAAAGCTTTGTTGTCCTGGAAAGAACCTTCAGGCTGTTTCGATTTGGTGCAACAATTGCTTGGCCTAACTAATAAAACTCCTAAACAGCGTGCTCCCAGCAAAAAAAAGACGGACAAGCATTTAGTGGCATGCAGGAGGAAGTTGAGTTATGGTCACTGTACCGCAGCAATCCATATCCTCTCGTCTAATGGCATTGCTCCACCTACTCCGGACACTTTGTTCGAACTTCAGCAGAAGCACCCCTTTGCTCGGCCTCCACTTATACCAACAAATGTTATTTCTTCATCAGCCCTGTCGGTGGAAGCCAAAGATGTTCTTACAGCTCTGAAGAGCTTTCCAAAAGGAACGTCATGTGGCAGAGACGGTCTCCGATCTCAGCACTTGCTTGACGCTATAAGTGGAGATGGAGCTGCTATCGCTGACGATTTGTTGTTGTCGATTACCGGAGTAGTGAACCTGTGGTTAACAGGGAAATGCCCAGCTATCCTTGGAGAGTTTGTGTCTAGTGCACCCTTAACCCCGCTACTCAAACCGGGTGGTTGTTTAAGACCTATCGTTGCTATATGGCGCAGACTGTTGATGCAGTTTTACAAGTGGTAAGTATAGGGTTTGATTCTCGGACTTTTTAAAAGATTCGGTTTTAGACAAAAAGATGGTGATTTTTATAAAACTTATAAAATATTGGAAATGCTAAAAATGATTCTTGTGTTCAATTAAAAGAGTCTAGGATGTCAAGATTCCATCACTACTACACATACTAAATGATTATAACTATTCCCTATAACATTCTCCCAAAATTACTCAAGACGATTTAGGACAAATAATACGTCTCGGAAAATAAATCTTTTCAAACAATTATTTTTCTCAAATAATTAACAATTTTTTTCACTATAAAATGCTATTCTCTAACATAGAATATATAAATCAATTATCAAGCATCATAGGACACATGAAGAAAATTATTACCGTTACGAATCAAGAATAAGGACCAAGAGAATTATTATAGAAAATAATCAAAACATTATAGCACACATAGTAGGATTTCCTCCCTAATCCTAGATAGAAATTTAGCTACTCATAATTAGGGTACTAACCAAAAATAAAGAAGAAGAAATAAAACTAAAACTAAAAATGAAAGAAGAGTAGAAGAGGTGTGGGATGTAGAGGTGTGGGTATGAAAATGGGGTCTAGAGGTCTCCAGCCGGCTCCCGTCACAACAAAACACACAGCCCTATTTATAGGTAGAATGGCTAGACCATCTTCGCCTCATTTGCGCATGTGCACGGCCATCTGGCCCATGCCTTCACGTGCTTTCCAGCCAACTTATCCTAACTCCCACTCGAGCTCTTCTTCCCGTTTTCACGTTCTCTGAGCAACATCACTTTCGTGCACGTTCTTCCTTTCCAGCTCGACTACAACCATTCATCATCACGGTCACTGGCAAGCCAACATGGAGCTCTCTTGCTCCAACATCTTGTCATGACCATCTCGAGCCCCATGCCTTCATCTTCACGTTCTCAAGTAAGCTGTAACAGACTGCCCATGTTCTTCCAGTCACGGCCATCATCATTACGGCCACGTATTCTTTCTTTCCAGCTCAAACTTCTCTCAATCATGGCAGCTCACTTCATCACATGTTCTCCTCGCTGTCCATTTTCTTCAATGGCCATGCACGCAGCTCCACACCGTCGTCATTCTTCTTCCGGCCAACTCCAAACAGCCGGAACTTCATCAGCACAACGATCACTGCCAAGCTCGACCGAGTACCATCAACATCATCGAGATTCTCCACCTCTTCCATGAACATCATCTCGAGATCCAACTGTAGTTACCAATCAGCTCGAGTCCATCAATGTTACGGCAAACTTTTCCGTCAATGGAGGTAATGAACAAAGAAGAATATCAACAGCCATGCATGCATGCCATGTATATTCATCTACGTTACTCCAATATCCGGGGCTTCCATGAACTTGCTCGAGCCGTCCATCTCGTCCCCCTGAACTTCCTTGAGCTTCCCTGAGCTCGAGCTCCATCAACTCTCTATCATCACTAGCCACAGAACCATAGCAACCTACATCGATCACCATTTCGTTGCCGAGCAACAAACTCCACCCGTGAGTTATATAGCCATTATGTGATGAAACCATACTCATTACCATCCCTGTTTAATCAAAACAGGTGATATCAATCAACCCCAGCCGTTAAATCTCAAAAATCACGTCCGAATTCTTCCCGAAATTTACCTGAAACAAAAATTTCCGCCAAATTTTTTGTTTTGAAACCGTGAAGAAGGTGGTGTCCCCTATCCAAACCGGAGTGCGAATAGCAGGTGTTTAATTAGGATGCCCCTTATCCAAGGTGAGGGTGCCAATAGCACTTCCCTTGTAAAATGACCATTTTGCCCCTTTCCTTGTTTTGCCCATAACTTATTCATACGAACTCCGAATGACTCCGTTCTTTCGCCGTTGGCTTCGCCTTCTCGTCCTCTACCCCATGAAAAGTAGAAATCTTGTATTTGAACGAGTTACAATTGGTCTTTGGCTCTTCCTCACTCTTAGCTAGCTTCTTTCACTGCACAACTAAGCTCGAATTCACTTCTTTTTGGATTATTCACCTTCTAACACACAAATAAGAGAAAACACGCGTAACACACAATAATCTGCAAGAAAACCATCAAATACTAGCATGGAATTAACACCAAATATATGTGAAATATGCACTTATCAAATTCCCCCACACTGGATTTTGCTAGTCCTCGAGCAAACTAAAAATCCTAACTCACTGTCGCAGGAATCACGATTGCATTTAGCGTATGCAATAAGCCTTTAAACCCCTAGGTGTCCCTAGTGGCCGAGTTATAGTCTCGGGAGGGTTTACCAGAGGTATACCCACAAAACCTACTCCAACTTCAAAGCGTTCCAGCGTCCCAACCATTCAAAGAGTTATGAGGACATAGAGTTTCTGCATGCTAGTAATAAGAAGTTAGAAATACCAAAGAACATATTCTCATTCTTAAATATTGAGTGAGAAATAATCACACCATAATGAGAGAATGCGTGTTTGAGAAACGACCAATAAGCATTTCGCCTCGACTTCTGCCTCACTTAAAGGATTTTATGATAATTGCACTCAATAAGACAGCTTTTTTATGGGTCTCACATGTGTGCAGGTAGGAATGAAGATAGAACTCCTACACACGTTGAATGGTGGGAAGGAAACCTTCCGAATTATTTCTGGAGACCCCACAAAATCGTGGGGAGTAAAATACTTTTTCTGATGATCTCTAAGAAAGGAAATCAACCACTTATAGCAAGGATGAGAGTACTTACCACCTTCACATCTGATTGCACTGATGATAACACCACTCTCACAAAGATCCAATAGAAACGTCTTCCTTCGGCTCGTCTTCTTCATCTTGGTCTTCGGTCTTCAACTGTTGATGATAAATTCTTGAATTTCGTAGAACTTTGACAATTTATAACTCTTTTTCCTCTATTTCTTGTCGCTTGAAACTTCTTTATAGATTTTTCTTCTTCATGGCTTTATTGATGAAATAAATCCTAAATGCAAATCTTTTTGTATATATATATATATATATATATATATTTTTTTTTTATTCTTATTTTTTTTTATTATTATTTTTTTAAATAAGATTGCAACTACAATAATAAAATTAACATGGCCATGAAAGAAGTACTTAACCACTTTGATCTTCACAACTTGTATTGTCTTTGTATCATAAACTTCAATAATTCTCATCTTTTGATTTTCTCTGCTCTTGTAAATAAGTCTTCATACTTAGATATAAAATTTGCTCTTCCTTGAATTGTTGCTTAAAAACCTTAAAAAACGTCTTCAAATTTCCTTGTAGATTTTGATGTCGCTCCTTTGTTGATGATGTGTTTCTATGGACCTGTTGTTGTCGAGAGAGAATGGTGCTAACTGCAAATCAAACTACAAGAAGGAGGTTTTCATCTATAGACGACACCCTCATGATTGACAAAATTAGCACTCAAGAGATCAAAAATAGTGCTGAAAATAGTGTGAAGTTGGGTAGCTCACCATTCTACCCGGAATTTACGTATGGTGACACACACTCAAAAGAAAGCTCTTTAGTCAGCTTCTAAGAAATCTGGTCTGGTGCCTCTGTTGATTTGAAAATAGGTAGTCTCCACTAATGATTGATCAGCAACTCTAATAATGCATTTCTCTCTGCTCCTAATTTGCATCACCGGCATGATTAAATCCATTATTTAACACTCCAATTCGTAAGAAATCCGAACGTAGTTCTCTAATACTTCCAAGTTCAGTTATGTCGGTCAGAACTCTCTATGTAAACATACCTAGAAGTATGCTAGTGACTCTAAAATCTCTATAAGTTGGAGGTTTTATTCAAATATATAATAATAAAAAAAAAAATTTATTTTTTTTGAAAATTTTGAAAATTTTGAATCAAAAGGCTAAAAATTCTATATGCAAAAGGTCAAAACACTCCCCCACACTTAAACTCTACATTTTCCTCAATGTTCTAAAGATAAAATTAAAAACATGAACAAAGAGAAACTATTTGAATCAAAAGAGTTAAGGAAAGATATTACCTTGTTGTATGAGCATGGGTTACCTCCCAAGAAGTGCTAAGTTTAATGTCTTCAGCCAGACATTACTGTATCTGCAGAAAATTAGTCGTGATAAACGGGATCCTGTAAATTTGTATTTTCCACATCCGGGTTGGTCAATTCGATGAATGGTTTCAATCGCTGACCGTTGACTTTAAAAGTCTCTCCAGTATCATGATTCCTCACCTCAATAGCACCGTGCGGATACACGGTCTTAACATAGAATGGGCCAGTCCAACGAGATCTAAGCTTACCAGGAAAAAGGTGAAGGCGAGAATTATACAAGAGAACTTTCTGTCCTGGTGTAAACGACTTTCGAAGAATCGATTTGTCGTGAAAAACTTTTGTTTTCTCCTTGTAAATTTTCGCATTTTGGTAAGAATCATTACGAATTTCTTCCAACTCATTGAGCTGAAGTCTACGGTTATCACCAGCAACAGGTAGGTCAAAGTTTAGCCGTTTAATGGCCCAATAAGCTCGGTGTTCTAATTCTACAGGCAAATGGCAGGCTTTACCGAAGACAAGTCTATACGGAGACATCCCAAGTGGAGTCTTAAAAGCGGTTCGGTAAGCCCATAATGCTTCTATTAAGCGCAAAGACCAATCCTTTCGGGTAGGGTTTACGGTCTTCTCTAAAATTTGCTTGATCTGCCTATTAGACACTTCTACTTGGCCACAAGTATGTGGGTGGTAAGGTGTAGAAACCTTATGAGTAATGGAGTATTTCTTCATGAGCTTCTCGAAAGACCGGTTACAAAAATGTGATCCTCCATCACTAATGATTGCTCTAGGCATACCAAATCGAGAGAAAATATTTTCTCTAACAAACTTGATCACAACATGGCGATCGTTTGTTTTGGTAGCTATTGCTTCAACCCACTTAGACACATAATCAACAGCTAATAAGATGTAAAAGTTTCCATAGGAATTGACAAACGGGCCCATAAAATCTATGCCCCACACATCAAATATTTCTATTATCAGTATAGGATTAAGTGGCATCATATTTCTTCGGGTCAACTTCCCTAACTTCTGACATCTCTCACAACTTTGACAAAATAGGTGGGAGTCCTTGAACAGAGTTGGCCAATAAAGACCAGATTGTAGAACCTTAGCAGATGTTTTCTTAGAACTAAAGTGACCCCCACAAGCTCCAGAATGACAAAAAGTCGAACACTGGGATATGTCGTTGTCGAAATACAACGACGGATGATCTGATCAGTAGGCGCGCACTTGAATAAGTATGGATCATCCCAGAAAAAGTATTTAACCTCGGACAAGAATTTAGCTCTATCCTGTTTAGACCAATGGTCGGGCATTTGACCAGTTACCAAATAATTGAAAATGTCAAAGAAACCAGGGTAACTCGGAGATGGAAAATAGTTGTTCATCAGGGAACGTGTCATGGATTGGTATCTCATCATCTCTAGTCTTATCAAGGATACGGGATAAATGGTCAGCTACAACATTTTCAGACCCTTTCTTATCACGAATATCTAGAGTAAATTCTTGGAACAGCAATACCCATCTAATCAGCCATGGTTTAGAGTCCTTATTTGAAAGGAGATACTTGAGTGCGGCATGATCAGAATAGACAATGACCTTAGACCCTAGGAGATATGATCTAAATTTCTCCAAAGCAAAAACGATGGCTAACATTTCTTTCTCAGTGGTTGTGTAGTTCATCTGGGCATCGTTTAGGGTTCTACTAGCATAATAAATCACACTAGGTGTTTTATCATGTCGTTGGCCAAGGACAGCACCAACCGCATAATCGGACGCATCACACATGATTTCAAATGGGAGGTTCCAATTGGGTGGTTGGATGATAGGGGCAGAAGTCAACAATAATTTAAGCTTCTCAAAAGCTTGAACACATGCTTCATCAAATACAAAGGCAATATCTTTAGCAAGTAGGTGCGATAGAGGTAAAGCAATCTTGCTAAAGTCTTTGATGAAACGACGGTAAAATCCAGCATGTCCAAGGAAAGATCTAACATCGGTTACATTCTTAGGTTGTCTTAATTTGGAAATTAGGTCAACCTTGGACTTATCAACTTCTATTCCCTTAGAGGACACCACATGTCCTAACACTATTCCAGATTTAACCATAAAATGACACTTTTCCCAATTAAGGACTAAGTTCTTTTCTTTACAACGTTCTAGAACTAGTGTAAGGTGGTGCAAACATTCATCGAAAGAGGATCCAAACACTGAAAAATCGTCCATAAAGACCTCGAGAAATTGCTCAACCATGTCCGAAAAGATAATTAGCATGCAACGTTGGAATGTTGCGGGTGCATTACACAACCCAAAAGGCATACGCCTGTAAGCAAAAGTACCAAATGGACATGTGAAGGTTGTTTTCTCTTGGTCTTCCGGGGCTATAGGGATTTGGTTATAACCAGAATAACCATCTAGGAAACAATAATAGATGTGGCCCGCTAATCTTTCTAACATATGGTCGATGAATGGTAAAGGAAAGTGGTCTTTCCTAGTTGCTGAGTTCAGCTTACGGTAATCTATACAAACTCTCCACCCGGTAGTAACACGGGTAGGTATCAATTCATTGTTTTCATTCGCAACTACCGTAATCCCAGACTTCTTTGGGACAACCTGAACAGGGGCTGACCCATTTACTATCGATATGGGGTATATGATACCCGCATCTAATAACTTGAGCACCTCAGTGCGAACAACTTCCTTCATATTAGGATTCAAACGTCTCTGCATTTCTCTTGAGGTTTTGGCACCTTCTTCTAAGTAGATGTGGTGCATACAATCAGCAGGACTAATTCCTTTCAAATCTGCTATAGTCCACCCTATTGCAGTCTTGTGCTCACGAAGAACACTAACTAGTCTACTTTCCCGTCGGGCTCTAAGTCGAGGCAATTATGACAGAAGAGTATTCTCATTACCAATAAATACATATTTCAGTGTATTTGGTAGTGGCTTTAATTCAAGGGTGGGAGCCTTAACTGATGATGGGAGGGGTTTATCTATGGTCGGCGGAAGAGGTTCGGTTTACGCTGCCATTTTCCATAATCCATTACTGGCGCAGAGTCTAACAACGCATTAACTTCTTCAAAATGACTATCCTCATCATAGTAAGCTCCAAAATGGGCCAAGCACGCCTCTAAAGGATCGCTAACACTATTGGTGGTAAAGGTATTCTCCACTATAGAGTCAAACATGCATATAGACTCATAGTGTTCAGGATCTGGTGGGGCTTGTAACGCCTTAAAGTCGTTCACTGAGATTTTCTGATTCCCAAAGGAAAATTCTACTAGGCCATTTTGACAATGTATGACCGCATTTGCAAGTGGCTAGAAACGGACGACCTAGGATGATTGGGATATTGATATCTTGACTAGAGACGGGTTGAGTGTCTAAAATCACAAAGTCAACAGGATAAATAAAGTTTTCTACCTGAACCAAAACGTCTTCAATAATTCCACATGGGATTTTGACTGACCTATCGGCTAACGTAGTGTTATCTTAGTTGGCTTCATCTCCCCTAGTCCAAGTTGTTCATAAACCGAGAAAGGTAAAAGATTCACACTAGCCCCAAGATCTAATAGAGCATTGTCTATCGTTTGGTTACCTATGACACATGTGACAAGTAGGACAACCAGGATCTTTAAATTTGACTGGGTACTTTTGTGAGATTATGGAACTAACTTGTTGGGTCAAAAAGGCTTTTTTATGGACACTCGCCTCTCTCTTGACAAAGGCACATCTCTTTTAAGAACTTGGCCATAACGGGTACATGTTTAATTGCATCTAACAAAGGCAGGTTAACCTTAACTTGCTTAAAGATGTCTAGGATTTCAAAGATATGTACTAGGTTTTTTCTTAGCTAGTCTTTGAGGAAATGGTGCGGGTGGTATGTACACTCTCTCAGGGGTATCTTTCTCACTTGGACTCTTAGCACACTCAGGCCCATTAAGGTCTTTAGATGAAGTTTGGTCAACTTCTATCTCCTTTTCAGCTGGACTCTTGTCCTTAGGTGGTTCTACCGAGTTCTCTAGAGTTTTACCACTCCTAAGGGTGATAACTGCTTTGACATGTTCATTATGTTTAGAACTACCCGACATATTAACCTGTTTAAATCCTTTCGGATTTGGAGTTGTTTGACTAGGGAATGTCCCACTCTCTCTATCATTTAACCGGTTCTAAAGTTGACTTATTTGAGTCTCTAGGTTGGCAATAGCTCGGTCACTATTTTGTTGGTTACGCCGACTCGTCAGGACAAATTCATCGAGCTTCGACCTAAATGGTTGACATTTTGGGTAGTCTCGGCATGGTTTATCACACTACGGTCAATAAAGAGTTTTAGACTTTCCTCTAGGGATGACACCTTTTTATCAACTCGGGCTCGGTTCCTGAACTTGAGATTGGTTCCTAGGAAAATTGGGTGGTGAGCTACTCGACGGTCCACCTTGATGGTTACCTTTAGACCACGAGAAATTCGGGTTATGTCTCCAACCAGGGTTATAGGTATTTGATTATGGGTCAAACTTGGGTCGAACCTCATATTTAGAGTTCATACCACCATGTAGGACACTAACTTGGTCACGAGTAGTTTCAGTTGGGTAAAACTGGGGACACTGAGATCCAATATGACTTTGATCACCACAATTGGTACATGGATATGTTCTGGGCTCACTATTACAGCTCATAGTTTGGTTGGACCCTTGGTTTATCTCTAAGGCCTCTAGACGCCTAAGGATGTCAGACCCATTATCAACTCTATTGACCCTATGGATAGGGTTCCTAGTTATTTCGGGCTCCCTCATTGAAGCCCATTGACGAGTCTTTTCAGCTAACTCAACCAACTCGTCAAAACATTCATCTGGGTTTTGATGGGTAAATTTTCCACCACTCATTGTTTCTACCTGCATTCTAGTTTCACTATCAAGGCCCTCATATAAAATTTGGGCCATGTGGGCTTTATCAAAGCCGTGATGTGGGCATTGGTATAACAATTCATTAAACCTTTCTATATAACCGTGTAGGTGTTCACCTAATTTCTGCTTAAAGGTTTGGATAGACTGTCGAATAGCAGCAGTCTTATGGTGTGGGTAGAATTTATTAACGAAAACCTCTACAAGTCCATCCCAAGTAGTGATTGTTTTGGAAGGAATGATATGATACCACTCACTGGCCCTTTCTTCTAGGGAAAAGGGAAACAAACGTAACCTAACATCGTCTTTGGTGACATTTGGATAACTCATGGTATCACAAATCATCTCAAAGTCACGGATATGGGTATACGGGTTCTCATTCTCTATTCCCTTAAACTTACGTAGCATGCCAAATGTCCCAGGTTTAATATCAAACTTCACGATAGTGGCCGGTAAGACAACCCCAGGTTCACGTATCACCCTAGACGGGTTTAAACGATCCCTAAGGGTTTTGGTTGGCACAACTTCACCCTCATCATTTTCATTAACCATTTCGGTAAAAATAGAATTACCACCTAAATCCGTGTAACGGGTCGGACTTAAATTAAAAAGGTCGTTTTCTACAAGTCGATGTTCTACCCGTTTCCAACGTCGCATACACACACAATAATACTAGTGAAGCAATTGGTGTGTAAATTTTTTTTTTTTTTTTTTTTTTGAACAAAGAAAGATAGAAATAAAAATAGAATAACACAAACAAGGAAGGGAAGTTCTATTCAATCACAAAAAAGGCTGACTCCACCACAGTAAACTTACTGATTTCTAGCAAACAAAAAGCATGATGGCTCCACTTAGATTGTTTTCTAGACCAGCTTCTAATCCTTCGAAAGGGAATTCGTTACAATCTGAGTAAACTCCTCTGGAATCAATCTGAGTTAAAGTATATTGAATAGAGGCAAGAGAGAAGTCACTAGAGCTTTGATACTCAAGGCCTCACCAGTATTACAAGGAGGCGCATCACGCATTCAATTTACAAAACCATCATGAATTTCGAGTATGCCTAAAGAGTAACCAATATTTTTCGAACGACTTTCCTACTAAGCTCGTTACCTTATAGGTCTCGTTCTACTTCAAATTTTAAAGCTTAGGTTCGCGTAGGTATCGTTTTCCTAAGGCGGGCAAGAAGAGAACGGTGATGAAATCCGAACCCTTATCTTGTATGGCCAGTCCTTGCCCTTTACTAGGAAAATAAAACAGCCGTATTCAAGTCCTCAACATATATGCAAACGAAGGAATACAAGAACTCGCTAACAGAGATTCGCGAGTGTTTCGACAAACTTACCTCCCGTATCATACGGGGATGAACCGTTGTTGTCGACTCGGGCCACGACTCCTATGTCATGCACGAACCCGAGGGGCCGAGGTGATATTGTAATCACCGTCCTTCTCTGCAAACAGTTTGATATTTAATATTACCCTTCCGTAGGGTTTTTAAAAAAATAATAAAAGAATGTCCAAGTCCAAAGTCCCAAAAAAAAAAAAATGCAAAAGAAATATAAAATTACAAGAATATAGAAATCCTAATACAATCAATAAAATAAACTCTTTTTTTTTTTTTTTTTATGTAAAATTTTTTTTTTCTTCTTTTGCTCTTTTAGCTTTGCTCTTTGCTCTTTACTCCCAAGTCTTTTTACACATTCACCAAAAGCTTTGGCAAATTTTTCCGCTTCGAATTCCAAATTCTCTTTTGGTATGCAATTCCACAATAAATATAGAATATTACCTGCACAATAAAGAAAAATAACAAGAATAATACCAAGTAAAATCAAAGAAAATAAAATAAAACAAAAACTAAACTAAACTAAACTAAATTTAAAATTTAACTAAAAAGAAAATAAAAATCTAAAACCTAACCTAAAGGCAAGTCCGTGTCGACGGTGCCAAAAACTGATGCAGTTTTACAAGTGGTAAGTATAGGGTTTGATTCTCGGACTTTTTAAAAGATTCGGTTTTAGACAAAAAGATGGTGATTTTTATAAAACTTATAAAATATTGGAAATGCTAAAAATGATTCTTGTGTTCAATTAAAAGAGTCTAGGATGTCAAGATTCCATCACTACTACACATACTAAATGATTATAACTATTCCCTATAACATTCTCCCAAAATTACTCAAGACGATTTAGGACAAATAATACGTCTCGGAAAATAAATCTTTTCAAACAATTATTTTTCTCAAATAATTAACAATTTTTTTCACTATAAAATGCTATTCTCTAACATAGAATATATAAATCAATTATCAAGCATCATAGGACACATGAAGAAAATTATTACCGTTACGAATCAAGAATAAGGACCAAGAGAATTATTATAGAAAATAATCAAAACATTATAGCACACATAGTAGGATTTCCTCCCTAATCCTAGATAGAAATTTAGCTACTCATAATTAGGGTACTAACCAAAAATAAAGAAGAAGAAATAAAACTAAAACTAAAAATGAAAGAAGAGTAGAAGAGGTGTGGGATGTAGAGGTGTGGGTATGAAAATGGGGTCTAGAGGTCTCCAGCCGGCTCTCCTTCACAACAAAACACACAGCCCTATTTATAGGTAGAATGGCTAGACCATCTTTGCCTCATTTGCGCATGTGCACGGCCATCTGGCCCATGCCATCACGTGCTTTCCAGCCAACTTATCCTAACTCCCACTCGAGCTCTTCTTCCCGTTTTCACGTTCTCTGAGCAACATCACTTTCGTGCACGTTCTTCCTTTCCAGATCGACTACAACCATTCATCATCACGGTCACTGGCAAGCCAACATGGAGCTCTCTTGCTCCAACATCTTGTCATGACCATCTCGAGCCCCATGCCTTCATCTTCACGTTCTCAAGTAAGCTGTAACAGACTGCCCATGTTCTTCCAGTCACGGCCATCATCATTACGGCCACGTATTCTTTCTTTCCAGCTCAAACTTCTCTCAATCATGGCAGCTCACTTCATCACATGTTCTCCTCGCTGTCCATTTTCTTCAATGGCCATGCACGCAGCTCCGTCACCGTCGTCATTCTTCTTCCGGCCAACTCCAAACAGCCGGAACTTCATCAGCACAACGATCACTGCCAAGCTCGACCGAGTACCATCAACATCATCGAGATTCTCCACCTCTTCCATGAACATCATCTCGAGCTCCAACTGTAGTTACCAATCAGCTCGAGTCCATCAATGTTACGGCAAACTTTTCCGTCAATGGAGGTAATGAACAAATAGAAACATCAACAGCCATGCATGCATGCCATGTATATTCATCTACGTTACTCCAATAGCCGGGCTTCCCTAACTTGCTCGAGCCGTCCATCTCGTCCCCTGAACTTCCTTGAGCTTCCCCGAGCTCGAGCTCCATCAACTCTCTATCATCACTAGCCACGAACCATAGCAACCTACATCGATCACCATTTCGTTGCTTGAGCAACAAACTCCACCCGTGAGTTATATAGCCATTATGTGAAAAACCATACTCATTACCATCCCTGTTTAATCAAAACAGGGTGATATCAATCAACCCCGCCGTTAAATCTCAAAAATCACGTCCGAATTCTTCCCGAAATTTACCAGGTGAACAAAAATTTCCCGCCAAATTTTTTGTTTTGAAACCGTGAAGAAGGTGGTGTCCCCCTATCCAAACCGGGAGTGCGAATAGCAGGTGTTTACTTAGGATGCCCCTTATCCAAGGTGAGGGTGCCAATAGCACTTCCCTTGTAAAATGACCATTTTGCCCCTTTCCTTGTTTTGCCCATAACTTATTCATACGAACTCCGAATGACTCCGTTCTTTCGCCGTTGGCTTCGCCTTCTCGTCCTCTACCCCATGAAAAGTAGAAATCTTGTATTTGAACGAGTTAAAATTGGTCTTTGGCTCTTCCTCACTCTTAGCTAGCTTCTTTCACTGCACAACTAAGCTCGAATTCACTTTTTTGGATTATTCACCTTCTAACACACAAATAAGAGAAAACATGCGTAACACACAATAATCTGCAAGAAAACCATCAAATACTAGCATGGAATTAACACCAAATATATGTGAAATATGCACTTATCAACTGTGTTCTAAGATAGTTGCGAACTCGGTTTTTACAAACCGAACTCCTATCTTGGCAACCACCAATATGGCGTTGGCATTCCTTGCGGCGGGGAGGGGATTCTACACTCCGCGAACAGGCTACTTGAGTTGCATGGTTCGGATAAGACAAAATCTATGTTGTTAATAGATTTTTCGAACACTTTCAACCTTGTCGATCGTTGCACTATTATCCGTGAGGTAAGAGCACACTGTCCTAGCATTTCCAATTGGGTTGAATTTTGTTATATGAAGCCGGCCAGATTATATTATCGAGAACATGTTCTCTCCTCTACACAAGGTGTTTAGCAGGATCCCCTCGGTCCCCTTCTTTTTTCTTTAGCTTTGCACCCGCTTGTCGAGAAGATTGCTGCCAATTGCACTCTGGATTTTCATGCTTGGTATTTAGACGATGGCACCATTGCAGGGGATACTATGGAAGTGTCAAAAGCTTTGAAAATTATTCAGAAGGATGGACCAGGCTACGGGTTGCAGCTGAATATTTCGAAGACGGAATTATTTTGGCCTTCTTATGACTTCAGAAGAGATGCTGACAATGTTTTCCCTGCGAATATTGGTAAGCCATTAGATGGTGTTAAACTTCTTGGAGGAGCAGTTAGCTTGGATGCAAAATTCTGAAGCAATGTAGTGATGAATAGAGTTGATAAAACCATTCAGCTCATGGACAAAATTCAGGTGCTGCATGATCCTCAAAGTGAACTGTTGCTTCTTCACAGTTGCACCGGAGTATCGAGGTTATACTTTGCCCTACGTACCACTTTCCCCGAGATGCTTCAGAATGCTGCAGAACGTTTTGATGATTATCTTATGCAATATCTTCGTCGTATTATTGTCGGAGATGGGGCGAGCTTTGGCTTAGTTCAGCAATGACTAGCCACTCTTCCCATCAAAGATGGAGGTTTGGGTATACTCACTATGACAGATACTATGCAGTACTGCTACCTTGCTTCTCAGGCGCAGACTCAACACTTGCAGAAAACTATTTTGGAATTTCCGGCAACAGCTGACTCTTGCAATGGTTTCCGTAATGCAGTCCATAGTTTCACGCAAATTTGTGGGATTTCCTTTCCCGATTTCAACATTAATGATGCTTCCCCCCAATACATGAAGTCTTTGGCAGCTATCTACTTTGGTGCTATCCGGGAAAAGGTACCCTCTAGATTCTCTTTATCTGCACGTGAGACTTCTGTTTGGCAATGCAATAGATATGAACATGCTATGGATTTCCTAAAGGCGATACCTATACCCGGTCTTGATCAGGCAGTTGGTTCTAAACAGTTTAGCTCCATCTTACAATACCGTTTGGCTATTCCCATTTTTGCGGAAGATAGTAAATGTTCTTGTTGTGGCAAGCTTATGGATATCTTTGGTGACCACGCTATTCACTGTGCTAGCGAGGTTGGGCTTAAGTTCAGACATGATTTAGTAAAAGACATTTTGGCAGACATGTGCTATAGAGCTGGCATTGTAGATAGGAAAGAGGTTTCTTTGGGAGTCATCAACAATAAGGAATTTTGACCAGCGGACATCATGGTTTATAATTGGGAAAATGGTAGATATGTTTGTCTTGATGTCACAGGTGTCTCTCCTTTCACTAGTGCTAAAACTCGTAGCTTCATACCAGGTCATGCCATCTCTGCAAAGAACCACTCGTAAGAACAAAAAATACTTGGATGTTTGCACTTCACTCGGCTATGGGTTTAGAGTGTTGGCCTTCTCCACTTTTGGTGAGCTTGGTACGGATTTTCTAATTTTTCCAAAGAGATTAAGAAATTGCATGGCAAGACATGATGCTAATTTTAAGATAGGCAATTCTCTTTTTCATTGGCTAGGGATCGTTATTCAGAAAAGGTGTTGGTTCCCAGCTTGTTGCTAGGTTACCCACCATCTCTTGTAACATTGATTTTGATTCATAATAATATAATTACGATAATAAAAAATAAAAATATATATAATAATATAATTGCTAGGTTACCTAGCTCAGCTGGTCATCCCCGTTCCCCGAAGTTTTATGCGTTCCAGGAGGTCCCAGGTTCAAGTCTCCAATGGCGTAATATTGAAGGAATTAACATGGAAGGTAGTGTTAGTTTTCCCCCATTGTGACACAATCTCGCCCCCTTCCCGCTTCGGCTCCCCTTGGCAAGGTTACCCATGAGGCTCGCTGGTAGGCTAGCACAGCAACTTTGTTCAATTAATGTAGTAGTATGTCGTTGGAGCCTAGCTTGTTAGGCTTCCAACTAGTTTCATGTAATAATATAATCAATAATAATAATAATAATTAATGTAACCCATGAGGCTCATTGGTAGGTTAGCACGACAACCTGTTCAATTCATGTAGTAGTGCGTTGTTGGAGCTTAGATTGTTAGGCTTCCAACTAGTTAATGTAATACTCTTTATCCAATTATAAAGAAACGTAATAATTAATAATAATAATAATGAATCTCGATGCTATGAGTGGTGCTAGTGTTGCTATCATCGATGACTTGTCATGATCGATTACGGAGTGGTGAATCTATGGCTCGCAAGTAAATTCCCTCCTATACTAGGTGAATTTGTGGCAAGTGCACCGTTGACTCCACTGCTCAAACCTGGAGGCAGTTTGAGACCCATTGTTGTGGGTACTATATGGCGCAGATTATGCTCCAAATTGGCTGCCAACTCGGTTTGTAAAGACCTGAATGCATACCTTGGAAACTACCAATATGGAGTTGGAATTCCGTGCGGCGGGGAGGGTATTTTGTATGCAGCTAATAGATTACTTGAGATGCATGGTTCTGACAGCACCAAATCTATGTTTCTAATTGATTTTGCGAACGCTTTTAATCTTGTTGATCGGTCCACCATAATAAGGGAGGTACGTGAGCGTTATCCTAGCATTTCATAATGGGTTGAATTTTGTTATATGAAACCCACCGGGCTATACTACCGAGATCATGTTCTCTCCTATACACAAGGTGTGCAGCAGGGTGACCCTCTTGGTCCCCTTTTATTTTCCTTGGCTTTACACCCGCTCGTCGAGAAGATTGCAGCTAATTGTACTCTGGATTTTCATGCCTGGTATCTGGACAACGGCACCATAGCAGGGGACACTATGGAAGTATTCAAAGCTCTAAAGATTCTTCAAGATGACGGACCAGGATATGGGTTGCATCTGAATAATTCGAAGACGGAGTTATTTTGGCATTCATATGATCCGAGAAGGGATTCTGATAATTCCTTTCCTGCAAATATTGGTAAGCCTAAAGATGGTGTGAAACTGGTTGGAGGACCGGTCAGTTTAGATACGAACTTCTCGCAGAATATAGTGATGCACAGGGTAGATAAAATCGTTCGATCATGGAAAAGATTCAGGATTTACATGATCCTTAGTGTGAACTCTTGCTTTTACACAAATTGTACTTGGCGTATCGAGGTTATATTTTGCTCACGCACCACATGCCCCATGGCGTTACATGCATCATGCTGATCTCTTTGATAAGTATCTCATGCAATATCTTCGTCGCCTTGTGGTCAGAGATGGAGTTGGTTTTGGCTTAGTCCAGCAGCGACTAGCCACTCTCCCCATCAAAGATGGAGGTCTTGGTATAATTTCTATGTCACATACTATGAAGTACTACTACATTGCATCTCAAAGCGCAGACTCAAAGATTTGCGAGTTCTATTTTGAAGTTGCCTACAACAGGTGACCTATGCCCTGGTTTTCACAATGCTTTACCGGTTTCACGCAGGCTTGTGGTATTTCCTCTCGATTTCAAGATTAATGATACCGCCCCCATTACATGAAGTCATTGGCGGCTATCTACTTTGGTGCGATTCGGAAAAGGTACCTTCCCAGCTTCTCTTTATCTTCACGTGAGACCGATGTTTGGCAATGTAACAGATCGAACATGATATGGACTTTCTTAAAGCAATCCCTATACCTGGACTTAATCAGCCGTTGGTCCTAGAAAGTTTAGTTATGTCTTACAATACCGCTTGGCCATACCCTTTTTTAAGGAATACAACAAGTGTTCTTGTTGTGGCAAGCTTATGGATATCTTTGGCGATCATGCCATTCATAGCGCTAGTGAGGTTGGGCTTAAATTCAGACATGATTTAGTAAAGGATATCCTGGCAGATATGTGTTATAGGGCCAAGGTTATAGCAAGAAAATAGGTCTCTTTGGGCGTCATTAACAACAAGGAATTTCAACATGCGGATATCATGGCTTATAATTGGGAAGATGGTAGAGATGTATGTCTTGATGTCACATGAGTCTCTCCGTTCACTAGTGCTAAAACTCGCAACTTCATACCAGGTCATGCCATTTCTGCAGCTATCACCCGCAAGAACAATAAGTATTTGGATGTTTGCAATTCTATCGGTTATGGTTTTGGTGTGTTGGCCTTTTCCACTTTTAAGAGATTGGTAAGGATTTTTTAACTTTTCTGAAGAGATTAAGAAATTGTATGGCTAGACACGATGCCAATTTTAAGATGGGAAATTCTCTTTTTCATATGTTAGGGATCGTTATTCAAAAAGGTGTCGGTGCCCAGCTTGTTGCTAGGTTTCCCACCATTCATTGTAATGCTGATTTTGATATCGATTATTAATAAAAGCCTTCATGGCTCCCTTTATAAATAATAATAATAATAATAATAATAAATGATTTAGTAATGCAATAGATCTAGTAATAAAATAATAATAATAATAATAATAATAAAGCGTTCATGGCGGCTATCTATTTTGGCGCAGTTCGAGATCAGGTACCCTCTTCCTTTGCTCTTTCTTCACGCGAGGTAGCTGTTTGGCAGTGTAACAGGTCAGATCATGCTTTAGACTTTCTCAAAGCAATCCCGATCCCTGGTCTTAATCAATCCGTTGGGCCTAGACAGTTTAGCTCCGTGCTACAGTACCGCTTGGCAATACCCCTTTTTGAGGAAGACAGCAAATGTTCTTGTTACGGCAAGCTTATGGATATTTTTGGTGACCATGCCATCCATTGCGCTAGTGAGGTTGGGCTCAAATTCAGACATGATCTGGTGAAATATATTTTGGCAGACATGTGTTATCGAGCCGGAGTGGTGGCTAAGAAGGAGGTTTCTTTGGGTGTCATCAATGGTAAAGAATTTCGACCTGCTGATATTATGGCCTATAATTGGGAAGATGGTAGGGATATTTGTCTTGATGTCACTGGAGTTTCCCCCTTCACAAGTGCTCGTATCAAGTTTCATCCCTGGTCACTCCATTTCTGCGGCGGTGACCCGCAAAAATAATAAATACTTGGATGTTTGTACTTCGCTCGGATATGGTTTTGGGGTGCTGGCCTTTTCCACCTTTGGCGAACTTGGTTCGGATTTTGTTATTTTTCTGAAGCGAATGAGGAATTTCATGGCTCAACATGATGCTAATTTAAAGATGGGCAATTCTCTTTTTCATAGGTTAGGGATCGTAATTCAAAAGGTGTCGGCGCCTCAAGCTTGTTGCTAGGTTGCCTACCATCTCTTGTAATGTTGATTTTGATATTGAGATTTAATAAAAGCCTTCATGGCCCCTTTTCATAATAATAATAATAATAATAACGGATGTGCCAACATTGTCCAGCGTATATTACAGCTTTCCCTGCAGACCCAAGAAAGTCAGCAAAAACGCAAACAGTCTCCTGATAAGAAACAGCACAAAACTAATGTGGAGGCTTGTCAAAAGAAACTCAGCTTCGGCCACTATACCGTAGCTATACGCATTATGTATTCCAATGGAGTTGCCCCATCCACCACAGAAACCCTCCATGAAATACAACAGAAACACCCTCCTGCATGGCCTCCCATCATACCACCTGACAATCCAGCCGCTGTTGCTGTGTCTGTACATGTTCAGGCAATAGTGAAAGCGCTAAGGAGTTTTCCGAAGGGCACATCTTGTGGGCAAGACGGTCTTCGCTCTCAGCATTTGTTGGATGCTACGAGCGGTACCACTGCTGCAGTGGCGGAGGACCTTCTTGCGTCTGTCATAGGGGTTGTAAACTTGTGGCTTGCCGGACAGTGCCCACCAGCCTTAGGCGAATACATCGCCAGTGCACCTTTAACCCCTCTCCTAAAACCTGGGGGGTGGTCTTGGTCCTATCGCAGTGGGAACCATTTGGCGTCGTTTATGTTCCAAACTGGTTGCTTCTGTCGTGCTAAAAGATATGACAGCCTACCTTGGAAACCATCAATTCGGAGTGGGAATTCCTTGCGGAGGGGAAGGAATTCTACACTCGGCTAATCGACTGCTGAAATTGAAAGGTACTTGTGATACTATGACTATGTTACTTATTGATTTCACCAACACATTCAACATAGTAAATAGGACTGTTATGATCAATGAAGTGCGATCCAAGTGTCCAAGTATTTCGAAATGGGTGGAGTTCTGCTATGCACGACCTGCTAAGTTATACTACAATGAATTTACATTGTCCTCATCCCAAGGGGTTCAACAGGGAGACCCCCTTGGACCCCTCCTTTTTTCCTTGGTTTTACACCCACTTTTGGAAAAAATTGCACTACAATGTAAACTGGATCTCCATGCATGGTACTTAGACGACGGAACATTGGCTGGAGACACCACTGAAGTCACCAAATCTTTACAGATTATGCGTGAAGAAGGACCAGCAATAGGGCTGTGTTTAAATCTCAGGAAAACTGAAGTCTTCTGGCCACTGACTGACCCAAGAAGTACTGTTGTTTTTCCACCTGAAATTGGCAGACCATCTGAAGGTGTTAGTCTACTCGGAGACCCAGTAAGTCTTGTGGATAAATTTTGCAAATGATTCTATTTCTGCTCGTGTCTCAAAAAATATCCACCTGATGGAATGTGTTAACAAACTCAAAGATCCACAAGCAGAGCTTTTACTTCTTCGAAACTGTAATGGTGTTTCGAAATTGTACTTCGCGATGAGAACTACCTGTCCACAAGTCATGCTACCTGCAAAAGCTCAGTTTGATGATCACCTTCTTCAATACCTGCGTTATCTGATCACAAGTGATGGCGCAGGCTTTGGTCAGCTACAACAACGTTTTGCTACTCTTCCAATCAAAGACGGCGGCTTAGGAATATATACTATGAAGGACACTGTTAACTATGGGTACTTAGCATCATGTCTTCAAACATCGCACCTTCAGAACACCATTCTATAGGGTATCGTGGACCTCAGCCCTCACTTTCAGTCTGCCCTTGATCATTACATAAGTGTATGCGGTCTTTCTCCTTCATCTTTCAACCTTAGTGACGTCGCCCCACAGCCTATGCACCTTCTGGAGACCCGTTACTATGATGTTATCATGAGGGAAATTCCGTCCACCTACGTTTTGACAGAGCGCGACTCCATCTTATGGCAGTGCAATAGGACCCCACACGCACATGACTATCTTAAGGCTATCCCTATCCGAGGTCTTAATCAGACCATTGGGTCACGGCAATTCAGGTCCGTCCTTCAATACCGGTTGGGAATACCTCTCTTTGACGCAGATAGTACTTGCTCGTGTTGTAAAAGAGATATGGACCGTTTCGTCGATCATGCTATTCACTGTGCGAGCGAGGTGGGGTTAAAATACCGTCATGATATGGTGAGATACCTTTTTGTAGAGCTGTTTTATAAAGCTGGAGTTGCAGCCAGAAAATAAGCGTCATTGGGTCTTATTTCTGATATGAATACCCCTCTTAAACCGGCGGATATCATGGTGTACAATTGGGAGAATGGTCAAGACATTTGTTTTGATGACACCGGCGTTTCACCATACTCCAAAGGTAGTAATCGAGCCTTCACTCTTGGACATTCCATTTCGGATGCTATTACTCGTAAACGCAACAAGTACACCGCACTATGTTCATCTCATGGATATGGTTTTGGCGTTTTAGCATTCACCACTTTAGGGGAACTCAATGAGGACATTATTACCCTATTGAAACGATTGAAAAACTGTATGGCTAGTCATGATGTTAACAGTAACTTAGGCTGTTTTCTTTTTCATAGGTTGGGTATCATTATTCAGAAAGGTATCGGGGCGCAACTTGTTGCACGCCTCCCGACCAAATCTTTGTAAATTACTATTAGTTTTCTTTCTTATTAAAAGCCTTCGTGGCCCCTTTTTATAATATCCAGAGAGAGTCTCTGGCGAAAATCCAGGCGATTGAAAACCTGGGTTATCTTTTCAATTCAGAAAGGCATCGGGCGCAACTTGTTGCACGTCTCCTACCAAATCTTTATAAAATACTTACGTTTTATCGTCTTAATAAAAGCCTGTGGCCTCCTTTCATAATAATAATAATAATAAATTAATATAGTAGTATGTTCAATTAATATAGTAGTATGTCGTTGGAGCTTAGCTTGTTAGGCTTCCAACTAGTTTCATGTAATAATATTTATCTAATATAAATTAATAAAAATAATAATAATAATAAAAGCCTTCGTGGCCCCTTTGTAAACTACTGCTTTTATTCTTCATTTGTTTGCTAATAAAAGCCTTCGTGGCCCCTTTTCATAATAATAATAATGAGACTTCTGTTTGGCAATGCAATAGATCTGAACATGCTATGGATTTCCTAAAGGCGATACCTATACCCGGTCTTGATCAGGCAGTTCGTTCTAGACAGTTTAGCTCCGTCTTACAATACCGTTTGGCTATTCCCCTTTTTGCGGAAGATAGTAAATATTCTTATTGTGGCAAGCTTATGGATATCTTTGGTGACCACGCTATTCAATGTGCTAGCGAGGTTGGGCTTAAGTTCAGACATGATTTAGTAAAATATATTTTGGCAGACATGTGCTATAGAGCTGGCATTGTAGCTAGGAAAGAAGTTTCTTTGGGCGTCATCAACAATAAGGAATTTCGATCAGCGGACATCATGGTTTATAATTGGGAAGATGGTAGAGATGTTTGTATTGATGTCACAGGTGTCTCTCCTTTCACTAGTGCTAAAACTCGTAGCTTCATACAAGTTCATGCCATCTCTGTAGCAACCACTCATAAAAACAAAAAAATACTTGGATGTTTGCACTTCACTCGGCTATGGGTTTGGAGTGTTGGCCTTCTCCACTTTTTGTGAGCTTTGTACGGATTTTCTAATTTTTCTGAAGAGATTAAGAAATTGCATGGCAAGACATGATGCTAATTTTAAGATAGGCAATTCTCTTTTTCATAGGCTAGGGATCGTTATTCAGAAAGGTGTTGGGTGCCCAGCTTGTTGCTAGGTTACCCACCATCTCTTGTAACATTGATTTTGATTCATAATAATATAATTACGATAATAATAATAAGCGAAAATGCAACAAGTACTTGGACATATGCAAGATTCAAGGTTACAACTTCTATGCGTTGGCTTTTTCGACCCTAGGTGAACTTGGAGAGGATTTCAGTGTCTTGTTGAAGAGATTGAAGAATTGCCTGGTCAACTATGACGCGAACAACAAAGTGGGTGGTTTACTTTTTCATAGAGTGGGTTTAGCTATTCAGAAGGGTGTAGGGGCTCAGATTGTAGCCCGACTCCCTCATGTCCCTGTGTAATAAACATCTTCTTTATAATAATAATAAGATAAATATTATTACATCATAATTATTGGTAAACCAAAAAATGGTGTCAAACTCCTTGGTGGTCCAGTTAGCTTAGACATAGATTTCTGCAGCGGCGTGGTGATGAATAGGGTAGAGAAAACCATTCAGCTCATGGACAAAATCCAAGAGTTGAACGATCCTCAATGTGAACTTTTGCTTCTTCGTAGTTGCACTAGAGTCTCGAGGTTATTCTTTTCCTTACGTACTACGTGCCCCATGGCACTCCAGAAGGTTGTTGTACGTTTTGACGAACAACTCATGCATTACCTTCGTCGCCTTGTTGTTGGAGATGGGGATGGTTTTGGTTTAGTTCATCAGTGGCTAGCCACGCTCCCCATCAAAGATGGTGGTCTCGGTATTCTTACTATGGCAGATACTATGCAGTACTACTACCTTGCGTCTCAGGCACAGACTCACCATTTGAAGAATTCTATTCTGAAGCTGGATGTTACTGTCGACTTATGCCAGGATTTTCACTTGGAATTATAGAGTTTCACGCAGGTTTGTGGGATTTCTCTTCCTGATTTCAACATTTACGATGCCGCCCCCCAATTCATGAAGTCTTTGGCGGCTATCTATTTTGGTGCAATCCGGGAAAATGTACCCTCAAGCTTTTCCTTATCTGCCAGTGAGGCTAATGTCTGGCAATGTAATAGATCCGACCATGCTATGGACTTCCTTAAGGCAATACCTATACCAGGGCTTGACCAAGCAGTTGGTTCGAGATAATTTAGCACGGTCTTGCAATATCGCTTGGCTATACCCCTTTTTGAGAAAGATAGCAAATGTTCTTGTTGTGGTAAGCTTATGGATATCTTTGGTGACCACGCCATCCATTGTGCTAGTGAGGTTGGGCTTAAATTCAGGCATGATTTAGTTAAAGATATCCTAGCAGATATGTGCTATCGAGCTGGTGTTGTGGCCAGGAAGGAGGTTTCTTTGGGCGTCATTAACAACAAGGAATTCAGGCCGGCGGATGTCATGGTTTATAATTGGTAAGATGGCAAGGATGTTTTTTTTTTTATGTCACTGGGGTCTCTCCTTTCACTAGTGCCAAGACGCGCAACTTCTTACCAGGTCATGCCATTTCTGCAGCTATCACTCGTAAGAACAACAAATATTTAGATGTTTTCACTTCTCTCGGATACGGTTTTGGTGTGTTGGCTTTTTCCACCTTCGGTGAGCTGGGTACGGATTTTGTGATTTTTCTGAAGAGATTGAGGAATTGTATGGCTCGATACGATGCCAATTTTAAATCAGGTAATTCTCTTTTTCATAGGTTAGGGATCGTTGTTCAAAAAGGTGTGGGTGCCCAGCTTGTTTCTAGGTTACCTGCCATTTATTGTAATATTGAGTTCGATATTATTTAATAATAATAAGAGACGTGGGACTGGATGACCAAGATGGCCAAGGAACCTTCCAGGTCCGTTCATGGTGGTGCACAGGCCACCAAGTCCCTTGCGCATCCATTCTTGAAAGTTTTAGGTATTTTGTCGGACGTTTGTGCAATATTTTGGATTTTTAGAAGAGTTTGATCTTGACTGAAATTCTTAATTTTGCTTGAATGCACAATTAGGGTTATGGGTGCACATATCCTACCCTTATCCGCTACCCTATCCTACCCGCCATAATTTTTACCCGTATCCTATCCTACCCGCTATTGACGAGTAGGGTGACGGGTAAACATTATTTTATCCGCCGTTAAATGGGTAGGGTGACAGATAAAACCCTAAATTATCCTACCCTACCCGCTTACCCGCCTCATATATGTAAAATACCAAATAATCCAAGTCCTTTCTTTTGTCTCGTGTACATTGATCCGTTATTTTAAAACAAACAAGGGGTAAAATGTTAACGATACCTCTTTAGTCAAATCGATCTAAATCTTTGAAGTACCCGGAATATTAACTCCATCGTTTTCTCCTTCAACCATTTCTTCAATAGAATCTCAGTATGAGATTCTCATATTCTCAGATAATCTTCGAAGTACCCGAAATCAGCCATGGCTTTGAGATTAATAGCTAGGGTTTTTGGATGAGTCTTGTGAAGCCATAACCAGTACCTCTCACACCTCTCAAGTTACATATCAAATTAAAATCTGTTAACGGATCTCGTTTCGAACCCTTTAATCGGTTGATTCAAGGTAAGATCTAACTTCAAAGTTGATTTTGTTTCATTTTTTTGTGTGTGTTAAATTGATTGAAAAAATCATAGGGTTTTACGATTTCATGCATGTTGCAGGATACGATATTAGGTAATCTTAATTGATTAAGACAGTTCCAATATATGATTGATTAGACATAGTTCCAATCATAGCTAATCTTAATTGAGATTATTGATGTACATTGTTTGATATGAATTTGTTGCTGAATACGAGGAATCTGAGTTTGCAAAGCTAATGAAGGGTTTAATAAGTGATTATTCCTCCTCCTCAATTAATTCCTGATTTGAAATCCAAACTAATTTTCAGGTGAAAATTCACTAAACCCGATTTCCTTTTCCATTTTTTTACCCAAATATTATGAGGCTTTTGTGTAGTTGAAGTAATTTTTATGTGAGGTTGCTCATTTTGTTGTTAGGAAGTTAAGCTACTTAGATTGAACGAAAATTTACATATTTGTAGTTGGAATCAGTCAGTGTGTTTGTAGGCAGCCTAACAAGTATTTGTACTTGTTTTCTTTGATAAATTTGTTTCTTTACTAACTGGAGTCTGTAGATGCTTATCAAACTGTCAAAATGGGATGTCATTCTAGTCGAAAGGTGTGTCAGATATTTGTGATATTTTGGTAGCTTAGTGTTGGTTCTTCTTTAATGTTCTAATTATTTTAATGTTCTAATTATTTCAGAGCATCTCTAATAGAAGGTGAAATATTTATTTTTTAGTAACACATAGGATTTTAGACCTTCATTTTAACTAAATTCATCTCCAATAATAGGTCCTACAAAATAGGAGGGATGAAATACTAATTTTGAAGGTTTTGAAGAAAGTCTTATCTTGACCTCCGGAATGACCTCCATGTCATATTTTTTATTTTTAATAATTAATTAAAATACAATTAGACGATTAAGATTTCATCACATAAGGTTTTCTAAGGATCAAACCTCTATACTATTGGAGATGGTTTATTAGTCATGGGGTCATGTATTTACTATATGTGTTAATCCTCCTAAATAAGGGTCTAAAAAATACCACATAGGATTTTTAACACCCACTATTGGAGATGCTCTTAGGGGTTCTGAGTCTCTGGGGTTGTGGGATATTTTTATCTTTTGATATTTGCAACAGGGGGTCTTTGATATTACTCAAAAGATAGAATGTAGGGCTATGATTTAGAAGTATTGTGGCTCAAATTGTTATTGATCTGCTTGTAGTTTCTTAAATTCGGTTGACTATTTCAGTCTAGGTGGCTAGTTTAAAAGTAGACTTGCGTTCATAATTAATTGGGCTGACCGACTGAGGGCCCGTAGGGAGGGAGTCCATTTAAGGATGAGTGTAGTGGAGGGATTTTAGGGGTGATAGTGACAGAGAATTACGCTGAGCCATGGAAAGATTTTGTTTGATTTTCTCTTTGCTCGAAATCGGGGACTTCTTCGACGGGGATTTGAAGAGAGCGAGGTCTAGGACATCGCCAGAAAAGAAGACAAAGTGATGTCCTGGGCATCGCTTTTTTCAAAATGAGCGATATTTTTGACTTCGCTTCTAGGCGAGTTCCTGAACATCGCCCAGAAAGTCATAGCGATGACACCCACCTCGCTGCTTTTAAATAATTTGTTTGACCTTTTTATTGTTACACCCAGTTACACCCTTCGAAAAAATTTGAACTCTGTGTTTCTAATTCTTGCTCTCCTGGAAATCCTTGGTGGTGAAGTCCAGGATTCTTGGTCGACTAACCCGGTGAGTGTGAGGTCGGTTATCCGTCATATGCGTAATTTTTTTTTAATTTCAGGATGTAGCATCATTGGTAAATGTGTGGAAAAAATAATTGTGCGCATACCTTATCCAATAACATATTAATGTTCTTCGTTAGTACCAAATAAAAATTAAATACGCAACATTGAACGTATGGTCCAGTGTACTAAAAAATATTTAACCCGATTCATTTATTTGAAAAAATATTTAACCTGATTCATTTATTTGAAACAACAATACAAGAACATTCCTTTAGCCAATACAATGACCAATGACAACTCTTATTAAACGGTAAAGAAGTCTTTTAAACCAAAAGGTGTCCCTTTTGGCCGAGTCGGGTCTCGGGATGGTTTGCAAGATGGTTTACCAACAAAACCTTAACTCTATCAGCAGTTTAATTAATCATCTGCATCGCTAGATACATCTAGTTCACGACATATTTCATCCGGAAACTCAGATAACCTTTGATTTAGCAGTAAATAACACTCATAGATTCCGAATCATTGGCGGTGGCCTCAGAATATGTACGTTTCGCATGATTTTCCTGCAATAAACAAACCCAAAATTATTAGTGTGCAACTTAAATGGTTATTTAAAAATATTAGTTAAAAATTTATAAACCACTTACACACTCATTCATAGTCCATCCGCTAGGCCGCTTTTCGATAAGTTTACCAGAAATGGCAAGTATTGTTTCACATTTTTTTTATCGTGGTGACTCGGTTACTCGTAAGACCCGAGGAGTTCTCTAGTTTGGATTTCCGTTTCTAATGTCATATGTTGAACTATCAAATCCCATAGGTTAACTCCGTTTACCGATTTTGCGTAATGTTTTCACCACAAAGACATTAATCCATGATTGGATTATAGTTGTATCTTCCTCGGTTGTGAATTTGATCGCCATAACCAACCTAACTATGTAGTGGAGGGAATCGAAATGATGAATGAATAAAGATGGTTTGTAATCCGTGTTGTTTATTTTTGGGTGTGGAATCAAGGTATTTATAGTGATTTTGTTGGTCTCGGTCTACACTATTATATTACATCGATTAACTTTATTAATTTCTTTCATTCGTACACCATCTCACTGTTATTTATATATCCCCCCATGTGTTTGGTTTTATTTGGCATGAATGGACATTTAATTTGTTGGGTCATATCTTATACCAGAAGAATTTAAATTAAATTTCACCATGCACCTGATTTTTTTTTAAACCAATCGAAGCGAGGAGAAACAACAACCACGATGATTACTGGTAAATTAAATAAATTTCTTGATCATGAAAACAACATAGGCATACGTATGTTTCCCTAACCGGCGATTACACTGATGTATTCAATCTACATTGTATGCCGGGACTACGTACTTTAAGAGCTCGTACAATTGATCATACTTAAAAGGTTTCTTTGATTCTGCCCGAAATTCAATGCGAGCCTTTGTTTTCTGTATGAAAAAATAAACATAAAAATAATTATTATTGACATTGTATGATTATTTAGAGGTAATAGTTACGGTGATTTGTTTACTTATGCGAGCCTCATACGACCATTGAGGATTATAAATGTTAACGTCCAAAGAATATAGTGACAAAAGTTTCAATTTCGGACGTGATCAAAGCAAATCTTTTTTTCACCAACATCTTTGTTCTCCCGTTTTCGTTTGTGGTAATATCTTCGAATGATCGAAAAACACGGTGCCAAAAAGCTGATTGTTCATTTTCTCATTCTCCCATTGGACCCTGATTTGTAACTGAAATCCATGCACCCACAACCCCCAAATCTTCTTCATTACTAAAGCGCATTCTCTAATTACGTACAAAGTATGAATTTGGTTGTCTTCCTAACCGTAGATGACTGAGTGACTTTGTTGCCTTATATATTAAAAATGTGTGAAAAAAACAAAACTGACATAAAGTATGTTACCTACCTCACCACAAATATATTGAGTGGTATTGTAGTGCAGATTACAAATCCCATGCTAGAACACCTTTATTCTTGTGACAAACGGATTTCGATAAATAGTAAGGGTGGAAAGATAAATAGTAAGTGTGCCTAGGAAACAATGACACACTTTTGGAAAAATAGGGGTTAAATTGAATAGATGGATGTTTGTTCATAGTTGTGGTTGTTTTTGAACGGTGGTGGATTTTTGAAATTAGTAATTTACTTTTATTTAGGGTATTAGGTGTTTACATCACTGCAACCATATGTGTTTGTTTTAACCACACAAACAAGCCTTTTTTTCTTCAGACTATAGATGTTTTGGGAAGTATCGATGTCCTATGAATGCAAAGTAGTAGTTTTCGATAAACAGTTAGGATCGCTACATTAATAGTAAGTGTCCCTAGTTAACAGTGAATGACTTTTGGAAACTAGTTGGGTTATTAGAATAAGTTTTTTTTAATAGTCGTGTGTGGTTAGTTGTTTGAGAAGTGTCCGATTTATTTACCCTATTTACTTTTTTTCCACTGGTTTGTCTAAATTACACATGCATTATTTTGAAATATCAAATCATATGCATAGTTTTCTTGTGTTTGCGACTCCTGTTTCTGACAACATACATATACATATTTGTTTCACATCACCAAGGGTGGTTCGAATATCTTTTCCCATGCCCGAGATTCGTCTCTCACTTTGATCGAAGTGGTGTTTTAGAAAGTAGAGGGCGTTTGTGAACATGAAGATATTTTTGAAAAAAATCCAGTGTTGTCGGTGAAAAGCAAAAGAAATTTTGTCTTGGAAATCAGGGCTGCTTTTTAACCATTTGAACCCTATTTTGGATCCTATAAAACCAGGGTTTACCATAAGAACCTCCATACACACCCTTGGTTGGTATCCTAGAAAAAATAAAGGAATTTTATCACATTAGTACTCTTAACGACAAACACCTATTTTCATACACCTTTCAAAACAACACCTCTCATACCTCTTTGTACGAGCATAAAAATGGCATCATTTGATTCAACTGAAGATTTGCAAATCACTCAAACCTGGTACAACGAAGCTAGAATAGCAGATTGCTCTCCCGTAATGCCATGCCCAGAAGCCTTTTGGGCAAAAATATACAACCAATATAGGTGAGATTATGGGAATCCAAATATAAGAAGTCTTCAATAAATTCATGATAGGTACCAGGTTATCCAAAAGGGAATTTGTGATTTTGTTACTATCCGACACCGTCTCACCCGCCACGGCCGTATTAGCATGCCACCCCAACAATTTGTAAGTATTTTATAATTTATTCCGTCCAAAGCTAAACTGGTTGATTTAAAATAGAACAATAATATTATGTCCTTGTGATGTTATAGCACGAGCTCATTAAAGCGGGATATTTATAGGAGAAAGGTGAAGCATTCACATACGATGCCTGCTATTTTTTCATGGAATCCAAAGTCCCAGAGATTGAAACGCCGGACAATTCCTCAGCTTCTTCCAGTGAAGACCAAAACAAGAATTAATGTTTGTTTAGATTTTGTGGGTTAATATGTTATAAACCCTCACGAGACCAAACTCGTCCTCAGGAGTAACCCCCGGGTTTAACGGCTTGTTGCACGTGCTAAGTGTAACCGTGATTCCTACGAAAGTGAGTTAGTTTATTAATTATGTTTTTATAGTGTACTCCTAAATTTAAATTGGAAGTCGTCATTAAAGAATGTGTCAATTACATCATTGCAATAAGTATTAAAACCAGACACTTCATATAAATCACCTCGTCTCCCATTTTCTTAAAAACATAATTTACCACAAACGTCATCCTGAACACCTTATTAGAACAACATGGTATTTTAAAGGTGAGAGCCAAAAAAAAAAAAAATTGGCCACAAAATGTTGGAAAGCCATCCCTTGATCCGCTTCATACATGGCCATCGCTCGAGCACGATTACCATTGAAAGAACTCGATACTCCCTAAAACAACCACAAATCTTTCTTAGCATGCTAATGCGGTGTCAGATACGTTGCGCAGAAAACCAAATGCTATCATTCCCAATCTGTATCAGAAATTCATCCCTAACAACACGCCAGAAAGCTGTACCCATTGGACCATTTCCCGGAATTGGCTCCCGATCTAAAACCTTACAATAACTTATGACTAGGGCGTTATCTTCATCCATTGAAAAACGTGGCATCGTGACTATTTTTTTCCACAGGTAACTACATACGAATCTTCAAAAGTGTGTGTTTTGAAAACTGTATTTTTTGGTTTAGTTTACATGCCATCATACCATGTATGATAATTCCATGGAGTGGTGTTTTTCTCAAATTTATAGTAAAAGTTTCTAGGGGTTTTAAGGTAATTTAAAATACGTGGTAATAAATAAATAATATCGAGATTTTGCCAAATATGAGTTGTCATTATTTTCCGTGCATTATTTCGAGTTATCATGTCATCTTCTGGACCATGTACATTTTCCATACACATGGTGAGTGTTGTTAGTTAATAGTAAATTACCACACTTAACGTAAACAACATAAATTTAATATACTTCATGTACGTATATATGCTCAAAAAAACTTTTTAAACAACACTAACATTACATAATAACCTATTATTGACCATGGACATAAACAACCTCAAATAAACGTTAACACAAACAACATAAACTTTAAACCGGTTTTTATTAAATGCCGAAAAAGAAACACCGGATCAAAACAGAACATTAGGAACACAACTTACCACACCAATCAATATTGAGCAACATAAACTATACCTAGTCGTCCCATTCCATCAAGTCACACCCCTGGCATTTCCAAAAATGCTGACCATAAGTGTTGTTATCTCTAGAACGATGAAGTTTCATAACAAAGTTACATCCATCGACTGGGCAGGACGCCATCTTCTCATGTTCAACCGTAATTTTCCCTTCGTCTTTTAACTTGTTGCAGAGTTTGGTGATTTGTTTATCATCTTTGTACTTGATTGCATCTTACAACCACTGAGCTTCTTCCCGACAATTATCGAATTGGCAACGTAGGTACCTGGCTTTTCCCGGTTCCGTTTCACGTAATAATTTTATGCCTATACAACCTCTCTGCGGGCACTTGGAATACATCCAAGGGCACTGCATCACTGAATGGTCATCTAGGAAACATAGTGGACACATTTTATTCGCTTCTACACACACAATTTGTTTACCCTTGCGATTAGAATTCATTTATGACCGGGTGAATTTGAAGGATGGTTTTATGTTTGATGGTTTGTTTGTTTCAGTGTATGATGTAGTGTATTTATAGAGATTTTTTTTATTATTTCTAAAGTAAACCCCCCTTACAAAAATAAGGTCGATACAGTAATTTGATAAGGATACAGACGTTTATATCCCATGAAGCAGTACCCAATAGTGCATAGATGATTTGTAGGTAACTAGTTATTTTTAGTGGTCTGGGTGTTTGCAACTATAGATCAAATATAAAGACCAAGTCTAGAATGCATTTTTAAATTATTATTCTGTAACCCGGATATTTTGAAAAGATACGTTAGCAAATGTGGGGGATACTACAATTAATAGTTTTTGTACAACATTTGGTTCAATATAAAGTTAGGGGCGTTTGGACAAGGTAGGGGTCATTTGCAAACAGTTGTACTACACCCCCTCCTGTTTTCGGGGGATGACACATCCCTTCGAAATATCTTATAAAAACCACGTTACTAAATACCGCTAATTACATCATACCTAGCAACATCATAACTTGAGATTTCCAATATGAATGCTCCATTCACATCGGAAGAAGATACCAGTATTGTTGCGGCATGGATCGATGTAAGCGTTACTCAAGTTCGATTAGGAAAAGTCCTGCCAGAATAGGTGTTTTGGACTAGAGTCCATAACCATTTTGTTACAAACTTTATGAATCCTCGCCAAAGAACAATCCAACGTGTTAGAGGTAGGGTCTTGATGATAAAAAGAAATGGTTCTTATGCAAAATCAACAAAGCGGAATTGAATTATTGATTTCCATATTCTGTTGGATACCCTGCAAAAACTATTAAAGGAATCAGTGCAATTAAAAGAGACATAGAAACCCGAGAAACGCGGAGAGCCAACACTTTTATAGGGTAAACGACAACAATTAGGGTAGTTTGAATTTCCAATCCAATAATCCATGTATGCATTATTGACTATTGATTTGTGTTGGATACCATGCAAACACTATTAGAATAGTTAGATTGATTGCATGTTCTGAAGAAATAAGTGGCCACAACCGCACACATGATCAACAAAAAATACCCCTACCACAAGGTGAATGACAACGATTTTAACACATACCAAAATGTCCAAAAATGTCTAGTCAACATCAAACTAAAGAGGGAAAATATGAAAAATACAAATACATAAAGTTTTTTCTTTAACTAAAAAACATACTTGTTTTAGCAAACTGATTGTTATCTCTCGAACATCATTCATTATGTGGGGTATCCAAGACCATATCAAAAGTGGCATCCAAAGAAAGACCAATATCCAGGTTCACACTCGCCGGAACATCTTTACCCAAATCGATATTCATACTTGCATAAGGTTGGGAAGCTGACGCAACACGGGGAAAGTAACATTCTTCGATATTATACATACCTGAAGGTTGGGAAGCTAACGCAACACCTTGTTGTTGAGAAAACATGCCGTGTATGGTCTGTTCCTCTGGGAATTGGGGTGAACTACTACAAGTCGGTGTCCCGCCAATGGTAAAACCAGAAGAAGAAGAGCTCCCACGAAGGCAGTACCTTCTTGTGTGCTCCCGGACAACTCTTTGACTTTCCCTGATATACACTTTTTGCTCGAATAACTGGTTCAACAATTCCTCCTAACAATAAAAAAAAAATATATATATATATAAAAAAATTCACTCATCAAATATAAAAAAAAAATCCATAAATAAAAGAAAATTATTATAATCAAGGTAACATACTTACCCGAGTAAGTGTAATACCATCAAAATTATCGGGATAACGTGTAGGCCTCGGCACCTCCAAGTCTGTAAGATCACCATTCATGTAAACCGGGAATCGCCAATCGATTGGGGGTAGTTCATTGGACCACTCCTCACCGGGATAATCTTCATATGACTGAGACATCATGTCGGGTGGTAGATGAGATGGTCGGAATAGACGTGTACTATTAACTAAATCATGGTTCTATACGTGTGTAACTCCTTCATGATACCAAGTTCCGAAACTATGCTCCTTCCACCATGCATGGTAAAAATGGGAATCACTCGTCCAGTAATGAGGCCCGGCTTCAACGTCAATCTCCTGCACAGAATCTAGATCCGGGGGATCAGAGGGAATAACTATTGTACCAGTTAATTGTCGCATAAATCTCTCACCAAGGTACATACTCAACCTCTCTCCCTTGCAGCCATAGAATACAAGTCTTTTCTTTGAAAAGTTCTTGGCCACCACAACCTTCATCAGCACAACGATCACTGCCAAGCTCGACCGAGTACCATCAACATCATCGAGATTCTCCACCTCTTCCATGAACATCATCTCGAGCTCCAACTGTAGTTACCAATCAGCTCGAGTCCATCAATGTTACGGCAAACTTTTCCGTCAATGGAGGTAATGAACAGCAGAAACATCAACAGCCATGCATGCATGCCATGTATATTCATCTACGTTACTCCAATAGCCGGGGCTTCCCTGAACTTGCTCGAGCCGTCCATCTCGTCCCCCTGAACTTCCTTGAGCTTCCCTGAGCTCGAGCTCCATCAACTCTCTATCATCACTAGCCACAGAACCATAGCAACCTACATCGATCACCATTTCGTTGCCGAGCAACAAACTCCACCCGTGAGTTATATAGCCATTATGTGATGAAACCATACTCATTACCATCCCTGTTTAATCAAAACAGGGTGATATCAATCAACCCCGGCCGTTAAATCTCAAAAAATCACGTCCGAATTCTTCCCAGAAATTTACCCAGGTGAACAAAAATTTCCCGCCAAATTTTTTGTTTTGAAACCGTGAAGAAGGTGGTGTCCCCCTATCCAAACCGGGAGTGCGAATAGCAGGTGTTTACTTAGGATGCCCCTTATCCAAGGTGAGGGTGCCAATAGCACTTCCCTTGTAAAATGACCATTTTGCCCCTTTCCTTGTTTTGCCCATAACTTATTCATACGAACTCCGAATGACTCCGTTCTTTCGCCGTTGGCTTCGCCTTCTCGTCCTCTACCCCATGAAAAGTAGAAATCTTGTATTTGAACGGGTTAAAATTGGTCTTTGGCTCTTCCTCACTCTTAGCTAGCTTCTTTCACTGCACAACTAAGCTCGAATTCACTTCTTTTTGGATTATTCACCTTCTAACACACAAATAAGAGAAAACATGCGTAACACACAATAATCTGCAAGAAAACCATCAAATACTAGCATGGAATTAACACCAAATATATGTGAAATATGCACTTATCAACTGTGTTCTAAGATAGTTGCGAACTCGGTTTGTAAAAACCTGAACTCCTATCTTGGCAACCACCAATATGGCGTTGGCATTCCTTGCGGCGGGGAGGGGATTCTACACTCCGCGAACAGGCTACTTGAGTTGCATGGTTCGGATAAGACAAAATCTATGTTGTTAATAGATTTTTCGAACACTTTCAACCTTGTCGATCGTTGCACTATTATCCGTGAGGTAAGAGCACACTGTCCTAGCATTTCCAATTGGGTTGAATTTTGTTATATGAAGCCGGCCAGATTATATTATCGAGAACATGTTCTCTCCTCTACACAAGGTGTTTAGCAGGATCCCCTCGGTCCCCTTCTTTTTTCTTTAGCTTTGCACCCGCTTGTCGAGAAGATTGCTGCCAATTGCACTCTGGATTTTCATGCTTGGTATTTAGACGATGGCACCATTGCAGGGGATACTATGGAAGTGTCAAAAGCTTTGAAAATTATTCAGAAGGATGGACCAGGCTACGGGTTGCAGCTGAATATTTCGAAGACGGAATTATTTTGGCCTTCTTATGACTTCAGAAGAGATGCTGACAATGTTTTCCCTGCGAATATTGGTAAGCCATTAGATGGTGTTAAACTTCTTGGAGGAGCAGTTAGCTTGGATGCAAAATTCTGAAGCAATGTAGTGATGAATAGAGTTGATAAAACCATTCAGCTCATGGACAAAATTCAGGTGCTGCATGATCCTCAAAGTGAACTGTTGCTTCTTCGCAGTTGCACCGGAGTATCGAGGTTATACTTTGCCCTACGTACCACTTTCCCCGAGATGCTTCAGAATGCTGCAGAACGTTTTGATGATTATCTTATGCAATATCTTCGTCGTATTATTGTCGGAGATGGGGCGAGCTTTGGCTTAGTTCAGCAATGACTAGCCACTCTTCCCATCAAAGATGGAGGTTTGGGTATACTCACTATGACAGATACTATGCAGTACTGCTACCTTGCTTCTCAGGCGCAGACTCAACACTTGCAGAAAACTATTTTGGAATTTCCGGCAACAGCTGACTCTTGCAATGGTTTCCGCAATGCAGTCCATAGTTTCACGCAAATTTGTGGGATTTCCTTTCCCGATTTCAACATTAATGATGCTTCCCCCCAATACATGAAGTCTTTGGCAGCTATCTACTTTGGTGCTATCCGGGAAAAGGTACCCTCTAGATTCTCTTTATCTGCACGTGAGACTTCTGTTTGGCAATGCAATAGATATGAACATGCTATGGATTTCCTAAAGGCGATACCTATACCCGGTCTTGATCAGGCAGTTGGTTCTAAACAGTTTAGCTCCATCTTACAATACCGTTTGGCTATTCCCATTTTTGCGGAAGATAGTAAATGTTCTTGTTGTGGCAAGCTTATGGATATCTTTGGTGACCACGCTATTCACTGTGCTAGCGAGGTTGGGCTTAAGTTCAGACATGATTTAGTAAAAGACATTTTGGCAGACATGTGCTATAGAGCTGGCATTGTAGATAGGAAAGAGGTTTCTTTGGGAGTCATCAACAATAAGGAATTTTGACCAGCGAACATCATGGTTTATAATTGGGAAAATGGTAGATATGTTTGTCTTGATGTCACAGGTGTCTCTCCTTTCACTAGTGCTAAAACTCGTAGCTTCATACCAGGTCATGCCATCTCTGCAGCAACCACTCGTAAGAACAAAAAATACTTGGATGTTTGCACTTCACTCGGCTATGGGTTTAGAGTGTTGGCCTTCTCCACTTTTGGTGAGCTTGGTACGGATTTTCTAATTTTTCCAAAGAGATTAAGAAATTGCATGGCAAGACATGATGCTAATTTTAAGATAGGCAATTCTCTTTTTCATTGGCTAGGGATCGTTATTCAGAAAAGGTGTTGGTTCCCAGCTTGTTGCTAGGTTACCCACCATCTCTTGTAACATTGATTTTGATTCATAATAATATAATTACGATAATAAAAAATAAAAATATATATAATAATATAATTGCTAGGTTACCTAGCTCAGCTGGTCATCCCCGTTCCCCGAAGTTTTATGCGTTCCAGGAGGTCCCAGGTTCAAGTCTCCAATGTCGTAATATTGAAGGAATTAACATGGAAGGTAGTGTTAGTTTTCCCCCATTGTGACACAATCTCGCCCCCTTCCCGCTTCGGCTCCCCTTGGCAAGGTTACCCATGAGGCTCGCTGGTAGGCTAGCACAGCAACCTGTTCAATTAATGTAGTAGTATGTCGTTGGAGCCTAGCTTGTTAGGCTTCCAACTAGTTTCATGTAATAATATAATCAATAATAATAATAATAATTAATGTAACCCATGAGGCTCATTGGTAGGTTAGCACGACAACCTGTTCAATTCATGTAGTAGTGCGTTGTTGGAGCTTAGATTGTTAGGCTTCCAACTAGTTAATGTAATACTCTTTATCCAATTATAAAGAAACGTAATAATTAATAATAATAATAATGAATCTCGATGCTATGAGTGGTGCTAGTGCTGCTATCGCTGATGACTTGCTGCAGTCGATTACCGGAGTGGTGAATCTATGGCTCGCAAGTAAATTCCCTCCTATACTAGGTGAATTTGTGGCAAGTGCACCGTTGACTCCACTGCTCAAACCTGGAGGCAGTTTGAGACCCATTGTTGTGGGTACTATATGGCGCAGATTATGCTCCAAATTGGCTGCCAACTCGGTTTGTAAAGACCTGAATGCATACCTTGGAAACTACCAATATGGAGTTGGAATTCCGTGCGGCGGGGAGGGTATTTTGTATGCAGCTAATAGATTACTTGAGATGCATGGTTCTGACAGCACCAAATCTATGTTTCTAATTGATTTTGCGAACGCTTTTAATCTTGTTGATCGGTCCACCATAATAAGGGAGGTACGTGAGCGTTATCCTAGCATTTCATAATGGGTTGAATTTTGTTATATGAAACCCACCGGGCTATACTACCGAGATCATGTTCTCTCCTATACACAAGGTGTGCAGCAGGGTGACCCTCTTGGTCCCCTTTTATTTTCCTTGGCTTTACACCCGCTCGTCGAGAAGATTGCAGCTAATTGTACTCTGGATTTTCATGCCTGGTATCTGGACAACGGCACCATAGCAGGGGACACTATGGAAGTATTCAAAGCTCTAAAGATTCTTCAAGATGACGGACCAGGATATGGGTTGCATCTGAATAATTCGAAGACGGAGTTATTTTGGCATTCATATGATCCGAGAAGGGATTCTGATAATTCCTTTCCTGCAAATATTGGTAAGCCTAAAGATGGTGTGAAACTGGTTGGAGGACCGGTCAGTTTAGATACGAACTTCTGCAGTAATATAGTGATGCACAGGGTAGATAAAATCGTTCAGATCATGGAAAAGATTCAGGATTTACATGATCCTTAGTGTGAACTCTTGCTTTCACACAGCTGTACTGGCGTATCGAGGTTATATTTTGCTCTGCGCACCACATGCCCCATGGCGTTACAGACCGTTGCTGATCTCTTTGATAAGTATCTCATGCAATATCTTCGTCGCCTTGTGGTCAGAGATGGAGTTGGTTTTGGCTTAGTCCAGCAGCGACTAGCCACTCTCCCCATCAAAGATGGAGGTCTTGGTATAATTTCTATGTCACATACTATGAAGTACTACTACATTGCATCTCAGGCGCAGACTCAGCATTTGCAGAGTTCTATTTTGAAGTTGCCTACAACAGCTGACCTATGCCCTGGTTTTCACAATGCTTTACCGGGTTTCACGCAGGCTTGTGGTATTTCCCTCTCGGATTTCAAGATTAATGATACCGCCCCCCATTACATGAAGTCATTGGCGGCTATCTACTTTGGTGCAGTTCGGGAAAAGGTACCTTCCAGCTTCTCTTTATCTTCACGTGAGACTGATGTTTGGCAATGTAACAGATCAGAACATGATATGGACTTTCTTAAAGCAATCCCTATACCTGGACTTAATCAGGCTGTTGGTCCTAGAAAGTTTAGTTATGTCTTACAATACCGCTTGGCCATACCCCTTTTTTAAGGAATACAACAAGTGTTCTTGTTGTGGCAAGCTTATGGATATCTTTGGCGATCATGCCATTCATAGCGCTAGTGAGGTTGGGCTTAAATTCAGACATGATTTAGTAAAGGATATCCTGGCAGATATGTGTTATAGGGCCAAGGTTATAGCAAGAAAATAGGTCTCTTTGGGCGTCATTAACAACAAGGAATTTCAACATGCGGATATCATGGCTTATAATTGGGAAGATGGTAGAGATGTATGTCTTGATGTCACATGAGTCTCTCCGTTCACTAGTGCTAAAACTCGCAACTTCATACCAGGTCATGCCATTTCTGCAGCTATCACCCGCAAGAACAATAAGTATTTGGATGTTTGCAATTCTATCGGTTATGGTTTTGGTGTGTTGGCCTTTTCCACTTTTGGCGAGATTGGTAAGGATTTTTTAACTTTTCTGAAGAGATTAAGAAATTGTATGGCTAGACACGATGCCAATTTTAAGATGGGAAATTCTCTTTTTCATATGTTAGGGATCGTTATTCAAAAAGGTGTCGGTGCCCAGCTTGTTGCTAGGTTTCCCACCATTCATTGTAATGCTGATTTTGATATCGATTATTAATAAAAGCCTTCATGGCTCCCTTTATAAATAATAATAATAATAATAATAATAAATGATTTAGTAATGCAATAGATCTAGTAATAAAATAATAATAATAATAAAGCGTTCATGGCGGCTATCTATTTTGGCGCAGTTCGAGATCAGGTACCCTCTTCCTTTGCTATTTCTTCACGCGAGGTAGCTGTTTGGCAGTGTAACAGGTCAGATCATGCTTTAGACTTTCTCAAAGCAATCCCGATCCCTGGTCTTAATCAATCCGTTGGGCCTAGACAGTTTAGCTCCGTGCTACAGTACCGCTTGGCAATACCCCTTTTTGAGGAAGACAGCAAATGTTCTTGTTACGGCAAGCTTATGGATATTTTTGGTGACCATGCCATCCATTGCGCTAGTGAGGTTGGGCTCAAATTCAGACATGATCTGGTGAAATATATTTTGGCAGACATGTGTTATCGAGCCGGAGTGGTGGCTAAGAAGGAGGTTTCTTTGGGTGTCATCAATGGTAAAGAATTTCGACCTGCTGATATTATGGCCTATAATTGGGAAGATGGTAGGGATATTTGTCTTGATGTCACTGGAGTTTCCCCCTTCACAAGTGCTCGTACTCGAAGTTTCATCCCTGGTCACTCCATTTCTGCGGCGGTGACCCGCAAAAATAATAAATACTTGGATGTTTGTACTTCGCTCGGATATGGTTTTGGGGTGCTGGCCTTTTCCACCTTTGGCGAACTTGGTTCGGATTTTGTTATTTTTCTGAAGCGAATGAGGAATTTCATGGCTCAACATGATGCTAATTTAAAGATGGGCAATTCTCTTTTTCATAGGTTAGGGATCGTAATTCAAAAAGGTGTCGGCGCCCAGCTTGTTGCTAGGTTGCCTACCATCTCTTGTAATGTTGATTTTGATATTGAGATTTAATAAAAGCCTTCGTGGCCCCTTTTCATAATAATAATAATAATAATAACGGATGTGCCAACATTGTCCAGCGTATATTACATCTTTCCCTGCAGACCCAGCAAAGTCAGCAAAAACGCAAACAGTCTCCTGATAAGAAACAGCACAAAACTAATGTGGAGGCTTGTCAAAAGAAACTCAGCTTCGGCCACTATACCGTAGCTATACGCATTATGTATTCCAATGGAGTTGCCCCATCCACCACAGAAACCCTCCATGAAATACAACAGAAACACCCTCCTGCATGGCCTCCCATCATACCACCTGACAATCCAGCCGCTGTTGCTGTGTCTGTACATGTTCAGGCAATAGTGAAAGCGCTAAGGAGTTTTCCGAAGGGCACATCTTGTGGGCAAGATGGTCTTCGCTCTCAGCATTTGTTGGATGCTACGAGCGGTACCACTGCTGCAGTGGCGGAGGACCTTCTTGCGTCTGTCATAGGGGTTGTAAACTTGTGGCTTGCCGGACAGTGCCCACCAGCCTTAGGCGAATACATCGCCAGTGCACCTTTAACCCCTCTCCTAAAACCTGGGGGGTGGTCTTGGTCCTATCGCAGTGGGCACCATTTGGCGTCGTTTATGTTCCAAACTGGTTGCTTCTGTCGTGCTAAAAGATATGACAGCCTACCTTGGAAACCATCAATTCGGAGTGGGAATTCCTTGCGGAGGGGAAGGAATTCTACACTCGGCTAATCGACTGCTGAAATTGAAAGGTACTTGTGATACTATGACTATGTTACTTATTGATTTCACCAACGCATTCAACATAGTAAATAGGACTGTTATGATCAATGAAGTGCGATCCAAGTGTCCAAGTATTTCGAAATGGGTGGAGTTCTGCTATGCACGACCTGCTAAGTTATACTACAATGAATTTACATTGTCCTCAGCCCAAGGGGTTCAACAGGGAGACCCCCTTGGACCCCTCCTTTTTTCCTTGGTTTTACACCCACTTTTGGAAAAAATTGCACTACAATGTAAACTGGATCTCCATGCATGGTACTTAGACGACGGAACATTGGCTGGAGACACCACTGAAGTCGCCAAATCTTTACAGATTATGCGTGAAGAAGGACCAGCAATAGGGCTGTGTTTAAATCTCAGGAAAACTGAAGTCTTCTGGCCACTGACTGACCCAAGAAGTACTGTTGTTTTTCCACCTGAAATTGGCAGACCATCTGAAGGTGTTAGTCTACTCGGAGACCCAGTAAGTCTTGTGGATAAATTTTGCAGCGATTCTATTTCTGCTCGTGTCTCAAAAAATATCCACCTGATGGAATGTGTTAACAAACTCAAAGATCCACAAGCAGAGCTTTTACTTCTTCGAAACTGTAATGGTGTTTCGAAATTGTACTTCGCGATGAGAACTACCTGTCCACAAGTCATGCTACCTGCAAAAGCTCAGTTTGATGATCACCTTCTTCAATACTTGCGTTATCTGATCACAAGTGATGGCGCAGGCTTTGGTCAGCTACAACAACGTTTTGCTACTCTTCCAATCAAAGACGGCGGCTTAGGAATATATACTATGAAGGACACTGTTAACTATGGGTACTTAGCATCATGTCTTCAAACATCGCACCTTCAGAACACCATTCTATAGGGTATCGTGGACCTCAGCCCTCACTTTCAGTCTGCCCTTGATCATTACATAAGTGTATGCGGTCTTTCTCCTTCATCTTTCAACCTTAGTGACGTCGCCCCACAGCCTATGCACCTTCTGGAGACCCGTTACTATGATGTTATCATGAGGGAAATTCCGTCCACCTACGTTTTGACAGAGCGCGACTCCATCTTATGGCAGTGCAATAGGACCCCACACGCACATGACTATCTTAAGGCTATCCCTATCCGAGGTCTTAATCAGACCATTGGGTCACGGCAATTCAGGTCCGTCCTTCAATACCGGTTGGGAATACCTCTCTTTGACGCAGATAGTACTTGCTCGTGTTGTAAAAGAGATATGGACCGTTTCGTCGATCATGCTATTCACTGTGCGAGCGAGGTGGGGTTAAAATACCGTCATGATATGGTGAGATACCTTTTTGTAGAGCTGTTTTATAAAGCTGGAGTTGCAGCCAGAAAATAAGCGTCATTGGGTCTTATTTCTGATATGAATACCCCTCTTAAACCGGCGGATATCATGGTGTACAATTGGGAGAATGGTCAAGACATTTGTTTTGATGACACCGGCGTTTCACCATACTCCAAAGGTAGTAATCGAGCCTTCACTCTTGGACATTCCATTTCGGCTGCTATTACTCGTAAACGCAACAAGTACACCGCACTATGTTCATCTCATGGATATGGTTTTGGCGTTTTAGCATTCACCACTTTAGGGGAACTCAATGAGGACATTATTACCCTATTGAAACGATTGAAAAACTGTATGGCTAGTCATGATGTTAACAGTAACTTAGGCTGTTTTCTTTTTCATAGGTTGGGTATCATTATTCAGAAAGGTATCGGGGCGCAACTTGTTGCACGCCTCCCGACCAAATCTTTGTAAATTACTATTAGTTTTCTTTCTTATTAAAAGCCTTCGTGGCCCCTTTTTATAATATCCAGAGAGAGTCTCTGGCGAAAATCCAGGCGATTGAAAACCTGGGTTATCTTTTCAATTCAGAAAGGCATCGGGGCGCAACTTGTTGCACGTCTCCCGGCCAAATCTTTATAAAATACTTACGTTTTATCGTCTTAATAAAAGCCTGTGTGGCCTCCTTTCATAATAATAATAATAATAAATTAATATAGTAGTATGTTCAATTAATATAGTAGTATGTCGTTGGAGCTTAGCTTGTTAGGCTTCCAACTAGTTTCATGTAATAATATTTATCTAATATAAATTAATAAAAATAATAATAATAATAAAAGCCTTCGTGGCCCCTTTGTAAACTACTGCTTTTATTCTTCATTTGTTTGCTAATAAAAGCCTTCGTGGCCCCTTTTCATAATAATAATAATGAGACTTCTGTTTGGCAATGCAATAGATCTGAACATGCTATGGATTTCCTAAAGGCGATACCTATACCTTGGTCTTGATCAGCAGTTCGTTCTAGACAGCTTTTTAGCTCCGTCTTACAATACCGTTTTGGCTATTCCCCTTTTTGCGGAAGATAGTAAATATTCTTATTGTGGCAAGCTTATGGATATCTTTGGTGACCACGCTATTCAATGTGCTAGCGAGGTTGGGCTTAAGTTCAGACATGATTTAGTAAAATATATTTTGGCAGACATGTGCTATAGAGCTGGCATTGTAGCTAGGAAAGAAGTTTCTTTGGGCGTCATCAACAATAAGGAATTTCGATCAGCGGACATCATGGTTTATAATTGGGAAGATGGTAGAGATGTTTGTCTTGATGTCACAGGTGTCTCTCCTTTCACTAGTGCTAAAACTCGTAGCTTCATACAAGTTCATGCCATCTCTGTAGCAACCACTCATAAAAACAAAAAAATACTTGGATGTTTGCACTTCACTCGGCTATGGGTTTGGAGTGTTGGCCTTCTCCACTTTTTGTGAGCTTTGTACGGATTTTCTAATTTTTCTGAAGAGATTAAGAAATTGCATGGCAAGACATGATGCTAATTTTAAGATAGGCAATTCTCTTTTTCATAGGCTAGGGATCGTTATTCAGAAAGGTGTTGGGTGCCCAGCTTGTTGCTAGGTTACCCACCATCTCTTGTAACATTGATTTTGATTCATAATAATATAATTACGATAATAATAATAATAATAAGCGAAAATGCAACAAGTACTTGGACATATGCAAGATTCAAGGTTACAACTTCTATGCGTTGGCTTTTTCGACCCTAGGTGAACTTGGAGAGGATTTCAGTGTCTTGTTGAAGAGATTGAAGAATTGCCTGGTCAACTATGACGCGAACAACAAAGTGGGTGGTTTACTTTTTCATAGAGTGGGTTTAGCTATTCAGAAGGGTGTAGGGGCTCAGATTGTAGCCCGACTCCCTCATGTCCCTGTGTAATAAACATCTTCTTTATAATAATAATAAGATAAATATTATTACATCATAATTATTGGTAAACCAAAAAATGGTGTCAAACTCCTTGGTGGTCCAGTTAGCTTAGACATAGATTTCTGCAGCGGCGTGGTGATGAATAGGGTAGAGAAAACCATTCAGCTCATGGACAAAATCCAAGAGTTGAACGATCCTCAATGTGAACTTTTGCTTCTTCGTAGTTGCACTAGAGTCTCGAGGTTATTCTTTTCCTTACGTACTACGTGCCCCATGGCACTCCAGAAGGTTGTTGTACGTTTTGACGAACAACTCATGCATTACCTTCGTCGCCTTGTTGTTGGAGATGGGGATGGTTTTGGTTTAGTTCATCAGTGGCTAGCCACGCTCCCCATCAAAGATGGTGGTCTCGGTATTCTTACTATGGCAGATACTATGCAGTACTACTACCTTGCGTCTCAGGCACAGACTCACCATTTGAAGAATTCTATTCTGAAGATGGATGTTACTGTCGACTTATGCCAGGATTTTCACTTGGCATTATAGAGTTTCACGCAGGTTTGTGGGATTTCTCTTCCTGATTTCAACATTTACGATGCCGCCCCCCAATTCATGAAGTCTTTGGCGGCTATCTATTTTGGTGCAATCCGGGAAAATGTACCCTCAAGCTTTTCCTTATCTGCCAGTGAGGCTAATGTCTGGCAATGTAATAGATCCGACCATGCTATGGACTTCCTTAAGGCAATACCTATACCAGGGCTTGACCAAGCAGTTGGTTCGAGATAATTTAGCACGGTCTTGCAATATCGCTTGGCTATACCCCTTTTTGAGAAAGATAGCAAATGTTCTTGTTGTGGTAAGCTTATGGATATCTTTGGTGACCACGCCATCCATTGTGCTAGTGAGGTTGGGCTTAAATTCAGGCATGATTTAGTTAAAGATATCCTAGCAGATATGTGCTATCGAGCTGGTGTTGTGGCCAGGAAGGAGGTTTCTTTGGGCGTCATTAACAACAAGGAATTCAGGCCGGCGGATGTCATGGTTTATAATTGGTAAGATGGCAAGGATGTTTTTTTTTTATGTCACTGGGGTCTCTCCTTTCACTAGTGCCAAGACGCGCAACTTCTTACCAGGTCATGCCATTTCTGCAGCTATCACTCGTAAGAACAACAAATATTTAGATGTTTTCACTTCTCTCGGATACGGTTTTGGTGTGTTGGCTTTTTCCACCTTCGGTGAGCTGGGTACGGATTTTGTGATTTTTCTGAAGAGATTGAGGAATTGTATGGCTCGATACGATGCCAATTTTAAATCAGGTAATTCTCTTTTTCATAGGTTAGGGATCGTTGTTCAAAAAGGTGTGGGTGCCCAGCTTGTTTCTAGGTTACCTGCCATTTATTGTAATATTGAGTTCGATATTATTTAATAATAATAAGAGACGTGGGACTGGATGACCAAGATGGCCAAGGAACCTTCCAGGTCCGTTCATGGTGGTGCACATGCCACCAAGTCCCTTGCGCATCCATTCTTGAAAGTTTTAGGTATTTTGTCGGACGTTTGTGCAATATTTTGGATTTTTAGAAGAGTTTGATCTTGACTGAAATTCTTAATTTTGCTTGAATGCACAATTAGGGTTAGGGGTGCACATATCCTACCCTTATCCGCTACCCTATCCTACCCGCCATAATTTTTACCCGTATCCTATCCTACCCGCTATTGACGAGTAGGGTGACGGGTAAACATTATTTTATCCGCCGTTAAATGGGTAGGGTGACAGATAAAACCCTAAATTATCCTACCCTACCCGCTTACCCGCCTCATATATGTAAAATACCAAATAATCCAAGTCCTTTCTTTTGTCTCGTGTACATTGATCCGTTATTTTAAAAAAAACAAGGGGTAAAATGTTAACGATACCTCTTTAGTCAAATCGATCTAAATCTTTGAAGTACCCGGAATATTAACTCCATCGTTTTCTCCTTCAACCATTTCTTCAATAGAATCTCGCATGAGATTCTCATATTCTCGAGATAATCTTCGAAGTACCCGAAATCAGCCATGGCTTTGAGATTAATAGCTAGGGTTTTTGGATGAGTCTTGTGAAGCCATAACCAGTACCTCTCACACCTCTCAAGTTACATATCAAATTAAAATCTGTTAACGGATCTCGTTTCGAACCCTTTAATCGGTTGATTCAAGGTAAGATCTAACTTCAAAGTTGATTTTGTTTCATTTTTTTGTGTGTGTTAAATTGATTGAAAAAATCATAGGGTTTTACGATTTCATGCATGTTGCAGGATACGATATTAGGTAATCTTAATTGATTAAGACAGTTCCAATATATGATTGATTAGACATAGTTCCAATCATAGCTAATCTTAATTGAGATTATTGATGTACATTGTTTGATATGAATTTGTTGCTGAATACGAGGAATCTGAGTTTGCAAATCTAATGAAGGGTTTAATAAGTGATTATTCCTCCTCCTCAATTAATTCCTGATTTGAAATCCAAACTAATTTTCAGGTGAAAATTCACTAAACCCAGATTTCCTTTTCCATTTTTTTACCCAAATATTATGAGGCTTTTGTGTAGTTGAAGTAATTTTTATGTGAGGTTGCTCATTTTGTTGTTAGGAAGTTAAGCTACTTAGATTGAACGAAAATTTACATATTTGTAGTTGGAATCAGTCAGTGTGTTTGTAGGCAGCCTAACAAGTATTTGTACTTGTTTTCTTTGATAAATTTGTTTCTTTACTAACTGGAGTCTGTAGATGCTTATCAAACTGTCAAAATGGGATGTCATTCTAGTCGAAAGGTGTGTCAGATATTTGTGATATTTTGGTAGCTTAGTGTTGGTTCTTCTTTAATGTTCTAATTATTTTAATGTTCTAATTATTTCAGAGCATCTCTAATAGAAGGTGAAATATTTATTTTTTAGTAACACATAGGATTTTAGACCTTCATTTTAACTAAATTCATCTCCAATAATAGGTCCTACAAAATAGGAGGGATGAAATACTAATTTTGAAGGTTTTGAAGAAAGTCTTATCTTGACCTCCGGAATGACCTCCATGTCATATTTTTTATTTTTAATAATTAATTAAAATACAATTAGACGATTAAGATTTCATCACATAAGGTTTTCTAAGGATCAAACCTCTATACTATTGGAGATGGTTTATTAGTCATGGGGTCATGTATTTACTATATGTGTTAATCCTCCTAAATAAGGGTCTAAAAAAAATACCACATAGGATTTTTAACACCCACTATTGGAGATGCTCTTAGGGGTTCTGAGTCTGCTGGGGTTGTGGGATATTTTTATCTTTTGATATTTGCAACAGGGGGTCTTTGATATTACTCAAAAGATAGAATGTAGGGCTATGATTTAGAAGTATTGTGGCTCAAATTGTTATTGATCTGCTTGTAGTTTCTTAAATTCGGTTGACTATTTCAGTCTAGGTGGCTAGTTTAAAAGTAGACTTGCGTTCATAATTAATTGGGCTGACCGACTGGAGGGCCCGTAGGGAGGGAGTCCATTTAAGGCTGAGTGTAGTGGAGGGATTTTAGGGGGTGATAGTGACAGGAAAATTACGCTGAGCCATGGAAAGATTTTGTTTGATTTTCTCTTTGCTCGAAATCAGGGGACTTCAGCGGGGATTTGAAGAGAGGCGAGGTCTAGGACATCGCCAGAAAAGAAGACAAAGTGATGTCCTGGGCATCGCTTTTTTCAAAATGAGCGATATTTTTGACTTCGCTTCTAGGCGAGTTCCTGAACATCGCCCAGAAAGTCATAGCGATGACACCCACCTCGCTGCTTTTAAATAATTTGTTTGACCTTTTTATTGTTACACCCAGTTACACCCTTCGAAAAAATTTGAACTCTGTGTTTCTAATTCTTGCTCTCCTGGAAATCCTTGGTGGTGAAGTCCAGGATTCTTGGTCGACTAACCCGGTGAGTGTGAGGTCGGTTATCCGTCATATGCGTAATTTTTTTTTTAATTTCAGGATGTAGCATCATTGGTAAATGTGTGGAAAAAATAATTGTGCGCATACCTTATCCAATAACATATTAATGTTCTTCGTTAGTACCAAATAAAAATTAAATACGCAACATTGAACGTATGGTCCAGTGTACTAAAAAATATTTAACCCGATTCATTTATTTGAAAAAATATTTAACCTGATTCATTTATTTGAAACAACAATACAAGAACATTCCTTTAGCCAATACAATGACCAATGACAACTCTTATTAAACGGTAAAGAAGTCTTTTAAACCAAAAGGTGTCCCTTTTTGGCCGAGTCGGGTCTCGGGATGGTTTGCAAGATGGTTTACCAACAAAACCTTAACTCTATCAGCAGTTTAATTAATCATCTGCATCGCTAGATACATCTAGTTCACGACATATTTCATCCGGAAACTCAGATAACCTTTGATTTAGCAGTAAATAACACTCATAGATTCCGAACTGTTGGCCGGTGGCCTCAGAATATGTACGTTTCGCATGATTTTCCTGCAATAAACAAACCCAAAATTATTAGTGTGCAACTTAAATGGTTATTTAAAAATATTAGTTAAAAATTTATAAACCACTTACACACTCATTCATAGTCCATCCGCTAGGCCAGTTTCGGTATAAGTTTACCAGAAATGGCAAGTATTGTTTCACATTTTTTTTAATCGTGGTGACTCGGTTCTGTAAGACCCGAGGAGTTCTCTGGTTTGGATTTCCGTTTCTAACTGTCATATGTTGAACTATCAAATCCCATAGGTTAACTCCGTTTACCTGATTTTGCGTAATGTTTTCAGCCACAAAGACATTAATCCATGATTGGATTATAGTTGTATCTTCCTCGGTTGTGAATTTGATCGCCATAACCAACCTAACTATGTAGTGGAGGGAATCGAAATGATGAATGAATAAAGATGGTTTGTAATCCGTGTTGTTTATTTTTGGGTGTGGAATCAAGGTATTTATAGTGATTTTGTTGGTCTCGGTCTACACTATTATATTACATCGATTAACTTTATTAATTTCTTTCATTCGTACACCATCTCACTGTTATTTATATATCCCCCCATGTGTTTGGTTTTATTTGGCATGAATGGACATTTAATTTGTTGGGTCATATCTTATACCAGAAGAATTTAAATTAAATTTCACCATGCACCTGATTTTTTTTTAAACCAATCGAAGCGAGGAGAAACAACAACCACGATGATTACTGGTAAATTAAATAAATTTCTTGATCATGAAAACAACATAGGCATACGTATGTTTCCCTAACCGGCGATTACACTGATGTATTCAATCTACATTGTATGCCGGGACTACGTACTTTAAGAGCTCGTACAATTGATCATACTTAAAAGGTTTCTTTGATTCTGCCCGAAATTCAATGCGAGCCTTTGTTTTCTGTATGAAAAAATAAACATAAAAATAATTATTATTGACATTGTATGATTATTTAGAGGTAATAGTTACGGTGATTTGTTTACTTATGCGAGCCTCATACGACCATTGAGGATTATAAATGTTAACGTCCAGCAATATAGTGACAAAAGTTTCAATTTCGGACGTGATCAAAGCAAATCTTTTTTTCACCAACATCTTTGTTCTCCCGTTTTCATTTGTGGTAATATCTTCGAATGATCGAAAAACACGGTGCCAAAAAGCTGATTGTTCATTTTCTCATTCTCCCATTGGACCCTGATTTGTAACTGAAATCCATGCACCCACAACCCCCAAATCTTCTTCATTACTAAAGCGCATTCTCTAATTACGTACAAAGTATGAATTTGGTTGTCTTCCTAACCGTAGATGACTGAGTGACTTTGTTGCCTTATATATTAAAAATGTGTGAAAAAAACAAAACTGACATAAAGTATGTTACCTACCTCACCACAAATATATTGAGTGGTATTGTAGTGCAGATTACAAATCCCATGCTAGAACACCTTTATTCTTGTGACAAACGGATTTCGATAAATAGTAAGGGTGGAAAGATAAATAGTAAGTGTGCCTAGGAAACAATGACACACTTTTGGAAAAATAGGGGTTAAATTGAATAGATGGATGTTTGTTCATAGTTGTGGTTGTTTTTGAACGGTGGTGGATTTTTGAAATTAGTAATTTACTTTTATTTAGGGTATTAGGTGTTTACATCACTGCAACCATATGTGTTTGTTTTAACCACACAAACAAGCCTTTTTTCTTCGACTATAGATGTTTTGGGAAGTATCGATGTCCTATGAATGCAAAGTAGTAGTTTTCGATAAACAGTTAGGATCGCTACATTAATAGTAAGTGTCCCTAGTTAACAGTGAATGACTTTTGGAAACTAGTTGGGTTATTAGAATAAGTTTTTTTTTAATAGTCGTGTGTGGTTAGTTGTTTGAGAAGTGTCCGATTTATTTACCCTATTTACTTTTTTTCCACTGGTTTGTCTAAATTACACATGCATTATTTTGAAATATCAAATCATATGCATAGTTTTCTTGTGTTTGCGACTCCTGTTTCTGACAACATACATATACATATTTGTTTCACATCACCAAGGGTGGTTCGAATATCTTTTCCCATGCCCGAGATTCGTCTCTCACTTTGATCGAAGTGGTGTTTTAGAAAGTAGAGGGCGTTTGTGAACATGAAGATATTTTTGAAAAAAATCCAAAGTGTTGTCGGTGAAAAGCAAAAGAAATTTTGTCTTGGAAATCAGGGCTGCTTTTTAACCATTTGAACCCTATTTTGGATCCTATAAAACCAGGGTTTACCATAAGAACCTCCATACACACCCTTGGTTGGTATCCTAGAAAAAATAAAGGAATTTTATCACATTAGTACTCTTAACGACAAACACCTATTTTCATACACCTTTCAAAACAACACCTCTCATACCTCTTTGTACGAGCATAAAAATGGCATCATTTGATTCAACTGAAGATTTGCAAATCACTCAAACCTGGTACAACGAAGCTAGAATAGCAGATTGCTCTCCCGTAATGCCATGCCCAGAAGCCTTTTGGGCAAAAATATACAACCAATATAGGTGAGATTATGGGAATCCAAATATAAGAAGTCTTCAATAAATTCATGATAGGTACCAGGTTATCCAAAAGGGAATTTGTGATTTTGTTACTATCCGACACCGTCTCACCACCACGGCCGTATTAGCATGCCACCCCAACAATTTGTAAGTATTTTATAATTTATTCCGTCCAAAGCTAAACTGGTTGATTTAAAATAGAACAATAATATTATGTCCTTGTGATGTTATAGCACGAGCTCATTAAAGCGGGATATTTATAGGAGAAAGGTGAAGCATTCACATACGATGCCTGCTATTTTTTCATGGAATCCAAAGTCCCAGAGATTGAAACGCCGGACAATTCCTCAGCTTCTTCCAGTGAAGACCAAAACAAGAATTAATGTTTGTTTAGATTTTGTGGGTTAATATGTTATAAACCCTCACGAGACCAAACTCGTCCTCAGAGTAACCCCGGGTTTAACGGCTTGTTGCACGTGCTAAGTGTAACCGTGATTCCTACGAAAGTGAGTTAGTTTATTAATTATGTTTTTATAGTGTACTCCTAAATTTAAATTGGAAGTCGTCATTAAAGAATGTGTCAATTACATCATTGCAATAAGTATTAAAACCAGACACTTCATATAAATCACCTCGTCTCCCATTTTCTTAAAAACATAATTTACCACAAACGTCATCCTGAACACCTTATTAGAACAACATGGTATTTTAAAGGTGAGAGCCAAAAAAAAAAAAAAAATTGGCCACAAAATGTTGGAAAGCCATCCCTTGATCCGCTTCATACATGGCCATCGCTCGAGCACGATTACCATTGAAAGAACTCGATACTCCCTAAAACAACCACAAATCTTTCTTAGCATGCTAATGCGGTGTCAGATACGTTGCGCAGAAAACCAAATGCTATCATTCCCAATCTGTATCAGAAATTCATCCCTAACAACACGCCAGGAAAAATCAGACCCATTGGACCATTTCCCTAATTGGCTCCCGATCTAAAACCTTACAATAACTTATGACTAGGGCGTTATCTTCATCCATTGAAAAACGTGGCATCGTGACTATTTTTTTCCACAGGTAACTACATACGAATCTTCAAAAGTGTGTGTTTTGAAAACTGTATTTTTTGGTTTAGTTTACATGCCATCATACCATGTATGATAATTCCATGGAGTGGTGTTTTTCTCAAATTTATAGTAAAAGTTTCTAGGGGTTTTAAGGTAATTTAAAATACGTGGTAATAAATAAATAATATCGAGATTTTGCCAGCGTGAGTTGTCATTATTTTCCGTGCATTATTTCGAGTTATCATGTCATCTTCTGGACCATGTACATTTTCCATACACATGGTGAGTGTTGTTAGTTAATAGTAAATTACCACACTTAACGTAAACAACATAAATTTAATATACTTCATGTACGTATATATGCTCAAAAAATCTTCTTAAACAACACTAACATTACATCATAACCTATTATTGACCATGGACATAAACAACCTCAAATAAACGTTAACACAAACAACATAAACTTTAAACCGGTTTTTATTAAATGCCGAAAAAGAAACACCGGATCAAAACAGAACATTAGGAACACAACTTACCACACCAATCAATATTGAGCAACATAAACTATACCTAGTCGTCCCATTCCATCAAGTCACACCCCTGGCATTTCCAAAAATGCTGACCATAAGTGTTGTTATCTCTAGAACGATGAAGTTTCATAACAAAGTTACATCCATCGACTGGGCAGGACGCCATCTTCTCATGTTCAACCGTAATTTTCCCTTCGTCTTTTAACTTGTTGCAGAGTTTGGTGATTTGTTTATCATCTTTGTACTTGATTGCATCTTACAACCACTGAGCTTCTTCCCGACAATTATCGAATTGGCAACGTAGGTACCTGGCTTTTCCCGGTTCCGTTTCACGTAATAATTTTATGCCTATACAACCTCTCTGCGGGCACTTGGAATACATCCAAGGGCACTGCATCACTGAATGGTCATCTAGGAAACATAGTGGACAAATTTTATTCGCTTCTACACACACAATTTGTTTACCCTTGCGATTAGAATTCATTTATGACCGGGTGAATTTGAAGGATGGTTTTATGTTTGATGGTTTGTTTGTTTCAGTGTATGATGTAGTGTATTTATAGAGATTTTTTTTATTATTTCTAAAGTAAACCCCCCTTACAAAAATAAGGTCGATACAGTATTTTGATAAGGATAAGGACGTTTATATCCCATGAAGCAGTACCCAATAGTGCATAGATGATTTGTAGGTAACTAGTTATTTTTAGTGGTCTGGGTGTTTGCAACTATAGACTGGGCCATAAAGACCAAGTCTAGAATGCATTTTTAAATTATTATTCTGTAACCCGGATATTTTGAAAAGATACGTTAGCAAATGTGGGGGATACTACAATTAATAGTTTTTGTACAACATTTGGTTCAATATAAAGTTAGGGGCGTTTGGACAAGGTAGGGGTCATTTGCAAACAGTTGTACTACACCCCCTCCTGTTTTCGGGGGATGACACATCCCTTCGAAATATCTTATAAAAACCACGTTACTAAATACCGCTAATTACATCATACCTAGCAACATCATAACTTGAGATTTCCAATATGAATGCTCCATTCACATCGGAAGAAGATACCAGTATTGTTGCGGCATGGATCGATGTAAGCGTTACTCAAGTTCGATTAGGAAAAGTCCTGCCAGAATAGGTGTTTTGGACTAGAGTCCATAACCATTTTGTTACAAACTTTATGAATCCTCGCCAAAGAACAATCCAACGTGTTAGAGGTAGGGTCTTGATGATAAAAAGAAATGGTTCTTATGCAAAATCAACAAAGCGGAATTGAATTATTGATTTCCATATTCGTTGGATACCCTGCAAAAACTATTAAAGGAATCAGTGCAATTAAAAGAGACATAGAAACCCGAGAAACGCGGAGAGCCAACACTTTTATAGGGTAAACGACAACAATTAGGGTAGTTTGAATTTCCAATCCAATAATCCATGTATGCATTATTGACTATTGATTTGTGTTGGATACCATGCAAACACTATTAGAATAGTTAGATTGATTGCATGTTCTGAAGAAATAAGTGGCCACAACCGCACACATGATCAACAAAAAATACCCCTACCACAAGGTGAATGACAACGATTTTAACACATACCAAAATGTCCAAAAATGTCTAGTCAACATCAAACTAAAGAGGGAAAATATGAAAAATACAAATACATAAAGTTTTTTCTTTAACTAAAAAACATACTTGTTTTAGCAAACTGATTGTTATCTCTCGAACATCATTCATTATGTGGGGTATCCAAGACCATATCAAAAGTGGCATCCAAAGAAAGACCAATATCCAGGTTCACACTCGCCGGAACATCTTTACCCAAATCGATATTCATACTTGCATAAGGTTGGGAAGCTGACGCAACACGGGGAAAGTAACATTCTTCGATATTATACATACCTGAAGGTTGGGAAGCTAACGCAACACCTTGTTGTTGAGAAAACATGCCGTGTATGGTCTGTTCCTCTGGGAATTGGGGTGAACTACTACAAGTCGGTGTCCCGCCAATGGTAAAACCAGAAGAAGAAGAGCTCCCACGAAGGCAGTACCTTCTTGTGTGCTCCCGGACAACTCTTTGACTTTCCCTGATATACACTTTTTGCTCGAATAACTGGTTCAACAATTCCTCCTAACAATAAAAAAATATATATATATATAAAAAAATTCACTCATCAAATATAAAAAAAAAATCCATAAATAAAAGAAAATTATTATAATCAAGGTAACATACTTACCCGAGTAAGTGTAATACCATCAAAATTATCGGGATAACGTGTAGGCCTCGGCACCTCCAAGTCTGTAAGATCACCATTCATGTAAACCGGGAATCGCCAATCGATTGGGGGTAGTTCATTGGACCACTCCTCACCGGGATAATCTTCATATGACTGAGACATCATGTCGGGTGGTAGATGAGATGGTCGGAATAGACGTGTACTATTAACTAAATCATGGTTCTATACGTGTGTAACTCCTTCATGATACCAAGTTCCGAAACTATGCTCCTTCCACCATGCATGGTAAAAATGGGAATCACTCGTCCAGTAATGAGGCCCGGCTTCAACGTCAATCTCCTGCACAAAATCTAGATCCGGGGGATCAGAGGGAATAACTATTGTACCAGTTAATTGTCGCATAAATCTCTCACCAAGGTACATACTCAACCTCTCTCCCTTGCAGCCATAGAATACAAGTCTTTTCTTTGATAAGTTCTTGGCCACCACAACCTCTGGAAAATCACTGTACTCATCATCTAACCACGGCTGCCATATTACTGCTTCTCTAGTTCTCATGTCTATCTGTTTCCGGGCAGAAGTAAGTGAATGCTTGAAGCTATCAAACTAACCACGCAGATTAGTCTTGTTAAATAACGAAACGACAGGATACATGCACTGATTAACAATGAAAGCACCGTCTATTATCAATAGTGGTTGGAAATTGCGGAAATAAAAGTAGTACCAGTACTCTATAATATTCCACATACCGCCCATTTCAGTACGCTCAAAAGAGGTCCATTTGTCAAGGCAGTCATACAAATTTCCTAATGCGGCACTACCCCAATCATAATGCCCCACATTATCAAGATTCCTCAACAGTTCTAACCATCCTTTTTGTACTCTGGTCGTGGTGTTCCCTATTAGAAATCTACCAATGCACCATAATAAAAATATCCTTGTCAAATCTTCCCATACAATACTATTGTTTTGGCCTTCCCTACTACTAATGTAGTGTGCAAGAAAACTAATTGGGACGGCACTAGCACAAAAATCCCACCGACCTACTTTATCACTCTTGCCAACATCTCTAATCTCTTTCTCAGACGCAACTACTCTTGCAGCATGGTTCTCCTTCACACAGGAAAGATATGTGCTATCATATCCTGCATAATGTTCCTTCTTCAAACCGGGAGGTATTCTTGGAAACATTCGTCCACCACCTATTGGAATACGAGTGAGCCTTACAAAATCTAATGGTGTGATGCCTAACTCGAACTCGGGGAAATGAAAAGACCTAGTTTTCTTCCACCATCTCTCCATAAGTGCTTCGATTAATTTACAATCGGCATTTGATAAATCCAATGAAAACAAGGAAGAAAAACCACATTTCTGTAATACTAAATGTGCTTAGGGATTTTCATTCACCACAATGCCATAAAATTTCTTCACCACACACCAATTAGTTTTAAATTGCAAACCCCGATCCAATGCATCGGGTGTCAAACATACCTTGCTTACATGGATTTCATCACCCCGGCTAGACAAAATTTCTCGGGTAGTCATGGAAATTCACTACAATTAAAACAACCAAAACATGGATTACACTCCCTTTCACCATTCATTCTATATATTTTCCAACAAAACTTAAAAGTTGTAAAAGAAACCGACCATTACATTGTAAACCATTATCAATTATTTCATTTACATTTCACTCTACATTACACAAGCATTATAAATCACCAAAATTTCATCCAACCCAACATAATAAACATAATAATAACTCCCATTTTGGTGTTTGCTATTACAAATCAATGACAAGATCAATTCAAAAATAAAAAATATGAAATTTTTTACAATATGATTCACAATCAATACAAATATAATTAACAATCACCACAAACAACTACAATTTCAAATTTCATCAACCACATAACTAAAATTTCAAAAATCATTATATTGTACACAAATTAGTGTTTGCAATCTCCATTACCGTTGTTGGCAATGCTAAATCATTAACATTCTAATCAAAATATCAAGAACAATTCTAATCAATTTCTAAATTACTCCCATGCTTCATATAACCCTAAAACCCTAACATACCAACTCCAATACAAAATAAAAATAAAAATTCGTACAACATGCATCAATAAAACATCAACATATTACTTAATTCATAGACTATTATAATTAAAAAACACTACAATCAAATTCATAAATTAAATAGGGGTTGAAATCCATACCTTTGGTTTAATGCTAATCAAATTGATTAGCACCTCATACTCACCATCCAGTGATAATCTTAACACAAACAACAAGACCCACTGGAGAGAAGAAGTAGGAGACGAATCTATACTAAGAAGATGAAGGAAATTTTAAACCCTAAAAAAAGAAGAAGAAGACGCAGGGGATAAAAAAAAAGGAAGAAGAAGAAGGAACAACTACGAAGCTTTCCGCAAATTAAATTTCACTGGGGTGAGGTGGTAGACGTCACTTTTTTGGGCGTTGAATGGTCAAGCGAAGGGGTAGACGTCGATTTTAAAGGCGACGTCGTAGGCATCGTGTTGCTTAACTTAATTAAAGGTTAACTGAAATAAATAAAGAAGCTGTTGGGGTTCAATATGCAAGGCAGCTAGTGAGGATATGAAGTAAAGGTTGGTGATGTTAACCTGAGTATAGTGTCGCTTAACTGAAATTGCCCCCACACCACTACGCTCAGTGCTCTCCCCTGGCTGACGTGTAGCCACTGTGCAAGGGCATACTCCCCTCCTCCACTACACTCAGCCTAAAGGCCACTTTTTTGTCAATTGAAGAGTAACGAAAATTTCCAATTTCATAAAAAGAAGATTGGAAAGGAATATTCTAAAAATATTCCCATCACACAAATTATTTTGGTTACTTTTTTTACGGACGAATTTATCCCTCCCCGCATCACTTTCTTTTCTCTTCAATTTTGTTCGGTTTAGTTCCCACCGTCATCGTCACCGATTACTCCTCCACCTAATACCACAGTTACCTTCACCGTCGCTACCATTACCGGCGCCGTCACAACCACCACCATCTCCAACACCATACATCACCTCATTTCTTCCCTAACACCAGAGCAGCACCACCGCCGACGCCGCAGTTCTTTGGAAAGCAAACATTTCTGTTGTTTAGAAGTTCCATACCACCACCGTGAAGAACTGTAGCACCACCACCAGCAGTGCCACCTCTACCACCAGCACGACAAAACCACCTCCGTCGCCACAATCATTACCAGCAGCACACATATATCATAGTACCATTGCAAAAAAAAAAGTTCGGTTTTCTCCAACAAACCACCGCCACCCTCCACCACCGCAACCGTAACCAACAAAAAAACATATTTTAACAACCATTATCACATGGCTTCTTCATCCTCTCCTCTCCCATAGTCAGCACCACCACCCCTCCACCACTTCCAATATCATATCCCTACCGTCTCTAGCTCCACCCCTATCTTCCACCACCACAAACTAGCAACACCTCTAAATCAACCTAACCCTAAATCGAGAATCCAAAATCAAAATCAAAATCTCACATGATCTTCAACAACCCTTCTTGTAATAACACCATCACCACCGTTATAGTAAAACACCACCACCGTGACCAATAACACCGGCACCGCCGTGGTAGGCTCGGAAAGATACCTACTTCTATGTATAAACTGCAAGTGCACAGTGTCGACAAGCAACACAGGGCAAGCACAGGTCGAACCACAGAGACTTGGAGAGTGTAGAAGTTGATTCTAAATCCTGATTCAGAGAGTAACCAAAAGGGGTTTGTTTTTGTCGATACGACGATATGATTTTCAAGTGACTGAAATAATAAAAGTAAAAGATGCAAATAGCAAGATATGTAAACAATGATAATATGGATACTAGGGTATTCAAATCCACCAATAACCTATGATATGCATTCAACTTGTAATATTATTCTTGTCCTTATAGTAGATTCAAGTATACCGTATAACTAAGGTGTTTCTCCAATGGATAATTTAATCACAACTAAAGTATTTCTCCAAAGCATTAATTGTCTAATTAAGCACAACTAATCTAAAGATCAATATTTGGTTAAGCATGAGTTGTAGCATAATCAACATAGAGATATTCTAACTACAATGGATACATGGCATACATTGTGAGAGCAAGATGTTGACAAACTTGGATTAAATTATATCTTTAAACAATTCTAAACTTTCAAGAACAAGATACAAGATATGAATACATACCAATGAGATTAGGGCTTCATCTAAACCCTAGTAAATGAAACTAGAACATGAAGAACATTACAACAAAACTTAAATTTGATAAACTAACATGAACAAGCTATTCTTGGATGGTTTTTCAACACAACAACCCTCTCTATTTATACACAAAATTCCCTCAAGCACTTGGATCCGAATTTTGGCACTCATCCACTCAACAAAACATGTTTTCTTAATTGATGGAATATATTTGGTTGTGGGAAACAAATTGGGAGTGATTGAGTGAGAGAATGGGGGTGAGGTGGATGTTTTGGAAAGAATCCAATGGGGGTGAGGTGGATGTTTTGGAAAGAATCCAATGGGGGTGAGGTGGAAATGGATTTGGGTCTTGGGTTTTGGATCATGGGTTTTGGATCATGGGTTGTTTAATCCCATGAATTTGTAAACAGTTGCCACCGATCGCGAGCGGGTTGCAACGCTTCCAACTTTCTTCTCTTTTGTCTTCTCAATTCTTCCAAGCTTTATTTAGTACTTAAAAACACAAAATTAATTAATACAAATATTTATTCTTGAAAATGGTAAAAATGCAGAATTTGGGATAATATATGACTTTGAAGCGCGAAAGATGAGTTAAGTGCCAATGAAAAGGTGTATGAATATGCAATATTTGGCACTCATCAAATACCCCCAAACCTGAATTTTACTTGTCCTCAAGTGAAACAGAAATCCAGAAATCCTAACTATATCACTGTCGCTGGTCTCTCGAATGCATTTAGCGTATGCACTAAGCCTTTAAACCCCTAGGTGTCCCTAGTGGACGAGTTGTAGTCTCGTGAGGGCCTACCAAAGATGTACCCACAAAACCTTCTCCAATTTCAGAGCATCCATAGAAATGTCTTCGTCTTCGGTCTTCAACTGTAGATGATGAACTTCGGAATTTCGTAGAACCATGAAAATTTGTAACCAATTTTTTTTTTGTAAGACCCGCTATACAGCTGGTCATCATTTTTTTTTAGTGACCCTCTACACAGCTGGTCATCAGATACCAACCACAAGATCCGATTTTTTTTTTTTTGAGACCCGCTACACAGCTGGTCTTAGAAGACAACAGAAGACCTGCTACACAGCTGGTCATAGAAACAAAAGACTGCAAGACCCGCTACACAGCTGGTCATAGAAAACACACTACAAAAAATGCAAAAGACTACAAAAGATCCTACAAAAGACCCGCTCCACAGCTGGTCATAAAAAAATGCAAAAGACTACAAAGGATCCTACAAAAGACCCGCTCCACAGATGGTCATAAAAGATGCAAAAGACTACAAAACTCCATATGCAAATACTCCCCCAAACCTAAATCTAACATTGTCCTCAATGTTTCAAAAGATAACAGAAACCACAACAAACTATGAGAACAAAACAAATTCGAAGGAAAGAGATTACCAGATGCCAAACCAGAGACAGTAGAGTATGTCCAAAGCAACCAAAAGAGGGAAGATATCTCTGGTATGTACGGGGGTGAACTTTTTAGTCCACATAGATTGGATCAGCAAGATGAGTTGTTTCAATCTCGGGTGGGATTGGTTCAAAGAACGGCTTGATCTCTGCCCATTGACCTTGAAGACATTCTTGGTTGTTACATCTTCTAGTTCTACAGCCCCATGGGGAAAATTGTTCGCACCACGAACGGGCTGTCCATTTAGAACGTAATTTTCCTGGAAAAAGGTGCGGTCGTGAGTTATACAATAGAACTTTCGGCCTGGAGTGAATGACTTGCGCAAAAATGCGTTTGTCATGGAACACCTTCATTCTTTGTTTGTACATTTTTGCATTATCATATGCATCATTTCTTAACTCTTCCAACTCATTGAGTTGAAGCTTCCTTTGGGTGCCAGCTTTATCTAGATCAAAGTTCAGTTTCTTTTTCAGACCAAATATGCACGATGTTCTAACTCTACAGGGAGATGACAAGCTTTACCGTACACAAGTCTGTAAGGGGACATACCAATGGGGGTCTTGTATGAAGTTCTATAGGCCCATAAAGCATCATTCAATCTTAAAGACCAATCTTTTCTAGACGGGTTAACCGTCTTTTCTAGAATGTGCTTAATCTCCCTATTTGAAACCTCTACCTGGCCACTGGTCTGTGGATGATATGGGGTTGCAACTTTATGAGTTATGCCATACTTACGGACTAAGGACTCAAAAGGCCTATTGCATAAATGTGAACCACTGTCACTGATTATGCTCTAGGGGTGCCAAATCGAGAAAATATGTTTTCCTTTAAGAACGAAAGTACCACCTTGTGGTCATTAGTTTTGGTTGCAATTGCTTCTACCCACTTAGAAACATAGTCAACAGCAACAAGAATGTACAACTTTCCTTCAGAGCTAGGAAATGGACCCATGAAATCAATGCCCCATACATCAAATAGCTCAACAATCAAAATAGGTTGTAAGGGCATCATGTTTCGTTTTGATATACTTCCCAATTTCTGGCACCGGTCACAAGAAATACATAATTCATGGTTATCCTTAAACAATGTTTGCCAGTAAAAACCACTTTGCAAGATCTTTGCAGCAGTTTTCTTTGCACTAAAGTGGCCTCCGCATGCTTGATCATGACAAAAATAGATGACATCCCTTTGTTCAGAGTTGGGGACACATTTCCTAATGATTTGGTCAGGGCAGTATTTGAACAGATATGGGTCATCCCATAGGAAATGTTTCACTTCGGCCAAGAACTTAGACCGGTCTTGTTTAGACCAATGAAGTGGCATCCTACCTGTAGCAAGGTAGTTCACGATGTCGGCAAACCATGGCATTTCGAAACTAGCATCGTTGTTCATCCTGGGAAAGATTCTCTAATAATCTCTCGATTCATCATGAGACTCGACATTCAATCTAGATAAGTGATCAAAGCAACAACATTCTCTGACCCTTTTTTATCTCGAATTTCGAGGTGGAACTCTTGTAACAAGAGTATCCATCGAATTAGACGAGCCTTGGCATCTTTTTTAGATAAAAGATATCTTAATGCGGCATGGTCAGTATAAATGATGATTTTAGATCCTATCAAATAAGATCTAAACTTATCTAATGCGAACACAACAGCTAGTAGCTCTTTTTCGGTTGTTGAATAGTTCATTTGAGCCTCATTCAGTGTCTTACTAGCATAGTAGATCACATAGGGGTGTTTTTTGACTCGCTGACCTAAGACAGCTCAACGACAAAAAATCGGATCGTCACACATGATTTCAAATGGCAATTTCCAATCTGGAGGTCGGACTATAGGGGCTGAAGTTAGAAGAGTTTTGAGCTCCTCCCAAGCATGCACACAAGTATCATCAAACACAAATGCAACATCTTTACTGAGTAGATTACACAAAGTGGTCTTGAGATCTTCTTGAATCTTTAATGAATCTACGGTAAAAACCAGCCTGGCCTAAAAATGATCTAACCTCCCTCAAAGAGCGAGGTTGCGGCAAGTTTTGAATGAGGTCGACTTTGGCTTTGTCTACTTCAATGCCTTTTCCAGAGATGGTATGTCCTAGAACTATGCCTGAGTTCACCATAAAATGACATTTCTCCCAATTCAACACCAAATCTTTTTCCTTACATCTAATCAGCACGCGAGTGAGATAGTTCAAACATTCATCAAAAGATGATCCAAACACAGAGAAATCATCCATAAAGATCTCAAGGAAGTTATCTATCATATCAGAAAAAATGCTCATCATACAACGCTGAAATGTAGCTGGTGCGTTGCACAACCCAAAGGGCATACGGCGATAAGCAAATGTTCCAAATGGACATGTAAATGTAGTCTTTTCCTGATCTTCGGGTGAAATATGAATCTGGTTGTAACCAGAAAAACCATCCAAGAAACAATAGAATCTACGCCCAGACAATCGTTCAAGCATTTGATCTATGAATGGAAGAGGGAAGTGATCTTTCTTTGTAACTGCATTGAACTTCCTATAATCAATGCAAACTCGCCACCCTGTGGTTACTCGAGTAGTGATTAACTCATCTTTATCGTTTTGAACTACAGTAACTCCTGACTTTTTCGGCACAACCTGAATGGGGCTAACCCATTTGCTATCTGAGATTGGGTAGATGATACCCGCATCAAGAAGCTTTATAATCTCACTCTTAACAACCTCTTTCATGTTAGGATTGAGACGCCTTTGCATCTCCCTAGATGGTTTAGCATTGTCCTCAAGGTTTATATGATGCATGCAATCAGTGGGACTTATGCCTTTAAGGTCCGAGATGGTCCATCCTAAGGCTTCTTTATGCTCCTTAAGTACTTCTAAAAGTTTACTTTCCTGTTCTGTATCTAAGGCAGATGAAATGATTACAGGCAAAGTATTATAAGGTCCCAAAAATGCATATTTAAGAGTATCAGGCAATGGTTTCAGTTCGAGCTTTGGTGGCTCAACAAGAGAGGGAACAGACTTGGATTCCAAGAGTGGAAGTGGTTCCACTCTAGCTTTCCACTTAGTCATGTCCATAAGTGGTGTAGATTCAAGCAAAGTATTCACTTCACTTATGTATTCATCATCAAACAAATCCAAGTCAAAATTATTCAAACAAGCATCCAAAGGGTCAACAGACATGCTACTAGACAACGAATCCTGAATCAAACTTTCAATCATGTTGATTTCATGCACATCATTATCATCATCAAGATCTAAATGTTGTTGGCTAGTATTGAAAACATTCAACTCCACAGTCATATTACCAAATGACAACTTCAACACTCCATTACGGCAGTTAATGATTGCATTGGACGTTGCTAAGAAGGGACGTCCCAAAATGACAGGAATGTGACTGTCAGGGTTTTGCACAGGTTGAGTATCTAAGACGATGAAGTCCACAGGAAAATAAAACTTATCAACCTTAATCAAAACATCTTCTACCACACCACGTGGTACTTTGACGGATCTGTCCGCCAATTGCAGAGTTATAGGTGTTGCCTTCAACTTTCCAAGACCTAACTGCACATATACTGAATATGGTAGTAAATTCACACTTGCCCCTAAGTCTAGCAACGCCTTCTTAACCGTTTGGTCACCTATTTTTCATGTGATAGTTGGACTACCTGGGTCTTTAAACTTAGGAGGTGTGTTTCTTTGAATGATTGCACTCACTTTCTCAGTGAGAAAAGCACGCTTATGCACATGAAGCTTTCGCTTTTGTGTGCACAGATCCTTAAGGAATTTAGCATAAGCAGGGACTTGTTTGATTGCATCAAGAAATGGGATGTTGATGTTAACTCGTTTGAACATTTCCAAAATCTCATTGTACTGTATACTCTCTTTTTGCTGCACCAATCTTTGTGGGAATGGAGCAACAGGTACATGAGATGGTGCAGAGACATTAGAATTATGGGAATTCTTATGTTGCTCAGATTTGTCTTAAACAATAGGTGTTTTATGTGGGATTTTATGCACTGGTGAGTCTGATGTAGACTCACTCGAATGTGGTACACCTACATTGTTTTCAACAACTTTACCACTACGAAGAGTGGTGACAGCATTTACTTGATTATGTGAGGCCTCATTTCGAGTTGAATTTTCTCGCCGATATACATTTTTTGGATTTTGTTGGGGCTGACTAGGGAGTTTTCCTTTGTCTCTTTCATTCAATGCTTCACAAATTTGACCCATTTTAAGTTCTAGACTTGTAAAACGTTGGTCTGTGGTCTTTTGGAGTTGTACCAAATTTTGGGTCAACAAACCGAAACTTTCTTCGAAGCTAGGCTTTTTATCTACAGGGTACTGCACATGTGGTTGCACTTGGGGTTTTCTAGGATAAGGGTATCCTTGGTTATTATTTGATGTTCCCCCTTGGACGGGCCCTTTAGACCATGAAAGGTTAGGGTGATTTCTCCACCCTGGGTTGTAGGTCTGAGAATATGGGTTGTTCTCTTGCCTTTGGTACAAAACATTGGCTTGCTCGGTTTTAGACTCTTGAAATGCATGGAGGTCTGGACAAGTGTCCACTAGATGGTCTGAACTATGGCATGCGGCACAAGTGGCCATTTCAATTTGACTACGGAGAGTAGGGATATTAGTTTTTCTATTCTTTTCTAGTTCTAGCTTTTCTATTCTCCTGGCCAAGGATGCCATCTTTGCACTTCCTTCGAAGTCAGAGTCAATTCTATGAACATTGGATGCAAGGGTAATCCTATTTCGTTCACGGGGGATTCCCCGCTGCTTTGAGTCTTTTCAGCGACTTCGATTAAGAAATCCCAAGACTCATCAGCACTTTTTTCAATAAATTGACCATTGCACATGGTCTCAACTGTAGTTCGGTTCTTGACATCTAAGCCTTCATACAAAATTTGCACAAGTCTCCATTTTTAAAAACCATGGTGAGGACATTGGAGCAATAATTCATTAAATCTCTCCAAATATTTTGCCAAAGTTTCCTCCTCTAATTGCACAAAACTATTCAGATTTTGACGAATTGTCGTAGTCTTATGGTTTGGGAAGAACTTTTTGAAGAACTCTTTCGTAAGAGCATCCCATGTATGAAATGACTGTGGCTGTTTAGCACACAGCCAAGTCTTGGCTTTGTCTATCAAAGAAAAAGGAAAAAGTTTCATTTTGAGGTGCTCATCCGTCATTTGGTTGATCCGAAGAGTCCCACAAATTTCCTCGAACTCTCTCACATGGTGGTAGGGATTTTCAGCTTCAACCCCTTTAAATTTAGGCAACATATTGAGGATACTTTCCTTTAGCTCAAATTGTCCATCAATAGCTGGTAAGACAATGCACGGGGACTGGGTTTTCCTCGTTGGGTACATGTAGTCCTTTAGACTACGGACTGGGTTTACTGGTTCTCCCATTGTTTTGGATGGGTTTGGACTGTCTGCCTCAGAACTATGTATTTCAATTAACTCTTCTTGACTGATTCTAACTAGTCGGCGTGTATGGTCTCTAAAAGACACAATCATAGCCTAGCTAGCACATCAAGCATGTTAACCATTCACCTAGAAGGCAAGTTCTATGCAATCACAAACAAGGATGACTCCACCACAGTAAACCTACTGATTTCTAGCAAACAAAAAGCATGATGGATCCACTTAGATTATTTTCTAGACCAGCTTCTAATCCTTCGAAAGGGAATTCGTTACAATCTGAGCAAACCCCTCTGTAATCAATCCGAGTTTAAGTAAATTGAATAGAGGCGAGGGAAGCTTCTAGAGCTTTGATACCCAAGGCCTCACCGTATTACAAGGCGAGCGCGCATCACGCATTCAATTTACAGAAACCGTCATGAACTTCGAAGTATGCTTAAAGAGTAACCAATATTTTTCAAATGACTTTCCTACTAAGCTCGTTACATTATAGGTCTTGTTCTATTCAAAATTTAAAAGCTTAGGTTCGCGTATGTATCGTTTTCCTAAGGCGGGCAAGAAGATAACGGTGATGAAATCCGAACCCTTATCTTGTATGGCCAGTCCTTGCCCTTTACTAGGAAAATAAAGCAGCCGTATTCAATTCCTCAACATATATGCAAATGAAGGAATACAGTAACTCGCTAACAAGGGATTCGCGAGTGTTTCGACAAACTTACCTCCCGTTCCAGACGGGGGATGAACCGTTGTTGTCGACTCGGGCCACAACTCCTATGTCATGAACGAACCCGAGGGGCCGAGGTGATATTGTAATCATCATCCTTCTCTGCAAACAGTTGATATTTAATAATGCCCTTCTGTAGGGTTTAAAAATAAAAAATAAAAATAGAATGTCCAAGTCCAAAGTCCAAAATAAAGTGCAAAAGAAAAAAAATTTACAAGAGTAGAGGAATCCTAATACAATAAAATAAACTCTTTTTTTTTTTTTTAATTTAAAATAAAAACTTCTTTCGCTTCCTTTCCTTCGCCTTTACAACAGCTACTCCGGCACCTGTTGAGCTCAAAAGAGGTAGTTAGGGTTTCGAAGTTTTAAAGCAAAAGCAAAAATTTAAAATAAAAAATAACAAAAAAATAACAAAAATAAGTGTAAAATTGACTGTGAATAGTTGCGCTGCTACAGTGATATGTGAACAGTTCCAGGAGATGAAAAATGAATAGTGCCAGGAGATGAAAAATGAACTACACCACTACCGAGTCCCCGGCAACGGCGCCAAAAACTTGGTAGGCTCGGAAAGATACCTACTTCTATGTATAAACTGCAAGTGCACAGTGTCGACAAGCAACACAGGGCAAGCACAGGTCGAACCACAGAGACTTGGAGAGTGTAGAAGTTGATTCTAAATCCTGATTCAGAGAGTAACCAAAAGGGGTTTGTTTTTGTCGATACGACGATATGATTTTCAAGTGATTGAAATAATAAAAGTAAAAGATGCAAATAGCAAGATATGTAAACAATGATAATATGGATACTAGGGTATTCAAATCCACCAATAACCTATGATATGCATTCAACTTGTAATATTATTCTTGTCCTTATAGTAGATTCAAGTATACCGTATAACTAAGGTGTTTCTCCAATGGATAATTTAATCACAACTAAAGTATTTCTCCAAAGCATTAATTGTCTAATTAAGCACAACTAATCTAAAGATCAATATTTGGTTAAGCATGAGTTGTAGCATAATCAACATAGAGATATTCTAACTACAATGGATACATGGCATACATTGTGAGAGCAAGATGTTGACAAACTTGGATTAAATTATATCTTTAAACAATTCTAAACTTTCAAGAACAAGATACAAGATATGAATACATACCAATGAGATTAGGGCTTCATCTAAACCCTAGTAAATGAAACTAGAACATGAAGAACATTACAACAAAACTTAAATTTGATAAACTAACATGAACAAGCTATTCTTGGATGGTTTTTCAACACAACAACCCTCTCTATTTATACACAAAATTCCCTCAAGCACTTGGATCCGAATTTTGGCACTCATCCACTCAACAAAACATGTTTTCTTAATTGATGGAATATATTTGGTTGTGGGAAACAAATTGGGAGTGATTGAGTGAGAGAATGGGGGTGAGGTGGATGTTTTGGAAAGAATCCAATGGGGGTGAGGTGGATGTTTTGGAAAGAATCCAATGGGGGTGAGGTGGAAATAGATTTGGGTCTTGGGTTTTGGATCATGGGTTGTTTAATCCCATGAATTTGTAAACAGGTTGCCACTGATGAGCGAGCGGGTTGCAACGCTTCCAACTTTCTTCTCTTTTGTCTTCTCAATTCTTCCAAGCTTTATTTAGTACTTAAAAACACAAAATTAATTAATACAAATATTTATTCTTGAAAATGGTAAAAATGCAGAATTTGGGATAATATATGACTTTGAAGCGCGAAAGATGAGTTAAGTGCCAATGAAAAGGTGTATGAATATGCAATATTTGGCACTCATCACGCCGCCACCATCCTTCTCCGCCATCATTACCACCACCAGCAGCACATCCAGAACAATACCTCGATTTTTCATTTTCTGAATCTACATGATTCAATTCAACATTAAGAATTTTATGAGCTTAATTACCCAAAAATCGAATCAAAAGAAACAAACAAACAAAAAAGAATCAATTCAAAACTTGGGAAACAAAATTCACATATAATCTTTGAAAAACCAATTTTTCTAATAAACTATCGAAACCCATTTATATTAATACTCATACATTTAATGATACACATTTTTCTGCCTTTTAGAAATTAAACGCAACTTGATGTTCCTCCTGTTTTTTAGTTGCAGTTAATAGAAGAAAAAAAATAAGAAGATAGAGAGAGAGAGGAACGGGGAAGAAGAAAGAGAGTGAGAGACCTGCTTAGTTTCCCACATTAAAGATAAGAATATTTACATGACAACACGTGTTTGGGTCAAACTTTCTAAATATTGGGCATATGAAGTGGCAGCAAATGGACACCTTTTCTAAATAGGTTAGGTTTAAACAGCTAATTGACACCTAGCTCTCCAGATATGGGGTACATGAAGTGGCAGCCCTTAAGTGAAGGTTCAGCTGGTGATAGCCCTGAGTAAAACTAATGGGTTTTCTTAGTATTTTTGACTGATTCTTGGTCACCCCTTAACCTGTATTGGTGGCTCCTAATAGCACTTGATGCGAAATGACTATTTTAGGTGCAAGTGTTTGTACTTAAGTAAAGTTAGTAATAAACAATCTCATGGCACGAGATATCCCATTTGTGCTAGCGTCATAAAAATTCGGTGTCATTATGGCACGAGATATCCCATAAAAAATTCGGTGCTGGTCATGCTGGATGCAGTCCCATTACATCGATATTTTGTTTTTCTTCGGTCGGCCCCCTCACCGTGGAAGCGTTGTTCTAGTTAGTTAGTTGCATATACAATGCTTGAATCTTCGTTGTTTGGACATTTTAACTAAATGTTTTTTGAAATTTGAAAATTGACTGGCAAAAAAAATGGCTAAATGTAACAGAAAGAAAAAAGAAAGATGAGATTACATTGTGCCAAGAAATGAAAAGCGAGGTGCATGTGATAGTACTATTGACCACATTGCTCGGGTCTGATTCTAAGATAACATTTTGCATTATTCTGTTAAATTTCTTTTTCTTTTTGGAGGTTAAATGTAGTTCATGAGACTAGGGGTTGGGACCATGGGCTTAGATTCTGCCATAATAGCTGATAATATTAGTATTTGACTCATGTGACATGTCTATACTTTGGCTTAGTTACCAATAGAAAAGGAAAGAACCCTAATTTGGAGCATACAAGAAAATTTGGGGGCATATGGAATAAGACAAAAAAAAGGGGGGGCCAATAGTATTTTTTAGGGTAGCCCTTATCCCCTCATTTCAAAAATATAAAAATGCCCTTGACTGCTTAGTTTTAAATTAGTGTTAATTTGATTGATTAGTTGTTAATGATTATAGTTAGTTTAGTGTTTATTTAGGATAATAATTGACTTTTTAATGAGAGTTAGTGATTTTTTTAGAAGAAGAAAAGAAGAAGAAGAGGAAAAAAACCTTTTTTTCTTTCTTTGAGATCTTTGTGATTATTGAGAGATGTCTGATCCAAATTCGAGTGAGGAAGGTGAATCTTCAGCACGTAAACCTAACATATCAATTACGATGGAGATCCGGAGATGGATTATTTGTAGCTTGAATTCACCAAAAGTTTTGATTTGTGTATGTAATTCGGCGCAATAGAGTTAGGTTCGGCAGATAATTTGTATGCCGAACCTTGATAAATAAGAACAATTCGGTTTGTACGATTGAATTCTTTATAAGCCAAACTGTCATAGAATTATTTTCGCACCAAATAAATTCCATGGTTCGGCTTAAAGAGGATGTGCTAATGAGCCGAACTTCAAAGATAGGCTTTCAAATAGTATTGCGAATGAGCCGAACCTAACCCCAAGCGATAGTGAAGTCTACTAATGGAGAACATCAACGTCCAAATTAAACTCATTCAAATCAATGATATATTATTGTCATCTTCAAGAAAATAAAAAGACCAAAACAACGCATAAAGAATGAGGCCATTCCGACATCGGACGAAGAAGTTATGGCCAAAATAAAATCTAAAAACTTGAGAGTACAGAGATAAGTTCGGCTGTTAACTCATCATCACGAGTTAGCCGAACCTGGAGCATACAAAGCAAGATTTTTGAAGTGTTTACAGAGATAAGTTCGTCTTAAAAGTAATCTAATCGAGTCAGCCGAACCTGACAACCACCTGGGGTAAATTTCATTTATCAGGTTCGGCCGGGAAATATTGGCAAGGTATTAGCTGAACCTGACACTGTGATGGGGAAAAAATTGACTTTTATCTCAAGGAGAAACGGTTTCGGAAGGATTCTAAAGCCTAACTTTGAGAGCTCTTATAAGAAAATCCTTAAGAAGAGATCTTTCAATCTTTATCATCTCTTTACACCACATTTTATCATTCATAATATCTTCCACATCATAAAAAATACATCCAAAGGTTTAAAACGACATGCATCAATTTTGAGAAGAAAAATCAAGTTAGAGGTTCGCGATCACCACCATATTAATCATCCCGTCCTCCCCCTCCACCACCATCTTCATCATCACCTCATACTACACCCTTATTTTCATCATTATCATCCTCTTGTTCTACAGGCAAACATCCACCCGTGTCATTTCGCCTTTTCCCTGCATGCAAGTTTTTGGTGCCACCACCTCGAGGTTTGGGAGTTCTTGAATTAGAAGGAGTCACTTCCATTGTTCTCCTTTTAAGATTATCTTTGAATTTTCTCGGATGGGTGCTAAAACAAATGATACACCTTAATTAATTTTCCAAACTAAATAAATATGACTCTACTAAACAATGTGATAAGTCACCTATAAAAGGACAAGTTTATAGGAAGCTATTAGCTATACACAGAGTAAAGTTCGACATATTCGATATTTATCAAAATGAGCCGAACAATATGCCCAAAAGTTCGGCGCATTATCGTACAAAAAATATTATAAGACGAACACAAAGGTTCGGCATAATCGATTTTCAAAACATCAGCCGAACTGTTCTTCGTCTGTAAAAAAAAATGAAGTTCGGCTGCTAAATTTCAGCCGAACACTACTCTGGAACTTCCAAAACCCAGAGGAATCATCGATTACATGTCACAAATCAATGAAATACGAAAAACCAAGCAATGGTTTTGTGGGAAATACCTTTCTATGTGCAATTTTAAAGAATCGGGCTATATTTCTCGCTCTCCAACACCAATCATTCCACTATCCTCTTCATCACCATCTTTTCCAAAAACCCTAGATTGAGATGCTACAGAAGCAATACCAGGATTCGGCACCATATTTCTAGGGCATCGCTTAACACGAGGTGCCATTAATGTGTTTAATCGAGAACTTAATCGAACAAAGAAATTTTCAGAATTTTGTTTGTGTTTTTGGAGAAGAAGATGAGAAGAAGAGTGAGAGAGAAGGGTTAATTAGTAATGGTTAGTGAGTTAATTAGTAGGTGGTTGGTTAATTAGTGGGATTATTTTAGGATTAAAATTTAATTAAGTGGAAGGGTAGTAATGTAATTTAAACTAGGCATGGGTATTATAGTAACTTAACCATCATTAGGACGGCCCTTATAATTTTTGCATTGGGTGCCTTCTAAGTGTGTATGCCCCGAAATTTTGTTGTATGCCCCAAATTAGGGTTCAAAGGAAAACAAAAAATTAGAGGCATGTTGCTGTTGTGACACAATGTCATGTCAGGGAAATGGGGATTAACAAATGGTTAACGACTACTCGGACTGATTCTATCAAATCAAAAAGAAAGAAATTAAAAAGACAACTCGATCAGATGGATGTCTTTGTCTATGTCGACTCTATATCTTCTCGCCTTTTCGATTTTACTGTCATTTTGGTAGCACACGGACTCATTCCGTTCTCTGTATGGCCACCTCTCTTTTACAAATAGATTAAATTTTATTGTACTTCATTGGAAAAAAAATGTTTTTGCTTGTTTTTATTTTTGTTTTCTGCCCTGCACCCAGCAACATTGTAGTCTCATGTAGTTATATCGTTATATAGTTCATACGGAAGTCATTAAACATGGTTTAGTTTGTGTAGGCTTAGTGTGAGGAAACATGGTTGAGATTATAGAAGTGATGTCAATGAGAGCTCATATTCCCTCTCAAGCTACATCTCAATATGTGCAACAAAGGGCCAGTGTTGTTGCATCTCCGCCACCTCCACCTCCACCTCCACCATCTTCTCAAACTGAGGTCAAAGAAAGTATGAAGCGGAAGAGAACAAACCCAACCTCTATGAATCCTGAATCATAAAAAAAAAATATACAGAAAAAGTATGAATCATGAATTTAGGCTTGAAAGTTTCAAGTTGAAACTAAAGCAAACTACATTCAGTTTCTTTGTGAATATTTTTTCAATGGCGATTTCTATTCCCACCACTAAATTCAATTTTTTAAAACTATGGTCTTCTTCGTGTAGTCCTTCATCGCAATCGTCTTGGGTTTCATTGGCAAGGAGGAATGTTCTGATCTCTGTACATTGCACTGCCAATCAACAACTGCAGGTACAACATGCAATTCTTTAAAAATCTTATCTTGTTTTGAATTGGAATAGAGTAATCTAGGTTGGATATGTAGCGCGAACATAGTGTAGAATTCATTAGCATCACTTGGGTTACTGAGAGAGAACTTGTGAAATGAAACATAAGATTAGTTGCATCACTGCACAGTACCAATGCTTTTAGACTAGATTAGTAGTAAAACAAAATACCACACGGTTAGGGGAGTCTTTAGGCAGACATGAAATAGTGTGTCAGGGGTGTTTGTCAAAGTGCTGAATGTTTTCTTAGTTGCTGTGTTTGAAGCTGCCTCAGTGGCTCTTGGTATTGAAATTTTTTGCTAAACTTGAATTTGAAAATCTTTTGAGTATTTAAATTGAAAATCTTTTGAGTATTTTTGTTTGTTTACGGGATTACACACGCATTCAGGTTATGATCAGATTATAGGGTAGTCTTTTATAGTTTTTCATACATATATTTCCTGTTTCTTGATTACTAGGTAGAATTGGACTTCCACTAAATAGGTTTTGAAACTAAAGATAGGACTATTTTGATGCTTTTGAGTATTGCGAAAGGTTGGCTTATCCTGCTGCAGTATCTATATTTAAGACATAGAAGACATGGTTGGATGCCGTTAATCTTAGAGCATATCAAACACAGAGAGGTCTACAAACAAAATGGATAACTGTCCTGCTTCTAAATTTACCAACGCAGGCCCTCTTCCCCCTTGCTGACTTTACTATTTGCTGTTAAGGACATGAGGCAGACAGTTGTTGTTGGCGTCATCAAGGAAGTTGATAAGGACCCTCTGGCAAGAAGAACTCCACAGGGATGGTGCTAAGAGGGTTTGCAGAAGGGATTTTTCTTGTTTTCTTTACTAGTAGTCAGTTTTATTTTTGGTTTGCTTTGATTCGATCTTTAGTTTTCTTTGTTTTGTCGGGCATCCAGATGCAAACCTGGGTGCTTGACAGCCGGTGGAAACAAAATAACTGTGTGTTTAATAGGTTGGGTTTGTTTCGGTATATTCTACCAGTTAGTCCCTTTCAATCCAGGTCCAAAACTCAGACAAGCTTCACAATATCCAAGATCGGATGGAATTAAGCCATAACCGTGTTAAGTTTCCAAAAAATCAAGGAATTGATCTTGAAAATTTGTTGTGCCTAAGTTTTTAAGTTTCTTAGATTTTGAAGGTTCCCGATACCTGAAAATCGTGGGAATAGAAATCGCCATTTTCTATTTACACACAGTATCAAAAAAAAAAAAAACGGTTATACCCGCCACCCTATCCTACCCAACCCGCCTATTAATGGGTCGGGTAGGATATTACCCGTTTAATGGCGGGTAGGGTGGCGGGTAAAAAATTTCTTACCCGCCAGTTAGCGGGTAGGGTGGCGAAATGGGCCATATCCTACCCACCCTACCCGTTGTGCATCCCTAATTAGGGTTTTTGCTCGCACGTAGAGTTTTAAAATAATAATATTTTAATATTTATCGTGAAAATCCCGGACGGTCGTGGGATCATTTGACTTTTTTGGCTTTTTGAAGATTTAAGCAACATTGGAGAAATATTGGAGAAATACGGAAAACTAAGAATTTTCTCAACCAAGAGAGTTTCAAGAGGTGTGGGAAATAATAAATAAAGTAAAAAAGAAAATATGGAGAGGTGTGGGATCGACCGTGGTATGGACGGCTGGTGGTCCTGGTGAGTGTGTGCACCTCTTAATTCTTTTTTTTTCCCATTCCTATTTTGTATAAGTCTCCATATATCCTCGTTCGTTCATATTTTTGGGTGCTCATTCGTGAATTATTGCTTAGTACACTCGCACCATTTTCTTTGGCCTTACTCGGCGGTGGCCCATATGCCCGAAAATTGAATATTTATCACTAATCCATGGAATCCCGCCAGTAAAAGCCATGAGTTGAAGTAATGAAGTATTATGATGAAAATAAAATATTTTCTAGGAATTCGTGTTGATGAATATTGCGCTATAATTAATTAATTGATGGGTCTCTACTAGCAGGCGAGCTGTCTAGGAGCATTATATTTATTCGATAATTAAGGTATGAGATAGTTGAAGCATCATACTAGTTCTGAATGTTTATTTTGTATAGTTAGGGAACATTTGCGACATGTTGAAGACGTTATTTCTCTATACTATTGGTCAACCCATCTAGGAGTCGTCCAACCATTTTCGATTTTATACATAAGAAAATACTGAAATTGTTCAATTTTGATGAAATATGCAAAATATTGAAAGCTCAAATGAGAGGCTTTAATGATTGCGTATTTATGTATGATCTGAGAGGATATACACTCATTCAGAGATTATTGTGACATGAGCTTTCATGTCTAAATTCTAAAATATGAACTTCACATACACGTCCGAAGCTAGGTCATAAATATGCAAAATTATGATTTTAGCCTTTGTTAAAATCCACCATCAACAACATATTATTGCTAATCGTATAGATCGTCAATCTATCATTTGGTGGTTTTCTTCAAGATCTGAATATGATAGATTATAAACATAGATTTGATTATCTTGATAATTTAGATCTTGGTTGAGCTAACCAAACAAAGGAGTTTATATTATTTAAATGGAATAACCTTTGTTTTACTCAACTACATCTCTGATTTACTTCTTGAGGTTGATAGAGTGGTTATCGAGTACAGATTAGTCCTTTACCGTTTCAGAATATGGTCCACAAGAGTTGAGTGCAAGAAGTAATCACGGATGGTGAAGCAAATTAAGATAGTGAACTCTATCTTAGAAATCACGTGTGCTGGCTGGATTGGTTTTAAGCACAAGGATACTGAAGGAACTAGGTATATAGGGTTAGTTTACTTGGTCTCAACTATACGAAGTTTGTAATAGTCTTTGTACATCGGATTCATTCTAAGAGTATTTAAAACTGGACTAGGTCCCTGGTTCTTCTGCATTTGTGGTTTCCTCGTTAATAAATTCTTGTTGTTTTCTTTTACTTTATTTTTCGCATTATAATTATTGTTTTAATTATTGTTTTAGTTATTGTAAATTAATTCTACATTAATCAAAATACTTGGGTTTGATCTCTATAGTTACGTTCGACTTCAATATTTATTCTACATATATACCTTGTGGTTGATATCTTCTTGACGGTCTCTATCTATATTAGATCATGCAAGGAATCTATCATATAGGTTGATATCGAAAAGATTGTGGTGTACTTGGTACCCTCGTCATTTTAATTTTTATCTGAGCAGGCAAACACGATAAGGATCTAATAATTTGTGCTTGGTGTGATTTAACCTATAAGACAATGAATTTGGGTTCAGTTAACGTACCACTAAGATTTGATGGTACTAACTATTTGTGGTGGAAGTATGCCATGAGATTTTTCTTCAATCACGCGATTTTTATATTTGGATATTAGTTGTTGATGGGTATGATCGTCCTTAAGTGGAAAATTCGAAAACTGAGTTTAAACGCTTAGTTTTATACTCAAGTGAAGAAAATGATCTCTCCAAGTAAAATTCAGATGGTTTGAATGTCAAAATACACGCAGTAAGCCGATACCTTCAGCATCATGTCTCCACGTGTTAAACTTCCAAGGAAGCTTGGGATAATCTTGAAACTGTATTTGAATGTAACATCATAAAAAGAAGCTAGAACTTCAAACTCTCACTTATGATTAGGAAACATGTGTATGGATGATAACAATACCTTTGAGGAGTTTCACGTAAAAATATATGAGATTGTCAGTTTTTCTTTTTTTTTTAGGAAAATTTTTTTCTGAAAAGGATATAGTATGCAAAATTCGTGTACCATTACCATCTAAATACGAGTCTAGGAAACACGCAATCATGGAAACAAACTACCTTTTGACACTTTTTCGAATCTCTCTTGTTGGAAATCTAAAGATCTTTAATCATGAGTGAAAAAGCAGGGGTCTAACAACCTCACCTAATATTTCGATTAGCAATCTGTATGGACTAACTCTAATATACTTTTAAGAGAATAAACTAGACAGTCAGACTCAATCTTAATAAAAAGTAAATCAAGGAAGAAACCGCAAATGAAGAAAAACCCCGGGACCTAGTCCAAATTGAACACCACACTGTATTAAGCCGGTACAGACACTAGCCTACTACAAACTAACTTCGGTCTGGACTGTAGTTGAAGCCTAATCAATATCATACTGATTCAAGGTACAATTGCGCTTCTTACAGCTCTGATCCAAGCAGAATACTACGCACTTTATTCCCTTAGATGATCTCACCCATAACCAAGAGTTTCTATGACCTTAAGTCGAAGACTTTAATAAACAAATCTGTATCACACAGAAAAGTCTATGATAATAGATAAATCTGTCTCCCACAGATAAACCTACGAGTTTTGTTACGTCTTTTTATAAAATCAAGGTGAACATGAACTAATCAATAACCCGGACTTATATTCCGGAAGAACATCCTAGAATTATTGATCACCTCATAATAATATAAATTGTATGGTAGCGAAACTAGATATTGTGGAATCACAAACGATGAGACGAATATGTTTGTGATTTCTTTTTATCTTGCCCTATTAAAGATATAATCTCAAGCCAATTATTTAATTGAACTCGTACGATATAAAATGGCAAGATCAGATCGCTCAACTACAAGAGAAGTAGTTTCGTCTGGCTTCACAATCCCAATGAAGTCTTTAAGTCGTTAACCGATAGGGTCTCGAGAAGAAACCTACGGTTAAAGGAGAATCGACTCTAGCAAATTCACTAGTATCACAAAGGAGGTATGGGGATTAGTTTTTCCAATTGCTAGACGTCTCCTTTATATACTTTTCAAATCAGGGTTTGCAATCTAAGTTACCTTGATAACAAACCATTCAATATTTACCGTTAGATAAAATACCTGATTTATCCAAGCTAATATCTTTCAACCGTTAGATCGAAACTTAGCTTGCCAAACACAAATGAAATGTATTTCATTTATGTTTGAGTAACCGTACCTAAACGTGTACATTTTGTTGGTTCACAAATAGTTAACCAATGGTTAGCCATATGAGCACTTTCATATCAACCATATTCATCTTCTTCACAACTTGTTCAAATGACTAAAAAGAACTAGTTGAAGAGTTGTTCAATTGCGTAGATATTTATACATAGACACAATTGAAACAAAATCGGTTTGATTCACTTGAATCAATTCATGGACAATATAGCCACGGTTTGCAAAGATTGCATTCCTTATTAATTTATTGTTTAAGTCCATGAGCTAACCAATTTGAGAAATATAACCATCTTGGGTATATGTGTACCTTAGCTACCGGATTTGAGTTTACAAACTCATCGGAAAATTTCGGTTCAAAAACTTCGGTGGGTACACGTACGGGTACGCGTACCTAAGGTGATTGGTTTACTAGTTTGCAAACTACAAACTCAGCAAAAATTCTCAGTTCAAGAACTTCTGCCAGTACGCGTACCCAACCTATCTCCTTCACCAATACCATATGCACACATATGCACACACTTGGTTTCCGGTACATGGATTTATACACTAATATGCGAACATACTATATATTCTTATATCCATAGGTGGTTACGTAATCTCAACTCTACATTTCAATCATTGAAACATTCTTCTATAATGTTATAATAGTCGTTAGACATACGAATCGACTATCGTCATCAAAGCTATTTTCAAGATTGAAATGTCATCATGACTTTCATCACGGGTAAATAAAAGTGGTTAAAGCGAAATCTTACCAACACATATTTCGAGAAAAAGATAGGCGAGTAAACTCGGCTCGAAATAACAAATGTGTATGTATGAAAACTATCATACTTATATGATTGTTGTCTCAAGAGTAAGAGATATATAGACTTTTGAGTGCTAGATAAGTTCAAGGCTCCACATACATTTTTGGTCGGATGAAGTTCCAATGGTTCCTTGAGTAGTTCTTCATCTTCGTAAGAAAATCGCCATGGAGTCTGGAGCTCAACTATACTTAACTATCTTAGACTGAGACTTAGTCATAAGTAAACTAGAAATCAAGACGTATAGTTTTCATCACTAATATTGACAAACATGCTTGAGATAGCAACGCATGTGATTTTGACCGATCAATGCTCTAACAATGAGTCCCAATCCAATCAGCCTAGGGGTATTGCTTTTAAAGTGGAAATAAACTAAAAGGTTCCAATTAAGAAAGAAAAGGTTAGATTGACAGATAATCCAAATGAACAAATTATAGGAGATTCAGGTGACGATATTGATTCAACCATTTCATTAATTACTAGACAATTTCGAGATCTCTTAAAATTTAGGAATAAGAGATTCGTTGAGGATAATCATCATCCTACTCGTCCTCATGATCGGTTCTGGCCAAGAACAAAAAGAATCAAGGGTAAGATGATGAATATCAGTCACGGTGCTTCAATGTAAAGGTTTTGGTCATTTAGCTAAAGATTGTCCTAATATGAGAAAATACACTAGAAGAAAGGTTCTTGTTGCAACTCTTGATGAGATATCAGACTCACACAACTCTGAAGAAGAGGATGCAAGTAATATTGTACTAGTTGTGTAATTATTTCTCTCTTGCTCTATTGATAATCCAACCATTTTGAAAATGGATAATTTTTCGATGTTAGGAATATTCTAGAAAAAAGGGAAAAGGACAAAGTGCTCGACTGTCGAAAAACCAAGAACAACTAAGATTCTCTCATGAAAGTTCGGTAATTAATTTGTTCATAATCGTGATCAATGGTTTATTTTCAAAAGGGAAGTTCATTTTCTAAAACGAAGAGTTGAACGAATTTTGGACATGGTAAATAATTTTGGTTCTGACACATATCATCCGAAAGATAGATCTCCAGTGTTATCCTTTCCTCGAGATTTTGATTATCACGAAAGTCCAAAATATTGTTAATGTACCGAGGTAGTAAGATAAGTCTTAAATAACATAATTTAATAGATTTGGAATACTATATGAAAACGCAGGGGATACCAAATACACCCAACTTTTTTATTCGGCAACCTGTATAGACAAAACTTAACACAATTGCAAGTAGACCAACTTAATGATCCTTGACAATATATATAGAGTTAATATCTCAACCTCTACTCAATCAGTATGTATATAGGGACAAGGTCCGTGAACCTGATTGTTAAGCAGAGTACTTGGACGATCTCAAATATCAATATCCAAGATCAATCTAGTTGTATCCAAATAATTCAATTGTAATTTTGTCAAATGATTAAACTTGTTATCTATATTATACAAATTCTATAAGAAATTATTCTCGTTGAATACGTATAAACCTGTGTAAATCAAATTATAAAGATAAATAATATAATGCGAAAAAGGAAAAACACCAGATACCAAAAATTTTGTTAATGAGGAAACCACCAAAGCAGAAAAAACCTGGGGCCTCGTCCAAGCTGAACACCACACTGTATTAAGCCGCTACAGACACTAGCCTACTATCATACTTCGAACTGGAATGTGGTTGAGACCGAATCCACCCTCCAAGTGATTCAGTTACAGTTGCGCTCCTATGTCTCTTGAACCTCGTAAGGTTCTACGCACTTGATTCCCTTAGCTATCTGACGTCCTTTACATCCTAAGAGTTGCTTCAGCCGAAGTGAAGACTTTTGATACCAATATGCCTCTAACAGATAAGCCTATTTTATTTCCGTTTAGATCAAAGATCAAGGTGTGGAAATCTGTATGCAATAGCAATCTAGCAAACCTCACAAATCCGGAACTTACAACTCCCGAAGAGAATCCTAGATTCTTAACCACCTCGCAAGAACAATCGTCGAAATATCAACTAAGATTAGTGTTTAAATATATATCTTGAGGAATCACAAACTCTAAGACGAAGAGAACTTTGTGATTACTATATATCTTTCCTGAATGAGATTATGAAAACCTAGATAACATAAAGCAAGATCAGGATTCACGAACTATCAATGTAAAGATAGTCGTATCTGGCTTCACGAATCCCCAAGCGAAGTCTTTTTAGTCGTAGGCCTAAAAGGTTAATAGAGGCGACTTTAGAATCAACTAAGACACAAAGTGTCAGGGATTAATTTTCCTAGTTGACAGATATGCTCTATTTATAGTTTTCAAAGACCATGGTTAGCTTAGAATTCAAGCTAAGATAACTTGAGAATCAAGTAAACAAAATAGTTCTTCAAACTTAAATAGAAGACTATACACATAGGTTCGGTTACTGAACTGTGTATAATGACTGTTCTGTTCGACAAGTTATCCAAAGAACTAAAAGATACTTGATGCTCATTTAAACACCTAAGAAATTAATCATGGTTCAAACACATAAGTGTTTGATAAATCAACGAAGTCTTAGAAATGTTTATGCTAAACATATGAGGGGTTTAGTATACAGTCAGGTTCACAAAACTTTGACTTTTAAACAACTACTTTGGGGACCACAATTGTGTTGATTTTATACACCCACAGCAGTATATGAAAACAACAAATGAAGTACAAGGAAGCGGTATTGAGCAAGAAGGTAAGTAGGAAGATCCAAAGGGAAAAGTAATTGTTCCTTGTAATGCTGAAGGATCTAAATCTGATCATAGTGGTGAAAGTTCTAGATCTGAATCTGAAGGAAATTCTTTAACTTACATGGTTCTATTTTACTTAGTAGTTTGTTTGTTTTTGTATACTGAACTGACAACCCAAGTATTGATATGTTTTTCAATGCAACAAAACTACAAGGAGGCACTGGAAGGTATTATATCTTCCTAGCTCACTGTTGTTTGAATTTGTGTTGTCATGTAATGTTATTGGATGAGATTTTTTATTAAATTGGTATGCTTAGGCCAATATGGACGAACTTTTGAATTTATCTCCAGATGTTGCAGCTTACATGATGAAAGAAGATCCAATTCAGTGGTGTAGGGCCTTCTTTGACAGTTTTAGTTGTTATGAGCACACTAATAATAATTTCTCTGAATCATTTGATAACATGATTATAAATATTAGAGACAAGCCTATTTGTACCTTTGGAATGATGTATGACCAGCTTATTATGGGTACTCTTCTCAAAACAAGTCTTAGTGCAAATTTGGAAAATGGTAAGTTGGTGCCAACTGCTCAAAAATTGATTGATGAGATGCAGAAATGTTGTCGAATATTCAGGGTTAATGAAGCTATTATTGACAAGTTATATGAAGTGACTTCAAAGACCAATGGTGTATTCTAAGTTGATGTGGTTGATAAGACTTGTAGATGTCTTCAATGACAGGATAGAGGATTCCCTTGTCAACATGATGTGTGTGTACTTATGGACATGAGAATCAATTGGGAAGAGTGAGCATTCTGACCTCTTTAACAATTATAATTTCTGTTTTTTACAGTTGCAATGGTGATCTTAATGCATTTGTGTTTATTGTTGCAGTGGGGATTTTAATGCATATGTATCAACTTTGTGGAGTTATTGTAGTAAGTGCTATCTAGTTGATGCTTACAAGGCAACTTATGCGCCTTATGCCTGAAGAGAAGACTAGAATATGGTGAGTTTTTTTTTTTTTTTTTTTACTTTTTCAATTTTCCTCTTTAATGTCCTTTTGTGTCATGTAACTATATTATTTATGGAATATTGTACTTTTTTTGGAAACTATATTTTAACATTAGGGTTTTGCCTTAGTTACACTTCATTTTCTCATTTCATTTTGCAGCCACGGGATGAAATCAACTCATCCATAGATATGAGGAAACCAAGAAGGCCTAGTAAAAAAAGGAAGAGAAAGCATGATGAAGTTCACACTGAAAAGATCCAACAATCAATTCACACGCTTAGCTAATTTGAATGTGTTTATTACTGAATCACACATTCAAATAATGAAATAAGATTACAGAAAAAATATTTAATCTTCAAATATATTACTTGAAAAATCCTTCTCTTTATTCTTATTTGTGATGATTTCGTGTATAAAATTAAAAAATCGGACGATGATACAATAAGGAATATAAAAGCCTAATACCTAAAGCGTCATAGAGAGGTATTTAATGAGATACGAGAATATATTGGTCCAAAAATAAATTAAATTTGACTACTCATTACTAACGAGTCGATTATAATTTTCCCCTTCGATCTATCGTTGTTTGCCCTTCCTTTTACAAAAAAATAAAATAAAAATAATATTAATTTAGCATTAAATAAAATTATTTACTAACAAGATGATCTAACTTAATTTAATTTTGTGGTTTTGTGCGGTGAAAAAAACTAGAACCCCCACTATATCCAATTCGAGTAGTATTTCTAGATGGTTAGATCAGCATGCATATCTCGGACGCTGAAGAACAATCTTAGTCCATCAATCAACAAAAATATATTTTGACAAACCCACCCCCACGGATACTAATAGCTCCCATCAGAAACAAGCTACGTAAGCAAAGGAATAAGACATTGCATGAATTGACACTAATGGCCTAATCCTATCCCAACTCCAGATTCCAGACACCTAAAAATTGACAAGACTCCCGAAACATGCTTGACATTGTTCGACAAAAATAGCTAAGCAAATTATTTCATGGCTCCCATGAAATCCACCACCTCGTTGGATGGAAAATAGTACACACAGCCAGGAGAAAAAAGGAGGAAAAGTTTGTGGTTGAGACTTGAGAGAAACTATTCTTAAGATACCCTTCTTTATAACACGTGGCATCAGTTTGTACCAGTATTTCTCATGTACACGTGAGCCTGTCACTTATCCACTAAAGGAGGAGGCATGTCATCAGGTTGTTCCTCCACCTCATCCCTCCATTAGGTACAGACACGTGTTGAGTGCATATTGATCCGGAGCAGGTTAATGGGTATGGTTTGTTTTCTTACTAAAAGTGGATAAGAGTGTATGACTAGCTTTGGGTTTGGACGTTTTTGTAATCCAGTAGAAATTGGGCCAAAACTTCCCGTATTGGCCCTATTGGGGGATATGGCAATCGGCAATTCGGCATTGCTCATCCAAAGCTAGGGGTCCTCGCCTTCCAAATGACAATCTAGATTTCTCTTTGATTTGTTTTTGAAAAAATTTATACATAAATATTGACTGAATGATCTAGAAAACTTGCGTGTAAATAGGTAACTTTGGAACTACCTGCTGTAAAAAATAAAACGGTTAAAATTTTGACAAAATTAACCTTTGAAAACTAGAGAAAATCAGCATTCCAGTGGTTAGTCATGATTAAATAGCTTTTTAGTCAGGATGATTTCAAAAAGAACCAGAAATCTGTTTTGGAAAACAACTATTAGCCAGCTTTCTAAGCCAAAAAAAATACTACCTCCGTTTCAGGAAAAGTGTTACTTTTACTTTTTCAATTTGGCCTATTTTTAGGCTAAAATGAAAAAGTGAAAGTAACACTTTTCCTGAAACGGAGGGAGTAATTAAAATGGAAAGAGGATTAGAAATGCATTTTCAGAAAAGCAATGACAAACCCTTTGTAAATTCTTCGGCTAATGTTCTGTACAGTAAAATGACTAAATCACTTCTGAATACTTTTTTTTTAACAAAAATGGCACAGCATTCTAGCTGGGTTATGGCACAGTAGTCTGGCTGGGTTGTGATGTGCTTAAACCTTAAACAGCATCTACTGTTAATCTTTGAGATAATTATTCTGTTCATTAAATTAAGGAAATGCTTAAACCTTTAACAAAGTCATATATAAAAAGCCTTTGAAGGTCAGATTACAAAAAGTTGGTGGGTAGCCTGGCAACAAGCTGGGCACCAACACCCTTTTGAATTGCTAAACCTATTCTATTAAAAAGAGTACCTCCTATCTTATGATTAACATCCTGATTGGTGATACAATTCTTCAACCTCTTCAAGAGAATGATAGTATCTTCGCCCAACTCCCCTAAAGTCGTAAAGGCTAAAACAAAGAAACCCGTACCGTTAGTGGAACACTTATCCGGTATTTGATTCGTTTACGCGTTGTAGCTATCGAAATTGCCTGACCGGGTATAAAAGTACGCGCTCCCCGCCAAAGGAACGGTGAAACAACCGTAACATCAAAACAAACATCCCGGCCATTCTCCCAACCGTGAACAAGTATATCACCCGGTCTCAAGGGCGTATTGTTGTCCGATAATAATCCAAGATCTACCTCTTTCCTCACATGTACGCCACCTTGTAACAAATATCAGCGAAAACATCCCTTGCGAGGTCATGGCGGAATTTGTTTCCAACATCATTAGCGCAATGCACAACATGATCTCCGAAAATATCCATATTTTTGTTGCAACTTGAGCATGTACTATCTTCCCGAAAAGAGGTATTCCCAATCTATAACTTAACACCGACCTAAATTGCCTCGGTCCTATACTTTGATTTAAACCAGAAATGGGAATCGCCTTAAGGAAATCCAACGCATGTGGCATCCCGTTGCTTTGCCATAAACCGAATCTCTACTTGGACATATAGTACTTTATGACGGAATCCGCTTCTTCACAACATCAAAATATAACACTGCCAACGAACGCATTGGATGTGGGGCAATATTATTAATGTTGAAGGTAGAAGAAGGCAATCCACATACCTCTAGGAAATTTGTCAAGGCTTGCTTGAAGCCCTCGCTAGTCACCTCCTCAGGGGAAACATTTAGCATGGTCCGTTGTAAGCCCCTAGTCTGGAAACAAGAAGCGATGTAACAATACTGGCTAGTATCTTCCATTGTGTATACACCGAGACCCCCATCTTTCATTGGCAAGGTGGAGAGACGTTGTTGCAGTGGTCCGAATCCAAATCGCCATCCCCCGTGACAATGTGTCTCAAAAAAAGCATCAAACGTTGATCAAACAAGGATTTAGCTTGAAGAAGTACCAAGGGGTGGCAAATCCTCATAGCAAAATATAATCTTGACACCCCAGCGCAAATCGCGTGTGAAGAAGAAGCTCACTTTGAGGATCTTGCAGTTTCTTCACACTTTCCATTAGATAAATTGTTTTGTCAACTCTAGCTTGTATTATGTCGCTGCTAAAGTTAAGATCTAGGCTAACCGAGCCGCCCAGCAGTTTCACCCCTCTAGAAGGTCTACCGATGCCCGTTGGAAAAACGTTATCGGCTAAACTCCTAGGGTCAACAACGAAGCGTAAAATATCAGTCTTCTTGATATTAAGATGAAGACCTCTGCTGTCGCCTTCTGACTGAATAATGCTTAAAGCCTTTGACACCTCCAGTGTATCCCCTACCAAAGTGCCATCATCCAAGTACCACGCTTGTAGGTCAAGCTTGCATTGCGAAGTAATCATACAGACCATCGGATGTAAAGCTAGAGCAAATAATAAGGGTCCCAAAGGATCACCTTGCTGAACCCCCTTTGCCGAAGATAAATTGAAATTGTTATAATAAAGCCTTGCGGGCTTAGCATAACAAAACTCTACCCACCTCGCGATACCTAGGCATTTGCTCCGCACCTCCTTGATGAGAGTGCACCTGTCAACTAAATTAAAGGCGTTTGTGAAATCAACTAACAACATGGTCATATTCCCCCTCGCTCCCTTTCGACTCGAGTAACCTATTGGCCGAGTGCACTGCTTCTCCTCCGCCGGGGATACCCACTCCGAATTGATGATTACCCAAGTAGACCGCCATTTCCTTTCCCACCGCCGACGCCGCCAACTTTGAACACATCCTCCTCCAAACCGTGCCTACTCGCTATTGGCCTAAGTCCACCTCCCGGCTTGAGCAACGGAGTTAAAGGAGCGCCTGGACACAAACTCACCTAGAACAGATGGACATCTACCCGCCAACCATAAGTTAACTACCCCAGCATAGATGCTAGAAGATCGTCACCACCGCCGTAGCGGCCCCACTAAGAGCATCTCGCCAAGTCTTTGGCTCGAGACCGTCCCTCCCACAAGAAGTCCCCCTAGGGAAACTCCTAATAGTGACTAATACTTCCTTAGCATCCACATAAACCGCCGCCCGTTAATTTGTTCTCAAGGTATGTCGTGGTTCACCCGCCGGTGCATGCGCCTCGGTTCGTTCACAAGTTTCGATGTATTAGGTGCGACACCACTGGAAGAAAGAATACGCACTGCCGCTGCGTAGTGCCCTGAAGCCAACTTTCTCTTACAAGCTTGAAGATTGGTTTTTTTCCTCTTGGTTCCATGAGTAGGTTGTCTACTGTCTTGTCCCGATGGACCCAACAAATTCCGAGCTAAGATAAGGCAGCCATTTGTCTCCCTCCACACATTCAAGGCCCGATTTATGCTATTAGCCCGTAATCTCCTTCTATTAGCGAGATCTCGCTTCATTTGTATTCTTGGGGTAGTACAAAGTTAGAGTGCAGCTAGGCAATAACAACAATTTGATCCAAGATGTTACCTCGCAGGCTTAGCCGTAATCTTGTCTATCGTCGCTTTCGTTTGTTGAGAAGTTTAGCCTACACGATGGAGGAATGCTAGCGATCGTCCAGACTGTTTCTTAAAAATTGCATCTAGCACTTCTAAGGTCGAACATTCGCCTCCTCATCAATTGCTTCAATGCCCGCGTCCGGGAACCTATGGAAGGTTTGATAATGCCATGAATCAAAAATGTTGCATTGTTTCCATCTAGGGGACCCGCAATAGTATCACCGTGATCACGACGAGGGGACGGCTCCGAGCACGAAGGTGCATACACTCACCGCACAACCACATCTTCGTGTCTTAAACCCACCTCCCAAGCATCATAGATGTCTGCATCATTACCAATACATGCTCAGATACACCCTCGCTCTCGCCAGAACCAAAATGTTGATCGTGAATATGGCTAATTAGAGAACTTCGAGTGAAGCCTCTACCCCTAACCCCATCCCGGCAATCATCAAAGATCCTAAAAGGACAATGGAAGGTTGAATCATCCAAGTGATTAATAACGGCCGAAGGAGAAGAAGAGTCTTGGAAGTCTGTTTTTTATTAAGATAAACAACAGAAGGATCTAGAAGTTTGCCCCCCGTAATTAAGGTTACCACTAAAACACGTGTAAGTTAATGATTCGAAACAAATAAATATTTAATCTAGATATTCTAGGCAAATAAATCTAACTAAAAAAATTTGTTCACGTGTATAATATTCAATCGTTACCGTCCATCCAGGTCCCTCATTTTACTTAACTGGACCCACATCAGTGTGCTCAGTCCAAGTTGTTTCACACTCACTCATTTTTATCTCTTGTTCTTCTCTTCTTATAAATAAACATACTTGATTTTTGTAACCGAAAACAAATCGAGATTGAAGAGAGAAGAGAGCTGAATCAAGAAGTAACGGGCAAAGAAACCCTAATTAGAAAAACCCTAATTAGGGTTTTCTTTCTTGGTTCACTCTCTTTGATTTAATCAAATCATTTTCTTTCAATGGAGTTTCTGTAAAGAAAAATAAGTAAAAATGGCAACAACAAATTCCAGTCATTTTATTACTTCTTCAGCATTTCTCAGAAGCAGAGTTGATAATGTCTCCTCTTCTTCTTCATTAATTTGTGAATTGAGTTTTAGAAACAAAAGTAAATTATTGTGTAATATTAGTGGTAGAAATATTGGTGATGGAGATAAAAATCTTCAACTCAAGATGAGTCGAATCTCTTGTTCTTCTGACTCTGTATCGCCGATTCGAAGGATATCATCCAGTGTTATTGAAAATGCTGAAGAATTGGGGTTTGAAAAATCTAAAAAAAATCATCGTCTAGTGAAAATTCAAGCTATTCCTACTGTGCCTTTCTCTTCATCTAGGTATGCTGTTTTTATTGGTTTTGATTCATTTCCAAATTTATGGTTTTAAAAGTAGGTTCCTTATTTCTGAAGTGCTGTTTTCAGGGTTTATTAATAACATTGATTACTTGATTGTATCTTGGTTCATTTTTGCTTGCAGACCTGGGGGTGGTACTGAACAAAAGAAGTTCTATCCTAGGTGTACACCAAATAACAATGCGCCGCATTCTCGTGATACTCCGCCTAAAAGAGGTATACAAAAGAATGAATTAGTAGAATTTAATGTCAGTTTTTCTCATAATTTTATGCACAGAGCTTGCTAAATTTTGCTTATTTGACACCAACAGACACTGGCATTGCAAATGAGAAGGATTGGGGCATCAGTTTAAATGAACATGTCAATGAATCCGGCACTAATGAAGATGGTAGTACTTGGTTTCGTGAAAGTGGAGAAGATATAAATCTGGATGCAGATGGATATAGACATCGGTGGACTAGGATGGGTGGCAAAAGTAGTGACGGTTCTTCTCAATGGAAAGAAGAGGTATAATTTAACAAGTTTTGAAGGTTCAGTTTTTGTAATGTCTAGCTATTAAAAATGTTGGTTCTACTTTTGATGGAATTAACTTTTTTACATGGAGATGACCACTCCGATGTTGTGCCTTGATTTTGTTTTCGTGACTGATAAGCATTATCCCAGGTAAATACATTTAATTGACTTTATTGATCTCTTTAACAGTGGTGGGAGAAGAGTGCTTGGACTGAATATAAAGAACTAGGTGCGTCCCTCACTATTGGTCGTTTGGAAGTTTCAATTTGTGGTAATGGTACTCAGATTTCTTTTATCTTGTTCTACACAGGTGTCGAGAAGTCTGGGAGGAATGCTGAAGGGGATACATGGTGGGAAACATGGAAAGAGATTCATCATCAAGATAAAGATAGGTGCAACTTACATATTACTCCTTTTTTAGATTTGATGTCATTTTTATGTTTGTGTAAATGTGCAGAGGAGTAGAGGAATTTGGTAGTTTTCTTTTAGCAGTACCTGCAGTCACATAAATTATGAACAGTGTCACATATATTAGTACTGTTGAAAATTGATGAACTTAAAATATCCATATAACCTGTTTTCAACTTTCAGTAATTTGGCAAGGATAGAGCGAAGTGCAGAGAAACAAGCGCAGTCAGGCACTGAGGATGCAGTATGGTGTGAGAAATGGTGAGTAAACAATACCTAAAACTCACTCATATAGTACAACACTAATTTGAGCAAAGAAGTATGTTAATGACAAGTTATCTTGCTTGTAGGTTCGAGAAATATGATGCTAAAGGTTCGACAGAAAAAGGGGCTCACAAGTATGGAAAATTGAATGAACAGTCATGGTGGGAAAGATGGGGAGAGCACTACGATGGAAGAGGATCCGTCCTGAAATGGTTTGTGAAACCCTCTCTCCTAAATTTAATGCTCACTGCAAAATAATGCTGAACCTATTTAACAGGTGAAGCCTACTTCAAACATGTCTGAGCAAATTCTTGTAGAACTTGCTCCAGGAATCTGATATGGGTCCTTGAAGAACGACCCAAATACTTTTTCCAGTTATAATCATAATTCAGAGCATCTATTGAGCTTTTGTTTATAATCTGACAAATAAAGCATACTACAAATACAACAATGTGCAATCCATTGCAAGTCATTTTGGCAAGAAGACAGTTCGATAAGATAACATGGTAGAATGATAGTTGTGTATTCTAATGTAATTTTATACGTCTTGCGATGCGAAGACTCTAACACGTGAATGCAGTGGGCAACTACTATTGATTCAAATAATCGTTTTCATGGCTAGCAAAGTACACCCTTTTTTGTAATGCAAATAACGTTTAGACTGCTAATAAAGACCACGTAAGTTCGAATCCTTTGTTAATTTTCATTTTCTCATCGTTATCTCAGGACGGATAAATGGGCAGAGACCGAACTAGGAACCAAATGGGGAGACAAGTGGGAGGAGAGGTTTGTTTCTGGCATAGGTTCGCGTCAAGGAGAGACGTGGCATGTGTCGCCCGCTGGTGAACGTATGTGTATCCTATGTATCTTTACTTTTTAAATTTCAAGTTATTTATACAGAAACACGTCACATGTTCTCTAAAATTTCTTTGATAATGCTTATAGGTTGGTCAAGGACGTGGGGAGAAGAGCACTTCGGAAACGGGTAAGGTTCCGGAGGGAAAAAAAATAGACCATTAGCATGATTCTTATAATTTCAGACCAATAGTTAGCAACTATACACATCCATAACCTAGCGAAATCCAGTTCCAACTATTTATGCCTATATTTTTTCCCTTCAGGAAAGTGCACAAATATGGTAAAAGCACAACAGCAGAAAGCTGGGATATTGTTGTTGACGAGGAGACCTATTACGAGTAAGTTTGTCCTCTGTTCAATTTGAGATATGGTATATCAAAACACAAATTTGCACAGTGCATCCTGTAACAATTCAAAACGTCGCACTCATGCAACAAACCATTGTTATTTTTATTTGAAGGGGTGAACCACATTATGGATGGGCAGATGTTATTGGTGATTCAAGCCAGCTTCTAAGTATTAAACCTCTGGATAGACCACCTGGTTACTACCTTCATCTTGGAACTCCTCCATCACCTTTGGTCAATGAATCACTCTCACATGACGAAACACCTCGAGTTGACGAACCACCACCATCCCCGGGCTTTGATTCAGAATGAAGAAGAATTGCTGGATATATTATAAATTCTCTTTTCTTATTATTTAGATTATTTAACTTCCTGGAATTTGGAAATATTTATTGCAGCTCAATTCTTTAGTGGTAAACAAAAGACTCCTCCTTGTAAACAAAACATCAAAATCAGTTAGCTTTTAATCGATTAATTTTTCTCATTTTTGACAGGCTTTTGCTTATTTCAAAGTTATGATGTTTATTGACCAATGTTTAGTCTGTGATCATGTTGCTGCTACTTGATAGGGGTGCATTTCCTTTTTCCCGTTTGCAGTTTTCTTGTCAGCAATCTAAAAAAACGGGATGTTAAATTTGTTTACCTACCTGGTAAACAAAATAAAATCTTAGGTACTACTGTATTTGCTAGTTTTGAACAGTAAGTACTACATGATACACTATACTGCAATGCAGCAGACCAATTGTAAATGCAAATAAAAAGAAGAAGTGTATCCAGACATGTTTTGAAGATAAGTCGAAGTACAAAACTGAAAATCTAATTCTGGAATGCCAGTATGTTCATGTTTTCTGAAAGGGAGTATTATACTGGTAATCTAATCTGGAATTAGCTTAAAAACAAAAGCTGGTATAATTGTACCACAATTAATACATGGATGTTATGGCAAAAGTTAAAAGCCTATAAATTAACATAGGTCTGTTTGTTGTGAGCACTTGTTGGATGGTATCATGTAACTAACAGTTATGCAACAGTATTAACAGCTTCTATCCTGATTCTTGCCATTCGTAATTCTACTGAAACCTGGGAGAGGGAGTTTAACTCAAGGGCTACATTGCTGAAGACACTTATGTACAACAGATGAATCTCAAATCCGCACGGGCACATCTGTTCTCTTTCAGGGGACACCACATGTCAAGGTTAAAAAGTTGGCTGGGCAACAGAATGCACAATCGCTGGTTAGATTCAACCAGTAAAAGGTAGTCTGAAGGAAGCTTTTTATTCAGTCCGATAGTAGCTCTTCCAACTCCGGTTGTTCCTCATTTTTCTGTAACTCATCATAATCTGAATTAATTATATTGGTCACATCTTTCTCAAGAGGCTCATTCTGGTTATCCCAATAGTCTGTATCAGGCCACAATGGCTCACCATCATTATACTGATCGTCATTTGATTCACCGGTATCTTTGCTCTCATTTCTTTGATTAATCCTGCTCTGACTCTGATAACTTGTATCCTTGTTTAACTTGGCCTCAGAATTTTCACAGATGCAAGTTGAGGGGTTCTCATGAAATTCACCTCTGCCTGGCCTCACCTCATTCGGCTCCCCCATAAACCCTCTCTGATAAGCATGGACCTTAGAGGAAAATGTTTCCCAGCTCATCTGAGTACGGTTCAAAAACAAAGAATACAGTTTTCTACCATTTGGACGAATTGTACGCTTATGTCCAAAGTATCTCCTGCAATAAACAAGAATCGTGAAAAGTTCATTTCAAGTTTGCGCTGGTTTTGTCGATTATAAATAATTGAAAAGAATGCAAAGAACATCACTATACCTTCGCCCAGCCAGTATTCTAGCCATGTTACCATTGTTATTGGTCACAAACACGTTACTTTCATCACAAACAATGAAGTCGAGAGCAGCCATGCGTGAAGAGAATGATGAGAATGGTGCCAATTCTTCCTTCCTGGCTATAGTGTCTTTTGAATGAAAATTAGGGAAGAGACGTTTTAAGGGTGCCAATGTTTCTTCTCCTCCATAAACATCTCCAGATGCTACGTAGATGTGCACGTCGCTACCAAACCCAAGTGCTCGGAGCATAAGACCAACCTCCTCTGGAGTAAGTGGACATCTTCCATGCCTCCTTTCCTTGTCTGGGTTGTTTGACTATTATATACAGTTTATTATAAAACACATCTGAAGCATCAGTCATTTGACGTAAAGAGCGAGTTTCAACCAACCACTCAAACTGTAGAGACTTACATGTAATGTTTTCCATCTCTTGCGTATTGCACCTAGTTCTCTTCTTTCCTTCTCTCCTCCACCATAATAGCAACCCGAAAAGGCTAGCATATCAGGTTCAAACCTGTCACGGGAAACATCTGACTGTATCATACAGCTTTTTGAGTATTCATTGTTGATCTACAAAGTTTCTATAACAAATGCAGTTACCATATACGGGCCAAGTGAACAAATACTCTATGTTTCTAAACAGAAAAAGTAAGCAAGCATGCGGGATGTGAAGGAATATCTAATTGACAGACCATTTCCAGTAAAGTTTCCAATTTCCCAACGCATACAACCCTTTCGTCAATCTAACAGGCATGACACTATTGACCAAAACGTGACTTTGTGGGAGGATAAAATATTTGTCATTTTAAGTTTTTAACTACTGGCCAAAACCAATAGATGGCCCTTTTAGCAACTTACACAGTCCAATTCTACAGAACTTCGACTGTATATTAAACACATGGAGACAAAAACAAAGATCTTCCACCGATCTCATATTGGAAGCCAAGATCGGAGTTAGCATAAAGCTGAATTGTACCTTAGGTGCAGGGCAATGAAGTGGGTGCTTTTACTCCTCATCCTTCGGACCAATTCTCCACCCATTTTGAGTATAGGATCGGTAAATTTCAAAGCATGGTAGTTAACTCTACATCTCAGCTTTTGTAAGTCTTTATCCAGCTTATTTGCAAGCCTGTAATCAAACTTGGTTAAGTGCACAGCCTGTACCACAAAAAGGAAGCCATTTCAACAAAGTCTTCTAGCAATCCACCAAAAATAATGAGACTATTCAATTTATTGGACATACATTTAAATCTGAATTACAAATGCTAGGTAGAATCCGAACAAAACTAAAACTCACGTGTTTTTTCAATAGAACAGGTAACACACGGTTTCTATAGCATTTTGCGGTGCACTTCCTTGGGACACGCATCCTACGTGGAATCATAATTTTCCCTCCCTTTTCAGGAAGTTGTTTTATAATTTTTACATCATTTGCGAGAAAGGAGATGAACCAATCAACATTGAATATCTCGCCAAAATTGCTGCGGGAGAAATAATAGAAAAGAAAATTAATGCACTAGTATTTGACCCTTGGTGTAGAAAACTTAAAGCCGGAACAATCTTTAACCACAAAAATCACCTGTAACAAACCTGGAGTCTTTCCAAAAAGATTTTTCATCCAGCTTGGGAACAACAAGAGTAGCATTCAAAATGCGAGCCGCAACAACTGCATCTGTTATCTGCAAATGTAGTAAAGCAATAAGCTTACCATAGGAACCTAATTAATCAATTCAGGTAGTTAAGTAATTTAATCTGCTGAACGATATCAGCATAAACCAGCATTGAAGAATAATCTTACCCCGGTTCGTTGCTGATTTAACCCTCCGCTAGCTGAGATCACTAAATATCGATTTGCCATTGTATTATCTTCAGCAGCTGTTACTCAAAATTACCATTCACGTTTAATAAGCACAACCATGACGGCGACAACAGCATTAAATACAATCAAACCCCTTAAACCAAAACAATATGAAATCATCCCACAATATAACCACCATCTATTTCGATAACACTTCATTGCAAGAGTAATCTCTTCTATGTGTGATTGAAAACATAAAGATATACGAAGAAATGGGTACTTACAAGTAAATTTTTTGCTAGCTTCACTACAACCATAGTATAATTTTGATAACCTTGAACTCCATAGATCACCATGACGTGTAGTACTTCCACCAATCTAAACCCACCAGAACCCAAACCCACAAATCTCAGTATACAAACAACAAGATTTCAATCACAAAGAGATCGAGTAAAAGGAAAGGGAGATAAAGCAAACCCTAACCGGAACATGAAAAACATTGCCATTATTTTGGATCTCATTCTCATTTTCCTCATCATTAGACTGAAAAGCAACCAAAAAAAACCATCAATTAAAACATATGCAACAATCAAAGGGTGAAAAAAACAAATTAGAAATGGGGTTTGGATTGGTTTACTTACAAGGTCATGTTTGCGATTGACACGATGGCGATTTGTATTCTCCACAGGTGTAGAAACGAGAACAGAAATAAGAATTATTAATATGAGAATTGAAGCTGAGATTGCTACTATAAAACATCTTAAATGTTTTGAATTCGAATATCTCCTTCTTAGTAATGCCATTTTTTTTCTCTCTAGTAGTTACTAGCTAATGAAGTAGGTTTTAAACAATACAGAAGAATCTTCAATTTCTTCTTCTCCATTTATTTCTTTTTCTAGTTGTTTTAGACATCTCAATACTGAATGGGGATGAAGATGAAATTAGTTATTCCATGTATACCAAATGCCAGCTAAAAATGAAACTGAAACTCTGTACGAATCCTTCCTCACAATAACAACAACAATTTGTGCATTGCCTACCTTTTCCAATTTCGTTTCTCCCTAATCATCATCGTTGGATCATTCAACTTCTTTGACCCTAGATTTTACTGGTCAATGTATCTAGCGGTCTATGCTGGTTACCATCCAGGTTCACCTGTGTTCAAAATGTAATGGATCCCATAAGGGCGGTTCCCGTGGGAACTATCAAATTTTCATTTGGCATGCCGGGGGTCTAAGATCAACCACTGTCATCATCGACTAAAACTAAAATTTTGGAGTAAAAATCAGACACAGTGGAGAGGGAGTAAAGATCAAAGACCAGAGTAAAACCAAAAACCAAACCATATTTGGTCTTTAGTTTGGTTTTAATCGGCCGTAATTTAAAGTTGAGTTTGAACGGGCGTAATTTATAGTTACGCCTGGCGGTGGGGCGGAAGTTTAAACTGCGTCTGATGGTACGCCCGAACTAAAAAAAAAAGGGTCCCCGTAGCGTCGCAGCACAGAGTAAACCATTTTTTTTTTACTTTTTTTTTGTTTTTGCTCTTTGGTTATACTCCCTCCACTGCAGTTGCTCTAACAAACTAGCAACGCCACTATAATGTAGGGATTCGACACTTCGACCATAGAGATGTTATGGAGCGCACTTACAGATAGCACTAGCAATATAGTCTTAATCGCTGGTCTTGGAGGTTCTTCCGCTCGGTCCAAACTCTGCTGCCATTAACAACTATTTTCCCCTTACCACAGTCCTATTTATATGCTCTTACTCACACCTATTTTTGCGTAAATTTTACAATATCTACCATTTTTCTTTATTCTCAATGTACTTATGTTTAATTTTATAGTTGATGGCTTATTCCGACGAAGAGATGCAAATTCATATGGATCGGTCTAAATTATAACAATAAAAGTGTATTCAGATTTAGCAACAACTGGATGATGAGGCAGATGAAGATAGTGATAAAAATGGGGTCTAACAACCACACCCAATAATTTGTTCGACAATCTGTATGGACTAAACTCCAATACAATTCCGAGAGCACCAACTTCAAAGCGAGCTCAATCAAAAGATATATCAAAGAGTTTTATTTATATTTCGCAATGCAATCAGCAAATCGAACATATAGAAATTCGTGAGACTGATTGATATGAGTAATAACTTGGACGGTACCAAAGACCAATACCCAAGTGTCAATCAAGTTATATCCAACACTCAAGGTCGGATTTATCAACTGATTGAACTACACACAACCTGTGATATTTCAATTATATAAATAAATATAATGCGGAAAAGAAATAACACAGACACCAGAAATTTTGTTAACGAGGAAACCGCAAATGAAGAAAAACCCCGGGACCTAGTCTAGCTTTGAACACCATACTGTATTAAGCCGCTACAGACATTAGCCTACTACAAGTTAACTTCGGACTAGAATGTACGTAGTTGAGCCCTAACCAAGTCTCACACCGATTAAGGTACAGTCGCATTCCTTACGCCTCTAGAACCACGCCGGATTCTGCGCACTTGATTCCCTTAGCTGATCTCACCCACAACTAAGAGTTGCTACGACCAAAGTCGAAGACTTATAAACAAATATGTCTCCCAAAAATAAGTCTATTCTGATAGATAAATCTCCCACAAAAGTACATATGAAGTTTTGTTTCGTCTTTTGATAAATCAATGTGAACATGAACCAACTAATAACTGGGTCTTATACTCCCGAAGAGCATCCTAGAAATATTAGTCACCTCACAATAACTTAACTATATGGTGGTAGAAGAAGTTACTGCGGAACCACAAAGTCTGAGACGAATAACTTTGTGATTACTTTTTATATCTTACCTATCGAGATAAATCTCGAGCAAATCTTAGAGAAGATATTACTCAATATGTTAGAACAAGTAAGATCAGAATACACAACTACGTAGAAAATAGTTGGATCTGGCTCGAATCCCAAATGAAGTCTTCAAGTCGTTAGCCTAATATGGTTTTAGAAAAACCTAGGTTAAATCAGAATCGACTCTAGTACACAACTAAGACACAAGAAAGCGCCTGGATTAGGTGTTCCAGTTGCTAGAGTTCTCCCTTATATAGTCTTTCAAATCATGGTTGCTTACAATCAAAGCTAAGATAGCTTAGTAACAAAGCATTCAATATTCACCGTTAGATGAAATCCTGATTTAACATTCAACCTAAGTCTGCCTAGAAATAAAGCAATTAATCTCCACCGTTAGATGGTATTAGTTTGGTACACATAAATGAAATATACCTTCATTTAGATATGGGTGACCATACCTCAACGTGTATATTGAGTTGGATCAATAACAGTTAACCGAAGTTAGCCATATGAACACTTTTTTCTTAACCATATTCTTCCAACACTTCTAGGTCAAATATAATGATCAATCAAACATGAAAGATAATCAAATGAATCTGATTGTGCATTGCATAGAGTTGTTCAGTTGTTCACTACGTCATAAAAATATATATGAACAAATTGAAACAAAATCAAATTGATTCGTAATCATACAAAGTACTAATACAAGAATCAATTCATGAACATTAAGCTACGTTTTGCAAAGATTGCATTCCTTAATTCATAAATATTTTAGTTCATGAGTATGAGAATCATACTTGATCGATATTAGAACTTAATCACTGTGTTCGCAAACCAGGTATTCGAACAAAAGCTCCGGACCTTGGCATGTCCTGCCATTCGCAAACCAGGTACGCGAACATCCATCCCGGACCCAACTCAGGTAGAACCATTCGCATACTAGGTATGCAAACAAGGTTCCCGGACCTGAATCATTACAAAAAAGTTCGCATACTATGTATGCATACCGTGTTGTATCCAGACACGGTTAATTGCTATAAACTCCCATTTCAATCATTGAAACACCCTTAGAAGACTATAATATATAGATGTCTCACACAAACCACTAGCTTCAATAAAGTTTCAAGTAATTGAATGACCAATACGAAACTTTCCAAGTTGACATCAAATGATTGTCTCACACAAATTATGTAAGATGTTTCAAGGCAATTTTCACATGATCATCTTTTGACTTAATATTTAGTTTCCAGCAAATAAATTGTTTCCAACTAAACTCCTCAAGAATATGATGAACATAGTTAAAGCAAAAAGATTCCAACACATATTTCGAGAAATAGATAAGCGAGATAAACTCAGCTCGAAATATCAAATTGTATAATGTAAAGTCTATGTAGCTATATGACTTAGTCTCATTAGAAGATAGAATAGAATAGACTTCTGAGTGATAGAAAAGTTTTAGTCTCCACATACCTTTTGTTAATGAAATTCCTCTAAGCTCTCCTCAATAGATCTTCGTCTTCAATTGATGAACGCTGTGAAGTCTAAAGCTCAACTACACATTCTATCCTAATCCGAGACATGGTTATAAGTAGACTAGAAATCAAGACTATAGTTTTGATTTACTAAACTTGACAAACAAGCTTGGGATAGCAGCGCTTGCGAGTTCGACCAAGCAATACTCTAATAATTCCCCCCTTTGTCAATTTTAGTGACAAAACTATCAATACATATGGATTACAAAATAAATAAACTTTGTAGCTTCTCATCCATCATGCTTGATTTCCTTGGATCTTCAATATTCCTTGAATTCTTCGCAACTCCAAGTACTCAAACGATTCTGAACGTGTTTAATTCAGCATCATTGTTGATGAACATATGTAGCCATAACAATAAGAAAACAGTTCTTCTCAATCATTGTTATACAGTGTCATGGTATTATTACATAGCATCAAAGTCTAATTGCATCATAACTATGACAATAATACTATGGTGATATGTATCATCCCCCTTAGTCAACACTTCCATCTCACAATAAAAACCACCACCCCTTACATAATGATCCGTAAACCATATGTATGTAGTGTGAACTACCAAATAATTCTCTCCCTTTTTGTCAATATAAATTGGAAAAGGTACGAAAACTACGGGATCATAATGAAATTCTCAAAGAGATAATTCATGACTAAAAGAGAACGTATCAACTTTGTTTCGATGATTTCACATAGTCGAAACTTAATGTATTCATCAAGGAGTTTATAATGATACAAGATAACTCCTGCAATATTCCACAACCGCACTCCCCACAAAGACTATGATCACTTGCATATTATGCATAACATGGTAATTCAGGAAACCTGACATGATAAGAATTGGACTAACTATGATGATGTAGATTTGAGGCTTGAAATTCGACCATAAAGAAGCATGCATGCAAGGAATTATGCTCTAATTACAAGTTACATTCCGAACCTGAATTTGTAAGGAGGGTTAAGAGAAAATATGAAAGTAAATACTTGGGCCAAGTATAGAAGATCTGGCAGGCGTGATTTTTAAGTTTTTCTAGTATTTAACCCATGATACACACCTGATACGATGAGAATCGACCCCCATTGGTGTAGCGAGGCTTCGTCCCGCACCCGTCCTAGAAGGGTCCCAATTAAAAAATGTAATGTATAATGAAAACACCAATTATCATTTAGTAGATTAACAGTTAGAACTGAATTCACCAATTACATAGGTTTTGGAGATTAAGCAATCCTCTTAACGAAAATACTTTAGAAAAATTATACCAACCTTTGAAATCAGTAAGTAGTTCATGACATTGCCAACATCGGTATCATTGGTAGTTAAATTAAAAATCATACATGATATATAATTGCATCGATATCTGATTTTAGAGACACTAAAAAAATATTACGATATCAATATAAAATAAATTGACAACTCTAAATAGTGCAAAACATATGAAGTGTTTCCTGTCAAATAAGATGTTATCAAAGGAAACACACGGATATATCTTTCTTGAGAAATCATATATTTGCGTTAAGAGTCAAGCGACCAACTCAACTACTATTTTAGGCTCCAACTTCTTGTAGTTAAATGAAAAATCACACTCACTATATTGGTATCGATATATGATATTAGAGACACTAAAGAAAAATGATATTGATATATAAAATAGATTTCTAACTCAAAATAATGCAAAGCATATGAAGTGCTTCTCGTCAAAAAGGATGTGATCAAGGAAAAACACTGATATATCCTTCTTCAGAAATCATATACTCGCGTTGAGAATCAAATGGCCAGTTCAACTGCTCTTCGAGGTTTCAACTTCTTGTAGCTAAATGTAGAATCACTCATATTATATAGTTATGTTAAATCTTGGCTGAGCGCTCGACCCGGAAATCTTGCAGCTTGCATATCACGGTCGTCTTGGCTGAGCGCTCGATCCGGCAAGCTCGCAGCTTTCAAACCCGGCCATGATGGTTGAACGTGGACCCAGACAGCTTGCAGCCATGATGGCCGAGCATTCGAGCCGTCAAGCGTCTAGTGATGCGATTTCGAGTATGACCAAGCAATTTTTTGTTTCAAAATTGGCCAATATGTCGTGCCATGCACTTCCAAAGAGTTTTGGGACAAAACCAATTTTTCGACTTCCAACCAACACCCCTTCCCTATATATGTCATATTTGCATTTCTACAAATAAGACTAGGGGAGAAAAAATCATTCATCAACTCCCCAAAGCCGGATCCGGCCATCTTGGCTGCACATGGACCCGGAAAGCTCGCATATCACGGCCGTCTTGGCTGAGCGCTCGACCCGGCAAGCTTGCATATTACGGCCATCTTGGTTGGGCGCTCGATTTGGCAAGCTCGCAGCTTTCAAACCCGACTATGATGGCTGAACGTGGACCCGGCCAGCTTGCAGCTTGTAGCCATGATGGCCGAGCATTCGAGCCGTCAAATGTCTAGTGATACGATTTTGAGTATGACCAAGCAATTTTTTGCTTCGAAATTGGCCAATATGCATTGCCATGCACTTCCAACGAGTTTTGGGACTTAAATAATTTTTCGACTTCTAACCAACACCCCTTCCCTATATATGTCATATTTGCATTTCTACAAATAAGCTCCGGTTTTCTCTCTAACCTATTTTATTTTGCGTTCTTAGTTTTTTCTAGGGTTTGGCGTCAATCCATGGCGTCAAATCAACCGAAACCACCAGATCTTAATGATCAAAATCAACAACATCATTCACGGGGGCGTTTCTTCCAACCCCAAAACAGATTTCGTTCAAAATCAAGATCAAGAAAGGAATATGTTCCAAAAAATAGAAACCCTAATTGTAATGATTTAGGGAAACAGATTGAAGATAAGTTGAAAAAACCGATTGAGGGTTCTTCTAACCCTAATCAAGATGAAGGAAATCGTTCATATGCCTCAGTTCTTAGGAGGCGCAACCATGTTTTGTCCAAAATTGATGCTTATTCTTTATCACATCCCCCAGTTTATACAAAACACGGTGATGTTATTATTAGAATTCCGAAGGCAACACATACAAGAATTATTGAAGTTTGGAAATATAGTTTAGTTGGGCGTTTAGATTTTAAAACCCTAACTTTTGAGGAAGCTAAGCGTGATTTATTAAATCAATGGAAGTTGTCTGGTGTGGTACAGTTTATTCCTTGGATTCGTGGTTACTTTGTTATCAAATTAGATAATGAAGATGATCGTAAGAGAGTGAGTTATGATGGTCCGTGGAAAGTGAAGAAACAGCCGCTTAAAATCCAGCCATGGACGCCTATGTTTAATCCAGATGTTGATAAGGTTACAAGAGCAGCGGTATGGGTACGTTTTACAAATCTTCCTTGGGAATTCTGGGATGAAGAGATGTTGTTTAGGTTGGATAGGGGACTTGGAAAACCGGTTGCTGTTGATCCGAGAACCCTATGTCATGAATATGGTTACTTTGCTGCGGTGTTGATTGATATTAATTTTGCAAAACCGTTAGGTAATATTGTGGTTAATGATGAAGATGCTACCGAAGGTTTCTATGTTGATTATGAAATTCTTAATCAGCCGAGCTTTTGTGATTATTGCAAGTCAATTGGTCATGAAAACAAAGATTGTAGAATTAAACTTCGCAAGGAGTTGGAAGAGCAAGAAAGATTTGAAAAGGATCCAGAGATTAAGAAAAAACTTAGGGACCAAATCCATGAATTGCGAAATTTTTAGAGACTTCGCAAGTACACAAAACCAAAGGAAGATGATGACAAGCCAAAGGAAGATGATGATAAGCCTAAGGAAGGTGATGGGAATGTGACTGTGCAAAATCCTCCCAAGCTAACACCGAAAGTACCATTGACTGAGTTGTTTGCTGGTGCGCATACTTACTTTGTTACTCCGTCAGCAAGTGCAGCTCAAGTACCTCGTGCAAACAGCATGCCCAATTTAACAGATGTGGCGTCAATATCTGTGGATGCTACTGAGGTTGATTCAAGGCCTAAAAATATTGAGAATGATAGTGATACGGATAATGAGGATAATAAAGAGTTGGAGGCGATTAAGGAGTTGGAAGAGAGCTACGGAACTTGACAAGTCAGCCGAGATGGCTGCAATAGAGTGGGATGCTGCTAGTGCGAAGGTAAATCACTTGCGAGAGCTGGCCTTGGAGAAGAGGAAGGCAAAAGAGATCGAGGCGCGCAAGGCAGCTGATGTGGAGGCGCGAAGGGCCAAAGATGTTGAGATGAGCAAGGAAAAGGAAGTTGTGGTGCCTGCTAGTTTGGGAGTGGCTTCTATTATTGAGGCGACTGCTAAAAATGGAGTAGATATGAATATTGAGGTGATTGCTACTTCTGGGCGCATTGAATCTGCGGGTGGTGAACTGCCAATTGCGGATCTGATTTTAGAGCAAGTAGTGGGCGATGGCTTTAGCCCGGCTACTAGAACTTCTCGAAGATCTTCACCTATTAAACATGTTAATGAGTTAGCGACATCAAACATGTTTGATATTGGGACTGATGATATTGAGTCTGTGGAGGAGGAGGTTTACACGGAGGTACCTCTTACTTCTGTGGCTCCTCCTTCTGTGGTTGCTACAACAGCAGTGGAGGAGGAAACTAAAAAATTGGAATGGAGTGTGGTTCAAGAGCAAGAAGAGAGGATGAAAAAATAGCTAGCAGCTAAGAAGAAGTTAGACGCTGCTGCTAGGAGACTGGAAGCAGGGAAGACTAAGCCTAAAGAAGCTGCGGTACAGACTATCAGCACAAGAGGAAGAAGTAAAACTCGTAAGGGTTCGGCAAGCCCTCCTAAAAAAGGGGTTGATTAATGTGGGTCTTCTATTGGAATGCTCATGGCTTGGCTAAAGATGGTGCAAGGGCCAAGTTGGAAGAGCTTTATAGATTGCACAATCCTGACATAATTTGTATTGCAGAGCCGCAGGTTTTCTGCAAGCCACGTTTTGTTAGGAAATTGAGATTATTGGATTTTTCGGAGGATGTAATTACTAATGAGGTAAATAAGGAGAAAGGAAATCTTTTGATTTTATGGAGGAATTCTATTACAAGGCCTACGGTATTGTCTTCGTCTAAGCAGGCCATTACCTTAGATTTTGCGGGAATTTATATTTCGGCGGTGCATGCTTCTTATGCACCAATGGTAAGAAGAAACTTGTGGCGTCAATTGGGTTTAGGAGTCATTTCTAATCCGTGGTTGGTGCTGGGCGATTTCAATTGTGTTTTGCGCGTGGAGGAGAAAAAAGGTGGTAAGACAATGTTAGATTTTTTGATGCATGAATTTCGTAATTGGATTTCTGACAATGGCATGGTTGAAGCGGACTCTCTTGGGAAGAAATACACTTGGTGTAATTCTCGAAAGGGTAATAAGCGTATTGTTTCTAAGCACGATAGGGCTATTGTTAATGAAGCTTGGTGTGACAAATTTCCAAACTGGAGGTGCAAGGTGCTTCTTAGAATTTGTTCGGATCACTCTCCTCTTATTGGGTTTGCAGTTGATAGACCAAGGCCGAGAAGAGCTCCTTTCAGATTTCAAAAGATGTGGCTTAGTCATCCTACGTTTATGGGCTTGGTTGAGGAGGTTTGGAATACTTATCTAGCTGGGGCGCCTCCTTTTGTTTTTATGGCTAAATTGAAGAGGTTGAAGGAAGCCTTGAAAACTTGGAATTTAAAGGTTTTTGGAGATATTAAATTTCGGTTGAAGCAAGCTGAGGCCACTTTGGAGACTGAGTCGGATCTTCTTGACTATGAGCCTCGTGATGAAGGTCAATTTATTAAGGTGGCGGAGGCCAAGAAGGCTGTTGATGATGTGCGGAATAACCTGGCTACCATGCTAAAACTGAAGGCGAGAGTCAATTGGTTGGAGGATGGTGATCAGAACACGCGGTTTTTCCACAATAGCATTCGCATGAGGAGGAGTCAGAACACAATCTCGGAGATTAAAGTTTCAACTAACTCTACTTTGTTTTTGCAGGATGATATTAATTATTTTATTGTCAATCATTACCGTGACAAATTCAATGGTGGTGGGGTTACAATAGATCCGAAGCTGTTTGATATTCAGCATGAGTGCATTACTGAGGAGGAGAGGAGATATATGGATGCGGTTCCAACTATTGATGAAGTTAAGGAAGCTGTTTTTGATTTAGGCGCGGATTCTGCACCTGGCCCAGATGGTTTTACAGGTTCCTTCTATAGACAGTGTTGGAACATTATTTCGGGAGATCTTTTTAAGGCCATTACTAACTGTTGGTCTATGCGAAAAATTCCTAATGGCATTAATTCTAGTTTTATTGTTTTGATTCCTAAGAATGGCAAATCTGATGCTATTAAGGATTATAGGCCGATTGGGTTAAGCAATTTTTTCTTCAAAATCATTACGAATATTATGGCTACCAGATTGGGTACGGTTCTAAACAAGTTGATTTCTGAAGAACAGGTGGCCTTCATGAAGGGTCGCAATATTCATGAAAATATAGCTTTGGCGTCAGAGATGATCAATGAGTTGAGCATTAAAAGGAAGCATGGTAACGTGGGTTTAAAGATTGACATTGCTCAGGCTTTTGACACGGTTAGTTGGGACTTTATTCTTGAAGTTTTTCGGCAATATGGTTTCTCGGAGGATTGGTGCAATTGGGTTCTCAGTATTCTTCAATCTGCCCGGATTTCGGTCATGATTAATGGTAGCCCGGAAGGTTTCTTTAGCATTACAAGAGGATTGAGACAAGGTGATCCTCTTTCTCCTTTGATTTTTGTTCTTATTGAGGATGTTTTGAGTCGTAACATTACAAAATTGTTTGATTCGAAAAGAATGCAACCTATGGTTTGTAAGAAGAATGTGGCCCCTACGCATTTGCTCTTTGCGGATGATATTCTTATTTTCTGTAAGGGTAATTTGCAAAGTTTAAGCAGCTTGAAGGAGATGCTAGTTATGTATCAATTGGCTTCAGGCCAAAGTGTTAGCTATGCCAAAAGCAAATTCTATTTTGGTGGTGATAGAAGATCTCGGGCGGTGGCAATTAAAAATTACTTGGGCATTGAGAGAGCTTCTTTTTCGGACAAGTATTTAGGAGTTCAACTGAAGCCGGGCATTGTTTGTCATGCGCATGTCCGTGAAGTGGTGGAAAAGATTATGGACAAGCTTGCTGGTTGGAAAGGTAATCTCTTATCTTTTCAAGCTAGGTTGGTTCTTATAAAATCTGTTATTTCTAGCTATGTCATACATTCAATGGCTGTTTATAAATGGCCGTGTAATATGATTAAGCAAGCGGAGATAGCCATTAGAAATTTTCAATGGTCTGGTGATGCGGAAAAACGTAAGTATTTCACGGTCAAATATGATACTCTGTGATGTCCAAAGCGTGAGGGTGTCTTAGTTTTGAAAAAGTTGAATGATGTTAATAGAGCTATGCTCATGAAGTTATGGATTTCTATTCGTGACTCAAACAAGACTTGGGCAAGATTCCTACGAGCGAAGTTCTTTAAGATGAATGGTAACTTAATTGACTACAAGTTGGGTTCTTCGGTTTTTCCAGGAGTGCGTTTGGTTTACAATTTTGTTCAAAATCATACACGTTCAATTATAGGCAATGATGATAATACTTCCTTATTCTTTGATAATTGGTGTGGTGATTTTTCGATTGCAAAGAGGCTTGGAATCTCTTATAAGGGCCGGAATGAGTTTAAATCAATGGTGAGTGATATAATTGTGGATGGTGCTTGGTCAATCCCGCAGGTCACGAGAGATTTGATGATCCGTTGCAATATTGATGTGGAGAACTTGCCAGTTATTGCTGGGGGGGATGATTACAAGATATGGGATTTGGATAAAAAAAGGTGTCTTTTCGGTCAAATCGTCCAAGGAGGCCATTCGAGTGCGTGCGACAATTGTGCCACATGCTGTTTTATTTACTCGTAATGTTGTGCACCCAACTTTGAGTGTACAATATTGGAAGGTGTGGGCTAATCAGTGATGTGCAACGGATGATAATGTAATCAAACAAACAAATAGACCTATGCCTACTATTTGTCGAATTTGTAGGAGGGATGGCGAGTCTATGCGTCATATTACTTGGAAGTGTAGGTTTGCAAGACGTATTTGGGCCTGGGCAGCGGGCATCTTTAATATGCACCCAATGGAGGATCTCGTTGATTCTTATAAGGTTGCAAAGGGTCGTAGTAGGATGATTAAGGATTTGTGGCTTGTTGCTCATCTTGCAATTGCCACGGAACTTTGGAAGTTGAGGAATAAAATATATTTTGATGAGGCAAAGGTGAATTGGCTTGGTTTCAAAGGACGAGTTTTCCAATTAATTCATGACAATTCGATCCGCATGAAGGGCTATATGTACAACAAAGAAGATGACTTGCGGATTTTAAACTACTTCAAAGTATCCCATAGGGCTTCCCGGATTTCTACTCCTTTGGAGGTTGTTTGGTGGCCTCCAAACCAGGGCGAGATAATGATTTGTTGTGATGGCGCGTCACTTGGCAACCCGGGGTAGGCTGGTTGTGGCGTAACCTTTCGTGGTTCAGGCGCGGAGGTTTTGGGCAGCTTGTTGGTAGGCCTTGGTTGGCAAACCAACTATTACGCTGAAGTTTGTGCAATTATTTATGGCGGGATGTATGCTAGAAGATGGAATATCAAGCATCTTTGTGTTCGTTCGGATTCTAAGAGTTGCATACAAGCTTTTCAAGAGGGACAGCTTCCTTGGCAGCTGATTCCAAAATGGAGAATGGCAAGTTCTTTCTATGATAATATTAGATATGTGCATAGCTATAGAGAGGTTAATTTCTCAGCTGATGCCTCGGCCAAACAAGCATGTTTGTTGGCCGAGGATACCTTTGAGTTTTATGAGGGTAGAACAGTGTCCACAAAAATTTATGAGTGGCCTGGAGAGGTTTATTATCGTTTCACATAAGTCTTCTACTTTTGATGGCCTCACGGCTATGCATTAGTAAGGCTTATTCCCTGTACAGTTTTTTTGTTTTTTAATATTATTGACCGAGTAAAAAAAAATGCATTTCTACAAATAAGACTAGGGGAGCAAAAATCATTCATCAACTCCCCAAAGACGGATCCGGCCATCTTGGATGCACATGGACCAGGCAAGCTTGCATATCACGGTCGTCTTGGCTGAGCGCTCGACCCTCCAAGCTTGCAGCTTGCATATCACGGCCGTCTTGGCTGAGCGCTCGATTCGGCAAGCTCGTAGCTTTCAAACCCGGCCATGATGGTTGAACGTGGACCCAGCCAGCTTGCAGATTGCAGCCATGATGTCCAAGCATTCGAGCCGTCAAGTGTCTAGTGATGCGATTTCGAGTATGACCAAGCAATTTTTTGATTCGAAATTGGCCAATATACGTTGACATGCACTTCCAACGAGTTTTGGGACAAAACCAATTTTTCGAGTTCAAGCCAACACCCCTTCCCTATATATGTCATATTTGCATTTCTACAAATAAGACTAGGGGAGCAAAAAACATTCATCAACTCCCCAAAGTCGGATCCGGCCATCTTGGCTGCACATGGACCCGGCAAGTTGGCATATCACGACCGAAACGGAGCGAAAGTATCACTTTTTCTGAAATGGGGGTGAAAGTATCACTTTCCCCTAAACATAGCGAAAGTAATCGCCGACGAACCCCATCTTTAGATTCTTCTTTCGTCGGCCCTCCCACCGTGGTAATGGTTGTACTAGTATACTAATTGGGACGACCGAGCGAAGTGAGGGAGGACCTTTATATGTCTACTTTTTTGTAAATTGTAAGTCATCAATTGATACAAAAAGATTGGATTTAGTGTCCATGGTTGGTATTTTTCACTTGACACAACTATCCCTCCCTTTTAGTCTAATTACTATAACTCCTCATGTATCATATATTTTTAGGGGTATATATAATTGGAAAACAAACTTTAATATAACATATCTAAAAATCCATGCCTTGGAATTTTACAAATTTTATCTCGTTGGAAAGGCTATAAAAAATCTACACAATGAGTACAAACAATAATATCAAATTTAGAGTTTTTACGAAAAAATTGGAGGTATTTATTGTTTTAGGCACAATTTTAGAAAACTAAATGTATATATTTTATGAAAACCCACCACAAAGGACAAATAATACTTTATGTAGCCATATTTTGGTTTATGCATCATTAAAAAAAGTGATACTTTCACTTTAAGCACAATTCTCGAAAATTGAATGCATAGCCATATGCAAACCATCACAAAGGATGCATAACACATCATGCAACCATATTTTGGTTTATGGATCGGCTAATTTTCCGTTTATGGAAAAGTGATACTTTCGCATTCCGTTTCAGAAAAAGTAATACTTTCACTAGTTTCAGAAAAAGTGATACTTTCGCTCATTTTCAGGAAAAGTGATACTTTCGCGCCGTTTCAGAAAAAGTGAAACGGGGCGAAAGTATCACTTTTATGAAACGGAGAGAAAGTATCACTTTTTCTGAATCGGGGCGAAAATATCACTTTTTCTGAAACGGGGAGAAATTATCACCTTTTCTGAAACGGAGTGAAAGTATCACTTTTCTTGAAACTGAGCGAAAGTATCACTTTTCTTGAAACTGAGCGAAAGTATCACTTTTTCTGAAACAAGACGAAAGTAGTCGCAGACAAACCCCATCTTCATATTCTTCTTCGGTCGGCCCTCCCACTGTGGCAACGGTTGTACTAGTATAATCCAACAGCTATAACTAAAGTCGAATAATCAATGGTGGACATTTACAATCACATTGAACCATGGATTTTCTTCTCCCAAGCTGATGAACACTCCACGTCGGCCGCCACCAACAAGTAAATCAGCGTCATCTTCTACTTCCATTGCAATTTCATAGATAAAACTAGTTTCTAACTAAAGTAATACATCAATAGTGGTGATTTCATATTCTCCTTCCATTGTATTAACCTTCCACGGACACCATTAGTCTTTCCCTTTTCAAAACCAAATCGTTGATTTTGATCTTACAACTCAAATTTGAGAACACTACAGAATATAAATTTCATCTTTATTGTTAAAAATTTCAATTCTAGCATTCTTACCTCTACCACCATTAACACTGCTACTTCTTTGATCTTTCAAAAAAAAAAATCTATTTTCGTTGATTATCTCTGTAGATTTTTGGGTGGGTTTGCTAAATAATTCCAAAAGTTGTACAAATCAATTAATTTTCAAATGATATTTCTCCTCTTTGATCCGGGGGGAAATATCTTTTGCCATTAATTTAAATCTCTCCCAAACCACCACCTGAAATCCACCACTTTTACTGTTCACCAGTCCTTTTATTCCTCTTAACATCCAACCACATATTCACAAAAATCACCAGTCCATATAACCATTTTGACCACTATCACTATCTTCAGAACTAGTAAGAGTGTGTTACTCTCTTTATGTCTGTATTAACCTTTCACTGTGTGCCTTTAGTGTAGTTTACCTGAGACATGTATTATAGGTTACATCCGTTGAAAAAGTGGGGGTCTAACAACCTCACCCAATATTTCGATAAGCAATCTGTATGGACAACTCCGAGTTGTTTTCTAGAGAATCAACAAGACTCAATCAATATAAAATATCTCAAGGAGTTATTATCTCAATCTCTCAATTTGATTTACTCAAGCAAATATAATTTGCGAGTCTAATCAAAGAGAGATAACTTGGATGGTACCAAAGACCAATATCCAAGTGTCAATCGATTTAAATCAACAACCAAAATTTTCGGATATTCTAATTGATTGAACAACGCACAACCTGTATTATTTCAATTATATAACAAAATATAATGCGTAATAGAAATAACACAGACACCAGAATTTTGTTAAAGAGGAAACCACAAATGCAGAAAAACCCCGAGACCTAGTCTAGATTAAATATATAATGTATTAAGTCGCTACAGACACTAGCTTACTCCAAATTAACTTCAGTTTGGACTGTAGTTGAACCCCAACCAATCTCACACTGATCCAAGGTACAGTTATGCTCATACGCCTCTGATCCCAGCAGGATACTGCGCACTTGATTCCCTTAGCTGATCTCACCCACAACCAAGAGTTGCTACGACCCAAAGTCGAAGACTATAATAAATAAATCTGTCTTACACAAAAAAGTCTACAGGTAATAGATAAATTCATCTCCCACGAATAAACCTACAAGTTTTGTTCCGTATTTTGATAAATCAAGGTGAACATGAACCAATCGATAAAACCAGATTTATATTCCTGAAGAACAACTCAGTTTCATCAATCACCTCACAATAAACTTAATCGACGCAGCGAAGAAGATTATTGAGGAATCACAAACAATGAGACGAAGATGTTTGTGACTACTTTTATCTTTCCTATCGGAGATAGAAATCTCAAGCCAATTATTACAATTGTACTCGTACGATAGAAACAGCAAGATCAGATCACACAACTACAAGAAAAATAGTATCGGCCTGGCTTCACAATCCCAATGAAGTCTTTAAGTCATTAACCTGGTTTTAGAAGAAGAAAACCAAAGGTTAAAGGAGAATCGACTCTAGCTTTAGTAAACTAGTAGCACACAGAATGTGTAGGGATTAGGTTTCCCAATTGCTAGAGTTCTCCCTTATATAGTCTTTCAAATCAGGGTTTGCAATCAATGTTAGCTTAGAAACAAAGCATTCAATATTTATCGTTAGATGAAAACCTGATTAGATACAAGCTAATATCTCTCAACCGTTAGATCGAAAACTTAGCTTGCCATACACACATGTACTTGACATTTTGGGTTTGTGTAACCGTACCCAAACGTGTACAATGGTTGGTTCAATAATAGTCAACCAAATGGTTAGCCAAATGATAAATTTCATATCAACCATATTCTTCTTTACCATAACTAGTCCAAATGACTCAAATGAACTAGTTCGAGAGTTGTTCAATTGCTATGAGATCTCAAGTATTACAAGAAACACAATTGAATCAAAAGCGATGTGATTCACTCGAATCATTTCATGAACTATAAAGCCACGGTTTGCAAAATCATTTCTTAGTAATTTAAGATAAGTTCATGAACAGCGTTTTCAGACATAACCTCTTGAGTTCGCGGACTCAAGATAACCGGTTGGAGTTAATAAACTCCAGCAGAATTTCTCGGGATGAGAACTTCCGTCAGTTCGCGGACTGGGTTCGCGGACTGCACCTGAGCTTTAACTTCAGCAGATATTCTCGTGTTCGAGAACTTACGCCAGTTCGCAGACTGAGTTGATTGCTTATGTTCCGGTTTCACTTGATCAACAAATTTCGCAAACTTCGGTTCAAGTGCTAAGGACTTATACATATATGTGTTTCCGCAACAATGTTTATATCCCACACTGGTTATATAGTCTAAACTCTCATTTCAATCATCGAAATATTCTCAGAGGGCGTTATATAATGGTTATTCACAAACTATTTTTCGTTAGAGCGATTTCCAAAGTGATTGAAACATAACATGACTTATGTCACTAGGCAAAGATGAACTTGGCTAAAGCGAAAGCTTTACCAACACCCATTTCGAGAAATAGATAAGAAAGATATACTCAGCTCGAAATGTCACATATGCATATTCTTAGTCTATATAGTAAACCGACTTTTGTCTCAAGATAGGAGATAGAGTAGATAGACTTTTGAGTGATAGATAAGTTCAAGTCTCCACATACCTTTTAGTCGATAAAGATCCACTGGTTCCTTGAGTAGTCTTTCATCTTGTATGATGATCGCCATGGAGTTCTTGAGCTCAACTATGCTTTCTATCCTAGTCCGAGACCTTAGCTATAGTAGACTAGAAATCAAGACTATTATAGTTTTGATCACTAAGATTGACAAACATGCTTGAGATAGCAACGCATGCGAGTTTGACCGAGCAGTGCTCTAACAATCTCCCCCTTTGTCAATTTTAGTGGAAAAACTATCAATACATATGGAATACAAAAATTATATAAATAAACTTTGTAGCTCCTATTCCACATGCCTAATCTTCAACAATACTCGAAATCTTCGTCACTTACAAGTAGTCCAATGATCTGAAAGGTTGTAAGTTTAGCATCATCGTTGTTGAAAATCCGTAGCTATAACAATGATAAAAGCATCGGTTCTCAATCATTGTTATACAGTGTCATAGTATTATTACACAACGTCAAAGTCCAATTGTATCACAACTTTAACAACAACACTAAGGTGATACTTCACTCCCCCTTAATCAATACTCCATCTCACATGGAAACCACTCCCCCTTACATAATGATCCGAAAACCATATGTATTTGTAGTATGCACTACAATTAATTCTCTCCATTTTTGTCAATAAAATTGGCAAAGGTACAAGAACGGGATCTTAATGAAATTTCCGTAAGAGACATTTCATGACCAAAGGTAAATGTTCTATCATCTTATTTAGATGCAATCATAAAGCCGAAGCTAAATGCATTCATCAAGGAGTTTATAAAGATACAAGATAGCCCCTAAAAATTCCACAGCCGCACTCCCCATAAAGATTTGGAATTAAGCGCAAGTTCAAAAGAACTCTCCCCCATAAGATGTCATTCCCAAGGGAATAACAAAAGCGACCTTAATTTCAAGAGAAAAGAAGTATTTTTTAAGACTCAACAAATTACATACAAGTATGAATTTGGAATCCAAAATATTCAATCATATTAACCAAAGCGAGCTAAGATTAATTTGACTAAATATGCTCCACACAAGTAAACTTATGGAGTCTTAATACATAGATTAGATTATTTACAAGAGAACCCATAAATACTCTAACCAGATTACACAATTAAACTAATCACAAGGTAATTAATTCAATTGTCCACACTCGACATGAGAAAAATCTATGGAGTGCTAACTAAATAATCACACAAGATGATTGATTTATTTAATTTGGGATCAACATAAGAGATTATGGAACCCCGACTAATATTATCATAGAAAATGACAACCTTAACCGTTCATGTACTCAACACGAGAGAACTCATGGAATACAAACTAAATAATCACACAAGTTGATTAATTTAGTTCTTAATGCTCAACATATTGCATCTTTATGGAACAACCAACCATGACAATAAGAAATCGACTTAGTTGTATCGTGCTCAACATAAGATACAAGATGGAACCTTCGCGGTAATACATAATATATGGAACAATTAAGCTCTATACCGTGGATTAAAAAACAAGGACCTATTCTATTTTTCCATCACAAAGTGACATAATAGACTTTATCCTTGAATCACAAAATATTTTAACCTATCTTACATCAAAGATTTACAATATAGGCTTAACTTTTGTGTTTTGCTAAAAGTCCATTCATTCCTCTATCAATATTTGCATACCAATACGTGAACGACTTTACTTTTGACAAAATATGGGACAATCAAGTTCACGGACGTAAACACATATGCCATCAAAATATTACAATATATAAAACCATAAAGATTAATACTGCAACCATCATCTTCCAAACAAATTTAAAATTAAAACCAATAAATCTAAAAACAAGAAGATGAAATCATTGGATAGCTATGTGTAATCACAATAATGGCTATTCCAAAACACTAGTTATTCTTCTAAACAAAACATAAAACATGAAAGATTTACTAGACATTAAGAACCAAACAGAAAAACTTCCATGTCATACCGAACAAGGTTCAAATCAATAGTTCGGGACCTTCTTGAGCCTTAATATCTTGAAGCTTGTGAATGGCAGCATCTCCTGTACTTTTGATATCCTTATTGGAAAGTTCTTTAACATGGTTTTTCATGAGAACAAGATCAACCTAACCTTTTTCTACTCAGTTTTTACCACATCAAGACACTTCATTGTATCAAAAAGTAGTTGCTTAGCCTTCTCAAATTCCACTAGGAAGTCAAGAACTTCATCCGATGAAATCTCTTTAATCTCTTCTATATCCGAAAGTGACTCACAGGATTGAGGAAGAGAACCTTCAAATTTAACAAGAGATTCCCTTACTTCATCGAGTTTTCCATATACTGCCTTATCAATGACATATTTAGTCAAATCCGAAGAAAACGAAGAAGAAGAAGCCATTGATAACATGAAACCTAGAGTAACTCATAGGATAGGTATATAAAGAAAAACTCGAGAGATTTAGGTTTAAAGGAAAACTTGAAACGTACGTGAACCCGTAGGATGCTTTTTCACAAAGTTCTTCATGGAAAAAGAAAACACTTTTTTATTTTTCAAAGGTGTTTTAGATAATGAACAATTAAAAAGATAAATACTCACAAACCAGTGTCTGAACAATTATCCTTCTAAAAATAATAAGAGATTAGCTAGATAATTTGAGTCACTTAGTTATGGAGTATACTTATTCGATTATCTCACAACTAGGCTTTTTATATGTGAGATATTCAACCTTGTGATTGATTCACACAAGTATGAGCCTTAAGCTCATCAAATGAATATTATTCATCTTTATCCTTATGTCTTTGATATGTGCTCCTTCTAGAGAGAAGAGACGCTACTTGATTAGCATGCTTATCAAAAGGACTAAGTCTAGGACCTCTATCAATAGGTTCAAGTGGATCAGAATAGATAGGAATCTATTTTCTAGACTTAGATTTATCAGAAACATCCTTATAAGTACAGGGAATGTTCTTATTAATATCTCAAAAAGAATTGCCAGAATGAACTTTATCCCTGTGATGATATCTAGAGTAGAGATCATTCTCATAAGGTTTTTGATTTCTTGTGAGCAAACAATTCACTGCTTTAGCCGACTGACTATCTGTTCCATTGACAGTGAAGAGAAGCAAATTATGAAGCTTAGAAATTTGTTTCCTTCTTGCAAAACAATGAATAGCATAGTGATTATGTTTCCCACAAAAAGGTACAGGTTCGTGGAGGTGAAGCAATAACTGGCACCTGTTTAAACTTCCTACCCATACGAGAAGATTGAAAGTTTTGCAACCTTTTCTTGTTACAATCTTCTTCCGGAGAACATTTTTTCGTATACAGCAATTCCTGAGAATTAGTCACAGAATAATTTCTCCTTAGGACAGAGTTTTCCTTTTCTAAGGATTTACACTGTTCATGGGCTAGAGTAAGAGATGCACAAAGTTTCTCTTTTTCAGCACGAAGTCTGTTGAGATCTGATGAACGAGTCTCGAGCAAAAGTTTTTCTCGAATTGAGTCCTCTTTAACAACTTTCTCAAGAGTACTAATCTTTTCCTGTTGTAGAGTAGTTCTTGTAGAAGTTTCTCAATGTTCTTAAAGAAGGACTTTATGATATTATAGAGATCACGTTCTTGATTAAGATACTTTTCAAATTCATCAATGAGCTGATCATGATCATCAAAATCAATATCTTTAACTGTATGTTTTGAAATTCTGGTGAGTTCCTTTTCATCTTCTGCCACAGTATCGCATGCCTCATGAGAGGAAGAAATGTCATTATCACATTGAACATTCTTTGTACCACGGGATTCAGAAGAATCAACTAAGGAATAATCCTTTGAGGTGTTTCCAAGATAGTTGACATGGTCAAAAGCTTTAGGAGATATTTTGGTATGCGCAACAGAGATTCCGTCCACAGACTCAGATTGCCACAAACACAGACTTGTAAGGTCTTAAGCGTGTTTGCATGCTCTGATACCAATTGAAAAAGTGGGGGTCTAACAATCTCACCCAATATTTCGATTAGCAATCTGTATGGACAACTCCGAATTGTTTTCTAAAGAATCAACAAGACTCAATCAGTAGAAAATATCTCAAGGAGTTATTATCTCAATCTCTCAATTTGATTTACTCAAGCAAATTTGATTTCCGAGTCTAATCAAAGAGAGATAACTTGGATGGTACCAAATAACGATATCCAAGTGTCAATCAATTTAAATCAACAACCAAAATGATCGGATATTCTAATTGATTGAACAACGCACAACCTGTATTATTTCAATTATATAACAAAATATAATGCGGAATAGAAATAACACAGACACCAGAATTTTGTTAACGAGGAAACCACAAATATAGAAAAACCCCGGGACCTAGTCCAGATTAAACATACACTGTATTAAGCCGCTACAGACACTAGCCTACTCCAAATTAACTTCGGCCTGGACTGTAGTTGAACCCCGACCAATCTCACACTGATCCAAGGTACAGTTATGCTCCTATGCCTCTGTTCCCAGTAGGATACTACACACTTGATTCCCTTAGTTGATCTCACCCACAACCAAGAGTTGCTACGACCCAAAGTTGAAGACTTTAATAAATAAATCTGTCTCACACAGAAAAGTCTACAGGTAATAGATAAATTCATCTCCCACGAATAAACCTACAAGTTTTGTTCCGTCTTTTGATAAATCAAGGTGAGATGGAACCAATCGATAAAACCATACTTATATTCCCGAAGAAAAACTCAATTTCATCAATCACCTCACAATAAACTTAATCGACGTTGCGAATAAGATTATTGAGGAATCACAAACAAGGAGACGAAGATGTTTGTGACTACTTTTATCTTGCCTATCGGAGATAGAAATCTCAAGCCAATTATTACAATTGTACTCGTACGATAGAAACAACAAAATCAGATCACACAACTATAAGAAAAGTAGTATCGGTCTGGCTTCACAATCCTAAGAAGTCTTTAAGTCGTTAACCTGGTTTTAGAAGAAGAAAACCAAAGGTTAAAGGAGAATCTACTCTAGCTTTAGAAAACTAGTATCACATAAAATGTGTGGGGATTAGGTTTCCCAGTTGCTAGAGTTCTCCCTTATATAGTCTTTTAAATTAGGGTTTGCAATCAATGTGAGCTTAGTGACAAAGCATTCATTATTCACCGTTAGTTGAAAACCTGATTAGATACAAGATAATATCTCTCAACTGTTAGATCTAAAACTTAGCTTGCCATACACACATGTACTAGACGTTTTGGGTTTGTGTAACCGTACCCAAACGTGTACAATGGTTGGTTCAATAATAGTCAACCAAATGGTTAGCCAAATGATAACTTTCATATCAACCATATTCTTCTTCACCATAACTAGTCCAAATGACTCAAATGAACTAGTTCGAGAGTTGTTCAATTGCTATGAGATCTCAAGTATTACAAGAGACACAATTGAATCAAAAATGATGTGATTTACTTGAATCATTTCATGAACTATAAAGCCACGGTTTGCAAAAGCATTCCTTAGTAATTTAAGATAAGTTCATGAACATCGTTTTCAAACATAACCTCTTGAGTTCGCGGACTCAAGCTAACAGGTTGAAGTTAATAAACTCCAGCAGAATTTCTCGGGATGAGAACTTCCATCAGTTCGCGAACTGCACCTGAGATTCAACTTCAGAAGATATTCTCGGGTTCGAGAACTTACGCCAGTTCACGGACTGGGTTCGCGGACTGATTTGACTGCTCACGTTCCGGTTCTACTTGATCAACAAAGTTTGAAAACTTCGGTTCAAGTGCTAAGGACTTATACATATATGTGTTTCCACAACAATGTTTATATCCCACAATGGTTATATAGTCTAAACTCTCATTTCAATCATTGAAACATACTCAGAGGGCGTTATAGTTGTTATTCACAAACTATTTTTTGTCAGAGCGATTTCCAAAGTGATTGAAACATAACATGACTTTCGTCACTAGGCAAAGATGAACTTGGCTAAAGAGAAAGATTTACCAACACCCATTTCGAGAAATAGATAAGCAAGATATACTCACCTTGAAATATCACATGTGCATATTCTTAGTCTATATAGTAAACCGACTTTTGTCTCAAGATAAGAGATAGAGTAGATAGACTTTTGAGTGATAGATAAGTTCAAGTCTCCACATACCTTTTAGTCGATGAAGATCCACTGGTTCCTTGAGTAGTCCTTCATCTTGTATGATGATCGCCATGGCTTGAGCTCAACTACACTTTCTATCCTAGTCCGAGACCTTAGCTATAGTAGACTATAAATCAAGACTATTATTGTTTTGATCACTAAGATTGACAAACATGCTTGAGATAGCAACGCATGCTTGTTTGACCGAGCAATGATCTAACATCCCTACAGTTCTGTATATTTCTTGCTAGTCTGTCAGTCAAGTCTAACTGTCCAGCCCTGTAAACTATCTCAGCCTTCTATATAAGGCTTGAGTCTCTGATTGTTTAATGTGTGTGAAGATTGATCATTCTTATCCACTATTTTCTCTATGGTATTAGAGCCGATCTGGGCCTGATCACCTTTTTATTGCTTCCGCTATTAAACCTGCAAAACAAAGCTTCTGGAAATCTCAATTTCTTTTCTTGATTCGACATGGAATCCATTATTACTAAGGTACCTCTAAATACAATCTCTAGTATAGCACCATCAAAACTTCAAGATCACAACTTTCTTACCTGGAAAACCCTCATTATTCCTTTATTTAAAAGATACAACATTCTTGGTTACATTGATGGATCTAAACGATGTCCAATTAAGTTTGTGTATGCTCAAAGAAATGATGCTCCTGAAAAAACTATCAATCCTGCGAGGATCAAGTGGAATGAATAAGATCAAACTCTCATCTTATGGATTCAGTCGACGATTTCATAAAATGTAATCTCATATGTAGCTGGTCCTACAACATCATATGATCTTTGGAAATCTATTGAACAGAGATTTGATGCAATCTCTTCTACACACATCATTCAACTCAGAACAAAGCTATCATCCATCAAGCAAGGTAACAATACTATGATCAATTATTTAAATGAGATAAAGAAGATTTCTGATTCTTTATCAACTGTTGGATCACCAATTTGTGAATCTGAAATGATAGTTAGTGTTGTTAATGGTCTTGGATATTCTTTTGATTCTTTTTCTACATCAATTCGAGTTAGAAATCCACCAGTATCTTTAGGGGAATTACATAATCTTTTGCTCAGTGAAGACATTGTTTTATCTGAAAGGTCTAAAAATGTCATCAACTCAGATGAAGCAAAAGCGTCTGCAGCTTTTCGAGCAAATATATCTTACTCTCATCACAACTCAATACCTAACTACTTATCAAGACCACAGTTTAAACCTCACTACTCATATCCTTCTACATCTTCAGCATCTCACTTTCCTATGAGAAACTATGCCACAAATCCTTTTACCTAACCACCTAATCCACCTCCATTACCACATACTTCTGGTTCTTCTACTTCTGGTGTGAGACCTCCTAGATCTACTTGTCAAATATGCTTCAAGTTTGGTCATTCTGCTATTGAATGTAATCAGTGCATGAATTTTTCTTATCAAGGCCGGCCAATTCCACCAAATATTCATGCTATGATGGCTTCAGCTAATATTTTTGGTGACAATCCATGGTATTGTGACTCAGGTGCCACTGCACATATTACTTCAGATGCATCAGATCTACAAGATTTTCATTCATATACTGGAAGTGAACAAATCACCACTTCTAATGGTGAAGGCATGCCAATCTCAGAAATAGGTAATTCTACCAAATTCCTACACTCTAATTCTGTTCAACTACCTACTATATTTCATGTTCCATCAACATCTCATAAATTACTGTCAGTTCACAAGTTTACAAAAGATAATAACTTCAGTATAACATTTGAGGGTGATAACTTCTTTGTGAAGGATCTCAAATCTGGGAGGAATATTTTCCAAGTGCGGAGTAGTAATGGATTATACCCTATTCACCTAGCACCCACAACAAATTCATCTTCAACTTCAGTGGACTCACCTCATCCATTTACAACCCTATCTGCAGTTCAAGTTTCACCACATCTCCTTCACACGAGGCTTGGAAATCCATCTTTTCAGTCAATGCAGATAATTAGTCTTTTATTTCCTATTAGTTATATGTCTATCTCTAAGTCTTTTGTTTGTAAAGACTGTCAGTTAGGAAGAGTTCATAAGATCCCCTTTTCCATTTCTAGTTCAGAATCCACACGACCATTCTAATTATTGCACATGTATCTTTGGGGACCTTGTCATATTACTTCTTGTAATGGATTTACTTACTATTGCAACATCATAGATGATTACAACAAGTATTGTTGGGTATTTCCTTTAATAAGAAAGTCAGATTTCATAACTATCTTCAATAACTTGAAATTACAAGTTGATAATTATTTTGATTTGAAGATCAAAGTTATTAGGACTGATGGAGGAGGAGAATTCATCAACAATGAACTTAGAAAATATCTAGCTCTTCATGGTGTTGAACATCAATATTGTTGTGCATATACTCCTGAGCAAAATGGAGTTGCAGAAAGTAAACACAAGAATTTACTTGGTATCTATAGAACTTTGCTTATTCAATCAAATTTACAAGATTGTTACTAGGTAGATGCTCTACAAACTGCTAACTACTTAATAAATAGATTACCAACTGCATCAATATCTTTCAAATCTCCTTATGAGAAGCTTTATGGGACAACTCCAAACTATTCTTCTTTGAGAGCTTTTGGGTATGCATGTTATCCATGGCTTAAGCCTTATACACACTCCAAATTGGAGCCTAGAAGTAAACTATGTATCTTCATTGGATATTCTTCATCTCAGAAAGGTTATAGATGTCTTAAACCTTGTTCTAGCAGAGTATTCATATCAAGACATGTTACTTTCAATGAGGCATATTTTCCTGCTCTCACTCAGCACATCTCAAATGTATCTAATATTGATTCTCAAATTTCTCATTTGCATTCACAGGATTTCACTAATAGCTCAAATGATACTTCTGTTACTTCAATAGTTACTGCTCCAAGTAATATTTCAGCTCTAGAGATTATCTCACCTACAAGTCCTTCTCATGTTGTATCTACACCAGTTACTAGCTCAGTTCAACAATACTCATCCACTACTGATGTTCTTTCTACCGCTCCTACAACAGTCACTATACCAACTACTATCTCAGTTCAAGAGAATCTATCCACTGTTGATACTTCTTCTTCATCATCTTCACCATCCTTGTCCAGAGATCCTGTCATTAACACTCATTCAATGACTACAAGGGGGAAAAGAGGTATTTTTAAACCAAAACCACAAAAGGCTTTATTTTCGTATAAATATCCAATATCTATTTGCTTACTTGCTCCAATAGAAGACTTTGTTCCCAAAAATGTTGCTCAGGCAAAAAGACATATTAAATGGCTCAATTCTTTAGTCACTGAATGTACAGCTCTTCAAAATGCTGGCACTTGGACTCTTGAACCTCATCATCCTTCACAAAACTTAGTTTGCTGCAAATGGGTGTTCAAAATAAAACATAATCCTGATGGTACTGTTGATAGATTAAAGTCAAGACTTGTTGCAAAATGCTATCATCAACAAGAGGGTATAGACTATGAAGAAACTTTTAGTCCAGTTGCTAAACCAACCACTATTAGACTTGCTTTAGCTCTTGTTGTTCATAATAACTGGCCTGTTAAACAGCTTGACATTAACAATGCTTTTCTTCATGGGGATCTCAAAGAGGTTGTTTATATAACTCAGCCTCCAGGTTTTGAGGATCCTAACAAACTAGATTATGTTTGCAAACTTCATAAGTCCATTTATGGCCTTAAATAGGCTCCAAGAGCATGGTATGAAAATCTCATGGAGTGCCTTCTTTCTCTTGGTTTTGAAGCTTCACAGGCTGATACTTTTCTTTTCACTTTCAAGCATAGATCAGTTATAATCATCATACTTATCTATGTTGATGATATCCTCATCACTGGCTCCTCAGCTGATGCTTATAATCAGGTTATATCTCAACTTATGCATCTTTTCCAGTTAAGGAATTAGGGGATATTCACTACTTCTTGGGCTTAGAAATTAAAATAAGTGCAACTGCAATGCGTCTATCTCAGACTAATTATATTCTTAATCTCTTAAAAAGAATAAATATGCTAGATGCTAAGCCTTGTTCTTCTCCAGCCATTGCTGACACTAATATGATCAAACATGATGGTGAGCTCTTAACTGATGCTTCAGATTACAGATCTCTTGTTGGTGCTTTCCAATATATGACTTGGACTAGGCCAGAGATTTTTTATGATGTAAATCAAGTCTGCCAACATATGAGTAACCCTACTACAATGCATCTTGTAGAAGCAAAGAGAATTTTGAGATATCTCAAAGGCACTCTGGATTTTGGGATTGTTCTTCAATAAGGTTTGACAACTTTTTCATCTTACTCAGACTCTGACTGGGCATGTAATCTTGATGATAGACGTTCTACCAGTGGCATCTGTTTTTTTTTTTTGTGGTTCTCCCATTTCTGGGTCTTCTAAAAAGCAACCTATCGTTGGTCGGAGTTCCACAAAAGCAGAATATCGTTCTTTGGCTTATACAACTGCTGAAGTTCTCTGGGTCTGTAAGATACTCAAAGATTTTAATGTCTTCATCTCTTCCTCACCCGTTCTTGGTTGTTGTTAGAGCATTGCTCGGTCGAACTCGCATGCGTTGCTATCTCAAGCATGTTTGTCAATATTAGTGATCAAAACTATATGTCTTGATTTCTAGTTTACTTATGACTAAGTCTCGATTTAGGATACTTAAGTATAGTTGAGATCCAGACTCCATGGCGACTATCTTACAAAGACAAAAAACTACTCAAGGAACCAGTGGAAATTCATCCGACCAAAAGGTATGTGGAGACTTGAACTCATCTGTCACTCAAAAGTCTATCTACTCTATCTCCTACTCTTGAGACAAAAGTCGTATAAGTATGATAGTTTTAATACATACACATTTGCTATTTCGAGCCGAGTTTACTCGCCTATCTTTTTCTCGAAATATATGTTGGTAAGCTTTTGGCTTTAACCATTTTCATCTTTACCCGTGACGAAAGTCATGATGATGTTTCAATCTTAAAAATAGCTTTGATGACGATAGTCGTGAATAATAATTGTTATAACATTATAGAAGAATGTTTCAATGATTGAAATGTAGAGTTGAGATTATGTAACCAACTATGGATATAAGCATATATAGTGTGTTATCACATTAGTGTATAAATCCATGTGCTGGAAACCAAGTGCGTGCATATGTGTGCATGCAATATTAGTGAAGGAGACAGGTTGGGTACGCGTACCAGCGGAATTTTTCGAACTGAAAATTTATGTTGAGTTTGTAAGTTTGTAAACTATTAAACCAGTCACCTTAGGTATGCGTACCCGTACGTGTACCCACAGAAGTTTTCGAACCGAAAATTTCTTTTGAGTTTGTAAACTCAAATCTGGTAGCTATGGTACTCGTACCCGTACGCGTACCCAAGCTGGTTATATCTCTCAAATTTGAAGTTCATGAACTTAAACAATAAATCAATAAGGAATGCAATCTTTGGAAACCGTGGCTATATTGTTCATGAACTAGAAATAACCCGTGCCGTAACGTCACGTCATGATACCGAATAATTTTTAGTCAAAATATTATTAAAGACTACTAAAATTCAGATAAATAGTTATCATGAATCTTATGGTGTTGTTAACTTATGTTTGTTCATCTGTACATATTTCATTTTTTTAATTTCACTCGCACCTGAACATATATCCATAGATTTGTGGTTATTCCATGTAAAACAGTCATAGGTAATAATATAAAAAATAAAAATTTCATACCAAATTCCCTCTTCAATTGGGAAATTGCAGTGTACCTTGGCGTTAAAAGTTTCGGCTAAATGTATGAGCTTCAAAATGGATTGTTTTGACGATATCAGAGTCATTGAATGATGATTCCAACTTAAAAAAATTGAGAGTCCTTTCCCGTCTTACTCTACTAATGTGGTGCTTTTGCCAGATATTTCATTGTAAACCTCTATGCAATAACCTTCTCCAGGTTTCTTTACTAACGCAAGCACTGTTGCATGTCCTATCAGGAAAATTAAAATTTAAACTACTCAATTGAGGAGATAAAGCCCCCAGAATTTCCCACGGAAAAATCCTTTTTAACATATCACATGTGCTTTATTTTAGGTGGAGCTCAACTAAACTACGTTAGCGGATTAGTTCTTAAATATTGTTTTTAAGTTTTGAATCATTTTTAAGTACTATAATAATAGTTGACATCTATATTGCTAACTGCTAGATTTCCAAATACTTGTAACTGTGCGCGCCATTTCTAATTTTGAGTGGTAATGGGAGGGACATTTTAATTATATTACTAGAATAACGCCTCCAATAACATCGCTTCGCCTTTTCCATGTATTTTTGCATACTGTCATGACACTATATATAATTTCAGGACGAATGATGCTGGAATACATACGTTGGTGTCCTTAATTTGTCATAAAAATATCTTACACAAATAATCAAACAGGGGAATACGATCGAAGATAGATGACGTTTCTTATTAGAGGAGGTTTTGCAAATGCAACATTTTGGCAAGATGCTCTCAAATACTCGGAGATCCTGGGATTTTCAAAATTTACACCATCACCCCACGAAAGAGATAAAAGTAAATCATGGAAATAGCATAAGTACCCCAAAAATTGAAAGAAATTCAAATTATTGCAGAAACATAGATATAAGTACATACCCAAGTGTACAAATATGAAAAATCAAATTCAGTAGTAATAGATTAAGCTCCCATTTTTAGCAATATTCGAATTCCATTTGAATTTTAGCATAGAGATGATTCCATGTAGATTGGAGCGGTTGGGAAGCCGCAATACACCTCTTGCATCAAGAACTCTGTAACAAACGGTGTATGATCCGTCGAACAACTATGGAAGACTACTACGACCACAATGAGCCTAAGTACCCATGAAAACCCTTGTGTGATATTTGTGTTCTTGAACATCTGCATAATGATGACAACATAGAAACATTGGAATTTGATCTATATAAACATCTTTGACAAAATATTATCCCAGTAGTATGAAATAACCATTCAAAACATATCTCACTTGTGCTGCCATCACCAAAGTAAGTGACTACACATATTATTCTTATCCAATTTTAGAGAATGAGCATCACCTACAGCTTGAGGAAGCCTGTGTACTGGCAAACACAACAAAATGTTTAGTAATATTTTAAATCAAGAGAACAATAAACAACTTACTGTAATTGACTAACCATTTTATATTGTGCTTTATATAGTTGTGCTTCTTTTGACTCATAGTGAATTGGTAGTTATCGTCATTTCCAGCAATCAGGGACCATTCCCAAAGCACTGGTTCGAAAACTATTGAATGGTGAAACCAAGCCATCCTATACTGCAACCTTTTCAATAGCTAGTACCCCATGATAAATAACACCTTCATTGAAAACTATGAAATACATATTTGGATGGTATTGAATACATTTGAAAGTAAACTGGACATTAAGAGTTTAAGTAATCCGAGGGAAGATAAATCACATTGAGGTTAGGTCAGCATCTGATGCAACTATTGATTGCCTCATTTCAGTTCGTGAAATTGTTATTTCTGGTGCATATCCAACTAAAAGTGATTGACTTTGTTTCATCCCTAAATCTCCCTTCAACCAAAAGGAATATTAACTCTTTGGGTCATGCTTCCAATTCTTTCCAACTCACATATACGATACAATATGCTAAAGCTTCGCTCTTTTCAGGAACATAAAACTACTATTTATGGGACCACAATGTTTTCTCATAAACTATCATCAGTGCAATGCTCAACTGCCAGTTTGAGCTTAAATCTAGATTAGTGACATTATAGTATGTATGATAATATTGCAGCACAAAAAATTTGGGTACTTGGAAGAAGTTTTCTTACCGAGGCACTGGTCGAATTACTACGTTGAGATACTCTTGACAATGTTTACGTATAGTCACTTCAGGAATCTGATGGCCATAATACTCACATCACATATAGTACCTTTCATCGTGGAATCCTGTTATTTTCGCTCTGCAGTTGAACTTTCGCTTGTGCTGCAAATAGAATCTATCAGCTTTACGTTTGATAATAATATCCTTATCTAAGCTCAATATCTAATGAGATATTAATATATAAATTGCAACAATTGCCTAAATACTTACTATGTGTTCTTAAATGTAATAATCAGTTTGTTGTTCCATTTGGTAACAGGGAGCCTTAATTAGTCACTTTTTCTTTTCCAGTGAGTTTGCATCAACTTTAATCATGGAAAAAGAACATGGGTTTGGCACTGTACTATTGTATGCACATGGATAATATACAGGTCAACTGGGATGCCACGTAGAGTAGTTCGTTTTGGATGTTGGAATAGACCAAACCAAAAAAATGGTAAAAAAAGAGAGCATCACTTGAACAAAAAAAATAAGGAGGAAAAGGTATCAATCTAAAGATTACTATTTTTTTTTGAAACATGAGGGATATGGAGGACAATGATGCAAGTAAAATTTAGATATCCAATATGGAAACCTGAGAAACATTCAAGTTTTGGTGAGTAAAATTATCTTTCGTTATAGATATTTTGTCAAATATTATTTGATTATGCAATCTTTTATCAAAGCCTAGGAACGGTACATGGAAGGGAAGAAACGAAATACATACACAAAATACATGCAATCTCCAAAATTAGACAACCTAACATAACTTGAAGAACAAAATAATCCTTAACCCAAACTATATCTCTATGACAAAATCAAAACGAATTAAAAAGAATATACCACAATGAAAAACAAAGCAAATAAATCTAGCAAAACTGAAGAGAGGAATGAGAAAACCTACTTGTTCGAGAATTCGAGTGGTGGAAGAACCGATGTCGTTTCAGAATTGGCTGATAGATTATAAATGGAAAAGCCCTTCAATGCACAAACGTGCGTTTTAGTTTAAATGTCGAAAAAAATTGATAAGAGGGATATGGAAGGATTGTTCATTCTAGAGTTTATTCTCCAGTTTATTCTAATTTGAGGGGCGTAACCGAAGAGTAAAAGCAAAAAAAAAAAAAAAAAAAACGCTTGATATTCCTAGAATGGTGGAGAATGAATTAAATAAAGCTTGCGTGTGAAAGAAAAAATGCTTGTCCATTGAACATAACTCCAGTCATTCAGTTAGGAACTGCAAGCACGACCTAGACTAGAGAGAGGCGAGTAAAAACACTCTCTCCGGTTGAATCTGGACCACTATTTATCTTTCATTTGTCTCCAAAATGTTATCCAGCCGTTGAACCCTCAAAAACCCATCCTGTTTTGTATTATAGATTGATTCAAGTGAATCAAACCGATTTTGTTTCAATTGTGTCTATGCATAGAGATTTAAGCAATTGAACAACTCTTCAACTAGTTCTTATGAGTCATTTGAACTAGTTATGAGAAAGATGAATACGGTTAATATGAAAGTGCTCATATGGTTAACCATTGGTTAACTATTTGTGAACCAACCAAATGTACACGTTTAGGTACGGTTACTCAAACCTAAATGAAATACATTTCATTTGTGTGTGTGACAAGCTAAGTTTTGATCTAACGGTTGAAGGATATTAGCTTTGTAGGATCAGAATATCGCGCCAACAATATATCTGCGAAATCTTCGTCAACAACATTGCGAAGATATCGCAAAGTGATTTCAGAAATGACATAACAGATGACGACAGCGTAAACATGAGGAAAGTGTGATGATTTACCGAAATTTAGGATATTCGCGAAGTTAACCTTAATAAGCTTGCGAAATGCCGCAAGCCAGATCCGAAATTAAAGGACAGCTTAGCTGTCATCCACTATGTAATACCCTATATAAGGAGCCGAGTAGGCTTAAGGAGAGAGAGATCAATTTTGGAGTGTTGAGAAAGTTTTGAGGAGAGAGAAAGTCCAGAAGAGTGATTGTATTCTTGATTTCTTTTATTTCTTGTAACATTTCTAAGAATCAATTAATAAAAAGTGTTGTTCTTGATCTTAAAGATGTGTTGATTATTATGAATTCTTCTGAGGGATGTATTCCCGCAACTACATATTGGCGCTAGAAACAGAGACTGAAAGTTAAAAATTGTGGAGATTGTTGTGAAGATTGTTCAAATCATGAAAATGATAAAAGAATACAGCAAACCAGTTGAAGAAAAGATAATTAAGATCAACGAGAATAAAAGAAGGTTGGAGTGTAGTGTAATCACAAAAACAATGATTAATGAATTCCATGAGAACATTAGAGGAAGAATACATAAACGAGATTTTGAAGGAAAGAAAATTATGACGGTGGAGAAAATATCCCCCTTGAAGGATTGGGAAAAGCAGAAAATTATGTTCACAGCAGCAGAGATTCCAAGAGAAAATTTGAACCACACATCTCCTTTGGTAATCACAGTAACAACAACACGGAAAGAAGAGGGGAAATCAACAAAAAGTATGGAAGAATGGGCAGTGAATAGAACTATGGTGGATACAGGAAGTTCATTGGACATAATATTTTATCATGCATACAAAGGAATGGGATACAAATATGAAGAAATGTCTCATTCAACATATCACATTCATGGCTTTGGAAAATCTACAACAATACAGAAAGGGGAAATAGTGGTACGAATTTCGCTAGGAGAGATTGAAACACAGGCTACGCTATGTGTGGTGGATATGGAGTCGACAAATAACATGTTGTTGGGAAGGCCATGGGTACACAAAATTAAAGCCGTAGCGTCGACATTGCATTAGTGCATCAAATTTCCTATACCAAGTGGGATTGGTGAAATTAGAGGAGATGTTGATTGTGCGAAGTTGTGTTACCAAATTGAAGTCAAGCATTATGAGGGGCGTGCAAAGAAGCGAAAATTTCGCAGAAAAAGGGCGAAAGAGGCGAAGAAAGAAGAAGAATTTAGAATTTATATGATAAGAGCAGAGGAAGGAAGAGGAATACCCAGCGAAATTTCGGACAAAGGAAATGAACTTGCGAAGGAGATAAAAGAACCAACACCCATGGGAGAACCTAAAGCCATCTACACCGCAGCAGAACCAACAAAGGAAGTGAACATTGGAACTAAAGAAGAACCCAAAATGCTAAGGATTAGGACTAAGATGGAGGCAGATGAAGAAGAAAGAACTATTAATCTTTTGCGAGATTATAAAGATATTTTCGCATGGAACATGGATGAGATGCCTGGAATAGATCCGTCTGTGGCGTGTCATAAGTTGGAGATTGACAAAGGTGCAAGACCATTCAAACAAAGAATAAGAAAAATTGCAACAACATATTATTCTCAAATAGAAGAAGAGTTGCAGAAGATGCTTGATGCAGGAATTATAAGACAAGCTAAATATCCGGAATGGATAGCGAACATGGTGGTAGTTCCAAAGAAAAATAAGGGGATAAGAATTTGTATAGATTTCACTGATCTAAACAAAGCTTGTCCTAAGGATAGTTTTCCACTGCCAGATATTCCATAAATGGTTGAATCAGCGGCCGGGAATGATATAATATCTTCTTTAGATGGGTACACGGGTTATAATCAAATTCCTCTTGTTGAAGAAGGTCAAGAGCATACTGCCTTTTTTTTGCTCCAAGAGGGTTATACTGTTACACAAAAATGCCATTTGGTTTGCGAAATGCTGGAGCGACATACTAAAGGATGGTGGAGAAGGTGTTCGCGAAGTGGATACATAAAACGTTAGAGGTGTATGTAGATGACATGTTAATAAAAGTAAAGAGTCTAAAGACCATGTACAAGATTTGAAGGAAATTTTTGAACAGATGCGGCATTTTAACATCAAGATAAATCTAGAGAAGTGTATTTTTGGAGTCGCGTCAGGAAAAGTTTTAGGCTACATTGTATCAAAAGAGGGAATACAAGTTGATCCAGAGAAAGTGCAAGCAATTCGTGATATGCCAACACCAACGACGGTGAAGGATGTACAGAAGTTAAATGGACTCTTGGCTTCGCTAGGAAGATTTATTTCGCGACCTTCAGACAAATGAAAGCATTTCTTCAATATACTCAAAAAGGGTGAAAAATTCAGATGGACATATGAATGTGAGAAAGCTTTTCAAGGAATAAAAGAGCATCTGGTGAATATCTCTATTTTACAAAAAGCTGAACCAGGAGAAGAACTTTTAATATCTTGAGACAACTTCGCATGATTTGAGTGTTGTGCTATTGCGAATGGACGCAGGAGTTGAGAAAACGATTTATTACATCAACAAAACATTCAATACCGTAGAGAAAAATTATTCAAAAAATGAAAAACTAATTCTGGCATTAGTTTATGCAGCGTTTAAGCTTCGCATATATTTTCAGGCACACAAGATAAAAGTTTTGACAAAGATAACAATTGAATCAGTGATGAAGAATTAAAAAAGGTCAGGTAGGGTGGAGAGATGGAATGCACAAGTAGGACATTTCGAAATTAAGTATCAAATATTATCTTCAACAAAATCATAGGTTGTCGCAGATTTCTTAGCAGAATTTCCTCTAGAAGACGATGAAGCTGTGGAGGAAATGATGGAGATAGAAGAAGAACATGGAAACCCAAGGGATTTATTGACAAAACCTGATAGATGAGAAATATTGGTAGATGGATCGTCAAATGGGGAAGGTAATGGAGTTGGAGTTGTACTGATTTTGCCAGAAGGAAATAAGATGGCCTTTTTCTTCAGATTGGAGTTCGCATCCACTAATAATGAAACAGAATATGAAGTTGTGGTACATGCCCTAAAATTCGCAATAGAAATGAAGTTGGAGAATATGAGAATCACCAGTGACTCACAATTAGTTATTCGCCAAATAAAAGGAGAGTACACTGCAAATAAACCATCCTTGAAGAAATACAAAAAACTTGTTGAAGAATTATCAGTGAAAATCCAAAAAATAAAATGGAGGCACATATCAAGGAAAGACGATAGACTTGCAGATGCTTATGCTTTCATTTCAAGCATGATGACACATCCAGCTGCGAGATGCATAAAGATTCAAACACTTCTGTCGCCATCAATCAATAAATAAGAAGAGGAAGAACTAGATGTAATGGTAATATAAGGTGGAGAAGAAGAACAAATAGACAACATCGCAGATTGGAGAACAGAACTTCATGCATATTTGGCAAAAGTAGAAACACCAAGAAACAGATTGGAAACACACAAGTTAAAAAGCCTCGCTACAAATTATGAATTAAGAGATGGGCTATTGTATCGAAAATCCTTTAAGGAACCATCACTCAGATGTTTGACACGAGAAGAAGGAGATAAAGTGTTAAAAATGTTGCATAGTGGGGATGCTGGCAATCATAGAGGAGGAAGATCTTTGGCATATAGAGAAAAAATGCAAGGTTATTACTGGCCATATATGCACGAAGATGCAAAATAAATATCAAGACGTTGCGAAGATTGTCAGCGCCACGGAAAGAAGATACATGCACCTGGAGCACCCTTATCATCTTCGACCAGTGTATGGCCTTTCGGAAAGTGGGGCTTAGATATTGTGAGGCCATTTTTACCAGGGTCTGGGGAAAAATATACTTAATTGTCGCAACAGATTATTTCACAAAATGGGCAGAAGTAAAGGCAGTACAACACATTCGCGACAAAGACATCTTTACATTCATATTTGAGAATATCATTTGCAGATTTGGGATTCCCGCACAGTTGGTATCTGATAATGGGAAACAATTTGAGGGACAGAACATAGAAATGTTGCTTAATGCATTTAAGATAAAATGTGGAAAATCCACTCCTTTATATCCGCAACCTAACGGGCAAGCAGAGGCAACAAATAAAACAATGGCAGATATATTAAAGAAGAAGTTAGAAGGACATAATAGAGCATGGTGTGAACAAGTACATAATGCAGTGTGGGCTTACAACACAACTAGACGAGAAGCTACTGGAATGTCACCTTTTTGTTTAACATATGGAATTGAAGCGGTGTTACCAATAGAGGTTATTATTCCCATAACAAAGAGAGAGGCTTGGGAGAAGAATCTTAGTGCAGGGATGATCTTAAGCAAACTTGATGAATTAGAAGAGAAAAGGGAGAGAGCTTTACAACATATGGAAAATTATCAGCGAAGATTATCCCGAGAATATAAAAAATGTGTCAAGAAACGTGAATTTCAACCAGGTGATTTGGTTTTGCGAGAGACACCAATATATCAGCGATAAAATGGTGGAAAACTAGCAAAAAAGTGGGATGAACTTTACATCATTAAGGAGATAGTTGGAACAGGGGCATATAAACTGATGGACCCTAAGGGTAAAGATGTGGGTCATAGACTTGGTATACCGTGGAACAAACTATACCTAAATAAATATTACCCATAGAAGATTACACATCCAAAGAAAAATGAGAATTTACGACAATCTCGCAGAAAATAAGAAAGTAGATGAAAATTTCGCAGATGTAGCACCAGTTAAAATGTGAAATACAAATAACATTGAGATAAGAAAGAAAGATGTATTGATTGATTTGTCGCGAAAATTTAAAAAATGAGGTTGAGAAATTACAACAGAGTTGAAATGCAAAAGATGAAGAAGATTAATCAGAATAATCATCAGAAAGGTGCAAACTTACTATGGCGTACACCCTAGTTCGCGAGATCAAAATTTCGTAAGAGGAAAATGTAAGACCTAAAGTACGTCATAGAAGGGGTACTTGTTGCATGACTCAGCGAAAAGGTTACACCACTACTGGAACCTAAGTCATGGAGATTTGGGGTCAATAAAGCCCATCCAGGAGAGGTACCTTGGATTTTCAACCTAAACTTATGATTTAGGCTGGACGACTGAGGGTCTCTTCTAAGGAGTGCAAAATATGATCAAGGCGCCGGGGTACACGGTTAAGCCAAGAGTGCCTGGGTAGTCTGGAACATATCTGACCATTATTGGCAAGTCTTGACTACGATGCAGTCGGCCTGAAGAAAACCCCACTTAGGGTGCAGTCTCGTAACCATAAGCCATATAGGCAAAAGGGATAAGAGGCTGCGAAAACAACTGGTTGTTATCAAGACTGGATGGGAGGATCCAACCGTGTATGGTATAGGTATGTCTCCTTGAAGGGGAAACCAGGGGGAAGATAAGGGCGGAACCATCCATTAGGGAGCTGATAAGTATCTTAAGACGCACATGTCATGAGGCTTTTTACTCACGGGAGTACTAAGGCTTGTCATATTTGTGCTACAATCCTGAAGAGGTAATAATACAAAAGAGAAAGATAATACGAGATCAATGGGTCATTACATGCAAATGTAAAGACGTCCTGCGATTTCGTCGCAAGACGACAATGTCACGGGACTTTATTTTCGCAAGAATATTTAGGCCTGTCATATTGTCGCAACAAAAATACCAATAAAATAGAGAGTTAAGGAAAGATCAATGGGTTTCTGCATGAAAGTATAGAGACGTCCTGCGATTAATGACAAGAGGTGGCAAAATAAGACCTTTAACTAGGAATGCAAAATAAGACCATGTGACAAGGCCGAAAATTTGTAAACATTAATTATTATTATTTTTATGCAGAAAAAGTTTGTTCATTACAAGAAAGATAATGAGAGGCAAGTATGGGAATTCATAAAAAAGATGCATTATCTTTCTCTCCAGCAAATAAAGTACTTCAAGAGTAAAGGAATTTCAAAAGTTAACCAAAATACATATTTCGTAAGAATATGCAAAGAAGAAATAACTCAAGAAAATGAAACTAAAGCTCAGACTTTAATGTTATTTTCTCCAGAAGGAGATAATGAACGCTCTTCACCAGCTTTATCATTTTCGCCAGTATTCTCCTTATTCTGGTCTTCTCTAGCTCCTTCTTTATTTGGCTTGTCACCAGCAGTTGACTCATTGATTCTATATTCTTCTTCTATTGGGTCATCACCAGCAATTGTATCTTTAAGAAGGATTTCTTCCTCATTTGCAAAATCTTCTTGAGAAACATCTTCTTCACCACTTTCATAATCATAATCACTATCAGCAGCACGAGGAATTTCATCATCATCTACTTCCAAATGTTTGATCGATACAGGAGGAAGAAATTTGGACACCAAAATATCATTCACGAGAACTTCAGCACTGAGATGAGTTTGGCGAAGGAAAGCTTTATCATGGTTTCTAATCTCCATATCTTTGAAATAAGAAAGATATTCAAATCTTCTTTCTGCTCGATTGCGAGAACGGGCAAGGTGAGCAGCAAGTAATCCATTCTCTTTGCGAACCTTGGAAAGTTTAGAATCCAAAACAGAAATGGAGGAATGAAGATTTCTCTCAGATTCTGCGAAAAATAAGAACATAAATAAAAATTATTCAGGAAAAAATTTCGCAAGGGAAATATTGCAAAGAAATTTAACAGAGAAAAGATGGTTGAGGCAGTCAAATTTTTATGACTACCTTCCTTTTGAGAAATAAGATATTGAGTTAAAGCCAAACAACTATCTTCCCACCGATCCATTGCATCATCAAAATTATCTCCAACTAAACCTTTCAGGCGAGATTGAAAATATTTTTCTTTGGAAATGAGCAAGGCATTTTCCTTCGCAAGAGAAGTATAAGATTTTTCTAGTTGGGAGTATTGATCCATGAGATGATTTGTCTTTACACTTAGAGCTATTCTACCTCGGATAAGTTCATCTCTCTCAGCAGCAGATGATTCTGTTATTTCCTTAAGCTTACTTCTCAAAGAGCAAAGAGACTGTTCTTGATCATCACATAATTTTTGGCAAATGTTATGCTGCTGCGAAGATATTGCCACCTTATTTAGAAGAACTCGTTTCTCTTGAGATAAGGTTTTTATTATCATCTGGTAAAGTTTTCATCTCCAAGTTAGCTTTGGTTAAAGAATAAGAGAGGCGAGATATTTCACTATTTAATAAATTTTGCTTCTGCACTAATTGAGCATTCTCTTTGGTAATATTGTCTATTTGATCAATAGAATATGTATGAAGGTTATCTAATTGGTTATATTGATCCATCCAAATGTATCTGACCACACGAGATTCTTCTGCGATGGATTCAAATTGGTATCCTTCTATTATTCATTTCTGGTTTAAGGCTTAAAGGGCGAACAAAGGATTTTAAGAAAGTTGAATATAGAAAGGATAAAATCACTAAAAAATATAAATGAAGGGAAAGATAAGAAAAGTTGTACCTTTTAATTTCTTATTCTTCTTGCGAAGATTTTCATAGTCTAGCGAAACATTCTGAAGCTTTTGGTTTTCAAGATGAAGAGAGCCACAATTCTAAGGTTTTATCTTGGAGACTTCCCTTCAAGGATTCAACTTCTTTATTTAAGGATGTTTGTGAAACCATCCTATCAAAGCCAAAATATTTACTCAAAATTTCGCAAACGCCAAACTTGACAGGGTCAACAGAGGATTTCTTGACATCATCTAAAACATCAGATAAAACCTTGAAGGCAATATCTATTCCATCCACAGTTTCTTTGGAAAATGGGTGAGACTCAGATGAAGGAGTAGTAATAACAGAAAGTTGATGATCATCATCCTTTGCTAAAGAGGTGTCATTTGAAGGTGAAGTTTGAGGAAGATTAATGATTGGGGTTGGGATGAAATCAGGTTGAGAAGTATTGTCTACAGGAGAGGAATAAGTTTCATTCGCAATGGGCTTAGCAAAGGGAATTTTATCCGTAGAAAGATCAGTTGAAAGGGTGGAACCCGTTGCGATGTTTTCGCAAACAGGAAGTAGAGATTCAGTTTGCGAAGATATTAAAGGTGAATTTAAAGGAGTAAATATGGGAAATGGAACAGAAGTTTCAACAGTTTTAGGTTGGCGAGATCTCTTGGGGGGTTTATTAGCATTTTCATCACCCTGCGAATAACAATCTAGATAAGAAACAGAGGCAGCAATATTGTTATTAAAAGAATAAGTGTTTCTTACTACCTTGTGATTCACAGACTTTCTTTTGTTCACAATGACTTTGGGCTGAATCTTTGGGAGCATTAGGGTTTTGGACTGAAAATCTGGTATTATAGGTGATTATGCTGAAACGAAAACAATATGGGAATTACATAAAGTCGAATTAAGTAAGATAAGATAACTTTAGTAAACAAGATCGATTTCAGCAAAATCATAAGAATATCTACCTTGATGACTCCATGAAAGCAGTAGCAGGTGAATCTTCAAATGAAGAAAGTTGCAGACGATGAGGACTTACAGAGAGTGTAGAGATGAGGAAGACGGAGAAGTAAAAGAAGAAAGTTATCCCTCTACTAGATTTCTCCTTAAATAGACAAAAGAATGATGATTGGATGACAATGAATGTGCCAATAAGTAGAGGAGCATTTGACACGTGTAGGCGGTCATACTTAATTCACGGAATCTTGTCGAGAGAAGGATATAAGAAGATGAACAATTGCGGCATTTTGAAGTACAATTTCTCATGACATTCTCCCCTTCGCAGAGAAGAAATGAGAAGAGGCAAGATGTAGGATCAGAATATCGCGCCAACAATACATCTTTGAAATCTTCCTCAACAACATTGCGAAGACGTCGCAGAGTGATTTCAGAAATGACATAACAGATGACGACAGCGTAAACATGAGGAAAGTGTGATGATTTAGCAAAATTTAGGATACTCGCGAAGTTAACCTTTATAAGCTTGCGAAATGCCGCAAACCAGATCCGAAATTAAAGGATAGCTTAGTTATCATCCACTATGTAATACCCTATATAAGGAGCCGAGTAGGCTTAAGGAGAGAGGGCTCAATTTTGGAGTGTTGAGAAATTTTTGAGGAGAGAGAAAGTCCAAAAGAGTGATTGTATTATTGATTTCTTTTATTTCTTGTAACATTTCTAAGAATCAATTAATAAAAAGTATTGTTCTTGATCTTAAAGATGTGTTGATTATTATGAATTCTTGTGAGGGATGTATTTTGGGATTTCCTACAACTACAAGCTTTGATAAATCAGGTTTTTCATCTAACGGTAAATATTGAATGCTTTGTTACCAAGGTAACTTAGGTTGCAAACCCTGATTTGAAAATTATATAAAGGAGACATCTAGCAATTGGAAAAACTAATCCCCACACCTCCTGTGTGATACTAGTTGGTTTTGCTAGAGTCGATTCTCCTTTAACCGTATGTTTCTTCTCGAGACTGTTAACGACTTAAAGACTTCATTGGGATTATGAAGCCAGATAAAACTACTTCTCTTGTAGTTGAGCGGTTTGATCTTGCCATTTTCTATCGTACGAGTTCAATTGAATAATTGGCTTGAGATTATATCTCCGATAGGGAAAGATAAAAAGAAATCACAAACATCTTTGTCTCATCGTTTGTGATTCCACAATATCTAGTTTCGCAACTATATGATTTAGATTATTATGAGGTGATTGATAATTATAGGTTGTTCTTCAGGAATATAAGTCCGGGTTATCGATTAGTTCCTGTTCACCTTGATTTTATCAAAAGACGGAACAAAACTCGTAGGTTTATCCGTGGGAGACAGATTTATCTATTATCATAGACTTTTATGTGTGATACAGATTTGTTTATTAAAATCTTCGACTTTGGGTCGTAGCAACTCTTGTTTGTGGGTGAGATCATCTACGGAAGTCAAATGCGTAGTATTCTGCTGGGATCAGATACGTAAGGAGCGCAACTATACCTTGAATCAGTGTGATATTAATTAGGTTCAACTAGAGTCCAGAACGAAGTTAGTTTGTAGTAGGCTAGTGTATGTAGCGGCTTAATACAGTGTGGTTTTCAATATGGACTAGGTTCTGGGGTTTTTATGCATTTGCAGTTTCCTCGTTAACAAAATTTCTGGTGTCTACGTTATTTCTATTTCGCATTATATTTTGTTATATAATTGAAATATCACAGGTTGTGCGTTGTATCGAACAATTGTGAAATCCAACCTTTGGTTGTTGATTGGAAATTGATTGATCCTTGGATATTGGTCTTTGGTACCATCTAAGTTTATTTCTCTTGTGTTTGATAAAGACACAGATTTTTATTTGTTTGAGTATAGATCAAATCGAGAGATAGGGAGATATTAACTCCTTGATATACTTTTTTTAAGATTGAGTCTGACTGTCTAGTTGATTCTCTTAAAAGTATATTAGAGTTAGTCTATACAGATTGCTAATCGAAATATTGGGTGAGGTTGTTAGACCCCGCGTTTTCAGTTGTGACAATAAAAGCTCCATTTTTGTGGCTTCGAATCCAACTCTGCATAGTCGCACGAAGCATCTTGCCATTGATTTTCACTTCATCAGAGAATTAGTTTAGTACAAAGTTCTTAGTCTTCACTATGTTTCGACTACTCAGTTGGTAGATGATGTTTTTACTAAAGGACTCTCTGTAGAGAAATTTTATTTTCTGCGTCACAAGCTTCACGTTCATCCACTACCAAAGCTTGAGGGGGGATAATACGAGTGTGTCACTCTCTTTATGTCTGTATTAATCTTTCACTGTGTGCCTTTGGTGTAGTTTACCTGAGACAGGTATTATAGGTTATATCCGTACAGTTCCATACATTTCTTGCTATCCTGTCAGTCAAGTCTAACTGTCCTATCCTGTAAACTATCTCAGCATTCTATATAAGGCTTGAGTCTCTGATTGTTTGATGTGTGTGAATATTGACCATTCTTATCCACTATTTTCTCTAAGAACCACATACTTGCACTACCACTTTCATATCCACCACCGGATGTCCCGCACCACCCATTGTAGTTTATACTTCATTACCAGCACGACAAGCACAAAATAATTCCCAACAACTTGCTAGTCGAGCTTGTTACTTGAGATAGGATTTACAAGTGTTTGCGCCATTGATTTGGATTGGATTTTGTTTTTGTTTTTGTTTATTGAAATTAAAATTTTGGGAACCCTAAAATATGGGTTTTTTTTCCTAAAATTTCGAGACTCCATCAATATTGCTGATGATGAAGATTGTGAGTAAATTATTTAAATGTGAAGATGGGAAGAAACCAAGGAAATAGAGGTGGGAAAAGAGGATACCAGATTAACAGTGGTAACAGAGAGTGAGTCGATGAGTTTTAGTGTTTTGCTGAAAATGAGCTTTGGGTTTAATTAACGAAAGAATTAGAGGGTATTTTCGGCACTATGTTTAACATGTGTTTATTTTCTCCACGCGTGCACTCTTGCTGACTCGGCTAACTGTAAAATTGATGGAATACTTAACGAAAAGAGGTTTTGCTAATTTAATATTTGTAGGGGAGATAATACAAATTACCAATCTTTACAGGGGAGGAAACACAAGTTACCCCTAAATAAAATATAAATATGATTCAGAACTTAAAAAATGCACCCAGGTGAATCAGATGATTGATTTGGATTTCCACTGCCATATCCCAGTTCTCACCACTTCATCTTTGGAAGTAGGGCTGCACAAAACCGACTCAACCCACCAAACCAACCCACATTCGCCTAAAACTAACCATATCTGACCCACCCCACCTAGGAGCGGGTCGATTATGGGTCACAACATCAAAACCCATCGTATGGTGGGTCGACTATGGGTGACAGCTTCCCTTACCCGACCCAACCCACCACCCACCTGAATATTTCTAAGTCAATTCTAACCCTTAGATTACCTATCCTAGATGAACCACAACCGTTGAAGTAATGATATATAATACCCTAACCCTAATCATCGCTAACTTCTCTTCAGTTTCCTTGAATCCCTTCAGCGGCAGCCTTTTCTCTCCCTCTCAGACTCAGACTCTGTTTATTTTCTTCACTTTCTCTTCGCTTTGTAAATCAAATCACAGCATCACCAGCAACAATCAATCAACATCATCACATGTAGGAGTTTTAGTTATTTGTATACAAGTAAGTTTAACAGTAAGACTGTAAGTCTGTAACTGTAGTGTAATTTTCATTGTATTTGATGGTGGGTAACCCACCACCCACCCGATCCAACCCACCGTAATGTGGGTCGGGTGAAAACCGACCCATTGTAAAGTGGGTTGGTTGCGCCTGACAACTTATTTCACCCACCATTAGTGGGTTGGGTGGTGGGTGAGGCCAAAACCGACCCGTGTGCAGCCCTATTTGGAAGTTATTGTTGAGGTTCACCTTTTGGAGGGTGAGTGAAGTAATTTGCTCAATTTCTTTTGGCGGTACACATCATCTTTCTTGTAGACCTTCAATACCTTTAAATTATTCGAGTGGTCTACTATGTTATTTTCTGATATGATACTTTAAACACAAAGGCCTTATTCACAATCATATTGAATACCCTCGTAGCTTTATCCGGTTCACTAAAAAAAAACTCCCCACGGTATTTCTCGTACTGAACTTGTTCTTTGGCTGTATACTTTATCTTTTCAGCATTAAACCCTATGATGTGAACGTTGCATTATCTGTATTATCTTTCACTTTTAACTTTTAACTTCAATTTTTAAGTAAGGTTACCTATAAAAAAAAACATCCATGAAATAATAAATTAGTTATTCCATTATTATTTTCATACACATATAGCAAAACCTAAATATCGATGAAACAATATCATTGTTATGAAAAGGAATGAGGTTTGTGTCCATGATAGCCAGGGCTATCAGACGGACGACGTTGAGTAGGGGCCATCATCCGAAGGTCGGGAATATTCGGATTGAATTTTTCAATGGATGGCTACGAAAACTTCTGGTATTGTTAAGTGGGTCGTGTGCGGGTGAAAAATATAGGATTTTGTTACACGGATATATACATTGCAAAGAAAAACTTTGTGTTCATCGTTCTGGATCTTTTTCTACCCTAAACCTTTATCCCTCTCTCCGTGTTCCCCAGTTTCGCAGCACACAAGAAAAAAATAGAAAAAAATAAATCTAACAGTTTGCATTGGTGCTACTATCAACCCCATGGAAGATTTGGAGGTTCAGATCGATTGCGATTCCGCTATAATAACCAAGTTCATAGATGAAACAATTCCATCCATTAAAGAAGTAACCGGCAACGTACTACAAGTTCATATATCTTACTATCTCTTCTAAAACCCTAATTTTTTTCGTTATCAACAAAAATCAGTTTATGTAACTGCATATTTTTTTTTGAAAAATAGCATAGCTCTGATTTATTACCATATTTTTTACAATATTTCGAGCGTCAATTCGTTGTAAGATTTTGATTTGTTTTTTTTTTTTTAGGTTTGCTTAGGAAAGAGACTTCTCTAGGAATAGAAGTTGGTTTAGCCTAAGCTGTTTAGTTCTGTTTAATCCTGAGATAGCTGTTTTAGGTTTAATTTTTGAAGGAACCCAAGAACACCTTGGTACTGTAATTGCATGACTATTAATTACGAATATCAATATTATCTGCTAATTTTAATTCTCATTGACTAGGGATGAGAGTGTTCCATATGGGATTATCAACTCACAGTGGTTAGCTAAAGTGAGTACATATATACAAAGATAGAAAGATTAAGATATAAACAGAGACAGAATTTTCATGAATGACCAACATGGTATGGAAATATCTGGAGATTGAAATATATGGAGATGTTTGTAAAATTTGACCATGTGCTTCTATAGTACTAAAAGACCTTTTTGTCAAAGAATGCCATCTCTAAAACTACCATGGTATGTTGTTTATTTTCTTCAATCTCACAAATATATAATTAGATAGAACTAAAATAACTAGATCATCTCTAAATCCTTAGTATGTTCCCTTCATTGCTCCATTTTCCATTGTAATTGTTGCAACTGCAAACATGTTTTCGAGAAGTGTGACTTATATTTGAAACATTAATTAGAGCAAGATTTGGGATTTTGTTACCGCTTGCTGTTTACATTTTTGTGACCGCTTATACATTTATTGATCTTGATTTTCGTCTCGTAAGTGACATAATCTTGGATTTCAGGTACATACATACTTCTATGGTCTTCCACTCCCATCATTAGACTTGCTGCTACGATGGACACCGCATAACATAACCACACTTAGTTAGTGTGCTTTTGTATAATACGGTTACCCTTGGGGACTTTATTATTAGACAAATACATACTGACCTATATTAACCTGAAAGGAAAACGCTGGATACGATTATACTATCGTGGTTTCAGAAAGATTACATATCTTCACATCAACCCAGGTTTCTTAGAAGATATGAAATCTTTCTGCAGAACCCGTAGTTTGTCTTTCAGATGATGTATGAGCATGTACATGGGTATCCAAGAGATACAAGGTTAAGCTATCCAAAAAGGATTACAGTTGATGATTGAGGGAACTTGAAGTTTGAAAGAAATTAATCTCTGTGTTACAAGGATACGCCTAAAAATAATAATTAGCCGTATCGATACGTATTTACACGGATACGCGTACTAATACTTCCAATACTTCAAGATACAACTCAATTAGAAAACTTTGACTAAATATTAGAAAATTTAGATATTTTACTAGATTCTATGAGAAGTTTTAACTATAGTGACAAAATATTAGTTCTGAATCTGTCCACTGATCTTGCTATAGACTTTCTTCCTTCTTATCCAGACTTTTTCTCTTCCCAGTGAGGTAATCATACATATTATATTTTAATCATGCAAACACATGTATTTATTTTGTTAAGTTTCTATCTTATATATAATATATTTATGAACTACTGATCAATATTGAATATGTCGTATCGCCGTATTTTAGTTTTTCAAGTTGGTGTATCATAGTAACGTATTGGTATCTTGTATCCGATACCGTATCCGTATCGTTGCAACACAGATTAATCTTGATAATCTTGAAAGGATTTTTCTCCCAATGGTGAAAGGTAGAATCTCTCCGCTCTATTAAAATGTGCATATTTAGTATGTTTTCGCAGTGGATTTTAGCTTGATATTTGGTTCTTTGTTTTGTATCAAATTTCATTAAAAAAATCTGAAACGTACGAACCTGAACTTGAAGAGATGGGATATTAGTTATCATGGATCGGAACGTCACATGTCTTGAACATCCATTACAGGTATATCAATTAAAAACCGTTTTTTGTCGATCTTGATTAAGTTTCTTCTATCTTTTTTCTTTCAAATTGAATCTACTGATAGTTAAAGCATACAAGGGTTGTTCACATAAGCATAATATGAGAATGATATGAATCATATGATAGTCAAATATCGATTATGGATCCAACCAATATATACTCGAGTGCAATTCAACCTACAAAGGAGATGATCAGATGGGTGGTTATTTTGAAGTGGTCATCCTCATTCAGAATCTCCCAGTTTAAGGATTTGGAAACAATCAAATGAGGATTAAGAATGAACCACAAGCACTGATTACACAGTAATTTAGAATTTTTTTTTTTTGGTTTTCATCTATTGGACTTTGGGTGTTAATTAACAGGTTCATTGAATAGGGAATTGATAGCTAAACATAGTTCCCAACTGCATCAAATTTGAAAACTATGCTTCAAAAAAAAATATCAGAGAACTACATGATCACTTTTGAAGTGGTTTCTATGTACTCTAATAGTGGTCATGTAAAACTTGATTTTCAAGTTCCCTTTATTCGGGAAAATTACCAGCTGAAGTTTGCTAATGATTGCAGATCTAATATCCGCTTCTTGCAGTTATCAAGTCAGTAATTCTCAATAGATAATAGATAGAGGTAATTAGTGCAGATTCATGTTGTCGACTAAGGGTTTTTATGCTTTTCCAGTGTTGCATTTGTTGACAATTCGACGAGATTTATATTTCTGAATGTGGTATGCGTTACACTTCATCTCATTGGAATCTGACAGTGTGTTCATTGGCCTAAAAAAGGGCACAAATTTGTAGGTACGCTTCATAATCTCTCTCCAAACTTTGTGGACCCTCGAGGACGACTTCTTCCTTGATCTATTATATAGCGATTACCTGTTGTATATATTGCGTTTTGTTCTGAGTGGTTGTAAGCTGCTAGATTACAGGTTCAGTTTGTATTAATTAGAAAAATAGGTGATAGTTCTTATTAAGCTTTTTGATATTATTTTGGTACTTTGTTCAAGTAGACTTGAATAGAACAGAGGTTTCGTTGTTTGAGATTTTTGAATTGAAGCTGCTGAGTAGGCTGATGAGTTACAAAGGTTAGTTTTCTATTACAAAGGTTCGTATACATGGTTAATGAGAAAAAAAATATCTTGGTGCGATTATGGAAATTTCTCTTTTTGTATTGCTAGGTCGAAATATAGAACATGAACTCATTTTCCATCATGCTCAGGCTATCTTGAAATTTCTAGGCAGCTTTTTTTTATCTACAATGAAGGCCGCGTTGATTAAATTGTCTAAGAAGCTCGACTCTGAGAAGAGGAAAGCTCAGGTTTTAATTCTCAACTTTCATCATTTTTTTGAACTGCATAAATACATATAATTTTTTTTATGATTGATCAGTTCAAGATAGTCATCCTTATCCCCAAAGTTCATGATTCATCTTTGATGTTTTAATAACATTAAGGTGTTTCGTAGGTCTATCTGCATTCAAAATGCTTCATACGATACCTAAAGACGTGTTGTTCAACCCCGTAGTACTGGGTTCCAAGCAAATGTGTTATTAATACTTTCCTTGCTTATAACATTGGAGGTCATGACCGACCTTCCCATGTGACATACATAAGTTGATTAGAGGGACCAAGTTCGATGATTTGTCTAATCAATTCTTTTTTATATAAAGGAGGATGTGTAGGCTGACTTGGCGGCTACATATTCATCCTCGAGAATACTGAAAAAATAAGAAGCCACGTCAGAAACCACCCTTCCCAGATAGAACTTGAAAAGACATAACAGTTCCTAACAGTTTTGTACAGACAGAATAACGGGTTGCTAATCGAAGCTACTTGAGATGTGCCTTTTCAACAATACTGTTCTGTTCGGGTATGACACTTCAAAGAAAATCTATATACACTGCGCAATTTTCTTTCTAAAACCATCTCAGGGTAAAGCGTCGAAAGACTTATCTAATATTGCTTCACCTTCTTTCATGCAAATTTGGGTATATACTCATCAATCTTGGTTTTTCTTAGTTTTGTTTTGTAGCCTAATGCCCACAACAGTGGTACCTAAAGCCAATGATACATACACAAATTGTATATTGGACTTACCGAGAGGGCATCTTGAGTCACGGACAAGAAGTTTGGGGATCATTATTTTGTTAGGTTCGTAGTTACTACAATCTTTTCTCGACTTTGAATCTCTTTGTTAATTGCACTAACATTTAACATTACTGAACTACAGAATACCAAAGGCGATTTCTTCCAACCTTAACAAGCAGTACTATTTTTCTATTTGATTTAATATTTCAGTGATGAATTTTGGTTTTGTAGTTTTCCCATACCTATATTTATGATAGGAATATGATGAACACAGTTCCGCAGACAACTGAAGAACATGGAAGTGGTATCGATTGTGTCCAACATTTTTCTTCTGATAATGTACAATTTTCTTTCACTTTTTTTAAAAGCTGAGTATTTTGAAAAGACCTTTAATCTATGATGTGAACAAACATGGTCCTTTTCTATGAAATGAGATCTGTAGAGGCCTAAAAGTTTTCAAAAAGCACTATGTTTTGGAGGTTGATAAGGGAGAGTTTGTGCACATATGAAAAAAATAATTGAATACCAAATCAGCACAGACCTCTCTTATCTCATTGATAAGGATACATATATTATCTTAAATGTTGTATTCACTACGATACTGTTAGAGCAACAACTAATATTAGAATTCCCATTTCAGGAACTGATATTATGAGATAAGAACCATCTACTGACGGATTTTTCTCAGTTAAAACAACTTTTAAAGTTATCATGAATGAATTTCTAGTAACAGAGACTGAAAAGCCTCTTGGAAGTGTCATTTTCCACCAAGAATGCATCATTTTCTGTGGAAATGTATAGTGAAAACTCCATATATTAATAGTGTTGGGATGTCACAAAATTATTAATATATGGAGTTTATTAATATAGGGAGGTATACCAAAGGAAATGATTTTATCGCTAATTCAAAGTATGTAAATGATAGTATATGCTTTAACCAAAGAAGAAATCATCGATGAAATTAGACAAGAAGAAGCAAAGGGAGATAATCATGATGATGATAATATGAAAATACCAAAACTTTCATGCCCAGATGCTTTAAACATGCTCGACAAGTTGGAAATGTTCTGGCTTCAACAAGAAGGTGCCCATAATAATGAGGTATTACGCATCCACAAATCAAAAGATGCCATAACAATCCAAAAAGTTACATCATTGTAACGAGCCTCAAGCTCGTCAACGCAATTAGACCAGTCACGAGACAACAAAGCCTTTATTGACCCGATTAATTAGAGACGAACGTTAATTAATAGAAATTAATCTAACAGCGATCTAGTTACGAAACTAGTACCGTTAGATAGAACTCGAAAAGTTACGCAGAGTGGACTACTTGAACGTGTCATTCGGATAGCAGGCGAAGAAGATATCATCAGATTAGTGTAAAGGGCAAAATCATCTTTTCGTCACCGACCCGGGATGCCTTATCCGCTTCGTGGGCTCATTGATATTTTGGTGGTCTTATCACCAACACCGGATCGAAGAGAATTCATTATTCTCTTATCTCTCTTTCTTCCTTCTTCTTCTTTTTCTTCTTCTCTGCTCTTTCTCTCTCTCTCTTTCTGTCGATTTCAATTCAAAAGAATTGAGTTAAATATTGTTGTCTTGATTGATTGGAGACGAAGGTGATGGTGTTGTAGTTGTTTGAGCATGGGAAGATCAGAATAAGGTTGTTATTGTTGATCGAAGTTAGGGTTTCTGGTTTTGATGGTTCTGTGAAGAGATGTTGATGATGTTATTGAGATGGAGATAGAAGAAGATTAATAGGGTTGCTGTTGAAATGATGATTGAAGCTGTTTTGTTAATGAATCAAAAAGAAAGGTAATTTAGGGTTTCGATTTCATTGAAATTGCTTATCATTTTTGATGTATTTTGATTGTTTATAGAATGGGTTTGTTGTTAAATGAAGTATAGATGAGTTTTTGGAGTTTAATTTTGAATTCATAGAGAAATTAGGCTTCTTAAGAAAGTAGGAATTTGAAGAAGAATTCTAGAGTTAGGAAAAGAGCAAAGAAGTTCAATGGATTATCGTTGATGTAGTTCAAGTTGCGGGTGAAGATTATAAACCAGTTGTTTTTGTTCATGGAACAGAGATGGAACTGTTGTTAATGGAAATTTATATATGTGTATATAAATTGAGTTAAGGAAGGTGGTGGTGTTGTTTAGGTTTGAGTGTATTGAAATTTAAATGTATGTTAGGATAATTGAGTTGAACTAATATAAAATAGGGAATGAGTATGTTTTGAGTGTAGCTGTGGTTTGTATCAATCTACAAGAACATGAAGAATTGGTGGAGGTGTTGAGGTTGTTGATTTGGTGGTGAATATCAGTAATTGCAAGTGTTGTTTGGTTGTTGAGTATATGACTTAGTGGTGGTGAATTTGTGGAAGTTACTGGTGAGATGTAATAGCTGATAGGGTCGTGTTTGGAACTGGAAGTGGTAAAGTGTTAAAGAATATGTTTAGATAGTTAGTTTGAGATTTTAGTGGTAAACAAGGTTGTTGTGCTGTTGATATCTATGGGAGAAGATTAATTTGTTGTCTGTGAAGTTGAGAAGTTAGTGTTGTTTACACTAGTACAGGGATATATGGAGTTGCAACTGTAACTAGTGAATAACTGATGAAGCTGAAATGTTATGTGTTGGATTATGTTGAAGGAATAGATGATGTTGAGTTTTATTGAAATGGTGGTGTTGTTGAATTAGATAGTTGGTCATGTATTGGAATTAGAGTTAGAGATGGTGATTACAAGGTTTGAACTGAATCAAAGAAGAATTGGCTTAGCTTTGTGTTTCTACAAGAAGAGTTAGAATTGCTTTTGTGTTCTTGTCTTATTTTGTGTTGTATCTTGATTTTAAGCATGTTAGTCATCCCAGTCAGATTCTCTGACTAGTTTTCTTAGCTGACTCAGTTAGTCTGACTGAGTTAAACATTTGATCCTTTTCTAAATCAGTCTAGTTGACTGAGTTGACTTTGATTGACCAATTCATCTAAACAAGTTGACCAATTTACCTTGACCAATTGACTTTGACCATCTGACCTTGGACGTTGACTGTTAGTTGACCATGTGACTGTTATTGACCGTTAGTTGACTCTAGTGGACTGGACCTTATGTTAATAGACTTGTTTAGTGGATTTGGGCTTAGCTCCATGATTTTTCTAGTTTGATGCTTTGGACCCTTTATGGTCCGAACTAGCGTTTGGTTTCTTCTACAAAATTGTAGATATTCATAAGACATATCTAATAGACTGTAGAACCAATCTAATTGGATTAGTAAACCTTTGTATGCTAAAGATAGGTAATGAAAATGTGTAGAACCATTAGATAGTTCATTTAGTTTATAACTAAAGACTTGTATGAGATTATCTTATGAGCCTTGTCTGAGCATTTTGGATAATCTTTAGAGTGCTTGTGTGGTTAACAGTTAATCTTTATTAACAACGATCGATATAAAGAATGAACCAGTTGATCATGGATCTCGAGGTAAGCGAGGCTTGTCATCAAAAGAGGTGGGAATCAATAATGAACTCTCTTGTATTCATTATTGTTTTACAAATCAATCTTTATGTTGTGAAATTCATGCATATCTTTGTGTGCTCTGTGTGGTATGAGATGTGTGCTGAAACAATATCAGTATTCTATGGCTAGGGCGATACACCGCAATATTACACGGCTAGGGCGATACACCACAACATTATTCTTCCTTTATATATATTCAGTATTTTATGGCTAAGGCGATACACCGCAATATTATTATGTCTAGAGCGATCCACCGCAATATTATTCTTCCCTTATGTGCGCAACACACATCTCATACATGGATGTTTACTGTTATTTATGAATGTCTATGAAGAAGTTTCTACATTATGATTTATTGTCTTTCCTTGTATTATCGACTTTCGATAAAACCTGCATCGTCTTCGAATCATATTAATGATTACTTGAAAGCTAGTTGTTATTTCTACTGGGCACCCCTTTTAGGGACGATGTGCTCACCCATTCCCACTTTCAGTTTCAGAGAAAAATCAGAATGCGCGACGGAAGTTTCGTGGCGTTGAGTCTTCTACTATGTTTATTTTGTGTTTATATTTTGTTTGTAAACCAACTCACTACTGAATATGTATCACTTGAGAGGAGTTCTTGTATTTATTATAGAGAGGGTTTAGATTCGGTTAATCTTTGTTTATAATTTCTTTCTCAGTGTTTTAAATAAATGATTTAGATCGTTAGTGCCTCTTTATTTAGTAAAATTCTTGGATTAGTCAGTTGCTAGCTTAGGGGCGCTTGTTTGTGGGTGAAAACTATTCCTGCCGATTTTGGTAATTTGGGGTGTGTGGATGAGGAATGAATCTAAACCTTAAACAATGCACTGCGCGGTGAGTGCTTGTAGGTTCGAGAGGTCAATCTGTACAAGTCCGGCCTAAACCAAAAAGAATGGCCATTCCAGACTTGTTTCGGTCACAAAGTGAAGGAGACGGGGTTGATCTTAGGGTGGGAAGCGAAGAAGGTGTTGAGATTGTGAAGGTGTTGGCTATGTATGACTTGCAACAGAAAGGTGAGCAGGCTTGTAATTAACGCAAGCAGGATCTGGATGTTAACACTTGGTTTCTGTGTTATGCTCTCTCTGTTTTGTCTTGTCTTGTTTGAAAAATAGGGCGGAGAGCCTATTTATACAAGTATTTTAGCCTAACCTTCGTATCTCGTGGGAAGTGGAGAAAGTGGAGTGATGGAGTAGTGTATTGGTGTTACACGACCAGGCTTGCCCACTTCTCCCATCATCACTAACCGTCCATGACTTCATGACACGTTCTTGTGATGGCGCGTTGGGCGCTGCACGCTGTAAACCGCCATACCAATACCCAGTATGTATCCCCCAGTTTGTGACATGATTGGTGTCTCGAGTGTGTGTGGATCGTGGGACCCACATAAAGTAGCATGTAATGCTAAGTTATTTAGGAAATTGATACTTGTGAAGTATCGTGTGTATACTATGCAGGTACTGCATCGAGTATATTCAGCATGTATGAAGCATCGCTGTTTGAGAGTCTCAAAGAAACTTCATGTTCATCCTACTTCATGTGATGGTTTGGAAGTTACGCATGCAAACCCTCCCTTGACCGATCACGTGGTGTGGTAGAGTGACGGGTGGTGATCACCATGACTCCATACTGACCAATTAACTCCTGACTAGGGATCTATAGCTAAACCGGTGAAGTTGGACGGACGAGATGATCTTTGAGACACTCATCTGCGACCGTTGATGGAATTAGGGTTTATGAAAAGGTGCGCAAGCATCACTTTTCAGCTTGGTCGAATCCAAGATTGGGACACAACTTTGGCTAGGCCGGTCGTGCATGTGTGTAGACAACATGACGGTTCTGGCGCCCATACCTCATTGTCTCACAAAAGTGTGATCTAGGCCACTCAATTCGTCCTGCGAAGTTGTGGGGTTGAGATCAATTTGCGATAGAAAATTGGTGCCGCAAAAGCCGCACGCCGTACCAACTTCGAGCGGGCGTTCCAAGACGACCAGGCTTGGTTGGTCTTGGCCGATTACTCCAACGTGTAGGTGGTAGGCTGGTGTTCACGCCTATGCCTTACCGTCCCATGAAAAGATGATCTAAGCCACTCAATTCGTCCGGAGAAATCGAGCGGTTGAGATTAGTTTGCAGCTTGGGAGGTGCGACGCTAGTTTGGGCGAACGATTTGGGATAACCAGGCATGGTATGCCTTGGACGATCAGGTGAGGGGATAGATGGGTCCACGGTGGTCATTTTGGTATGGCCGGACCTTCTTTGATCTAATCTCGTACCCTCCATTCGTGCCGAAGAAAATGGACGCTCGTGATTCAAAACCCTAATTTTGGGTTTCAAGGCCGTGCGTCATGCTCCATTCAGGCGCACAATTTGGAACGACCAACCATGGTTGGTCCTGACCGATTGGTCAGGTATGTAGGTGGGCCCACAGTGATTGTGTTGACATACTCCGTGCCCTTTGAATCTACATCTGCACCCTCCATCTATACCTGCGAAGATGGATGGTTGAGACCGTGTTGCGAGACATGTAATGTGCCGCAAACCCTAATTTAGGGTTTTGTGTCCATACTGCTATGGTTTGGACGTTTTGGCAAGCTAGGCCAATCTTTTGGGGAGACCGACCATGCGGGACCCGCATTGGTTCGGCAGCGGATATTCCATACCTGTTTGGGGGTTATGGAATTGATCTGGGCCATCCATTCATGCTGGTGGAGTTAGATGGTCGTGATCATATCCAGACTGATACGGTCAGTCCGGACGCTCAATCGGGCTAGTATAACACACCGAGAGTGGCTCAATCTGGCTAGTATAACACACCGAGAGTTGCAGTCTGTACGGGTATTTCGTACATGTTTTATTATAATGCTTGGAGATTCATGTTGCTTTGCTGAGAACAACACTCAGTCGTCATGCCGCACTGATAATGAGTACATGAAATACAAGGCTGGTTGCGCATTAATTAATAATGCTGGAAATTCACAGGGTATATGGGATTGTTGCTACATGCTCCAACCTGGATGAATTTCGTGTATTTAATTCACAGAATGGGATTGTTGCCACATGCTCCATTCTAGGTGAATTAATAAAGTGAAGGAGTATCCATCACTTAATAATGGCCTTATCTTTTACAAGATGTTAGCGCATAATTTTTAGGTTTTACAATTTTACCCTTAAATGAAAATCCACCATCAACATTAAGTCCCCTGCCTAGCACGTAATGGTTACACTATTGTGGGCACTACACCATTTTAACGATATAGCAACATACAATAGCTGTTGCTAAACGGGGTCGCAACGGGACTTCGCTGTTGCTAAACACGGTGTCGCAATTTTTAGCAACGGCATAAGCTTCGTTGCGAATCTTGGTCAGCAACGGACATTCGCAACGGCCGTTGCCGTTGCGAAATATTTTATTAGCAACAGCAAGCTATTGTTGCTAATATGTTGCTAATTACAGGAATACCACTACCCAGAACCAGATACTGTTTGTTCTGGTTCTACTGTATTGGTTCTGGTTCTAATTTAGCAACAGAGCCCTGATGTTGCTAATCTTTTGCAACCTCAAAAAAAAAGGTCAAGTCCCATTCTATTGACCTAGTTAAAATTCATTACCCCAAATTCCCCCCCTGCAATTACCCAATTCCCCATACGCAACATCCAAACAGATATACAAACTACAATGGCAATACAAAACAGATACAAATGTAGTTGAGAATCACCACCAGATAATTTTATTATAAAATAAAGGATTCTTCAGTTGATACAAATGTACACAAGTAACTTATGTATGTTGTGACTGACATAAAATATTTGATCTATGTTGATGTTTCAAAATGGATGGGTAACCTAGTTTTTGTGAACTGACAGAGGCATTGAAAAACATGGAAAGAAAGACTAAATATCACCAGAAGTATCACCAGACTCCGCTTGCTTAACCAATCTCCTCAACAAAGATTTCAACTGCTGTTAAAATATCACCAAAGTACTGCTTTTTAACTTGAGCCCAAATACCTGCAAAATAGACAATTTTATGTTTCAGTACTAAGGTCGAAAATAAAATACTAACCATAGATTTTGTATAATCTGCAGAGACAAGTCAAAACCATGTAAAATCAACAAACTCTGCTATAAGTGAACTAAATGGAGATGTATGTAGAAGCAATTATAAAGTGAAGATTAGTATCCATTTGAACTCAATATGATAACCATAAGCAAGAGGGAGTGTACTTACCAGTGATTGATATTCCCTCGGGTGGCTACTATTGCTTCAATTGACCTGCACTGAAGATTATTTTGCAGGTTATTATTTTTCAGGAAGCGCATGTAACTGCAGTGTAGGTCAATTGAAGCAATAGTAGAAACTCTCATGCAGTTATATGTTCCATGTTACAGCTTTAAATGTATAGTCCCTATTTTACAGCACATAGTAAAACCCATGAATAAGAATCATACTTACAAAGAGCATACATGTATAAGAGATTGGTTTATTTTTTGAATAGTTTTACCTATATTTTTTTTTATAAGACATGGTAATAGTTTTACCTATATTTCTTCCCTAACTCAAGTAAAGGTGACACACATGCTGAAGTTCTCCATTGTAAACCCGAATAGCCATAACAGCAACAGAAATAAAAAATACAAGATCAACAGCTCCAACACCTGGTAGTAGGTTTACCATTTCACAAATCAGTCAGCCCTAGTTGGTGATCATAGTTAATTTGTAATCTTAAGCAGACAAGCTACTAACAAGTTTCAATTCTGAGGACCTTATTGTGTGAAATTTGCTCCAACCTCATTTGTTATAGACTTGGAAATTATAGCTTTACCACAACCAGGAGGAATTTACTAATGTAGATAAAGTTCAACGACATCAACATTAGTAACTCGATACTAATAACAATTCAAGCATTGGCGGACTTACCCATCTTATGCAATGATTATCCTCCTCTGCCATGTATCTATCGATGATGCATCAGAACTAAACCTCCTGTAACTCGGGATTCCCAAGACTTAAGTGATTATATAATTTTCAAAGAACATGAAGATATCAACACCACACCATAAAAAACTTTCGAGTTTTGACGAACCAAAAACCAACAGTATAGGAGTTATGTACATGTACATCTCTAGCTTTGAAACAAGTAATATGTGCGCTCCAATATACATCAAGTGTTTATTAACTAAGTACAGCGAAACAAGAAATAAGAATGAACTAAAAGCAAACTAAAAATCAAGAAGCAAGAAGCTTACAAGAACATCTTGGCAACCCATGCATATGATGCATGCTTACTGGCAGCCCAAAATATGTAAAATGCTAGACAGAATGGCATGTCAAAGTAGTTGCTAAAATCTGGATCATCGTTCATCTACCTTAAGATCACTGTGACTAGGCAAGTGTGCATTCCCTGGAAAGTGAAAAAAAAACATCAGAGTAAAGTTCAGCAATCTGGTTAATTACTATTTACTATTTAAATATCAATGACGATGTCCACTGGTCAAGGTGTACTTTCCTTTTGCAGGGGATGAGGGGAAAAGTTCAAATTCCAAAAAGGTCTGGGAGGCATGTCCATTATACGTAACAGAGTTTGATGTAAATAATGGGTAAATACAATATTAGAACAAAAAAGTTACCAACAATTAGCAGAGAGTAATATCCTATGAGAATTAAAAGGTATCCTATAACACACGAAGTCGAACTCCAGTTCTCAATAGGAACACGATAATTGACTGCTCCATTTCAAAACTTCTTAAAGAAAACATAATTTGAATCCTTAACATCATTTTAAACTAATTTATTAAACACTCAGGAACACATGTGAAAGAAATGACTAAGCAAATGACACAATCAAAACAGGGAGAAGTCCTTAATTAGTTTCCACTTCGTCCTTCGATAAAATATGCAAGAAAGCCAATTTGGGTGAGATGGCGCTTAATAAAATGCACCCTTACAAATTCAATTATTTATAAGAGTTCAATAAAATGGGCATACAAGGAGAATGCATCGACCAAGGAAAGTGATGGAATCTAAAATGATAGTTCAAACGTAAGGTCGCTTTTATTCAATTTTAGTACACAGATATCCTTGGGTCGTGCCCAAGGATAAATAGCTAATTGATACAGCTCATATTGCACTAGAAAAGAAAAACCAATAGCATCTTCTTCATGATGCACACAGTTCATGCTCTGTATCCATGTCAATTAATCATGTGATTCACATAACAAACAAATTAAATAAATTTCAAGTCTAAATTAGCAAGATCAAGAATAAACAGAAAAACAAAACATAACTTCATATGTTTATATGTACGCGAAGTTAAAGGTTAGCAAGGCCAATAAGAGAACAAACTCCCATACATAGTCCTGTTGAACATTTAGTAATCTTTAACAATTTCATCGAATCAAACAATAGATTCAACTTTAATTTGCTTTAGCTTCTATCTATTTATTCAATCACACAATTAATTAATGATTAAAAGGTACCCATGATTCAAAATCAACATATAAATAATTGAATTAAATCAATTTCCTAAATTAAAATAATTCTTGGATAAAGCAATTAACTTGCCATTCAGTGCATAAGCCAGGAAACGAATCATATGGCACACGCAACAAGCAAAAATCATACAAAGAAATCGATATTATGTGATAATTTATCCAATAATTCTATGGTTAATCACATGCCAACGATCGAAAGAAGGATAAAATTGCAGGTTATGCTGAGTATCTTCACCTGAAGTTCAGCCCACAGTCATTCCTTATCCCTCCGAGCTTGCTTATCTCAATGCTCTGTCCATTTGAACCGCTGAGATTGTGTATGTCATGTTCTGAGCTCATATATGACAATTTTTCTTCCTTGTGTATTCAAATGACAACGTCAATAAACAGTTTCAAGAAAACCTAAGCGATGTCGACACTGTAATTGCAGTCGATTAGCAAAAGAACATCGCCTAATTTCATAGAAATACATGAATCAATCAGGAAACAATCAATTCTAAGCAATTCAACAGCAACAAAGAAGTACAAGATATTCAGTTTACTTACAAACATCAAGGGGTGGGGCATTCTGCTATCGACGATTTTTTACAGTTGAGCTGCATTTAAAGGAAGAAAAATTAGATAAACCTCTTAATTATTGCATACTTTCCCTAAAACCAAACAACGAATCAGATCTTCTTGATTTACAAGTTTACATCATCAGGTCCTTGTTCAAGCTCTCTAGCAACTTTATTGACATTTGGTACCATCTGATCCTTTTCTTCAACATTTGCTGCCATCTGACCCTTTTGTTCTCCTCTTCAATTTGTTCTTCCAATTCTTTCTTGGATGTTTATTTCTATGTATTTTGGTATTCATGCATAGCTTCTTTTTCTTCTTGGTTTCCCAACTCTCAGTTTTATCAATCTCCAGATGATGTTCCATGATGCAACAACCCACAAATCCATTTTTAATTCACCTCTCAAAATACCATAAATTTATTTTTCTAAACCTCATTCAACAAGTAAAAATGAAACAATGCCCAAACTGAATGCCCCTAGTTACAACAAACAACATCAAAGCCCCACAAAAACCTAACTGATGATGAATCTAATCCAAAACCCTGATTAGGAAAACTGATCATGTGATATGAATTTCGCAAGCTGGTGTTGGAGACCGATTGCACCCAAAACCTTCAATTTCAGATCGATTGCACCCAACACCTTCAATTCATCAACAATATCATCCGTAACAACTTCAATTTCAGATTTATTGCATCAAACACCTGAATAAACAACAAGGATTGAATACAACATAAACCCTAGTTTAGAATTTCGAAAATTTACATTACACATTAAACAAAATTAAAATCAAATTCAAACCAAAGGTTTCCCTTTGATCAGTGAACAAAATCCCTATAACTCGATAAAAATTCAAACCCATGAATAAAAATTCCAACTGAAATCTATTAGCAAACATAAACCTAAAACCAATATATACACAGAATAAAATGATTGTTACCTGTTGATTGAACTAGGGTTTCTGTAGTTCAATCGATTTTGAGAAAGGGGATCTGAAGATGACTGGTGGATTTATGCTCTTAATTAAGAAGAAGTCAGTCGAATAAGAGAATAGGGGTTTACTTTTGAATCAGAGATGAGGTTTTGAGAAGTGAAGATACTCATGGTGGTTCTGTGATCGATCTGGTTAAAAGGGTTTGAAGTTATTGCTGAACTAGGGTTCTTCAGAGCTGTAGCTCGAAGAAGAAAGAGAATGAAAAAAAAATGTGGCTGAGAAAACCTAAACGATGGAAAGATAAGGCGGATAAGGATGAAGGGTGGAAAACAAAAGAAGAGGACTTGACCTAACTTTGACTTGGGCGCAAACATAAGTCAAAGTGTTCCTGACCACACGCGTGCTTCGCATGCATGAACGACTAGCGGTTGCTAATAGCAACTGAAATTTCTAGGTTGCGAAATCAGAAACAGTAGTTCACCGTTGCGAAATATTAGCAACCGAAATTAGCAACGGAAATTTCGCAACGGTACTAGTGCTGTTGCTACTCTGGGTTGCTAAAACCTTAAAATGGTGTAGTAGGGGTAGGCATGAGATGGTGACAGTTAAAGACAAAGCTTATGAGACGAAGTTAGATGTTACCAGGAGAGACGGGTCATCTTGTCCTTGGAGCATGGAAGGTTCAAGAGGCGTCCAGGCCAGTGTTCCCCTAGCATGATGTCGGTCTTGCCTGCTTCGATGGGCTGTTGTGCCTGTTTCGTTCGTGGGGCTACTACGCATGCTTGATCGAACGTGGGATTGATGCTTTGACCAAACACCGGACTTTCTGTTTGCTTCGCTCGAACGTGGGACCCGATGTGAGCATGCTTATTTAAAAAATAAACCTTGTGTGCTCAAATGTAAATGTAGGTCCTGCAGAAAGAGTTGAAGTGTTGAAGCTGAAACGCCTTCTTCTGGAGAGAGATCTTTGATTGGGGACGGCTGCGTCTGGTTCGACCAATCTGGGGCTGGGATCAAGGGGGACCCGTCGCGTGCCTGACTGAACATCGACCCTGTTTTTCGACTGAAAACCGGTCCTACTGCGTGCGCCTGTTTTAGTCGAATACCAGACTTGTGACTTTGATCAATACCAGACTTGAAACTTGAGCAATACCGGAATTGTGACTTGATCCAGACTTGTGGCTTAATCAATATCGGACTTGAAGAAACTTGAGCAATACTGGACTTGAAAATTGATCCGGACTTGTGACTTGATCAACACCGGACTTGAAAATTGATCCGGACTTGAAATTGATCTGGAATTGAAAATTGATCAACTTGTGACTTGATCAACTCCGGACTTGAAACTTGAGCAATACCGGATTTGTGTACTCCAACTTGAATGTGTGTTCTATCATGTGTGACTACACATCTCACGCGCTTTTACACAACTATTGACTCCTGTCTTTTATTGTAGAATAAAGAAAAGAACTCCTGTTGAGATGTCTTCTGGGGATACTGTTGGTGCCAAGTCAGGAGGTGTTGAAAACTTCAAAGATATGCCGAACATTGATTATGAGTTGTTCACCGCGCCCTTTCAACTATATGAAAATATCCATTCCACAAGATAACCCTTCTCCCATCGACTTCAAGGTTTTTTCATGCTCCGCTGGTCCCTCATGAAGGATGGATGAGACGTATGTTGAGCAATGAGTACATCAAAGATAACTTGACTAGAGCGCAGATTTTTGATGCATCTTGAGTGTTGAAATGGCTCGAGAGGATGTTAAAGTGACTTCTGGTGCGAACGTTGAGGTGGATCCTGGAGAATGTGTTGAATCAGGATTCTGAAGCGAACGTTGGTCCCAGAGAGAGCGTTGAGGCGCCTCTTGAATAGACCATTGAAGCAACTTCTGCTGGAGGGAGCGTTGAAGTGAGTTCCTCTTCAGTTCGATTTACCCTTGCGAATTCCATGCTTCTTGACTGACCATCTCTCTCGTGTCGAAGAAGTCCTTGACTGCCGATGAAGGAACTTCATGCTGAGCCTTAGTCCCCAAGCGTGGTTTACATGGTTTGTTTGGAGTGGTTGTTGTTGATCCAGGTATGGAGTATCTTGGACGTTGTTTCATCATTGTGGGAGTCGTGTATGTGGTACTGGAGTTGGAGTTGGCGGACGCGCATGATGTTGTATCTCGGTAGTTTTCCTCTTACTGCTTTTGGGAACCGCTTACAGAAGGATGAAGGTTGTATTTCCTGTTGGTGAGATATATGCCCCTATGAACATTATGAGGCTCTTCATTACCGGTAGGCCTGGTTCTTTCTATCAAGGAATATGTCATTGTAGATGAGTGTTCAACAGCTCCATAAGGTGACCAAAAGCGCAGATTCTGCAACATAACATGATAGACATGTACCACTGTCTGATAAAGTGACTCGCCCGGATATTGTTCGACCACTGTCTGATAGAGTGACTTGCCCGGATCTTGCTCGATATGACGCGTGGACATCGTTATCTACTTGAGGCTATTCCCTTGAGGTATCGGCTCCAGTGGAAGATTGCCGTCATAGATCGTTGATGCGTTGCACCGACATCCTTTAAACCAAATGACAGTATGGTATAATAAAAAATTTCGAGATGAGTTCAAAAAGATATCTTACTTGCGTCATGCTCGTACATCCTTATCTGGTTGTAGCCGCTACATCCATCCGGGGAGGAGAACATGCCATGTCCGCTGGTTGCATCTACTAACATGTCGATGTTAGGTAGAGGAGGATCTTTTTTGGAGCAGCAACTGTTCAAGTCTCTGAAGTCTATGCAACACCTGATCTATCCATTTTCTTCGTGTCTGAAATGCAACTATTTAACCGACTTGGATCTAGGTATGACATGTAGATGATGGGTGACCAATTTTCGTCTAAATCAGGCATTTCTTCACATCTCTAAGTGAATATGTCTTGGTACTCTTTGAGAAGTTCCACGAGCTTCGTGCGTTTATCCGTACATAAGGTTGAGCTGATAAAGATATGCCTAGGAGATTCCTCAACGATTTAAATCTCATCAGTTGTGGAGTTGGTGCCATCTTGCAGCTGTTGTAGAGTATTTAGCACTTGTTATTGTGGTTCGTTACTGTTGTAGCATTCCATTGGGTGGAGAGACTGGGTGACAGTCTCCCCTGCTAATTGATAATGGCAGCGTCGGTATACCATTTTCCCTTTCTGGTCACGACTCGCCACAAAAGTTCGTTCCCTCTTCGTGTGAACGTGGGTCGTGGCTTCATAGGATGGAGAAGAATGCTTCGTCAGCAAAGATGCATCGTGGGTTTTAGCCCTCAATGATGAAAGTCGGCCTTCTTCCTGAATTGACGCCCACGTGGGGGAGTGGGACACAACGAACTTGTATGATTCTTTCCGCGGAGCTTCTCCCGTATGTGCTAGTTTGGTTTCCATCGAAGTCCATCATTGTGGTAGGCTTCCGTACGACCTTGCCTGGGAGAACCTTGGATGTCCTGAGAGTCTTGAGAGTAATCACATTCGAATACGCTCATGTGTAGATAAGGTCCGTCTTGAACTCTGAATCCTTGATGCGTGCGTTGACATGTAGGGCACGGTTGTGACCTTCCCATAGTTGATCGCATCAAAATGTCTCCGCGCACTGATTCTTCGAGAGGTGTGAAAGTTCGCATAAACTTTCTACTAGAGAAACCGCTTCCCGATCCATCGGCCTCTAGTTCATAGTGAAAATATCGATTTGAGGAGGATCGTTGTGAGGATCAGTCCCCAGTGTAGGAGTCTCCATGACATGACCGCTCATATCTGATGTCGCTTCTTTGATTGGGTCCATGTAGGTCCGTGCAGCTGAAGTACCTTCTCCGGTGTATTGAATGCGTTCCTTGTTGGCTCTAGGGGCTGTTGCGGCTATTGTGGCAATCGATCAGTTAATTTATTAAAAAAAGTGAGTACCTCTTTCTGAGTTGCGGACATATACGTTTGAGTCTTAGCAAGAACTTCCTGCTTCTCCATCAAGTCTGCAATGGTAATGGGAGATGGTCCTCCTCTCGTCCCTCCGGCTCCTCGTCCTGATGAAAGAGTGGAAGTTGTTGCTCTGGTGACTACCGGAGGTGTTACACTTGAGGAGATGTCGATATTTACGGCTGCCCTGGCTCTGGTGATGAGAGGTGTTACACTTACTGGAATATTTTCTTCTACACTGGTGCTGACGGTAGATGTGACGGCTCTACGAGATGTATTGACCCCGGTAGCTCCACTTACAGGTACATCGACGCCGGGAGTGTTATCCACACTAGTTCCATCAGAATTAATTGATGATCCAGACCTGAGTTCCACCATCTTGAAATGAGTTGTTGATTGAATTGGTTCTAAGATCTACCCTTTTGAAATTGACAAAATCAAATCGCATTTCGAAGAAATTGACTTTACAACCGAGAGATCAACCTCCCACTGAAGTCGCCAATTGTTTGTGGGTGAAAACTATTCCTGCCGATTTTGGTAATTTGGGGTGTGTGGATGAGGAATGAATCTAAACCTTAAACAATGCACTGCACGGTGAGTGCTTGTAGATTCGAGAGGTCAATCTGTGCAAGTCCGCCCTAAACCAAAAAGAATAACCGTTCCAGACTTGTTTCGGTCACAAAGTGAAGGAGATGGGGTTGATTTTAGGGAGGGAAGCGAAGAAGGTTTTGAGATTGTGAAGGTGTTGGCTATGTATGAATTGCAACAGAAAGGTGAGAAGGCTTGTAATTAACGCAAGCAGGCTCTGGATATTAACACTTGGTTTTTGTGTTATGCTCTCTCTGTTCTGTCTTGTCTTGTTTGAAAAATAGGGCAGAGAGCCTATTTATACAAGTCTTTTAGCCTAACCTTCGTATATCGTGGGAAGTGGAGAAAGTGGAGTGATGGATTAGTGGAGTAGTGTGTTGGTGTTACACGACCAGGCTTGCCCACTTATCCCATCATCACTAACCGTCCATGACTTCCTGACACGCTTTTGTGATGGCGCGTTGGGCGCTGCACACTGTAAACCGCCAGACCAATACCCCAGTATGTATCCCCCAGTTTGTGACATGATTGATGTCTCGAGTGTGTGTGGATCGTGGGACCCACAGAAAGTAGCATGTAATGTTACGTTATTAGGGAAATTGATACATGTGAAGTATCGCGTGTATACTATACAGGTACTACATCGAGTATATTCAACATGTATGAAGCATCGCTATTTGATAGTCTCAAGGAAACTTCATGTTCAGCCTACTTCATGTGATGGTTTGGAAGTTGCGCATGACGGTTTGGAAGTTGCGCATGTAATGCAAACCCTCCCTTGACCGATCACGTGGTGTGGTAGAGTGACGGGTGGTGATCACCATGATGCCATACTGACCAATTAACTCCTGACTAGGGCTGTATAGCCAAGCCGGTGAAGTTGGACGGACGAGATGATCTTTGAGACACTCATCTGCGACCTTGATGGAATTAGGGTTTATGAAAAGGTGCGCAAGCATCACTTTTCATCTTGGTCGAATCCAAGCTTGGGACACAACTTTGGCTAGGCCGGTCATGCATGTGTGTAGACAACATGACGGTGCAGGCGCCCATACCTCATTGTCTCACGAAAGTGTGATTTAGGCCACTCAATTCGTCCTGCGAAGTTGTGTGGTTGAGATCAATTTGCGACAGAAAATTGGTGCCGCAAAAGTCGCACACCTTACCAACTTCGAGCGGGCGTTCCAAGACGACCAGGCTTGGTCGGTCTTGTCCGATTGCTCCAACGTGTAGGTGGTAGGCTGGTGTTCACGCCTATGCCTTACTGTCCCATGAAAACATGATCTAAGCCACTCAATTCGTCCAGAGAAATAGAGCAGTTGAGATTAGTTTGCAGCTTGGGAGGTGTGACCACGCTAGTTTGGGCGAACGATTTGGGATAACCAGGCATGGTATGCCTTGGACGATCAAGTGAGGGGATATATGGGTCCACGGTGGTCATGTTGGTATGGCCGGACCTGCTTTGATCTAATCTCGGACCCTCCATTCGTGCCGGAGAAAATGGACGCTCGTGATTCAAAACCCTAATATTGGGTTTCAAGGCCGTGCGTCATGCTCAATTCATGCACACGATTTGGAACGACCAACCATGGTGTGTCCTGACCGATTGGTCATGTATGTAGGTGGGTCCACGGTGATTGTGTTGACATACTCTGTGCCCTTTGAATCTACATATGCACCCTCCATCTATACCTGCGAAGATGGATGGTTGAGACCGTTTTGAGACACATATAATGCGCCGCAAACCCTAATTTAGGGTTTTGCGTCCATACTACTATGGTTTGGACGTTTTGGCAAGCTAGGCCAATCTTTTGGGGAGACCGACCTTGCGGGGCCCGCATTGGTTCGGCATCGGATATTCCATACCTGCTTGGGGGTTATGGAATTGATCTGGGCCATCCAATCATGCTGGTGGATTTAGATGGTCGTGATCATATCCATACTGATACGGTCAGTCCGGACGCTCAATCGGGCTAGTATAACACACTGAGAGTGGCTCAATCGGGCTAATATAACACACCGAGAGTTGCAGCCTGTACGGGTATTTCGTACATGTTTCATTATAATGCTTGGAGATTCGTGTTATTCTGCTGAGAACAACACTCAGTCATCATGCCGCACTGATAATGAGTACAAGAAATACAAGGCTGGTTGCGCATTAATTAATAATGCTGGAAATTCACAGGGTATATGGGATTGTTGCTACATGCTCCAACCTGGATGAATTTCGTGTATTTAATTCATAGAATGGGATTGTTGCCACATGCTCCATTATAGGTGAATTAATTAAGTGAATGAGTATCCATCACTTAATAATGGCCTTATCTTTTACAAGATGTTAGCGCATAATTTTTAGGTTTTACAATTTTACCCTTAAATGAAAATCCACCATCAACAGCGCTACAATCATTTTTTCAAACAACTATAGATAAGTATTTTATTTCATCTTAAATTTCGATAAACAAGATCTATAAGTTTTCAATAATGACAATTATACTAATATATGGAGGAAAATTCCTTATGGTGAGACTAGAAAATCTATTAATATTAAAATATGGAGGTTATTACTATTTATAACTGGCCCAAGTTGGGACTATGATTTTTTTATTAATATATATAGTTTATTAATATATGGAGTTTTTACTGTACTTATAATTATTAGCGCACTTAAGGATAAAATGGCTAGGTTCTCTCAACATCAGGATACCATGTGCATTTTGTGTCGTAATTAAGTTGATTTTGTTCAGGATTTACTTGGAACGCGCAATTGGGGGATATTGATTACTTCCCCCACCCCATGATTTCGGCTAAGGGGTGACCAATTGATATGAAAGTACTAAAATACCCTTTGGTTAATTAAAAAACTTTATGAGAATACTGTTATACCCTTTCCCCTAAAACATTAAAATCAAAAACCATAACATATATCCCCCATTTCTAACATTAGTTCCGGCAGTCCTTTAGGTTTAGGTTTTCGATTTTTTTTTTCTTCATCGTTCTTCAACCGTTCCTTCTCTGCCGGCTCCTCACTTTTTTTTTACACGCCGGAAATGATGAACAACACGCCGAAAAAGATGAAGAACACGCCGGAAAAGATGAAGACCACGCCGGAAGTGATGAAGACCATGCCGGTACTGAGTTCCGGCATGGTTATTTATGATGAAGACCATGCCGATACTGGGTTTCTCAGTACCGGCATTGTTATTTAGGATGAATACCACACCGGAAGTGAGTTCCGGCATGATTATTTAAGATGAAGACCACGCCGGAAGTGATGAAGAACATGTCGGAAATGATGAAGAACATGCCGGAAGTGATGAAGAACATGTCGGAAACGATGAAGACCATGCCGGAAGTGATGAAATTCAATGCCGGAACTAAATGCCGGCATGCTCGATATAAATCTATCAATGCCGGTAGTTAAGTGAAAAAAAAATCAAGTTTCTGGATACTTTTCATCATGTTGCGGCATAAAAATTTAAGTAAAAACCATGCCGGAAGTAGCTCCGGCATGCTGGAAAATCACCTAACAGTGCCGGAAGTAGACTTATTAAAACCAGAAAAAATAGGTTTTGAAGATCAGGTTCTTGAAATCTTTCATATTTTTCCACAAAACTACCAATAACACCCTTACATTTTGTCTTGGAACTATAAGTTTATTTTTAAGAACACGCAATTGGGGGATATGGAAACTAATTGGGGGATATTGATTACTTCCCCACCCCATGATTTCGGCTAAGGGGTGACCAATTGATATGAAAGTACTAAAATACCCTTTGGTTAATTAAAAAACTTTATGAAAAGACTGTTATACCCTTTCCCCTAAAACATTAAAATCAAAAACCAAAACATATATCCCCCATTTCTAACATTAGTTCCGGCAGTCCTTTAGGTTTAGGTTTTCAAATTTTTTTTCTTCATCGTTCTTCAACAGTTCCTTCTCTGCGGCTCCTCACTTTGATTTTTTTTTTACATTCGGTAAGGATGAAGACCACGCCGGAAGTGATTAAGACCACGCCGAAAGTGATGAAGACCATGCCGGTACTGAGTTCCGGCATGGTTATTTATGATGAAGACCATGCCGATACTGGGTTCCTCAGTACCGGCATGGTTATTTATGATGAAGACCACTCCGGTACTGAGTTCCGGCATGCTCGATATAAATCTTTCCATGCCGGTAGTCAAGTGAAAAAAAAATCAACTTTCTGGATACTTTTCATCATGTTCCGGCATAGAAATTTAAGCAAAAACCATGCCGGAAGTAGCTCCGGTATGCTCGAAAATCAGATAACTGTGCCGGAAGTAGACTGATTAAAATCAGAAAAAATAGTGGCAAACAAATTTTGAAAATTTCCGGCAATGCCGGCATGGGTTTTTGGTTGAATACCATGCCGGCACCGAGCTTTTTCAGCTGCAACAATGGTGGATTCAAAGAAAAAAAATCAATTTTTCAACCTCTTAGCAGCAATTTTCTCATCACAATCATCTTCCATTTTCAAAAAAAAAATTCCACTCAATTTTTTTTCCCCTCCTTCTACTCCTCACTCACACAAATTAAAATAAAAAATCAAACTAATCTATCCCCCAAATACTTAAGAATTTACTAATTAAAATTAATCACTAATTAGGATTAGTGAGGGCTAGATTAAGAATTAAAAAAATAATTACATAGGGGGTAACCCAGAATTGCTATTGGGACACCGTGTTTGTCCTGTAGCTATATCGAAATGTATCCCCCAATTGCGCGTTCTTTATTTGATGAATACATTGTTACTAGAAGAATATGGACCAGCGATAGAATTTCAATTTCTATTCTTGGTTATGTGCCTTATTTAATCTTACTCTTCATCCTCTGATTGATTCCAATTTTCTTGAAACTGTCAGCTTCATTTCATGGCTATTAAAGCATCACTCAGTCAAACTCACAAGTTTTGGTATGTCAAGCTTGTTATAAAATTTAGTTGATCAAAGCTACATCTTGATTTATAGTCTACTAGAATCAATCCCAGACTTCGAATAAAGCATGGTAGTTGAGTATCAAAATTCACCAATCCACCTTAAAGATTGAAGACTATAGAACAATGACGTCAACCGAAACTTTACCAACAAAGGTATGTGAAGACTGACTATACTATTTACTAATATTATTTACCATTCTATCCACAGAGACATGTTGAATGACTTTAGTACTATAATGAACACTGCGAAGAAGAATTCAATTAATAAGAAGTCGTCACGTTAATTCTAGTGTTCACAATTTTTTTTGCTCAGTTTGCGACTCGAACTTACAAACTAAATACTTGATAAATTAAATCTCAATTAAATCGCGCACATGAACTGGTTTTTTCAGTTTGCGGTCGATTTTGAAATGTTTCTGGATAGATTTTTGTTTGGGTTATTTGTTTTTTGGTACTTACATTTTGTCCAATGTTAGTGTTTGGCCTAACTTTTGTCCAACTTAGGGTTTGGTACTTGGAAATAGCGTTGACCTTTGTTGACCCATTAAATCTTGACTTCTGTTTAGTAATTATTTAAAAATAATAAATAAAATTTGCTTAGTTAACAGTGTTAACGTGGCCGTCATCTTAGAGAACCCTAATTGATGTTCTCCGACCAAATTGATTTAGATTGAAACTAAATAACTCATTAATCGGTAGACACCACCATCACCAAAATACAAAGACCACCACAAAGCTATAAAGATCACCACCACTCAATATTTTTCATCATTCAAAATAGCTACGAAGACGCCTGTCACTCTTATAGGGTTTATCATCATCATTCAAAAATTAAAATTGATGAAACAAAGATAATCTCTTTAATTGTAATTGATAATGAAAATTCAATACAATTAGGGAAAATTGAGTACAACCCTAACAAACCCAATTCACAAACCACAAAAACAGATTCAACAGAAATCCAAAGTTGAGAAATTGAGTGAAACCGTAACAAAATTAGCACAAAAAGATTAAATACATGAACAAAATCAACATTCTTTGCTACTGAAATTGGGAAACAAACAAATAAAAAATAACATCACTAGATTCAATGTACCCTTCTGAACCCAAATTAGATCAGTGAATATGCAACAAGAACTAATTATTTCTTCTCTCTTTTTTAATCAAGATCCACCATTGAAACACTAATAAAATCTCTACTGAAACCCTTAATTGAACCCCTATTGAATATAATCAATTTTATTATGAACCAAAACTGAAACCCTAGATTCTAAATCCTTTTTTCTTCTTTAAAATCTCAAAAATCAAATTCTAGATTCTAAATCTCTGCCACAATAGTGTTCTTCATTTGATGAAATTAAAGCAAAGCTTGATATAACTATATGATGGGTTTCAACAAAAAGAAAGAAAAAATTTACAGTGGGGAAGAAAAAGAATGGAGAGGTGATAGCAGAGAAAGACTACTACAGAGAAAAAGAGTTCAAAGTTCGTGAAAAATAATATAAGCTCGTTGGATTTTGACCGGTGCGACTCGTTTTGGACCGGTTGACTCGTCATAAAAGGTTAGGACTAAATTAGTCATTGTTACTAAAGTTAAAAATATTTTAGTATTTACAAATATAATTGACTCAATATAGTCAACGCGAAGTCCAGGTACCAAATACTAAGTTGGACAAATATTAGACCAAACACTAACATTGGACAAAATGTAAGTACCAAAAACCAAATAACCCTCTTTCTTTCAATAGTACGCGAACTGGTTGATTTTGAAAGGTTTTGGGGTACTTTTTTGTATTTGAGTACACAAACAGTTTTACACAGTTCGTGAACTTATCAAATACACAAGGGTGTTGCTGAGTACGAGACGACCAATTATTCACATTTTTTTTGAATAGTTCACCAACAGATTTTGGTCTTGTGATATTATACTGCAATATATGCTTGTCGGTTCCAGAACTACTTAACCATTGTTCCTGGGATAACCACTTGGTGCATAAACGTATATCATATAGGTGCATATTTATCCTTTGTGATTCAAGGCAAGTTTCTCACATGCTTACATGGATAATCTATATGGAGAATTTAAGATTTGGTTACAAAGCAATTCGTAAACATGAAAACTAATTTACAAACCTTTTTTATTTGTAAGCTACTAATTTTGTTCATGAATATGAATAGAAGACTCCCTACATACTAGAATCTCAATCCCGACACTTCTGTTTGCGGAAAGATTCGTCCTCTAAAATCTAGGTTTTCTTTGGTGAAACTGCATTAAGTCACGACTTTGAAAGACTTCACTGAGGGATTCAACTAGGCTATATTTTACGTAACTACTCATTTTCCCGTAGTCTACATAATGTATATAGTTCATTATGCTAAGTAGTATCGATGCCTCTGTTAAACTAATAATGCTAAATAAATAAAGATACTCAAGATCACAATAATAATGAAGAACATAAATATAATGTAAAAGCTACTAAGTTATCATGAGACACAAGAGATTGCGTGGTTCGAATTTTTGTCTACGTTCATGGGGTAATAAATGATTTTTTTGTATTAGATTATGGTGGTTACAAAGATCTTAAATTCTTCCCAAAGTAATAGAGATAACTCAAGTTGAATTAAATACTTAAGTTCTAAACATTAAAGAGGTATAAGCTTAAGACTAGATCTTCTCTCCTAGATCTTGAATGCCTTTAGTTTGTTGGTGGGGCTTGGTATTTATAGACTCTTCTGCTCCAGATATATTGCTATCTTTGGATCCATCATTAGATAATATACCATCTGTACAAATGGTACCTTCGTTCGCCGCATGCTTTCTCCAGTCGAACTCTGCCACCTCGGCTAACCCACATTCCTTTGGGAACTTCCCATCCTTAGTACAGACCGTACCTTTGCTCACTGCTAGCCTTTTCCATTCAGGTTCTGCCATATCATCTCTCTTCACATGCTTGGATTATGTGTGTAGATAAGAGATTTGTGCATTTAATGCTGATTAGATATGTCATCTACCTATGCCACTTCGCCAGCTGCCTCTTCATAGACTAGGCTTTTACTTCTTTCATCTTAGCTGTCGAGGCATCCTTTCTTGGGGCGAGATAAAGTAAATCTACAAAGGTATCCTTTGTTACTTGGATTCTTATGTCTAGCGAGGGTTACACAGTTATCTTGTATACGACCACTGAGAGCGTGACACATGCTCTGCAGAATATTTGTATTCATAGTTTTCCCCTTTTCTTTCATAATCCACAATTTGGTAGGATTGGAAGAAAACTCCCGTAACGCCGCCATTTTTGCACGTACCGATTGGGTGGTCCCTGCATGTCCTTTCATGCAATAACTTCCCCTTGAATTTCGGGACATCCAAATTTTTGGATTCTTCAGCCGCCTATAAGAAGGGAATAAAGAAGAGGAATTATCATTAACTCCTTTTCTTCTTCTTGAACTGTCGCTATCTGTCTCTTTCATAGAGATTTTTCTTCCGCTATTAACTGCTTCATCTCCCTTTTAATTCCCCAAGGCTCTGCTTCAACATTCGATCATATAAGTAAGTGGCACTTGTTTTTTACTGTTTCTTTTCATGTTTCTCTATGCTCGATTTTGTCTTTCCCTTTCTGATTAGGGGGTTGTTGATGTCGCTGTCGTATTTCCATGTGAGAATTCTAATTCTCCATTACTCGTTCATGTTGTATAAGAACTTGGGTTTGCTCCCATTTGGTATTTTGATGATGATTCTGCCATGATCGTTCCTCGTCTGCAGTTTTATTTTATCCATGGTGATGAATAACCTTTGATTTTGCCTTATGATGAGTCTAAACCGTTTCCTTTGGTTGGTTTAGTAAAACCCATGCCCAAAGTATGCTGGTTTTTTCCCCTGATTTGCTTTGGTGTCGACTGTAATTCTCATCTGCCATTGTTGATGAGATTTTTTTCCTGCTGATGTTAGGGATAATGAGACTTCCTAAGAAGCCTGCGCGGAAAGAATGAATGCCCTCTTCGTCTACTGACCCACCTCCGCGGATGGATCATCCTGATGCTATGCCATTTCACCCACCTGAGGATACTAAGATACTTGCGAGTACTGAGATGGCCGTGGTCCCTGAGGATTTTGCGAACCCTGATGCAGGAGAAGTTGCTGTTGAAAATCTTCCACCCCCTCCTCATTATGAACTCCAGAGGCTTCAATTATGTGATAAGGATATCTATGCTCATCTGTCCTTAGCTGAGATCTCCTTCATTGATGGAAATGATGTTCTCACCGAATCTATGATTTAGAGTTTCCCTTATGATGAGAATACCATTTTGATTAGCGTCGGCCAGTTGGCCGCAGGTATGCTCCTTCCATTATTTAGTAGAAAGGGTCCTTTCTACTATGATATTATATCTACGAGGGATAACCCGGAGAACAAGACTCATGTTCGAGGAGTTATGCATTATATTGGTAAATACTGGCGTGCCCTTCGTGAGAGCTGGTACCGTAGTAAGGGAAATACCATTTTAAAGTCTTATGACCCCTTTGCTGATGGAAGGTCTAAGCAGGAGGATTATACCCCTGCCAATTTCAATACTACGTACGCTGATTCTATTCATAAGAGTAACCTTCTTTCTTGGAGTGTTGTCCCTCGTAGTATCCATGTCACCGCTAAGAAAATCAGGAAGGTAACAGCCTTCATATGTTGGAGGAGATCGATAAGACCAGTTTGATTATCATACCTTATTCTGGTAGGTTACCTTTGCCGAAGTCTGACCATATCCGTCTTGATTATGATGATCGATGGGCTCGTACTCCCCTTCGTGTGGTAGGTACTTGGGCCTACGGTTTTACTACCGCAGATCCCAATGCTCCTCGTACAGCTCTTTCCTTGCCTGAAAAGTATGATGGATATCAGCCTTGGGTTTTCAACCCTGCTACTTCTCATGAGGTAACCTCCGTTGTTGTTTGAAGGTTTTCGCTTCAATATCTTTGTCTGATATTATGATAGCTTTCTTTTGTAGTCTGCCCCTGCTTCTTCTGCTAGAACTGCTCCCGGCTCTGCTGCTAAAACTTCTTCGGGCTCTGCTGGTAATTATGTATCCACTAGGACTGGGAAAAGGAAGGCTTCGGTTGAAACAGCTACGCCAACACCTGCGGAGGTAAGGATCATAACCATACCTTTGTGTCCATAGATTCCTTTGTATCTTTCCCCTAATTCTTAGCTGGCGCATGTGTTCTTCCACACTCTTCCAAGATAAAGGGAAAGTTGAAGTCTGTTATTAATCTTGAAGCATCAGACGAGGATCCCAAGGCTGGTGAGGAGGTACCGGATGATGAATATATGGAGGACATTGAGGATATTGGCCGCAGCCCTTATTTGAATGATATTGAGGAGGATGTTTCCAAGGATATCCCCAGTCCATACGTGCTGGCTTAGTGGAAGGTGATAATCTCCTAGTTGGTGGTGAAACTCCGTTGATTAACCCTGCTGGTGTTCAAGCTCAAGATCCTACTTTGTCTCTGAAGGTGCCTTCGTCTTCTGCCCCTGGCGGAGCATTTCCTGTTGCTTCGGATACTGCTGAGGCTGCTGTTGTAGATTATAAGAGTCTTCCTTCATCTCCTTCTACTTCACTTCAATCAAGTGGTTCATTTTCCAAGGTCTCTATCCCCGTGGTGAGGGTTAGCATCTCAGACTCTCAACCGAAGAAGAAGGTTGTGATTTCACTGGCCATCTTCTCCTTCAATGCTACGCCAACCTTGTTAGGGAGCGCTCAATCTATTTTTACTGCCCCTGTTAGCAAAGCTATTGGACCTCCACCTTTGTCACCATATTAGACTGTACTGGGTAATCTTCCTTTTGCTGGTGGTATGGACTTAGGTGGTTCTCGAGTTTTATCTTCAATTCCCAGTTCGTCCACTATGCCATCCCTTCGTCGTGGTGAGGGTTCAGTTCTCGTTCCCCATGCTCTCTCTCAAGCGATTGGTGGAGTCGTTGCTGAGTCTGATAAGGGTAATCTGCATGCGAGCTTGAGTATTAGGAGTTATGATGATGCTATCCTTGAAGCCATTTTGCAGGATTCAAAGGGCCCCTTTTCTGCTGAGGCTGATTGTCACCAACTGGCTGGTTCCTTTGAGATAACTTCTCAGTTATATGTTATGTATGCTCAATATCATGTGGCTAATAATCTATTCTTTGATCCGGATTGCCTTCGCTCCAGTCAAAGCATTGGTGAAATTTGCAGGGGAAGCATCTAAGAGATGGAAGCTTTCATGGACACCTACGTTGATTTTCTTCCTCGCCTTTCTCTATTCTCAGTAAGTGATTCTTACCTTATCGTCTTATGCTTTGTTTTAGACCCTCCGTATGTTCTTATGCTCCGTTGTTTGAAGGTTTGCAAGCAGATCGATGTTGGTTGTACTTTGTTCAAGTTTTATAAGGCTAAGTGTACTCACTTGAGTGCTCTGCTGGAGCGTGATCGTCAAGAATATGCCCTTGTTGGCACACAACAACCTTCATCTAGTGATGCTTCTTCTGCCTCGAAGATATCTTTGTTGGAGGATGACCTGAGAGGGCTAACAATATTTCCAAAGTTGCTGAGGATGTACGCAAAGCTGCTGATTCCGCCTTGGCTGCTGATTCATCTAAAGTTATAGGTTCGTTTCCTCTTTCCTTTAGCTTTGTTTTTATTGTTGCTTAGCTGCATAGTCCTGAGATAACCTACGCCTGCCAGTTGGAGGCTCTGATGAGCTTAGACATCTTTGGGAGCAAGTAGCCAAGTTATTCCATGATGTTTGGTACTATCAGAAGAAGTCGGACATATTGATGAACGTGATTGTTCATAATGAGGCCCAACTTTATATAGAGTCTGCTCATAATGCAGATCTGGTGAAGCAGATGCCTTTGCTTCGTAAAGAGTGTGATGACACCCTTAAGTGGAAATATGGTCTTGTTTTAAAGCAAAAGGAGGATATTTCTTTGGTTTGGAAACGTCTCTCAGCCCAAGAAGTCATCCGCAAGAAGTATCACGCAGATTTCGAAGATGCCTGCGCTTCCTTAGCTAAGGTTACCGCAGAACCAAATGTCTTATCTTCTGAGGTCTGTTCTCTTAAGAAAAAACTTGTCGAAGCCGGCTTCGTGTCTTCTTCCATGTCTCATGCATCTTTGGTTAAGAGGTTGGAAGAGTTAGAGAATGTCTACCAAGTTTATCCTCTGAGAATTCTTCGCTCCGGATTGATGTTGATGACCTCCAGACCGAATGTGATACCCTCATGGAGGATCTTGATGCCAATGAGGTGGATCTTGCTAAGGCTCAGCATAGTTTAGAAGAATACCTTAGCCATGCAGGAGGTAGCTTAGGTCCCTTATATTCCAGCAACATCCTTTGTATCTTTAGCTGCTTATTCTTATTGCTTACACCCTTTGTACCCGCAGGTATGCAGGAGAAGCTGGTGGGTGCCAATGCCAAGATTAATTTCCTTGAGGGTCAAATATCTTCGTTGGAGATATATCTCCAATTTGATGCTGCTACAAAGCTCAAGGCTGAGGTGCTCTAGCAAGCTAATGATCATCTCAGTGCTCAGTGAGGGAACTTCATCAGAAGTCGGCCTCTGATTTGGTGGCTCACGCCTCCCAAATGAAGGCGCAGTTTGAAAAGTCAGCCATTTATTATATCAATGATTCCTTTGATGAAGCCGAGCTCCAAGATAAGGGAGTTGTCTTTCCTCGTCTCCCTTACCCTCTATCTTAACTGAACTCTTTGTTATATTATGCCCCCAGCTGAGGGGCCTTTGTATAGTCTCCTTTTTATGAAACAATGATTCGTGGTGGTTTGAATCTTTGTTATCTGCAACTTTTAAGACATGTCAGTCATATTTTGGTAACATTATTATTGTACCCACATTATTGCGTTAATATCTCGTTTCTAGACGTATTGTGTATTTTTCTACCACACATTGAAGTCATCACAAGGTGCTAAGGTATGTTTAACCTTTGGTGGAACATTCATCGTCCTACCTAAGTATCCTTTGGCTAGAAGGTACCGTGGTGGCGAGGGCTCCTACATGGGCAATAGTTTTCATGTAACCCTACGCGTTCAGCGTGGAGGCTGCTTTACTTCGACGAGGTATCTCTATAAATGGAGCTATCACTCCAAGGATCCTAGTATTGACATATGTGCAGTTATGGCTAGCTATCACTCCAAGGGTGTCTATTCTAACCCAATTTAATCAAAAATTAACTTTCTCTTAGCAAAAAGTTTCTTTCATTGATTAGTAAGGTTTATAATACCTTTGATCAGGGATAAAACATGGTGGACTATATCCCATTCTATTCTTCTCCCGAGTAATCATCATTCTCTTATGGGTAGTACTTCTTTAGGTACATTGCATTCCAAGGGTGTTGAAATATTTTACCTGTGAGGGTCCTTAGGTAGTATGACATTTTTACAGCGATATCATGTATTATGTAGGGCCCATCCCACATCGGAGCTAGCTTGCCCCACTCCATCTTTCTTTAATATGGTGGTATCTAACGTAATACATATTCTTCGACCACAAAGTTTCTAGGGATGACCCATTTGTTGTATTCGCGAGCTAGCCTTTGTTGATATTTTACCATCGTTTGCAAAGCCACTTCCCGCCTTTCTTCAAGATCATCGATCTTCTCTAGCATTAGGTCTATTGTTAGGTTCTTCTCACATGCCTCCGTTTTTGTTGTTGAAAGTATTATCTCCGTTGAGATGACTGCTTCGGATCCGTAGGTTAGCAAGAATGGAGTTTCTCCGGTGGCCGCCCTTCTTGTAGTTCGGTAGGCCCATAGGATATTGTGAAATTGTTCGCACCATTTTTTCTTATATGTTCCTAGATTTTTCTTTAAGTTCTTCGCTATTGTTTTGTTGGTCTCCTCCGCTTGCCCATTGCTCTTAGGGTATATAGGAGTGGACTTGTTTTTATGAATATTGAAAGTATCAGACATCATGTATATATTCTTTACTTGCAACTGCTTGCCATTTTCAGAGACTATAGCGGTTGGTATTCCGAACCTGCATATGATTTGTTCAAATAAGAACTTAAAGACATCTGTGTCCCTAATTCTTGCCAGAGCCTTTGCTTCCACCTACTTGGTGAAGTAATCCGTAGCCACAATAAGGTATTTTATTTTCGAGGTTCCCTCTATCAAGGGTCCGACAATATCAACCCCCCACTTGACAAATGGCCAAGGGCTGATGACTGAGTTGAGCTCCATTGCTGGTGCTTTAATCTTCCTGGCAAAGCGTTGGAATCTTTCACAGCGCTTAGCCATGTTTTTTGAATCTTCGTCTATGCTTAGCCAGTAGTATCCTTGCATCTTGGCTTTGACTGCCAAGGACCTTCTTCCGCTATGATTGTCGGCATATCCGCTGTGTATGTCATGGAGTATTCTCCTGCCTTCGGTTTGTGAGAGACTGCTTCATAGGTCCAAGAAATGACCTTATATACAATATTCCATCATACAAGCTATATATTGCTGCTTTCGATTCAATTTTTCGAGCCTCTTTGACATATGTTGGTAAGATACCCTTGTCGAGGTATTGGTGGAGTGGAATTATCCAATCATCTTCTGCTTCGTATTCGTTTCCTTCACTAGCATGCGTCAAAGATCCAGTGTTATCTTGGTACACCAGAATTTTATTAACGAGGAAACCGCAAATGCAGAAAAACCCCGGGACCAAGTCCAGATTAAACATACACTGTATTAAGCCGCTATAGACACTAGCCTACTCCAAATTAACTTCGGTCTGAACTGTAGTTGAATCCCAACCAATCTCACACTGATCCAAGGTACAGTTATGCTCCTATGCCTCTGATCCCAACAGGATACTGCGCACTTGAATCCCTTAGATGATCTCACCCACAACCAAGAGTTGCTACGACCCAAAGTCGAAGACTTTAATAAACAAATTTGTCTTACACAGAAAAGTCAACATGTAATAGATAAATTCGTCTCCCACGAATAAACCTACAAGTTTTGTTCCGTCTTTTGATAAATCAAGGTGAACATGAACCAATTGATAAAACCAGACTTATATTCCCGAAGAACAGCTCAGTTTCATCAATCACCTCACAATAAACTTAATCAACGCAGCGAAGAAGATTATTGAGGAATCACAAACAATGATACGAAAATGTTTGTGACTACTTTTATCTTCCCTATCAGAGATAGAAATCTCAATCCAATTATTACAATTGTACTTGTACGATAGAAACAACAAGATAATATCACACAACTACAAGAAAAGTAGTATCGATCTGGCTTCACACTCCCAATTAAGTCTTTAAGTCGTTAACCTAGTTTTAGAAGAAGAAAACCAAAGGTTAAAGGAGAATCGACTCTAGATTTAGCAAACTAGTATCACACAGAATATGTGGGGATTAGGTTTCTCAGTTGCTAGAGTTCTCACTTATATAGTCTTTAAAATCAGGGTTTGATATCAATGTTAGCTTAGCAACAAAGCATTCAATATTCACCGTTAGATTAAAACCTGATTAGATACAAGCTAATATCTCTCAACCGTTAGATCGAAAACTTAGCTTGCCATACACACATGTACTTGACGTTTTTGGGTTTGTGTAACCGTACCCAAATGTGTACAATGGTTGGTTCAATATTAGTCAACCAAATGGTTATCCAAATGATAACTTTCATATCAACCATATTCTTCTTCACCATAACTAGTCAAAATGACTCAAATGAACTAGTTAGAGAGTTGTTCAATTGCTATGAGATCTCATGTACTACACAAGACATAATTGAATCAAAAATGACGTGATTCACTCGAATCATTTCATGAACTATAAAGCCACGATTTTCAAAAGCATTCCTTAGTAATTTAAGATAAGTTCACGAACAACGTTTTCAGACATAACCTCTTGAGTTCGCGGACTCAAGCTAACCGGTTGAAGTTAATAAACTCCAGCAGAATTTCTCGGTTCGAGAACTTCCGTCAGTTCGCGGACTGCACATGAGCTTCAACTTCAGCAGATATTCTCGGGTTTGAGAACTTACGCCAGTTTGCGGACTAGGTTCGCAGACTGAATTGACTGCTCACGTTCCGGTTCTACTTGATCAACAAAGTTCGCAAACTTCGGTTCAAGTGCTAAGGAATTATAAATATATGTGTTGCCACAACAATGTTTATATCCCCCAGTGGTTATATAGTCTAAGCTCTCATTTCAATCATTGAAACATTCTCAGAGGGCGTTATGTAGTTGTTATTCACAAACTATTTTTCGTCAGAGCGATTTCCAAAATGATTGAAACATAACATGACTTTCGTTACTAGGAAAAGATGAACTTGGCTAAAGTGAAAGCTTTACCAACACCCATTTCGAGAAATAAATAAGCAAGATATACTCAGCTCGAAATGTCACATGTGCATATTCATAGTCTATATAGTAAAACGACTTTTGTCTCAAGATAGGAGATAGAGTAGATAGGCTCTTGAGTAATAGATACGTTCAAGTCTCCACATACCTTTTAGTCGATGAAGATCCACTGGTTTCTTGAGTAGTCCTTCATCTTGTATGATGATCGCCATGAAGTTATTGAGCTCAACTACACTTTCTATCCTAGTCCGAGACCTTAGCTAAAGTAGACTAGAAATCAAGACTTTATAGTTTTGATCACTAAGATTAACAAACATGCTTGAGATAGCAACGCATACGAGTTTGACCGAACAGTGCTCTAATAATCTCCCCCTTTGTCAATTTTAGTGGAAAAACTATTAATACATATGGAATACAAAAATTATATAAATAAACTTTGTAGCTCCTATTCCACATGCCTAATCTTCAACAATACTCGAAATCTTCGTCACTTCCAAGTAGTCCAATGATCCCAAAGGTTGTAAGTTTAGTATCATTGTTGTTGAAAATCCGTAGCTATAACAATGAGAAAAGCATCGGTTCTCAATCATTTTTATACAATGTCATAGTATTATTACACAACGTCAAAGTCCAATTGTATCACAACTTCAACAACAATACTATGGTGATACTTCACTCCCCCTTAGTCAATACTCCATCTCACATGGAAACCACTCCACCTTACACAATGATCCGAAAACCATATGTATTTATAGTGTGAACTACAACTAATTCTCCCCCTTTTGTCAATAAAATCGGCAAAGGTACAAGAACGGGATCATAATGAAATTTCCGTAAGAGATATTTCATGACCAAATGTAAATGTTCTATCATCTTGTTTAGATGCAATCATAAAGCCGAGGCTAAATGCATTCATCAAGGAGTTTATAAAGATACAAGATAACCCCTAAAACATTCTACGAACGCACTCCCCGCAAAGATTTGGTAATTAAGCGCAAGTTCAAAAGAACTCTCCCACATAAGACATCATTCCCAAGGGAACAACAAAAGCGGCCTTAATTTCAAGAGAAAAGAAGATTTCTTTAGACTCAATAAATTACATACAAGTATGAATTTGGAATCCAACAAGAAATATTTAATCATATTAACCAAAGCGAACCAAGATTAATTTGACTAAATATGCTCAACACAAGTAAACTTATGGAGACTTAATACATCGATTAGATTATTTACAAGAGAACCCATAAATACTCTAACCGGATTGCACAATTAAACTAATCACAAAGTAATCAATTCAATTGTCCACACTCGACATGAGAAAAATCTATGGAGTGCTAACTAAATAATCACACAAGATGATTGATTTAGTTCATTTGGGCTCAACATAAGAGATTATGGAACCCCGATTAAGATTACCATAGGAAATGACTACCTTAACCGTCCATGTACTCAACATGAAAGAACTCATGGAATATAAACTAAATAACCACACAAGTTGATTAATTTAGTTCTTAATACTCAACATATTGCATCTTTATGGAACAACCAACCATGCCAATAAGAAATCGACCTAGTCGTATCGTGCTCAACATAAGATACACGATGGAGCCTTCACGGTAATACATAACAATATGGAACAATTAAGCTCTATAGCGTGGATTACAAAGCAAGGATTTATTATATTTTTCCATCACAAAGTGACATAATTGATTTTATCCTTGAATCACAAAAGATTTTAACCTATCTTTGCATCAACAATTGACAATATAGGCTTAACTTTTGTGTTTGTCAAAAGTACATTCATCCTTTTATCAATATTTGCATATCAATTCACGAACGACTTTACTTTTGACAAAATATGGGATAATCAAGTTCACGGACGTAAACATACATATCCCATCAAAATATTGCAATGTATAAAACCATAAAGATTAATACTGCAATCATCATCTTCCAAACAATTTTAGAATTTAAACCGATAAATCAAAAAACAAGAAGATGAAATAATTGGATATAGCTATGTGTAATCAAAACCATGGCTATTCCAAAACACTAGTTATTCTTCTAAGCAAAAAGAGAAAACATAGATGATTTACTAGACATTAAGACCTTTGAAAAATTCATTATCGTCCCCGAACTCCTTGTCGTCAATAACCATTGGAACATAGGGTTCATTAAGAAAGGAGTTTATATCGATGAACCTTCTTGGTTGTTGTTGTCGAACCAGGGCTTTCTAAATCTCATGAGTCTTATACACAAAAGCCTTTATTTGTTGAATCTCCTTACGCAACTCCTTCAACACTTCAAGAACATTAGAAAACTTCTGAGAATTTGAAGGAACAGCCCTTGGTTTCCTCATATTCCTTATTTTTCTTTTCAAGGTTGGAGGCAATGGAGATTTTTCTTTTACCTTCATGATTGATGGCTTAACAATCACATTACCTTCTTTTCCATCGCAAGACATCATTCTTGGAGCGTCCATCAACGAATGGGTTTGTGAGAGGAATTCACAATTGGCTCAACAAGCAGTCTAGAGATAAAAAGAGGTTTTAGAGAAGGAAAAAGGAATGTAGGGTTCAAAACCTAAAATAGGTTCGTAAACGATCAACTCTTATCCCTATCAAGAGTAAAGTTATCGATAATACCCTTTTTCTTTCGTTTGATAGACAAAAATAAGACAGAACTAAGAAAATAAAAAAATAAAACTTTTCCTAAAGCCTGAGAGGTACAAAATCATTGTCTCTTTTGATCAGGCACATGAGATAATATTTTAGAAACAACACAATTAAGTTGTGCTATGGTGAACAACAATTTGTCCACCAATTTCCTCTTGAGAGGAATCCATAGACCTCTGTCTATCAAAACTATTTGCCCATATTTTCTTTTCAAATGGTCTTGATTGTTCCTTGGAAACTAACTTCTTAGACAAAGATAAAATCTTACATACCTCTGCGGTCTTCTGAGCAAGTTTGAGCTTCCTTGCTAAATGATTTTCTCTTCGTTGAAGTGTGTTGACGTGTCTTTGCTTGTGTTTGAACTTATAAAACCTCGAGAGTTCATGACATTTTAATGAACAATATGAGCACGTCACACTTGGATAATAATCAGGCTTATGAAATGTGCAAGCATCTAGGCACATAGTGGATCATGAGTCATTATAACAGTGTTTCCAAGAAAGGAATCAACTTTTTCTTCCAGAACGGTTGGATTATGTTCTGAAAAAATATTGAGATTGATATGTGTATTGCTACAATTATCAAAATCAATATTTTCACCAAGAAGTGCAACACTTGATTTCTCATCTTCATTTGAATTATAGTCGTCAGACATTTCATCAAGAGTTGCAGCAATACCTTTGTTCCCAGAGTATTTTCTCCGATCTGGACACTCGTTTGCAAAATGACCAAATCCTTTACACTTAAAGCACTGAGGCATATCCTCATCATCAGTTTTATCAATATCCCTGTTTTTAGGAGGAACACAGTTATGAGGTTTGACTGATGCCTTAGGCTTATCTCTGGAGAGCCGTTTACTTCTCTTCAATAGAAGATCCCTAAACTGTCTTGTGATCATCGAAACTGATTTGTCAAGATCTTCATCTGATGAATCTATCTCAGAGTGATCATCTTCATAGATATACACTTTTTTTTTACTTTTATCAAGTAATTTAGTGTCCTTTAGTGCTTTGAACGCAACATCCTTAGCCTTGGATTAAAGTTCGTGATCAAAGATCTTAAGCTTACCAGCCAGCGTGTTTCTGGAGAGAGTATCTAGGTTATTTCCCTCAACAATGGCATGCTTCTTAGCATCGTATCTAGATGGCAGTGATCTGAGAATTTTCATCACAATGTCCTTTTCAGGAATAGTCTTACCCAATGCAAAAGATGCATCAATAATTTCAGACACTTTGTGATTAAACTTATCAAATGTTTCTCCATCTGCCATACGAAGGTTTTCCAAATCAGAATTAAGGTTCTGAAGCCTTGCATCCTTTTCACTGGAGTTTCCTTCGAATACGGTTGCTAAGATATCCCAAACTTCTTGCGACTTAGTGCAATTAGACACATGGTGCTGAAGATTTGGGGTAATGGCATGTATGATCGCATTCAAACCGTCTGAGTTTTGCTTTGCAGCAAGAACCTTTGCAGGAGTATATTCAGCAATATTCTTTGGAACATTTTCTCCTTCTGCAGTAATGGGAGGATCATAGCCATTAACAACATATACCCATGATTGAAAATCACGTGCTTGAAGAAAATCTCGCATAGCAATTTTCCACCATAAGTAATTAGAGCCATCGAAGACTGGTGGTACATTTATTGAGATATCACCTCTGTCCATAGAGTCAGATCACTACAAACACAAACTTGTAAGGTCTTTAACGTGTTTGCATGCTCTGATACCAATTGAAAAAGCGGGGGTCTAACAATACCACCCAATATTTCGATTAGCAATTTATATGGACAACTCCGAGTTGTTTTCTAGAGAATCAACAAGACTCAATCAATAGAAAATACTTAAGGAGTTATTATCTCAATCTCTCAATTTGATTTACTCAAGCAAATATGATTCACGAGTCCAATCAAAGATAGATAACTTGGATGGTACCAAAGACCAATATCCAAGTGTCAATCAATTTAAATCAACAACCAATAAGGTCGGATATTCTAATTGATTGATCAACGCACAACCTGTATTATTTAAATTATATAACAAAATATAATGCAGAATAGAAATAACATAGACACCAGAATTTTGTTACGAGGAAACCTCAAATGCAGAAAAACCCAGGGACCTAGTCCAGATTAAACATGCACTGTATTAGCGCCGCTACAGACACTAGCCTACTCCAAATTAACTTCGGTCTGGACTGTAGTTGAACCACAACCAATATCACACTGATCCAAGGTACATTTATGCTCCTACTCCTATGATCCCAGCAGGATACTGCGCACTTGATTCCCTTAGCTAATCTCACCCATAACCAAGAGTTGCTACGACCCAAAGTCGAAGACTTTAATAAATAAATCTGTCTCACACAGAAAAGTCTACAGGTAATAGATAAATTCGTCTCCCACGAATAAACCTACAAGTTTTGTTCCATCTTTTGATAAATCAAGGTGAACATGAATCAATTGATTAAACCAGACTTATATACCTGAATAACAGCTCAGTTTCGTCAATCACCTCACAATAAACTTAATCGACGCAGCGAAGAAGATTATTAAGGAATCACAAACAATGAGATGAAGATGTTTGTGACTACTTTTATCTTGCCTATCGGAGATAGAAATCTCAAGCCAATTATTACAATTGTACTCGTACGATATAAACAACAAGATCAGATCACACAACTACAAGAAAAGTAGTATCGGTCTGGCTTCACAATCCCAATGAAGTCTTTAAGTCGTTAACCTAGTTTTAGAAGAAGAAAACCAAACGTTAAAGGAGAATCGACTCTAGGTTTAGCAAACTAGTATCACACAGAATGTATGGGGATTAGGTTTCCCAGTTGCTATAGAGTTCTCCCTTATATAGTCTTTCAAATCATGGTTTGTTATCAATGTTAGCTTAGTAACAAAGCATTCAATATTCACCGTTAGATGAAAACATGATTAGATACAAGCTACTATCTCTCAACCGTTAGATCGAAAACTTAGGTTTCCATACACACATGTACTTGACGTTTTTGGGTTTATGTAACCGTACCCAAACGTGTAAAATGGTTAGTTCAATATTAGTTAACCAAATGGTTATCCAAATGATAACTTTCATATCAACCATATTCTTCTTCACCATAACTAGTCCAAATGACTCAAATGAACTAGTTAGAGAGTTGTTCAATTGCTATGAGATCTCATGTACTACACAAGACACAATTGAATCAAAAACGATGTGATTCACTCGAATCATTTCATGAACTATAAAGCCACGGTTTGCAAAAGCATTCCTCAGTAATTTAAGATAAGTTCACGAACAACGTTTTCAGATATAACCTCTTGAGTTCGCGGACTCAAGCTAACCGGTTGAAGTTAATAAACTCCAGCAAAATTTCTCGGGTCGAGAACATCCTTCAGTTCGCGGACTGCACCTGAGATTCAACTTCATTAGATATTCTCGGGTTCGAGAACTTACGCCAGTTCGCGGACTGAATTGACTTCTCACGTTCCGGTTCCACTTGATCAACAAAGTTCGCAAACTTCGGTTCAAGTGCTAAGGACTTATACATATATGTGTTGCCACAACAATATTTATATCCCCTAATGGTTATATAGTCTAAACTCTCATTCAATCATTAAAACATTCTCAGAGGGCGTTATATAGTTGTTATTCACAAACTATTTTTCGTTAGAGCGATTTCCAAAATGATTGAAACATAACATGACTTTCGTCACTAGGAAAAGATGAACTTGGCTAAAGCGAAAGCTTTACCAACACCCATTTCGAGAAATAGATAATCAAGATATACTCAGCTCGAAATGTCACATGTGCATATTCATAGTCTATATAGTAAAACGACTTTTGTCTCAAGATAGGAGATAGAGTAGATATACTTTTGAGTAATAGATAAGTTCAAGTCTCCATATACCTTTTAGTCGATGAATATCCACTGGTTCCTTGAGTAGTCCTTCGTCTTGTATGATGATCTCCATGGAGTTCTTGAGCTCAACTACACTTTCTATCCTAGTCCGAGACCTTAGCTATAGTAGACTATAAATCAAGACTTTATAGTTTTGATCACTAAGATTGACAAACATGCTTGAGATAGCAACGCTTGCGAGTTTGACTGAGCAGTGCTCTAACAGCTCCACCTTGGTATTATTACGCTGAACTGAGTGTTTTGTTGATGCAGTATATGGGATTTTCTCTTTGTCCTTGGTCTCGTACCAATACTGCGCTTACAGCGTAGCTTGTTGCTGCTAAGTACAAGGTGAGAATTTCACCTGACTCCAACTTCTGTAGGATGGGTACCGAAGTCATATATTCCTTGATTTTTTGGAAGGCTTGCTCGCGCTCCTTTGTCCACATGAACCTGCTTCCTTTTCTTAGTGTATCGAAAAATACCTTGCATTTATCTGATGATCTTTCTATGAATCTCCCCATGGAAGCTAAGATACCATTTAGATTTTGTACTCCTTTTAGTGTTTGTGGAGATGCCATCTCCATTATTGCTCTGACCCTTTCGGGGTCCACTTCTATACCTCTCTTAGTTACCAAGTATCCCAAGAATTTTCCTGAGTTTACTCCGAATGTGCATTTTTTCGGGTTCACCTTCATGTGGAAGTTTCTCATGGCTTCGAATATTTCCTTTAGGTCTGACAAGTGGTTTTTCGCCTCTTTTATCTTGACAAGCATATCGTCCACATAGACCTCCAGTATCTTGCATATCCACGACTTAAAGATTTTGTCTACCAATCGCGGGTGTGTTTCCCCCACGTTCTTTAGTCCAAAAGGTATCCTTGTATAACAATACAAGCCTCGTGGGGTAAAAAACGCAGTATGCTCATGATCTTATTCTGCAATGGAGATTTGGTTGTAACCTAAGTATCCATCCATAAAGGATAGCCTCTGGTGACCTTCGGTTGAGTTGACCAGTTGGTCAATGTTTGGCAGTGGGTAGCTATCGTTGGGGCACACTTTGTTGAGATTGTTGAAGTCGATACAAATGCGTACGCCTCTGTTTTTATTGGGCAAAATCACCATGTTAGATATCCACGTTGGATAGTTGACTTCTCGTATGAACCCTGCGGTTAGTAGCTTTTGTAACTCATTTTATACCGCCTCTTGGTAGATGTCTGCCACCTTACGGATGCGTTGCTTTAATGGTGGTATTTCTGGTTTGAGCCAAAGGTGGTGGGAGACCAAATTCGGGTCAATTCTAGGCATGTCTTCCATTGACCATGCAAAGACATCTGCGTATTCCCTTAGTAGACTTTGTAGTTGCATCTCCTCTTCCTCTTCAAGTAAAGTTCCGATGTTGATCCTTTTTTGTTCCGCCTCCGTTCCGATGTTTATTTTCTTTGTTGATTCCACCGGTGAGAAGGTTTGTTTCTGAGGATGTTGAGGAGTGCTTTTTTGTCATTGTCATTTGGCAGCGACATTCGCCCCTGGATTGGCAGAGGTGCTTCCCTTCGGAACTGGGGTGGATTTGGGTACTAAGAAGGCTCCATCCTTCACTTCTTTGGTGTTTGTCTTTCGTCTTTTTATTTCGTGCTGCTGGGCAGCAGCTATTTCTTCATTGAGTATGACCTCTGCTAGTTTGTATATCCTTGCGTCTTGCTGGTCACCTTTGATTTCCATTTCACCCATGGGTATAGAGAATCGAAGGTAATGATGATATGTCGAAGTTGTTCTTCGTAATATATGGACCCATAGTCTGCCCATGATTTCATTGTAGTGCAAAGGTGCTTCCACCACACAGAACCTTGTATTGGTTACTAAGGGTCATGTGCGTACCTGCAAGACAATTTCTCTTTTTGGTCTAGAGACTTATCCATTGAAACCATATATTGTGCAAGTGGAAGAGTACATCTGCTCCGCTGTCAAACCCATGCATAGGTAGGGTTCTTAAAACAATACATTTAACGAGCTTCCCCTGTTAATGAGGACCTTCGTACGTTCCATCTGTAGTTGCAGGATTTCCCACACTACACCCTTGTTAAGATTTTGCTATAATCAACTCATAATTGAAGATGAAAAATGACACTTTATTATTTTGGTTTCAGAAATGTTTACAGAAATGGAAGAATTCAAGATTACAACTATTCTATTGAAGTTTCTCCCTCCTCAAGACTTTCTTAACTCTCAAAAATACATCATCCTTTTCTGGACACATTGAGTCTATATTTATAGGGTAGTTACATAGCGGATGACAGGTAAGTTTTCCTCTTGTTTCGGGTTGATTCTGCGATTGTACCGCGATAGTTACAATGTTAAATCTCGCAAGTTTTGTAACCATCGCAGAACAAACAAGTTTTTCTCAAGTTTTCTTCACTCGTCATTTATTACGTTGCTCCTTTGACTGCCTTTGTGACACTCGTGAAGTGTTGATATAAAATCTTGCGGTGATGCTCGCTGAGAAGTGTTGTTAATCTCGCAGAAAATAGATATAGCAATATTATGGTCCTACATATTGCCTCTTCTCATGTCTTTTCTGCGAAGAAGAGAAGATCATGAGAATTTTAAAATGCCGCAACTATTTATCTTTTCAGATTTCTCTGTTCTGACACGTTTATGTACCCTTCGCCAACTGTTTTCCATATATTCTTTCTTCTAATGAATTTATGACACGTCCTCTCTAACCGCTGCGATCTGACCGTTCATGTCTTTTCTTAGCATTTATTGCGTTCATCTTCTCGAGAAACCTCTTCTTCTGTAAATACTCCTTTCATTCTTTTCTTTTTCTCTTTTTACTTTCTTCTTATTTTTCTGCGTAACTTCTCTACAAGTTTACTGTTCTTCCGTAAATTGCGCGTCTGTCATCGCTGTGATTTCTTTCTTATTTTTCAACCTTTTCTTTCATTCCCATACTCAAAAATGGTTGTTGCTGGTGCTAAAAACTTGACTGCTTTTAATGAGATGCGAGAAAAGCTCAAAAGTAAAGGTTTTACCTTGTCTACAATTCCAGGTCAAAGCCCTAAATCTGAACTTTCTATCAAACTATTTTATGATCATCAATGCTCTCGCGAGAAAATCATAGTATCGCTAGGTCAACTTGAAGCTGGTCTTCCCCTTCCTCTCTATGACCCAGAACTCCCATTATTCTATCAAATAATATCTGACGAGAGGTTCTCGCGAGCGATATATCAATTAAGTGGAGATTGTATCAGATTGCTGCTTGAATATGCTTCTCGCGATGCTGATAAAGGATCTCGCTATCCTGAAGCTCCAAAGAATCCTCAATTTAAGGATGTTCCCATTATCTCTGCAGATTATACTGTGGAGAATTTCTTCAAAAATTACAAGATAGTTCCTATGAAGAGGGATAGTACTTGCCGGGGTGTCCGCTTGAAGAAAGAAAAGGTCGCTGATGATGAGGCTCTTATGTTATACATTGATTGGAATACACCTACAAATCAAGGCCCTCGCCACTCCAGCGATGATAAGTGGTTTATCTTTCCGTTATGTCTTGAAGGTCCTTATATATCTGGTTCTCTCCCATTACCTGCGAATCTCTCAGAGTATGAGCCATGGGTCTTCAATTGGCCTGAAAGATCTAAAGAAGTATATCCTCTCAACTTTTTGCATTATTATTATTCACTATCTTCTTCATGTTTTTATATTCTCGCTAATTATTTTGATCTTTCTCAGATTGAGAGAATGAAGCTCAGCTACCAAACTTTTAGGAAGCCCAACGCTCTTAAATCTTTCACGGATGAAGTAAGAAATATCTCTTCATAAATTTTAACAATATATTGTTGCCCCTATTTCTTATCTTCATCTGTGCTCGCAGTAAATTGAAGAACTAGAGCCAATAAAACCCATGAGAACTAAGGAGAAACCTTCAAAGGATAAATCTATTGTTCCTCCCAAAGGAAAGTCTTTTGCCTCTCGCGGTGAAGAATCTGGCGATCAGTATAAATCTGTTATTCCTCCCAAAGGGAATCCTTCTGCCCCTCGTGGTGAAGAATCTGGCGATCCTCCTTTGAAGAAAAGGAAAACCCGACCTTCTTCTTCTTCAACTCCTCAACCCATTCCAGAAAATCCAAGTTTTGATTTGGATAAGGATAATAATGACGAGGATTTCAATGATAACAGTTTCCCTTCCATAAAGAATTCTTCTTCTTCTGATTCTTCGATGGCTCATTTATCCAATTTTTTTGGCAAGAATATGTTTGGTATCCCAAATGAGTATGGAGATGAAGCTATTAATGATATATCCCAGTCCCTCGCCAATGTCTGCGATGCTCCCATACTAGCTGACATCGATACCCTTCGCGGGGTTTCAAGATCGCTGACTCCAAGTCTTTTGAACTCACTTGGCAGCCTGGTATGTTTTTACTTGTTCATCCTTGTTGTGTTTCTATTGATATTTTTGTCTGATATTGATTTATATTGTTCTATTGCAGATTGGATGAGCCGCTTTTCCTGTTGCTTCTGATTTAGACAATAGGCACATTACTTATGAAAATAAAGCTGCTAATCTTCGTCAAGATAAAGAAAGACTAGAAGCTGAAGTTATTGAGCTTCGTAGGAAAAATAAGCAGCTAGAACCTGAAGCTTCAGTTGACAAGCAAAAAATCTCTGATCTTGATAAAGCCAATCAAAAACTCTATGGTATGATTTATTTATTTTCTTTTTTAATTCTTCTCACCCTATCGCAGCTTATTCAAGCAACCATTTTTGCAGATATTTATGGTCTTACTGATGAGGCTACACTCTTCCAATCTTTTCCTGACCCTGTAGATGATAATACTCTTCTTGCTTGCCTTAATAATTCTTTATGTAATTTCTCAGATGATAAGATTGAATCCCTCTCCATAGATGAACTTAGATCCAAATTTAATCTCTTAAAAATTGAACACAGATTCAATTTAGGTTTGACCAACAAGTATAAGCGCTTTTATCTTGATTCGAAGAAAGAAGTAGATAGATTAAGAAAAAGGAATAGTGATCTCATTGACGAGAAATATCTTGCCGTTAAAAATGGATCTAAGACCCTAGCAAACTTCCATAAAACTCTTCTTGATGTTCAAATGGAAAGAGATAAGCTTATCCGCGAGAATGAAGATCTTCTTGCGAGGGAAACTCAAGTTCGATCTCGTCTTCTTATTAATAACGATGATGAGTTTGCTTGGGCTGCGAAGATTCTTGATAACGCCAGAACTAATTTAGGTGTAGATGTTAGTCTTCATGCTGATCAAGCGGCTTTAATTAAAGACATGATTTCTGAAAGAGAAGGTTATCACTCTTATGATTTCCCTGAATTATTTCCTAATTGAATCATCCTTATATGTATTAAGTTTGTTATCATTTGCTCACATCGTCTGAAAAGAACTATCGTAAAAGATTTGATGAGTTAGAAGAAGAGAAAAACCAACTCGCTGGAAATCTATCTTCTCGCAATGAAAAGTATTCTAGATTGAAGGAAAAATTGAAAATCTCATCTTAAAATTTTAGCAATGCCCTTCTCCGTGTTCGTAATGACGTTGTTAAACTAGTCTGTAATGATCATGATATCCCTTATTCTACATACCACGATCTTGCGAAGGAAATTCCAGCTGATTCCCCAAATTTAGTTATCTCTGATAGCGAAGCTGAGGAGTCTAGCGAATATGATGAAGAATTATCTGGAGAGGAAGAGAGATCTGGCGTGGACAGAGATAATAATGATAATGATGGGAAGATAAATCCGGTAATGAAGAGAAAGAAAAGAGCTCTGATGAAGGTGGTGATGGATCTACTTAGTCTTGTTTCTTCTCTGTTTCTTCATTATCAATTTAGTACATTTATTTTTTGCTTCTCGTAATATCGTTGCGAGCTTCTCCAACTTGATGTGTAAACTTCTTTTGCTTTTATCTATTATGAATTAAAAAACAATTCTTTTTCTGCAACATAATCAATCAATCATAATTATTATCCTTTAATTATTTGTATAAATGTATCATCTATGCAAAAATGTATCATCTATGAAAATTTATCATATGATGGATGAATAATAATTTCATCATTATATGCATTCCCATACTTGCCTCTATTATTCATCTGCAATATGAAAAAATTGAGTATAGATTAGATATTAGTTGTGAATCAAATTAAATTGCCGCATTATCGGCGATGTTATCGCTAGAAATAATTGCATAACTTTATGATTTTTGCGTAGAATCGCGATCATTATCGCGATAATCTTATGGTCTTATTATGCCTTCCTAATTAAAGGTCTTATTTTTCAACATCTTTTCTTTCAGCGACAAAATCGCAGGACGTCTTTACATTTGCATGTATTGACCCATTGATCTTGTCTTATCAATATTTTTTCAACATCTCTGCGACAATATGATAAGTATAAACTCTCTTGCAAGAATTAATCCTTATGATATTGTTGTCTTGCGATGAAATCGCAGGACGTCTTTACACTTGTTAAATGTAAAAACCCATTGACCTCATCTTAACTTTTTCTCTTTTGGTTATTTGCCTTTGTATAACTTTCGTCACGCGACAATATGACAGGCCTAAATGTTCTTGCGATCATAAAGCCCCATGACATTGCCATCTTTAGACACTTATCAGCTCCCTAATGGAGGGTGCCACCCTTATCTTCCCCTGGTTTCCCCTTCAAGGAGGGCACATCGTCCATACAAGACTAGCTCCTCCCATCCATATTTGCCAACAACCAGCTGTTTTCGCAGCCTCTTGTCCTTTATGCATATATGGCTTATAGTTACAAGACTGCACCCTAAGTGGGGTTTTCTTCAGGATAAGTGCATCATAGCCAAGACTTACCAAGAATGTCCAGGGTAGTTTCGTACGCCTCGGGCACCCTTGGCTCAACCGTGTACCTCGGCTCCTTGGTCATACTTTGCGCTTCTTAGAAGAGGTCCTTAGTCGTCCAATCAGGGCATAACCTTATATAATTGGAAATCCAATATCCCTCTCCTGGATAGGTTTTCTTTAACCCCAACATCTGCATAACTCAGGTTCCAGCAGCGGTATAACCTTTTCACTGAGTCATGTCAAGAGATACCCCCTTATATGACGCACTATTAGGTCTTACATTTGCCTCTTGCGAAATTGTATTCGCGAACTAAGGTGTACGCCATAAAGGTTCGTCCCATTCTATTAATCTCTGTGAAATTTTATTCGCGTTTCTCACGAGCATTGTAACTCTGATAAAATTTTATTTCTTTGATTTTCTTGTAAAATTTAGCAATTTTTTCAAACAGAGTACTCTTTTCAATTGCATCTTCTTCAAACAAATTTTATCATTCTACCTTTCTACTTACTATCTTTTGGTTCTGCTTTTCTGTTATGTTTTGCTCTTTTTTCTTTATCTGCGATCTACTCTCCATTTTCTTCCTCTCTCTGCTCTATTGAATCAATCATCAATCTTTCAGCTCTTTTTCGTTGCTCGATTCTATACTTCCAATTGCTCTTCTTCTCAGCTCTTTCCACGCAAGATTTTATATCAATCTCATAACATTTCTTGCTTTCTCCCCAATCTCCCTTAATAACTCCAATACCATTAGGATGAGGAAATTTAACACACTGGTGGAAAGTAGATGCTACACCTAATATCCCATGTATCCAAGGTCGACCAATCAGGGCATTGTACAGTGATTCAATGTCGACAACACAGAACAAGATCTTGGAAGTTATCCCTTTCAATGGAATCCGCATTTCAATTTCCCCTTTGGGTTTATTGGCAGTACCATTAAAACCATAGATTTTATATGTTGATGGAATTAGATCTTCGTCTCTTCCACCCATGGTCTTATAGGTATGATAAAATAATATGTCAAATGAGCTGTCTGTGTCTATTAGAACTCTATTTATAGCCCAAGAATCTTCATTTTCATCATCATTTTCTTCTTCCATTTGCTTTGGATTTATCTCTAATATTACCACCAATGGATTATCATGCTGCTCGCCAGGTTCTAGTACTTTTTGTGCACTAAAAGATATAATTTTTTTCTGCCATTCTTCTAATGGCGAGGCTCTCGCGATATTCATTATCTCTCTTCCATCTGTGTCTCTCGCGAAGACTCTGCTTAGAAAATTATCATGGAAATCCTCTATTGTTCTGTGTGAATGTACAATGGAATTACAAAACAAATTCTTTGCTTTAGCCCCAACTTCTATTACGAATGATTCTGCTCCTTTTACAGTATTTACCCTGCGAATTTCTGGTGCTGGAGGCAATCGCTGAGATTGTGGTTGTACTACTAAAAAGTGGTTTAACTTTCCTTGGTAAATCATCCTTAAAATTATTCTCTTTACATTTCTGCAATCATTTACTGTGTGACCATGAAAGTGATGGTAAGGACAAAATTCTTGACTGCGATTATTAGGATGTGGTTCTTTTCCCATGTTCCATGGAGATGGTATATTTTCCATCAAAATGATAGCTTCCCAGATTTTTTCTATACTAGCATTGAGAGGGGGCATCTTAATTTCTTCCCATATGATCTTTTGATTTCCTTGACTTCTGAAATTGTTTTGCCTCTGTCCACCATAAGTTTCTTGCGGCTGATCAAGCCTTTGAATCTTATTATTCCCACCGCGATTGTAATAATTCTTCTCCATTTCATACTCTTCTTGATCTCGACTGCCCATAGCTACCAACTTCTGCTGGTTATCAGTCTCCACTTTCTCTTGTTGTACTTGCGAGCTGCTCGCCACGTTATTAATCATTTTAGGAAGTAAACTCCCATTTGCTGCTACTGAATTGGTATTCGCGATTGGATATGATTCCATCTCATTTTGTTTCTCCTCCAAAGCAATGTACTCTTCTTGTAGTTCTCGTAGTTCAGTCATAGTGATTGTATTCTTGACTCTGAAAATTTGTATGTACAGCAGATTGGTCGCGAACATTGCATTAATAAAAGACAATATAAGATATCTCTCGTCAACTCTTCCTGCCATCTCACTGCACATTGTCTTCCATCTTATGGTTAAATGTTTCAGAATCTCGCCAACCCTCTGTTTTAACCCAAACACATCTTCAATACCTGGCCGTGATGAATTGTTGCTTATATATGCTCCCAGAAATATAGCTTGTAAATGATCAAAAGAAGTTATAGTATTTTTTGGAAATCCCTCAAACCATTTTAGCGCCTCGCCGGTTAAGCTAGATGCAAAATATTTACACAATACATCATCGTGATTCTACCACTGCAACATACACCTAACATAAGCCTTAACATGTTGTACATCACATGTAGTTCCATCAAAAATGCTGGTTAATGCTGGTAAGTTGCACTTTGGAGGTATTCCTCTTAACTGTACTTCTTGAGTGAATGGAGTTCTCGCAGCTTATTCAATAGCTTCATCAATTTGTATTCTACCTCCTTCTCTTCTGTTATTTATTATTCCCCTCATCTCTGCTAGTTCTCCTAAAATTTGCTCGTTCGCCATTGAATTTGGTTCCATTGGTCTTTTTAATGCCGCATCCCTTCTCCTGAGTTCATGTACATCTTGTCTTGCGAGATTTTGTGTGTCTTCATCTACTCTCACATTCCTTCTTCTGCGATCGTATGCTTCACCTTCTTCTTGCAATCGCAGCTATACTTCTCTGCGTATTTCTTCATTTCTCATCATTTCTCTTCGTTGTCTTTCTATTCTCCTTTGTATTCTATCATACTCTTCCTGGATATTATTATTATAACGATTTTGTGTACGTCTCCTTTCTCAATTTTCATGATTATTCTGTCGTACTGCCTCTTGGAATTCTTGTTCTTCTACCTCTGCCCTTAATATTTCTCTCTCGCGATCTAGTCATGCTTGTTCAGCATAATGTCTCTCAATGTCTTCTTCAATAATTCTTCGATTTCTTTGGATTTCTCGCCCATGTAATATCCTCCTACCTTCTTCTGGATTATCTTCATCATTTTGGTTGTCTCTTCCCTCTTGATTTCTGTTGTTAAATCTATTAGCCAAATTTTTGCCACGCAGATCATGGTGATCTTCTATTACCTCTTCTCCTCCATGACGTTGTTATTCATTTGGATTTTTCATTTCCTCTTGGATATTTCCTCTAGTATTTCTTATTGGAGAATTTTGCCTTAATTCTTCTCTTAATGATCTTGAATTTGATCTAGCAGTACTTCTTGATCTTCTATTTTGTAATCTCACATTCTCCATTCTCAACTCGTGATTTTGTCTTGTTAAATTTGCACGCTCTTCCGCCTCTAATCTTCTTTCCTATTGTATTTTTTGTCTTGGATCATTTGTTGTTTCATTTTCATTTCCTCCATGAATTAATCCTTCAACCATTCCTTGATTTCTTTCTTCTCTTCTTCCGTCTCTTAATTGTTGATGTTCTACATTTTCCATCGAATCCGATCTCCAAGTATGCACACTCACTCTATCATAATCCACATTACTATTTTGTATCGGTGTTTGTTGATTAGGTTGTGGGATTTGATCTTCTCCTTCAATCCTTGTTATATTTCTTCTTGTTCTTATCCTTGAAGAATCTCCTAATTTATTTGTTTCTTCTCCTGCAAGTCTTTTACTCCTCCTTACAGTTGTTGGTGGTTCTGATTTATTTCTCATTCTTCTAGCCATTTCTGCAACTTTAACAATTTCTTCAAATCTTCAAATTGTAATTAGAGATTTTTTAGCTTGATTCTCCCTGTTTCGGGCGCCAAAATGTAGTTGCAGGAATTCCCACACTACACCCTTGTTAAGATTTTGCTATAATCAACTCATAATTGAAGATGAAAAATGACACTTTATTATTTTGGTTTCAGAAATGTTTACAGAAATGGAAGAATTCAAGATTACAACTATTCTCTTGAAGTTTCTCCCTCCTCAAGACTTTCTTAACTCTCAAAAATACATCATCCTTTTCTGGACACATTGAGTCTATATTTATAGGGTAGTTACATAGTGGATGACAGCTAAGTTTTCCTCTTGTTTCGGGTTGATTCTGCGATTGTACCGCGATAGTTACAATGTTAAATCTCGCAAGTTTTGTAACCATCGCAAAACAAACATGCTTTTCTCAAGTTTTCTTCACTCGTCATTTATTACGTTGCTCCTTTGACTGCCTTTGTGACACTCGTGAAGTGTTGATATAAAATCTTGCGGTGATGCTCGCTGAGAAGTGTTGTTAATCTCGCAGAAAATAGATGTAGCGATATTCTGGTCCTACACCATCCATGTATTGGAAGAGTGATCACAAGTGGATCGTTATGCATTTAGACCTACTGATTGACGTCTTTTGTTGAAAATGTTAATGGCGTGGCCATCCATTCTTCCCAAGTGCTAGTAGGTAGTCCGCTTATCTTGAACACCTCATGGTTTTCTAGAATTCTTCTGTTTCGATCTAACTCGAGGATGTCTTCTAGCAGTTCTTCTTGACCTCCGCTGGAGAAGTTGATTATATTGATGTATTTGCCATCCTGAGGTAATTCCATCCTTTTCTTCGGGGCCACCTCAGTTTTGGCCGGATGTACCTGTACGTACTCCATGAATTTTCCTTCGTCTATGAATCTCTGAATTGTGTCCCTTAGGTGATAACATGTATCAGTTGTATAGCCATAGTACCGATGGTACTCGTAGTATTCCTTAGCCTTATTCGTTTTCTCTGGTTGCTTTCCCCTAGTGTTAGGGTAAGGAAAGCCCGGCTTCGCTCCTTCCTTGTTTAGGATGTGGCAGAATGTGGTGTTTAGCTTCGTGTAGATTTTATCTACGAACTCATATCTTCCTTTTCCTCTACCTTTGACATCTCCATATTTTGATCATTTGTCTCGAGAGCTGGTTCATCCCCCGGTCTCGTTTTGCCTCTTAGGTATCTCCGGAATTGGTTCCAGAGAGTTGTTTCATTGCGGATATGTTATTATCTTTGCTTGTGCCCTGGGGTTGTCCTTATGTATTTTTTCGAGTCTGATGTAGCGATCTTGGATAACCCTGAGCTCTCCTTCAGAATCAAGGGCTCTGATGTGAAACTCCACGAAGATAGCTGAGGTTTTATCAAGTCTGTACTTATAGCAATTAATGCTAATTTTTGAATTGACTTTTCCAATTGCTTGGCACGTCTTCTACCACTTGTCTGTGTATTGCATCAATGTTTTGCGGAGTCCGGTAGCTAAAGAAAATAGCTTATCTAACCTTGCCTTCATTTACTTGTTGTACATGCATGTCTCCAAGAACACCGTGGACAATTTCTCAAAAGAGTTAATTGAGTTTGCTGGTAAGTTGTCATACCATGCCAATGCTGATCCCGCCAAGCTTGCGGGAAAGTACCTACAAAGTACTACCTCATCTCTTTTCCAATGGGAAAGGACACTAGTGTAGTACCGTAGGTGGGCTGCGGTATCCGAGGTACCGTTATATGCTTGGAACGTAGGTATCAGACACTTCAGAGGGATGAGTTCCCTCAAAATACGAAAAGACAATGGAGATGTTGTAGGTTCTTGTAGTACCTCTTCCAGTCTTGTGCCTGTGTGACCTGTTTTTAGTCCTTGTATATCCTTCTGCATTTTATCCATTTTCTCCATGACCATGTTCACATTTTGAGCATCTCTGGAAAATGCCTCATCATAGTAGGATTGAGAGGGCTTGTATGTTGGATCCATTTCGTCTGGATAATGCTACGCTCCTGGCTCCCTTAGGTGGGTTATCCTTCTGTATGTTAAGATCCACCCTTCATCTTTCTGAGATAGCTCCGTTCTCACGCCTCTTTAATGGAGGATGAGTTTGGGAACCTTCGATCTGCACATCCATCATATCCTTTAGGCTCTGGTTCTCTTAGGCCATCACGTGCATGGAATCCTCGTGTTCCTTGTTTCGTATTAGCAAAGACGCTACTTGTGCTGCCATTTGTTCTTCATTGTGGATTCCACCACCCTGAGGAGTGTTGTCGGCCGGATCCTCATAGTTATCTGCTCCTTCTTCTATGACCGGTGCGTCTGGATCTATCTGGATTAGAGTTAGGTTTCCAAACTCTCGTCCCGTAGGAACTAGGGTTCTGGGTAACCCTGCGTTGGCCGCAGGTGGCGGCGTGACATTGGGATGCTCCGGTAATGGCATGCCGTAAAGTGGTTGTGCTCCCGATATTTGCCCCATCCCTTCAGTAGGAATAGGCGGCTTGTTAGCAATCGTTCTTCTTGCTATTTCACTTTGCCCATCCTCTACTTCCGTTCTTTGATTCGCTTGAGACGGCTTTTGAGATCCCCCTCTCATGACCGTTGGTCGTGAACTTGTTGGTACATCACTTGGTTTCTGCATGCCTTCGGCTTATGTTATCCTGCGACCACAGAAAAAATTACAAAATTTGCTACTTGGGTGCCTTCGTCAAAAGTAGCAATTAATGCTCTAACACAGAAGACGGCTAAGCAGTTTTTTCAGAAATAGGACTGAAATGATGTCTTGGAGAGACATGTACTGAATTTTTTATGGTACCTTGGAGAAAACAACCTTAAATGTTGAAAATAATTAAAAAGGGGTACCAGATATTTTCGAATAATGGGGTATTAAATGTTTGAAAAGATATTTGTTTCCTTAAATTCTTGTTGAGATTCCTCAGTGCTCAGAGGTACTCAGATCTGAAGAATACTTTGTCGGAAAAGGTGTTTTAGTATAAAACAAAAGTTTTAACGTTTTGTGAGTGCGTTTTTGTGAAAACTTTTGTAGATCTATGAGATTTCTAGTCTTTAGAGGCTATGAACTCAAAGAACTTGCAAAAACAGTGGACGTACCATTCACTAAAGAGTGGGATCCATCGCTGTTAAACTCGGATCTCTTCGTCAAAAAAGATGCATAAGTAAAGTAAATGACGGAATATAAAAACTCAAGCTGGTGAGCAAAACCTTCTAGCACCAAACTGTGACTACTCGTTTTCCCGTAGTCTACGTAATGTATACAGTTCAAAAAATCGGATGCTAAGTAGTATCGATGCCTCTGTTTAACTGATAATGCTAAGTAAATCAAGATACTCAAGATCACAGTAATAACGAAGAACATAAAATATAATGTAAAAGCTACTAATTTATCATGAGACACAAGAGATTACATGGTTCGACTTTTGTCTACGTCCACGGGGTAATAATTGATTGTTTTGTATTAGATTATGGTGGCTACAGAGATCTTAAATGCTTCCCAAAGTAATAGAGAGAACTCAAGTTGAAGTAAATACTTAAGTTCTAAACATTAAAGAGGTATAAGCTTAAGACTAGATCTTATCTCCTAGATCTTGAATGCCTTTAGTTTTTTGGTGAGGCTTGGTATTTATAGCCCCTTCTTCTCCAGATATATCTTTGTTGTCTTTGGATCCATCGTTCCCTGATATACCTTTCATACAAATGGTACCTTCGTTCGCCGATTTTTCCAGTCAAACTCTGCCACCTCAGCTAAACCTCGTTCCTTTGGGAACTTCCCAGCATTAGTACAGACTGTACCTTCGCTCACCACTAGCCTTTGCCATTCAGGTTTCGCCACATTATCTCTCTTCACGTGCTTGGATTATGCGTGTAGATAAGAGATTTGTGCATTTAATGATGATTAGATATGTGATCTACCTCTGTCCCTTCGCCATCTACCTCTTCATAGACTAGGCTTTTACTTATTTCATCTTAGCCGTCGAGGCATCCTTTCTTGGGATGAGATAAAATAGATCTACGAAGGTATACTCTATTACTTGGATTCCTCTGTCTAGCGAGGGATACACAGTTATCTTATATACGACCACTGAGAGCGTGACACGTGCTCTGCAGAATATTGGTATTCACATTTTACCTGATAGATTTTTGTTACCGGATTAAATTTTTATTGATTGTTATAGTTTCTGAACTATAGCTCATGAAAAATATAGCTAGAAATCACAAAGTACTATTCGTTTCAGAATTTGTGATTCTAAAAGATAGATATCTAAAACACTTGGTTTTGATTTGTTTAGATTTTTCTTATGATGTGGTAGTGATCTAGGCTTCTATTTTATAAGAGTGTAAAAGTTCCAGATCCATGAGGTTTGCATGACTTGTTCAATTGCAAACGGATTTCCATATATTAATCAAAACATATTTAAAGAGAATCCATAAGCTTTATGTTAGAGGAAAAATAGTTAAATGTCTTCACTTAGGTTGAAGCAACTCCTAGGCCTGTAAGGGCGTCATCTATGGGAATTTTGTTGCACAGGGTCTTGCAAGATCAAAGAGACGTAATGGAACACAATTGAAGCTGAATTGCTTATAGGGTCGATTCGGACTCAACTACAGTCCAGTCCGAAGTCTGATAGTAGGCTAGTGTCTATAGAGGCTTAATACAATGAGGTTTTCAAGTTCTGGACTAGGTCTCAGAGTTTTTACGTGCATTCCAGTTTTTCTCGTTGGCAAAATTCTTGTTGGCGTGAGCTTTTACTTTTCTGCATTAAAATTTTTGTATCCTTTTAATTAAATAAGTATTACAAAAGTTCACAATCCTATCAGACAAAAACGTTGGTGGTGTACTTGCTACCCTCTCCATTACAATGGCATGTTTGGAAAGGGAGGCGTACTAAAATTTTTGACAATGTAGCTCTGAATAGAATTATTTCTACGCAAATGAATGATTGGAGCAGGAATTCCTTTAAATGGATTGCAAGGAAGAATAACGAAGCTGCCTTACTTCCTAGATGGACAACTCCTGAAGTTGTTGTAGAAAAAATTAATTTCGACGCTTCCCACATATATATTTGTTGCAAATTCTGGATTGGAACTAATATGCATGAACTACAATGATTGCGAGGGTCAGTAACAACTGATGTAGATCCTAAACAAACTAAAACAAAATCTTTGTGAACATCAATATTATGGGCTAAGTAGAATGGATCAAGTACAAATTCATTTGAAAGGGGATTGTGGCAATGTGAATGGAAAATCCAAGACCGTTATATGGACTTCATTTAATCTAATAAAATGATGCAATTGGTATTTAAAATGGGTCTTTGAAACTTGAACTTGTTTTTATGTCCATAGAAATGCTAATCATTTAGCGGATTTTTTAGCAATCGAATCGGGATAGTTTGTATTATCTTTTTTCTTTAATATTTTTATTTTTTCACGTTGAAAAAACAATTATAACTGCTTAATACATAATGATTATTCTGGATAATTTTTGTTAAAGGGAGAGCAAAATAGGATCCGAGGAGTGCAAAAATCGAATTTAGCTCACTAACAAGGACTATGAGTTTACATATTTGTCCAAATCGGACCAGATTAGCCTAACTAGCCGCACTATTTTTTTCACCCGATTACTGTATCCTAACTATACCCGATACACTAAAACTGGACCTTCCATTAATGGGGACGAGTTTAATCATTTCTACGCTTTCGTCATTTACATCTAAAGATGGATTGCAGAAACATAATCTAAAGATGATTTGTCCAACGTTGATGTTTTTTTGTTTTTGTCTGTACAAATTCACTAATGGTTCGAAGAAACCCTTGGTAATACATAGGGTAAAGATGGATATCACGGTTGCTGGGATTGGACAAAGTAATTTCTGACGTAGAGAAATTGAAACACCAGGACTAGATTCATGGTTAAGTAAAAATCTCATGTATTCGAAAATTGAGCCAAATCTATCAAAACAAAAACCTACAACAATATTCATTAGTAAATGTGAAAAAGCGGGGGTCTAACAACCTCACCCAACATTTCGCTTAGCAATCTGTACGGACTAACTCCAATATACTTTTAAGAGAATCAACTAGATAGTCAGTCTCAATCTTAATAAAAAGTATATCAAAGAGTTATATCTCAATTTCTCTATTCAATACTTACTCAAGCAAACAGAAATCCGCGAGTCTAATTGAATACAAGAGAAATTAACTTGAACGATACCAAAGACCAATGTTCAAGTATCAATCCATTTCAATCAACAATAAAAGGTTGGTTTTACCAATTGATCGATTCAACGCACAACCTGTGATATTTTAATTATATAACAAAATATAATGCAGAAAAGAAATAACACAAACACCAGAAGTTTTGTTAACGAGGAAAACGCAAATGCAGAAAAACCCCGGGACCTAGTCCAGATTGAACACACATTGTATTAAGCCGCTACAGACACTAGCCTACTACAAACTAACTTCGGTCTGGACTGTAGTTGAACCCTAATCAATCTCACACTGATTTAAGGTACAGTTGCGCTCCTTACGTCTCTGATCCCAGCAGGATACTATGCACTTGATTCCCTTAGCTGATCTCAACCACAACCAAGAGTTGCTACGACCCCAAGTCGAAGACTTTAATAAACAAATTTGCATCACACAGAAAAGTCTACAGGAATAGATAAATCTGTCTCCCACTGAAATACCTACAAGATTTGTTCCGCCTTTTTATAAATCAAGGTGAATAGGAACCAATTGATATACCAGATTTATATTCCCGGAGAACAGCCTAGAAATATCAATCACGTCACAATAATCTTAATCGACTAGCGAAACAAGATATTGTGGAATCACAAACGATGTAACGAAGATGTTTGTGACTACTTTTCTGTCTTGTCTATCGGAGAAATTAATCTCGAGCCAATTTTACAATTGTACTCAATATGATAGAAACAAAAAGATCAGATCACGCAACTACAGAGAAAATAGTTGGGTCTAGCTTCACAATCCCAATGAAGTCTTTAAGTCGTTAACCTACAAGGTATCGGTAGAAACCTAAGGTTAAAGAAGAATCGACTCTAGCTTATACAACTAGTATCACACAGAAGGTGTGGGGATTAGTTTTCCCAATTGCTAGAGTTCTTCTTTATATAGTCTCTAAATCAAGGTTTGCAATCTAAGTTACCTGGGTAACAAAGCATTCAATATTCACTGTTAGATGAAAACCTGAGTAGATTCAAGATAATATCTTTCAACCGTTAGATCGAACTTAGCTTGTTATACACAAATGAAATGCACGTCCATTTAGGTTTGTGTAACCGTACCTAAACGTGTACACCTAGTTGGTTCCATATTAGTTAACCAAATGGTTAGCCATATGAGCACTTTCATATCAACCTTATTCATCTTCACCATAACTAGTTCAAATGACTCAAAAGAACTAGTTAGAGAGTTGTTCAATTGCTTAAATCTCATAGAATTATATAAGACACAATCAAAACAAAAATGATTTTGATTCACTCGAATCAATTCACGAACTTTATATCCAAGGTTTGCAAGTATGCATTCCTTAGTTTATATAAGTTTAAGTTCACGAATAACCCACTCAAGTATGTATAACGTTATGCATACTTAAGTACCCGGTTTAAGTTTGTTTTCAGTTCACAAACTCCATCAGGAATTCACGGGACGTGAACTTCCGGCAGTACGCGTATGGGTACATGAACTTCAATTCCGGTTATCATGAGCAGCAAAGTACGCATACTTTGTTATCCTGAACAGCAAAGTACGCATACTTTGGTTCAAGGATTTTGGACTTACACACGTATGAGTTCACATACAATGTTTATATCCATTCAAGGTTATATATTCTAAACTCTCATTTCAATCATTGAAACATTCTTAGTGGATGCTAAATAGAGGTTATTTACACACTATTCTTCATCAAAGCAATTTTCAAGATATTAAAATAACCAACATGACTTTCGTCACTTGTAAAGATGAACTTGGACAAAGTGAAAGCTTACCAACACATATTTAGAGAAATAAATAAGCGAGATAAACTCGGCTCGAAATAGCAAATGTGTGTAATCGAAGTCTATATAGCAATATGACTTTTGTCTCAAGATAGGAGATAGGGTAGATATACTTTTGAGTGATGGATAAGTTCAAGTCTCCACATACATTTTAGTCGATGAAGATCCACCAGTTCCTTGAGTAGTTCTTATTCTTTGCATGATGAACGCCATGGAGTCTAAAGCTCAACTACACTTTTTATCCTAGTCCGATACTTAGCTATAAGTAGACTAGAAATCAAGACTTATAGTTTTGGCAAATAAACTTTACAAACAAGCTTGAGATAGCAACGCTTGCGAGTTCGACCGAGCAGTGCTCTAACAATCTCCCCTTTTGTCAATTTTAGTGACAAAACTATCAATACATATGGAATACAAAATAAATAAACTTTATAGCTTCTCTTCCACATGCATGATCTCCTTGGTTCTTTAACATTACTCGAAATCTTCGTCACTTCCAAGTACTCCAACGATTCCAAAGATATTCAATGCAGCATCATCGTTGTTGAAGATCTGTAGCCATAACAATGAGAAAACAAAAGCTCTCAATCATTGTTACACAATGTCATAGTATTATTATACATCATCAAAGATTAATTGTATCACAACTTCGATAACAATACTATGGTGATATGTATCACTCTCCCTTAGTCAATACTTCATCTCACATGAAAACCACTCCCCCTTACATGATGATCCGAAAACCATATTTATTTATAGTGTGAACTACACATTAATTCTCCCCCTTTTGTCAATAAAATTGGAAAAGGTACGAAAACTAGTGGGATCCTGATGAAATTTCCATAGAGACACTTCATGACCAAAAGAAAACACATATCAACTTTTTAGATGCAATCATATAGCCAACACTAAATGCATTCATCAAGAAGCTTATAAAGATACAAGATAACCCCTATAATATTCCACAGCCGCACTCCCCACAAAGATTTGGCAATTAAGCACAAGTTCAATTAAGAACTCTCCCCCATAAAATGTCATTCCCGAAAGAACAACAAGAGCGACCGTACTTTCAGGAGAAAATAAGGATTTCTTTGGACATTACAAATCATATGAAACATGAATTTGTATCCAAAATACTCAACTAAATTAACCACAAGAGAACCCATGATTAATTCAATCGGAAATGCTCAACATAAGATAACTTACGGAGCCACACAGTATATACATAAAAAAATATGGATCAGGGAAGATCAATACTGCGGAATAAACAAAGATTCATTATATCTTTCATCACTATTTGCAAAATGATATACAATAAAGATAATCTTTGTAAACAAAACTTTATCCTTTCTTCGATCAATATTTGCATAAAGACATAAAAGGCTTAACTTTTGTTTGTCAAAATTTCATTTAATCTTTTATCAATACTTGCATATCGACATATGAAGAACTTAACTTTTGACCATGTATTATGGGACAATCACAGTTTACGGGCGCAAACACATATCCCATAACAAATTGCAATACATAAAATCATAAAGATTAATACTGCAAAAATAATTTTCCAAATAAACTTTAGAATTTAAATAAATAAATCTAAAAACATTGAAGATGAAAAATCGTTGGACATAGATATGTGTAATCACAATAATGGATATTCCAAATCCTAGTTATTTTTCTTAAAACACAAGAATAAAATTCTCATAAGAAGTTTCCTAGACAAAATAAAATCAACAAGCCAATGAATCAAAGACTGACTCCTAACCATCAAAACCGAACAAGAACTGAAATCACATAGATGTTTCAGAATTCTAACGAGCCTTGAGGTCTTTGATCTTGTGATTGACAGCATCCACTGCTTTTTCAGAGAAGATATCCTCATTGAGATGTTCTTTAGCACGTGTCTTCATGAGAACAAGGTCAGAATTAACCTTTTCTAAATCGGTTCTTAACACATCAAGACACTTCATAGTATCAATGAGTTGCAATTTTGCTTCCTCAAAGTTTTTAAGAAAATCAAGAACCACTTCAGCAGAAATCTCTTCATCGTCCTTAATATCTGAGAAATTATCAGGAGACTGAAAAAGAGAGTCCTCAACTTTTACAAAGGTACCCTTTTTTATATCGAATTCAAAATATATAGCATTATCAACATAATCTTATGGCAGATCCCAAGAGCAATGAGGAGAAGCCATTTTTTGAAAATAGAAGACTTAGATTAAGATAACTCAACTCAAAAGAAAAGGTATATAAACGAATTCGAAAAGCCTTAGGGTTTTCAAAATCGGTTCATGATTAGAAACATGGGTACCCGAGTAAACTCAACTTGACCCAAAGATAAAAACATAACGGGTCGTATTTTACGATATGACAAAAAATTTGCTACGTGAAAGTTTTCACAAAAATTTTCCTCAACAAATTTTATATATCTAGAGAGAAACAATTTAGATCACTAGAGTAGAAATTTGACAAAACATAATTTTAAAATAAAAAACTTTGTTAAAGCAAGGGGCAAATACTTTTGCAAACATGCTTGTAAAATTATCCGGCTAGGAACGATAAGAAAATAGCCAGAGAATCAAGACACAATTCTCCATCAAGTATACCTGACCATATCTCACTCAACCAGGTTTTTTTTGAGTGAGGTTTCAACCTTGTGATCAATTAGCACAAGTATGAGTCTTGAGCTCATCAAATGAATGTTGTATTCGGTTAAACCTTTTTCTCCTGGTTTTTGACGGAAAACCGTTATGATGCAAAAATTTATCACAAAATATACTATCATCAAAGTACGGTGCATAGTATGTAATCTTACCCGAAAAGTTTTGACAAGAGGGAATTGACAGCCTGTTAATAATCTCTTTATATTCTTTGATTATCCCTTTTAGATTGTCTTTCATCTATCCATTTTTGTCTTCTTCTGGAACCTTTTTCACATCATGAACAACATCATCTCTCTTATTGATTGAATAAGACCCATTAGTTTTTCTTGAACGAATTGGCATGGGAAGACTGTTCCGCATTTGAACATTTGAGGAACACATCGAACTGACTTTCCTGGTAGGATACACAAGGTGAGTACTAAAACCAATTGGTTTAGACATACAAATGTCAGTTACACCTTTGAGAATTAAATCTAAGGTGTGTTGAAGACGAACAATATTGTCATTCAACCTTGTTTTCCTCTTCTGTTCAACATGTCCTTTTGAGTCACAAAAGAGACACACTTTTTGATCACCTGAGTGATTGGATAGAACATTCTTAACACCGTCGTTGGGAGATTTATTCATTCCATCTGATGTGGAACTTCCTTGATTAGAGGAGGAAGTAAGCACATATTTTCTAATAGGAAGGGATTCTGATTTTACTTCTGAAACTGGAACTCTTTCAGTTGTGATAGAAGTAGATGGTATAGAGGACTTTTTGGAACATCCATGAATCAAGAGTTTACTCAAGCGATGTTTAATTTCCAAAGCATCCTTTTTGAGACTTGCCTCAATTAAGATACATGAAGACCTAACTTCAACATTTTTGGACTCATAGTCTCTTACTATACCGAGAAGAACATTGACATTGTTTTTCAACCGATTAAATCTATCAGCTTGGATTCTAACTAGGTTAATAATCAATTTACTCTCTTCAGCTGTTTCCCTTTCGTCGGAGTCAAACTCTTTTGAAAGGTAATCGGGATAACACATGTCATTGTTAATCTGTTTCGTTAGAACACTAGGTTCGTCTATATTTGAGATTGAAGAATCTTTCTCTTTAATAGAAATTGTCGAAACAAATTTTTTGTTTCTGGTGACGCATTTATTAGAGAGATTACAACCATCCATAGAGTCAGATCGCTACAAACACAGAGTTATGCGGTCTTTAAACGTGTTTTCCTGCTCTGATACCAATTGAAAAAGCGGGGGTCTAACAACCTCACCCAATATTTCGCTTAGCAATTGTAGTTGCAGGAAATTCCACAACACACCCCTTATCATATCTTGATAACAATTTCTAGATCTACATATACAAATGGTGATAAGAGTGCTAAAATTATAAATGGACACAAAGGTTTTTACATGGTTCGATCAATTTGATCTACATCCATGATTCTTCACTATGATTTTTTAAATTTACATTTGATTTACATTGATAATCTCCATTAATGGGTAGAATTCTAGATCTAGTTTTTGGAGAAGAAGATGATAAAGAAAATATACTCTCTCTCTAAAAATATCTCTAACCTTTACCAAATTATCTCTCCCCTTTTTCTCTATCCTGCCTTTCCCTTTATATAGGTGTTTAGTTTACATAGTGGATGACAGCTCACATATAATGGAGTACAGCTCATAAACTCTCAAGCTCTGCTATGTTCTCTCAGGATCTGCTACATTCTCTCGAGATCCCGCTATATTCTCGCGAGCTCCCGCTACATTCTCGCGAGCTCCCGCTACATTCTCTCAAGATTTCTCTATAACAACCACAAAATCTTCACATATTTCTCGTGTTTTATGTTGTCGTTGTCTATTACGTCACTTCTGTAATTAATTTGCGATATTTGCCATGTGTGGTAGAATTTTTCGCACGAGCGTTGTTGTTGCGAGATTCGGATCCTACATCTTGCCTCTTTTTTCTTGAATATTGCTTGAAGAGCGATCTTTAAGAAAAAATATGTTGTTGTAGTAGTCTTTGATCTTTATTGATGAAGGAACGAGCGAAAGAATATTGGACTTGAAAAGTACGTACTTGCCTCTATTCTTTTGTGAAGTTCCGGATCTTTGCAAAGTAAATAAGAAGTATCAACTCTTGAAGTATGCGAAGTATGAAGTATCCTTGAAGAAATATAAGAAATACTCAATCCTCAAAATATAAGAAGTATCCGTCCTTGAATGAAAGTCATAAGTATTGCCTCTATTCATGCGAAATTATTACTTCATTTTTGGTGAGAATTCTTGTCCATTTTGGAAATGATTCTTTTAGAGAAGATAAAGAACATAAAATGTTTTCTTGGTAATCCATAGTTGCCTCTGTTCTTTATCTATGAAGGTAGAATCCTTGAGAAAATGTTGAATGAGCGAATTGTTTCTTTATTCTTATCTTGCCTCTGTCTCATGTTATGTTTTCTTGTGATATTATAATCTCTTCAAGTTGCTTCAAATTTTGCGAAATAACCACATTCTGCGAAATTCTGACACATTCTGCGAAATTCTGAATAATCTGCAAAATTATGAATAACCTTGCGAAATTATGAATAATCTGTGAATTTATGAATAACCCTGTGAAATTATGAATAACCCTGTGAAATTATGAATAATCTGCGAATTTATGAATAACCCTGCGAAATTATGAATAACCCTGTGAAAATCTAAATAATCTGTGAAATTAAGAATAGTGTTGTGAAATTATGAATAGTGCTCCTGAAATAGTGCTGCGAAATTATGAATAGTGCTCCTGAGAGATTCTGAATAATATTCCTGAGAGATTCTGAATATTACTCTTGAGATATTCTGAATATTTTATCTTGCCTCTCATTATCTTTCTCGCAATGAATCAAAATTTACCTATATTTCACGGAAATAGTTAATGTTCGCAATTATTCTGTTGGTCTTATTTTGCCTTCCTAGTTAAAGGTCTTATTTTGCCAATTTTTGTTTTGCGACAAAATCGCAGGACGTCCTTACATTCGCATGTAAAGACCCATTGATCTTGCCTTATCCTCATTTTGTCAATTTGTTGTGACAATATGACAGGCCTAAGTTTTCTTGCGAGAAGCCCATGACATTGTCGTCTTGCGATGAAATCGCAGGACGTCTTTACACTTTCATGTAAAAACCCATTGATCTCATCTTATCTTTTTCTCATGGCTTTTTGCCTTTGTATAATTGTTGCACAAATATGACAAGCCTTGATACTCCCGTGAGTAAAAAGCCTCATGACATTTACATCTTAAGACACTTATCAGCTCCCTAATGGAGGGTGTCGCCCTTATCTTCCCACTGGTTGCCCCTTCAAGGAGGCGTACATAGGCCATACAAGACTAGCTCCTCCCATATGGTCTTAACAACAACCAGTTATTTTCGCAACCTCTTATCCCTTTTGCCTATATGGCTTATGGTTACGAGACTGCACCCTAAGTGGAGTTTTCTTCGGGCTGAGTGCATCATAGTCAAGACTTGCCAAGAATGGCCAGGTAGTTTCGTACGCCCCGGGCACCCTTGGCTCACCGGTGTACCTCGGCGCCTTGATCATACTTTGCACTCTTTAGGAGAGACCCTCGGTCTTCCAACTTTTAATATATATATATATATATATATATATATATAGTTGAAAATCCAAGGTACCTCTCCTGGATGGGCTTTCATTGACCCCAAATCTCCATGACTCGGGTTCCAGCAGCGGTATAACCTTATCCCTGAGCCATGCAAAGAGATACCCCCTTATATGACGTACTTTAGGTCTTACATTTTCCTCTTGCGAAATTTTATCCGCGAACTAGGGTGTACGTCATAAAGGTTCGTCCCATTCTATTTGTTTCTCTGCGAAATTTTCGCGTTTCTTTATTCTTTCATTCATTCTTTCATTTCTTTCATTTCTTTCATTCTCTTCGCGAAGTATCTGTGCGAAATAATCATCAACTCTCTTCTTTGCGAAATAATCAAAGACCAATTATGAAAAATGAATATCTGCGAAGCACAAATTATTTGGTAGCAGGGAGAATGGAACCCATGCCCTCTAGTTCGCAATACTCTTTCTCTGACCATCTATACCACTTGTTGTGTTCGAAAGAAATCCATAATGTCGCACTATATTCCATTTCTTTTCCTTTGAAAGTTAAAAAATATTTGAAATTTTTTGTGCGGCTGCGAATTCGAAACCATGACCTCAGGTTTGTTTGCTCCAACTCTAACTATTTGTGCCACTTGTTGTTGTGTTAAGATTCGCAAAACTTATCATTTTGTTGTCGCCTTTTGTATAATTTCATGTTCGCTCTTTCTTCTTCTTCGCAGGAACTGATTGATATGAACTAAAGTGATTAAAGTTAAACACCCAAATTCTTCGCTAGTTTGTTCAAGCTAGTTCACTTCGTAGGTTTATCCTCATATATTCTGGTCAAGTCACTTTGTAAGCTTGCAATGATGGAGGTTCTCCTTCGCCGTAATTGTTATCTCGCTGGTACTGTTGATGTGAACTGTTATTGACTCAACTGAACTGATTGCCTCCAACTGATTTTTTGCGAATTGATCTCTTGTTACGAAGTTATTGATTGACGCGAAGTAGATTGATTGATGAGGTGATTTATTCTGAAGTTGGACTAAGTGATTGTTGATGAATTTGTGGATATATCGCCTTTCTTTGGGTTATTATACTTCCTTCAAAATTAGATTGTCTCTACTGCTTGGATAGTCATCATTAGAGGTGATCCGATATCTTCGTCGCTGCAACAAACAATCCAATACAGTGAACAATCTAAAGGGTCATGAAACCAATACTGTGGGTCATAGTGAAGAGAAAATCATTAATTGGAAAATCGATCTAGTTTTTTTCATGGGTAAAACCCCAAATCAATACCAAAATTTGATGCTTAATATTTTCGAAATTGATTGAATGGGTTTATAAAACAATCTCTTTCAAGTGCAAATATGTAACCAAAATTAACTGTGGTTCCTGCTTTCAAGAGAAAATTAAACTTTTGATGAAGAACAGTTTTTTTTTTAAACCTTTTTCAAAACTTCTTTCTAAATCACTGGATTTAAACATTCAAAAGTAAAAGTAAAAGAAAAGGAAGACGAAGAGGATTTGTCCTTCTATATTTGATTGTCGGTGAAGATTGTTTCACGTTGCCGGAACTTCGAATACATCTTTGATTTATCAGTCGTAGATGTTTCCTCTCCTTATCTGTACTTTACTTTCTTGCTGAGAACAGTAGCTGAGCTTGATATTAACTTGACACTAGTTGATGAACGTGCAAGTAATCACATGTGTTTGAAGTTGTATTGACGAATCATCATAAGATTTGATTTTCGCTAGAATTGTTGACGGAATATCATCAATACTCTGAGATACTCATTCTTATTTCGCAAATGGTAATGATCTCCAATAGCGGTATTTGAAATATCCCAGCGAAGTGATGTAATTCTGTAGAAATTTGACTGTGTTGGATTGTCTGTGAGTTGGTCTCTGGTTGATGATAATCGAAGAAACTCCTTTACTGCATCTCCATTTTCTTCATGCGAAGTGAGCTTGACTGCTACTGTAACTACAGAAAATCCATAGTTACACCCTCTTACTAATTTGATTAAATACGAAGTTAAGAAAGTATAAGTTTTTCAACAGATCTTTTTATTGAATCCTTTTAGTATCTCAATTACAAGACACTCAAGAACACTCTAAAGAACAAACCGCTCTCTCACAAATATCCTCTCTCTTACTACCGAAAAATCCAACCCCCTTCAAGGAAGATTAAGTCCTCTTTTTATAGGGGTCGATTACATAGTGGGATACAACCCGATTTACCTCGGAAACACAGTATTTACTTCGCTTAGAATAACTTTATGCTTCCTTTTTGCCTTAAATATTGGCTCTGGTCGGGGGAAGCTATCCCATTTCTTGCACAACAATCCATACTTCGCTCAATATACTTCGGGAATCTTTATATTTCTTGGACAACAAGTCGAGCTTCGTGTAATCTTCTTCGCAGGTCTCCCCTTTTCTTGTGCAGCAATTCATACCTCGCGCTCCTTATTTACTTCACTAGATATCTTTCCGAGCAAGTTAGTGCTATCTCGTGGCTGTTCTGACACTTGATTTGACTATTTGCTTACACCTCTCTGGGGAGTGGTGAATAATATATTTCTCGAAGATTCTCCTCATTATCTCGTTCAATCTACCTCGGACACGTAGAGGAGTGTTTTTTTGTACCTACATTTTGCCTTTTCTCATTACGTTTGCGGGAACCAAGAAAGGAAAGAGAATCCCGCATTAAATTCGTAACCGCCGCGTACCCGGATTTTCCGCTATCTTGTCTCCCACGATTCCCATCAACAATCACTAGCCGGTTCCCCTTCTCGTGTAACCGCTTCTCCCGGTCATGCCTTGGTTCATTATAAATAGTCTTCTTCCTCACCTTTTTTCCTCTTTACATTCTCCAACTCCTTCTTCCCTGGTATTGTTTCTTGATAGGTTTCACTCTCTCCTCTTCCCTTCTATTCTCGATTATTCTTCAATCCTCTTTTCTACCACCTCTTCTTTCAACAATGGCGCCCAAGAAATTTCCTCCTGACACTACATCAAAGTACCTTGAAGATTTCCAGGCCGACTTCAAGAAGTTGGGCTTAACTCTGTCGTCGGCGGTGGATTCCTCCGTCACCCCTACGATTGTCGCAACCAGACAAATGGAATTGAACAGTCGCTGGATTGAGGCGGAAACATGGTCATCCACCAGGATGATTACCACCTTAGGTCAACTAAGAGCAGGTTTGATCTTCCCTCTGTATGACGCCCAGAATCCGCTCTTCTACGAGATTCTCGCTTATATCAACAGGGTAGTTTTCCAACTGAGTGGCAATGCAATTCGGATTAGTAATAATTTTTTGAGGCGTTCTTCTGATGGTTTATCTCAAATCCCCACAACGGCAGAGAATTTCGACTCAGCCGATTATAATATTGCCTCTTTCTCGGAAAATTATATTGACAAGACTCAAGGCCGAAGAAGGAAGTATCAATAGTGGGGTATCGCTTTACATCGGAAGTCCGTGAAGGATCCCTCTAAAGTTCTTCTCCTAGATGTTGAACCCGTCAGTTCTTCAAAGGAAGCCACTAAAGGCCCCTCTCTTCGCTTGACTAATGATGAAGATTGGATGATGTTCCCAGTCGTTGTTGAAGGTCCCCTTGTCTGGGTATTTGATGAGTCAGGGAAAGCTCGGGATGGTCCTCTCCCGGATCATGCTCATCTCGCTGCTTACGAACCTTGGAAATTCTGCTGGTCCGAGAGACCCTCCGATGTAAGTTCGATGGACTTCCTTTATTTTATTTTTCGTTCTTTCGTCTGAATTTTTTTTTTTTTTTTTTAGTACGGAAGGCCTGCTCCTGGCTTGCTTATAGATAGATCTTCCAAGAAATATACTGCTGGGTCTCCAGTTTCTGATCAGGTATCCCGTTTTCCGTTTCATTTTTTGGTATCTTTACTTTGCTTTCAGGGTCTAACTTTAATACTTTGTAGGAAGAGGAGTTCGTAGAGCCTCCCGTTGTTTCTCCTCGTACTTCTAGGAAGCGAGATCGTCGAGAGAGCTCTTCGGCTGTTGATGCGACTAAGGTACTTTGTTGTTGTGTTTTATCCGAAGTGACACTCTCCTTCTCGCTGCCTCAGTCTTCATATGACTCAAAATTCTAATTTTCCATCTTTTAGGTTCCCTCTCAATCCGTTCCTGCCACTGAACCTCCCAAACGGCGCAGAGTTTTGGATATAGGGGAACTTACCCGTATTCCCACATCCAAGAAACCTGTGGTGCCTCCTCCTCCTTCTACCAAGAATGATTCCGAAGTACCTCCAGAATCCACTCCTCCTCCAAAGATCCCTATGCCAACTCCTCGCGTCACTGTGGATGACTCCCCGGTTAAATCATCTGCCGGTCCTTCCGATGCAAAAACTCGGAAGGTCTTCGAGGTGGAGGATACAACCTACACCCCCGACATGAACTTCTTGAGAAATGCCTTCATTTTGACTCAGAATGCGCCCTCTACAAGATCCGCATCCATGGAGTCTGTGATCTCATTCAGCACTGATACTTTTCTGGCTCAAGATCAGTCCTTCATGAAGAATGCTTCGTTGAACCTCTCCACCAATCAACACACTGCTATTATGGCCCTGGTTAGTGCTGTCGATCTCTTATGTAATTCATATATGAATCCCTATCTGACTTCGGACATTGCGCATGAATTCAACCGTCACATGGCTCAGCTTGTGGAGATGAAGGTTTCTCGCGAAAATCTGAGGACTTCTCAGGAGCGTATCCGGGATCTTAAAAATGATATCGCTGACGAGAAGGAGTGCTCTGTCAAGAAAGATCAGAGGATTTCAGAACTTAGCAGTAAGTTTAACCTCTTCTCGATCTTTAATTCTATCTCGTTCTCGTCTTTACTATTCTGTTATTTTCATCAAGCCCATTCCACGAAGTATTACATGAATTTCGAAGAAGCCAAGTCGACCGTGGATGTCTGCCAAGCTGAACAAGCGAACCTTTTATTCCAGATCAACTGTTATCTATCTGAAAATGAGATCTTGAACGAAAATCTAAAGACGTCATATTCCCTGGCTGATCGTTTAGCTAATGAGTCTGCTAACAATGAAGAATTGAATTTCCATCTTCACGAAGAGAATGAGCGTTTGAAGGATGAACTTCGACGAGTCAGTAATTCCCTCACTACTTCCTGTAACCTACACTCCTCATCCATGGATCAAATTAAGCGTCTTGAGGAAGACAAAGATAGGATAATTAAAAGAAAAGATAAATCCGAAGTTGAACTTCGCAGGCTCAGGAGTGAGATTTCCGAGTTAAAACTTAAACATGAAAAGTTAAAGGCTGAGAACACTGGGTTAAGAGATGAAAACAGCGAGTTAAAGGCAAGAAAACAACTCATGCCCCTCCCGCGAAGAAGAAGCTTGTTGTTCCTCCGATAAGTGGTAAACTTGTTATAGGGTCTCCTGATGGTGATAAACCCGTGCCTGGTCATGGTGAAGACATGGACAAATCGTCTCTTGAATTTCACATCTTTCTTGAATCAGAAATATCAAGACTCGATCACTTTAACCTCGACGTTCAGAAAACTTTAAATTCTGTTATTTCACAGAAAGAAGGTAGCTCTAGGTGTTATTATTGTGCTTCACATTTTGTTCTGTTGTTCACGTTTCTCACTTCACTGTTATTTTCGCAGAATCCGAGGAGAGTATGAAGAATCAAATTCTACACCTATCTCGCCAGAGGGATGGTTTGGCCAAGGAAGTGTCTGATCTGAAGGAAAGCCTTTCATCCTTGAATGAGGATTGTTACCAGATGGAGAAGGACGCCAAGAGAGTTACGAAGTTTACTCGCAGAAATGCCCAAGAGGAGAAAGTGAAATTTGTCACCGAGTTTTGCAATTCTCATGGCATAGACGTTCCTGACATGAATCTCAAGGTTTTCTCCGATGATGAGCCTACTGTCCATGTCGAAGATGAGAGCGAAGATACTGAGACTGATGAAAACGTTGGGGGACCTCGCCACGAGGTTCCTCAAGGCACAGGAGGTATGGGTGATGTTAAGGTTGGTGCCGGTGTTGGATCTGGAGGATCTGGTGATGGTCTTGATGAAAAAGAAGCCAACCATCCTTGATTACTTTCTTTGATGTTCGTTTGAAACTTTAGTTCTTCATTTTATTAATATTTTATCTGGGAGCTCCCAAGCTTGGGGGCATGATAATTTCTGCTTTTATGCCTTAGTATATCAGCTTTTCTGCTTGGTTTCATACTCTTATTTTGCCTTTGCCTTAGTATATCGGCTTTTCTGCTTGTTGCGCTTACCATGGTCATCATATGTGTAATCTGCATGTTTGTTAGTGGTCGCTTTATCCTGATATCTCGGAGTCAATCCGTTATACCAAGTATATGCTTGACGAAGGAAATAGTCAAAGAATAATAAATTTACTCAAAGTATATACTTGCCTCTTGTTCTTTGGGGTTTTTCCGAAGTAATAATTCCCTTATCTTATTGCGAAATAAATGCTCGAGAGAATAAAAACGTATTTAAAGTATATACTTGCCTCTTATTCTTTCGTGGATTTATGTAGCATGCCTTGCGTTTTCAGCTCTCAGCGGTCTTACTTTCATTGCCTTATTCATCCATCTGTTATCGACCTCGCGTTTATCATTGACCTCGCATTTATTACCTCACTGCAATTATTATAGCTTAATTCATAACATAATTAAGTTAGTGTATACATCCTTATGTGTGACTTATTATCACGAGATAGAACCTTATGACGGATTAATCTTTGGTTTGCAAAGATTTTTGTGATCAAGCTTTGTGATGCACTTGCCTCTTGCTTTGATTTTTATCTTGCCTTTTGTTTTGCCTCAGGTCTCATGTCCTACCTCACATCTCTCTCATCAGTTCGAGGTCTTATTTTGCTTCCTAGTTAAGGTCTTATTATGCCCCACCCCGTTGGTCAGGGCTTTTCGACGAAGTCTTAGGCGCTCTTTACTCTTGCGAAGTAAAGATCCATCAACCTCGCCTTATCTCGCTCATTGAGGTCTTATTATGCAATAATATCACATGCCTACCTACTCCTGTGAGTACCAGCCCCGTAATATTGCTGACTTTTGTGGTCACTCAGCTCCCTAAAGGAGGGTGCCGTTCCTTCCCCTCTGAGTACCCCCGTGCTTTTGGGCTTAGGTATCAGTTATTTCGTGACCTCGTGCCCTTTCGCCGATATGGCTCCTGGGTACGAAGTCACACCCTAGTTGAGGTGGTTTTGGGACCGAGCGGAAGAACTACACCAGGCCATCTTCTTCTCCACTAGCTAGTTCTTACACCCCTTACCGAGTGGTTACCCAATTGGGGCCCCCGACGGATGGGTCTTACTTCTTGCCCCTAGCTGATGGTTGTTATCCATACCCCGAGATTATCTCGTGACGCGCGTTAGGTCTTACATTTGCCTCTTGCACTTTGTGCGAATTAGGTTGCACGCCACGAGGTCTCAGCCTCCCTATGTTGTGATTTTTATAGGGCTTACGATCGCCTATTCTTTTGTATGTATCTTATGTGGGCCTTACGCAGCCTCCTAATGAGGCCTCGTTTTGACCCTTGCGTTCATATACATTCGAACTTGCATCTTGTTTTCTGCCTTGTCTTTGTTGCTTGAAAAACAAACGCTTTTTCTCATTTCTTGGCTGTCATCAAAATGATACACACAAACACACACACACACACACACACACACACACACACACACACACACACACACACACATATATATATATTTTAGAGAACAATTCTTTACGAGTTCCAGCTTCTCATGGATAATACTTCTTGATGTAAATTGGATTCCACGGATGGTCTAGTCTACGACCCTGCCTTTCTGCTTCGCCGTATAGCACGTCTCCGTTGCTATCTGTATCTTTTCCTTCACAGTCCGCAAGTTCATAAGCTCCATTCCCTACTCTTCTTTTCACGATGAAAGGTCCTTCCCACGTAGGTTCCAACTTTCCTCCGGGTCCCCTTTGATACGGAGGTATCTCTCGCAGAACTAGATCTCCTGGAATGAAGCCCCTTTCTTTCACCTTCTTGTTGTACTCACGAGATAGTCTTTGGTGATAGTCTGTCATGTGTTGTAGGGCAATCTCCATGTTCTCTTCCAAGTCATCTAGCTTTTCTAAGATCAGGTCCGAGTTCAGGCCCTTTTTCCAGGCCTCCCGTTTTGTTGTTGGAAACATGATCTCAGTAGGCAGAACTGCCTCCACTCCATATGCCAAATAAAAAAGGGACATTCCGGTTGCTTCTCGTCTGGTGGTTCTGTATGACCACATCACCTTCAGAACTTCTTCGCACCAGTTATGCAGGTGCCCGTCTAGCTTATTTTTTAGAGTGGATGCTATTGTTTTGTTCGTCGCCTCTGCTTGCCCATTACTCTGTGGGTATAGCGGAGTTGAATTTGCGGACTGTATCTTAAAAGTGTTAAATAACATCTTCACGTTCTCCCCCTCGAATTGCATCCCATTATCTGAGACTATCTGTAGAGGGATTCTGAATCTGCATATGATATGCTCTAGTATAAAGTCGTATATATCGCCATCTCGCGTATTATTCACTGGCTTGGCTTCAACCCACTTCGTGAAATAGTCTGTTGCCACTATCAGGTATTTTAGCTGTAAGCTTCCGACAACAAATGGTCCCACGATGTTTATTCCCCACATGGAGAATGGACACACACTTAGCACATAATTCAGGTTTGTCGAGGGTGCGTGTATACGTTTTCTGAATCTTTGACAAGCCTCACACCTCGTTGCTACACCTTTCGCGTCTTTATGCATGCTCAGTGTATGCGTGTCGTAACCACAACAAATTAATTAATACTTTACTACCTAATTAAAGAGTAATATAGGGTAGTCAAGGTCGATCCCACGAGGAGCAAGAGATTATAGTTGTCTTATAATGGCACAAAAAGGGGGGTATTGGTTGAAAAACTTATAAAGCAAAAGAAATAAACAAAGGAATTAAAAGTGTAAGTTGAAATCAATGAGAGAGAATAAATCAAGGAATCCTTCTTCGCTGCAAAACAATGATTAAAGTTATGTTCTTTTCCACTTTTTATTAGTCATAGATTATCACCAACCGTAGGATAGCGAGGTTAAACTTAGCTAACCCCAAAATTCCTTATTTCACCGAGTAACAAGTCCGATTAGTTATCAGATTCTATTCAAAAGAACCACCTTGAGGTTCGCTTACAAGATGTAATTCCCCGAACGCATTAAGATTTATGAACTTAGGTTTAGTACTAGTAGTTAGACTCGGTTCGCTTGGTCCACTTTCTAGCGTTGTTTTCACACACAATTGCTCCACGGAATCCCTCCGCAAGGTCTCGTGTTTTCTACTTGTGTAAAGAGTCAAGAAACTATTACGTATTCCCTAACTTTCACTAGCTTTAGATTAAATTAACAAATTAATTTAGCGTGCACTCCAAACAACCTATCAATCAATCATAAACATTAATATTAGTAAAAACAATCGATAATCATATGAAAAACTTCAAAGTAGAATTGAAACAAAACTCAAACCATATGTTAAGAACTAGGAATTCATCCTCAATCAATAAGAAAATTAGCTACTCATAATTTGGAGTTCACACAATAATAATAATAATAAAGGAAGAAAGAAAAACTTATTGAAAAGATGATGGTTGCTCCTTCCTCCAATCCTTGTGCACTTTAACTCCTTCTCCAAAGTAGATGTGTGTAAAAAGTTGTAGAGAACTCCTTTATTTATAGGCTTCAATACTCTCCATGTCTTTGTAGGAAAAGAATCCTCATTCCAAAAGAACACCACTTTCCCAATTTGAGCCACATTCCAATTTCTAGTCCAATTCTCCAAAACTTCCAAGTTTTCATCCAATTCCCAATTCTAAGTCTTCACACATATGAGAGAAGTCCACACAAAATTCTGCATTTTTGCTCACCGAAAAACTGTGTTTTTGGCCGGAAATATGCCGGAATTTGTCGCCGCCGGCTACCTGAAAATTCTCTCCCGTCGACGGAATATTCCGTCAGTCCACCGTTAGGACTAACGGTCAAAGGAGTCAAACGCTAGTCAACTATTAGTCAGCGGGTCAAGGAGGAGGGTGAGTCAGCTTCTGAGTCATGTTCTTAGTCAGCTGAGTAGTCTTAATCGGATGAGTCACTGATCTGGATCGGTCGTCGGAATCGTTCTGGATCGGTCTGGAACGGTCGTCGACGGCACCGAGTTGACTCGCCGGAGTGGAAATTTCGACAAAGTCTCCTCTGTTTCTTGGAGATTCCAGGCCAAATTCAGGCCTCTTTTTGGGTCTTCACATGTAGCAATCCTAACATACATCTAATTGAGCATATTCATTTCATCCTTCCATGTAACAGCAACATCGATTTCTTGTTTTGTGTTCTTCATAACACCAACAAAAACTCCGATCCATGATTTCACAGAACCATTCATTCCTATCTTCTTTCCAGCAACCACCACCAACCCATCTGCTCCATCATCCTCTAACCCATTTTACATCACCACCACTACTCAATTCCAGAAACCCAAATACGATCCAAACCCTAGCTTCTGAAACTTCAAGCCAACAGCAGAAACCTATCTCGTTCTTTACCTTGTTTTGCATCTCAACAGTGCCACCATCTTCATCGTTAGCTTTCAAAACCCATTCTTCTCATCGAACTCGGCAATAGCAGAAACAACGAGATCCATGAATTTCATCGATTTTACAGCAGGAATTCTTCATCTCACAGAAAACTCGATTTGATTTTTTGATTTCTCTCGGAGAACAACACCCTATCATCAATTTCATCTCCCATATTTTCTCGAACATCACCTCTATTCTCAATTTGTTTCTCGATTTTGTTCTCCTGATCTCTTCTCGGAGACAGTAGCAGCAGCTGCTTCTTTTCTCAATTTCAGCCCCCAAATGATTTGGGGAATAAATACCTCGACTTAGGGTTAGGATATGATTGGGGTGTTATTTGCGCCCAAGATAAGGACCACCCATTGATAATTACAACCTCTAATAATGATAAGGGGTACCCTATATGACAATCCCTTAACCGTAGCTGGTTTGTGTTTAGTACACCTCCAAGAAGAGTTGCCCCTTAACCATTACCGGGCTCCAGATAGTGCTCGCCCTATGAAATGACAATTTTGCCCTTTTTGCCCAATTTGGGTGATTTCTCCTTGTTTTCTTCCGTGCGACTCCAGTACCTAATAGCTCAAAAACACACGTAAAATACATAATTTACAAGAAAAATAGCAAAGAAAGCATAAACTACTAGATAGTAAATACGGTGTATTCTACACCTATCAAATTCCCCCACACTTAGACTTTGCTAGTCCTCGAGCAAATCAAACTAAAACTTACAACTTCAAAGCGTTCCAGCGTCCCAAGCATCCTAAAAGTTATGAGGACATAGAGTTTCTGCATGCTAGTAATAAGAAGTTAGAAATACTAAAGAACATATTCTCATTCTTAAATGTTGAGTGAGAAATAACCACACCATAATGAGAGAATGCGTGTTTGAGAAACGATCAATAAGCATTTCGCCTCGACTTCTGCCTCACCAAAAGGGTTTTATGACTATTGCACTCAAAAAGACGGCTTTTTTATGGGTCTCACATGTGTGCAGGTAGGAATGAAGAGAGAATTCCTGCAACACGTTGAATGGTGGGAAGGATAACTTCCGAAATTTTGAAAAACCCACATCTTTTAACATTTTGAAAAACCATTTTTCTAACGATCTCTAAGAAAGGAAATCAACCACTTATATCGAGGATGAGATTACTTACTTACCTTCACATCCGATTGCCAATTATGATAACACCACTCTCACGGAATCCAATAGAAATGTCTTCCGCTCCTTGTCTTCATCTTCTTGGTCTTCGGATTCAACTATTGGTGATAAACTCTTTAGCTTCATAGATCCTTAACAATTTGTAACCTTTTTCCTTAACTCCTTGTCGCTTGAAACTTCCTTATAGATTTTCCTTCCCCACGGTTTATTCAAAACAAAACAATAATAGATATTTCTCTTGTCTCATATATTATTATTTTTTATTATTATTTTTTTATTTTCTTTTTTATTTTTATTTTTTTTTAGACAAGAGAAACAAGATACAAATCCATGGCCGTGGAAAATTACTTTACCGCTTGATTCTTCACAACTTGTATCGTCTCAAAATCATAAACTTCAATAATTTTCACCTTTTGCTTTTCTTCGCTCTTGAAAATAAGTCTTAATACTTGGATATAGAATTACCTCATTGCATTTTAAGTCTTCAACATGTATGTAAAATCTTATCATTGTATGTTGCTTTACTTGGATATGAAATTTGCTCTTTTTCTTGTTCCATTGTTGCTTGCAAACCTTGAACCTTTTCAACTTTCCTTGTAGATTTTGATGTCGCTCCTTGTTGTTGATGTGGTGTTTCTATGGACCCGTTGTTGTCGAGAGAGAGAATGGTGCGAACTGCAAATCAAACTACAAGAAGGAGGCTTTCATCCATAGACGTCACCCTCATGATTGACAAAAATTAGCACTCAAGAGATCAAAAATAGTGCTGAAATTGGTGTGAAATTGGGTAGCTCACCATTCTACCCGGAATTAACGTATAGTGACACACACTCAAAAGAAGCTCTTTAGTAAAGGAAGAATTTTTGGTCGGTGCCTCACATGATATGAAAATGGGTAGTCTCCACTAATGATTGATCAGAAACTCTAATAACGCACTTCTCCCTGCACCAAATTTGCATCACCGGCATGATTAAATCCATTATTTAACACTCTAACAAGCAAGAAATCGAACGTAGTTCCCTAACATTTCCAAGTTCAATTATGTCGGTCAGAATTCTCTATGTAATCATACATAGAAGCATGCTAGTGACTCTAAAATCTCTAAAAGTTGAAAGTTTTATGCAAAAAATTCTCTTTTTTTTTTTTTTACTTTTTTTTTTATGCAAAAATATATGCTTAGCCACTCCCCCACACTTAAACCTTACATTGTCCTCAATGTAATTGAATCGTCCAAGTAAAGTCAAGGTGGGAAATCTTAATATGATATGGAACAAGAAAAATAAACACACAAAACAAAAAGCAAATAAAAACAAAAAGATAAGATATACAAAACAGGTGGGTTGCCTCCCACTTAGCGCTTGTTTTAAATTCGACGGCCCGACATAGCTCTTGCTTCACATTACTCCTCTAGAGGGAGCACATCTCTAAATCCAATCACGTCCACATGCTCCATTGGAAAGTTCTCATAATATGGCTTCAACCTATGGCCGTTGACTTTCAAGGGTTGTCCTGTTTTTTCACTAACAATTTCAACTGCACCATGATCATAAACATTAGTAACAATAAATGGTCCCACCCAACGGGACTTAAGCTTACCCGGAAATAAACGTAAACGAGTATTAAATAAAAGAACTTTTTGCCCCACAACAAAAATTTTCCGAGAAATCATCTTGTCATGAAAAAGCTTGGTCTTTTCTTTGTAAATCCGGACATTCTCGTAAGCATCATTACGTATCTCCTCTAGCTCATTTAGTTGCAACTTTCTTTGTTTCCCCGCTGCATCATACTCCATGTTGAATTTCTTTATCGCCCAATAAGCCTTATGTTCAAGTTCAACCGAAAGATGACAAGCTTTGCCATAAACCAACCTATATGGAGACATACTAATTGGTGTCTTGTACGCCATTCTATGCGCACAAAGTGCATCATTGAGCTTAAAGCTCCAATCTTTCCTTGTCGTATTCACCGTTTTCTCAAGAATGGACTTGATTTCACGGTTTGAAATTTCTGCTTGTCCACTAGTTTGTGGATGGTAAGGCGTACCAATCTTGTGTGTTATGTTGTACTTCTTGAGGAGAGCGTGGAAAGACTTATTGAAATGTGCGCCTCCATCACTTATCACCACTCTTGGTGTGCCATGCCTAGTGAATATGTTTTCTCTTACAAAATCACAAACAACTTGAGAATCATTAGTTTTGGTGGCTCTAGCCTCCACCTATTTAGAAACATAATCTACGGCAAGAAGTATATAAAAATTTACATTCGAATTGACCAAAGGGCCCATAAAATCGATTCCCCACACATCAAAAATCTCTACGGCGAGAATTGGTGTGAGTGGCATTTGATTTCGAGCACCTAGATTGCCCGTTCTTTGACATCTATCACATGATTTACAAAAAACATATGAATCTTCAAACAAGGTGGGCCAATAAAATCCACTCTCGAGAACCTTGAGAGCGGTACGTTTAGAACCAAAATGGCCACCACAAGCAAAAGTATGACAAAAGGAGAGAATAGATTGAAATTCGGAGTTAGGTACGCACCTTCGTATGATTTGATCAACGCCATATTTCCATAAGTATGGTTCATCCCATACATATTGCTTTGCTATCTTCTTAAGCTTCATCTTTTGGAAGTTAGAAATTATGCTAGGTACCTTCCTTGTCACCAAGTAGTTCACTATATCCGTATACCAAGGTGTTGATTCTTCCAAGGAGAAAAGTTGTTCGTCCGGAAAGCGGTCTTGTAATGGAATTTCTTCTTGAGACATAACAAGTCTACTAAGATGATCCGCAACAGTATTCTCCACACCTTTCTTATCTCGAATTTCTATGTCGAACTCTTGTAGTAATAGGATCCACCGGATTAGTCTTGGCTTAGCTTCTTTCTTCTTTATTAAGTATCTAAGTGCCGCATGATCGGAATACACAATAACCTTTGTACCCACCAAGTATGAGCGAAACTTTTCTAATGCAAACACTATAGCCAATAACTCCTTTTCCGTGGTAGAATAGTTGATTTGTGCATCATTGAGGGTCCTAGATGCATAATATATAACATGGGACAACTTGTCCACTCTTTGACCCAAAACGGCTCCAACCGCATAATCACTAACATCATACATTAGTTCAAATAGAAGATTCCAATCCAGTGACTTGATAATCGGCGCACTTGTCAACATTGCTTTCAATTTGTCAAAAGCATCCTTTCATTCCTTGTTGAAGTCAAAAGGTACCTCCTTTTGTAGTAACTTGCACATCGGCATGGAGATTTTGGAGAAATCCTTGATAAACCGCCTATAGAAACCTGCATGGCCAAGAAAAGAACGAACTTCCCTCACCGAAGTGGGATATTGTAAGTTTCTTATTAAATCTATCTTTGACTTGTCCACTTCGAGCCCTTGAGAGGACACAATGTGACCAAGTACTATGCCATGGTTTACCATAAAATGACATTTCTCCCAATTAAGAACAAGGTTAGTGTCTATGCATCGTTTAAGAACTAGTTCAAGGTTATCTAAACAAATATCAAAAGAATTGCCATAAACACTAAAGTCTTCCATAAATACCTCAATAATGCGCTCCACGTAATCCGAGAATATACTCACCATGCATCTTTGGAAAGTAGCCGGTGCATTGCAAAGACCAAACGGCATCCTCCTATATGCAAACGTTCCAAACGGACAAGTGAAAGTAGTCTTCTCTTGGTCCTCCGGTGCAATAACAAGTTGATTGTATCCCGAATAACGATCCAAGAAATAATAATAAGAATACCCCGCTAACCGCTCCAACATTTGATCAATGAAGGGTAAAGGAAAGTGATCCTTTCGGGTTGCGGAATTAAGCTTTCTATAATCAATGCACACTCTCCAACCGGTTTGAAATCTTGTAGGAACAAGTTCATCGTCTTGATTTCGAACAACCGTAACACCGGACTTCTTTGGCACCACTTGTACCGGACTAACCCATTTGCTATCGGAAATTGGGTAGATCACCCCCGCGCTTAGCAATTTGAGTATCTCTTTCTTCACAACCTCCATCATGGGAGGATTAAGCCTACGTTGAGCATCACGTACAGGCTTCACGTTCTCTTCCATTAGAATCCTATGCATGCATATGGATGGACTAATGCCTTTGATGTCCGCAATTGTCCAACCAATAGCCGTTTTGTGCTCTTTCAAGACTCTAAGCAAACGGTCTTCTTGTACCGGTGTGAGGTTCTTTGAAATAATCACCGGAAGCTCATCTCCATCTCCCAAAAATGCATACTTCAAATGGTCCGGAAGTGGCTTCAATTCTAGTTTAGGCGCCTTCACAATAGATGGTACAAGTAATTCATCATTCACGGGTAAAGAAATATAGGAAACATTACCCTTAGCTTGTTGTAATGCCGTCAAGGCACCACACGTCTCCACCAATTCCGTGGAAATTTCAACATCCAAGTTAGACACGCCGTGGACGTTCAATTCAATGCTCTTTTGCAACATCACATCAAGTTCGTCCTCTCGATTCAACTCCACCATTTGTTGCGCTAATGAACCAACCACATCAATAGAGTAAACGAAATGCACATCACTTGGGTAGCGCATGGCTTCAAATATGTTGAAGTGTATTACTTCCTTGTCGAATTCCATAGTGAGTGTACCCTTTTCCACATCAATCTTCGTCTTTGCGGTCTTCATAAACGGCCTCCCAAGAAGTAGAGAAGTATACGAACGATTCTCATTGTTGTCCATGTCCACCACAAAGAAATCCACCGAAAAAATTAACTCATTCACTTGCACTAGAACGTCTTCTACAAGCCCCTTTAGATAAATGTTAGACTTGTTTGCTAATTGGATAATAACTCTTGTCTCTTTCAATGGTCCAAGATTCAAAGAGTCATAAATATCGGCGGACATCACACTAATGGAAGCTCCCAAGTCAAGTAAAGCATGTTCAAACCTTTCCTTACCAATAGTAATTGGCACCGTGAAACCACCGGGATCTGTGCACTTTGTAGGCATCTTCTTCATAAGCATAGCCGACGCACTCTCGCCAACTTTAGTAATTTCATTATTAAGCAACCTATCCTTATTTGTGCATAATTCCTTCATGAACTTTGCATACCTTGGCATTGTCCTTATGGCCTCTATGAATGGAATGTTGATTTCTATCTTCTTGAAGATATCCATGAGTGCCTTGTCTTGAGCTTCCTTCTTGGACTTAGAAAAACAACTAGTAAAAGGTGGTGGAGTAGTAAAAGTAGGAACCGGTTCCTTGGATTTGGCGGTTGGTGTTGATGTCTCCCTTGGTTCGGCATCCTCCTTCTCTTTGACTACCTCTTCACTAGCTTCTTCATGACGAGTTGGACTCTCCACTTGTCTTCCACTTCTTAAAGTAACCTCACTAACATTCTCTATTGGATTCATAATTGGTTGTGAAGGAAGCTTTGTGGATGCTTGAGCTTTCATTAAGTTCATATCGGTCGCCAATTGTCCCATTTGAGTTTGTAAATCCTTGATTGCCGAATCGGTATTTTGTTGGGTTTGTTGTAACATAGAAGTGAGACCTTGCATGCTTTGCATTATCACATTCAACTTGTCATTATTCGAAGAATCTTGCTCCTTGACTTGTTGTGGTTGGAATTGTTGTTGTTGAGGTTGGAAACGTGATTGTTGGAATCCACCTTGTTGCACATATGGATTAGGAGCCGCCGCTTGCTTGTTTGCATAGCTAAAGTTGGGATGATCCTTCCAACCGGGATTGTAAGTATTGGAATATGGATCGTACCTTGGCCTTGGATTTGGATATAAAGCATTTACTTGTTCGGTTTCTTCATCCGGAATAATTACCGTGGCCAACCGTTGCACTACACTCTCTATGTTGTTTAACCGTTGATTGGATTGTGAAGACGAGTCACTAACCTCATGCACCAACTTAACCATTGAATCACCTCTTGCATAGAATTGTTGTGAGTTTGCCGCCATACTTTCAATCAACTCGGTAGCTTTGGCCACCGTCTTGTTCACTAGTGCACCACCACCGGCGGCGTCAAGAAGATATCTATCACTTGTTTGGAGACCTTCATAGAAGTATTGGATTATCATGGCGTCACTAAATTGATGGTGTGGAAAAATTGCCACCAATCTCTTGTATCGATCCCAACATTCATATAATGACTCTCCCACATGTTGCTTTATCCCACAAATTTCTTTGCGAATTTGAGTAGCCTTTGATGCGGGAAAATATCTCTCGAGGAAAAGTTTCTTCATCTTATTCCATGTTGTGATACTTCCGGAAGGCAAATAATATAACCATTCCTTAGCATTTCCCGCCAAAGAGAACGGAAAAGCTTTCAACATTGCTCCATCCGCATTAGTATTCGGTGGAAGCATGGCCGTGACTATGGTGTTGAAGTCCATAAGATTTTTGTTTGGGTCTTCATTCACCATGCCATGGAACTTTGGTAATTCTCTAATCAACCCCGGCTTGATCTCGAAAGTTGAGTTAGTTTGGATACACCATTGTTGTGTATCGAGCTTATGAGAAGCTAGGTCTTTGAGTGTATGATCACCCATTGCCTCTTCTTCTATGTCCGAATCTGCGATTTCACTTGATGTAGAACGAGGAAGCGGAGTGTTAACCGCTCGAATAAAGTCCCTTAGTTGAGTGCCGGATCGAAGACGTATTCTAATTGGACTCGGTCTTTCCCCTTGAAGCATTCACCAAAGATATAGTACCTACAGCAAGGTTCACAAAACTAAGTTAGATATGATATAGAATCTAACAAAGCAAGAATAATGCAAAAAGAAAAATAAAAACAACTAAAATCGCCCGTTTCTCCCCGGAAACGGCGCCAAAATTTGTATGTGTGTCGTAACCACAACAAATTAATTAATACTTTACTACCTAATTAAAGAGTAATATAGGGTAGTCAAGGTCGATCCCACGAGGAGCAAGAGATTATAGTTGTCTTATAATGTCACAAAAAGGGGGTATTGGTTGAAAAACTTATAAAGCAAAAGAAATAAAAAAAGGAATTAAAAGTGTAAGTTGAAATCAATGAGAGAGAATAGATCAAGGAATCCTTCTTCGCTGCAAAACAATGATTAAAGTTATGTTCTTTTCCACTTTTTATTAGTCATAGATTATCACCAACCGTATGATAGAAGGTTCGCTTAGCTAACCCCAAAATTCCTTATTTCACCGAGTAACAAGTCCGCTTAGTTATCAGATTCTATTCAAAAGAACCACCTTGAGGTTCGCTTATAAGATGTAATTCCCCGAATGCATTAAGATTTATGAACTTAGGTTTAGTACTAGTAGTTAGACTCGGTTCGCTTGGTCCACTTTCTAGCGTTGTTTTCACACACAATTGCTCCACGGAATCCCTCCGCAAGGTCTCGTGTTTTCTACTTGTGTAAAGAGTCAAGAAACTATTACGTATTCCCTAACTTTCACTAGCTTTAGATTAAATTAACAAATTAATTTAGCGTGCACTCCAAACAACCTATCAATCAATCATAAACATTAATATTAGTAAAAACAATCGATAATCATATGAAAAACTTCAAAGTAGAATTGAAACAAAACTCAAACCATATGTTAAGAACTAGGAATTCATCCTCAATCAATAAGAAAATTAACTACTCATAATTTGGAGTTCACACAATAATAATAATAATAATAATAAAGGAAGAAAGAAAAACTTATTGAAAAGATGATGGTTGCTCCTTCCTCCAATCCTTGTGCACTTTAACTCCTTCTCCAAAGTAGATGTGTGTAAAAAGTTGTAGAGAACTCCTTTATTTATAGGCTTCAATACTCTCCATGTCTTTGTAGGAAAAAAATCCTCATTCCAAAAGAACACCACTTTCCCAATTTGAGCCACATTCCAATTTCTAGTCCAATTCTCCAAAACTTCCAAGTTTTCATCCAATTCCCAATTCTAAGTCTTCACACATATGAGAGAAGTCCACACAAAATTCTGCATTTTTGCTCACCGGAAAACTGTGTTTTTGGCCGGAAATATTCCGTAATTTGTCGCCGCCGGCCACCTGAAAATCCTCTCCCGTCGACGGAATATTCCGTCAGTCCACCGTTAGGACTAATAGTCAAAGGAGTCAAACGTCAGTCAACTGTTAGTCAGCGGGTCAAGGAGGAGGGTGAGTCAGCTTCTGAGTCAGGTTCTTAGTCAGCTGAGTAGTCTTAATCGGCTGAGTCACTGATATGGATCGGTCTTCGGACTCGTTCTGGATCGGTTTGGAACGGTCGTCGCCGGCACCGAGTTGACTCGCCGGAGTGGAAATTTCGACAGAGTCTCCTCTGTTTTTTGGCGATTCCAGGCCAAATTCAGGCCTCTTTTTGGGTCTTCACATGTAGCAATCCTAACATACATCTAATTGAGCATATTCATTTCATCTTTCCCTGTAATAACAACATCGATTTCTTGTTTTGTGTTCTTCATAACACCAACAGCAACTCTGATCCATGATTTCACAGAACCATTCATTCCCATCTTCTTTCCAGCAACCACCACCAACCCATCTGCTCCATCATCCTCTAACCCATTTTACATCACCACCACTACTCAATTCCAGAAACCCAAATACGATCCAAACCCTAGCTTCTGAAACTTCAAGCCAACAGCAGAAACCCATCTCGTTCTTTACCTTGTTTTGCATCTCAACAGTGCCACCATCTTCATCGTTAGCTTTCAAAACCCATTCTTCTCATCGAACTCGGCAACATCAGCAACAACGAGATCCATGAATTTCATCGATTTTACAGCAGGAATTCTTCATCTCACAGAAAACTCGATTTGATTTCTTGATTTCTCTCGGACAACAACACCCTATCATCAATTTCATCTCCCATATTTTCTCGGACATCACCTCTATTCTCAATTTGTTTCTCGATTTTGTTCTCCCGATCTCTTCTCGGAGACAGTAGCAGCAGCTGCTTCTTTTCTCAATTTCAGCCCCCAAATGATTTGGGGAAGAAATACCTTGACTTGGGGTTAGGATATGATTGGGGTGTTATTTGCGCCCAAGATATAGACCACCCATTGATAATTACAACCTCTAATAATGATAAGGGGTACCCTATATGACAATCCCTTAACCGTAGCTGGTTTATGTTTAGTACACCTCCAAGAAGAGTTGCCCCTTAACCGTTACCGGGCTCCAGATAGTGCTCGCCCTATGAAATGACAATTTTGCCCCTTTTGCCCAATTTGGGTGCTTTCTCCTTGTTTTCTTCCGTGCGACTCCAGAGTACCTAATAGCTCAAAAACACACGTAAAATACATAATTTACAAGAAAAATAGCAAAGAAAGCATAAACTACTAGATAGTAAATACTGTGTATTCTACACCTATCACTTAGCCAGAAGTATCCTTGCGTTTTGGTTTTGTAGGCTAATGATCTAGTTCCGCTGTGATTTCCAGCATCACCGTAATGTATTGCCTTCATAATTTGCACTCCTTCTTCCTATGACAAGCATCGCAGCAGTGGTCCTAGGAATGATCTCCGATATAGGATTCCTTCTCTTAATTCATAGTTTGTGGATCTCCCTTTGATTTTGTGTGCCTCAAATCTGTCCCTAGGCAAGTCTCCCTTTTCAAGGTACTTGTGAATAGGTGTTCTCCAGTCGTCTTCTCCCAATTCGTCAGTTATGCTACCCTCTATTATCATTACGTACTTTTCATCTTCCAACTCGTTGGTTACTGACGGGCGCATTAACCTTTCAATTCGAATATATTTCTCCGAGGTATCTTCGATCATTGATGTGATGAAGGCTAAGGCATCAGCATGCCTATTATTTTCTCTGCTTACTTGTCTCCAGATTATATTCGGTATTTTCTTTGAGTACTCTTTCACGAGTTGTAAATATCTGTTCATCACAACATCATTTGCGTGATACCTTCCTTCTATCTGCCTGACCACCAACTGAGAGTCGCTGGTTATTCTTATTTCTTCCAGCCTCATCTCGATGGCTATCCTTAGAGCTTGTATGACCGCCTCATATTCCGTTTCGTTATTAGTAGCTTTATATTCCAATCGAAAGCATAACACAGTCCTCGCTCCTTTTGGCGCAGTAAATACTATTCCCATTCCTCCTCCAGCGCTGTTGGAGGATCCGTCCACAAATATTTCCCATCTGCTTGGTTGATTTTCTTTTAGTTGATTTGTTGGATCCGGAAGCTCGTCATCTATATCTCCTTCATTTTCTTCTATCAGAAACTCATCCAGAAATTCTGCGATTATGTGCGACTTCGTCGAGGTCTGGACTTCGTATTTTAAATCGAATTGATCAATTCGGGTATTCCATCTTTCAACTCGCCCAACTCTCCTCGTATTTTTTAAAGTTGACTCTATCGGGACTCTGGTTAGAACCTTTATTTTATGAGTCTGAAAATAGGTTCTTAATTTTTCTGACGAGTACACCAACGCTAGGATTAGTTTTTCTATCTTTGGGTAATTCCTCTCAGCAATATTGAGGGTTTTGCTGACGTAAAAGATAGGCTTTTCGACTCCTTCATCTGTCCGAAGTAATACTGAATTTATTTCATTTGATGTAGTTGCGAGGCAAATTATTAATTCTTCATCTGGTTCGGGTTTCTGGAGAATTGATAAATTAATGAGGTATTCTTTTATATTTTGCAGTGCATGTTCACACTCCTGTGTCCACGAGAATTTTGCTCCCTTCTTCAAGACGTCGAAGAATGGTTTGCATCTATCCGAATATTTGGAAACGAATCTTCCCAAAGCTGCCAGTTGCCCATTTAGTTTTTGCACGTCTTTTACCGTTGCTGGTGATGGCATATCCAATATTGCTTAAACCTTTGACGGATCCACTTCAATTCCTTTCTCAGACACGATATGTCCTAGAAACTTTGCTGATTCTACGCCAAATATACACTTCGCAGGGTTTATTTTCATTTTGTATGCCCTCATCTGTTCAAAGATTTCTTTTAAATCCTCAACATGATCCCATGAATCCTTGGTTTTTACCAGCAAGTCGTCGACGTAGACTTCCAGTTTATTGTGCACCCATTTAGGAAAATCTTCTCGACCATTATTTGGTAGGTTGCTCAAACATTCTTCAATCCGAATGGCATTCTCGTATAGCAATACAACCCTCTAGGGGCGAAGAAAGCTGTGTGCTCTTGGTCTTCCTCCGCGAGTGGTATCTGATTGTATCCACAATAACCGTCCATCAACGTCAGTTGCTTGTACCCGGATGCAGACTCCACCATTTGTGGTATATTGGGTAGTGGGAAACTATCCTTCAGAGAGGCAGTATTCAAGTCACTGAAATCTATGCATATTCTTATTCCTGTAGTCTTTTTTGGTACAATCACCATGTTGGTTATCCATGTTGGGTACTTCACGGGTCTTATTATTCCCGAGTCCAGCATTTTCTGTAATTCTTGCTCTATTTGCTCGTGGTAAGCAGTTGATATCTTTCGTATTCGTTGCCTTATTGGCTTGATTGCTGGGTTCAGGTCCACTCGGTGGCAAGCGACTTCGGGGTCTATCCCAGGTATCTCGTTCATGCCCCATGCAAATATATCAAGGTACTCTCTTAGCAGCTTTATCAGGCTTTCTTCCTCGTCCGCCTCCATTCTTGTCCCGATCCTCACCCTTTTCGCTTCATCTTCGCTACCCAAGTTTACCTCTTTTGTGGGTTCTACTGCTGCGAAGTTCATGATTGGTTCTCCGAGTGGGGAGGGTTCCTTTAATTTCTATAAAGGTTTATCCTTGTCTTCTGGAATTTCGCTTGGAATAGCCCATCCTTGTTTCGCTTTAACCATATATACCATTAATTCTTCTTCCCTCTTTGCTTCTTGCACTCTCTTCTTTTGTTCTTTCCTTAGCCTTATCTTCTCGTCATAGTTATGCACATCTTCGTCGTTGCACTCTCTAGCTTCCTTCTGATCTCCTATTATTTCGCTGATTCCGCTTGGCATTGGAAATCAGATAGCTTGGTGGTAAGTAGATGATATTCCTTTGATTCCATGTATCCATGGCCGCCCAATCAGAGCGTTATAAGGTGATTCCACATCCACCACACATATCGTTACCTCGGTTTCTAGTTCCACTGCGAAGATCTTCACAGTTAATTCCCCTCTCGGCTTTGAAGCCACTCCGTTAAATCCATAGATATTATAAGTCGATGGCACCAGGTCCGAATCCCGGTAACCCGTCGTTTTGAATGTATGATAAAATAGTATATCCACCGAGCTTCCTGTGTCCACAAAGATCCTGTCTATTGCCCATATTTTCTTTTTTATCGTGAGACTTTCTTCCCACTTTGCGTGTTCTCCGAAGTTCAAAGTGATCACCAAAGGATCTGTGTGCGAATCTCCTCCCTCTAGGGCGTCTGCTGCCGAGAAGGAAATAATTCTTTTCTGCCATTCTTCCAATGGCTCCTTATTTTCTATGTTGTATATCTCATTTCCTTCAAAATCCCGCTTATGAACCCTTTGTAACATATTATCATGAAAGTTACGTATATTCTTCGCAGAATGAATAATGGAGTGACAATTTAACCTTTGGGTTCCTCTATCGATTTCGATTCTGTATACTTTTGTTTGTTTTTGATCACCCTTCCGAGGTGGTGGTGGCGGTAAGGGTCCTGAATCTGCCAAGAAATGCTTGAGTTTTCCTTTTTCCATTAGACGAAGTATTATCCGCCGGATATTTTTGCAATCTTCCGTGCGATGCCCATGAAAACAATGATACTTACAAAAGTCATTGTTTCTCACACTTGAAAAGGGTTCCACCCCAAAATTTTCCGGGGGAGGAATTTCTTCTGTTAGAACAATTGACTCCCATATCTTCTTGACTGTGGTGTTAAGTTCAAGTAATACCACGTCTTCGAACTGTGGCCTCTTCCCTCCGTATTACTGTCCTGGATTGTATCTTCGCGAATTCCTCGGATTATCACCTCGGGATTCATAGCTCCGAGGTCCGGGGTCGACATACCTCGGATGTTGATCTATCCATTCTTGGTCTCCGCTGGAAACTGCTACCAACTTCGCTGGGATTGTTGCTAATGGTTCTGCATCCACATATTTCGTGTTATCTTCTATTACGTTCGTTATTCTTGGTAGTAGACGCGAGTTCCCTTCCTTGGACTGAATCGGAGCTGCCTCAATTGCCTCCCTTTGTTTTTCTTCCAATGCCACATACTCCTCCTGATACTCTCGGAGTTCACTCATCGATATTGTGTTGCGAATTACGAAAAGTTGTGTGTGCAAGAGGTCAGTTGGTATTAACGCGTTAACGAAGGCCAGGATGAAATTTCTCTCATCTACCCTCCCTGCGAGTTCACTGCATACTGTTCTCCATCTCGTAATCGACTTCTTGATTTTTTTCGCCTGGTTTCCTTCTCAAGTTGAACAAAGTTTTTATCCCAGGTCTTAACATATTATTGCTTATGTAAGTTGTCAAGAATATTCTTTGTAAATATTTGAACGACGAAATTGAGCCTTCCGATAACCCTTCAAACCATTTTGAGGCTTCCCCGGTTAAGCTTGCTGGGAAGTACTAGCACAGTACCGTTTTGTACCTCGCTCACTGCATTAGTGAGAGGGTGTACTGTTTCAGATGTTGTACAGCATTCCCTGTTCCATCGAAGATACTTCTGAAGGTTGGAAGTGAACACCTTCCTGGGATTCTTCCCTCCAGTACCTCGCGAGAGAATGGCGATTTGTCAGCTTCCACAATTGCCTCTGCCAGATGCACTCTTCCTCCTCTTCGTGGATTGTTTAGTAGCGCTTTCATCTCCTGTATTTCGTTCATGACTGTTTGGCTGACTTCGTCTCTTCCTTCATCTCTCCTTCGCTTTCTCCTTCTTCTATCTCGCTCTTCATCATCTTCTCTCCCTTCTTCCTCGTGTCTCCTTCTCTCTTCTCTATGTCTCTCTTCTTCCTTTTCCGCGTGTTTCCTCGCTCCCTCTTTCCATAATTGTTCACGTTGTCTTTGCTCTTTTCGAATTCTTTCCTCCCTTTGTATTCTTTCATCTTCTCTTCACCTTTCCTCTTGCTGAAGCCTCTCCTCCTCCAGAGTTCTTTCTTCCTCAAACCGCCGTCTTTGGTCTCCCACCTAGTTTCCTCCAAAGCTCTCCTCAGCAACCTTTCTTCGCTACTTTCCCTTCGACGCCTCCGCCTCCGTTCTCATCTTTCTCCTCCCTATTCTTCCTGTGGTATCTCTCTCCCTTGAGTTACATTTTCTTCCGTATTGGCTTCATCTCGTACATCTCGAACAGTCCTATCTTCATTAAGTTGGTTATTTTGTTGTACCAAGATTGCGTTCTGCCTCATGAGTACGGTTCTTTGATCCATTAGAGCTCTCTGTCTTTCTCTTTCTAAACGCAACACCTCCCTGATCTGTTCTAATGTCATATTTTCTTCACCGGCGTCCTCCTCTCCATTTACTTGAACGGGTCCTTCTTCTTCCTCCGTTTCGGTGTTAGCGGTATAGATCGATCCCTCTCGATAACGTTCATTCTCTTCCTGTTGGATTTCACCCTGTCTCCCTCCTCTACTTGACGTTTCTCCCCTGTCCATCCTTCCTTCTCCTCTTCCTGCTAGACGCAAGCTTCTCCTTGACGCGATGAGGTGTCGTGCTCGTTCCGGTACTCTTTCCATAGACAACCCGTAAACTTTCTTTCTCCGATTTACCGGCTTTTGACCAGATCTATCTTGCTCACCTTCCGGGTAGCAGATCTCAGATCTACTTTTGTCGATGTTATTATGTTTTTCTGATCACCGCTCTCCAACCCTTGTGAAGTAATATCTTGCTTACTGATTTATATAACAACAGATCTCTCAAACTATCTCAAGTGAGACTGAAATCTCAGCTTGAGATCCCTGTTTCTCGGCGCCAAAATGTAACTACAGAAAATCCATAGTTACACCCTCTTACTAATTTGATTAAATACGAAGTTAAGCAAGTATAAGTTTTTCAACAGATCTTTTTGTTGAATCCTTTTAGTATCTCCGTTACAAGACACTCAAGAACACTCTAAAGAACAAACCTCTCTCTCACAAATATCCTCTCTCTTACTACCGAAAAATCCAACCCCCTTCAAGGAAGATTAAGTCCTCTTTTTATAGGGGTCGATTACATAGTGGGATACAACCCGATTTACCTCGGAAACACAGTATTTACTTCGCTTAGAATAACTTTATGCTTCCTCTTCGCCTTAAATATCGGCTCTGGTCGGGGGCATCTATCCCATTTCTTGCACAACAATCCATACTTCGCTCAATATACTTCGGGAATTTTTCTATTTCTTGGACAACAAGTCGATCTTCGTGTAATCTTCTTCGCAGGTCTTCCCTTTTCTTGTGCAGCAATTCATACCTCGCACTCCTTATTTACTTCGCTAGATATCTTTTCGAGCAAGTTAGTGCTATCTCGTGGCTGTTCTGACACTTGATTTGACTATTCGTTTACACCTCTCTGGGGAGTGGTTAATAATATCTTTCTCGAAGATTCTCCTCATTATCTCGTTCAATCTACCTCGGACACGTGGCAGAGTGTTTTTATGTACCTACAACTACACTTTGTGAACTTTCTTAATGAGTATTCTTAAGAGCTAAGAGCTGATCTTCGTAAATAGTTTCTGATGTAGTTAAACTTCTTTGCCAGCTACTGACTTCGCAGAAATACTTCTTCCTTAGTTGTTTGATGACATAAAAACCATCTTCGCAGAATCTATGTATAATTCACGTTTGTTGCTTGGTGTTTGCTCTAGTGATTGATGGTGATTCCTTTGTATTGTAAATTGACAATGATTCTTCGCGCCGCCTTCTTCTCACAGTTCTATTTTATGAGTTTCCCCTTGCTATTTACATTTCACTGCTTAGTGATTGGTGGTGATATCTTCGCAGTTTTGATGACTTTGATTCCTGCAAAAATTAAGTAGCTTTTGCCCTGCGTCTTTGTATTTTAGTTTCCCTTGCGGATGCGTCTTTGAAGTTCGCTCCTGCTTTTAATTGTTGTGGTGTTTATTTCACCTTCTATATCTTTCTCTCCTTTGCGTTTATTTCACCTATACTTCTTTGTCTTGGGTGATTCCCCGTATGATGCCTTATTCTTGCTTTTGGTTGTTTCCGTATATGAGGCTTATTTTTGCCTTCGCCTGGTTTTCCTTCCTTACACGATTCCCTAGCTACAAACAACAGATAAATACTTCATAAGAATAATCATAAGTATTGTAGTATTTTCCATTTATAAGTACATTTAATGCGAAGAGAAGACCTGAACGGTTGAAAAGGACATGTAAAATTAGGTGATATTCCGTAACTTCTTCAGTTTATCCATACGTGCACCTTCCTTTGTGCTATAAATTTTTTTGTTCTCTTCGCTAAGGCCGGATGTTCTCCCTTCTTTCGAAGCTGCTTTCTTCCGTTATTCTTTTGTTGACATGATGATGCTCTTGTCCATCCCTCTATGTGTCTTTCTTTTAATTATTTTTTGGCCATTCTTTCGCAAGTTATTAAACAACTAGATGGACATAGATGGCCTCATAGCTAGTGATAATTCGATCGCTTGGTACTCTAAGCCTTCTCAACGAAGACATTAAATTGTTCTTCCCTGCACATTAATAAAATAATGATTCGATTTGTAGTAGCTTCATCCTTAGTTCCTTCGTTCTTTGAATTGCTTCGCGTTAACAATGACTAGAAAATTCTATTCTCGCTGTTGAATTGAGTTTTCTTCATCTTTTTATGGTATTCTTTCGCCTTTGAAGTTTGAAGCACTAAAAGCTTGACTGATGTTAATGTCCGCCTTCAGCAAAATTCGCAGGGGTAGTGGTGTTCTCATTCCTTTAACATCATATTTCCTTCCAAATGATGAGTTTCCAGATTTTTAACACGAGCTACATCCTTCTATGTCTTTGTCACTGTATAATAAACAATCACAATAGCAATTAGATTTGATTCTTAATATTCTTCCTGTTTGGAGGGTGAATTTTCAAATGACATCAAAATTTCAGCAGCTAATTTTTTAGGAATCGGTTAAATGGGTTTAGAAATCTTGATTTACTTGTTTCAAATCTGTGAACAAAATTTATTTTGATTTGAAAATTCAAAAGAAATATGAATTTTTCTTAAAAACGAAGTTTAACATATATGAAATTTTGCCCAAAATTTTCTTGTAAATCATCGGATCTAAATATTAAAAGCAAAACTAGAGAGATAAGAGTAGAATTTGTCCTTATGATGCTAAATGTCCCTATTTCTAGCGCCAAAATGTAGTTGCAGGAAATCCCACAACACACCCCTTATCATATCTTGATAACAATTTCTAGATCTACATATAAAAATGGTGATAAGAGTGCTAAAATTATAAATGTGACACAAAGGTTTTTACATGGTTCGATCAATTTGATCTACATCCATGATTCTTCATATGATTGTTTAAATTTACATTTGATTTACATTGATAATCTCCATTAATTGGTAGAATTCTAGATCTAGTTTTTGGAGAAGAAGATGATAAATAAAATACACTCTCTCTCTAAAAATATCGCGAACCTTTACCAAATTGTCTCTCCCCTTTTCTCTCTTCTGCTTTTCCCTTTATATAGGTGTTTAGTTTACATAGGGGATGACAGCTCACATATAGTGGAGTACAACTCATAAACTCTCAAGCTCTGCTATGTTCTCTCAGGATCTGCTACATTCTCTCGAGCTCCCGCTACATTCTCGCGAGCTCCCGCTATATTCTATCGAGCTCCCGCTGCATTCTCTCGAGCTCCCACTAGATTCTCTCGAGCTCCCGCTACATTCTCTTGAGCTTTCTCTATAACACCCACAAAATATTCACATCTTCTCGTGTTTTATGTTGTCGTTGTCTATTACGTCACTTCTGTAATTAATTTGTGACATTTTCCATGTGTGGTAGAAGTTTTCGCAAGAGCATTATTGTTGTGAGATTCGGATCCTACAGCAATCTGTATGGACTAACTCCAATAAGAGATCAACTAGACAGTCAGACTCAATCTTAATAAAAAGTATATCAAAGAGTTATATCTCAATTTCTCGATTCAATACTTACTCAAGCAAATGGAAATCTGTGAGTCTAATTGAATACAAGAGAAATTAACTTGAACGGTACCAAAGACCAATGTTCAAGTATCAATCAATTTCAATCAGCAACCAAAGGTTGTATTTACCAATTGATCGACTCAGCGCACAATCTGTGATATTTCAATTATATAACAAAATATAATGCAAAAAAGAAATAACACGGACACCGGAAGTTTTGTTAACTAGGAAACCGCAAATGCAGAAAAACCCCGGGACCTAGTCCAGATTGAACACATACTGTATTAAGCCGCTACAGAGACTAGCCTACTACGAACTAACTTCGGTTTGGACTGTAGTTGAACCCCATTCAATCCCACACTGATCCAGGGTACAGTTGCGCTCCTTAAGTCTCTGATCCCAGCAGAATACTACGCATTTTATTCCCTTAGCTGATGTCACCCACAACTAAGAGTTGCTACGACCCAAAGTCGAAGACTTTAATAAACAAATTTGTATCACTTAGAAAAGTCTACATGAGTAGATAAATCTGTCTCCCATGGTTATACAAATAGTATCACACAGAAGGTGTGGGGATTCGTTTTCCCAGTTGCTAGAGTTCTCCTTTATATAGTCTTCAAATCAGGGTTTGCAATCTAAGTTACCTTGGTAACAAAGTATTCAATATTCACCGTTAGATGAAAACCTGGTTAGATTCAAGCTAATATCTTTCAACTGTTAGATCGAACTTAGCTTGTTATACACAAATGAAATGCATGCCCATTTAGGTTTGTGTAACCGTACCTAAACGTGTACACCTAGTTGGTTCAATAGTAGTTAACAAAATGGTTAGCCATATGAGCACTTTCATATCAACCTTATTCATCTTCACTATAACTAGTTCAAATGACTCAAAAGAACTAGTTAGAGAGTTGTTCAATTGCTTAGATCTCATAGCAGTATATAAGACACAATCGAAACAAAAACAATTATGATTCACTCGAATCGATTCACGAACTTTATAACCACGGTTTGCAAGTATGCATTCCTTAGTTTATATAAGTTTAAGTTCACGATTAAACCGTTTTTAGAAAATAACCCACTTAAGTATGCATACTGGTACACATTTTTAAGTACCCGGTTTAAGTTTGTTTTCAGTTCACAAACTCCAGCAGAAATTCACGGGACGTGAACTTCCGGCAGTATGCATACGGGTACGCGGACTTTAGTTCCGGTTATCCTGAGCAGTAAAGTGCGCATACTTTGGTTCAAGGATTTTGGACTTACATATGTATGAGTTCACATACAATGTTTATATCCATTCAAGGTTATATATTCTAAACTCTCATTTCAATCATTGAAACATTCTTAGAGGATGTTAAATAGAGGTTATTCACACAATATTCTTCATCAAAGAAATTTTCAAGATATTGAAATAACCAACATGACTTTCGCCACTTGTAAAGATGAACTTGGCCAAAGCGAAAGCTTACCAACACATATTTCGAGAAATAGATAAGCGAGATAAACTCGGCTTGAAATAACAAATGTGTATAATCGAAGTCTATATAGTAATACGAGTTTTATCTCAAGATAGGAGATAGAGTAGATATACTTTTGAGTGATAGATAAGTTCAAGTCTCCACATACCTTTTAGTCGATGAAGATCCACCAGTTCCTTGAGTAGTTCTTCGTCTTTGCATGATGAACGTTGTGGAATCTAGATCTCAACTACACTTAATATCCTAGTCCGAGACTTAGCTATAAGTAGACTAGAAATCAAGACTTATAGTTTTGACAACTAAACTTGACAAACAAGCTTGAGATAGAAACGCTTGCGAGTTCGACCGAGCAGTGCTCTAACAAAATAGTGAAACTGAATTGAAAGGTCTTTAGAGAAAAGACAGAATAATAAATCATCCTCCACAAAAATCATTATTCCAGAAAACAAGATCAATATGACTAGTAGGAAATCATTACTCTGTGAAGCATTATTCATGAGATGGTGATCAAAGTGAAGATGTTATTGATTAATAAGAACCATGAACTTTGGCAGATATGATAGTTTTTATTAATAGACTGGAAATTATTGACGTAGTTAGGGTTTGGACATGAGTGGCGAGGTAGAGAAGGTAGATATCATTTTTGACATCGACTGGGCATGAAAATAAGGGTAAATTTCAAATGTGGTATCCTTAAACACATTAACAAAGATTGCAAAGCATATGGCAGTAAAGACTCGAAATGTGATGAAAGTAGGCATGAAGATCTTCGTCATCGTTTTCAACCTTATGACCCTGGCGGCGACGGTGTTTATTTTGTTATACCGAACTCAAAGTATTTGATAGCTAATGATCTTAGTCGACGATTTCGACCTTATGATCCCGACATCGACGGTGTTTTCCATTTCTTACTGAACCTGAGGAATTTGATTGATGATCGTCTCCGACAACGTTTCCGACCTTACGAACCTGGCAAGAGCGTTTGTCTTTCTCTATTGAACTCGTGGTTGAGTTCTTTTCAAGAAGGGGGGCCTGATGTAGGACATCCTACTCATGAGACTTATTTCCTAATACTAGACTATTTCTTAATTTAGAATTTCTTTCCTAATTCTAGTTTATTTCTTTGTTTAGTTTAATTTCCTTTTCAAGTCCTAGTTATATTTAGAATCCTTGAAGCCTATATAAGAAGGTCTAGACATAGTAGAGAGACATAATTCTACAACCAATATTATTATTTGATTAATATCAAACTTATCTTTTATCTTTTATTATCTTTATTTTATCATCACTTTTGTGAATCTATTGATCTCACACTAGTGTCTATCTTTTATCGGATCTTTGATCCAAAACATACGCTTCTGCTACGTCAAGTGGCATCAGAGCCATGGTTGAGATTCTCTTTTGAGTATCTTTACTTTGTGTTCTATCCACGGTTAAGTGCCTCCATTGAGTGTCTTGACTTTCAAGTTCTTCGTTATGGAAAAGGAATTTCGTACTAGATTCAGTGTAGATGGAATGATCACTGACTTTATTATTGATCCATCAAGCCCTAAAAACTATATATCTATTAGAGCAGCAAATTACTTCAGAGAAAGGAATTGTGGTGAATGGGATTTATTTGGCGGTTTTCTTGATTTTAGCTTCGACGGAGGTAATTATTTCAGTTTTGCTTATTGTGAACTATCTTCTATGAATAATTTTCATGTGTTGTTGGGCGAACCCTGGCTATCGAGTTTAAGTGCTATGTATAATGAAAATTTGCACAGTTTTGATTTTCGTCAAGGGAACAGAATACATTGCTTAATGGGATTATAGGAACCAACACCATTACAACGTTGGACTAAAAAAGAAAAGTCAGATTTTTTGAAAGAATTCCATGAGATACTTGCCAGTTTCCGAGAGAAAATATATTTTGAAGATCCTACACCAGCGCTAGAATCCCAAGAGCCTATCTTAAATAAAGAAGAAGAAAACAATGACAATGAGGAGGACCCTAGTGTTGATGAAATCAAGCACCCACAATCACTTGATCTTACTGTTCCTCAAGAGAAATATGATACTTTCTATAAGAATCCACTTCCACCATGTCTTGAGATTTCTGATGTTTCTCGTACTTCCGTTGATCTAGTAATTCCAAAGCCAAACTTCAATGACATCAGTAGTTATGTCAAGTTGATGGATTTTCCTATTTTATGGTATAAGCAACTCAAGATACAGAAACAATCAAAGTATATTGTTCCCTGAGATGGGCACTCACAATACTTACTAGACTTGAAGGAGAGTCCATCAAAAGATGGCGGACATGTTCCTCTATATGAATCACTTGAACTAATTCCAAAACAACAGCCTATCTCCAGACGGATTTTGCAGGACACCATGGTTGACGACTTTGAGTTGTACATGAGAAAAGACAATTCTGTTTTTCCTTGCAAAATACTTCAGATTTTTGAAGACAGTAACCAAAATAAATATGAAACGAGTCAGATTGGCAAAGATATGAGTGTTACTGTTAGTTTGGAAGTAAACATTAATGATCTGTCAGTATAGATGTGCTGAAATCTTTAATTAGTCAATCTTGTTATCACGGTTCTCCATGGGTCAGCCAAGATTATTTAGCAAGGGTACATGGATACTCCACTTCAATACCGAAGGATCCATGTGACGATGTTGAATGTCTAGGCATCGATAATACGAGAAGAAAAATAATTATAAGGAAAGAGGCAGAGGATAACAACTTGATCAGGAGGAAGAAAGCTAAGAAAGGGTTTAAAATAGCTGAAGATAACAACTTCACTGGTCGTTCTCCTCCGACAAGGGATTTCAGTGTTCTGAAGAAGCATGTTCCTTATTCTTCATGCTTCTCGGGTACTTTAACTACCTGCCTGAGTAAGGATTCAATATTTTCCGGTTCCATTAACAAGACTATTCAAGTAAAACCCACAGCTGGGCACTTGCAATTATTTACGGATTCAAATTCAGGATCGCGTTTGAACTCTGCAAGCTGGATTGATACTATGAAGCTTCATCCAAGGTGTGAAATTTACAAAATATGTGAAAAAGCTATCAGAAATTCTCATGTTATTCCCATTTAGTATTTTGAAATTCCGCGAAAACCCCATTGGTTTGTGTTTTTGATGTTTGGATCCCTACGGAGAAGAAAACGAAAAACAGATTATACTCATTCCACTCCGTCCCAGGCAGTAACAATATCGGCAGAAGGCTTATCTCAAAGGGAAGTAGATATGCACATAATGTTAACAACAGATGCTAGTCTCGGAACCAAAAATGTTAATTTCCAGTTGGAAAGATGTGTTTTCAAGAGAAGATCTGAAGGAATTTACATTTTAAACCTTGGAAAAACATTGGAGAAGCTGATGATGGCAGCTAGAGTAATCGCATCTATGGATAACGCACAAGACGTTATTGTCCAGACAACTAGCAGACCATATGATCAGAGGGATGTTTTGAGATTTTCTCATTACAGTGGTGCTCAAAAATTAGCGGGAAGACACACCCAGGATACATTTACTAATCGGATGCTGAAATTCTTCACAGAGCCGTGTTCACTCGTCCCTACCGACACAAGGATTATCTGTCAGTCAATCAAGGAAGCTGCTCTTAGGGGCCATCTGACAGATGAAACAGTTCAGCAGTTTTGGATGCTACCATACTCAAAGCATTCCTTGATTATATACCTCATACTCGTTTTTCCTTCAGCAGTCTAAAACTGTACAAACTCAAAATGCACCTGAAGTTAGAGTTATTGTTGATAAGATTGTGGGTTTACTGTCGACATTAAGCTTACTTAGATATTATTCTCTTCCATATCTAGCAAAGCATGAGTCAGAATCTGATCGTAACATACATAAATTAAGGGCTAAGTTTACAGACATTACTTTTCTACGTGTGCAAAAGGCGACCGATTACAGTCAGACGCGAGCTGTTGAGATTATGCAGTATGTTGCATGTGCAGATACTCCAAAAGGAGTGGACAACAATTTACAAGATACCTTTCGTGCTCTCACGTTGTGGTTTAAACAAGGACACATTGCAGAGGTTCAATTTGTACTGCTGAAAGAATTTGCGCATATTAAAACTGACACACGACTGGTAGTGTTGTCTCCAATAATTACTAGAGTACATTCAAACAACCATACTATGAGAAAGATCATACAGTCGCATCCAGTAATGATATGGCAAAGACATCAACGGGATTTTCAGTACCCACTTGTTGTGGTGTGTAAATCGCTGAGCAATATGCAAAGAGCTACAGTGTAAGAAGTGGTTGATAGAGTTAACCAGCATAGCTATGTACTTGTGGCTCAAGCAAAACTAGTGTCTAAGGGACTGATTCGAATTGAAACACTTTGGCATGAAATGTGGCACAAAGTGCCTGAAGAAGCTAACAAGCTTTATTTTGGTAAACATAATATTGAAGAAATGTTCAACACGACGGATCGGTTACCCGAAAGGCTGAAGGAAGGGCCTAACACTATTAAGGAACAGTCCTTTATCCAGGCATGTTTCCATGGATTATTAGCGTCCTATGATTGGTTCATGAAATGTAAGAAAATTGGAAAAGATGCAGGATCACCCGCTAACAGTTTTTCGTTTATGCCAATGATTGTTGAGATAACATCTAAATAGTGGCCCAACAAGTTGACAATTCATCCAATTGAAAAAGAAGAATATGTTTATCTATTGAAGCGAAACAAAGATTCACGTCAAGATGAGCGTACTATCCAAGAATATGTTTGCGACCTAAAACCTAAGTTACTGGATCCCTGCGGATCAGATGTTCAACTGCAAAGACGGAAGTTTCTAAAAGCGAGCTATTCAAAGTATGTAATAGCTACTGATTTTCATCATCGTTTCCTACCATATGATCCTGGAAAAGATGCTTGTGCTATTATGGTGAACTTAAGGTATCTGATTGATGACCAAAGTATACAAGTGGACTTTGTTCAGAGCTTATTTAAGCTATGGTCTGAATTCAAGCATAAAAATCATCAAACTAGTACGGGGAATGGTTGTTTCAAATGTGGTATCCTTAAACACATTAACAAAGATTGCAAAGCATATGGCAGTAAAGACTCGAAATGTGATGAAAGTGGGCATGAAGATCTTCGTCATCGTTTTCAACCTTATGACCCTGGCGGCGACGGTGTTTATTTTGTTATACCGAACTCAAAGTATTTGATAGCTAATGATCTTAGTCGACGATTTCGACCTTATGATCCCGGCATCGAAGGTGTTTTCCATTTCTTACTGAACCTGAGGAATTTGATTGATGATCGTCTCCGACAACGTTTCCGACCTTACGACCCTGGCAAGAGCGTTTGTCTTTCTCTATTGAACTCGTGGTCGAGTTCTTTTCAAGAAGGGGGGCCTGATGTAGGACATCCTACTCATGAGACTTATTTCCTAATACTAGACTATTTCTTAATTTAGAATTTCTTTCCTAATTCTAGTTTGTTTCTTTGTTTAGTTTAATTTCCTTTTCAAGTCCTATTTATATTTAGAATCCTTGAAGCCTATATAAGAAGGCCTAGACATAGTAGAGAGACATAATTCTACAACCAATATTATTATTTGATTAATATCAAACTTATCTTTTATTTTTATTATCTTTATTTTATCATCACTTTTGTGAATCTATTGATCTCACACTAGTGTCTATCTTTTATCGGATCTTTGATCCAAAACATACGCTTCCGCTACGTCAGAAAATGATTCCATCTCTCTCACCTTTTGACTATATATATGGTCTTTATCCAAAAGAGTATGTTTGACACTACATGGTGACATTTACATCATCCATGACATCAGCATATGACCAAACAATAATTTTTAGGATCAAACTATAATTTATATTACCAAATAGGACCAAACAGATATTTAACTAGGTCAAATGGACTAGACTCATCCTAAGACTTAATAGTATTTACTACATAGTGGGCCTGGGCAGAAGGTACTTTTACAGTTCTCCCCTAATAAGTGATAACCGGAGAAAGAGACCAACGGAGGAAAAACAGTAAAACAGTCGTACTGATTTTAATTTTTAGGGTTCCGACTAGGTATTGAGGTTTTTAGATAGGAAAAATGAATTCATTGAAGCTGAATCATTGTTCATTTTTATCAACACCGTCACTTCCTTCTTGTTCGTCTTCATCATCATCTGCTTCCTTCATAAGATTTCCATTAATCAATAACAATAAAGGAAGAATTTTTGTAACAAAATCTCAAGCTGCTGATGATAATAGTAAAACCAGCCCAGTCAATGGAGATACAAAACCTACCAATGGAACTACGGTATGTATTCTCTCTTTTCTAATTTGGGTTTTTGTTATTGGTAGAATTATGATAAGGACCGACTCCCTTTTTTGTTGTTGTTGTGGGGATGATGTTATTAGCCAAAGAGTAGGAGGGATATATTGCTTGAGTATGTAAAAAATGTACAGCCAGAATTCATGGAATTATTTGTTAAAAGAGCACCACAGCAGGTGGTTGAAGCAATGAGACAGACTGTTACAAATATGATTGGAACACTTCCTCCTCAATTCTTTGCTGTCACTGTTACAACTGTGAGTATGTTTTCCTTTTATTTTATTTCTTGCAATTGTATTTCATGGTGATAATAAAGATGTATCATGTTTTTTTTTTCTTTTCTGGAGGATTGTTGTCGTTGATGGTGGTTTATTATTTCAGGTTGCAGAAAATCTTGCCCAGCTTATGTACAGTGTTTTGATGACTGGTTACATGTTTAGAAATGCTCAATATCGTATGGAATTGCAGCAGAGTTTAGAACAGGTTGCACTTCCTGATGGTCAGGATAAAAAGGTATGTGTTCGATCAGGTTTTGGTTACGTTCTGTTTGTGATTTTAGGAGTAGGGAAATATGGTAACCCGTCAAATAGATTCTTTACTCTTTAGTGATAATCATAGGTGATGCATAAGTTTTAGGTATTGACAGGACCCTGTATTTGAATGTCTAACCTTAGTAAATCAAATTGAACTGGATAATATTGGCACTTGACTTGTAACTCTTAAACAGTCAGTCATAAGTGAGGAGGTCAGTTATATTTTGAAAAGCAATGTCGAAGTAATTATAATAACACGGCATCAAGAAGAATTATATATGTATACATTTGCTGACAATCTGCTCGTCAAGAGGCTACTGGAAAATTTCATTGGTTGGTGTATGATTTCCTTGATTGCGGGAAAAATAGTTATAATAAAGTCAGCAGATTTAGAATGTTTTCTTTTACTGCTTGATGTACTTATTAGTGACTGTTTGCAGTCTTTTTAATCTCATTTTTCTTTGCTTGTTGATAAGGTAATAGGTCCACTCTTACGATAAGTTTACCAGTTTGTGCTAATGAAAGTGAAATGTTTGAACAGCTTTATTGATTCCTGTTTTGTACCCTTGAATATTGCAGGATACACCAGATTATGCGCCAGGGACACAGAAAAATGTGACTGGTGAAGTTATCAGGTGGAACAATATTTCTGGTCCAGAGAAAATAGACGCAGTGAAGTACATAGAAATACTAGAGGCTGAAATTGAGGAATTGAATCGTCAAGTAGGACGAAAGTCCTTTAGCGGACAAAATGCGTTATTGGATTACCTGAAATCCCTCGAACCACAAAATCTTAAGGTAAGCTTTGGCTATTGATCTGATGTTAAGATTCGTCTTAAGTATCCATTACCTCTGTGAATAGTAATTGCCCTCTGCAAATGCTTCAATTTACAGGATTAACATCACAGCTCAAAACTAAGAAATATGCTAAGTCTAAAATAAGAGCATCCCCATCCTATTACTGAAGCTTGATTTCTTAGGGTCTCAAGAATATACTCTACTGGGACTCCAACATCCACCTTGACCTGAAAGTTGTACAATAAAATTCCACTTGTTTAGCTGAATATGCTGCTTGTCATGTTTCATATCTTTTCAGTAAGCTTGATAATTATGTCGTACATGCCCAACATATGTAGGAGTTGTCGAGTAATGCTGGCGAGGATGTTGTAGTGGCTATGAACACTTTTATAAAACGTCTCTTAGCAGTTTCAGATCCTGCCCAAATGAAGGTTTGCTACAATTTTTTGGTTCCTTCAACGTCTTGTTCTTTTTGGGATTAATTAACTTGCATAAGATATCTCGCATTGCTGATTCAGATATCAGCAACAGAGACGAGTGCACCTGAACTTGCCAAGCTGCTCTACTGGTTGATGGTGGTTGGCTATAGCATACGCAACATTGAGGTGCGATTTGACATGGAGAGAGTACTTGGTACATCTCCAAAGCTAGCTGAGTTACCACCGGGAGAAAACATCTAAGACAGTCAATTAAGATATCAATTCAAAGGGCGCTTACTTTTCAGGACAGCATCAACACTTCTTATACAACCGGAGAGGTTCCGTATCTAATATTAGAAAATAGTGAGTTTGTGTGGTGTACATCTTTAATCATGGCAAAAAATGCTGCTGCTGTCAGGATGGATTGGCTTTTGTCACCAATTTTTCTGTTTTGAATCCCTTCTAGAGATAGAGCAATTTCTGCTTTTATTTGATTTTAATTTAATCAATGCAAACTTTTCTATATACTGCCTCAGACTGTGTTGTAATCTTTTCTTGGAGTTGCACAGTTGTTCATTTTTTTTGTTATATTGATCAAGAATTATTGGTTGCATCACATGTTAAAGTTTTCTTGGGACTGGGAAGCTCGCCTACATTCACTTTTATCCATTTATCTGCCCATCTATTGGGACCAGAAAATGTGATCAGAATTCAACTGGATATCCACATTCATTAATAGGATTAGAAGCAGCTAAAGACTGACATTTCGCAGCAAATGTAATTAGGTTGATTGTACAAATGTTACAGGGTAATAATACAAACCAAAATTTCTGGTGGAGTGCTTGAAAACTGTGAGCCTACCAATACCACTCTTATCAACTGTACATAAGTAAACTTCACCAGATTCTTATTGATGATGACTGCTTCACTGGACCCCTGTAATGCATTATTAAGTGAGAAGGCGATAACAAGCTGCTCACCTGATTACCATATATGACGCTTCATGCTTTGCTAGTGTACTACAGCCCCTGATTGATGCTCAGTATTTTCATGGTAATATGGTGCCATGGTATAGTGAATACAGCCCTTCATGAAGACCTTTCTGCCCTGCTTACACATATATGGAAATCTCTTAAATGATAACTATTGCTGTATACCTGCATACCTTCTCTTCCTCCGGTAACTAGTAGTTACTGAACCAATGCAGATCACATTCTTGAAGAGCCTAGAGGAATGATACAAGTAAAAGGAATCCACCTTTAGACTTCTGTATCTTCACTTGGAGATGGTTTGAATACTCCTGAACCATAAGCAGAATAGAGCCTTTTGGCCCAGTCACTTTCATTAGGTAACCATGAAATAGAGAATCCACTCATTTCAATCCACCTTAAGTTCAGCAGTGCAGCAGAAATGCTCTCCTGAGACTTAAAAAGCTTGATAATCCGAAATTCAGCTTCTGAATCTTCAGCAAGGATGAACTCTTTTTCAAGACCTTTCCTCTTTTCTTCCAGAATGTTTTCATCTTCAGAGATCATTCGCATACTCAATACTTGCAATGCTTCTATTGCTGTGCTAATGAAATCACCATCCACATATGCAGAGAAAACATAAGAACAAGTTGTTGGATCAGGCTGTACATTTTCTTGGTGCATTCGCTCGACAACACGCTCCAGTAAATCAATTCGTCCCTGACAATTCATGCATGACATACTTGGTAAGATATACAGTTACAAAAAGTGCCCTAGAAGAGAAACGAGAAGCAGGACACAAGGTACAGAGGTAAGAATCGTCATGTGATTGTGTCACAGAATGACCATATGATCATGACCTGCTTCAAAAAAAATATGATCATGACCTACTAATAGAGAAACAACAAACAGGTTTCTTGTTTTCCCAGGACAAACACAAATTAAATGTTGCCAAAAGATGATATTACCTTAAGATATGCCTCTCGAAGAAAGGTGTTAAATAGCAATACATCTGGCTGATTTCCTTCCGCTATTAGTTGATTCAAGAGCCTCAATGCCTCGTCAAAATTTTGGCTTGCCAACATAATCTGCGCCAGAGGGTTAACTCAGCAGTGACTAGAATGATCAATCCAAAGCGATGTTATATTTTCCAATGCATACAAACCAACTTGACTGTCACATTAGATTTACTTTAGGAGGCTCCTAACGAGTTCAAGAAACAAGAAATGATTTATTTATTTCTAATAAAAATAGGAAGCGTAACTAGTCTCCTTCAATCAAGATTTATGAACTCCCTTAGACTGATTTTCTAAATTCCTTTACAAAATTAACCAGTTAATATGATTGTTACTGGTATGAATTTGTATATGATCCATATATATCAAATACTATAGTCACCTAACCACTACCACAGTAGGTTGAGAGTGAACAGTCATGAAGGAAAGAAACACTAATCAGAAACAATAACCAATACCTTTATGAGAGCAGTGTAAGTGGATGTCCCAGGGGAAAAACCATCCCGTATCATCATGGAAACAATTGCACAGGCAGACTTGAAACACCTTATATTGCTGCAGCAGTCAACCATGATAGTGTATGTTGCAGCATCTGGTTGCAAGCCATTACTTGTCATGAATTTGAAGATATCTATGGCTTTCTCATTCTGCATTTCATGACGAAATAGTAACCAAGCCGTGAAGTACCGAAAATAAACTCCCAATCTACAGTATGTAAGATGTATTTAGAATTCCAGGCAAGAAACTTACTTCCTTAGCGTCAACAAGTGAATGGAGAGCTATATTGTACATAGTTTCTCTTCTGTAAGGTTTCCTACCAGAGAATTGAACTTCGGCGCCTAAACAATAATAGAGCAGTTCTGTTATCATCCCTTCTGCTCCCAGGGATTTTAACTATAAGAAAACAAATAAGATATATATGTCAGTGTATATTTCAAATTCCCCGGTACTTAAAGCTGGATTCTGCAATTGAATGGGATTGGACTTCACAGAGTATAGGGCATTCAAATGTTTCATTTAAACAATGGACCAAGCAACACACAATTCGGGGATCATATTATGGCATAAAAGGGTTACCAAGTTTTGAATTGATCGAGGGCTGTGCTGAACACCATTTGTCATCATATGCATCTCTATTCTTTTTAATCTGTCAGCAGCTTCTTTCCTCGACAACAGATCCCCTTTCTCATAAGGGGCATTTACGGTAACAAACAATGAATAGAGATACTCGTAGATATCAATATCGAGCTTAACTTTCATCTTCTTCATTTTAGCCCATACACGGATGGCACGTTCTGGTTTATCCTACAACATCATAGACGTTCATAATTCCAACCATTTGCAGTACCAAAACAAAATTGAATGAAAAGATGAGGTGAAAGTTGGATAGGGTAGAGCCTGAAAAAATACAGTCACACAACAAAGAAATTTAATACTAGTCGATGCATGTTCCGTCTTATAAAGCAACAAAACCAGGACGTTGAAGCATATTTGGCCGGTAGACCATGAAATTTCATCTTTCCACACTTAGGTTAGTGGCCCACATTGATGACTGAGAGCCACCACAACTAGGAATGATAAGATAGAGCCACCACATTGATGCCAGTCTTGAATCCATTGGGTCAGGTAGGGCCCATTAACACCTTTAATAATTTCAGAGGGATGGAACAGAAACAAGGAATCCCAAAACGTACAAAGAAAATTTACCATAACATCGCATGCACAAAGGAACGCACGACAAGGATAAAGAAGGTATTGAGCTTCAACAATTTGATCCAGCAAAGCCTCAGCCAGGTTCAGTTTTAAGATTTTACTGTAACCTATTGAAAGGTTTGCAAGCGTTTTACCAAATGGCTTCAAATTCTTCTTTTTCATAGCTTTCAACTGCCAAGAAAGTGAAAAGGGAAGGCGTTAAGGCAGAAGATTTTATTTGCGAAAACATCTGTTTCAAATAAAATGGATATCATTAACAAACATAGCAACGCCACAATTTAATAAGAGATCTCACCAGTTCCATGCCATCGTCAACTCCCTTCCACATAACAACAACTTTAATAAAGCGATCATAAGTAAAGCATGATGGTTCCACACCGAGTTTGAGCATCTACACAGTAAGTGAAGGCGTTAAACAAACAAAAAAAATGGATAAAGGCAAGCTTATACTAAGATCAGAAGGTTATTTTACAGCCCACATAAACACAATACAAGAACTTAACAGAGGCAGCAGAGCCTAACATGAAGCATCACCCACAAAGACTTACCCATGCCAAACCACTAGGAAAAATAAAGGCAGTGTCAGAAACAAAACGTGAAGAACACAAAAACTCAATTGAGGTCTCAGTAAGAGAAACTCATTGAGTAATCAGACGTATCAAAGTAGCAATCTTCAAAGAATTTAGTATTAGATGCCCAATAGAATTGGCTTCGCTTTACTGACTTCTCTTAAAAAGACAGGCTATTATCCTTGACTAATCTGCTATTTCTATTTTTATATTTTCACGGGTATCAAATGGTAAATAACTCCAGGTTATCTCAGTCTTGCGCCACTCTTTTTAAAACCCCATTCAAAGCATATTCTTTAAGACTGCTTCTTTCATCACCCAATCGATCTTATAACTTTTTGTGAAATACATCAAGCTTTACGTGGCGACATTTAGAAACAGTTTCAACGTTAATAATGCAGAAACAACAGCCATTTACGAAGATCTGACCCCAGTGTTGAAGGAAGGTTGTCAATAGTTGCTCTACTCCTTTATAACATGCTTGACAAACAAACAAGCATACTTTCAAGGGAACTCTGGGGTCCAGATGATATTAGAAGGAAACACATATTTAAATCCATCACGTGAACTAAAAAATGTCCTTGCACGAAATGAACTTATAACTTGATAGTTACCAACAAATGAGAAAAGGTTAGGTCGAAAGATAGTGTTTGAAGTTTGTAGAAATACCTGCTGGAACAAATGGTCAGCAAGCTCATAGTTTGCAGATTGTCCACATGCATGTAATATGTCATTGAAAGACCACCTCAAGACATTCTGAACAGGTCCTGTTTCAAAATTTCTTTTCAGAAAGCTAACGGCATCATTCTCGCTACTCAGAGAACCAGATCCATCACCCTGATTAGGCACAGGAAACAACGGCGAACAACTATAAATCTGTGGGAAACAATTGATGCCATTGAGCATGTACTTTTCCCTGCTAGACATATCTATATCGATGCTTTGTATGCCATCTTCTCCTGCTGTTGTCTTAGCACCATGAGTGTGTGATGCATGGACACAAGAGGCATGTTTCTCCATTTTATTAATGTCAAAATCATGATTCACGGGTATAGGAATGTTCAATCTAGAGGACCTATATTTTGCCTCAGCAGATGTCATCGATAAGTGATCTCCCTGTAAAACCAGTGCCACCATATGCTGCAAAGCTCTACATGCAGACGCCAAATCTCCAAATCGTGTGAAGGAGGAGATAAAGTGTCGAAGACAAATAATGCTTGGGGTATAGTACTTGTTGAATTCCTTCCAGATACTATGGACTGCAGACAGGTCTTCGGCGAGCTGCAGATTTGGGAGGAAACCCAAATTGATATGAAGTTAAAGATATTGCAGAGTTATAGAAAGCAGCTCCTAAAAAAAAATATTACCAAGTGTCTTGTATCACACAAAGGAAGCAAAGGCACAAATTACATACCAGAGTGATGAGAACTTTTTTTAGGACTAATATTCATGGATAGCACATTTATAGACAAGAAATTTTCTATAACGTCATAACAACATTTTTCTGGCACAAACCTTCAGAAGCGCGACATACGTTACTGGAGATTTCCCCATGAACCGGTCTTCCATTAACTTTAAACATCGCACAACAAGCTGTGCAACATGAACATCACCTTGCATTTGAGCACATGCATTCAAGAAGACATTGTACATGTGCAAATCAGGTTTCATATGATTTTGTTCCCCAAGAAATTCCAGCAAATTGAGTGCCTGTAAATGTTACTAGGGAAAGTAATTATATAGTTCCGAGAGGAGTTTAACTGTAGGAAAGATAGTATAGTAAAGAATGCAATGAAATTCAAGTGTCAATCATCTAAATGCAGCCTATTAACTAGGTGCTTATAGGTAGACGGAAAAAAGAGAGGGGAGACGATCGGATACAGAGTGCAAAGTTATAAAGCAACATGAACTTTCACTACAATAAATTAGTATAAAAGAAGAAAAGAAGGAAAAAAAACGCGTACCACATCAAGGTGGTTCCCTTTGGCGAGAGCTTGAATCACAAACAAATGACATTTTTTCTTCATAACTATCTCTTTTTCTTTCATCAAGCTCCATGTCTCCAAAACAAACTGCAGAAAATTTAAAACGTTTATGGCCAAGTACAAAAAGGGACAGACCAACAAAGTAAGAGGGTATCAAACTGGGTCATTAGTAGCAGAACCACCTTTCAAGCTGAATCAATCAGTTGAGGATAGACTCAGATAAAAGGATAAAAGAAGCTAGTTGTGATCAAATGGAACTTTTACTATTCAGTTAACTTCAAAATACAGTCATAGTTCACTACTGACCAAAACAACAAAACTGACGAAAAAATATCAAGTGAAACCAGTACACATCATTAGCACAGAAGTGACTGTGCTTACCACCGGGTCAGGAGCTTTTGCACAATAATCAAGGATATAAATGAAGTCATCATCTCTTAAAGAGTCACTACCACTGCTAAGTTTCCAAAGAAGATTTACAGCTTCGTCTCTTTTACCCAAACGAAGAGCATTAACAATTTCCTGTTGCAAATTATATGTGATTGGTTTAGGTCCATTCCGAACACGACCATATGCTGCAACAAGGCAATTCAAAACTGTCAATCAATTATTTGTTTATTACGATTCAAGATAGTTTTTTTGATCTGAATGGTGTCATGGTTGATACGAAATTATAAAATATAAACGGCGCCACTACAAAGAAGAAAAACCAGACTCCTGGTTTTGAATTTATTATTGTTATCTCTCTCACTTCACAGATGATTATGCCACCCCTGGCTCCTCTCTGCTAATGCTAATACTCTATCAATCTGAAATCTTTCCTAATTAGCTAGAAGTCAAGGTTTGTCGTCTTTACTTTTTGCTCTTCCTCATTTCTTTCTTCCGGATAGGTATTAGGAATTTTATCAACTGGGACATTTTAGTGTTTTAGTTTGACCTCTACAAAAACTAAAGCAGAGATACAGTACCTTCCGAATTAGTTTGAATGTATTGTATCCTCTGATGAGTCACATTCTTCTCCCCCTGAACAGCATTGATAATTGATTGCACAGAAAATCAAATTCGATTGTAATTCATTATTAACTCTCAGACTACAGACTTTTCAATCAAAATTCCATAAATCTATTCACAAATTTTACCTTTTTTGGAGCTTTCAATCTATAAAATGAATCTGCAAACAATCGAAAAGGTACCCTAAACCTGAAAAAGAAAATGTTACAACTAATCAGAGAAGTTGAAATTTTTATCAGTTTATAAATCAATGTGAAATATGGTAATTGACGTATGAACAATGCAAGTAATAGAAATGAACTTACAGAGGTCTATGCATGCTCTGGAGCTGGTTCCAGTGACCTCTCCAACGCGTGAGTAGATAAACCCTAGCTCCACCGTAGGGTTTATCTTTGTATGCCCTAATTTCGAAATATTTTGAACTTTCGGATAGACGTTGAACAGTATATGTTTCAGAAGCTGATGAAAATGTTTGGTTTTGGGTAGGGAGATCAGCCAACTGATTTCGTCACTGCAAATTATTTAGGTATAGTCCTGTAAGTAACTCCTGTTTTGTCATGTCCCAAGCTTAGGAGGAGGGCACCCATATCATTTCGATGACGGCATTTAGTGTAATCCTGGTGGGTAGCCTTTAACTAAATAGGATTGTCTTTATTAAGTGTAATGGGGGATTAGATGTAAACACCTTGTGGCATTATAGCCGCTGGATTTAGGAGTTCAGGTCGAGCTTTATAAGCTCCAGTCTTGTAACACTTAGGGTTATCTAAGATTAATAAAAAGAATCTGATCGTTTCAATCGATCATGTCTAACTCGAGTTTTGTGTAACACTCTTTGGTGATTGCCAAATTTTCATATGAATCAAATGAAGCCATTGTTATATGTAGAGAGCTATTGGGTGAGTTAGATGGAGTGTATGATGGTATGAGCTTTGGAGGACCAATGTGAGAAGGGCGAGTTAGATGGAGTGTATGATGGTATGACCTTTTGCAACCTGAACAAGAACAATTAATAAAAAAAATTATAAGTCGGCAGGGTCAACATATACAACCTGAAAAGGCGAGGGTACCCCAAATATACCTCAAGCTATAACTTTTCCTTCATATAAGTCCTTTCCCCGAAAGTGACTGTCTATGGACTGAGTCGAGACAATACAACAAATCGGTTCGCACTTTGTGTGATCATCTATGGATAAGAGATCGAGACAATACAACAACAAAGTGTGTTTACTTGATACAAAGGTTCAGACTACCAAACTCAATATGATTCACGTATCAAGTAAATAGGAATTAACGTTTGTGCAATTTACTTTAATTATAATAAAACAATTATAATGCGGAAATATAAAGTAAATGACACAACAAGATTTTGTTAACGAGGAAACAAAGAAATGCAGAAAAAAACCCGGGACCAAATCCGAATTGAATACTCTCAGGATTAAGCCGCTATACAAAATAAGATAACTTCGTATAGTTGAGACCAAGCAACTAAACATATAGTTCACCTAGTTCCGTCTGTATTCCCACGCCTCCAACCTGTAAACAAGTCACGTACTTGGACCAATTCCTTTGGTTCGTATTCCAAACAGTAAAGGAACAACAAATCTGTTTGGTATCAACTCTCTTCAACCAAGTGATATGAGTTGCGCAAAGGTTCCCTTGTTTATCTTAACATAAACTCCTTTGCCAGGTTCCAAAATCTATCTTATGTTTTGTAGGTACCGAATATCGCAAGATATTAGCTTACGAACATCGTAATAAATATAAGAGGAAAGAGTTACAAAATGATACGATGGTAGAAGAAGCACGGGGAAGTATGAAGATTTGCGAAGATAGAATAATCTTACGAAGATGTATTGCGATACTTCGCAATACATGTACAAATTTCACTATAAATAGGAGTTCAAATGTAAAATTCAGGAGGTTCTTTTAGTAAGTGTCAGAATATATCTTAGGAAAGAGAATCGAGAAAGTTGTAACTATTCTAGTTCCATTTAGATATCTTTATGTAATCAATTGAGAGAATTAATAAGAAAATTGTCATTCATCATCAAGAACTTCTTAAGTTTTACAAATTCTACTGAGGGTGTAGTTGTAGGTAATTCTGAAACTACATAATTGGCGCTAGAAACAGGGACTGTGATAGCTGAAATTTGAAGGAATTGTGGAAAATTTGAAGATCAAATGGAGTCAGTAGATGAAGATTGCAAAAGAGAAGAATGTAATATGATCACAAAGACAATGATTGATGAATTTCATAATAAAATGAAGGGAAAGATATACAAGCGAGATTGTAGAGGAAGAAAGATCATGGAGGTGGAGAAAATAACAACTTTGAAAGAATGGGAAAAACAGAAAATCACATTTTCAGTAGCAGAGATTCCAAATGAAGACTTGGACCACACTTCACCATTGGTGGTCACAATTCCGATCATGCGAGAAGAGAAGAAAGCTATAGAAAAATGGAAATTAAACCGAATTTTGATCGATACAGGGAGTTCTGTTAATATTATATTCTATCATGCACTTAAGGGGGTGGGAATTAAAGATGAAGAAATCACAAATTCAAAATGTCATATTCATGGATTAGGAAAATCTACAACAAAATCTAAAGGGAAAATAGCGCTGCGAATATTGCTAGGAGAAATCGAAACACATATAGTCTTATGTGTGATAGATATGGAATCTCCATATAATATGCTGATAGGAAGGTCGTGGATTCATGCGATCAAAGCTGTTACTTCAACATTACATCAGAAAATCAAATTTCCCACGCCAAATGGAATACAGGAATTAAAAGGAGATCTTGATAGTGCAAAATTTTGTTATCAGATTGAAGTAAAACAGTGTGGAGGGAGAGCAAGAAAGAAACATTTTCGTAGAAAACTTGTGAAGGAGGCAAAAAAGGAAGAAGAATTCAGAGTGTATACAATAAGGGCAAAGGAAGGGAGAGGAATACTAAGTGAGATTCCAGAAAAAGAAGGGGAACCAGTGAAAATAATCAAAGAACCAACACCTATGGGGGAGCAAAGTCCTAGCTATGTTGCAGCTGAACCAACCAAAGAAGTAAATATTGGAAGTAAAGAGGAGCCTTTATTCTTGCGAATTGGAACTAAGATGGATGAAGATGAAGAAAAGAGAACTACTGATCTCTTGCGAGAATATAAAGATATATTCGCAGGAAGTGTAGATGAGATACCAGGAATTGATCCATCAGTGGCGTGTCATAGATTGAACATAGATAAAAATTTAAGACCATTCAAACAGAGAATAAGGAAGATCTCACAAAGTTATCATGCACAGATAGAAGAAGAATTACAAAAGATGTTGGATGCAAGAATCATAAGGGAAGCGAAATACCCAGAATGGATTGCGAATATGGTCATTGTTCCGAAAAAGAATAAAGGGATAAGAATTTGTATAGATTTCACGGATCTAAACAAAGCTTGTCCCAAAGACAGTTTCTCATTACCAGATATACCAAAAATGGTGGAATCAGCTGCAGGACATGATAGAGTCACTTCACTTGATGGATATAAAGGGTATAATCAAATATCACTCGCAGAAGAAGATCAGGAACATACTGCCTTTTTTGCTCCAAGAGGTTTATATTGTTATGTGAAGATGCCATTTGGTTTGCAATAGTAACTCGATTACATTAATCCAAATTCAAAATTTGTTTACAATAGTAACTCGATTACATTAATCTGCAAAAAAAAAAAAAAAAAAAAAAAAATTAACAACAAAAAATGACAGGGAATCTACTCCACACCATCAACTTTTCAGATGTAAAATATCCTGTCACCAACTCATGAAGAACTTGAGATCTTGATACAAAACATACACTGTGAACTGGTAGAGGTATTGGGAGAAAATCCAGAAACTTCACCAATTGAGATCCTTACCCAGTAGACTTACCCATCTTCTTGAATTTTCAAGAAAAATCAAACACACCAATTGAAAGGTAATATTATCATTAAGACAGACGAAGGGAGTGAAAGTGACCTCTACACCCACTTAAAAAAACCTATAAACTATAGCGAAATTAGTGCAAGAGTAAGCAAAATTTGTACTCTAATATAATTAGTGCAAGAGTAAGCAAAATTAGTACTCTAATATAAACTATTTACCTCTGCTGGTAAATAGTAAGCAAAATTAAATGTATATTTTTGCAAGAGTGGTACTTTAATATAATGCACATCAGTGCTATAGTGTATGAACGTGGAGATATTTATATGTTAAAATGAAATGCAAGGCTTCTTCAGATCTACATTATATAAGTTCAAGACATGTAGAACCTATAGATTTACACTCTCTATATAGGTTCGAGAGATGTCAAACCTGTTCATATGAAATCTAGTTCGTCCGAGATGGTCATAGAGCTCGCCACCAAAACAGCTGCAAAGTCAAAACGACCATACGGAAGCATAAATGAAACATGGTGAGCTACTCCATGTCAGACCATTTCCTTTAATAAGGTACATCTGCCACTGAAAAAACAAAAGTCCCAAATTAAAAAGATGCTGAATTATTATAGGAAATCTAACTGGATAAAGAAATAATTAGTGTGCGAGCCGGATATTGGTGGTTCTCGATAACTGCTTCCAATTTATAGAATTAAGTTACATTTTTTCCACAAATTATATATTTTATTCATTTATAATCCAGAAAGCTAGAGAGTACATCCAATTTGAGAAAGTGGAGACAGAAAGAACCTCTTCTGTTTTTTCATGTATGCAGTAGGCCTTGGAACGGGGAACTACAATCCAGTGCATACTTAGCTTAAAAACACCAGGTGGTAGAGCAGATATTCCAACCTCTAACATGTCGGGATTACCACCAGGCCAAGCACCAGCGCAATAGGTAAACAATTGCAAAAGACATGTGTCTCATGAAAAGTTAACCAGTAGTCAACCACCTCCGATACACGTCCACAACAAGTCTGCACAAAGTAAAGAAATTTACGGTAACTGGAAAATATCCAGCAGCCGTAGACGACAACAAACACACATTTAGCAGTTTACCAGATGTCATTAGGCTTGGTAAAATTAAAAAATTAAACACGAAGTCAGACAAAATCATAAATCCCCAATATTGACACTAGGGTGCCAACCGAAACAGTTGGAACGGGAGTGACTCTTGGCTTAAAATGATACTGTACAAAGACCTACAGGTCAAGGGAGTATAAATGCGAGTTCCCTATGCACTGGCTGAGTCGTAATGGCCCTCATACAGATATGTTTTCATAAAAAATCTAAACATATTTCAATATATTTAAGGGTGTCATGCTTTAGTGTACAAAGACCCAAAAGCAACTAACCTTGTGAAATCCATGAAATAATCGATAGTTTTCTTCAGTTTCCAAATTAAGCCGGAAGAGAATGATGGAATAGAGTCAGCACTACCTTCATTCCATATAAGCGAACCTTTGGATGGTCCATTTATATCAAACTAAGGATGCATAATCTACCTGTAATACCCAAAATAAATACATAAAAGTCAAATTTCAATGATACAGGTGCAAGGCACGATGTTATTAGTCCAAACTTAAATTTCAATGATACAGGTGCAAGGCATGTTCAATGTTCATAAAAGTGATGTTCAAATTTGACTAAAAATGTTGTTCAAATTACCGCAGTGGCATGTTCAAATTGACGCCTTGCCTCCAAATATTTGGGGTTCACATGTATACCATGCACTGTACGAGGAGACATGGATCCTGAAGAAGTCAGCACAAGCGAGCCAGATGGTTGATGGTTTGTAGGGGTTGACAGTTGTAGTTCTGCCCCAATTTTCCGAAGCACTGGAGGAGGGAATTCTGCAGACCAAGTGCCGAAGAGATGGCGCATGGCAGGATGCTGCTTAGGGTGGACTTGGTTGTATGCCGCGAAAAACACCTAGAACAATCACAACCTCAAAACAGTAAACATATCAGGAAACTAAAGATATTTGGTCCAAACTTCTCTTAGCAATTTCATCAAACACTTCCTGTAATCTAATTTCAGTTGATCCTTGTTGAAAATAGCCAGCTTCAGGAGAAATATTTTACAATATTATGCAAGTAGTTCAAATCAAGATAAACAATCTAGGCTTACGAATTCGGTGCTCCTTTTTTTGGATGCTTGTCGGTTGCAGCAGCTCTAGGAAGATCGAGTCCGCTAGGAATCTTTCCAGGATAGTTGGTAAACACATAACAATTATCTAACAACAACAAAAACTTCTAATTATTAACCCACACAAGTATCAAACAGACTAGTCTTTTCTCGATCTAACCATCGACCCATTTAATCTCCATTCCATCTTCAATTCAACCATCACCTTATCAATTTACAGTGACCACCACCCATTTCTCCGATCTGATCAATTCAACAGCAACAACTGCTAAATACTAACCCAGGATTCAATTCCAAAATTTCTCAGATCCAACATCATCTTGAGCACCAACACGAATTTCATTGAAGAAGATATGATGAACATTCAATAGACAAAGAAATAAGAGTGAAATCGTACCTTGAATCTCAAAAAAAGAACACCCAAAATCCCCTTTTCGATTATTCTCAAATCGAAATAATAAAAAAGCTTTTCATCCCCTATTTCTTATCATGTAGAACTCGAATTGGTAATTCCCCAAATAAAATCAACACCCTGCATTCATAAATGAAATTAAAAAAAAATGAAACTCAAAATTACAGATCAAGTACTACCTTAAGAGTATCTACAAGATATGCTCGATCTTCACCACTCAAAGATTCAAATACCCAAAACTCAAAACTACAGATCCGAGTTTTCAAACACAAAAAGAAGACTAAAAAAACCAACTACAGATCGAAGAAATTGATTACGGATTGAAGAAATTGTTGAAAGCTCGAGATTAAATCATGGGTTCTGGAAGAAATGATTTGAAGGAGAACGATGGGTTTTGTTTATGGTTTAGTTTTCAGAAAAAAGGATAAAGAAGAGACGCATAAAAAAAAAATGTTCACAATTGAGATTGAAAAAAGAAAATATTTACAGATCGAAAAAATTGGTTACGGATCGAAGAACTTGCTGAAAGATCGAGATTGAATCATGGGTTCTGGAGAAAATATTAGAAGGGAAACAATATGGTTTGGGTTATTGTTTTTGTTTTCAGAAAAATGGATAAATAAAGAGACACGGAAAGAAGACCACGTCATTACCTTGAAAACTGGGACTATAAAAATATCTTGGCCTCACAGTTGTTTTATCACTCGGATAAAAGAAAATAGAGAGTACATCTTGTTTCCAAAAATATCCCTCTATAAAACGACTGTTATTGGAACTAGTTTAATTTTTTTTTAATAAAACAATTGTGACTGACAGCATGGATAAATACTACAGCCCAATAACAGTAGTTTTTGAAAATCCAAGAAAGTAGTAAAAAACCTATTATCCACTAGTGAGACGCAGGAATAGAAAGGCCCATTTACTACATTAGTAAAACTTTTAACGCAGCAGAGAAAAGTTAATCTTAGCCCTGGTTTATGCATCATTCAAGTTACGAATATACTTCCAAGCACATGTGATAAAAGTGGTAACCAAAGTCCCAATTGAATCAGTCATGAAGAACGCAAAAAGGTCAGGAAGAATAGAAAGGTGGAATGCCCAAGTAAACCATTACAAGATAAAATACGAAGTATTATCATCGCAAAAATCACAAGTCGTCGCAGACTTCTTGGCGGAATTTCCTTTGGAAGAAGATGAAGCAGTAGAAGAAATGATGGATGTTGAAGAAGAATTTGGGAATCCAAAAGATTTATTAACAGAACCAAATAGATGGGAAATTTTAGTAGATGGATCATCCAACAGCGAGGGGAATGAATTAGGAGTTGTGATGATTTCACCAGAAGGAGAAAGAACAACATTCTCATTCAGATTAGAATTTACATCCACGAACAATGAAACAGAGTACTAAGATGTAGTGCATGCATTGAAGATCGCAATAGAAAAGAAGCTTAAAAGTATAAGGATAACAAGTGATTCGCAGCTGGTAATTTTTCAAATTAAAGGAGATTATACCACAAATGAGTCTTCTATGATGAAATACAAGAAACTCGTTGATGAATTATCTGCGAAGATACCAAAATTAAAATGGAGACATATAACAAGTAAATACAATCGACTCGCAGATGCTTTTGCATTCATTCCAAGTATGATGACAAATCCTAATACAAGAAATATCAAAATCCAGATAATTCAACACCCATCAGTGGACAAAGAAAAAGAAATTGAGGAGGCAGTTGCGATGGAAGTAGAAAGGGAATTACCAAACAACATCGCAGATTGGAGAAAGGAAATTCATGCATATCTCGCAACGGGAGAAATATCCAGGAACAAACTAGAAGCACATAAGTTAAAGAGTCGTGTAACAAACTATGAGTTGCGAGAAGGAATTTTATACAGAAAATCTTTCAGTGGACCACCTCTCAGGTGTTTAACTCGTGAAGAAGGAGAAAAAATATTAAAGATGTTACATGGAGGAGAAGCTGGTAATCATAATGGGGGAAGATCTCTAGCGTATAGAGAAAATATACAAGGATATTACTGGCCTTATATGCATACAGACGCAAAATTGTTCGTACGAAGATGCAAGGAATGTCAACGACATGGTAAAAGAATTCATGCACCAGGGGCAACATTAACTTCTTCAACAAGCTGCTGGCCTTTTGGGAAATGGGGGTTGGATATTGTTGGACCATTTTTACCTGGATCCGAACAAAGACGATACTTGATAGTCGCAACAGATTACTTCACGAAGCTCGCAGAAGTAAAAGCAGTACAGCATATTCGTGATAAAGATGTTTTTACTTTCATATTTGAGAACATCATTTGCAGGTACGGAGTTCCATCACAGTTAGTATCTGATAATGGAAAACAATTTGAAGGGCAGAATATAGAGATGCTACTCAGTGCTTTTAGGATAAAATGTGGGAAGTCAACTCAATTATATCCACAAGCTAATGGACATGCAGAGGCAACAAATAAAACAATCGCAGATACAATCAAAAAGAAATTAGAAGGACATCTCAAAAGGTTGTGCGAGCAAGTACCTAGTGCAGTTTGGGCATACAATACAACTAGAAGAGAGGCAACTAGAATGTCTCCTTATTGATTAACATATGGAGTAAGCGGTAGATACTACCAACGAAGTTGTAATTCCGACAACAAAGAAAGAAGCTTGGGAAAGAAATTTAAGTGCAGGGGTGATATTAAGTGAACTGGATGATTTGGAAGAAAAAACAGAAAAGGTGTTGCACCATATGAAAATTTATCAGGAACGATTAGCTCGAGAGTATAACAAGAGAGTCATTGAATGTGAATATCAACCAGGTGATTTGGTCATGCGAGAAACACCTCCATATCAGAAAGAAAATGGAGGAAAATTAGCACCAAAATGGGATGGACCATATGTTATCAAAGAGGTTGTGGGAAGTGGAGCTTATCGACTGATGGATCCAGAAGGGAGAGACATGGGTTTGAGACTTGGTAGACCTTGGAATAGACGTATTTGAAAAGGTATTATCCATAAAACTCATGATAAATTTTACGAATATTGTTTGCTCATGAGGAAATTTGCAAAAGTTACTTAATTTCAAAAAATTTATTGCAATTAACTTTCATTAAAGAAAGACGCACACATAAATTTGCGAATAAAAGACCGCAATCTGTGATCAGCTTTCAAAAAAGAAAGAAAGCCGCAGAAATATTACACAGGCAAACCTTTGTGGCATACACCCTAGTTCGCGAAGAAACATTTCGTAAGAGGCAAAGTCCTAAAGTGCGTCATTTAAGGGGGTACCTATAAGCATGGCTCAGGAACACCGGAACACCACCAAGGAACCTGAGTACATGGAACTTTACGGGGTACAACCCAATAACGGGGTACCTATCCGGGTTAGACACCTTGGATTCTCACCTAATCTTGCGACATTATGCAATATTATGCGATGTAACATGATTTAGGTTGGGCGACTAAGGCATACTGTCTTTCCCAAGAAGTGCAGAAAACGATCAAGGCGCCGAGGTACACGGTTGAGTCAAGAGTTCCGGGTGGGCTTGAAGCACATCTGCCATTTTTGAAAAGTCTTGACAAATGATGCACTTGGCCCAAAGATACCCCATAGGGTGCAACCTCGTAACTATAAGCCCTATAGGCAAAAAGGATAAGAGGTTGCGATCAAAAGCTGGTTGTTGGCAGAACCGTATGGGAAGAGCTAACCTTGTATGGTCGATGTACGCTTCCTTGAAGGGGCAACCAAGGGGAAGATAAAGGGCAGCACCCTTCATTAGGGAGCTGATACGTGCTATAAGATGCAAATGTCACGAGGATTTTTGTTTGCGAAAACATAAAGGCTTGTCATATTTGTGCAACAACTGAATTTCTGCGAGCATTCTAAAAAAAAAAAAAAAAAAAATATATATAGAAAAAGAGAACTCGCAGAACATAACAAAGAAGTTAATATGAGATCAATGGGTTATTACATGAAAGTGTAAAAACGTCCTGCGATTTCATCGCAAGACGATAATGTCACGAGGTTGTATATTCGCAAGAATGTTCAAGCTTGTCATATTATCGCAAATACAAAAATATTATCACAAAAGAGGTGGCAAAATAAGACCTTTACTTAGGAAGGCATGATAAGACCACAACAATTAATGAAATTTATTCCATCAATATCATTGAAGAATTTTTACAAGAATATATATCATGAAGTCCTGACAAAGAAGATAATTCCATCAATATCATTGAAGAGTTTTTACAAGAATATATATATCACGAAGACATAACAAAAGATGCGATTTTATTCGCAATCAAAAACAGATAGTTCGTATTCATTAAATTTTACGAGGATTACATACTTCTTCATACATTGAATATTTTTCCATAGTTTGAATACTTCTTCAAAAACGTCTCATACTTGTTATATTTCTATAACGGATATTTCATATTTAGTAAATTTTGCGAAGGTTAAATACTTGTTATACTTCTTCATACATTGAATAATTCTTCGCGAATTGAATAATTCCTATACTTCGTCATATATTGAATAATTTTACACGTATTGAATACTTCTAATACTTCTTCAAAGATATTTTATACTTCTTATACTTCTTAAGGATATTTCATAAGAATCTATTCTTGTATTTCAAAAGGAGGATTTCTTATTCACAATCGCAACAAGCTGAAACTTCGAAAGTTAAATCGGGGCAGATATTCAAATCCTTCCAACAAGGTTTAATCATCTAAAGAGCAATAATAGGGGGAAAGGAGATACTAAGCTAAGTCTTTAAGTTATATTATTTCTCTTCATATGATCAAATGATGCAAAGAAGGAAAGCATTCAATTTAAAAAAAGGTCAAATCATATTTGCAAAATATCAAATGTACTTCTTAAAAGAATAAAAAATAGTAGGCAGAATTGTTTGCAAAAAGAGAACCAACAACAGCCAAGAGAAAGAGTTCAAAGAAAGGAAAACAAGAGAACCAATGATAATTTGAGAAAGAATATTATTATGCTTCATCAACACTCTGTGATGGGTCTTTAAGATGAGCAGGGTCATTAGCAGCATTCGACTTTTGCGAAATATCATCCTTTGTAGAGTCTGCAACAGGAACATCTCTTTGAGGAACAGATTCATTTTCACCATCAAGTCCTTCATCATCACTCTCATAATCAAAATCACTATCAGGATCACGAACAACTTCATCATCAGATATTCCCAGAGGAGTAATCTTCACAGGAGGCAAGGATCTTGATAAGAGAATGTTATTCACAAAGACTTGGGCTTTCAGATGACTTTCACGAAGTATAGCTTTTTGATGGTTGGTATCTTCGATATCTTTGGAATAAGCAAGATAGTTGAATCTCCGAGTGGCACGATCACGAGAGTTGATTAAGCGAGTAGAAAGTAAAGCATTTTTCTTGAGAAGCTCAGAACATGAGGCTTCTAGTCCAGCCTTAGCATTGCGAAGGTTATTCTCAGATTCTGTGAGTAAAACAAAATTCAAAGAGTTAAATTTGCGAATATAACAAAATTTAAAGATACATCAGAGGCAGTCAAATTTTAATGACTACCTTCTCTTTGCGAAGTAAGAAATTGAGCTAAAGATAGACAACAATTCTTCATCTGATCCATCGCATTATTAAAACCATCACCAACTAATCCTTTAAGTCTAGATTGAAGCTTTTGGTCTTTATAAAGAAGAAAATTTTTATCCTTCACAAGTTTGGCATTAATACTTTCTAGTTCAGAGTAATCTTCTTCAAGTTGATTCTTCTTGGTACTTAAGATTATATTCTTATTAATAAGGGACTTCTTCTCAACGGCAAAAGAACTTTTCTCTGCATCAGAAGACTTCTTTAATTCCTCAAGTTCACCTTTTAACAAAGAAAGAAGATTTTCTTGATCGCAACATTTATTCTGAAGAGTGTTTAATTGTTGCGAAGAAACGATTATTGTATTCAAATACGAGCATTTCTCTTCTGATAAGGTTTTGTTCTCTCCTAATAAGGTTTCAGTTCTCAAGCTGGCTTTAGTTAAAGAAGAAGTAAGTTGAGATATAACATCATTCAAAAAAATTCGGTCATAAATCAGTTGGGTATTCTCTTGGAAAAAAGCATCAAAATTATCAAGAGCACACGAATGAAGATCAGATAAGTGGGAGAATTGATTCAAGAGGCTTGCATGTTTGTCTTGATATTATGATGCATATGATTCATGGCGAAGTACCAACATTCTACATTTCCGGATGGATTCTATAAAGGGGAATGGGTTTTAATGGGTGTTTCAAACATATGAAGAATATAAGTAAACAAAAGGGGAAAATATGAAAATAATAACCATACCTTTCAATTCATCATTCCTTTTGCGAAGGATCGCAGTCAAGAGAATCGTTTTGAAGCTGATGATTCTCTTTACGAAGATTCTCACATTCTTCTCTTGAAGACTTCAAATATTGGCGAAGTAATTCAACTTCTCTTTCCAAGGATTGACGAGAAATTGAAATATCAGGATTGATGAAACTATTCAGTGCTTCACAAAACTCATACTGCGAACGAACATTAGTAGACTTCGCAGTACTATTCAAAACTTCAGATAACATTCAGAAAGTTGAATAAATTCCATCTCGAATTTCTTGAGGAAGAGGAGAAGAATTTGAAGGAATAAGAGCAAGTTGTAAATTGTCTGGGGCAACAACACTCAAAGGATTGGGAGTTAAGATAGGTTTTTCAAGAGAAGAGGTTGAAAAAGTATTTTGCGAAGGTTGATTCTGAAGAAGTGATGATAAATTGACATTAGTGGGAGACTGAAGACTGGGTAATGGAGTAGAGGCAGGAGTTTGCGAAGAAGTGCTTTCACGAGGAGGAGAGGGAAATTCCGTATCAACCTCATGAAGGAAATCATCAATTGAAATTATTGGGGTGGGTTTAATCACTCGAGATCTCTTATTGGGGTTTAATTTTTCGCCAACCTACGAATCAAAATGTAGATTAAAAAACTGAGGCAACAATATATTGTTTAAAGAAGAAGACAGAGTATTTTAACTACCTTTTGATTCTCGGATTTCCTTCTTCGAAGATTATGGCTTGGATTTCTGGTTGGAGGTTTCACTTGAGGAATAGTTTTGCTGAAACAAACCAAAATCAAACAATAAATTATACAGAAATCAAAGAGGAAATAAAGTGAAAGACGCGGAAGATAGAAGAAGAATTACCTCGGAGAACTCATGATGATATAAACAGGAAGAGAAAAATGATAATGGAGAGTACGATAAGAAGATAAAATTTCAGAAGTAAAAAGAGAAAGTAAGAAAAAGATAAGGAAGAGTATGTAAAAGAGTTTGTATAAGGGAATAGCTGGAAAAGTACGGTTACAAAAGACGTGTCCACATTCTAAAAGAATAAGTAACGGTTATGTTCTCACGATCATTTCTTCTTCGCAGAATTGACATGAGAAGAGGCAAGATGTAGGTACCGAATATCGCAAGATATTAGCTTACGAACATCGTAATAAATATAAGAGGAAAGAGTTACAAAATGATACGATGGTAGAAGAAGCACGGGGAAGTATGAAGATTTGCGAAGATAGAATAATCTTACGAAGATGTATTGCGATACTTCGCAATACATATATAGCTGTACAAATTTCACTATAAATAGGAGTTCAAATGTAAAATTCAGGAGGTTCTTTTAGTAAGTGTCAGAATATATCTTAGGAAAGAGAATAGAGAAAGTTGTAACTATTCTAGTTCCATTTAGATATCTTTATGTAATCAATTGAGAGAATTAATAAGAAAATTGTCATTCATCATCAAGAACTTCTTAAGTTTTACAAATTCTACTGAGGGTATAGTTGTAGATAATTCTGCAACTACATAATTGGCGCTAGAAACAGGGACTGTGGTATCTGAAATTTGAAGGAATTGTGGAAAATTTGAAGATCAAATGGAGTCAGTAGATGAAGATTGCAAAAGAGAAGAATGTAATATGATTACAAAGACAATGATTGATGAATTTCATAATAACATGAAGGGAAAGATATACAAGCGAGATTGTAGAGGAAGAAAGAAAATGGAGGTGGAGAAAATAACAACTTTGGAAGAATGGGAAAAACAGAAAATCACATTTTCAGTAGCAGAGATTCCAAATGAAGACTTGAACCAGACTTCACCATTGGTGGTCACAATTCCGATCATGCGAGAAGAGAAGAAAGCTATAGAAAAATGGAAATTAAACCGAATTTTGATCGATACAGGGAGTTCTGTTAATATCATATTCTATCATGCACTTAAGGGGATGGGAATTAAAGATGAAGAAATCACAAATTCAAAATGTCTTATTCATGGATTAGGAAAATCTACAACAAAATCTAAAGGGGAAATAGCGCTGCGAATATTGCTAGGAGAAATCGAAACACATATAGTCTTATGTGTGATAGATATGGAATCTCCATATAATATGCTGATAGGAAGGCCGTGGATTCATGCGATCAAAGCTGTTACTTCAACATTACATCAGAAAATCAAATTTCCCACGCCAAATGGAATACAGGAATTAAAAGGATATCTTGATAGTGCAAAATTTTGTTATCAGATTGAAGTAAAACAGTGTGGAGGGAGAGCAAGAAAGAAACAGTTTTCGTAGAAAACTTGTGAAGGAGGCAAAAAAGGAAGAAGAATTCAGAGTGTATACAATAAGGGCAAAGGAAGGGAGAGGAATACTAAGTGAGATTCCAGAAAAAGAAGGGGAACCAGTGAAAATAATCAAAGAACCAACACCTATGGGGGAGAAAAGTCCTAGCTATGTTGCAGTTGAACCAACCAAAGAAGTAAATATTGGAAGTAAAGAGGAGCCTTTATTCTTGCGAATTGGAACTAAGATGGATGAAGAAGAAGAAAAGAGAACTATTGATCTCTTGCGAGAATATAAAGATATATTCGCAGGAAGTGTAGATGAGATACCATGAATTGATCCATCAGTGGCGTGTCATAGATTGAACATAGATAAAAATATAAGACCATTCAAACAGAGAATAAGGAAGATCTCACAAAGTTATCATGCACAGATAGGAGAAGAATTACAAAAGATGTTGGATGCAAGAATCATAAGGGAAGCGAAATACCCAGAATGGATTGCGAATATGGTCATTGTTCCGAAAAAGAATAAAGGGATAAGAATTTGTATAGATTTCACGGATCTAAACAAAGCTTGTCCCAAAGACAGTTTCCCATTACCAGATATACCACAAATGGTGGAATCAGCTGCAGGACATGATAGAGTCACTTCACTTGATGGATATAAAGGGTATAATCAAATATCACTGGCAGAAGAAGATCAGGAACATACTGCCTTTTTTGCTCCAAGAGGTTTATATTGTTATGTGAAGATGCCATTTGGTTTGCGAAATGCGGGTGCTACATATCAACGAATGGTTGAAAAGGTGTTCGCAAAGTGGATACATAAAACTTTGGAAGTATATGTAGATGATATGTTGATAAAAAGCAAAGAAGCCAAAGATCATGTGCAAGATTTGAAGGAAATATTTGAACAAATGAGAAAGTTCAACATCAAATTAAATCCTGAAAAATGTATAATTGGAGTTGCGTCTGGGAAATTCTTGGGATATATAGTATCAAAGGAGGGAATACAAGTTGATCCAGAAAAAATACAAGCAGTTCGTGACATGCCAACACCTGCAACGGTAAAGTAAGTACAAAAGCTAAACAGGCTCTTGGCTTCACTTGGAAGATTTATTTCGCGAATGTCAGATAAGTGCAAACATTTTTTCAACATACTTAAGAAGGGAGAAAAATTCAAGTGGACTGATGAATGTGAAAAATCTTTTCAAGGAATCAAAGAATATCTCACAAATACATCCATATTACAGAAACCAGAGAAAGACGAAGAATTATTGGTATACCTCGCAACAACTCCATACGCTCTAAGCGCAGTTCTGTTGCGAACAGACACTAGTGGAAAATGGAAGTTAAACCACTGCCAAGACAAGAGGTATTATCATCAAAAACGACTGTTTTTATCAGTTGGAATCTGGGAGTGGTTTTTTCCAAAACGATCAAGCTTTCTCACGTATAATCTTTAAAAATACGACTTTCTCCGATACCAATTGATATTACTAACATTCACAGTTGTTTATAAAGTTTTAAATTGGAAAATATAAAAGTTAATCGCCAGTTTTGAGAAGTGGTTTATATGGGCTGAATACTTTTTAAAAATCTGATTCATCTGAATCCCAGTCTGACTAGTTTTTCATCTGACTGGCCTGAAATTTGAAATTCATTAAAATTTAGAAAATCTGATTCACAACTTATTTCTGACTGGCATAAAATTTGAAATTCACAAAACTGAACTTTAATAGATGCTCATTTGATAACAAAACATTCACCATTCAATCCAAATTCAAAATTTGTTTACAATAGTAAATCGATTACATTAATCTGCAAAAAAAAAAAGAAGCAATTAACAACAAAAAATGACAGGGAATCTACTCCACACCATCAACTTTTCGGATGTAAAATATCCTGTCACCAACTCATGAAGAACTTGAAATCTTGATACAAAACATACACTGTGAACTGGTAGAGGTATTGGGAGAAAATCCAGAAACTTCACCAATTGAGATCCTTACCCAGTAGACTTACCCATCTTCTTGAATTTTCAAGAAAAATCAAACACACCAATTGAAAGGTAATATTATCATTAACACAGACGAAGGGAGTGAAAGTGACCTCTACACCCACTTCAAAAAACCTATAAACTATAGCGAAATTAGTGCAAGAGTAAGCAAAATTTGTACTCTAATATAATTAGTGCAAGAGTAAGCAAAATTAGTACTCTAATATAAACTATTTACCTCTGCTGGTAAATAGTAAGCAAAATTAAATGTATATTTTTGCAAGAGTGGTACTTTAATATAATGCACATCAGTGCTATAGTGTATGAACGTGGAGATATTTATATGTTAAAATGAAATGCAAGGCTTCTTCAGATCTACATTATATAAGTTCAAGACATGTAGAACCTATATATTTACACTCTCTATATAGGTTCGAGAGATGTCGAACCTGTTCATATGAAATCTAGTTCGTCCGAGATGGTCATAGAGCTCGCCACCAAAACAGCTGCAAAGTCAAAACGACCATACAGAAGCATAAATGAAACATGGTGAGCTACTCCATGTCAGACCATTTCCTTTAACAAGGTACATCTGCCACTGAAAAAACAAAAGCCCCAAATTAAAAAGATGCTGAATTATTATAGGAAATCTAACTGGATAAAGAAATAATTAGTGTGCGAGCCGGATATTGGTGGTTCTCGATAACTGCTTCCAATTTATAGAATTAAGTTACATTTTTTCCACAAATCATATATTTTATTCATGTATAATCCTGAAAGCTAGAGAGTACATCCAATTTGAGAAAGTGGAGACAGAAAGAACCTCTTCTGTTTTTTCATGTATGCAGTAGGCCTTGGAACGGGGAACTACAATCCAGTGCATACTTAGCTTAAAAACACCAGGTGGTAGAGCAGATATTCCAACCTCTAACATGTCGGGATTACCACCAGGCCAAGCACCAGCGCAATAGGTAAACAATTGCAAAAGACATGTGGCTCATGAAAAGTTACCCAGTAGTCAACCACCTCCGATACACGTCCACAACAAGTCTGCACAAAGTAAAGAAATTTACGGTAACTGGAAAATATCCAGCAGTTGTAGACGACAACAAACACACATTTAGCAGTTTACCAGACGTCATTAGGCTTGGTAAAATTAAAAAAATTAAACAAGAAGTCAGACAAAATCATAAATCCCCAATATTGACACTAGGGTGCCAACCGAAACAGTTGGAACGGGAGTGACTCTAGGCTTAAAATGAGACTGTACAAAGACCTACAGGTCAAGGGAGTATAAATGCGAGTTCCCTATGCACTGGCTGAGTCATAATGGCCCTCATACAGATATGTTTTCATACAAAATCTAAACATATTTCAATATATTTAAGGGTGTCATGCTTTAGTGTACAAAGACCCAAAAGCAACTAACCTTGTGAAATCCATGAAATAATCGATAGTTTTCTTCAGTTTCCAGCCCAAGCCGGAAGAGAATGATGGAATAGAGTCAGCACTACCTTCATTCCATATAAGCGAACCTTTGGATGGTCCATTTATATCAAACTAAGGATGCATAATCTACCTGTAATACCCAAAATAAATACATAAAAGTCAAATTTCAATGATACAGGTGCAAGGCACGATGCTATTAATCCAAACTTAAATTTCAATGATACAGGTGCAAGGCATGTTCATAAAAGTGATATTCAAATTTGACTAAAAGTGTTGTTCAAATTACCTCAGTGGCATGTTCAAATTGACACCTTGCCTCCAAATATTTGGGGTTCACATGTATACCATGCACTGTACGAGGAGACATGGATCCTGAAGAAGTCAGCACAAGCGAGCCAGATGGTTGATGGTTTGTAGGGGTTGACAGTTGTAGTTCTGCCCCAATTCTCCGAAGCACTGGAGGAGGGAATTCTGCAGACCAAGTGCCGAAGAGATGGCGCATGGCAGGATGATTCTTAGGGTGGACTTGGTTGTATGCCGCGAAAAACACCTAGAACAATCACAACCTCATAACAGTAAACATATCAGGAAACTAAAGATATTTGGTCCAAACTTCTCTTAGCAATTTCATCATACACTTCCTGTAATCTAATTTCAGTTGATCCTTGTTGAAAATAGCCAGCTTCAGGAGAAATATTTTACAATAGCATTCATACGATTATGTCGATGTCTTATATACAAAGTTTAATGGTTAAGCAAGAAACTTCATATTGTATTCCTTAATACTATGTCTATCTAGAGTGTTCATGCTTCGCAGTTTTATGTTTTCATTATGCACGACTTGAAAGATATGTTAGGGAATGAAACAGTTCAAGTCAAATATCACCAACCTCAAGTAGAAGGATGATGTTGTAGTTGTAGATTCCCACTTCTTCACTTCTTCAAGTCTTCGCAATACTTGTAATGTCTCACCCTAATACTTTCAAGCTAACATATACGAAGTTGACTCTAGTACATTTAAATCAAACGACTCTTAAATGAGTTTTGCTTCACTAAAATATGACAACCAAACTTGACATACCAATGCTTGGTGGGTTCAACCGAGGAATGCTCTAACAATCTCCCCCTTTGTCAATTTTAGTGACAAAACTCTTACAATCATCTAGATAAACAAATTACAAGAATTCATTACACATACGCTTGATTCCCGAATCCACATCACATAACCTGCATTCATTCAATCATCAAAAATGCAGCAGCTGCACTATAATAACAAAGCTTATACTCCCCCTAAAGGTGAGCTAGGTAGATATTCAATCCGCACATCTTTGTTATCCCAATCATATGATACGTTACTCCCCCTTAGTCTATGCTTTTCCTCATTCCTTAAATAAACGTTCAAGCACCATTGTCCTCTTCCCTAGTGACACCAATCAACCATAAATTGATACCATCATCACTTGTTTACTCCATATATTTCTCCCCTTTTTTGTCACAAAAATGACAAAGAAGCGAACAAATAAAGGACAACACGAAAAGGATCCTACAAATCTCAAAATAGACTTGCAACCTGTTTAGTCAAGCACGAGGGTTTTACACACCATTTTTGATAACCAATATCAAAATCGAAACTACAAGTAATTATGTTTTGATATGTTATCATGGAAATAATTGCCCGAAGAAATTTTCCCAACTAGTTTAGCAAACCAAAAATCAACTAAGCAACTTAGTTCCTTTGCTAAACTGATTGTATAAATACAAACGCTTTGCACCGAAATTTCGTAAGCTTAAAAAATTAATACTACTCAATAAAGCAAAATAACAATTTTTTTACTTAATTGAAAGCAATTGAATTAACATAGACATTAGAGCACCGCAATTGCACCAAATTTTGTAAGCCTAAACTATTGATATCACACAACAAAGTAAGATAACAAAAGTTTTACTTAACCAGAAACAATTGAATCACACACACATCCATACATACATAATGGAATAAACACATCAATTGTACCAACAATTTATTTTAAGCAAAAGAAATATATATATCAAATAAAAATAGGCTTTTCTTAAAACAGGAAAATAATTAACTAACAAGATTGTTACCTCAATTTCGCATCCAACTTCTCCAAATATGATTCCATCGCTTTCTTCTTCTGGTATAATTGATATCGAAATACCATCATGTTGTCATTCTCATGCCAAAAACATAAGAATAACAACAACCAACCTTTACCAGAGAAAGGTTGAAAATCGGTTTTAACAATTGCAAGCAAAAGTTGAAAACCGTCGAAACACATATGCTTTTATGCTAAACCAAAACCGATTCAACATATTGTGACTTTTTCACATATTGTTTCTACAGGAATCCCTTATGATCCTTTGATAAAGCCTACTAACTTAGGCTAGAACTTAATCCTGCTAAATCAAAAAGTCACCCAAACCATAAGGGTTCACATGAAATTATGAGATCGAATATCAAGGTAATAAAACCGAAATCAAACATCTCATACACATACATAGCAAATAAATAAATCACTAAAGTACCGACTATGTAAATCAAAAACTATCACAAGAAAAATTATAAATCAAATAACTTTATTCATAATAGTTTTATTCAATAGACTTATACAATCAATGAAAGCGATCAAAAATTGATGTCTATTTTTCTAGATTAAGTATTCTAAATTTATTCATCCTTATTATCTTCTGTTTCCATGATTTCATCAAGGTTATCTTCATACATTTCAAGATTGTTAGAAAGAGTACCAATCTTTCGAAGATCATGAAAATCTCTAAACAATGCCCAACAGACAACATGACATATAATTTTTTTCGAGTATCAGCAAATAATTTCTTTAGAAGTTCCTTTCTTCCTATTAGTTCAAGAACTCCTTCACATAGGCTTGTAGATCTTATCTCAGAGAGAGATGTCATGATCTGATATGAACATAAATCAGAGCAGATTTCAAATCTTCCTTTATTAGAGGAAGCTAAAACACTTTCCACTTCCTGGATACAATATTCTCCTACAAATTCACTGTATAGTCTTGTATTTTCAGTAAAACGAATTACATGAATCTTCCTTGTCAAAAGATCATGAAATCTACAGGAGTATATCAAATTTGATATAGCAATCTTTAGGTCATTCATTGTAAACATTCATGAAGAAATCGAATAAGAATTCGGTTTTAAGAAACTTTTAATTACTTATAAAAGGAAACCCTTTTATACCGAGAATTTTTGAAATCTTTTTCAACAAGAAATATCAGAAATTTCTCATTTTTAAATAAATTTTTATAACACATCCGTGCTTGGGAACAGAGAAATTTGTCTTTATGCAACAATGTATTATTTTGACTGTTCATTCTGTCCCAAATTCTTAAGAATGATAGATCATCATAATCAAGGAGTGGTTCAGAGATGTTTCCTTTTAAAGGAATAGAGACAAAACTTGTCTGCTTAAAGTTACTTTTCTTACACCCCTTTTTGAGACTTTTTGGTGTAAACTGAGTAGACCAAGGATTGGCAAGATAGTCTTTTTCTTTGCTTGTCAAGGCATACGGAACAAAGGTCATTCTTCTTAATTCCTTTGTAAAAAAATTGAGAGCCTTCTGCATTTTACGAATCTTGCACCCTTTCTGTATATGATTTTTACTGCCACAAGAATAACAATATTTGGTATAAGACTTATGATGTAGATTGTTACCTGTTTGTGTACGATTGTAGAATGCCCCTTCTTGTTTTCCTACTCTTTGAGATTTCAACTTCTTCCTTTCTTTATGATCTTTATTCTTCGGTTGCGAATGATCATTACCTGTTTGTTTGTCCTTAGAATCTCCTATATTATGTTGAGTATCTTCCTTTAGAGAATCATGTGTTAGAGTACACTCGGATTTGACAAACTTCACTTCATTTTTAGGAACTGTAGTGCTATCACCTTCGTATCCTAAACCACGTGTGTCTCTGTGACTTCTTCCTATCTCCATTGCCTTTTTAACATGGAGACATCCTCTTTTAATGAAATATTTTCATCAAGAGTAGAGTTGAGAGTTTCCTCTAAATACTTTATTTTGGAAAGAAAACCTTCTTCCTTTTCTTTGTAGAGCTCCTGTAGAGAGTTCAAATTTGCTTTAGAGTGACCAAGCTCTTTTGCTAAGAGACAGATCTTTTCTTGAGTTTTCTCCATATCAATTTTACAAGTTTCAACATGATTACGTTCAGTATTCATTCTCTTCTCATGATCACTCACTTTTTGTGTGACTTATTCTTTTAGAAGCTCATTCTCCTTAGAGATAATTTCAACCTTTAAGGTTAGCTCTTGTTATCTCTAAAGTGTGGAGAGAAATTCTTCAGAGATATACAGAAATTGTTTGCTAAATTCCTTTATTTCAGAAGTTTTCACACTTGATCTTTCATTCGAAATCTCAATCATGGATTTCAGAAATGTCTCGTTCGAGAACTCATCAATTGAGCAGTCTGAAGAGTATTCTTCTTTTGAGCATATGCATTGAAATTTGTTAATTGAGCCTTTCTTAATCCTTCGCTCTCGTTTGACTTTACTTTGGCCCATATCTTATATGATGGATCACACCAAACATAGATTGTTAGATCTTTGCGTGTTTGCCTGCTCTGATACCAATTGAAAAGGCGAGGGTACCCCAAATATACCTCAAGCTATAACTTTTCCTTCCTATAAGTCCTTTCCCCGAAACTGATTGTCTATGGACTGAGTCGAGACAATACAACAAATTGGTTCACACTTTGTGTGATCGTCTATGGATACGAGATCGAGATAATACAACAACAAAGTGTGTTTACTTGATACAAAGGTTCGGACTTAACCAAATTCAATAGGATTCACGTATCAAGTAAATAGGAATTAACGTTTGTGCAATTTACTTTAATTATAATAAAACAATTATAATGCAAAAATATAAAGTAAATGACACATCAAGATTTTGTTAACGAGGAAACCGCAAATGCATAAAAGCCCCGGGACCTAGTCCAGAATTGAATACTCTCAGGATTAAGCCGCTATACAAAATAAGACAACTTTGTATAGTTGAGACCAAGAAACTAAACCTATAGTTCAACTAGTTCCGTCTGTATTCCCACGCCTCCAACCTGTAAAAAAGTCACGTGCATGGACCAATTCCTTTGGTTCGTATTCTAAACAGTAAAGGAACAACAAATCTGTTTGGTATCAACTCTCTTAAACCAAGTGATATGAGTTGCGCATAAACTCCTTTGCTAGGTTCCAAGATCTATCTTATGTTCAATCACCCAAATGTAATCGTTACGATTAAGCCAACAACACTCTTCAACCAAGTGATATGTGTTGATGCTGAAAAAGCGGGGGTATAACAACCTCACCCAATATTTCGATTAGCAATCTGTATGGACAACTCTGAATTGTTTTCTAGAGAATCAACTAGACTCAATCAATAGAAAATACTCAAGGAGTTATCATCTCAATCTCTCAATTTGATTCACTCAAGCAAATGTGATTCGCGAGTCTAATCAAACAGAGATAACTTGGATGGTACCAAAGACCAATATCCAAGTTTCAATCAATTTAAATCAACAACCAATAAGGTCGGATATTCTAATTGATTGATCAACGCACAACCTGTATTATTTCAATTATATAACAAAATATAATGCGGAATAGAAATAACACAGACACCAGAATTTTGTTAACGAGGAAACCGCAAATGCAGAAAACCCCCGGGACCTAGTCCAGATTAAACATACACTGTATTAAGCCGCTACAGACTCTATCCTACTCCAAATTAACTTCGGTCTGGACTGTAGTTGAACCCCAATAAATCTCACACTGATCCAAGGTACAATTATGATCCTACGCCTCTGATCCCAGCAGGATACTGCGCACTTGATTCCCTTAGCTGATCTCACCTACAACCAAGAGTTGCTACGACCCAAAGTCAAAGACTTTAGCAAACAAATCAGTCTCACACAGAAAAGTCTACAAGATAGATAAATTCGTCTCCCATGAATAAACCTATGATTTTTGTTCCGTCTTTTGATAAATCAAGGTAAACAGGAACTAATCAATAAAACCAGACTTATATTCCCAAAGAACAACTCAGTTTTATGAATCACCTCACAATAGTCTTAACCGACGCAGTGAAAAAAGATATTGTGGAGTTACAAACAATGAGACGAAGATGTTTGTAACTTCTTTTATATCCTGACTATTGGAGATAGAATCTCAAGCCAATTATTACAACTATACTCGTACGATATAAACAACAATATCAAATCACACAACTACAAGAAAAGTAGTATCGGTATGGCTTCACAATCCCAATGAAGTCTTTAAGTCGTTAACCTGGTTTTAGAAGAAGAAAACCAAAAGTTAAAGGAGAATCGACTCTAGCTTAGCAAACTAGTATCACACAGAATGTGTGGGGATTAGGTTTCCCAGTTGCTTGAGTTCTCCCTTATATAGTCTTTCAAATCAGGGTTTGCAATCAATGTTAGCTTAGTAACAAAGCATTCAATATTCACCGTTAGATGAAAACCCGATTAAATACAAGCTAATATCTCTCAACTGTTAGATCAAAAACTTAGCTTGCCATACACACATGTACTTGACGATTTTGGGTTTGTGTAACCGTACCCAAACGTATACAATAGTTGGTTCAATATTAGTCAACCAAATGGTTAGCCAAATGATAACTTTCATATCAACCATATTCTTCTTCACCATAACTAGTCCAAATGACTTAAATGAACTAGTTATAGAGTTGTTCAATTGCTATGAGATCTCATGTCCTACACAAGACACAATTGAATCAAAAACGATGTGATTCACTCGAATCGATTCATGAACTATAAAACCACGGTTTGCAAAAGCATTTCGTAGATAATTAAGATAAGTTCACGAGCATCGTTCTCAGACATAACCTTATTGCGTTCGCGGACTCAAGTTAACCGGTTGGTGTTCACAAACTCCAGCAAAAATTCTCGGGTTCGAGAACCTCCGTCAGTTCGCGGACTGAAACTGAGGTTTAACTCCAGCAGAAATTCTCGGGTTCGAGAACTACGCCAGTTCGCGGACTGAGTTTCCAGCTCACGTTCTGGTTTCACTTGATCAACAAAGTTTGCAAACTTCGGTTCAAGTGCTAAGGACTTATACATATATGTGTTTCCACAACAATGTTTATATCCCCCAATGGTTGTATAGTCTCTAATCTCATTTCAATCATTGAAACATTCTCAGAGGACGTCATATAGTGTGTTATTCATAAACTAGTTTTCGTCAGAGCAATTTTCAAGATAGAAGATAGAGTAGATAGACTTTTGACTGATAGATAAGTTCAAGTCTCCACAAATTGCATAAGGGAACAACAAGAGCGACCTTAATTTTAAGAGAAAAGAAGGATTTCTTTAGACTCAACAAATTGCATACAAGTATGAATTTGGAATCCAACAAGAAATATTCAATCAAACTAACCCAAGCGAACCAAGATTAATTTAACCAAATATGCTCAACATAAGAAAACTTATGGAGACTTAATAACTTCGATTAGATTATTCACAAGAAAACCCATAAGTAATCTAACCGGATACACAATTAACTAATCACAAGAGTAATCAATTTAATTGGCCATACTCGACATAAGAGAAATCTATGGAGTGCTAAATAATCACACAAGGTGATTGATTTAGTTTATCTGGGCTCAACATAAAAGCAATGGAACCCCGACTAAGATTATCATAAGATATGACAACCTTAACAGTACATGTACTCAACATAAGAAAACTTATGGAATACAAACTAAATAACCACACAAGTTGATTAATTTAGTTCCTAATGCTCAATATATTGCATCTCGTGGAACAACCAACCATGCCAATCAAGAAATCGACTTAGTCGTATCGTGCTCAACATAAGATACATAATGGAGCCTTCACGGTAATACATAACAAAATGGATCAATAAGGATCTATACCGTGTATAACACAAGGATTCATTTTATGTTTCCATCACCATTTGCACAATGACACACAATAAACATAATCCTTGAATCACAAAAGATTTTAACCTATCTTACATCAACAATTGACAATATAGGCTTAACTTTTGTGTTTGTCAAAAGTCTATTCATCCTTTTATCAATATTTGCATATCAATTCACGAACGACTTTACTTTTGACAAACTATGGGACAATCAAGTTCACGGACGTAAACACACATATCCCATCAACATATTGCTATATATAAAACCATAAAGATTAATACTGCAACCATCATCTTCCAAACAAGTTTAGAATTTAAACCAATAAATCGAAAAACATTGCAAGATGAAAAGGTTGGACATAGCTATGTGAAATCACAATAATTGCTATTCCAAACTCTAGTAATCCTTCTCAAAAACAAGAATAAATTCTCATAGGAAGTTTCCTAGGCATCAAGACAAACTTGTAATGCACATATAAGATGATTTGTCCTCACAGGTTAGAATCAATTTTTTTCGCATGGATTTACACCAATAATAGCTACCAAAGGCGTATAAAAATATATTCCAACAACATTCTTGTAAAAGCTACAAATTATCTTAGAAGAGTAGTACTCCAAGAATTCAAGTGCCCAAGTTCAAGAAAAGTGGAACAAGTTCAACGAAACGGAGCAAAATACTCAAAAATAAGAGACAGGACAAATACCAATCTTAACTCATCCAAATTCAATTTTTCTTATCTCCATTTTGAATAGAATTCGAAGAGAAAGAGAGTGCAAAAATAATGAGTTCATTCCGAGTTCGGACGAAGAAGTTACGGCCAAAACAAGTCGACCAAATATCGACGTTTACAGGTAAGTCCGCGAACTTACGGGTTCGCACACAAATTTTCAAGTCTTGGAGCAGTATGCAGACGGAGTTTGCGAACTTAAACCCCTGGATTTTGGTTTTAAATGATGTTATGCATACTTTGTATGTATACCATGGAGTCCAAACATCCCGAACTAATGTTTTCAGACCTAAACATTTAAGAACCTTAAACACATATCAAGTTAGGTAGAAATGAACGATAATCAAGGTACATGGATCATTATAAGTACTCTAAGCAAATAAAAACACAATATTTCTCAATTTTATATGCATACCTTTTTAGAAGAATCCAATCGAATTCTACAGCCTTACCGAAACATAATCTGTGTGCCCCAATTCTCGTGCTTCCCTCACCGTATACATAGCAGGGGCATTCCTTGGTGAGGATGCACTTACAACACAATCAAGTTGTGTTGGGGTGAGCAATGTCTTGCTCGCCATAAGTGACCTTTGGATTATCATGAAATAGATCGCTTTTAGAACCTTTCACATCCAATTCCATTTTCCTAAAAAAATTGTTAAGTTCCAACATCATGGATACTGCCTTCTCCATAGTCATGGAATTTTATGGAAGATCATTCCTTTTCACACTCAAAGCATCATTGAATTTCTTTGGTACCCACTTTTGAGTGCGTTTAGGAACAACCAGAACCTTATTCCTTTTACTCTCTTCAAGATTTCTTGGAATAGAATTGGATTGACTATTCTTTTGCAAGTTAGTCTTTCACCAATTGGGAACATCGGATCTTGTCTTTGTCTTTACGAAGTTATCCTTTTGATAGCCATTACGATTGTGAAAAGGCTTCGTATGACATTTATAGGCAAATCTAGGCTTATCACAACAATGATTCCTTTGCCTAAAGGTTGGAAAGTTACAACCTGTAATGTTAAGGGGATTAGCCATAGTATATGATCTTGGTTTCACAACTTCATGTGATGCCCAAATAAGAACATCATGAAGTTTGTCATTCCTTATACAGAAACGACATCTCCTTTCCAGGTGACCTTTATTTCCGCAATAGTGGAAAACATAAGGAATGTTCTTACCTCGATCCGTATGTGCTGACTTTAGAGGTTGATATACTTTTATCTTTCGAACCTTAACTGTCAGTGAAGGTATTTCACTTTTGCCATCAGTGGAGACCTTTTGTTGAGAAGAATCACTAGCCTTGAAAATTTGTATCTCTTTGCTAATACTTGGAGCATCTATTCCCTTATAGCCCAATCCTCGTGTATCACGATGATTTTTACTTGCTCCTAGCATAGTGGTTAATTTGCTTGAACTAGTATTGAACTTTTTCAAGTCATCTTCTAACATCTTGATTTTATCAAGAGCAACAACTAAATCAGCCTCAAGGCGTTTTTCTCAAGAGAGAAAAGCGCTTTCTCTGTCATCAAAACTTGATTGCTGTGAGTTAACCCTTCCTTCAGTTTCTGCAAGTTTTTCTTCCAACAAGAAGTATTTTTGATATACACGATCACATTCAAGTGACTTTCTACTCAGGTTTTCCTCGGTATATTTGAGGACCGATTCGCAAAAGCGATTCTGACCATAAAGACTTCCGTAAATCATTTTCAATTTCTTGTTTTCTCGACAGAGAGGAGTCAGAAGAGGTGTGACATGAGAACTTGTAATCTTCTTCATTTTCAACGAATCCAGAAACTTAACATACTCCGAGACTTCCTCATCAATATCTCTATAAATATCTGAATCACCTTCATCAGAAAGTTCATCTAACTGTTCTTCTAGGAGCGTTTCCCAAAATCAACAGTTTTTACATCAATAGAATGTTTAGATATTGACTTAGATGTAACATTTATCTCAGGTGAATCCAAGCTTTCAGAATTATCTGTTAATTTCTGAACTTGTACGTTATTACAGATAGACACTTCTATAATCAGATTGCTACAAACACAAACTTATAAGGTCTTTAACGTGTTTTCCTGCTCTGATACCAATTGAAAAAGCGGGGGTCTAACAACCTCACCCAGTATTTCGATTAGAAATCTGTATGGACAACTCCGAGTTGTTTTCTAGAGAATCAACTAGACTCAATTAATAGAAAATACTCAAGGAGTTATTATCTCAATCTCTCAATTTGATTCACTCAAGCAAATGTGATTCGCGAGTCTAATCAAAGAGATATAACTTGGATGGTACCAAAGACCAATATCCAAGTGTCAATCAATTTAAATCAACAACCAATAAGGTCGGATATTCTAATTGATTGATCAACGCACAACCTGTATTATTTCAATTATATAACAAAATCTAATGCGGAATAGAAATAACACATACACCAGAATTTTGTTAACGAGGAAACCGCAAATGCAGAAAAACCCCGGGACCTAGTCCAGAATAAACATACACTGTATTAAGCCGCTACAGACTCTAGCCTACTCCAAATTAACTTCGGATTGGACTGTAGTTTAACCCCAATCAATCTCACACTGATCCAAGGTACAGTTATGCTCCTACGCCTCTGATCCCAATAGGATACTACGCACTTGATTCCCTTAGCTGATCTCACCCATTACCAAGAGTTACTACGACCCAAAGTCGAAGACTTTAGCAATCAAATCTGTCTCACACAGAAAAGTTTACAAGATAGATAAATTCGTCTCCCACGAATAAACCAATATGTTTTGTTCCGTCTTTTGATAAATCAAGGTGAACATCAACCAATCAATAAAACCAGACTTATATTCCAGAAAAACAACTCAGTTTTACCAATCACCTCACAATAGTCTTAATCGACGCAGCGAAAAAAGATATTATGGAGTTACAAACAAGGAGACGAAGATGTTTGTAACTTCTTTTATATCTTGCCTATCGAAGATACAAATCTCAAGCCAATTATTACAATTGTACTCGTATGATAGAAACAATAAGATTAGATCACACAACTACAAGAAAAGTAGTATCGGCCTGGCTTCACAATCCCAATGAAGTCTTTAAGTCGTTAACCTAGTTTTAGAAGAAGAAAACCAAAGGTTAAAGGAGAATTGACTCTAGATTATCAAACTAGTATCACACAGAATGTGTGGGGATTAGGTTTCCTAGTTGCTAGAGTTCTCCCTTATATAGTCTTTCAAATCAGGGTTTGCAATCAATGTTAGCTTAGTAACAAAGCATTCAATATTCACTGTTATATGAAAACCTGATTAAATACAAGCTAATATCTCTCAACCGTTAGATCGAAAACTTAGCTTGCCATACATACATGTACTTGACGATTTTGGGTTTGTGTAACCGTACCCAAACGTGTACAATGGCTGGTTCAATATTAGTCAACCAAATGGTTAGCCAAATGATAACTTTCATATCAACCATATTCTTCTTCACCATAACTAGTCCAAATGACTCAAATGAACTAGTTAGAGAGTTGTTCAATTGATATGAGATATTATGTACTACATAAGACACAATTGAATCAAAAATGATGTGATTCACTCGAATCGATTCATGAACTATAAAGCCACGGTTTGCGAAAGCATTCCTTAGATATTTAAGATAAGTTCACGAGCATCGTTTTCAGACATAACCTTCTTGATTTCGCGAACTGAGTTCACGGACTCAAGTTAACCGGTTGGAGTTCACAAACTCCAGCAGAAATTCTCGGGTTCGAGAACCTCCTTCAGTTCGCGGACTGAAACTGAGCTTCAACTCCAGCAGAAATTCTCGGGTTCGAGAACTACGCAAGTTCGCGGACTGAGTTTCCATCTCACGTTTTGGTTTCACTTGATCAACAAAGTTCGCAAACTTCGGTTCAAGTGCTAAGGACTTATACATATATGTGTTGCCACAACAATGTTTATATCCCCCAACGGTTATATAGTCTTAACTCTCATTTCAATCATTGAAACATTCTCAGAGGACGTCATATAGTTGTTATTCATAAACTAGTTTTCGTCAGAGCAATTTTCAAAGTGATTGAAACATAACATGACTTTCGTCACTAGGAAAAGATGAACTTATCTAAAGAGAAAGATTTACCAACACGCATTTCGAGAAATAGATAAGCGAGATATACTCAGCTCGAAATGTCACATGTGTATATCTTTAGTGTATATAGTAAAACGACTTTTGTCTCAGGATAGGAGATAGAGTAGATAGACTTTTGAGTGATAGATAAGTTCAAGTCTCCACATACCTTTTTTTTATGAAGATCCATTGGTTCCTTGAGTAGTCCTTCGTCTTGAATGATGATTTGCATGGAGTTCTTGAGCTCAACTACACTTTCTATCCTAGTACGAGACCTTAGCTATAGTAGACTAGAAATCAAGACTTTATAGTTTTGATCACTAACATTGACAAACATGATTGAGATAGCAACGCATGCGAGTTTGACTGAGCAATGCTTTAACAGATGCCGATCTTCCTCAATTAATCAATCCAATCTACTAAAAGGATAAACCGATTATTAATTGGATCCTCTTTTTCCCAAACAAGTATTGTGCACACCAAAGATTGTAAAAGCCAAGTTAGAAATCTTCAATTTGTCTTCAAATCTTCTTAGATCTTCAATAAACAAATGCACACAATCACTTGAATCTCCTGTGATCAATCACACACATAACTAAGTCTATTAACAATGGATTATCACAAGATCGTCTTTAGATCTAACAACAATCTAAAGATCCATGTCGAAAACTTGAACTAGTTTGAGTGAATCTTATATCAGAAGAGAGGATTCTCAAGCATAAACAAACTAGGTGCAATCAAAGTTTTACCACCATTAGTCAATCAAATCAATACGAAAACTAAAGATAAACCGCAATATCTACTTTCCCACCAACGGGTCGCGCTAGAGCTTCTCAATCCAAAAGAAAAGTTTAAATTGACGTAAGAGATTTCACCTAATTATATTTCTCTCCTCTCCGATAGGCGGCTTCACCAGTAATAAAGACAAAAGAGTAAGTCTAGGTTACGCAGGATTAGTTTGCTAGAAATGCAAACTCAAAGTATTTATAGACAAGGAAGTTTGGACACCAAGGAATTTCCAAAACCGAAAATATTCTCAAGATATTTTTCATTACTACATCAAATTCGGTTTTCATAATTCCTGTGAATGCACTGTCCAAAAATACGATCGAAATATCATTGGAAAATCTTTAACTAGTTAATGCACATTACTAATTCTTATTTTCCATATATAATTAAAAACCCTTAATTAAAAAGATTCTTAACTTATTTAAATTTGATCCTGGGATTTACTTCCTTCTTAGCCGTTAAGGAATATCTTTAAACAATATAGAATAAGCATTAATGCACCATGTTCAAAGTGTGTTGACATCTTACTCTTGCAAGTCCTTTTTCATACTTGCTCACTTGAAACTGATTTACCACACTTCCAAACAAGTTTAGAATTGGTTCATCTGACTTTCAAGAACTATGTGATTGATCAAGTAACACTCAATCAAAAACCATGGGATTACGGTTTTACCAAAACAAGTTTCGGTTCTACCTCCATGTGAGTATTGTGCATAGTCACACTAGCTTACCAAAGATACGACTGACTAGGTACTATGATCGGTTCCCCACATATATTTGGTATCTAACTTGTATGCACTGTACATGTCCATAGGATTGGTTCTCCCTTCCCAAAAACGTGTTGCACATGTTCATAGGATCGGTTCCCCCTTCTTCCATAAACCTTGATGCACCTCATATAAGGATCGGTTCCCCTTGTGATGCACTGCACCTCTTACTAGGATCGGTTCCCCTCTTCCCAGCAATAAGTTCAGACATACACAACCCGATCATACCCCATGTGATTACTTAAGATCGGTTTCACTAATAAAAGTCATACCAATACATAAGTTAGGCCTCATGTGAATAGTTTTGCCAAGAACACAAACAAGTGGTGAGCGGTTATACTAATCACACATATTGGTCGTTCATAAGATATGCAATGAAGAACATCCCCAATAATGCCTGGCGATTTCCTTTTCGGTTCACAACACATATCATGAACTTACATCCTTAGAACACATGTAAATATTGTTCCATAGGATGAAATCCTCACCTCATACCCATACATAATCATAATAGCATTCATACGATTATGTCGATGTCTTATATACAAAGTTTAATGGTTAAGCAAGAAACTTCATATTGTATTCCTTAATACTATGTGTATCTAGAGTGTTCATGCTTCGCAGTTTTATGTTTTCAATAAGCACGACTTGAAAGATACGTTAGGGAATGAAACAGTTCAAGTCAAATATCACTAACCTCAAGTGGAAGGATGATGTTGTCGTTGTAGCTCCGCACTTCTTCACTTCTTCAAGTCTTCGCAATACTTGTAATGTACCCTAATACTTTCAAGCTAACCTATACGAAGTTGACTCTAGTACATTTAAATCAAGCGACTCTTAAATGAGTTTTGCTTCACTAAAATATGACAACCAAACTTGACATACCAACACTTGGTGGGTTCAACCGAGCAATGCTCTAACACAACCAATCCGGCGGACCAAGGTCGGAAGGATGAATATCTAAATAACATGCCGGCTAAAGAATAGTCGACATAGTTTTATTCCAATAACCTATCAGTTTTTAAAAACTATGAACACATGGTTTTAAACATCAATAGTCGGCAAGCTTTATAATAAAAACAACACCGGCTAACATAACTACGGCAGGGTGGTATTTGCATACCATTCCGACTTTAAAAATTTAAGGCATCAGGAGATGCTTAAAATTTTCCACTACAGCCGGCATGGTCTACTACCCATACATTGCCGGATAACAAATAGCAGGCACGGTTTTATCCAATAACATTCCGACTTTCATAATTCAAGGCATCAGGAGATACTAAAAAACTGAAATATAGCCGGCAAGGTAAAAATTTATAACCGACCCGGCTTAAAAAAAAACTAACTCCGACAACCTTATAGGTTGAATAACTTGCCGAACCTGTAAAAGTAGTTACAAATACTAAACAGCCGGCAAGATCTTCAACCTAAGAGCCTACCGGCGGAACCCAAAATATGAAAAGCCAGCAAGGTCTTGGAACAAACACCTTGCCGGCCAAATAACTGCAAATTCAAACATTCAATTTTTCTGACCTAATTTGACATGCAAACATGAAATTGAAGTACTAGAGTGAGTTTAAGTAAGCCCTTACTTTCTTAAGCGCACCATTTCTTCTGTTTGAGCGACTTCGATTTCTTATTTTTCAACCACTTTTTTCTTCACTTTCTTTTGAACCAAACTTGCAATTCCAGGGTTATACTCATTGGGTTTTCGATTAGCGTCTTTCATACAACTAGCCCTAGGTCGTGGCGGATCCATGTTTGAAGATTAATCGAAATTTTTGAATCGACGATCCACTCGATTTAATCTTCGAGTTTTGATGGTGGTGGTGGGGGAGGTCGGTATGGTAATGGAGGAGAAGAAGAAGAGAATAAGGAAGATGAAATGAAATGAAAATAAAAAACTGATTAGGGTAATAAAATTATAAAGGGAAAGGGTAGTATTGTAACTTCACCCATTAGGATTCCCCATTAGCCCTTAAAAAGAGTCCACTTAAAATTGGGTATACCCCAATCAAGCCAGGAAATTTATCCTGGCGTTTTTAGGGGCCACTAAAAAGGATTCAGGGGCCAACAATAAAACAAAAAAAGTCACCCAAACGTAATTGTAGCCAGCCCTTATCATATTTTTTTTCATAATGGCCAAATTGCCCTTACATAATTGGTAGATAATATATTATTTTTATCCTCTGAATGCATTCGGTAGACAAAATAAGAAGTATGCGTCCGAATGTAGTGTTGGCCCCTAAATCCTTTTTTGTGGCCCCTAAAAACGCCAGTCTAATTTAATCCAAATCTAATAAAATTGAGGTTATTGTTCCCCAAATTTCTAAAATGATAAAGTAGGGATTTTTGGGCCACTCTATATTCGGAGGTTCGAGTAACAATATAAACCTCCGAATATAGTAGTGCCAAAGCTCTATATGCTGAGGCTCATGGTGGTTCCAAAGCCCTACATGCCAAGGCTCATGGCAGTTCTCATTTGGGAGCCAACAAATATTCATGGTCAAATGAATTACTTATCTCCCGATTATGACTAGTAAAAAATTTCGAAATTTTGAGTTTTTTTCAAAAATCTGATTTTTGGGCCACTATATATTCGGAGGTTCGAGTAACAATATAAACCTCCGAATATAGTAGTGCCAAGGCTCTATATGCCGAGGCTCATGGTGGTTCCAAAGCCCTATATGCCAAGGCTCATGGTAGTTCTCATTTGGGAGCCAACAAATATTCGGAGGTCAAATGAACACAGTTTACTACCGAATGTATATTGGCCCCAAAATGAGATTTTGCCAAAATCCTAAATTTTTCGAACTTTAGTACTACCATAATCAGTAGATAAAAATATATATTATCTACCGAATGTATATTGGCCCCAAAATGAGATTTTGCCAAAATCCTAAAATTTACGAACTTTGATACTACCATAATCGGTAGATAAAAATATATTTTTATCTACCGAATGTATATTGGCCCCAAAATGAGATTTTTCCAAAATCTTAAAATTTTCGAACTTTGATACCACCATAATCGGTAGATAAAAATATATATTTATCTACCGAATGTATATTAGCCCCAAAATGAGATTTTGCCAAAATCCTAAAATTTTCGAACTTTGATACTACCATAATTGGTAGTAAACTGTGTTAATAAGTGATGCTTTATTATCTACAGATTGTGTTCATGGACCCAAATTCAAATTTTCAAAACTTAATAAAATTTTGAAATTTTCTACGTTCACAATCGGTTGTTAATGGTGTTCATTATCTACTGATTGTGCTTAATTTTTAGTGCAGAAAAATTGAATTCTTTGAATCAAGAATAATCGGTAGATAAAAATCTATATTATCTACCGATTATGGTAGAACCAAAATTCGCGAAGAAAAAAATATTTTTTGGCTAACAATAACTAAATGTAAAGTAACTACCGAATTCATGTTTAACTACCGATTATTGAAGGGAAATTTTTCCATTACGAAAAAAATAAGATAAGGGGTGACTCATTTAGGTTTGGGCAATTTTGCTTGTAATGGAATGGTTAAGCTTCATTAGTATAAAACATGGTTTGGATAAGTTTGCCTTTGTTAGTGGTGGTCAGGATTTGTCTGGACAAAGATAAATCAAGGGCTATGGTTCTCCTGACCACCCCCTACATCTCGCACGTGTGGCGTTAATTCCAATAGTATGAATAAAAAATGAATACTCAAGTCAAGATATGGAAATTCAAAAATTATAACAGGGAGTTTCGAATTCATGACCTACTGTGTCATAACCAGTGTTCCACCTTGGTTGGAATTGATAGAAAATATAAATCAACAGTGGTGGTTTGTTCAACTCAAATACCATAGTGGTTTGTTCAACTCAAATACCATAATTACTTTATTAGTTAGTGTTTCACTAATTGAACATAATAAATAATCTATTCATTATAAAGTGTTTTATTAATTAGTTTTTTACTAATTGCTCATAATAAATGACTAATCATTTTTTAATTATAAATATTTTCTTAATTAATTATAATATTTATTTCTATTAATTAGTAATTTTGGTAAATAATATCAATAGATATTTTCTGCGACAATGAGTAGTAAAAGAGGTGGAGGCCGAAATATTAGTGGTGGTTAAGGGCAGAGCCAAGCACAATTATATTTATTTTTGTTCTTTTATCGTGAAATGGGATACAAAGTCCATTTTTCACATGTATCCAACTTGCCAAGAATTTTTTCTCCCTCTCTCCTCAAAATCCTGGCCCCACCCCTGGTTTGTGGTGGAAGAAGTAGTGACGGTGAATGCTGGTGATTAGTGATGTACAATATTAATTTTATGTTGTCATTACCACATCGATAAAATCGTAGTGTGGAAGATGTGGTTGGTTATTTTTCACACTTATTTCAGGGATGATATCATACAAGACAATATTTTCATGATCGTAGTTGGATCACCCAAATGGTGCCCCTGTTATCTTTGGTACTATATTATATAAATCATGATATTTTAATGTTAAAATAAAATTGATTGAAATACAAAAAAGAATATATACATGGAAAAACAATAATGAAACTAATCAATTGACAAAATTTTGTTCAATCTAAACCTCATACATGGCATTTGTGATTGAAAATTAGAATTGCGTCCAACAACCTACATGGGATGGGCAGCAGTGATGGTGCCAGTGGTGGAGTCAAAAATTGACATTGAGGAGGCCTATTTTAAAATAAAAAATAAACATGTAAACTTTGGTGGACTAAGTCATAAATATATATGGACAAAGTACTATATATAAAATAAACTAAAAAATTTATGTAGTTATTAAAAATTTAAGGGGTTAGAGCCAGGTTAGTCAACCCTTTGCTCCGCCACTAGGTGGTGGTGGATAAAAAAAGTGGATTCATATGGTTTTATGGTGGTGGCGGGTATTGGTGAAAAAAAACATATTATGCTAATTTCGTAACGCCACAAAATATGTAACGTTATATTATAAAGTATAATACGAGGTTGATCATTTTAATGTTAAAATAAACTTGATAAAACACGTGTCCATTTTAAAAAATTGGTGCAATCAATTGCCATGTTATGTAATAACTAAACGAACGACACGAATCAAGATCAGAACATATGAAATTATTTATTATCGATTTGTTTATGTAAAGAGTGGTCAGGATTTGACCTTGGCAAAGATAAATTTACCGCTAGGGTTTGTTCAACTTAACCATTTTTAAACATTTAATTAATTAGTGTCTCACTGATTGTTCATAATGATTAATTAAATTTCTATTATAAATGTCCCTTTAATAATCTAACATAAATACATAATTTTATTAATAAATAATTTTACTAAAAAATATACTAATTATAATGGTGAGTATAAGAGGTGGCTGGTGTTTGTGAATAGTGGAGACGGTAACATTACTATTGGTGGAAGAAATACTGGCGGTGGATGGTTTTTATGGTGGTGGTGTTGGTAATAGTAGTGTATAATAATAGTTTTTGCTTTTTAGTGAGTTCTATTGACCAAGTAAAAAAATAATCTTCACAAAACATGAAACATTGTGTTGTGAAAGATGTAATTAGTTGTTTTTAGCACGATTGATAAGGACAAAAACCAAATATTTCGAGGATGATACCGGAACGTATAAGACAATATGATCATGACTATTCGATCACCCGTATTATATAAGGGAATTGGTGTACCCGCGTAAGAGAACATTATCGCTCTCTCAAGTACTATTACATTCTTTTTCCTGAAAGACCATCAATGTCGAGTTGTTTCGCGACAACTACCTACAAAGACAACAACTTTCACTCAATTCCCGATATAAACCTTATAGATCGGGAAAATGTATTTGCATTCTAAAATATTTGTTTGAAAATTATGTTTGTTCATCAAAATCATCATAAAAAACTCTAAATCATAAATCTAAATTTCGACTCCGATGTTTATGGAATATTTTTTATATTTTACATTCTCAAATCATGCGACCTCTTGATAGTAAATCAACAATATCAAATTACGAATCAATATGTATAGGTTTCATTCACTGGGTTAGAAGGTAAAGTAGACACAGATGGGTAGATCACACAAAGCAGAACATGACTGAGAATATTTAAATAATTTAGTCAAGAGATAAGGTCAAAAATTTAAGATTAACTTTTTATAGGAATAATTAGATCAGCTTCGATAGGAGCTGACTAAAATATGGATTAATAATAATTTTCACATAAAACAATTGCAAAACATAGTTTGGCTATCTCTGCCTATGTAAAGAGTGGTCAAGATTTGTCCTTCCTCAATTGCTATGTTATGTGAGAAGAAGGTGATATCTAAGATTGAGGTATAATTCAAATCTATTAGATTCATACCATTTACAACTCGATGCCTTGAAAAAAAAATGACGTGTTGTTATTATTATTACAGGCAAGGGATACATTTACATTGACCACACTTGCGCAAATATCTCACGTCGCAAATGATTAGTGTTGCATGTACTGTCTGGAATGCAATGAGGAATTTGAGGAAACAAGGCACCAGAAGCAGTGTCCGAAGTATTTTGGATATAGTAACTTAGACCCGATGTAATACTTATGTTTTTTTTGTTTTAGTTTTTCCACAATCTATTTATTTAAGAGAAATGAATATTGCAAATACATAACATCAACAAAAATTAGACAGATTGCGTTTGACAATAATGGCTACTGATGGTCCGTAAACGGCAAAAAAAAAAAAGGAATTGTTGGGATATACAAAAGATTACTTGATACGAATGAAAGAAGTATAACTATTTTGATTCTGAAATCACATAAAGTTCACAGTAGAAGATGACATCAAGTTTAAAGTTAATAACAAACATAATATGGCTAACTAAAATGTTAAAAACAAACAAGATATATAAACTTAGAAAGCCGTGGGACTTGAAGAGGCCAATTTTGAAAACTACAATCTTAGAAATCAAGGATCCATAATACCGTATTTATTTTTATATAAATATTCAACGTAGAATATGTCAACTTTTGGTAAAGGATCTATTTACAACCTATTAATTTGAAATAGGATCAGGGAGTACAATATGTGTTCAAGGTTCTTTATGAGGTAATGTGTCGCCAGATTGTATTCCAAGTGAAGGTAGGAACATACGGAAGTGACAAAATGTCCAAAACTTTTGAAGTTACCAAAGCCTTCGTTAAGACGAATTGCTGGGCACAATACTTTGTTGAAGATTTAATGGCAGAGGTTCGCATATATACAATCCCTTCGAAAAGGTAATGGGTATACATTTCAAACATTGTCATATAATGGGTGTTGAAAAATTACAGGAAAATCATGTCATATTGGATAGTGTGTATCATTCGTTCAATGAAAAAAAATAATTATTCACTGCCTATTAGGAGGATCGGCAACATGACCATGATAGATTAGTCAGTTGGAGAGAAATAGGAGCATGTGGAGACTTTTATGAACAATATTGATTAGTTGATTTCACTGAGATGAGCGTTGCTGACGACATATTTCCAAAAAATATTTAAACTTCCATGTTCATGTAGATCATTATCTCAATATAAGTAATGAACATAAATAAAAAAGTGTCTGGAAGTTAAGATTATATTTCTTTCGTTCGAGCGAATCTCCGGCGGTAAAATTTTAAAGGAAAAAACAAAGAAAAAAGAGAGGAAAATCCCAACTATTTTTATGACAAACACATATTAAATCATAAGGAGTTGATAGTATTCGGGACAAAAATTATACGATATATTAAAAATGAATCAACATCATGGCCCGTGCCGTTACGGCACGGGTTAAGGGCTAGTAATTTAATAAATAATGGTTCTTCTTATATTGTTGACTCCGTTGATTTATGGCATGGTAGATTAGGACATGCAAATTATGGTTCCCTTAGAAACGTGAGAAAATTAGGATTAATTTCTGATTGCAATTTTGATAACGTCTCTAAGTGTGAAATCTGTGTGCAAGCAAAAATACATAGAATTTCCTTTAAGTCTGTAGTTAGAAATTCTTCATTGCTTGAAATAGTACATAGTGATGTTGGTGACTTGAAAAGCCATATGACTCGTGATGGAAACAAATAATATGTTACTTTTATTGATGATTGCACTAGATATGCTTATACTTACTTAATGAAATCTAAGGATGATGTCTTTAACATGTTTAAAATATACAAAGTAGAAGTAGAGACACAATTAGGACAGAAAATTAAGATTTTACGTTTTGATCGTGGTGGTGAGTATTTTCCTAATGAATTTAAATTATTTTGTCAAGAGCATGGTTTAATTCATCAATTTACTGCACCTTATACACCTCAACAGAATGGTCTTGCTGAAAGGAAAAATAGAACTTTGGTAGAGATGGTTAATGCTATTCTTATTAGTTCTAATTTGCCTAATTCTTTGTGGAGTGAAGCAATGTTATCTGCATGTTATATTTTGAACAGAGTTCCTTTGAAAAAGAAGGATATTTCTCCTTATGAATTGTGGTTTAATAGGAAACCTAATCTGACAAGACTTAAAGTTTGGGGTTGTTTAGCATATGTTAGGAAGCTTGATCCTAAAAGACCTAAATTAGGAAATAGGGCTTATAAATGTGCTTTTGTAGGTTACTCACTTAACAATATTACTTACAGATTTTTAATCCTTGACACTTTTGAGATTATAGAATCTGTAGATGTAGAATTTTTTGAGAACTTGAATAGGAATAGTTCCAAAATGCAACCCATAGAAAACCCATTGTTACATAGTCTAGAATCTGTAGAGACTAATGACAATGATGAACATACTTCTCCTAACCAAAACGTGGAAGATACTTCTGAAATTGTAGAAGAGATCGAACCTATAAGAAGTAAGAGAGCAAGAAAAGCAACAAGCTTTGGTCCAGAATGGGTACAATATCTTGTAGAAGGTAGTAAGAATGAAATTCTTAGTGTTACTAAATATGTTATGCATGTTGACGATGACCAAAAACTTATGCTGAGGCTATGAGCTCCAGATACACTAGTTTCTGGAAAGAGTCTATCAATGATGAAAATAATTCACTTTTGTCTAACGGTACTTGGATATATTGTGATTTACCTCCAGGCGTAAAGCCTATTGGATGTAAATGGATATTCAAAAGAAAGATGAATGCCGATGGTACCATTGATAAGTTTAAAGCCAGATTAGTTGCTAAGGGTTATAAGCAAAAACATGGAATTGATTACTTTGATACATATGCTCATGTTGCTCACATATCTTCAATTCGTTGTTTAATTGCACTTGCTTCTATTAACAAGTTAATTATTCATCAAATGGATGTCAAAACTGCTTTTCTAAATAGTGATTTAGAAGAAGAGATATAAATGGAACAACCTGAAGGTTTCGTATTGGCAGGCCAAGAAAAGAAGGTTTGCAAGTTGGTCAAATCTGTTTATGGCTTGAATCAATCTCCCATGCAATGGCATGAGAAGTTTGACAAAGTGTCTTTGACATATGGTTTTGTTGTTAATGATGCAGATAAATGTATCTATAGTAAGCATGATAGTTCTGGATGTGTAATTCTCTGTTTGTATGTTGATGATATGCTTATTTTTGGATCTGACATATCTCGTATTGAAGAAACAAAGAAGTTTCTTAGTTCTAACTTTGACATGAAGGATTTAGGAGAGGCTGATGTGATCTTAGGAATCAAAATCCTAAGAAAGGGAAATGAGTTGGCTTTAACCCAATCTCATTATATTGAGAAATTTCTCAAGAAGTATGGTCATTTTGATGATATCCCAGCCGTCACTCCTTTGGATCCTAATGTAAAGTTAAAGAAGAACACTGGACGTGCTCACGCACAACTTGAATATTCCAGTGTTATTGGAAGTCTTATGTATGCCATGCATTGCAGACCGGACATAGCCCAAGCAGTGGGATTACTATGTCGTTTTTCAAGTAACCCAGGAGTTGAACACTGAAAAGCAGTTTCAAGAGTGTTGGCTTACTTGAAAGGAACCATTGATTATGGTTTGCATTACCAAGGCTATCCCGCTGTATTAGAAGGATACAGTGATGCAAATTGGAATGATGTAGAATCCAAATCCAAGTCGACTAGTGGATGGATATTTACATTAGGAGGTGCTGTTGTGTCTTGGAGTTCCAAGAAGCAAACCTGCATTTCTGATTCAACAATGTTGTCAGAATTGATAGCACTTACGGATGCATGTAAGGAGGGAGAATGGCTTAGAAACTTACTTGAGGAGATCCCATTTTGGAAGAAGCCAACTCCTGCAATCTTGATTAATTGTGATAATCAGGATACAATTTTTAATGTCACTAACAAGACATATAATGGGAATTCAAGACATGCAAGTCTTAGACATCAAATTGTGAGACAACTACTCAAAAGGGAGTAGTTTCGGTTAACTTTATTGAATCAAAGAAGAACTTGGCAGACCCATTCACAAAAAGTCTACCAAAAGCAGTGTTTTCAATAAAATGTGGGGAAATGGGACTAAGGTCTGTGAATGAAAGTTGACCCCCATAGCAGAAACCCAACCTATGTTTTGAAAAAGATAAACAAGGTTCAATGTGGTACCAACAAGTTATGGAAGTGGTCATGATGCACTAATAATTAACTTCCCATTTCAAATTAGTGCAATGGTTCTGCAAGAAAATTAGGGATGGATGAAAATCCTTAATAAGTCTAACTTTTACAAGGTGTCTCGCAGAAACACCTTCGAGACTTACCTATATGAGTATGGAAATCAGGCCGTTTCCTAAGAGAAAAAGACCATTCTCTGAGAGACTCATGAATACAGGATAAGCGCATGGCCATTAATGTGTTGGATACAGAACACACAATCACAGAAATCAGTATGTGTTGAGATTCCAGTTTTATCATATGGGGTACTTGGTTCAAGACTGGTTTCACCACTGAACCCCGATAAGGCTTTGAATTCCTTACACTAAGTGAAGGTTCAAATCCAAAAGATACCTATCATTTATGTGCTGATTTCTACGAAGATGCTTATTTCCCAACTAAACGTGAACTACGATGGCTTGATCCCACTCGGGTACGTAGGCAGTCACTTAGGTGATGCAGCCCCTCTGGTTTAAAAGTTTTTTACTTTGTTTTATGATTTTTTTTTCAATTTTGAAAATAAGGGGAGATTGTTAGATATTTTCAATAATGTTTTCCGCTACAAAGGGGGGGTCCGGGGGGCATAGCCCCTCCTGGCTGTGTTCGACCTAACAGGTCAGGTCATGGTGGCAACGCCCCCTAGCAGAGTGCGAGACAGCGTCTCGTATATTTTTTTTTCTGGTTTTGAAATTCCAAACCTATTTCAGTTTCCAGAATTTTCTACAAAAACATGTCCGTTCCCATTAGGTTTCTTCTGAAAAGACACCATTAATGGATGCCCGTTGAAAGCGTCTGTTCGTGATGAAAAGACATCACAAAAAGGCATGAATACCTCTTTAAATAGTGAAGGCTTTCTCCCATCTCAATCATCAAAATTTCTTTCTCTCTAAGCATCTTCAGAAACAAAATACTGTGTGTTCTTGGTTGGGTCAAGGGAGTACAACTCTTGAATTCAACAACGTTGTTTGGGCTTCATTCTATCCTGAAGAAAATATTTCACTGACCAATTGTACTCGCCAATTATTTGGTAAGGGTCGAAATAATTGCTGAAAAGAATCGTAAGGACTTAAAGCTTGTGTTAGAACATTCTTTTCAATCTATGTTTTCATCCTCTATTACCCTGTATTTTCCAACAAGTTCATCATCTTTATAATCAGTCAAAGTACCACTACAACCATTTTTCTCACAATGGTGGCCATGATAAAACTAAATGAGGACGGATCGGCTCACACGTCTAATATGATGTTATCTGACTCGAGATTCTCATCCCTTGGATTTAAAAATGTAAACGGTCCTGATATCATAAATTTATACATTTAGTTCCGGGTTTTTGATGGGTCACCCGTTACTTTTTCTTTTTAATATGTTTTATTCTCTCTTGGAGAAATCTTCTTCCTATTCTCTTTTGTGGAAAGTATCAGTAACTTCAGAAAAATTAAAAACAAGCTGTGATCAAACACCAGCGTATCAAAAGCATCAAATTTCTTCGAATTCTTCAAGATTGAAGGAAATGGATAATGTTGATGAAGTTCCTGACATAAATCATAATGGTAAATCATCTGAAGATCTCAAACCATCAGTGGGTATGGAATTTACCTCTATTGAAGATGCAGAAGAATTCTATAAAACATATGGTAGAAATAATGGATTTATGACACGGAAGAGATCATCGTATGCCACTAAAAAAGGAGAAGGTGTGAGTAGAGTGGTTTTTGTATGTAGTAATGAAGGAATCCACAATAGAGATCATGATCCTGATGAGGAAGATAATTACAGAAAAAGGAGAAATACTTCAACAATGAGGACAGACTGTAAAGCTATGATACGTATATCTTTCGATGGAAGATTTCCGGTATGGTATATTAATGAGTTTATAGAAGATCACAATCATGTTATGGTTTCTCCTAAGAAGAGAATGCTCATGAGATCAAACAAGCGTATGCCCCTTGAAGCTAAAAGCTTAGCAGAGGCATTTAACAAAAGTAGAATTCCTGTTGGTAAAGTTGCTGCATTATTTGGGCAAAGTGAAAGTATTGGGTTTGATACTAGAGATGTTTATAATCATTTAAGGAATGTTAGAAAATCTTTGTTGGATGTTGGAGATGCAGAAGCATTGGTTAACTACTTTAGAAGAAGAACACTTGAAAATCCAAGTTTCTACTATGCAGTTCAAGTTGATGACGAAGGAAGGGCAGCAAATGTATTTTGGGTGGATGCGCGTTCGCGGATAGCGTACAACCGTTTTGGAGATGCTGTCACTTTTGATACCACATACAAAACTAACAAATACAGTATGCCTTTTTCTCCTTTCACAGGTACTAATCATCACCGACAATCTATAACATTTGGATTTGCATTGCTTGGAGATGAGACTGAAGACACATTTATCTGGTTGTTTACGACATGGCTTGAATCAATGGGAGGTCATCCTCCCATTTCTATACTTACTGATCAAGATCAGGCTATGACAAATGCAATTGCGAAGGTATTTCCTGAAACCCGCCATCGTTTTTGTTTGTGGCACATTAAGAAAAAATTTGGAGAGAAGCTAAGTCATGTATTTTTTAAGAAGTCCAAATTTAAAAAAACCATCAAGGAAGTTACTCGCTTCACATACACAGTAGAAGATTTTGAAACTAAATGGCACTCAATGCTAGTAGAATTTGATTTGACAGAGAATACATGGCTTCAAGATTTATATGATATTCGTGAAAAGTGGATACCAGTTTATAACAGAGGAACTTTTTTTGCCGGCATGAATACGACACAAAGAAGTGAGAGTATAAATTCTTTTTTTGATCATTACGTGAACTCTAGGACATCTTTGCGAGAATTTGTGGAAAGTTGTGATCAAGCATTAGAAAGAATGTACTTAAGAGAGCGGGAAGAAGATTACAAGTCTATCCATTTGAAGCGTATATACCTTTATCAAGATTTGTTGGTAAGGCATGCCTCTAAAGTATACACTAGAGTTATCTTTAATATAATGCAAGGGGAATTTAACGCTTCTTTAAGATATCGATCAAAAATACTTGAAATTGACGGTGATGAACACACATACAGTGTGTATTGGTTAATGGATGAAAAAACAATGGAAGAGTTTCCAGTAAAGATTAATGTGGCAACTCAAAAGGGTACATGTGGCTGCCAAAAATTTGAGTTTGTTGGAGTACCGTGTAAACATTTGCACCATATCTTGGTGCTTCGCCTCTATGTGACAGAAATTCGTCAATGTTTTATAATGGAAAGGTGGACTAAATATGCAAACAGATGTGCAGTTTTGGGTTCAAATCAGTTAGTCATCAAAGATGATAAAGCTGGGATTGAAGCCATGCGAATCGATCATTATTGCCGAGTATCAACCGAACTAGCCTACATGTTGAAATCGGAAAAGGCGTATCTTTGTGGCAATGGATTTTCACAACCAAGCAATGGAGAAAATTAAAGAAATTGACATACTTGAGCTTCGAAAAGAACATGGAAAGGATATGCCGGTGGAATCGGAAGTTAACGATGAATTATTAGCTACTGATTCATCATGCACTTCATTGCGAAATACCAAATGCATTTTCATTTGATGCTACCCTTCCTAATATGATTATGGGTGATCCTCGCATCTCACAAACAAAAGGCAAATCCTGGTAAGGGGAAGGAAATGCTCCAACTGATTCTCGCTTCAAGAGTGGTATGGAAATTTCTAAGGAAGGAAAGAAGCCAAGAATGTGCAAATACTGCACACTAACAGGCCATGACTCCCGTAACTGCGAGAAGAAAAGAGCTGATCAGTTACGTGCCAATAACTCAAATGGAGCTACACGTATCCGATCAAATTGCTTATAAGAAGTGAAGATGAGAACTTTTTTCAATGTACGACAGTCAACAAATTGCTTTTTTTTATTAAATGTACGACAGCAGTCGACATTCGCTTTGTTAAATGTACCCTGTTTTTTCATTTGCCTTGTTAAATGTAATAAGTAGTCGACATTTGCTTTTTTTCATTTGCTTTTTTGCTTTGTGTGTTGGGTTCGTGAATCTATGAATTTTGATTTTCATCGTTTCAAAAGAATCTAAGAGAGCAGTCAGACTTCTGTACACCCACGTTTGTCGACGTTCTTAAGTTTCACCAATCAGTTGATGGGTATTCACGACCCACTTTATATGATAATCACAAACTTATCAGTCAACATTTTCATTTGCTTTTTCATTTGCTTTTTTGCTTTGTTTAATGTACCCTGTTTTTTCATTTGCTTTTTGTCTTTGTTAAATGCACTGAGTCAACATTTGATTTTTTGCTTTAAGAAGCATGCGAGTATCTAAAATATGCTTACCATCTTATATCGGGACCGTTCATATTAAAGAGAGAGAAAAAATGCTGACCATTTTATATCTCCAAAGCATGCGAGTATCTTTGAGAGAGAGAAAAAGTGAATAGATTAAAGAGAAAATCACGGGCGACCCATCTTATACCCGAAATAGAATGCGAGTATCTAAAATATCGGGACCGTTCATATTTAAATATCTGATGGTAGAGAATCTCGAGTCAGATAACGTCATATTAGACGTGTGAGCCGATCCGTCCTCAAACTAAATATAAATAAATAAATAAATATCGGCAATGATAGCGTAGTTTGTGATCAGGATCCATTTAGTTGTCTAGTGGTATATGTAGGTCCAACCGTGATTGACCATTGTGTTTACCTCGTCAAAGTCTCCCTTTATCCGGAAATGATAAACATACCGACAGTCGCTCCCGCAAATAATCCCGCAAGAGACATGCAAGGGGACCACTTCTTCCTTTACCCACCCAGATGTTTAGAGGAGCGACCTAGATTCCACTGGTTCCTCTTTCAGGATATTACTAGGGAGAGTAATCGGTGAGTGTAGCAACTCCCCCCTTTGTCTACTACATTCACATCCAGTCATAATTCAGACCAAAGTTTTAACTGTAGCCAATGATTTGTACCTTCATAATTAGTTGAGACACATGTCCTTGCAGAATTAAATGACTCTTCTTCCATTATAGAGAGAAAAGTAGGCACATCTATAGATCCAGAGAGGTAGAGATAACGTACGTACGGAATACAAAAACAAGATGTTGTTTAGTAAATTCCTCTTTTGTATCTTGATTCTTTTCACTCAAACCTTTTCAGCAGCAAAATCTCAAGGTTTCAAATGTAAAACAACAACAAAGTGCCATTCTCAAGCTGGTTATTTACCAGGGAACGCTACAACTCTTTCACAAATTGCAGCTCAGTTTGGAGTAAAAGACTTCAATTCTTTACTTGGAGCTAACAATTTACCACTTGATACACCACCATGCCAATCAGTGGATGTGAACGCAACTATCAAAATTCCGTTCACCTGTTCTTGTAACAACGGAACAAAAATCTCGGATAGAAGTCCGATTTATAATGTAACACCTGACGATTTTCTTGATCGCATCGCGAGGGATTTATTTTCGATGCTAATTATATATCAAGACATTGCAACCGTCAATAATATTAGTAATCCTGATATAATTGACCCTGGTCAGTTACTGTGGATCCCTCTACCATGTAGCTGTGATAATTTGGATGGGAATCAAGTCGTTCACTATGCACATGTGGTGAGGCGGGCTCACGGTGACGGAGATGTGGAAACTTTGGATATAATTGCGAGGGAGTTAGGGGTTACAGTTGAGAGTATATTGAAACTTAATGGTGGTAACGAAGAGCCTAATGCTGAAACAATTATTGATGTTCCTTTAAGAGGTTAGTCCCTACTCATCAATTTTTTTTTTTTTTTTGTTTAGGGTCCCTACTCATCATTAATCTAGAATTAATGCGCAGGCTGTTTAAAAATATAAACAAGTGGCAGAGTCAGTATAAGCAGCTGGCTTCCAGGATGTAATGATGCAACTTGATAAAAATGGAAAGAAAATAAAAATGACTGTCATATTGAATCAAGCTTTGAAAAATATGCGAGTTGCATAACTTGGCAGTGTTTTTATTATGCAATGCAGCTTGTAAGTCTACGGTAAGCAATAATACATCTCCGTATTTCCCGTTGCTTGTACTGAATGGGACTTACACTCTTACTGCTAACAACTGTATCAACTGCAAGTGTGACTACATCAACAAAAATTCTACGTAATTCTTTCCCATTACATCAGATTAAGTTTGTTTAACCTTTATATTGACTGACAAAATAATCGACATAATTTTCTGTCATATTTCAGTTACTTGGTAACGTTAACATTGATTATGTTAAATTTAGATTGCATTGCGAGCCATCTCCTCCAGATGTCAAAGTTCAGAACTGGCAACAATATCCTTCTGTCTGATGCACAGGCAGTGGAGTCGGAGCCAACCGACCGAGTTATGCACTCGGGCAAAGATCTTACATAGACAACAACACCGGTTGTAATGAGACTAGATGTGCATACACTGGTTACAACAATCGATCTTGGACAATCTCTACATCCCTAGTCAACGGATCCATATGCCCTGGTGAGTACCACATACTTATTCCCAGGATAATTGCTAGGCCGCCTATGACAATTTCTCTGCCACCTTTGGAGGATCAGAACCCAGATTACCTCATCAACACTCTCAAATTTATATATACAGTTCTAACTATTTTATACTGGTTTCCTTGTGCATGCATTTTGTCAAATTAGTAATCTTTTGTATTATTTTATAAATCAATTTTTAATGTTAAGATTTGAGATTGCTTGTTTATATCACACAGACGTCACTCTGTTAGCCCTCAAACCACCGCCATCGTCAAGAAATGCAACTACACCAAATCGTACGTGCTACGTAGTACTCTTTCTTATTTGATCTTTTCAGCTCAAGAGGAAAACAAGCTAACAATTCAAATTTGATTTGATTTCACTTCATTCTAGTAACAATTGAACCTGAAGACTCCAGTTTGGGTATTGAAGTACTCCATTGTACGCTGCTCTTAATTGAAAAATGTTTGTATTCGCGCAACTAAGGGAAAGAACATAGTCATACTTGTTATTAGTATAGGCATTCCTTCAGTTATTGCAGTACTTTCAGCCATCGCATTATGGTTCTTCTGTTTCAGTAGAAAGAAACCAGAGGTGAAGAAATTCGAAGGCAAGTTGCTTTAGCCCCAAATATTTTAACTAGCATATCTGCTGCATCATTTGGTTTCATAACTGTTCCAAATTAGAGAATCTTACTTACTTGATTCATTTTATTGTTATTCTGCTCATGAAGATGTCGATCATGAGATTCGAAGTGCATAATCCTTAGAATTCGACTTCATTACATTAACAGCTCGTTCGTTTCAAGGAATTGTATTCCTTGGAATCCAATTCCTAGGGAATGCGTCCAATTCCTTGAACTGAACGGGGCAAATGAACTCTATGTAATTGGGAATTCTAACATGGTATCAGAGCAAGGCCGGCTAGGTAGGCCCGTACGTGGGGTGTAGGCTCAATTTTGGCCACACCCATGACCCACATGTACGTATATGAGGTGCACGTGCCTTACACGTGAGGGGGCGTGTGAAAGGACAATAGTCCCACATTCCTAATAATTAAATAATTAACTTAAAATATAATATGGAAGGGCCTCTCCACTCATTGCCAATTGGTTTTGAGTTGGATGCCCGTATTCTAACACTTAGGAATCAAATTCCCTCCAAAATGATAGATTTCCATTGCATTGTTCCAATGATGCAATGGAATTGGATTCCAGGGTAAAAACAAAGGTAATTGAATTACCTCAACCGAACATAAAGTTTTTGGATTGTAATCCAATTACCCGGAATTGAATTCCTAGGATTCTAATTCTCCCAAGCGAACGGGCTATAAGGGATGCAACAGACAATTTCTCGGAAGCTAATAAGCTTGGAGAAGGTGGATTTGGCGCGGTCTATAAGGTACTCAAATATATAAAAGATACATGTAAAATGAATGGGGTATGATTTCTTATAGGTCATAAAAGAACAGTTCATTTTTGGCTTCTTTTATTGTTCTCAGGGTACACTCCTGGACATGCAAGAAATAGCCGTGAAGAGGCTGTCAGAAAGTTCATGTCAAATTGAACGAGAGTTCAGGAACGAAGTTATCTTAGTAGCTAAACTTCAACACAGAAATCTTGTAAGGCTTCTTGGTTTTTGTCTAGCTGGTGAAGAAAATTTACTTATCTACGAATTTATGCCAAATGCAAGCCTCGATCAATTCATATTCGGTTTGCCTCATACTCTTTGCCTCGTAGTGTTATTTGAGCATGTATAGAAGTTTGATACATAGAATCTTTAAGATTAAAATGAGGGCCTAAAAGTTTGGCTACTGTGATTGCCTGGATGTGTAGATCCAATTAAACGCACATATCTGGACTGGGAAAGACAATACAAGATAATAGAAGGAATAGCAAAAGGCCTCCTTTATCTTCACGAGGAGTCGCGCCTTAAAATTATCCATCGAGATCTCAAAGCTGGCAATATATTATTAGACACAGACATGAATCCTAAAATTGCAGATTTTGGCACGGCTAGGCTTTTTGTGGTTGACCAAACTCATGCCAGTACAAACATAATAGTTGGAACCCAGTGTGTATAAGCTTAAGTCATTGAACAATCAATTATTCAAAACTGCTCCAAAGAAATTTTTGAGATTCTTATTTTGTTCGGGTGTCGGGTTTTGCAGTGGCTACATGGCCCCAGAGTATATATTACATGGGCAATTCTCCGCGAAATCAGACGTTTATAGTTTTGGTGTCTTAATTTTAGAGATCCTTAGTGGACAGAGAATAGCCGTTTTCAGAATTCAGAAATGGCTCGGGACCTTCTCAGCTATGTGAGTGTCACTCATATATATAGCAGTTCTTTTATCTAATCTACTTTACTTTTGATAACAGGGTAAATAACTTAACATGGGACTGCAGGCATGGAGACATTGGAAGAATGGATCTGCTTTAGAATTGTTAGATCCAGTCGTGAAGGACGCATGTTCAGGAAATGACGCGATGAGATGCATCCTTATTGGGCTATTATGTGTTCAAGAAAATGTTGCAGACAGACCAACAATGAGGAAGGTTTTCCTTATGCTTAACAGTGACTCTTTCACTCACCGTGCACCTTCACCACCTCCATTTTTTACTGGTCAGATCGAAGGGCAAGGAACTACTAAAGACATGTCAACTACTGAATATACAGCGTTGAGTGTAAATGAATCTTGAATGAGTGAACTGGAGCCTCGTTGAAAATGTGCTACGCTACTACATTTGCATATACAGTACATATACTTTTTTTTCCTAAGTTAGCTGGTACTTGGTACTTGGCAGTACCTAGATATCTGGCTTTCAAGATTTAATAGTTTATCCTTTTTTCTCATTCAACAGATAAGGATTTGATTATCAAAGTAACTCTTTAGAATGATATTCAATTTACTGAAAATTAGTCATCTGTTTTGGTTTTGTAACTACACTTAGATTTCAAATTATAGTTTCAAAGAAAGGCTTAATAAGGATTTGAAAATCTTGAGAAATTGTGGTTTCAGGTTTTCAGATCAAACCAAACCGTGCTCTTTTAGTGGTCCTTTCAATGAATCATGTGTGGAAAATGGGTACTAGAGGATGAAAAATCAGAGAACAGAAAAGAATATTGTAACACTGATTTCAAGGCCTTGCGATTCTTTTCAGCAAATATTTCGACCCATCCCAAATAATTGGTGAGTACGATCGGTCATTAGAATAATGCTTTCAGAATATAATGAAGCCCTAACAATGTTGTTGGATTCAAGAGTTGTACTCCCTTGACCCAACCAAGTACACACAATAATTAGATTATGATGACACTTAGAGAGAAAATATATCAGAGAGTTTGATGTATTGAAATGGGAGAAAGCCATCAGAATTTATAGAGGGTTTCATGTCTATTGGAGATGTCTCTTCATCTCCAATAGATGCCTTCAAAAAACATCCGTTGTCTCATGGAAAAGATACCTTATGGAAAAAAAATTGTTATAGGGAAAGCTGATTTTTTTAGGGGGAAAAGCTAAAATTATTTGACTATGGTATATTGATTTTGACTTCGTATTACTTAAGGAGAGGTATAAAGTGTTGTCTTTCCCCTTAACAAAACACTAAGTTTACAGTTCTGTCCCTAATTGAACGTTAGTTTTATAATTAAAATATCTAGTTGCTGATTCATTATTGTAATCTTGTCATTTATATCTTCCCATCAGTTATGCAGACTACAACACCCGCTAAATTTGGATTTCCAGGAGGTGCAACAATGTGCTGGAAGCAAAGTAGTGGCTTACACTCTAACAACTGAGACTGAGTTTACTTTTTATGGTACACAGAGTTCTGAAAAACTTGAATCGACATCATCTATGCTATTTTATAAATAGAAAAGTCATGAAGAACTGAGGTGGGAAGATTACCAGCTGGGTTGTAAAGGTAACCCCTATTTACCATCGAATAATTTCCTGGTCACTTCTGTGAGATTGGCATCATTCGTTAAGTTGACGCCTTGTAAATTGATTTATTCTCTAATATTGTTCTAGTCTATATTTCAACTTTTAATGTTTACAACGATCAGGGTAGTTTGGAACGACAGTGAATCTCCAAATCCAAAAATACTAAAGACATGCAATAAATGTTTATTTTCGGTTTTATAATATTCCAACTGTAATCCAACTAATATACTGAAATATCTCTTGGATGACAACTAAATATTAGCTAGCATATAACATAATACTTTACTGATATGGAAACCAGAGATATGCTTATCCATTGAGATATGAATAGAATATTAATTCTGAATATCAAAAAGATAATTAAATTACTTAAGTTCGGGATCTTACCTTGAATATCAAGAAAAATACTTGAACAATAAGCAATAAGATTTTAGTACATGCTCAAATACTATGTCGACATCTTATGAACTTTCCATATTAAACAAATCATATTTCCGATAGCTATGCAAACCTTAAGTTAATAACCGAATCAAAAAACGTCTTACTTGGTTAGCATAAGGATCAATCCTAACTAAAGATCCTTGGGACCAGTCCTATTAGAGATCATTGGTAAGGGATCGATAGTACTTGAGGTCCTTAAGATAGGTCCTGATTGAGATCCTTAGGATCGGTCCTAGTAGAGATTTTTGTTTAAGGGATCAGTCCTAAAAGATATCCTTTGATTCATTTCAACTAAGAAACAGGTTTTGTACGTATACTTCCTTAAACTCATGTAATTAAACATAGTCTTCGAGGTATGAAATCAACCCGAAAGTTCAACACACTAACTGGTAACGAATTACCAAATATGTTATGCAGAATTTACGAATTCCAAGTAACTAAACTTTATTTTGTAATTCGATATAACAAAGTTGTATAAAACAACTAGTATATGCTTCCTTGACACTTTTATCATATGGATGATCAAGTCACTAATACTAGAGATACACAAATATACTTCATATGATATGTTTTCAAGTATGTTATGTTTTCAACCTAAACGACTTGAAAGAGGCGTAGATAGAAATGAAACAAGTCAAATCTATGTTACTAACCTCGAACGTAAGCATGATGCATTGGTTAATGTGGATACGTATTCAGGTCCTTCAGAGTAACAATAGTGAGTATCATCATTCCTATTTTTCCTAGTCTAACATAATGAAGTTAACTCTAGTAATCTAATCAAGTAACTTCGGGTTATGGAGCTAAAGTATGACAATCAAAATTGACATATATACCAACGCTTGGTGGGTATGGGATATTGATTCTTGTAGCCATGGAACCTAAGTAGGGCAAATAACTAGCTTGTATAGTATTTGTACTTCATTATTTACTAATAACTAGAAGTTTCGAGTAGATTTTATAGGTATATCTTCTGTAAACCTTCACAAGACTATAAGTCATCGACTATGATCACTTAGGGGTTTAAAGGCTTGTTGCACATCCTAAGTGTAACCGTGAATTCTGCGAAAGTGAGTTAGGATTTAGTTTATATTGGGTAGTTTGCTCGAGGACTAACAAAAGTTAAGTGTGGGGAAGTGCATAATTTACTATACTTTTGATATCGATTCCATTCTTGTATATCACCTTGTATTACTCTTGTTTTCCTTTGTTTATCACAGTTAAGGTAAAATCATCCAAAATAAGCGAAAAAGTGTTGAAATGGAAATGGAATTGATGAACCAAATTGCAAGAGTAATTCGACCAAATTCACGAGTATTCAATTATATGTTGTAGATAATGAAGAGACAAAGCCAATGCACAATAAATGAGGTCGTTTCGAGTTCGTAAGTAGAAGTTATGGGCAACACATTTTTTATGGCTTCTAGAACTGATTCCATTCCAGGACCGATCCTTGGACCGACCCCACATGAAAATAGTTATGGAAACAGTTTTGAATGGATAAAACTTAGTTTTAATGTGAGCATAAGCCCCATGATAGTCATGAGTATTTAAGTGGACATCTAAGACTTCTTAAGACACGTTTTATCAAGGTTTTGAAGGGGAAAAAAGAAGACAAGGAGCGAAAACTAGGGTTATGGAGTATTTCCATCATCGTATCTATTTCTCTTTGGATGGATGTTTAAATCGTTAGGATATCTGTAATTGTTGAATAACTCGTTATACAAGTAGAAAATATGAGACACTGCGAGGGATTTTATGGAGAAATCACGTGCAAAAACAACACTAGAAAGTGAACCTTGCGCCAAGAGTTTTTTTTTTTTTTTTTTGATAAAGCGCTAAGAGTTCATACGATTTACTTAAGTTCACAAAAGATAAAACATTCGACCAAATTACACTTAGAGTGCGCTACTTTTAGGTGGTTTAGACGAATAGAATCTGGTAATCGAGCGTTTCGGTATCCAGTGACTTATGGAATTCTGGGCGTAACACTGCGCTAGCTGCTATCCTATGGTTGATGAATAGATGAATATATTACTTCGATGATTGTTTAACAACGAAGAAGGATTCCTCAATCATATTTCTCATCCTTGATTACATTTTTACTTGTTTTATTATTCACTTTACTTAGGGTTAAGTGGCTAAATGCCCCAAAATGGACCCCAAGGTTGTGAAAATGTCCCGGACGTTTTCACAAAGATTAAAATGCCCCATTACCTTAAATAGTCAAAAATTGTCAAAATGCCCCAGTTTGACTAGTCAACTGTACTATGAATTATCGATTTTTCCCTTCGATGAAAATGACGGTAGACATGCTACACATGTATAATAATTTCGTTAGGACACGGTGGTCATTTGTAAAAAAAAAACTGCCATTTTTGTAAAACATACCCCTTCATCTGCGACCGTCCATTTTATAGAGTTGCCACGTGTCTAAATCTCACCTATTTAGTACACGATGGGTAAATTGGCAGAAGACAAAACAGTCACATGCATGTCAACTTATTTGTCATAAGGGTATAAATGTCATATTATCATACGTGCGGACCACATGCGTGCTAATTTGACCACTTAACTATATCTAACGGCAAAAGTAACGGATTAGGGAATTTTGATAAGATTTTGGGCATTTTAAACTTTTTCCTAACGTCCGGGGAATTTTCACAACCTTGGGGGTCCATTTTGGGGCATTTTGCCACTTAACCCTTTACTTAATATATAACCTATAAACAAAATTCTCTTTCTATGACATCCGACAACTGAAAACTCCGTGCTCTTCGTGGGAACAAACTAAACTTCCATTATATTATACTCCCTCCGATCCTTTTTAATAGGCTGGTTTCTATAAATAAATGTTTCAAAAAAATAGGCTGGTTTCCTAATTGGGAAATTCAAATCTAACTCCTTTAAAATCCTAACTCATATAAGCCCCCACGTTGAATGGTGAGCGTCACCGTTCGCTAAGGAAAGAGTGATGTGGATGGCTTAGGAAAGAGTGATGTGGAATAGCTTAGAAGCGAGTTTGTACATTAAACCTTAATAAGACACTTGGCAAGACTCTATTGGTCGAGGACATTCGACAAACCAGATCTTTTTTCATAAAATCTTCAACTTTCCGCACAATGAGATATTCCGGAAAGAAAAAAAAAAGGAAAAAAATCTTATTCCGCATCTTAATATCTCGCAACTTATTATTCTCTAATTTTTGTGGAAAACAATTCTAACGAATCTAACCTTAACCTTATTAATATCTCACATCTTTGATCTTCTGTTCTTATTTACTCTCTAATCTCATAAGCATGCAACCTTAATCTGATATTTTTTTTTTTTTTTTATGTTGGTAAAAAGTGTCGTCTATCCAGAGTGATGATAATCTATTAGACCATTCTTCTGAGGGCATTGATCTTGGTTCGTTTTCTTTAGATTTTATTTGGTGGTTACTATTGTTGATCGGCGATGGGGATTGATTGGTGTACATGTTGTTGATTGAAAGGAGGAGATGCTGCTGGTAAAGGGGAGATAAACTTAGTTCGTAATCAAAACTAAAATCTTAGGGATTTTCCGAGAGATAAATAAACCCTATATTTTCGATTTCCTGTGATTTGATTGGTAAGTCAATTTTACAGTTGTTTGGTTTCTTTCGTAATAGAGGAACTTGACAGGCACCAATCCCACACATAGGTTGAAACTTCTGATTATTTTTGTATTGATTTCCTTATTTCCATTCATTATTTGTTCTACTCCAACAGTCACCATCGTTATAGATTTTTTTTTTGTTTCTTCAAATATTCTTTATTGACATTTTTGCATCTAAAATTTTACTATTGATCATACTAATCATATATTCAATTTTAATATTTTAATCCTGTTGTCCTGATTTCGTTTTTTTTTTTTTTTAAATGATCCTTATGGAGTGTTTAGTGATTTCATAAGGAATATAATTAATTTAGTTCGTATTGTAACAGTAAGAGCAAGAGAGGTGGGGTTTTTGTACCTCTAAGAATCCTGAGATGCAAAACGCCAGCGTAATCATTATTGTATTTTCATACTAAGAATTTTTGTCCAAGATATTCTTTGTGCAAAATGTCATGAAAATGTTTTGTTATTTAGATTAGATTATTGTTGATCAAAACACAAACAACTAGAACTATTCATGTCTATCGATGATTATTCTAATCAAAGTGGGTAAAATAATGTTAATCATGATTTTTTTTTTCATTTCCTCACAATTAAAGATTGGCACAGTGAACGTATCATCATTACTATGAAATTTTGCAATTATAATTCTAGCATCAGTAGAATCGATTTTTTTTCTTTTTTAATAATGGTGTTTCTAGGGGATTTTATCAGATCATATTCTCCAGCTTTAGATATTGTTGGCTACTCGGGATATGTTCTAATAGGTGATGCTACGCAGGTAATCCTTTCCGAGTAGGTAAGCATCAACTACTACTGCGTTGTTGACTTAATCTTCGGTACCTTAATTACCTCCATCATACCCAATTTAGGATATTGACTCTCTAGAGGAACCAAAAATGACAGGCTCAGGAAACATAAAGTTGATACCTGTTATCTATTTATTTTTGTTTGTTTTTTTGTTTTCTTTGTGGTAGCTACAAAGCCGAACAAATATTCACGGGAATTTCTTTCATTACCATCTGTAACTGAATGGAATTGGTAACAAATTTTGAGGTATGTTGTTGTTGACTTCAGTTTTGGTTTTATTGTTGTCATTTATATCCTGATTCATTCACTATTTGATAGGATTATTTAAGAACAACTTTTAGTGATGCAATTTGCATGTTTAAGCATGGTCTGGGTTCCACTTACAAGAAGCATAAGGTCGAGGCATACAAAATGAGATTATTGCAAATTTTAGGGAAGAAGATATTCTTAGTGAAAAAGAGGTTGAGGTAACTGAACTTCCAGCAAATATTAGGGATATCAGATGATCATATTTACTCATGTGCAATGAACTTAATGCTGCTAGATCTAATCCAAGCAAAAAAAGTGGCGGATGCACCAGACAAGTACGTGGGATCTTGCATGTTTACTGAAACACGAAATCAGAATGCGGGCATGATATCTCTAAATAAAAAAGTTAGAAATGGGATATCATAATAGTTTGTCGAGTGCCAATGTAACTACTCTTTAGTCAAGAAGATAATTAAATAAGATATCTCATAATATTGTTGTATTGGTTTTTTTTTTATTTCAGAAATGGGATGTAATGAAGATCAACCCTTTTTTTGAGTTTGTGGTTCTCTGTTGCTACCGTTGATAGCCATTATGGCATTTGGTGATTGAACTACTATTTATTTTCAGAACTATATTACATCAAATAGCAGTGCGTGATATGGTTTCCTCAAATTCAATTCCATATGCTTGATAAAGTCTGTACTTTATGCTGGGACACAGTTATCCCCAGCAACAATAGTCGAGTTCTCGATATGCACATTTGTGCACAAGTCGAAATGAAAGGTCAAATTATAAGTTAAATTCTTATGTAAAAGCTACCTATCCTGATACTAAAGTTGGTGAGTGTATGTACAATGGTCACATGAAATTTAAATTATTTAATATTAAGTTTGTTATGAAACTGGAATTATTCCAGCAGTGCTTGAGATGTTGTAGTGGTGACAATTGTGAGCATTTTAATGTGAGTGTTGCTTCATTGATAAATTTAGATAAACAAATATGGAAATTTGATTAAATTTTATAAGTTAACGGAAGGCAATACAAGCCTGTTGTGAACATGATGAATATGCCATCAAGGAGAATAAAAAATGCATCACAACGAGGTGAGGCGACATCAAACTAAATAAAAAATCCTAAGCATGCGTTGGGACGGGGCGAGGCGTACCCGAGCCACACCAAATCAAAAATCTGAAGCATGTATTGGGACGGGGCCAGGTGAAGCCAAGCCACACCAAATCAAAAATGCATTACGTGCATCCAATACTTGCAGTTATTGTTGTATGTGTTTGAGTGTGTCTATTCCTTAAGAACTCACCTGGCATTGGATCTCTTTAAGTGGGACAATCTGCATTTCTGCACAAGGCAAGTCCATCAGAGGCACACCAAATCAAAAATGCATTGGGACAGGGCGAGGTGAGGTGAAGACGAAGCCGAGCAACACCTAATCAAAAATGTATCGTGATGGGGCGGGGCGAAACCCCACGACACCTAACAAAAAATATGGCTAAAAGAACAAAAATTCCCGAGCGTAGCACGGGCACAAAATCTAGTGTTACTTTAATTTTCTGGGACCACTTTTCTCTTAACTTCTTTTGATGACAAGTGTCATGCGGACCATTTCACTTTACTTCTTTTGCTGACAAGTGTCATGGGGGACCATTTCACTTCACTTATTTTATTGACAAGTGTCATGAGAATCACTTTCAATGATTAATTCTCTTAATTTTCTTAAATAACCATCCTATTAAAAAGGAACAGAGGGAGTATATTAATTGTGTGAAAACAAAATCACAAGTTTGTTACGTCTACGACACATATCAATATTTCTATTAATTTCAACATTTTGTGATATTTTAAGCTGTCCCTATTTTTAAATCGAAAAAGCTTGAAAAATGGTCGGAAAAAAAAACCCGGAAAATGGGTCATATGACCATAGGCCATAAAGGTGTGGGAGCAATGGACGTGTAAAATATAGGTCTGGGTGAAAAAGACATGGAAAATATTAGTCATATATACCCTTTGTTTTAAACTTTATTTTTTTTCTTATCCCTTTCTCTCTCCTATTTATTTTCTCTCTTTACAATTAAAATTAATCGCGAGAAAAGTCATAACTTCCGGAATATAAGTCGGATTTTAATAAAATTTATATTTTTTGAAAGGGCTCGAAAATCTCTACAAAACAAGATCCATTGTTGATATGAAATTCGAAAAAAAATAAAATTTATTTCGAACCGGACCGAGGATACATTATGCACCCAGGTGCAACCAGACCAATATTTATTTCCTATAAAAATATGCACTATGCACCCAGGTGCAACTTGGCCAAAATTTCTTCTCGAAAAAAAACTTGGCCAAAATTTATTTTCTATAGGAATATACATTATGCACCTAGGTACAACCTGACCAAAATTTATTTCCTGTAAGAATGTGCATTATGCACCCAGGTGCACCTGGTCAAAACCTATTTTCTATAACAATATGCATTATGCACCCAGGTGCAATCTGGACAAAATTTTATTTCAATCCAGACCGAGGGCACATAATGCACCCAGGTGCAACTCGGCAAAAACCAATTTTATATAAGAATACACATTATGCACCCAGGTGCAACCTGGACAAAATATATTTTTATAAGAATATGCATTATGCACCCAGGTGCACCTGTGCAAAACCTATATATTTCCTTTAAAGAATACGCATTATGCGCCTGTGCAAAAAAAAAAATGCATTGTGCACTCAAGTGCTCCTGGGCAAAACTATTTCCTATAAAGAATATATATTATGCACTCTCGTGCATCTTGTGTATTTCGGGAATAAATCTAGGTTTATTCTAGGTTTATATTATATATAACCAAAATAACTAGTTAATGATCTCGTGCAATAAATCCACCACCATTACCGTCACGTTCACTATCAAAACATCAATCAAATCAAATATTAAAGGACAAAAATAAGGGAAACAACAGAAAAATAATAAAAAAATATACATTATGCACTCGGGTGCAACTTAACCAAAATATATTTTTCTGTCAGAATATGCGTTATGCACTCAGGTGCATCTTGTGCATTTGGTGGATAAATCTAGTTATATCCTAGAACTCACATGTGAAATTATTATATGCAACCAAAAACAAAGATTTATGATCTCAACCAACAAATCCGCGACCATTGCCATTACATTCACCATCAAAATACCCTAAAATTACTAGCTGCAGTACATTTAAAGGAGTTTTAGGAGCTCAATAGTGTACGAAAACAAACCCAATAGCATAACTTCTTTTCTTTCGGAAGCCAATACACTAACCTGCAATTCAATAGTGTACGCAATTAATAATGGATTTGGAAAATTGAGGTTCACAGTCAGTAGATGCAGCAAGTAGGTCTTTGACATGTTTCCATTCTCTCTCCTTACTACCGGATCCTGATGCCTTATCAAGGATACAGAATGTATCCAAAATCCCGTCCACAGTTAGTGGAGCAAGCTTCTTGAAGAACGACTTTCTTTTTCTATCAAACCCAAGTCTGAAGTCTACCTCTTTCTTAAGCTCATTTTTTTATTTGATTCATCACATGCAGGACTAATTTTTCCCATCGAAAGATAAACAAAAGAACCAAGTCTCCCGGTGTAGTAGCAAAGACAGTTTTAAAATCATTACAAAGAATATTAGTGATCACAATTCTTGATGAATTTTTAGATGCCAAATCAAATGCTTTAGAAAGAAACAAGAATGGAATCGGTTCTCTAGCTTCCCAAAACGCAGTTGATTTGGGGATAAATTCGCTTGCTTTGTTTCTTAACAAACCAATCTTTGAAATCAATCCGTCCAATTTCAATTTCAATCTGTACGAGGTTCGTTTTCGTTTTCAATTGGAAGAACAGAAACATCATAAATTTAATCTAGATCTAGAAAAAATCCCCAACTTTACCCAATCAACATCATAACAAAAAACAAAAGTTAAAAAAATCAAACAAATCATACCAATACATACCTTTAAGGGTTAATTTAACTTGTAATTTGATCCTTTAATGGTATTCACAGATAGATTCATAGATGAACATATGTTGGACATGATGAAAACCGAAAAGGAAGAAGGATAAACTCGGCGGAGAGATGACAGAAAAGGGTATTTTAGTACGTGACATGTAAAATCAGTTCTAAAACATGGGTGAAGTATCCGATTTGGATAGTTAAAAAGTATTTTTAGATTTTGGTCTTTTTGAGCCACATCTATGTTTTACAAGTCCATTACACCCAGGAATTCAATTCCATGGCCTATTTGACCAAAAAACTGAAAAACAAAACACGCACAAGTCGGCACAACAGTGTGATCCAAGAATCCCACACCCATGTTTATTTCCGCAGGACCCTCCTAACTAACATAACGGTTTTTAACAGCGGCCTTTTCTGTGATCCGTTAAGAATTGCTCTTTGTATATTGGCATTGTGGCCATTTATGCGTCCATAGTATATTGCAATTTAGAACACAAATACAGTTACAGAGCCCACCTGACATTAGATTATTTCTCTTTTAGGTTCTATTCACACGACACGACATGAATGAGGTCCACCAATTACTTTGATGCTTGAGCTTCGAGGGGGGACCGAGTGGTGGAGAAAATATAATGGGAGGTAATAGTTGGATTATTAACAACAACCATTCTACACGGACCGCGTAAAAAACTATACCAAAACCGGGTCCAACGTGGCGCTGACGTGGCGGGTTAAAAGCTGAAAAGGCGTCTGATTTTTGTGCAGAAGTTCAGAAAGTTTGTCTGTTAAACCATAGCCGTTCATCTAACTAAAATAGGGAATAATTTGGTCAATCGGACTTATACCTTGGTTTCTTTTTTAACTATTACAGTTTCTCTCTCTATCTCTGAAGAAAAACCAGAGAGAAATGTTTGTCGACAAACAGACTCTAATGATATGATGCGTTCATGAGAGTGTATCTTCTTTGTCCGGTGACATCAAGATAAGATTGGTGCAATACTATTTCTTACAAGATAACTGCAGTAAGGTCTTTAAGGCTTGGTCACTGCACATATATATAGTAAGAAAACAAGTAAGAGTAACAGTTAACTTAGAGAAAATTTGGTTAACTTGAAATGTATAATGTTGAAGCAAGATGGATCTGGTAAGATTGATTATAAAGAGTAAACAAATACCAAATTTCCCCATTGTACAGGAAATTCAAAAGAACATACTTATGTGAAAGTTAACCAAAAAAATCCAAAAAGATATGGAGCACCGAAAAACATTAGCTCCCATCATATGCTCTTCCATGTAGCTGAAATCCTCCATATGTTGTCCCATAGCGTCCATAATCCCATTGTTGAGGTGCTCCATATGTAGGTGCAACGTTAACAAGATTCCCATAAGGTGAAACGTGAGGTACGACGTGGATATTTGGGGAATTTCCAAAATGCCCAACTCCATGAAGTTGCAAATTTAACACTATGATTAGATTGTAATATCATAAAACTACCGGTTCTAGATGTTTTGTGCCTGATTAGGTAGAGTCACAGTTTTTACAGTCTCGAATAGCACGATGAAAGAAAAACCATATGCATGAAGATATGCTCACCAAAAGTTGATGGTACTGTTCGCGAGTAAGATTGACAGTTTCGGCTTGAACTGTACCCACCATGCTTTGTTGCGGCGGGACTTCTTGCAAAACCTATGACAAAAACATATAAATCACTAAATAACTACAATTTTTTTTGTACAAATGGATTGGCAGTAGTCAGTAGGTTACCTCAATGTTTTCCTTTCCTTTCTTTGTTTTTTTTTGTGTATACTTTAGACTTCAATCTATTTTTACAAGGTCTGCCTTTTGTAGGAACTACATTGGGATCATTTACCTTAATACCTTCATTCACTTCATCCATTTCGGAACTAACCACTTCCTTGGAGGCACTTGGTACTTCATCATTTATTGCTTTCAACTATTCGCCTATCCATTTCTTTATATCATTGCACTTGTCATCGTTTTTGGAGACCACATCTGCAAGCTCTGCAAAATCGTCACACAACTCCTTATAACGCCTTTGTCGGGAGACAAATCTCAACTATCAGAACTTAATGGCACCTTTGTATGTGCTAAACTCACATCTTTTCTCCATCTCCTTAAAATATAACATTCTGGAATTGATGTTATATTATTGCGGAGTAACACAAAAATCGCATGAGTGCAAAGTATTCCTCGAAACTCAAATCTACAACAACTACACTTAACTTTGCATCCATCATTTTGAAACCAAACCTTAAAGACAACATGTTTCATAACTTTTTCAGTTTTTGGATTCTTTTCTATCTCTTCCCCTTCAATTTATTCTGCCACTAAGTTATTTACTTTATCAATGGTTTCCTCATCTGCACTTGTAGTGGCACATTCCTCTGGAGAAGTTTCTTCTCCATCTTCTATTTGTAATCTATAATAGAAAATTTCTTGTTGTACGTCGTATCTTTTAACTTGGATTCCATCTTGGACTTCATCTTGAACATCAATTATTTCACAATATATCTTGTTGGTCAATTCCTTCTGAATCTCTTTAAACTTTTCCATAGTGTAAACATTTTGCATTTATTTTTCTATTTCGTAAGAAGTTATTGTTGGGATGACTTTTGAGAATGTTTTAGCATCTTCCTTGAGTTCTTTTTCCATTTTAGATCTTAATGCATTATCAAACTGTTCAGCAAATTCTTTCAAACATGTTCTTGAGTGAACATACCCGTCGAAGAAGGCATTCATGCTTTCACTTCGTTGGGTAGTTGACATTCCAGCCCAAAAGGTTGTCTTCACAAAACAAGGCACCCATCGATTTTTCTCTCCATATTTATCATTTAACCATCTATTTGATTTCAATTTGGGATACTTTTCCAACATCTCGATCCAACTTTGTTCAAATTCAGTTGGACATTGTGTATCGTAGACAGCTCTTTTCAACCTACATTTTATGTTTAGATACTTGTCATACCTGCTTAGCTTTTCAGGTATCTTCTTCATAATATTCCATAAACACCATCTATGCTTAGCTTCTGGAAATACTTTCGCAACAGAACTTTTCATTGCACTACATTGGTCCGTAATTATAGCTGGTGGGGCAATTCCTCCCATGCATTCAAGCCATGTTTCGAACAACCAAACAAAAGTTTTAATCTCCTTATTCCCCAACAACCCACACCCAAATAGAGTAGACTGTCCATGGTGGTTTACCCCAACAAAGGGTGCAAATGGCATGTCGTACTTATTAGTCAAATAGGTTGTATCGAATGTAACCACTTCGCCGAATTCTTTGTATGCTTCTCTGCACCTTTTATCTGCCCAAAAGACATTCTTCAAGCGATTTTCTTTTCCCAATTGTATTCTATAAAAAAAATCTTTGTTTAATTTTTGCATTCTATGGAAGTAGTTTAGAAGTGTGGTAGCATCTCCATCTTTAATCTCTAAATGCTTTTCTTTTGCAAGCATGTTTCTAAGATCTTTTTCATCATATGAAAGGTTCTCAGGTCCACCGGCTTCGACTGAACATGTATTAAAGTTTTTGCACATCCTAAGTCTAGACTTGTCATTCATTATGATCCCTCTTTTGAAACTTTTCTTAATTAACTTGTTTCACCTCATGAACCGAGCTTTACCTGGGTTTGTCCTATGAGTGTGCTCGGAAACAAAAACCGTAATCCTCCATTTGTCATCTAATCCTAAACATGCTGCTACCCTAGCCTTGCATTCACATTTCCCTGTCGGATCAAGGTCAAATGGAGTAGTTGACTCTGTTTTGTGCTTTCCTTCTCGAACACAGGTAATGGTTACATGTCTTAGTATCCCCTCATCCTTCTTTGATGACCGGATCTTACATCCAAATCCTTTCCCAACTGCATAACATCTATAAAATTCATATATTTGATCAACGTCGTCAAACGCCATTCCAACTTCCGGTACCACTGTACTGCATTTATCATTTTTCCTATTCAAAACATGGACATCATCAGCTCTTCCACCTCCGTTAGCACTCCCATCCAACCTGCTCCCTTCTGCATTATCATCCATCTACATATGAAAAGCTTTAATAATTATGTAAGAAAAAATATCTATAGAGATTTACGGGTACATTAGTAGGGAAAAAATTACAAATCATATTTTGTGGTAAATGGTGCAAAAATTACAGAATCAATAATAAAGAAAAAAAATTACAGATCATATTTTGTGGTAATTAGGGAAAAAATTACAGATTCAATAATCAAGAGAAAAAGTTACAGATTCAATAATAAAGGGTAAAAATTACAGATTCAATAATAACAATTGAATATTCTCAAGAGTCTCTAAACATATGGATTAATATTTAATAATAATAAGTAACATTCTCTAAACACAGAGACTTGTAATCAATTTTTCATAAGAAAAATGAACTTATTCTGATGTCAAAAATTAAATGGTAAATTTGGCTTTGTAAATATAAAGCTAGAATCAATTGATTTAAAATACTTACCTCTTATTAGTTTTTTTCTTTTCCGCTCCAATTATGATAGGTTAGTATGTAAATCACCCATTACAGTAAGAACGATGATGGATATTGAAGAGAAGAAGAGTCTGGTAAGGAGAAGATAAGTCTGAGTATCTATTAGAGAGAGAACATTTATTGGGGAGATTTAATTAGATCTAAATACGATGGTCCTAATTTTTCCCTAAAATTTTATTTAGATCGATGGATCCGGTTAAACAGACAAGTTTCTGAACCTCTAAAAAAAAATCAGACGCGTTTTCAGCTTTAAACTCGCCACGTCAGCGCCACGTTGGACCCGGTTTTGGTATAGTTTTTGACGCGGTACGTCAAAAAATTTTGTATTAACAATTCTTACCAGTTGGTTAGGTGCTAGGGTCAATGAGACTTAAATATCATGTGTAGGAGCTAGCTATTAGTGGCACGTGCCTGGAGTTGAAGTCCTCTACGCCCTACGCGTTGTCCGCGATCGCTGTTACTGCCTGAAAAGCCAAGGAGGTGGAAAACTAGAGAAGGCGATGATAATCCATATCGGCTTAATTTATTTGAAAAACCTATAATTATGTGTGTCATTAATCTTAATTTTAATAATGATTTGAATGAATAGTAATTTCAATCATATAAATTTGACAACCATTTGTTTATTTTCGATTCATAGAATCGAATCAGATGAATTTCTCTTCTCTAGAAATCTAATTGGACGAATTGGATGAATTTATCTATCCTGATTTGATAGAAATCTATAACATTGATATGCCAGAGTTGGATGAATTTGATGAACCTTCTAGTACCGTTGTAACCGCCGAGTAGCTGCTCTTCTCTAGAGTCAGTTATACTTGTTTTTCTATATAAAAAAAAGTTTATTTTCGATTGAAAATAATTTCAGGTCATGCTCAAGCCCCATTTGGGATTACTCTTTTTCCTATCAAAAGTACTTTCTAACAAACTTGCAACAAATTTTTACCAATAATTGTGTTTGGTAAATGGGTGGTATTTTTTTTTAAATGATGTTAAAGTGAAGCACTTTCATTTTGGGTCTGCTTTTAAAAACAACTCAACACTGGCTTTTAAAAGTTAGAAAAGCATAAGTTGTTGACCTATATAATTCGATTTAATTGATTATCTAATTTAACCTTGTTATCTTATTATAAAGGGCTATTTTGCGTTTCCTCCCCAGCCAAGATCGCTAATTAGCGTTTCCTCCCCAAAGAGATTGAAATTAGTGTTTCCTCCCCTCGTTAACTTTTCCATCTATCAGCACCTGTGGACACGTGTCATATATAAAATTTATTTGGGTGAATTTCCTAATATACCCTCATCTTCTTCCCTAATAAACGCAATAATCGTGAAACCAATTTTTTTTTCTCTGCTCAACTCTTGTTCCCGTTCATACCAGTGCCTTTCTTCTTCTTTTGTTGCTTTCATGGCTGCTTTAATCTCAATCTTCACTCTGAGGGTGCTTTAATCACATCCACCCAACTCTTGTTGATTTTTATGCTGCAAATATAATCTTAATTAGATCAATTATTTTTTTTGATCGAGGATGAATCTCTACAAACCCTAAAAAAATATTAATTAGATTTGTTATTTTATTTAACAGTGGGTGAATCACTTGAATATGTTATTTCAATATGTAGCCATGGTAAACTGCATGATCAACAATAATAAACAAAGCAGATTTGGGGGTTTTTCATGTCATCCAAAATTGGATTTAATGATATATGTTCTCTAGAATTGGAGGACAATTGACAATGAAGAATGGTTGGGTAGTATGGCTATGGTCGATTGAGGCGGTGAATGATTTACTAAAGGTAAATCGATTCTCTAATATGTTTGATTTCTTTTCTGTATTTTTTTTTGTTTTGAAACCAAAACCTAGAAATGGAATTGAATGATTCAGGTGAATTAAAGATGGGTTTGGTTCAGATTTAATGGAATTTGAGGAGTTTATGGTTGCATATGCGTTTAATTTGTGGATGTTGGTTGTTTGGTGGATTTAGGGTTTGACAGTAACAGATGGAATTTGAGTATGATTAGAGGAGATGGATCATGATGATTCTGTAATTGGGGAAATAACATGGTTGCCTCTGTGCTGGTGATTGCAGCTAAGTAGAGATGAAATATGAATGAAATTGGTGTTAGGTGGTGAATGGAAAAACTGTTGTTGCTGTAGAGGGTTTGACAACAACATATTACGATAATTTCCTCCCCAATATTAGAGCTTCAATTCCTATTTGATGGTTTGACAACATCAAATTTGGGGATTGTCATATGGATCTGTTTTGGGGTTCTGATGTGGTACGGAATTGAATTTGAGATGAAAGCTCTTGAAGAGAAATTCTATAGCAAAAATACCAAGAAGAAATTGATTGAGTCAGAGCTGGTTTAATTGTTTTAGAGGATGAATTAGATGGTTGCAGTATCGGTAACAATGGTGGATTTGATTTATTAATGGCGGAAAAGGCCAGTGTACTGGTGAGGAGAAGGAGCAGAACATTAGAGGGTATTTTGGGATGATCATAAAACACGTGTACAATTTATGCCACGCGTGCACAAGTTCTGACTCAGCTAACCGAGCATTGGATGGAAAAGCTAACGAGGGGAGGAAACACTAATTCAATCTTTTTGGGGAGGAAACGCTAATTAGCAATCTTGGAAGGGGAGGAAACACAAAATAGCCCTATTATAAATACAAATTTTACCCTTTTACCCTATAATATTGTATACGTATATCATTATATTTCTAACTTTTATTTTGGTCATCTAGTTTTCAATTTTAATAACTGCAATATAATTAAAATAATATTTTTTTTGAAGCAAACCATAATCATAAAATTCTTTATTAAATGATAATAATAATAATTAACAAATAATAATTATTTTTTATTACATTTTTTTTTCTTAAGAAAGAAGATCAACATTACAGGAAAGGGCGGGCAACCTAGCAACAAGCTGAGCGCCAATGCCCTTTTGAATCACAATACCTAACCTTGAAAAAGAGAATTTCCTAGCTTGAAATTGGCATCATGCCTAGCCATGCAATTCCTCAATCTCTTAAGAAAGGAAATAGTATCCAAACCGAGCTCACCTAAAGTAGAGAAGGCCAACACACCAAACCCATACCCATGCAAAGAGCATTTCTCCAAATATTTATTGTTCTTTCGAGTGACGAAATAGCATGGCCTGGAGTAAAAATAAATTACATTTACTATTAAATAAATTAAAAATAAGTGAATTATTATTGTTGTGAGTTAAAAATAAATTAAATAAGTATTATTTATATATAATTTACTAAATAAACTGATTTCAAACAACAGAGTTTTTAGTTGGCGAGCAACAAGCTGGGAACCAACTCCTTTTTGAATAACAACACCCAATCTATGAAAAATAAACCTAACTAGACCACAACCAACATCGTTATTAACTAGACAGTTCTTTAGATGCTTAAAAAAACAAATAAAATCTTCACTGAGTTCACCTAAAGTGGTGAAAGCTAAAACACCAAGATCATAACCATGCGCAGCATATTTATTCAAGTATTTAGTACGCTTGCGTGAAATTTCCTAAGAAATGGCCTGTCCTGGGACGAAGGCACGAACTACATCGCCAGTGAAGGGTGACACACCTTAACATCCATACACACGTCTTGGCCGTTTTCCCAGTTGAGCACTAGAATATCCACAGGGCATAAATCCTTGTTATCATCTGACACTAACCCCAAAGAAGCTTCTTTACGCACGGGAACACCAGCTTTGTAACAGATATCTATAGTTAGGTCGCGAACCACGTCATGATGAAACTTACTCCCAACATCCTTAGCACAATGAAGCGCATGATCACCAAAAATGTCCATAGGTTTGCTGCAACAAGAACACAAACTGTCTTCAACAAACAAAGGAATTCCAAGGCGATAACAAACTAGTGCTCTAAACTGTCCAGGCCTGAGACATTGATCCAAACCACTGATGGGAGTATCCAAAACATAATATTGAGCATGTTTAACCTGGTTACATTTCCAAAGTATGGAATCTCTTGCAGAAAGTGTAAATTGGACAGGGATTTGCTTCTTAACTGCATCAAAAAAAGTAACTTCCAAGGAGTGCATAGAAGGGGGGGGGTGTCATTGACGCAATAAGTAGAAGGCAAACCACATACCTAAATGAATTTATGAAGAGCCAACTGATAAGCAACACCATTATCGGTTGAGAATATGCTACAAGAATCACTTTCTGCACTGAAGTAGTCTGTCTCTGAGAGGCAAGATAATAGTATGCGCAAGTGTATGACATGGTGTAAATACCAAGCCCACCATCTCAGATGGGTAAGGTATCTAATCTATGTTGCAACGAACCAAAACCAGCACCATCTCCCGTGATTAAAAGCCTCAAATACTTAAGTAAATGATCATCTAAAAGGTCTGAGGCTTGTTGAAGAGCTGCAGGGTTGGTGGTACGCATAGAAAAATATAATCTGGATACACCGACGCAGTTACGAAGTAATAACATCTCACTCTGAGGGTATTTGAGTTTTTTGATGGCAGATTCCAAGTCCAAAGTCACAGGTCCACCCAGAAGCTTAACTCCTTTGCTAGGCCTACCAATATCCTTCGGGAAAACACCTTCTACCATGCTTCGTGGATCAAAAGTAGTCCAAAGATTGAACACCCATGTAATTGAAGCCAACAAATCATATGCCACGGTCGCAGCTGCACCACTCATCGCATCGACAAGATGTTGTGCACGCAAACCATCACGACCACAAGAAGTGCCTCTTGGGAAACTCTTGATGGCCCCTAAGACAGCTCTTGAATCGACCGTGACTAGGTCGCAAACAAATCCTTCCTCCGGGATGGTAGGTGTGGGCGCTGCTGGATACTTGGATTGTAGTTCAGACAGGGTATTGTCGTCCCGAGGAGCAACACCATTCAAATAAAAAACACGGATCTCCGCCGCATAATGTCCACTATCAATCTTCTTCCGACAGGCACTTAAGTTGGCTGCCTCCGGCTTCTTTTTGATGTCCTATTTGGTGGATTGTTGTTGTCTTGGCAAGCGAAGAAGCTAAGAGATCAAAGTGTAACATCCCATAGGCTCTTTCCAAGCAAGAAGAGCCTGTTGAATGGAAACAACTTGAAGTATCTTTCTGTTACTTGACCTCTCATCAGCGGAGCGTTTGGGACTGAAGCGCGCCAAATAAAAAATGAGAAGTAGAAGTAACCGTAACCAAGCAGCCAAGTCTATTAGCTTACAAAGAACACTGTCCAAGCAACACTTCAGGGTACAAGAAAAGCTTAACCTACACTGGTGTGGAATACTGGAAACAGTGGGAAACTGCCGCTGAAAAACAGCAGTAAGCAACTCCGTGGAAAGATAAAAACCTGCATCAACGACAGCAACATCATCTACCGTAGCTGTAGAAGCAACCCTTGGTTCAGCTGGTACGAACACAACCTCTGTAAGCCTATCTACACCGTGGATGAGAAATTCTGCCAAACTACCATTAAAAGGGCCAGCGATGAAGCCATGAACATCCTTCAGTTCTTTGCAAGGAGACCTCCAAGTATGCAGGTTCATGCATTGGCAGCATAACCACATACGTAACGATTGGAGCAGTCTTTCCCAGGCACAATAAACCTGTAGATCATTGGAAATAATATCCCTGCAACTATCTTTGTTACCTTTCGAGAAAAGGTGTTTATCCTGCAAATGCTTGAGTATCGACCCCCTGGCATAACCTCTACCCTGAACTCCATCGCAGCAGCTGTCGAAGTTTTTGAATGGGCAATGGCAGTACCCATCTTGTGTAGCATCACCCCGACATAGCTGATGAGGTGGTGGAGGGGGTTTCCATGAGGATCGTTAGCAAAACATGAAGCAACTTCCATGGTGGAAAAGAAAAACTTCAAAAACCCTAAAAAGAAAACCAGGAACCCTAGGCAAATAAAGGGAGAAAATGGAAAATATAAGTAATCAAAACAAGAGAAAAACGTGGATGAGACCAATTCATCGTAGAACTCCAGTTTTCAATCACCGGAGTTTTCCGCCGGAGCTCATATCGAGGAAAGAGAAAAAAATATTCAAAAAAATTAATATATATATATATATATATATATATATATATATATATATATATATATATTATTGGATAACGATTATTACATGAAACTAGTTAGTAACCTAACAAGCGAAGCTCCAACGACGTACTACTACATTAATTAAACAGGTTGCCGTGCTAGCCTAATATTATTTTTATTAGTATTATTATTAGATAACTAATATTACATGAAACTAGTAGGAATCCTAACAAGCTAATCTCCAACGGCGTACTACTACATTAATTGAATAGGTTACCGTGCTAGCCTACCAGCAAGCCTCATGATGAACCAACCAAGGGAGCCGAACCGGATAGGGGGATGATTATGTCGTAGGGGGGAAAGACTCTACATTTCACGTCAAATTCTGCAATACTGCGCCATTGGGGACTCAAACCTGTGACCTCCTGGAGCGCATCAACCTTTGTGGAACAGGGATGACCAGCTGATCTAGCCACCCATTTTTTCATTTATTAAATATATATTAGAATCAAAAATATCATTTATTATAACTACAATGTATTTTAAACTAATTGTTAATAAATGTCTATTTTCATCGTTAACCAATTTACCAAACAAATTTTACACTTTACAACTTGTCAATTTTACATCGTTTTTTTAAGTTGTAGTTTACTAAACAACCTGCCGCTTTATTTTCACAACACAACACAACAACACATAACACAACACAAAAATCATTTTTCCAAAACTCACAACAATACCAAACTCGCCTTTAATATAGGACTTTAATGGTGTATGTTTTTATAGGGGCGGTCTAACAACCACACCCAATATTTCGTTCGGCAATCTGTATGGAATAACTCCAATATATTTCCAAGAGAATCAACTAGACAGTCAGACTCAATCAAGGAAAATGCATACAAGAGTTATATCCCTGTTTCTCAATGTAATCAACAAATCAAACAGATAGAAAACCGCGATCCAGATTATTATGAGAAACAACCTGAACGGTACCAAAGACCAATGTTTAAGTGTCAATCAATATATATCAACAACCAAAGGTTGGATTATATAATTGATTGAACTAAGCACAACCTGTGATATTTCAATTATATAGAAAGTATAATGCGGAAAAGAAATAACACAGACACCAGAAATTTTGTTAAGGAGGAAACTGCAAATATAGAAAAACCGCGGGACCTAGTCTAGATTTGAATACCACATTGTATTAAGCCGCTACAGACTCTAGCCTACTACAAGTTAAATTCAGTCTGAAATGTAATTAATCCCTAACAAATCTCACTCTGATCAAGGTACAATCGCGTTCCTTATGCCTATGAATCCTAGTAGGACTCTACACACTTGATTCCCTTAGCTGATCTCACCAACAACTAAGAGTTGCTACTGAAAAAACGGGGGTCTAACAACCACACCCAATATTTTGATTAGCAATCTGTATGGAAAAACTCTGAGTTACTTTCTAGAGAATCAACAAGACAGTCAGACTCAATCTAGATATAAATATCTCAAGGAGTTATTATCTCAATCTCACAATTTGATCTTTACTCAAGCAAATAGAAATATTCGAGTCTTTATCAAAGAGAGATAACTTGGATGGTACCAAAGACCAATTTCCAAGTGTCAATCAATTTAAATCAACAACCAAAGAGGTTGGATATTCTAATTGATTGAACAACGCACAACCTGTATTATTTCAATTATATAACAAAATATAATGCGAAAAAGAAATAACACAGACACCAGAATTTTGTTAACGAGGAAACCGTAAATGTAGAAAAACCCCGGGACCTAGTCCAGATTAAACATACACTGTACTAAGCCTCTACAGACACTAGCCTACTCCAATCTAACTTCAGTATGGACTATAGTTGAACCCCAATCAATCTCACACTGACCCAAGGTACAGTTATGCTCCTACGTCTCTGATCCCCAGTAGGATACTACGTACTTGATTCCCTTAGCTGATCTCACCCACAACCAAGAGTTGCTACGACCCAACGTCAAAAACTTTAATAAACAAATCTGTATCACACATAAAAGTCTACAGTAATAGATAAATCCGTCTCCCACGAATATACCTATGAGTTTTTGTTCCGTCTTTTGATAAGTCAAGGTGAACATGAACTAATTGATAAAACCAGACTTATATTCCCGAAGAACAGCTCAGCTTTATCAATCACCTCACAATAGTCTTAATCGACGCAGTGAAAAAAAATATTGTGGAATCACAAATGATGAGACGAAGTGTTTGTGACTACTTTTATATCTTGCCTATCAGAGATAGAAATCTCAAGCCAATTATTACAATTGTACTTGTACGATAGAAACAGCAAGATCAGATCACAAAACTACGATAAAAATAGTATCGGTCTGGCTTCACAATCCCAATGAAGTATTTAAGTCGTTAACCTGGTTTTAGAAGAAGAAAACCAAAGGTTAAAGGAGAATCGACTCTAGCTTAGCACAAATAGTATCACATAGAATGTGTAGGGATTAGCTTTCCCAGTTGCTAGAGTTCTCCCTTATATAGTCTTCAAATCAGGGTTTGCAATCAATGTTATCTTACTAACAAAGCATTCAATATTCACCATTAGATGAAAACCTGATTAAATTCAAGCTAATATTTATCAACCGTTAGATCGAAAACATAGCTTGTTATACACAATTGTAATGCATGTTTCTAGGCTTGTGTAACCGTACACAAACTTGTACATTAGTTGGTTCAACAATAGTTAACCAAATGGTTAGCCATATGATAACTTTCATATCAACCATATTCTTCCTCACCATAACTAGTCCAAATGACTAAAATGAACTAGTTAGAGAGTTGTTCAATTGCTTAGATCTTTATGTATTACACAAGACACAATTGAAGCAAAAACGATGTGATTCACTCGAATCGATTCATGAACTATAAAGCCACAATTTGCAATATCATTCTTTAGTTTATTAAGATAAGTTCACAAACATCATTTTTAGACATAACCTAGTCAAGTTCGCGGACTTAAGTTCCCGGACGGAGTTCACAAACTCCAGTAGAAATTTTCGGGTTCGAGAACTACGCCAGTGCGCGGACTGGGTTCGCGGACTGAGTTCGCCGACTGAAGTTCACGTACTACTTCGGTTTTACTTGATCAACAAAGTTCGCAAACTTCGGTTCAAGCAATAAGGACTTATACATATATGTGTTTCCATAACAATGCTTATATCCTCCAATGGATATATTGTCTAAACTATCATTTCAATCATTGAAACATTCTCAGAGGGCGTTATATAGTTGTTATTTACAAAACTATTTTTCATCAGAGCAATTTCCAAAATGATTGAAGCATAACATGGCTTTCGTCACTAGGTAAATATGAATTTGGCTAAAGCGAAAACTTTACCAACACATATTTCGAGAAATAGATAAGCGAGATATACTCAGCTCGAAATATCATGTGTATAATCTTAGTCTATATAGTAATACGACTTTTGTCTCAATATAGGAGATAAAGTAGATAGACTTTTGAGTAATAGATAAGTTCAAGTCTCCACATACCTTTTAGTCGATTGATAAGCACGTTTGTGCTACATTTAATACCCATATTTATATTAGTTAGGACTCAATAATTTTACTAATAACATTATTTTAGTGCTTTTGTAGAAAGTAGAAGCAGATAAGATGATCGAAAGAATAAGCGGTTAAAAGAGCAATTAAATGGCGTTTGCGGTGAAAATAACAAAACATGGCTAGCCTGGTATTTCATATATCAGTAGCATGGAAATCATTATACAGCCGGGGGCCATGAGATGTTGATTCAAGGGAGTAAAGGGTTAATCTTGTTTTCCAGGCACGAGGGTCTTATTACTGAAAGGTGGCTCATTCACAACCGCATAACTTTGTGGTATATGCATCGTTCACCTGAATGAATTTTGTCAAGTTGGTGATATTCTGAACAAAATACAAGGGGAACTGGAGTCTCGTGTGGGGTTGGAGGAAAGAAAGAAGTTGTTGCTATCAATTGGGGTTCTTGATGTGATCTGAAGGTTGGTTTTGTTAGCACAACTGATAATCAGCCTATGATCACGGCATATTAAGGATACAAAATTAGAGCAATCAATGTGATATATGCATGCCTCAATTAGCGCTGCTGATTGAGTATTGTCATTATTGTAATATTCTCTTTTATTGTTGATTGACCCAATTTTGAGACTTAGAACATGGATATTGGTAGAATATCTTCCACACCTAAACAGGGTGAAGATGTTTTCATTATAAAGATTATTACATACCCAAAATTGGGTCAATCAACAATAAAAGAGAATATTACAATAATGACAATACTCAATCAGCAGCGCTAATTGAGGCATGCATATATCACATTGATTGCTCTAATTTTGTATCCTTAATATGCCGTGATCATAGGCTGATTATCAGTTGTGCTAACACCGCCCCTCAAGTTGTAACGTTAGCGGTTTACGAAGGTGCAACTTGCTTCTAATGTCTTTGGAACCGTAATGAAGATAGCCGTTTTGTATGAGAAAATTGGTGTTTCTCTTCAAATTCATAGTGTGAGATAGCCAAAATACCTCTTCAAATGGTTGTGTGAGATAGTCGAAATACCTCTTCAAAGTTTTAGTTCTGTGTTGATAAACAGACAAAGGGGTTATTGATCTGTGTTGGTTAACAGACATAATTGGTAATGGTAGTGATAATTTTGTTGAACTGATTTTTAAAGAGGGTGTTGATGGGAATATGGATATGTACTGACAAGAGCATCTTCTCCAATTGTTTTTTTTTTTTTTTTTTTTTTTACCGGAAAAAGCAATTGAAAGAGGGTTTGGTATGAAGAGATAGGGTATTTGAGTGTTTGGATGTTGATATGAAAGTGGTTGTGATGGTGGTGATCTTGTGGTGGCGGTGGTTGTTACAGCGGAAAAGCGAGGGGATCGAACCCTCCTGATACCAACTTAGAACATGGATATTGGTAGAATATCTTCCACACCTAAACAGGGTGAAGATGTTTTCATTATAAAGATTATTACATACCCAAAATTGGGTCAATCAACAATAAAAGAGAATATTACAATAATGACAATACTCAATCAGCGGCGCTAATTGAGGCATGCATATATCACATTGATTGCTCTAATTTTGTATCCTTAATATGCCGTGATCATAGGCTGATTATCAGTTGTGCTAACAGGTTTGTATGGGTCCTTGGATAATCGATTTGCAATCGGTGGTGAAGATGAATTTGGACTGAAATTATTTTGATGGGATCGTGGTTAATGGGTATTGTATGACGACTGTTACATTTCTTGAGATGCAGATGATTATCGCAAGGCAGCAGCAATGTAGAGTTTAGATGATCAGGGAATGAAGAGCAGCAAAGTGGTTTTGTTGGCTGCTGACAGCAGTATCGATGGGTTTTGACCCAATTGTGTGTGAACTGATGGTGCTCAGGTCCTGGAATTCGAAGGGTGATGGTTGTCTGTTGTCGATTGAGGTAGCAGCTGTTGTTACTGCCATGGAATGAACAAGGGAGCTCAGAGAAATGTTAGATGAGAAGGAAAAATGGGTTCAAGATGGGTCTGGAAATGAGTTCACTACCATGGATTTTTGCTGTATACGAGAGGGTGAAGATCGGTTTTCGAAGGCAAGATGCAGGCGATGGTGTTTGCGTCTCTTCATGACTTACTGTACTCAAAAATTGGTATTAGTTAATGACAATGGAGTGAAGTGTTCTTGAGACATGATCGATGGATAGCTCAATTGGTTGGTTCGAGAAGATGTTGAGAGTACTGCGACAACAACGGAATTTAGAGATGGGCTGTATATTGCAGTCATTGGTGATGGATGGAATTAAATGACTAAGTGGTGCTGTGGAGTTTGGCAGCATCGGTTCTGGAAGTATGTTTGATGTATGAGCAGTTGAGACGTGAATGAAGACGAATTCGAATGGGTTTGTTTTGCTGTGTGATCGACGGAGCTGAAGTTAGACGGCAAGAAGATTAATCAAGATGACGGTAAATAGAGTTTGGGGGAATGATATCCGTGGGTTGTAGCTCTTCATGGAGGGATTTGATAGATTGATATTTGTTGGGTAAATTATTGTTGGGTAAATTATCTTCGTTACCGATTTCTCCACAATACGACTCGTGTATTATATCCACCGATTCGTTATAACTCTTTGTAACAACGATCCGGTTATGTATTACATCTTGTAATACCAACAACAAAACAAGAAAAGAAGGATAGAAAAAGATGATCAATCACAAAACTTAAAAAAACTTACTTGGGTGTATTGAGGCGAGTAATCTCTTTGCTTAAGACATTTGATGCCCTGTATATAATGCTATTACAGATTTAGCGGCATATGTTTCCAACATTCAACAATACCTCGATGTTTTTCGCAGCACTTCGATAACACCGAACAGTGAACGCGAATGGATGTAGCACAAACTCTTCTTTAACTCTTGAAGACACATGCAAACTCTTAAATTTCTAGTACTAGTCTTATGACTCTAAAAACACATATACTTGCAATGGATAATGAGCGGGGTTTAAATAGGCTAGAGGTGACTCTTGGAGAAGTCCTTTCATGAAGAGTCACAACCCTTAATGGAGAGTCACATCCCTTGGGATAATACACGAATGTTGAAAAGACTCAAGTGAGTTGATACACCTATTCATATTTTTATTCAAAAATTCCAACAATCCCCCACATTGAATAGAAATTCATGCAAGTTTAATGCAGACACTAGAAAGAGTTTGTGCGCGGAACATCACTGCATCGGGAGAGCTAGCTTTTGGCTTTGAATCTTCCATAGTGAATACCTACCGGGTTTACTAGTTGTTCGGTGAGCGCGATGTCTTGAACCGCCCAACTTTATGATGTAAACCGATGCAATAGATATCACACAGTTTATTTCCTTACATATCCGGTTCTCGGTTGTGTTCATTTCGGCCCTGAACGATGTTGGTTTTTCATGAGTGCTCTAGATTAACTTAGCCTTATAGTTATCATAGAAGCGGCACCACTTCACACTCATATAGGTGATCTCCTATTTGAAAGTATCCTGCCATACTTTTCTTAGTCAAACTAAGCCATAGGAATCATTAAGAGAAAATCTCAACCTCTCACTTGACAGGTAACACTGTTTCATCATAGAAATGGTAAAGAGAGTAAACTCTCACAGTGTTTCCGGTGAGTATAAATTTATAACTTGGTTGTCCCTTTTGAACCTAGATAACCATGGGATCTCCAATCGCTAGGTTGGGTGTCCGCTATAATAACTACTCTATATAGGCTATCCCATTTCCTTCGATGACGCAATTATACGCTCTCTAGAATTCGTATCATTTGCCGGCTTGATACAATTCATATACACTATTTCTTTTCGATGCGCGAGAGAGCAATTGATTTATGGTACTATATCGTCGATCCATTTACCGAGACATACCATAATCTCAAACTATGTGTTTCTTCCAAAATAATTGTTTAATCAGAACAATATATTTCTAGCATACATATACTTTGGCCATTAGTATATACTCAAGGAAATTCCAAGGTTGCTCTTACTTCTAATTCGACTTTGCGTCCAAAGATCCAGAGTCCATAGTTGATCTCACTGTCAACATTTATTTGAGTGATTTCCTTACTAAACACATAGTTTCCGGCTGATTTGAATCAACACTATCTAAGATTTATTTACAAACCATCTTATATCTTAGATATCTGGTTGCCAGTGAGTTTTTCCCGTAAACTCAGTTACAAAATTCAACCGTACGACTACTCACATACATAGTGCCTTGTATGTGTCTCAAGATAATCTGACTTTGAGTCTCGAGAACTATTACTTGATCGCCCATGCCGCTGAATCTTACTAGCAACCATTTTGAGACAGTCCCACGTTTTCACAGAAGGATTTCTCGTTAGGTGCCTACAAGATATGTTGGTCCGAACAACATATGTACCCCCACAATTCGAAGGTATACTAAATAAAGAAATTCATTTCTTGAACGGCCTGAATTTTCCTAACTAACACCACTGTGCTATTTCTGCCCAAAGTGAATTGACAACCAAAGTCCAGATTTCATCCAAACTTCAATCTTGTATACCATGAACCGTCACTTTAGAATATTCAATAGACATGTCGTGTACATTTTTTTTTTTTTGAAAGAGAAAGGTTGGATTAAAAAGGAAAATATGTACAAAGTTATATACAAAGGAGATTCAACTCCATACCCTCAACAACTAAAGACAGAAACTAACTCAAAGCCATAATCTCCTCCCATTGAAATAAAAGTTGAGTTGAAGAGAAGTTCTTGAAAATCTCCGTTTTCGAACTCCACAGAATGATGTCGAGTTTAACCGCATACAACAACTCCTCTTTATCCTTAGGGCGACCACCATGATCCCTGCAATTCCTTTCGAGCCAAATCTCCCAACATATCGCTAATGGAATTAGATGCCAAACTGTTTTTAATTTTTTTGAAGATCCCTGTAAGTTCCAACCCTTGAGGAAGGCACTGAACTGAGCATTAAAGACCCAATTCACCTTGATAGCATCCATGAAATAATCCCATATCTCCCTCGCCCAATTGCAGTGTAATAGCATATGGTCTAGAGTCTCATATTCGCTGTTGCAGAACAAGCATAAAGTGGAGCTAACTGTCACCCCTCTGTGTTGAAGCATACATTTAGTCGGAACTGATTTGTGCAGAGCAGCCCAGATAAGAAACAACACTTTAGGAGGTGCCATCTTACTCTGCGATATATGAGCACAATCCCAGACCTCATCCGTCTCCTCCATCTTGGAATAAATTGCTTTTGCAGTGCACCCTCCCTCAATATCATCCTCCCGTTCCTGCGTCAGCCTGACGTTTCTAATATCAAACTTTATCTCCAGTAAATCCACTCTCTCCGCCGCATTTAATTCTCTTGCAAACTCCAAGTTCCAAACCCCTCCTTTCATGTTGGCAATTGAATCATGTTTCTGCTTGCTAATCCTATATAACCTAGGATATTTATCTTTTAGGGATCTTTTCTCAATCCACAAATCATGCCAAAACCTAACTGATTTCCCATTATGAACTTGAATATTAACATCATCATAAAAGTCTTTATTATCCTTCAAAATCTCATACCATATGCTACGACCCATAGGTTCCGTTACCTGCAGTGGAACTAAAAAGTCTTCATCTGACTTCATTTTTTCACACATTATCTTCCTCCACAAGGCTGTTTTTTCCCTGCAATATCTCCCATGCCACTTAGCCAATAAAGACCTATTGATTCTTCTTATGCTTCTAATACCCAAGCCTCCATTTCTCCTTGACTTGCAGATACGTTTCCAAGAAACCAAGCTCATCTTCCTATGATCTTCATCCTCCCACCAAAGAAACTTACGCATAATGCTGTTCAATTTCTTCTCCACAGAAACTGGGAGATAATAAATCGAAAGAAAATATGTTGCAATACTCTGTAAAGAACTTTTGATAAGAGTCACTCTACCTGCTTTGTTTAGGAATTTTCTCTTCCAAGGCGCCAGCTTCTTCTTCATCCTTGCAATCACCACCTCCCAAATCGCCGCACTTTTCTTGCAAGCTCCAATCGGCATTCCCAAATATGTTATAGGCAACGCCTCAGTCTTACAGCCTAACTCCACAGCTAGGTCCTCTACCATCTCATCAGCTCCTATACTCGCCATCGATCTCTTCTCTAAATTCAACTTCAGACCAGTCAACACCTCAAAAATTAGCAATATAACTAGCAATCTCCTTACCTCCTCCTTTGTGGCATTTACGAGCAATGCTTTTGAGCATCCCACATTTTTGACAATTTCATTATTATATGTGACATACATGGTACACCCTCACAATTCCACGGTGCACTGGTTGAATTCATTTAGGTACCATGAAAGCAACATAGACCAACATAGTTTTAGTATCCATCTTTGAACAAGATACTAACAACCCTTGCAATAGTTATGCAGTCAGTATGTATCTTCGAAGAGAAACACGGTTTCTAATTCCAAGTTGAAGAAGATGATATCTTCACCGATCATGTATACAAATCTTTGGGAACCATATCATAGATATATACACTTGTTGTCTTGTCATGAAATTCTCAATCATTTTTTCTTTTCAAAATGATTTACTGGTTTTTCATTCCGTGAAGACTAATATATCTCTCCTAGGGAACTGTAACAAGTGACAAAGTCAGTTACAGAATATTTCACAATATTCTCTAATAATATTGTGAAATCATGGTCGTTCTTAGAGTTCGAGACTGATAATGATATCATGCATGCATTTTTGAGCATGTGTGACACACACCATCTCTACAATAGCCCAACAATTAATTGGAACTTTTACTTTCCATTTATTTGATCTATCACTGATCACATATTACCCCAAGAGCTTCCAAGTTTCTTTGGCAGAAGTTTCATTCGGTAATGGTTATTAGAGACAGAATTTACGTATCTCAACCACATGTCGATGGAAACCACACATCTATTTGTCCCGTTCAGAGAATGGAGACGGTTCACTGACAAAAGGGTTTAAGCCTTCCGGTAAAAGATGCCTTTACACAAAGTCGAATGTGTAAATCAAAAACTTAATGTTTTCATGTTTGAGATGAACCGACATATTAATTAGGCACCTTTTGGTCAGTGTTCTAGGTTCGCATGGCATATCCAGATTTTGAATAATCCAAATGTAGTAGAACCTGTATCTCCACACGAATCTTTATCAAAATTGTTAAATGCAATTTTTTTCCTTTTCAAATAAGTGCGACAGCAAACTGTGCATTTAGGAAAAATTCGTATTGGATTACTTATCATCCAAATAGGCACCAGACCGTTTGTATTTGAAACCAAAATACTAACGGTTCTTGTACTGGCTTGGGTTGATACAAAATTCCAATCAAGATAATTCTAACACCCTTGCTAGATATATCCCCACTTTCTGTCCATAATTAACCTCCATCATCGACCCCCATTAATTATCCATTTACTCATTTGGATCTCGTGTTGTCCACTAATTCACCCTGGCCTCACATTCTTAAACGTCAAAAGAACCGTGTCCTCCGTACTCAAACTGGTACGAACTTAATTAGTGTAACACGTTCAAATGTAAATGGGGAAGAAGAGAGAAAAAATTAAATGATGTAAATATACATCCCGTGAGTCAGTTATTGATTCACTCGTAGAGACATCTCTTATGTATTTTGAAAGAAACATGTTAGTGCCCAAACACCACGGATTGCCAAGGGTCGTGACTTTTCAAATTTCATTTTACAATTTGAAATTTGAAGCTACATGCAAGTATGCAACTGACACCCGATAGAGTGAATTGAACCGCTAGTTCATATATTTGTGTCTTGTGGAACTGGTGTCTATATACCAATCGTGACGGCACAAGCCCACCACAAGATCGTACTAGAACAATACCTGTTCAAATGTATTGAGTCAGGTTTCTCTGTAACTGTAGGATTGTACTTGCATACGTAACTCATTAGGATGATAGAAAAGTCTATATCCTGGCTCCCGCTTTTGACCAGTCACATATCTTATACAATCCAAAAATCCAACAGTCACAAGTGGCATTTAACCGTCACATTACTGCCACTTATAGGGTGCATTTAACCGTCACTTACCTTCCATGTAAATGATGTCCCTTACCAACATTTCTCTCTCACATGAGACACTAATTATAAGTGAGAAGAGTCTTCATCACTGCCTACGCATGACACTAGATTTAACAAGTCAAGTGTGTTGAATGCTTTTTGGTTTTCCAACCTCCATATTTTCATTTGAAATATCAAAGGTACTGGCTTGATCTTGTTCTAAAGCTTTTCTTGGAATTTAGAACGCCATAACCAAAACTTGGGCCTTCACTGACCCCACCAAATCAGTAACAAAGATAAGATAAATCAAATGTCTTAAGAATGTTGGGTAAATTATTGTTGGGTAAATTATCTTCGTTACCGATTTCTCCACAATACGACTCGTGTATTATATCCACCGATTCGTTATAAATCTTTGTAACAAAGATTCGGTTATGTATTACATCTTGTAATACCAACAACAAAACAAGAAAAGAAGGATAGAAAAAGATGATCAATCACAAAACTTAAACAAACTTACTTGGGTGTATTGAGGCGAGTAATCTCTTTGCTTAAGATATTTGATGCCCTGTATATAATGATGTTACAGATTTAGCGGCATATGTTTCCAACATTCAACAATACCTCGATGTTTTTCGCAGCACTTCGATAACACCGAACAGCGAACGCGAATGGATGTAGCACAAACTCTTCTTTAACTCTTAAAGACACATGCAAACTCTTAAATTTCTAGTACTAGTTTTATGACTCTAAAAACACATATACTTGCAATGGAGAATGAGTGGGGTTTAAATAGGCTAGAGGTGACTCTTAGAGAAGTCCTTTCATGAAGAGTCACAACCCTTAATAGAGAGTCACATCCCTTGGGATAAGACACGAATGTTGAAAAGACTAAAGTGAGTTGACACACCTATTCATATTTTTATTCAAAAATTCCAACAATATTTCATGGAGATGGGTTTTGTATGGGGTTCTTGATATGGACTCAGCAAGGAAGTTTCACTGAAGTCATGGAGAGTTGGGTTTGTTTTTAATGGAGGAGTATGAACTGAGTTGAGTTTGATTTGGTGGTATTTGAGTTTCGGCAGTCAGTGGAGTTATTGGTGTTGGGTGGATTAGTCGAGGTACTGTTGGGTAGATGGGAACAAACTAAAAAGCTTGGTTTCAATTGGTAACAGAGACAGAGAAGTTCACAAGGTAGTAATTAAGTTAGTGCGACAATACATAGAAGGTCCAAGAATGGAAATCATTGAATTAATGGTCAGTTAGAGGATCTGAGACCTGGCAGTTGCCTGAAGTTAAAAATGTCTTAATTAGTGTGAAGCTTGTTTGATCGACTGGAGGATGGCGCAGATGTCTCGACCAAATCTTGGCAGTTGAAGTCTGAACTTGGCAAAGAGTTGGTGAACTCGACTATCAGTGTTGGCTGACGATGGCAGAGATGGGTTGATTTATTCAGCCGTGTGCATCTTTCTTATAGTGTTGGAGTGTTTCGTAGTATTTTGACAATAACAGTAATAGAATTATCGGAGTTGGAATCGGTGATGGTCAGGATTCAGTCAATAGAAATTATAGCCAGTTTCAGAAGGAGTTGGGTTTTGGAGATTGTGGTCAGCGATTGGACTGGGCCTTGGGCAATGAAGGTTCTCGTCAGATTTGGAGGTTTGAGAGCACTTACAAAAAGAGATCGAGAAGGACACAGGGGTGGAGGCGCGGCACAGAGCCGTGCTAGGGTTTGGGATTTCACTTTCATTTTCTCTTTTGATTAGCTAGAGTTTGATTCAAATATGTTTATGGATTTTGAGAAAGCCATGTCTAGCTAATCATGTTAGGGTTTATGTAGAAACCAATTTGATTGTGTGAACTCTACATTTATATGCTTAATAATGATTTGAATGACTAGTAATTTATCTTCATAAAACTTGTATCTAATTATTTATGTGATTTTCTTGATTATTTATGCTTTTGAATTGATATTTCGTGCTTCGGTTAAATCTCTAGATGTGGTATGCAAGGGTAAATAGGTAATGCACATCGGCCATACAATACTAGCCCCTCCCATCCAGATTTACCAACAACCAGCTGTTTTCGCAGCCTCTTGTACTTTATGCCTATATGGATTATAGTTACAAGACTGCACCCTAAGTGGGGTTTTCTTCAGGCCAAGTGCATCATATCCAAGACTTACCAAGAATGGCAAGGGAGTTTCGTACGCCTCGGGCACTCTTGGCTCAACCGTGTACCTCAGCGCCTTGGTTATACTTTGTACTTCTTGGAAGAGATTCTCGGTCGCCCAACCAGGTTATAACATTATATAGTTGGAAATCCAAGATCTCTCTCCCGGATAGGTTTTCTTTAACCCCATCATCTGCATGACTCAGGATCCAACAGCGGTATAACCTTACCCCTGAATCATGTCAAGAGATACCCCCTTATATGACGCACTATTAGGTCTTACATTTGCCTCTTGCGAAATTTTATTCGCGAACTAGGGTGCACGCCATAAAGGTTCGTCCCATTCTTATGTCTCTGCGAAATTGTATTCGCGTTTCTCGCGATAGCTTCGCGTTTCTTCATTCTTTCATTTCTGTCAATTCTTTCATTTCTATCATTTCTTCTTTCATTTCTGTCATTTCTTCTTTCATTCTCATAATCATATTTGAAGTAAATATTCTTTAAAGTCTTTTGAAATCTTAGAAATATTCTTTGAAATCTTGCGATTATATCGCATTGTTAAACTAAAAATCTTATGTATAAGAAATTTTGTAGAGAAATATATAAATTGAATGTTCTCGGTATTTTGTAATTTTGAAGTCTTTGTAATCTTGCGAGGGTATCGCTTGTTTGGAAATTAAATCAATTTTTTTTGAAATCTTAGAAATCTTTGCGATAATTTTATTTTCTGTAATCTTTGAAAATTTTGAATTTTTTTGAAATCTATAAATTTTTTGCGATGAATTCATCTTTTTAAATCTTTGAAATCTTTCGATTGTGTCATTTTTTGTAAATTAAATCAAAAATCTTTGAAATGTTTTGAAATCTTAATTTTTTTAGAAATCTTGCGATTATATTTCTTTTTGGTAAGTTAAATCAAAAATCTTAGAAATTTTAGAAATCTTCTTTAACATCTTGCGATTGCCTCGCTTCTAGAAATTTTAGAAATATTCTTTGAAATATCGCGATGGTATCGCGTTGGTAAATCAAAAATCTTTTATTTTCTGTAAGTAAAATATTCAAGAAAATGGTACTTAGCTTTTATGTGATTTTCTGTTGCTTCCGTCTCTCGCGAACTATTTGATTTTCTTGCGAGATTGGTATCCTTGAAATGAGAAATGAACTCCAACTGTGCTAACCCTTTCTTGCGAAATTTATTTGCGAAATAATCTCCAACTTTCTTCTTTGCAAAATAATCAAAGACCTCCACTTTAGCTGGATAACTTTATCGCTTGCTCATGTTGGAGATTCCCATTGCTACAAAATGTAAACTTGTATATCGCAAGATTTATTAATTATCGCAAGTGTCTCTTCACGGGATGAATTAATTGTTGCGTTTAAATTGATGATTTGTCTTCTTGCTCGTTGGCTCTATTTGGTCGTTTTCATTTATTTACTTTTTATAGTCCCCTTGAAGTAAATTGTAGGATAATCTCTTCAGCTGTTTGCGTCATCCTTGCATCCACTGGGTTTGTCTCTTTGCTAGCATCCCAGCTGATTCCTTCATGCTGATGACGGCTGTCCCATTTTTCATTCCTTTGTTCGTTAATGACTTTGCGATCTCCTCGCAGCGTTTTAATTTATAATAATCAAATCCATCACTTCAGAAGTTATTTAATTTTAGTGATCGCTGTTTTGGAGTTGCGGTGGCTTGATGTTGCTGCGACGAAATGATCATTTTTGTGTAAATGGATTGATGTGCTTTTGGTCTTGTTTCTGGATTGGATGGCATATTTTATCAGCTGTCCTTCTTCACTCTTTGGCGTTGTTACTCGCGGAAATCCAAAAGATTTTTCACTCTATGTCTTCACAACAGCGGCGATAATCTCTAGTGCCCTTCGCAGATGGTAATTATTCTCCAATAGCGACATTTAAAATTTCCAATAGCTGTTTATATCCTTCTTCTTACCTGGAGTAGATTTTTGATTTTCATAAGTGAATTTCTGCGAGATTCATCCATTTAATTTAGTGAGTAGTCTATTAAGTTTGAAAGTTCATGAAATGGATTTTTCAAACAACATCCGTAAATCTGTATTTCGCAATTTTTTTTTTTTAATATAAAATTAGAAAAGAGAAGAGATTTTGTCCTGTAGAATTTATTTGTTGGTGTAACTTCATTTGATTTCTTCGCGATTATTGATGAAGTACTTGGTGAATAAATCATTAGTCTTCTTCTTTTATCCACTGTGCTGTCTTTGTCCTTTATGCTTTCTCCTCTGTTGGAATCTAAATTTTCTTGTTAAAATGTTGGTGTTAGTGGATGCATCTTAGCGCAAAAGAGAAATTTCGCTGGAGCTTTTGATTCGTTCGTCTGTAACTTCAATCACAAAAATCATGTTCACATTAGTTGTCAAAATTATGATTAAATTCAAGGTTCAAGGTTTATGGATGTAAATTTATGATCAAAACTCTTTTGAATTCAAAATATCAACTAAATAACAATTTTTGTGAAAAACAAAGATTAATAATCTAAAATTAAAAATCTTCCAGATCTATATTATGAACATATAATTAAAGGGATGAGAAAGAATTTGTCCTTTTTGAACAGTTAGTTGATGCCGATTGATTTTATTTCATTCCTATAAAGATTTCTTCGAATCTGCTCCTGCTTCGTAAGTTTTCTGCTTCTTTTTCTCTATATACATTTCTCTTAAATTGTGTTGGCTGTTCTTCATCGTTCTTTTCCCAAAATTTCCATATTTTCCCCTGTATCTCATAAATCCAATCGAATTCATCATCAATATTTGCTAATTTCTTTGTATCTTCTTCAATCCAATCAAGCAGGTCCCTGTTTCTACCGCCAAAATGTAGTTGCAGGATTTCCCACAACACACCCCTTGTAATATCTTGATAATAATCTCTTGATATAAACTAATTTGATATTAAAAGTATGATTAAAACTCTAAAAATTGTAAATAGACACATGGATTTTTACATGGTTCGATCAATTTGATCTACATCCATGATTCTTCACTATGATTGTTTAATTTTACATTTGATTAACATTGATAATCTCTATTAATGGAGTTCTAAATTTAGTTTTGGGGAAGAAGATGATAAAGAAAAATACATTTTCTCTCTCTAAAAATCTCTCTGCAAAATATCTCTCTATCTCTCCTAAAATTGTCCCTCTCCTCAAGACTCTCTCAACTCTAGAAAAATACATCATCCTTTCCTGAATCTATTGGATCTCTATTTATAGGAAATTACATAATGGGTTACAACTAAGTTGTCCTCTAATTTCGGATATCTCCCCTGATATTATCTCAGTAGCTATATTATTCCTTCTCGCAAGCATCGTAACCATCGCCAGTCAGTCATGTTCTTTTTGTGTTTATTCAATCGTCAACTGTTATGTCATTATTTTGTGACACTCGCAAAGTGTTGTTGGAGAACTCGTTGTGACGCTCGCAGAAATGTTGTTAATCTCGCCAGAATATTGCTGTGGCGATATTCTGGTACTACACATTCTATCCTAATCCGAGACATAGCTATAAGTATACTAGAAATCGAGACTTATAGTTTTGACAACTAAACTTGACAAACAAGCTTGAGATAGCAACGCTTGAGAGTTCGACCGAGCAGTGCTCTAACAAGGTTGATAACTAATATCTTAAATTACTACTCACGAAGCAAATGAAATTATACGAGTCAAACTACGAATTTATGATTTTGTTGGAATATTTTATGAGATATGAGGTTAATTTCAACATTTGCCTCGATACATAAAATATGTTTGGAGATTATTAAAATTTTGCATGATTAAATTGGTGGAAACCAAATTCCACGGTTACTGACTTCACTATTGTATATTTTTAGCTTAATTTGTTTTATTATTTAACTTAAATTCTAAAAATTCTAGAAATACCATTTCTGGGTAGTTGGAATATTGGTTATCGATATTTCCCTCCGCTTCCCGTGGGTTCGACTTATACTTGTTGTTGTCTATTAGTTAGACATTTTATACTCGCATTTATTTACTGTTGGTTTCTGAGCCTATCAGAGTGTCGCCATGATGATCTTTCTTGGGATTGAACATCTTTGATTTTTCCATCAATGTTGGCGTAGATGAGGCAAAACATTTCACGACGTCATGCAATTTTGAGAAGTCTTGAGAACGAGATTTTCGATCAAGGCTCTGTAGATTGGGGGTGTGTAGCTATAATATACATATTTACCAGATGTGATTATATTGAATTCGAGTCATGAAAATCCAACGATGAGCCATGAATCGCACACGAAGTTATTACGGTGTTCGTCTCCTCAGCGCCTTTCTTTCTAGGTCGTAAAAAGTGATTTATTCTTAGACGAAAAAAATATTTCTTCTAGAACCACCACCTGGTTCCACTCGCCCACACTGTTAGGAACTAAATTGTTATACCACATGTAAGCCCTCCTCTGTAAGTGACTTATAGATAACATAATTCAATTCATGTTCTCCCAAAGATTCGTGGAGTCGAGAGACATGTTCATTTGCATTTCCAACCCCATCATACAAAAACTATGGGGGAAAATATCCCTTGAGAATAGGTATACGTTGGATTACAACATGATAAGGCAGGCGATAATTGTACAGTGGATCTGTGTTTTCTCTTTCCCGGACATTCATGATTCTTTCTAGGTCAGTGATGCTCAAACGACTGCTTTTTTTCTTCTATGGTCCCTATAGATTACTAGTTTGATTTTCAACATGCTCACTATTAAGGTTTGAAGCAGGAGGACTTCCTTACCATTGTTTATCTCTAATATTTAAGATTTATTCTCTGGTAAGTCCAGAACTGTCCTGAAAGTGTTGAGTCGAGCACAATAAATCTTTCTGCTTGTGTTTTCAGACTATCCAGGATAAAAATATAAGTTTTAATAAGGTCTTGTTGAGTCTTCTGAATCTCTCCCTGGTACTTAGCGAGACTCTCAAGAGTTAATAATGGTCTAGCTTAGGGAACATTTCATATGGATCGTTACGGGTATTGATATTACGAGGCATCCGGATCCTTCACACTGGTAGAAACCATGAGTACGATCTACAACAATGATTGAGTGGATAACCTCCCACTATGGTAACCAAAACATATATACCTAAAATTCGGTGAAGGAGGTAAAATTGAGATTTAGAGCACGAAAAAGCCTCGCCTAAACCAAGAAAAATGGCCTTTCGAATACTACTTCAGTTATAAAGAGAAAGATTATGGTTGGTATTAAGGGTGGATATAGAGATGTAAGAGAGAGATCATCATAATTCTAGGTTTGTAGAAGAATGCTCCAAGATATTTCCCTAACTGAGACAACCAATTGATGACCTTTTTTTTATTATAGACAATTTTTTTGATCTCAAGTCGATGAGATAAGGATTGCTTGTCGTGAGGATCACTCCGATCGTAACTAAAGAAATAAATAAAGATAAGTTGAGATGAGCTTTGTCCATAGATTTCTATAATTTTTTGACCGAGTATTATATTTTGGTGGTGATAAATACAACTGAGTATATTTTTCACACGTGTTGTACACCGGCAGATCAAAACCCTAATTGATATATCATATTATATGACTGAGTCAGCCTTCATGCTAATGTGTTGGTAGGAGAACAATACTCTTTACAGTCGACCTTGACTGCAATTTAGGAATATTCTTTGATTTGTAAACTTGACTAGGATTAGTCATATGAAGAGCGGGAAATATTTTACAGATCGTGTATAGAATACGAGAGGAACGGGAAATATTTGACAATCATGTGAACCCTGAGGCTTTAGCCTCAGCTTTGTGTGTCCCGCCATATATGGCTTGTGAAGGCCGACTTCTTTCTTATGAGTCGTCCCTGATAAACATGTGGATCTTCAGGAGATTTCACCACGTTTTAGGATGAGTTTGTATGTCTCAGACTCAAGTTGCTAGACGTGATCATGCCTATGTGGCTGAGGAAAAGGCTTGTGCCTTAAATGAGGTTTGTGTCTGAGTCTTGTGTCTTTTACGAAATTTAAGATGATCCAGGAAAGTCCAGGTCTCATGATGTCAGCTGGGGCATGCTCATGGAGACTGAGAGTTAGGCTTGTAGGATCTAGTCATGAATAATGTTCATGTGTGGCGCAGAAAGACCATTGTATCTTGTGAAGATGTACTAAGAGTCGGTCACGAAACTCGGGTAAAGACATGACCAGTGTATCTCGTAGAGATGTACTAAGAATCAGTCACGAGGTCGTGGTAAGACTTGGGTCGTACTCGTGAGGCCGGGGAATAAGTCATGCTTACTGGATAGTTCTGTCTCACTCATGCTCATGGAATCAGGCATTAACACATCATTAGAACAACGAATATATATGACCAGTTATCTCGCGGGGATATACTATGAAATGTGCTTATAGGACCTGAGTCCAAGTACTTAGTCTTCATATGCTGAGAGCTTGTTTATGAAAGATAATCTCGAGTAGCCGAGAGCTGCGACTTGCTTACTCATGAGGCGAACTGAGTCTCGCTCTGAGGGGAAGAGTCTCACTTATGAGACTGAGCGGAGGATCGCTCATGGGGTCAAGACCTTCGGATGGGAATGTAAACTTAAGTCTTACGATAATACCCGAGTTGAGTCCTAAAATAACAAATTTTCCCTCATTATAAAAATCACCATCTACATAGCATTTTCATCATGGCAGGTATGAGATATACAATATGATGACAGAAGATACTCCATATATGGTAACATCAAGTTATACCTATTCATACAGTTTTCAACTTGTTTTACATGTGCACAAGAAGAAAAATGCAAAGCCAAAACAAAATATCTACCTAAAGCTCCTAAATCAAATTTTCGGATGAAACACTTAGATGAGCTCGTATAATTCTTCTCTTCTTGATTCTTTTTTTGTGCTTCTTTCTTTTTTTAAGGAGGTTTCAGCTTATGTTCCCTCATGTTTCTGTTTTTTTTTCTTTCTTTTATCATTAAATTCTCTTAAAATTAAAATTAAAAATTAAAAAATCCCCTCTATTTGTCAAGTGGCATGTATCCTAATCGACCATTTCATTTACGTTGTCGAAGTCTCCCCCATTTGTACATTCGCAGCCAATAATTAAGGCCTAACTTGGTTTTTTCAATAACTAGAACACCGTTACCACGGTAGGGAGGGCTGACCGAAGAAAAACGAAACACCGTTGATTGCATAACGCGTTATATATTTTCTTCTTTTCTTGTTGGAATGTCATTTCCGAATTTTTCATAAAAACTCTAAATTTGATGTTGTTTGTACTCATTGTGTAGCTTTTTTTATTACCTTTCCAACGAGATAAAATTTGTAAAATTCTAAGGCACGGATTTTTAGATATGTTATATTAAAGTTTGGTTTCCAATTATACCCCTAAAAGAATAGGATACATAAGAAGTTATAGTAATTTGACTAAAATGGAGGGACAATTTTGTCTAGTGAAAAAAGTAACCATGGACATAAAAATTTCCAATCTTTTTTATCAAGTTGCACATTTTTGTTACTCTTCATTTTACAAAAAAATGGTCATAAAAGGGACTCCCTCCCTTCAAGCCTTACGGGCTCTCCGGTCGGTCGGCCCAATTGAGGCCAACTTTAGTTTAGTTATGGCACGGTTAACTATGCTAAAGAATAGCGATTCTTTTATCAGTTTGCTCTTTCGACTCTTCATGGTTTACTGTCAAAAAGAACAAAGGTTGTTCCAAGTTATAAAGGAAGACCTGCTAGTCACAAGTGAGGGAAGGAACCTCTAAGAGCTGCTGATCAAGTGTTTGCATCCACTAGATCATCGTTTACCGGCATTGCTGCCTCTCTCTTCTTATCAGCTGTTACAGCGGAGATTCTGTCTTTTCTTTATCCATTGCAAATCTATAATCTAAACAATCGATATTGCGGTCTCATATTTTCAGTCCTCCCCCTTGCTCCTCTCCCAGTTCCCAACTTATTTATACCTCTCTTTTATAGGTTTGTTCAGACACATACCCATGCTGAATTTGATGACTCCTCCATTATAGAGAGAGGCGCACACATCTGTAGATCCAGAGAGGTAGTGAGAACCGAAAAAAAAAACAAGATGTTGTTCAGCAAATTCCTCTTTTGTATCTTGATTCTTTTCACTCTAACTTTGTCAGCAGTAAAATCTCAAGGTTTCAAATGTAAAACAACGACAAAGTGCCAGTCTCAAGTTGGTTATTTACAAAGGAACGCTACAACTCTTTCTCAAATTGCAACTCAGTTTGGAGTAAAGACTTCAACTCTTTACTTGGAGCTAACAACTTACCACTTTCTACACCACCAAGCAAATCAATTTCTGTGAACTCGACTATCAAAATTCCGTTCACCTGTTCTTGTAACAACGGAAAAGGAATCTCCGATAATAGTCCGATTTATAATGTAACATCGGACGATTTTCTAGATCGCATAGCGAGGGATTTATTTTCATTGCTAATCACGTATCAAGAAATTGCAGCTGTTAATAATATTAGTAATCCTGATTTAATTGACGATGGTCAATTACTGTGGATCCCTCTACCGTGTAGCTGTGATAACTTGGATGGAAATCAAGTTGTTCATTATGCACATGTGGTGGTGCGTCAAAACGGTAACGGAGATGTGGAAACTTTGGATATGATTGCGATTTGCGAACGAGTTGGGGGTTACAGTTGAGAGTATATTGAAACTTAATGATGGTAACGAAGAGCCTAATGCTGAAACAGTTCTTGATGTTCCATTAAGAGGTTAGTTGTTTTTTTCTTTCTTTTTTCAAGTAAGGTTAGTTTCTGCTCATCATTAATCCAGCATGCGCAGACTGTATAAATAAAAATGTAAACGAGTGGGCAGAGTAAGGTTAGCTTCCAACGTCTTACTAGGCCTAGAATCTCTCCCAATATTAAACCATGAACCAAATATTTTTTTTGCCTAAATTGATACCGCTTCATTTTTCTAAATGCAGCCTGTAAGTAGACAGTAACCAATACATCTCCGGATTATCCGTTGCTTGCTCCGAGTGGGACTTACACTCTTACTGCTAACAACTGTATCAAGTGCAAGTGTGACTCCATCAACAAATATTCTACGTAACTCTTTCTCACTACATATAATAATTAAGTTTATTCTACCTTTATATTGACCAACAAAATATTTGACGTAATTCTCTCTGTGTCCTATATATTTCAGTTACTTGGTAATGTTAACATCGATCCATTTTGCTGAACTTAGATTGCATTGCGAGCCATCTCCTCCAGAGATCAAAGTTCAGAATTGGCAACAATGTCCTTCTGTCCGATGCATTGGCAGTGGAGTCGAAGCCAATCGGCCGAGTTATGCGCTCGGGAAAAGATCTTATATAGACAACACTGGTTGTAATGAGACTAGATGTGCATACACTGGATACGATTACCAGTCTAGGGAAATCTCTGCATCCCTAGTTAAGGGATCCATATGCCCTGGTGAGTACCACTACCACATACTCCAAGTTATTCCTAGAATAATAGAATGCTAAGATTTTAATGATAAAATTTGACATTGCTTGTTTGGATCACACAGACGTCACTCCATTAGCCTTTTCTCCTCTCAAACCACGGCCATCGTCAATAATTGCAACTACACCAAATTGTACGCAAAACTGTTAGAACATGTAATTTGTAATGTAAAAAAAATTCTAGAATTGTCTTGCAAAACATTATATAGTGTGAACCAACATCATCTAGTTGTAATATGTAGTACAAGAGACTACAAGGCCCATCAAGTACGGCCCGTAAAGAAAGACTCTAGAGAGTCCGTTGGTCACATTAAAGAAGTGCAAACAAAGTTTGCTATAGTTGGGAAGTCTAGATAAAGCTAGAAAAGTCTTGTAATATTTGTTGTAAGAAATTTCTAGAGATTACTAGGTCGTTTGTGTGAACAAAAATGTGAAATCCGGTCAAATATTGTTGCTGACTAGAATCTTCTAGAAATGGTGTTATACTAGATAGTCAAAGAGACTTCTAGAGTTAGTAATGTCGGTTGAGCAAGCCTATAAATAGACACGTTGTAAACTCAGTTGTACTAAAGCAAGAACAAAAGCAAGAATCAATACAAACTTCAAATTACTAATTACTTGCTTTCACCTTCACTACTAGAGCTCTAGGAGCTCTATACGAGCAACACCAATATGCTCGTATACCTCCGCAAATATTATTCAACTATCCCAAGTTCCTTATAAAAATATAAATTCTAACATGGTATCAGAGCCTCAAAACATCTCAGAATTTCCAACAAAAACTTCTTTTTTATTTGATCTTTTCAGCTCAAGAGGAAACAAGCAAACAATTCAAATTTGATTTGATTCCAAATTCATTCTAGTAACAAACTAACAATCTAACTCGTAGAGTTTAATTTGGGTAACGAAATACTCCACTTTACGCTGCTCTTAACTGAAAAATGTTTGTATTTGTGCAGCTAAGGGATATAACTTACTCATCCTTGCTATTAGTATAGGAATTCCTTCAGTTATTGCAGTACATTCAACCATCGCATTTTGGTTCTTCTGTTTCAGTAGAAAGAAACCAGAGGTGAAGAAATTGGAAGGCAAGTTGCTATAATCCCAAACGTGATAACCAGCATATCTGCTGCATCATTTGGTTTTATAACTGTTCCAAATTAGAGAGTCTTACTTATTTGATTCATTTTATTGTTGTTCTGCTCATGAAGATGTCAATTATGAGATTCGAAGTGCAGAATCCTTGCAATTCGACTTCATTACGCTATGAGATGCCACAGACAATTTCTCTGAAGCTAATAAGCTTGGAGAAGGTGGATTTGGCGCGGTTTATAAGGTACTCAAACATACAAAAGATACATGTAAACTGAATTGGGCATGATTTTTTATAGGTGATGATGGCTTTTAAAGTTTTAGTATAAGAACTGTTCTTTTTTTGGCCTTTTTTAATGTTCTCAGGGTACACTTTGTTGGAAATTGTAATTTATAATCTAGAGTTGTCTAGATTAGTTTAGAAGAGTGTAGAGAATTCTACACAGTCAACGGTCAACAGTCAAAGTATCTAGAATGATCAAGAGAAGTTGGTCAAGTAACTTAATGTAAAACATGTGAAAAATGTTACTGGTCTAAAGTGAGTCAAAAATATACGGCAATTAGTATTCTCTAGAGAAAACTAGAGAAGGTAGGAGTTGGTTTTGTAAGCCTATAAATAGGCCTTTGTAGTATCATTTGTAAATTGTAAGAAGCAAGAAGTGATTAATAAGATTAAGAGTTTTTGAGAGTTTAAAAGTTAGTCTTGCTTCCTAGGAGCTCTATACGAGCAACATAACCATGCTCGTATATCTCCAAAGTTTCATCTCCGAAAATTCCAACATGGTATCAGAGCTTTATAAAAATATAAATTTTCAAAGTGGTATCAGAGCGGAGGTTCGATCCATATCGGACATGTAAGCTGCGCGAATCATCATGCTTGTGGAGTTTATAGCAAATGTGAAAGTGAAGTGAAGAAAGTGAAGGTATGATTCTCAACTATACAAAGTGTTGAGTTTTCGTTGTTTGTTTTGGATCTCGTATGAAAGTTATCACCCATGTCTAAATAAAATGAGTTTTGAGGAAAAAAAAAAAAAAAAAAAAAAGATAAGAAAGAAAAAATGTTGCTCGTGAAGTTTAAGTTAAATAGTTTTGATATGCAAAAACGTCTCCAAAAAAAAATGAAAGTTGAAAAGATAAATTGTAGGGAGTGCATGTGGAAAAGAGTGCACTTTCGAACATGGCATGAGAAAAGCCATGTTGTCACGAGATTCTACTCCTCTACTCGTGATGAGAGTAGCCGAGTGAAGGCTATAGGAAAGTCGAGTGAAGGCTTGGAAGGTCGTGTAAAGCCCGGGCCGAGACGGTGGGAACGCACCCACTGGGAGGCTAGCATGGTGATAAGCTAGCTGGAAGAAAAGAGGATGGAAAACAATAGCTTTTGGAGACACTACGAGAAGACAAGGCGATGTCGACACAAAGAAATGTCACAGACATGAAAGTAGAGAAATTACAGCACGAGCACGAGAAGTGAAGAATTGGGTGAAGATCGAAACCACGAAATGGAGATTACAAATTAGGAGGGGATGTTGGAAATTGTAATTTATAATCTAGAGTTGTCTAGATTAGTTTAGAAGAGTGTAGAGAATTCTACACAGTCAACGGTCAACAGTCAAAGTATCTAGAATGATCAAGAGAAGTTGGTCAAGTAACTTAATGTAAAACATGTGAAAAATGTTAGTGGTCTAAAGTGAGTCAAAAATATACGGCAATTAGTATTCTCTAGAGAAAACTAGAGAAGGTAGGAGTTGGTTTTGTAAGCCTATAAATAGGCCTTTGTAGTATCATTTGTAAATTGTAAGAAGCAAGAAGTGATTAATAAGATTAAGAGTTTTTGAGAGTTTAAAAGTTAGTCTTGCTTCCTAGGAGCTCTATACGAGCAACATAACCATGCTCGTATATCTCCGAAGTTTCATCTCCAAAAATTCCAACATGGTATCAGAGCTTTATAAAAATATAAATTTTCAACACACTTGTGGACAACCAAGAAATAGCCGTGAAGAGGCTATCAGAAAGCTCATGTCAAATTGAACAAGAGTTCAGGAATAAAGTTCTCTTAGTAGCTAGACTTCAACATAGAAATCTTGTAAGGCTTCTTGGTTTCTGTCTAGCTAGTGAAGAAAAATTACTTATCTACGAATTTATGCCAAATGCAAGCCTCGATCAATTCATATTCGGTTTGCCTCATACTCTCTGCCTGTGTGTTGTCATTTGAGCATTGAGCAAATACAGTAATTTGATATATAGGCACGTCTTTGAGATTAAACCGACAACCTAAAAAGTTTGGCTAATGTGGTTGCATGAATGTATAGATCCAATTAAACGCACATATCTGGATTGGGAAAGACGGTACAAGATAATAGAAGGAATTGCAAAAGGCCTCCTCTATCTTCACGAGGAATCACGCCTTCAAATTATCCACCGAGATCTCAAAGCTGGTAATATATTACTTGACATAGACATGAATCCTAAAATTGCAGATTTTGGCACGGCTAGGCTTTTTGTGCTTGATCAAACTCATGCTAGTGCAAAAAGAGTAGTTGGAACACAGTAAGTATCAACTTAAGTCATTGTACAATCAATTGTTCAAAACTGCTCTCGACAAATCTTTGAGATTCTTATTATGTTTCGTTATTGGGTTTTGCAGTGGCTACATGGCCCCAGAGTATATATTTCATGGGCAATTATCTGAGAAATCAGACGTTTATAGTTTTGGTGTCTTAATTTTAGAGATCCTTAGTGGACAGAAAAACAGCCATATTCATAATTCAGAAATTGCTCGGGACCTTCTAAGCTATGTGAGTGTCACTAACATTATCTAATCTAGTTTACTTTTAATAACAGGATGAATTACTTAACATGATTTGATGCAGGCATGGAGACATTGGAAGAATGGATCTGCTTTAGAATTGTTAGATCCGGTGGTGAAGGACACATGCACGGCAAATCACGCGATGAGATGCATCCTTATTGGGTTATTATGTGTTCAAGAAAATGTTGCAGACAGACCCACAATGCAGAAGGTTTTCCTAATGCTTAACAGCAACTCTGTCACTCACGGTGTACCTTCACCACATCCATTTTTTACTGGTCATACTAAAGAGCAAGGCCAAGGAACAACGAAAGACATGTCAACTACTGAATACGCAGCACCGAGTGTTAATGAAACTTCAATGAGTGAACTAGAGCCTCGTTGAAAATGTGCTACACTACTACATTTGTATATGCATATCCTGTTCTTATATATTTTTTTTAATTTATTTTTCCAAGTCAATTGGCACTTTGCTTCCAGATTTACTATGTTATCCTTCTTTTTTTTTTTAGTTCAAGAAGTGGGAATTAAGATTTGATTATTAAAGTAAACTATTTAGAATGATATTCAATTTATGAAATTAGTCGCTGGTTATGGTTCTGTAACTAAAAAAGTGGGCTTAATATGGATTTGAAAATCTTGATAAATTGTGGTTTCAGACTTTCAGTGCAAACGGAACCGTGCTCTTTTGGTGGTTATTTAAACCTATGAATCATGGTACATTATTATGACATGGTTGTCAATTGGCCAAGTAAAGATGCACAATAATTGTACATTATCAGTAACTTGGCCAATGTAAGATATGTGGGGCGCATGTCTGAGTTATAGCTAGAGAAAAGGCATGTGCCAAACAGGATTTGGACATGACCAATGATGCGAGATTAGCATCAAGAGATGCCAAATGAGTTTGGCATATTAACTGTATGCATGAGGCGTGCAGGCATGCAAGCAAGACTTGCATTAGCACACTTGCATCATTGGGAGAAGCAATGATTGCAGCACTTTGGCTGGCAGACGCAATCATTGTGCAACAAGGATGGATGACATGTGTCGGGCACATAGCCTTGACGGTTTCGAGTTGGTTACACGGAAGTTGTTTTACTTTATGCTTTCTTAACAGATAGGAAGGGCATGTTTGGATTTAGGGGAGCGGTTTGGCAAGTTGGCACAGTTGGCCAACTTCCTTGTAAAGTAAATATGTAACTGCCTGACAGTTATTTGTACATAGCTTTTGTAAGGCTATAAAAGCCTGATCTTGTGAAGGGATTGGGTAATCCGGAACAAGAGGAGTGTGTAACCCTAAGTGTGCAATAAATAAAAGGCTGCGGCCTAGTTTAAAGCTAAGTTATGTTGGTGCATTGTCCCTTTGCCTTGGATTACTATTTATGCATCAAGCGAAGTGTGTGTATTTGGTTGAAAGCTTGAAATATTTGTGAACAGAACCCCTCTATTTAGTATGGGCTGAATAGAGATTTAGTCAAGAAGGTGAAGTATTGGCTAAGTGTGAGTTGGATGAAATTGTGATGTGGAGCATAGTTAACATTGTCAAGTTGGTTTTGAATTTGGGTTGTGCGAACCTGTGCCAGATGCGTTGAGCAGAAAGTGAGTGGCAGAATATGTTGCGGTACTGACCACGATTGAGGCAGAGTTGTTACCTCAAATCAAATAAGAGACGAAGAATAATCAGGCATGTTTGTGCGCCTGACTAAGAAGATCTGTGATGGGATCGTTCGTCGATATTGGATAGATGATGGAGTCATTTATTCCAAAGGAGTAAGAATTTATGTACCTAATTCAGGTGGACTGAGAAGGGAACTCTTATGAGAGACGCATGATTCCGTTTGGGCTGGTCATCCAGGCATGGAACGAATGCATGCTTTGATAGCTCGTTCCTATTACTGGCCTAATATGGAAGAAGATGTTGAGTTGTATGTGAAGACATGTTTAGTGTGTCAACTGAACAAGACAGAAAGGAAAAACATAGCAGGATTGCTATAACCTTTGTCGATTCCAGATAAGCCATGGCAGTGCTTGTCGATGGACTTTATTAACGGGATGGCAAAGGTGCAAGGCTTTAGCTCGATAATGGTTGTCGTTGATCGCTTTTCGAAGTATGTTACATTCATTCCCTGTCCCCATTCTTGCAATGAAGATGTTGTAGCGGATTTTTTCTTCAAGAATGTAGTGAAGTATTGGGGACTTCCTTGTGATATTGTGAGTGATAGAGACTCACGGTTTACACGCAGGTTTTGGACCACCTTGTTTGGATTGCTTGGATCCTAACTAAAGTTTTCTACTAGAAATCACCCCCAAACCGATGGTCATATGGAGAGGACAAATACATTGCTAGAAGAGTACTTGCGTCATTATGTGACGGAAAGCCAGGGAAATATGGTGGCGTTGATGGATACGACCCAATTTTCTTACAATTTGCATAAGAGTTCATCAATACAGTTGAGTCCTTTTGAGTTAGCAACAAGCCAGCAACCATTAACCCCTCATGAGGTACCAACGGCTAAGAAGCAAGGTTTCTGTCCAGCAACATATCGTTATGCAAGGTCAAAAACGGAGATGACTGAGCAAGCGCGTGATACTTTATCCAATGCGCGAAGACGAATGAAGAAGTATGCTTATTTACGTCGCAGAGATGTGGAATTCGAGGTAGGAGATATTATGTTGTTAATGCTAACGCCCAAAATTTGGAAGAATATTTCTAGCAATACAGTGCATAAAGGCCTAATTCCAAGGTATAATGGTCCTTTTGAAGTGATGAAAAGAGTTGGTAAGGTGGCTTACAGACTCATGTTGCCAGAACGGTTGAAAATGCATCCCACTTTTCTTGTCAGCTTCTTGAAAAAGTACCATCCTGACTTGGTGGACACTACGAGGCAACAAGCGAAGCGTGCACCACCATTAATCAGATCATAATTCGACAAGCAAGTTGAGGGGAAAAGCAAGAAGAATAAAAGAACTTATTATCTGATAAAGTGGCAAGGGTTGCCAGACTCCAAAGCTTCTTAGGAAAAGGATACTACATTATGGAAATTTGAAGAACAAATTCAGGCTTACCTTCGGTGGAAAAGAATCGACGAGGGCGTCGAGTTCATCTAGTGGGTGAGGTCTATGACATGCATGGCTGCCAAGTGGCCAAGTAAAATTTCACAACAGTTGTGCATTATCATGAATTTGGCCAAGGTCAGATATGTGAGGCGCATGTCTGAGTTACATCTAGAGAAAAGGCATGTGCGAAACAGGGTTTGGACATGGCCAATGATGCGAGATTAGCATCAAGAGATGCCAAATTAGTTTGGCATATAAACCGTATGCATGAGGCGTGCAGGCATGCAAGCAAGACTTGCATTAGCACTCCTTCATCATTGGGAGAATGATGCTCAGCAATGATTGTGGCACTTTGGCCGGAAGACGCAATCATTATGCAACAAGGCTGGATGACATGTGTCGGGCACATGGCCTTGACGGTTTCGAGTTGGTTACACGGAAGTTGTTTTACTTTATGCTTTCTTAACTGATAGGAAGGGCATGTCTGGATTTAATGGAGCGGTTTGGCAAGTTGGCACAGTTGGCCAACTGCCTTGGAAAGTAAATATGTAACTGCCTGAAAGTTACTTGTTGTTTTGGGGTAACACTATTTCTGCTGGTTTCGGTAATTTTAGGTGTGTTGACGAGAAACGAGTTTAGACCTAAAAAAATTCACTTTAGATTCGAGAGATCAATTTGTACAATCCTGGTATAACACCCCGTGTTTTTATCATGGTGCATGCTAAAAGATGCGCCATGGCGTAAGATGAAGCTTCATCCAAAGCTTCCGCAGCGTGAAAAAGGTGGATTGGCATAAGGACAATACCGAGCAAAAATGGCGCATTATGTTTCGCATTTGGCCAAGGGACAATATTGCATCATTATGATGCATTAGGTCAGTTGGGTAGGTGGCCTTGAGATTACAGCGTAATCATTGTGCATTATGAAAGTTATTGGCCTAGAGCTAGTACCGCACAATCATTGTGCATTAGGCCAGAGAGGGCTGCCGAACGAATGTTGCAAAATCATTATGGGCAATCATTACACGCAATCATTGCGATAAACAGTGAAGCATGCATGTCATTTTGGTCCCCTTTCCATACTTTTAGAAATTCCATTAAGACATATATAGGGAGGGTTAGTTAGTTGAAGGTGCATATGCGGAATATGTACCAAGTAAGCTTCATAGCTTAGCCGGAAGAGTATAAATGATGCCTAAGGCTCATTTATAGTTGCGTAGCCTTGCGAAGAGGGCATTTATGCGTTGGTATCACTATGCCACGGCGCGGACCCAATGATGCATAATAATTGTGCATCTTGGCGGAATGGCCTATACGGACCAGGCCATTACCGTTATTGATAGGCCACGGCCTTGTAAACGAGTTTGTCTTAAATTGTTGTCCCTTCATGGATGAACTACGGTCTGTGCTTGATCCCTTTAGAGTAGGGAAGGGTACGTAGGCAGCCGCAATGAGTTGCAGCATTGCAGGTCATGCACGTTGTCGCTCATATCATCTAATTTAGAGATGATTACGGCACTTTGGCCTCTCATATCATCTGGCTCGGTAGCTCAACACAAGAGATGATTATGGCCTTGCTTGATGAGGCTAGTTGCATTCCATTCCTTGGATGCTCGTATTTCTTATCAAGGCGTTCGATATAGGCTAAAAACCCGACTGTCGTAATTTAGCTCAAGAGGAGTCCATTTTGATTGGAAATGGCCCAACGATCAATACATGTTGATCTATAGATCCACATGGTCACCAGAATTTAGCCAAATTCCATCGTTTAGGGCCTCAAAAGGTCGTTTTTGCTGTATTAAGAAGGTTTATATTTTCTTAACAAATCCTTTGCGGAATAAGGGTAAGTAGGAACGGTGTGGAAGCTTGAATAGCCGCATCATGCTCCACGAGCATGCTTGATATGGAAAATGAACGTGCATTTTCCAAGCTTTAAGGCTCGGATTGTAGCTTCATCATGGCGCATCGGGGAAGTTACGGCCTGCGGGGCAACGCATCAAAGGCGTAATTTTCCGGTCGGTCACACCTGGCCTAAACCAAGAAATGGCCGTTCCAGTCTTGCTTCAGTCACAAAGTGAAGTAGAAGGGTTGGTCTTAGGGAGGGAAACGAAGAAGGTATTGATACCAGAATAGTTAATTCTGAAAGTGTGGCTATTTTATGACTTGTATCAGATTTTGAAACTGGCTTATATGCTATCATTTCTTTTGTACGTTTTCTGGATATTGTGTTGTTGTTAACCAAAACTCTTATGTTTGGTCAAAATAGGTAGAAACCTATTTATACAAGTCATAATTGAACGCACCCTGATCTCGTAGGAAGTGAGAGTAGTTGAGTGATGGAGAAGTGAGGTAATGTGCAAATGCTAGAAACCACGGCTCCACTATGAAGGAAATGGGTTAGTTTACACCCACTACTCCTTGTTGTCACTAACTGCCTGCTTTCCTGACACTTTCTTATAATGGGCTTGTTGAACGCCGCACGCTGTAAACCGCCAGACCAATATCCTGATGAGTATCCCCCATCTTGCGACATGTTTGATGTCTCGAGTATTTTCGTGGAAAATGTGTAGAAGATTGCTGAGTGGGTCTTGTATGCAATACCTAACTATTCTGATTATTTATATGCCAATATGTAGCATGTAACACCCCGTGTTTTTAGCATGGCACCTGCTGAAAGATGCGCCATGTCCTGAGATGAAGATTCATCCAAAGCTTCTTTGCATCGTGAGATGCGTTTGGAAAATGACCAATGTTTTGTGCCAAGTAAGGCATATCGCGAGGGCATATTGGAAAAAGTCCAATGTTGCATCATCATGATTCATTAGGACAGTTGGGTAGGTGGCCTTGAGCTTGCAGCGTAATCATTACGCATTACTAAAGTTATTGGCCTAGAGCCAGTACCACACAATCATTGTGTATCAGGCCAGAGAGGGCTGGCGAATGGGTGTTGCGCAATCATTGTACGCAATGATTGCGAAGTAACGCAATCATTACGCTGGAACGAAATCATTGCGAAGAAGTGCACAATCATTGCAGATGAACAGTAAAAGTGGGACTTGGTGAATGAATTTTGGTCTTCTTTCCATACTTGTAGAAATTCCATTAAGACATATATATGGAGGGGTAGTTGGTTGAAGGTGCATATGCGGACTATGCACCAAGTAAGCTTCATAGCTTAGCCGGAAGTGTACAAATGATGCCTAAGGCTCATTTATAGTTGCGTAGCCTTGAGAGAGGGCATTTGATGCTTAGACATCACTATGCCATGTCACGAACCCGATGATGCATAATCATTGTGCATCATGACAGAACGGCCTATACGGACTAGGCCATTACCATTATTGCTTGGCCACGACCTAGCAATCGAGTTGGAATAAGTCGCTTGTCCCTTTGTGGATGAACTACGGTATGTGCTTGATCCCTTTAGAGTAGGGAAGGGTACGTAGGCATCCGCAATGAGTTGCATCATTGCCGGTCCAGCACGTTGGCCCCTCATATCATCTAAGCTCGGTAGCTCGACGCAAGAGATGATTGTGGCCAGACTTGATGAGGCTTAGTTGCATGCCAGTAAGTGGATGCTCATACTTCCTATCAAGTTATAAAGAGTTGGTAAGCTAAGTAACGTAGGAAATGGCAAGGGTTTGGTGCGGCCTATTCCTAAGTCCACGGCTTATGCCTTAAGTCTGGACAAGACCCGACGGTATGACGATTGCTCAGCTAGACAGGAGATTCAGTGATGAATTACCTACGTTGAGGCAAAGCCATAGATGTATCCGAAGTGCATTAGCATTAGCCTTATGGCCATATAGCCTTCTGCGGACAAGGGTGACTTTAGAAAGGTGTGGAAGCTTAAATAGTTGCGTCATGATCCACGAGCATGCTTGCAAGGGAAAATGGACGTGCATATGCCTGGGGATGAGGCCTGGAAAATAGCTTCATCATCAGAGTGGCTCACCGGGGGAGTTACGGCCTGCGGGAAGACGCACCGAAGGCGTAATTTTCCGGTCCGTCACATAGCAGATAGCCATGTATGGCAAGTCAAAGTCGGAAGACTTCCCGCAGGAGAATATCGTGTGATGCTATTAGGTAAGTCTTGGTTGGTCGCCAAAGACTTACCATATGCCGATCAATTCTGTGGCGAATTTGGACGGCTGAGATTGTAATTTAGTTGAGGGTGGCCGTTGATTATGGCCACATTCCGTTGGCACCTGTTAATGGTATAGTGGCATACCCTCCCCTATGGCATACCCTCCCCTGTGGAATACCCGCCCCTGTGGCATTGCGGCATGGCCCAAGCTATGATTTAGCGTCGTGGTCCAAACTAGGGCTTGGCAGCATCACCAAGGCTAGAATTTGGCGATGTGGCCAAAATTAGGGCTTGGCGGCGTGTCCAGGGCTAAGATTTGGCGTCGTGGACAAAATTAGGGCTTGTCGGCGTGGTCGGGGCTAGGATTTGGCGCCATGGCCAAAATTAGGGCTTGGCGGCATAGCCAGGGCTAGGATTTGGTGCAGTGGCCAAAATTAGGGCTTGACGACGTGGTCAAGGCTAGGATCTGACGCCGTGGCCAAAATTTGGGCTTGGCGTCGTGGATAAGCCTAGGATTTGGCATCGTAGCCAAAATTAGGTCTTGGCGGCGCGGCCAAGGCTAGGATTTGGTGTCGTGGACAAAATTAAGGTTAGGAGGCGTGGCTAAGGCTAGGATTTGGAGCCGTGGCCAAAATTAGGGCTTGGCAGCGTGGCCAAGGCTAGGATTTGGCGTCGGGGACAAAATTAGGGCTTGGCAGCGTGGCCAAGGCTAGGATTTGGCGTCGGGGACAAAATTAGGGCTTGGAGACGTGGCCAATATTAGGGATTGGCGGAATGGCCAAGGATAAAGTGTCTTATGGCATGTTGTGGGGCCGAAGTGGCGTAACTTGGGGCCACGACCAGAAATTAGGGTTTTGACTAATGCCAGCAAAGCAAAAGTCGTGTTTCAATCATGAAACCCCAATTGGAGTTGGTTATGACTTTGGCCATGAACAAAAGTGGGTTAGCACGTAGCTACGCTATTTGTGGCACATTGGCATGCCAATTAGTATGGTGACATGGCAGGGTGCGTTTGGCATGAAAATTAACATGGTGGCGTGGCAGGGTGTGTTTGGCCTTTACTGCATGTGGCATGTTTAAAGTGACCTGATTGGTCAAGGAAAGGGGCTGACCAAACATAGTGCGCGACCACACATTTAGTGCTCGTGGTGCATTTTAAAGCGACCTGATTGGCCTATAGGAAAGAGGAGGGTTGGCAAGCAGCATGGGGTATGGCCATCTGGCCTATGGCACGGCCACACCTCCTTTTGTTTCGGATCCTCCTTGTTTTCTGATTTGGGTCGGAATTTTCTCCTACTAATCCATGGCGGATCAATTGCCTAGTTTGCTTAGGTTTAGTTTCGACCAATATGATCTGACATACTGCGCAGGGCGCAAAAACCTAATTTTTGCAAATTAATCAGGTTGGTATTTGAATCTCGTGAATTATCACAAGATTGATTGAAATCTGTGTGCTGACACAGAGTTCTTTAAGTTTATTGTCAGAGAGCAGTATGCTTTCTGATTGAGTAGACCTTAACCTTGATATTTCGGGAAATTCATGCTACTCAGCTGCAAGTGAACACTAATTGTCATGTCATATCAATATTAAGGGTTCAGCCGTGGAACATAGCACCGAAAGTATTGGAAGAAAAATATATTAATTGAATAATGCAGGCAAAATGCCGAAATTTACAGAATATATGGGATTATTGCTACATGCACCATTCTGGATATATTCACATAAACATATTGACTTACTCAATAAATACGCAAGTGAAGAGGTTGGTAACTCATCACTTTACATGGCTCTATCTCTTTGCAGAATAACAGCATATTAAATGCGGGGTTTTACAATTTTAGCCCTGAACTAAAAACCACCATCAACACTTGTATATAGATTTTGTAAGGCTGTAAAAGCCTGATCTTGTGAAGGGATTGGGTAGTCCGGAACAAGAGGAGTGTGTAACCCTAAGTGTGCAATATATAAAAGGCTATGACCTAGTTTAAATCTAAGTTATGTTGGTGCATTGTCCCTTTGTCTTGGCTTATTGTTTATGCATCAAGCGGAGTGTGTGTATTTGGTTGAAAGCTTGAAAAATTTGTGCACAAAAACTCTATTTAGTATGGGATGAATGGCTAAGTGCGAATTGACTGAAATTGTGTTGTGGAGCATATTTGTCATGGTCAAGTTGGTATTGCATTTGGGTTGTGCTAACCTGTGACAATTACTCAAGTTACTGCTAATACACGGGAAGTACGGTATCTTCCAAACAAGCAGACCATTAGAAAACTAAGAGTAAATTCCAAGCTCAATCAATTAATCTTGAACATTTAATTAAAAAAAGAAGAAAAAAAATAGCCAATGATCGTAGTTATATAAATATATTCCGAGAATGGACAAAGGTGCAATTCGAAACGGACTCGGAAAATATTCTAAGTTTTTTAACCTCGACAGCCGAACCACGTTGGTACTTAAACAATATGATAGCAGAAATCAAGCTTCGATTGACACAAATTCCGCATTACACCATAAAACATAATTACAGGGAAGGAAATCAGGAGGCGGACAGTTTAGCAAGCAAAGCAGTAGATGACAGCACCAAGGGAAATCTATCCACAACAATCTGGGACCAAAAAACACCACCGTGTATTGGTCCTATTGTAATGGCAGACTCTATGGGTACAGTGTACCCTCGTGTTATTTCTTCATAAGTTTAATACAATTTCATGCTTCAAAATAAAATATATATCAATGCTTCTTTATATAAAGGATAATAGTTAGGCTGATGTGTCAACTCTATATTCATTTTCATGAATTCTCAATTATCAGTGTGACATGTCAGCAAACTGTAAGCGCCACGCCAGTCCACACTAAGTACATTTCTAATGGACACTTCTGTTGACCAACGAATATTTTTTTTTGGAAAAATATGTCCTTTCAGTAGAACCGATGCGTCTAACCAATGAAACACATCTGATTAGGCATCATATTAAGCAAAGAGACACTTCATTCGGAATCTCCCTGATCGTAATATGTCTTTTTAAAATTTATTTTTCCTATAAATTGGCGTGTCACGCATGAAACTTTTCCTATAAATTCGAATGCCGACATGAAGTTTTATTACTCTTGTGTCTTGGTCGTTACGTGCAAAGGGTTGAATGAATTCATATGTCACAAAGTTTTTCAATTCACCCTCATTCTCGACAAATGGTACGTACCAATGAATTCAAATGCGCTTCATCACTTTTTAGTCCCATGTAAATATTTATGTTCTGCAAAACCTTCTCAATGATTAGTTATTACTAGATAGATGTTGGTTATTTTGTGATAGATTTGAGTAACATTTGATTAAAGAAGCCCCTTAGAGGATAACATTATCTCGAAATCCAACAGTTGAGGAAAAATTTGTTTTTTTTTTTTGATCGGTAAATATACATTTGTTGGTGAGATATTATTAGCCAACAATTGAGATTTTGAGACCCATCTGGCCATCCGGGATATGAATATGTTGACAGAACATGATTTTCTAATGGTTACGTAGGTTGTTGAAATCCAAATGATTATTGGAGTTCCTTAATATTTAGGAAACAGGTCAAACACAAATATCTCGAAAGTTCGATACATTCTTTCTCACCACTAATAGGTGAGTCCGATTCGAATTTCTTGATTAGTTCCTAATATTGTGATTAAATATTTTGGCAACAATATTGAATCATGTAACGTCCATCATTAGTTCCATAATGACAGGTGATGAAAATATGGAGACGTGTATGTTTTCTGGTGTCTTTAGCATACAAGAAGTGAGAGAGATAAAGATCGACTGATGTTAGAAGAATGTCTACAATGACATGTTTGAATAAGTTACGCTTTGACATGTTTATAATATGCAACTCTTGAAACTTAATGAAGAAGAGGTAATGATTTAAGATGTTAATGGTGAATAATTTGAGAAAGGTAATCAATTGACTAAGAAGCTAATGCTTTTGGAGACGTGAATTGACCATTGATTATCATTAGTTCCTCCTTTGAGAAATCACAAAGAGACTTTGAATGTTGAACACGTATAGGCTACCAGTAAGATTTATTTTGGAACATTTAACTAGATGTTTATGTCCTATCTTTAAGGTATCAGTTACAACCTACACTAACATCTCTTCTGTTTTCTCTTTTAGAACGGTATTAACATCATTAACGGAGTTGTGAATATTATCTATCTTAGATATTGTTCACATCCTTAAGAGGATCTAGAGAAATCAGATGATTTATTTTATTTTATTTTTTTGTGAGAAATACAAGTGAAAGGGTTTCAATCCTATGTCGCAACAATGATTCATTTTTAAGAAAGGATTCAGTATAATACGAAGCATCATCTGGAAATGACAGCTATGTCAGCGGTTGCATCCATAATTTTTGAAATGAGTCAATTCGATCGGTTTGTTTTGTGTATAAACATGTACCTGTTATGATCACATATCTATAGTATCTCTGTACTCCCATTTTCACTCAAAACTTTGTTGAATAACATAGTGGTGACATGATGAAGTGGTAACATGATGAAAGTGGGAACATAGTGGTGACATGATGAAGTGGTGACATGATGAAAGTGGTAACATAATTAAGTGGTGCCATAATTAAACGTTTTTTTCTTTTTCTTTTCTTCCCATACGTTCTCTTCTAACTCATATGTAAGAGTTATAAATACACACCAAATTGGTGAGAATATTAATGAATTAAGCTTTCATATTTTGAACCTTAAGTTTGAGTATTTCAATCCTTAAGTTTGAGTTGGTATCAGAGCTTCCATGGTGAAGCTGAGTATTTCAATATAGAGTGAGTGCTTCTTATCGATCATTATTCCGCTGCTATCTTAAGGTTCATTTTTAAATTTTTTGTTGACAAGATTATTTTGTCTTCAATCTCTTATTTCATATCACTAATTTAATGTGATATTTATTGTTCTACAATTGAATTTATTGTTCTTGATCTACTAAGGACGTGAGTAAAATTAATTACTATTTTTAGAAGTCGAAACTATCTTGATTTCTTTATCGTAATTTTTTTTTTATATTCGACTTTCATTTCGTCATGCCTACTGATGGTGATAACGAAGCTGTTATTAATCCTATGATAAATTCGGTACCTTCTCAGGAGCCAACTTCGATTCCTCATGGTGTAAAATTGAATGACAAAATTTTTACTCTTTGGTCTCAAATTGTATCTATGTTTGTCTCAAGTAGAGGAAAATATGGATATTTAACTGGCATTACCAAACAACCCACTTAAGGTGAATCGACATATGATGAATGGTGTATGAAAGATTCTCTTATTAAAGGTTGGATTATTGGTGCTATGGAGCCAGAATTAATGAATGTCTTCATTCGTTTACCTACTGCTAAAGATGTTTGGGACGCAATAAAACAACGATATTATGAAGGGGCTGATAAATCAATTCTTTATGATTTATCACGAAAGGATATGGCAACAAAGCAAGCAGGTCGACCCGTGGCTACTTTTTATTCTGATCTTACGATTATTTTGCCAGAACTTAATTATCGTAAACCAATTACTTTTACCCAAGCAGATGTGATTAAAATTCAGAAAACAGAAATTGATGAAGAGCGAGTTTACTTATTTCTTGCTGGTCTTGATGATTCTTATGACTCTGTCAGAGGAGAAATACTTCGTAGTACTTCACTACCTGGACCCGAAACGTCTTTTTCTATTGTGAGGCGTGAAGAACAAAGCCGTAGTACTATGATGAATCAATTTGTTTCCCCCCAAATAGCAATGACGGTAAACAAATTTGGGAATTTTTCACAACAATCTTCATCACAAAATACTAGTGGAAAATGTACTTATTGTGGAAATGGGAAGCACATTGTCGAAAACTGCTTCAAGAAGAATGTTTATCCTGAGTCGTGGAATACTCGATCAAAAACCGAAAAAGGAAAAGGCAAAGCAGCTATCTGTTCTACTGAGATGACAACATCAACAACAACTACTCCAATAGTTGATGAACTTCCTTCTGTTATAAATCATCTTGTCCCCAAAGAATCAGGTAATATTGTCCTAGCTCTAATAGATGCTAACTCAAATAAGGATCATGGTTGGATTCTTGATTTCGGTGCCACTAATCATATGACATTTGAGGCATCTATTTTGAAAGATGTGTGTCCACTTGATTGTTCAACGGTCTATAATGCCAATGGAGTTCCATACCCAGTTACTGGAGCTGGGAAAGTTGATTTGAATTATTCTTTAACTTTAGAACACACTTTGCTTATTACTTCACTTTCTAACAATCTTTTATCAGTATCACAAGTGACCGCACAATTAAATTGCGTAGTATTAATTTATTCAAAATTTTGTTTTCTTCAGGATCTCAGCAACGGGAAGATAATTGTGCGTGGTACTAAGAAAGGGGGTTGTATTATGTAGAAGATGTGTGTGAAGGGAGGTCTTTATCAGCTAAGGGATCATCCCATGCAAATGAAGATCAGATAAAATTATGACATAACCGCTTAGGTCATGTTTCTTTTGGATATTTGCAACATTTATTTCCATCTCTATTTTCGGGCCGCAAACCTTCTGATTTTAATTGTGAAACTTGTATCTTAGAAAAAAGTCATCGTACTACTTATCCTGATAGTTTTAGCAGAAGATTAGTTCCATTTGCTTTGGTTCATTCTGATGTTTGGGGTCCCTGTCGAATTACTAGTAATTCAGGATTTCGTTGGTTTGTTCTCTTTGTCGATGATTGCACTCGTATGACCTGGCTTTATTTGATGAAAAACAAAAGTGATGTTGCTGGTATTTTCAAATCTTTTCATATTATGATTCAAATACAATTTTATACCACTCTAAAGGTCCTTCGTTCGGATAATGGTGGAGAATATATCAATGAAACTTTACAAGGTTATTTCCAGGAGCATGGTTTAATTCATGAAACCACTTGTCCATCTACGCCACAACAAAATGGTGTTGCGGAAAGTAAGAATAGGAAATTACTTGAAATTACTAGAGATTGTTTAATTGGAGCAAACATGAAGCCACATTTCTGGGAAAAAGCTATCACTAATGCAGTATATCTCCTTAATCGTGTACCCACTAGTGTTTTGAAATTTCAAACACCTTTAGATAAGTTGGCTTCATTTTTGACAATTCCTTCTCAACTTAAGCTTCCTCCACGAGTGTTCGGTTGTGTTGTTTATGTCCACATACAAAAACATTTGCGCAGCAAGCTTGACCCATGTGCTCTAAAGTGTGTATTCGTTGGTTATCATCTGTTTCAAAAGGGTTACATGTGTTATCATCCTCTTTCTCACAGATTTTATGTTAGCATGGACGTTACCTTCTCTGAGCATGAGAAGTTCTACTCAACATATGATCTTAGTTCTCCTCTTCAGGGAGAGAACAACATCGAAGAGTCAAATTGGATAGATTTGTTTCCATCTAATTGTGAGATACATCATTCCATAATTAACAAAGGTTCAAATAATTTACATGCTCCTACTGATTTCAGTCTGACTACTATGCGACCCGAGGAGACAGTTCAAGAGGGAGAAACACTTGTTGTCGAAGACCTCGAAGACCCCCCTCTTTCTTCAACAACATCACCTACAACCATTTATCCTCCTGATGATGTCCCTGAGGTAAACATAGATCTTGTGATTAATACTAACAATTCTTGTGAATTAAATGAGATAAACAGGTATCAGTTACCACAACGGAATAATTGCGGAGTGCAACCATATCGTTTTTCTCCCGAACCAATAAAGAAGGTGAAATACCCAATTGCGAACTACATGTCTACTCATAGATTGTCAGAAGCTGGCAAAGCATTTGTCTACCAGATGGAAGATATTACCATTCCCGGAAATGTATAATAAGCATTACGTGATCCAAAGTGGGCTAATCCGACGACAGAAGAGATGATGGCACTAGAGGAAAATGGTACATGGGAAATAGTATCATTACCCATAAGGGAAGAAACCAGTTGGATGCAGGTAGGTTTATACTATCAAGCATAATCTAGATGGCTCTATTGATAGGTGCAAAGCAAGACTTGTGGCTAAAGGGTTTACCCAGACGTATGGTATTGATTATCAAGAGACATTTGCTCCTGTCGCAAAAATCAATACTATTCGAGTATTGTTGTCTTTAGCAGCAAATTTAGGCTGGCCGCTACGACAATATGATGTAAAGAATGCTTTTTTACATGGTGATTTGCAAGAAGAAGTCTACATGACACTACCTCCAGGTTATAATGCTCCGAACATTGCAAACGCGGTTTGCAAACTAAAAAAAAGGCCTTATATGGTTTGAAGCAGTCTCCGAGAGCTTGGTTTGGAAGATTTCGTATAGCAATGAAGAAATTCGGATACACACAAAGTAACGCTGATCATACCTTGTTCATGAAAATAGTAGGTGACAAGATAACCGTGCTTATCATCTATGTAGATGATATGGTGGTAACAGGAAATGATCCCGAAGAGATGGATAAACTGAAGAGTTGTTTGTATTTCGAGTTTTATATAAAGGATATGGGTAGACTTAAGTACTTCTTGGGTATTGAAGTTTCACGATCTGAGAAATGTATTTTCTTGTCTCAGCGAAAATATGTGATTGATTTGTTGAAGGAAACCGGTATGCTTGGTTGTGAGCCGATTGGGTATCCTATGGAACAGAATCATTGTCTGGAAGAGTGTTCTAATCAAGTACCAGCTGACAAGGGGCAATACCAGAGGTTAGTTGGATGTTTGATTTATCTTTCCCATACAAGACCTGATATTGCCTATGCTGTGAGTGTTGTGAGCAGATTTATGCATAATCCGGGTCAACAACATATGAATGCAGTCACTAGAATACTGAGATATTTAAAATCTGCACCAGGAAGAGGGTTGATGTTTTCAAAACATGGGTATCTTGATGTATCAGGTTACACTGACTCAGACTGGGTAGGAAAAGGTGATAGGAGAAGATCAACATCTGGGTACGTTACCATCGTCGGAGGTAATTTAGTAACATGGAAATCTAAGAAACAACAGGTGGTTTCTTTGTCCAGTGCTGAAGCAGAATACATGGCATTAGTGAAAGGTATTTGTGAATTATTATGGTTAAGAAGGCTTATGAAGAACTTGTTTTTCCTACTGAAAAACCTATGAAGTTGTTTTGTGATAACCAGTCAGCGATCAAAATTGCATAAAACCCGGTACAACATGATCGAACAAAGCATGTGGAAATTGATAGGAATTTCATCTATGAAAAACTCAAAGAAAATATTATTGAAGTACCATTTGTTCGTACAACACAACAGTTAGCAGATATTCTGACCAAAGCCGTATCAAATAATATATTTAACGATTCACTTATCAAGTTGGGAATATCTGATATATACGCACCATCTTGAGGGAGAGTGTTGAATAACATAGTGGTAACATGATGAAAGTGAGAACATAGTGGTAACATGATGAAAGTGGGAACATAGTGGTGACATGATGAAGTGGTGACATGATGAAAGTGGTAACATAATTAAGTGGTGCCATAATTAAACGTTTTTTTCTTTTTCTTTTCTTCCCATACGTTCTCTTCTAACTCATATGTAAGAGCTATAAATACACACCAAATTGGTGAGAATATTAATGAATTAAGCTTTCATATTTTGAACCTTAAGTTTGAGTATTTCAATCCTTAAGTTTGAGTAACTTTCTCAAAATAAACTCCCATTTTTCAAATGAATGGTGCAGCGGTGAAACAAGTTATTCTTCCAATTCCTTTATTCAAATACGTCACTCTATCTCATATATATAAGTTGGATCCATATGCATACTCTATCCAAACTTTTAGAGTTACTATAACTTAACAGAAAAAATAATCTAGCAATGACAAACCCCTTTGAGGTGAGCCCTTCACAGCTTTTTTTTTTTAGCTTTCATGGATACCTTACAATTTCTTTTGTTGGTAACTCTTAGCACTTCCTTTAATCCTTCAGTGCTATTCACGTTAGTCATCTTGGCGTCGCTACCAGTCCCAAATATTGATCAGAATTCTACTTTTGTTACACAACGACAATAAGTCAATAATATATATGCAGAAATCCAGATTTCACATTTAATTCGCCAAATATATTTGAAAAATTGTTGACAAGAAGCTACTTATAAATATAAGCTAGAGAGGTAATTAGGAGAAAACGATTATTGGGTGAATCCTATTATAATCTAGACCGCGCAATTGGGCGGGTTTATTGAACTTGTATATATATATTCGGAGGATGAGTTTCTAAACCAAGATATTAAAATGATCGTGTCATAAAAACCATTATTTGCAGTTGCTTGTATTCGTGGTTTCTTCTTTTTTATATTAATCGATTGAAGCGCGTCTTAATCTTCTCTGTAACAAATGTCAATGGATGAACATAAAGTCAACATTTCTCAGATTTGAATACACCAAGAAACTTAATATACTACTAGTAGTAGTATATTATGAGAATATGACATGATTTTATAAATCACACTCCTCGTTAGCTTTTGACCATACCAAATGACATCGACTTTTAAGGGGAAAAAAATTATAGTCAAACTAAACCAACCAGCATGGCAAGTTGCATATAATATCAACCCCCTCTCACTGCTCCATTTCGCATCCTGTTATATTAGAATTTCATTCAGCAACACAGTTCCTCCATTGTAAACAATGTTGTTAAGCAAATTCCTCTTCTGTATCTTACTTATCTTTGTTTTAACTTTTTCGTCAGCAAACTCTCTAGGTTTCACTTGTAAGTCTAATACAACTTCCAAATGTAAATCTCTAGCTGGTTATGTATCACCCAACACTACAACTCTTTCAAGCATCGTAAGTCTGTTTGGATTGACAGACTTCAATTCATTGCTCGGTGCTAACAATTTACCAAGACGAACTAAACCAAGCAAATCAGTTGCCTCCAAGGAGACTATCAAAATACCCTTCACTTGTTCTTGCAAGAACGGAACTGGAATTTCTGACAGGGGTCCGATTTATAAAGTGCAATCAGGAGACACTTTGTATCACATCGCCACGGATTTATTTGGATTCTTAGTTACAACAGACGAAATTGCAGCAATCAATAATATTAGTAATCCTGACTTGATTGATGTTGATCAGCTTTTGCGGATCCCATTTCCTTGTAACTGTGATTATTGGGCCGACCGACCGGAGGGCCCGAAGGGAGGGATTCCCTTTTATAGGCACTTTTTTGTAAAATGAAACCTAACAATTTTGATAAAAAGATTGAATTTGATTTCCATGTGGTTTATTTTTGGTTACTTTTTCACTAGACAAGATTATCCCTCACTTTTAATCCAATTACTATAACTCTTTGTGTATCCTACTTTTTCAGGGGTATAATTGGAATTTTTTTTTAATATAACATATCTAAAAATCTGTGCCTTAGAATTTTACAAATTTTATCTCGTTGGAAAGGTTATAAAAAAATCTACCCAATGAGTACAAACAACAATATCAAATTTAAAATCCATCTTCGGATTCTTCTTCGGTCGGCCCTTCCACCGTGGCAACGGTTGTACTAGTGTAGATGAAAATCAAGTCCTTCATTATGCACACAAAGTGTCTCCTAATAAAAGTTTGGAGATGATTGCTAAGGAGTTTGGGGCTACAGAAGAGAGTTTATTGACACTCAATAACCTTACTGATGCTAAACAACTCGAGGCAGAATCAATTCTTGATGTTCCATTACGAGGTCAGTGGTTACATTACATATTATTTAATACTCATTAGTGATTTTAATTGTTTCGTTTTTAGACAAAATGAAGTATCATAAAATTTCTGATATACTGAAATAGATTGAGTACTGTTAAGTAGTTGCTAACTTGAAAGTTATTCTGAAATGCAGTTTGTACTTCTATGATAAGAGATACTTCAGCGGATTATCCTTTGCTTCTCTCGAATGGGACTTACACATATACGGCTAACAATTGTGTCAAGTGCTCTTGTGACACCAGCGGCAAATATTGGGACCTATTTCAAGAACCCAAAAATTGGACGTAATTTTAATAAGCGCTTTAGACGTTTACATTAACTGTTTTTGACTTGGTACTTTTGTTAAATATAAATTCAAGTTTAATTCTAGTGTTAAGTTTGCTTATGCTGAACTGAATTCAGGTTATACTGTGAGCCATCTCCTCCATAGATAAAGGTTCGCAACTGGAAAGAGTGTCCTACGACCGAGTGTGTAAAAGAAATCGAGCCAGGAAATAATTGGGGTGTTCAACTCGGGATGAGCATTTTTGATAGTCGTTGCAGTGATGTTGAGGGGAAGCACAACGAGTGGTCTTGTGCATACACGGGATACAGCAGTCGGTCTCAGACCATCTCAGTGTTCATGGTTAACGAAACGAGGTGCATCAGTAAGTACATCATACTTTGAGGGAAAATTTTTGTATGATAAATTAAACGGAAAATGGATTATTTGTCCAAATATTTTTAAAACATGGTTCAAATGGACGAGTAAAAATTAGTATGGGTGTAATGGACACCAAAAAAAATAGCAAGGATGAAACTGGATTCATCCCGACTTAAACTAAAAAAAAAACAAAGATGAAACTGGATGCATCCTGATGTAAATTAAAAATAAGAAAAAATATTTGAAAATGAGTATGATGAAATTGTTTACATCCTGGCTATTTTTATATTTTTGTCCATTTAAACAGTATCAAAATTTAAATATCATTTTCACCCATAAATTATTGATTTTGGTCTTTTTAATCAATTTTTGTGTAAATTAAAATCAAATTTTTGAAAGTTTGAATTTTAGTCTTTTAACTGAATTTCCTGCTTGTGTGAACTGTGAATGTTATAAGTGTTGTTTAATGTATGTTACCTTACCACAGGAGAACCGTCGTCCGGTTCACCAAAGATGAGCATGCAGTCCTCGAATTTGGTATCGTTCGTGAAAAACTTCGGTTTACTTCTCTGCTGTGTACTTCTATCTAGTTAGTGCGCTATTTTATGGTATCTTCCAAGCAGTTAAATTTTTTAATCTCTTGTCAAGTATCTCATGTTTTTTGGGAAATGATTAAAATCTACTATAAGATTTCACATTCTTTGTAACTTGAGATGAGCCACGTTTTAAAACATAAATCAGACTGAATGGGATCTTCTCCTCGTTTCTCTTTTCACTGCTGATAGATTTATATAAAATAACATTTAATTTGCAAGGAGGATTCTTAGACACTGATATATGCCCCGACTCAACCTTTGGTTAGTGTCATACCACATGTAGTCTTACATATTAAACATATATTTTTTAACTCAGTATGTACCATGAAATTCTTTAAAACATCACTAAAATGGTTCTGTCATTTAGGTATTCTCAGAGATATAATTTGGTTTCTTTTATCCAAATATCACTAATTCTCATTGATATAATCTGGTTTCTTTTATCCAAATATCACTAATATTGATTTTCTTAAAAATTAATTCTTTGATGCCTTTTTTACTCGTTTATTCTTGGATAATTGAATTTTATTAATTGATATTTAGACCTGAACATCACTCGTGCAAGATAATAGCAGTCAAAATTTAATGTACTTATGTGGATGATGTTGGGTGTCTTTATCTAACAAATTAGAAAAATAGCACATGCAAGCATGACTTAAATATACATGTAATGGTTTAACCAAAGTTGAATCATTTGCTTCAAACGAACAGATGAACAATTCTAGCATTTGCTTTAATAGAAATTTTTTGAAGAATGTTTCCAAAAATAAATAAATTAAAAGTAATAAGTGTGAATCATAAAAAACTAATCTAGAAAATCTTCTCTCGTCCTTAAAAATAGCCTGATGTGAATAAAAAATCAAATAACAAAACATAACAATTAGGTAAACTAATGCAAAAGCTAATGAAGTTGGCCAAGCAATTGTTAATGCTTTTAAATCGATATATCCAAAAATCCAGGGAAGCAAATATGATAATGTGAAATATATATTTGGGGTTATAGCATACTTAACCAAGAAATATAAGATAAATAAAAAATTAATATAGTTTCATTAAAAACTACCCCCAAATGCGAATGAATATTCCTTGACTCGTCCATGAATTTCAAGCTTTTCTCTTTGGGAAATATAATATTCTTGTATAGTTTCTTCTTTCTCAATTCGATATTTATGTCAGTTGGTTTTGTATATCAAATCTAGATAATGCTTAAGTTCCATGGACATTTTTTTTTTTTTTAGCTTCTTCATATATTCATGGGTTAATTTCATGTATCTGCAAATCTTCTAAAAATTAAATCATTTCTTTGTTCATTTTCTTGATTATTGAAGTGTGGTTGTCTATCTCATCTCCAATGAAATAGATTTCTATTCACTTTTGAAAGTGGAAAACATGAAGTTTGTAATGCATATTAAGATATTACGGTCATTAATTTTATTTCTCTGTGGTAATGCATTTTTCAAAATATCGGCATGTATATGTTTTGTATATCTATTATTCAGTTATTTTATTAGAATTAATCACTAATTTATATTAGGGTATATGAAAATTTATTTACATTTTTACTTGGTAAAAATCGAGTGAAAGTGAAAAATATCATTCAATCTTGCCATGAACAGCCCAACTTTTTGACGTTGTGTTTACTCTATCTTCCATGACTTCCAAGCGTCCCTTGAATTTTATAAATGCACTCTTTCCCGGATGTTCGCGGCAAACAAAGAGTTTTACATTCAAGAAAACCACAAAAAGGTCATTGGAAAACAGTTCGCACAGTGGTATATGATACAGTTTTACCAAAGTGTATGTGGGATTCTTCTAAGTCTCTAACTATACAACTAAAAAAAAAAGATCCTTTCGGAAGACTCCAGCAGTTGGATGGGCCGCCGAATAAATCCTGACCATCCCCTGTCCTTCTTTTTAGCATTTTTCTTATATAATGAGATTTGGTATTTCAGAATGCGCATTCATCAACATGTCCCAAATATTAGCTTGAACTCCATTATCATTTAGGTTTTATTAAAAACCTATGACATTTAAAGTGTGAGATAGTGTATAAAAATATAACATCTAAAGTGTGAGTAATAACCCAAGAAGTAGTGATAGGTGTGATAAACACCTAATTTTATATCTAGTATTTATGCTTTCTTTGCGACTTTTCATGTAAATTATGTATCTTATGTGTGAGTTTGAGTTTATTAGGTGCTTTGGAGTCATATGGAGCAAAAGAAGAAGAAAACACTCATTTAGAGCGAAAAGCGCAGAAAAGATAATCCATAGGCGAGCGATGGTTGGAGTCGGCTAGGTTACGCAGCAAACGAGGTGAAGAATGAATTGTCAGTTCCACACAACTGACAATTGAGCAAGAAATAGGATTATGCAGTCAGTTTTGTGAAACTGACAGGGAAAACATTAACTAGGCAGCCCCTTATCCTAATGCGTGGGGTGCCAATAACCGTCCCACATATTTTGACCTTATCAACTAGGTCGTGAAGAAACATTATCATTTTCTTCCCCAATTTCCGTCTGTTGTTTCTGTGAAAGAGAGGAAGGGTTCTGTATTGTTGGTGTTGCCAGTGAGGAATTAGACATGGGTTAAAGAAGAAATTGAGTTCCGATGTCAATGATTCAGTGAAGGAAATGGTGAGAAGTTTCAATACGATACAAGATCGAAATTGAGTTGGTGGTACCGGTTACATAACCTTTAGTTGTCGTTGAGAAGTCATAGAGGAAGCGAACCTTGGTCCCATCGATTCATTAAACATGCAGAGTAGCTTCAAGTGCTTTTCGAGTTCAGGCTAGAGAAGAATTTAGAAACCGAGAACAACATGGGACATGTGGTCTGATTGGTAAGAAACAAGGTTGCAGTCGTTTAATTGAGGAGACTAAAAGGAGATTCACCAGTTTTACACATTCATAAGATTATTATGAATGGGTTTTGCTTGAATTTGAGCCTTTGAGTGTTCGAAAGAGTTTGAGAGCAAGTAGGCAGGGAAGAATATGTGTTACTGCCATTGCTTTATGACTGAATGAGTGCGATTTATGGATGTCTCCGAGATTAGAAATGTGTATTTGTTATGTGATTGAATTTTTGATACAGGGAAGGAGATGATATGATCTCATAAACCAAGAAAGAGTTCATGTCTGCATCATCAGTTTCTTGCATACAAACTGTCTGTAAAAAGGCATGAGCCACCAGTTTTACACATTCAAGTTCAATTGTAACCATTTGACTGCACCAGCTTTTCCATCAGCAAGACCATGATATCTGGTGGGTGTTTAGGATGGATTCGAAGAGGATTTTCTGCATACAAAAAGAACATGATCCTTGTGTTCAAATATATGAATATTTGGTGAAGTTCTGGTAGCAAAAATGTGACCATTTGCAGTTGCAGTCGATTGCACCATCTTGCTAGATAACTAAGGGTCTCAGGGCTATTGTTAAGTGCATATTTTGCATATATTTAGTGTCGAATCCATGCTAGTATTTGCTATATATTCTTGCAAATTATTGTATATTACGCTTGTTTTCTTGTATTTGTCTTTCATTAGGTGAATCATCCAAAAAGAAGTGAAAATAGCTACAAAAGTGAAGTCACAAGTGAAGAAGGGCCAAAGACCCAGTGGAACTCGTTCAAATGGAGGATTTCTAGTCATCATTTTGTAGAGGACGAAAATACGAAGCCAACGGCGAAAGAATGAAGTCATTCCGACTTCGTATGAAGAGGTTTTGGGCGAAACGAGAAGTTTAGCTTGTCGGTTCTCCGGAACTGACAGTTCAATTAAAAGTGCTAAAGGAGGATGCTGGAATTACTAGGGGGCAGCTGAAATTTAGATATTTATAAAGGCACCGGCCGTTTCTTCTACGGGCATCACCATCTCTTCTATAACCCCCGACAGTTTCCGGGAAGTTTATCTTCCTTGTTATCTATGAGTTCATGAGCATCACGACCAGTATGATTTTTATGAATCCGAATGTTGGCTGTTTCTGATTGACGGCTCGTGATGGAGAAGAAGTTTAGTGACGAGATTCCGACTCTATGATCGTAACAGGACCGAGAGATAGACAAGTTGGAAGGAGGAGGTCACGGTGGTGCTGTGGATGGTGATATGATGGAAAGAGCTGGAGTTGGTTATCGTTGAATGATGGAAGAGATGGCAGTGATTTCAGAGGTGTTCGAGCTGGAGGATTAGGTCATTATCAGATGGAGAATGAAGCTTGTGTTGGAGTTGAGGACGACGCTGTGGGTGGTATTGAACTTGGCTGAACGAATGGCCGTGGATTTGAGCTGCTGCCAATATTGGCAGTATTGATGAGAGACTAAAGGAGACGGAAGAGTTCGTGTAAGGCATGTAAGTGATGACGATGTTTGTTGGCAGTGACGAGCTCAACAGAATTCAGCCGAGAAGATGAGGTTGTTTTGCTGCTCGCGTGTGTTAGGAATTTGGTGCTGCTGTTATATCAACAATGAGATTGGATTTGCTGTGAATGAATGCCGAAAATAGAACGAAGGGTGAAACATGAAATGATGGTGCCATGTAATCGCTTGTCTATTGGTGCTGTTAGGGTAAGTAGCTCGAGTTGCTTTCAAGAGAAGACAGATGGGTATCGACTGTTAAGGGAGATGAAGGAATATTGGATTATCTGGCTGTGATGATATGATGATGGAAGAGTTGGTCGAGTTGGTTGGAGATGAAGGCTGTACAGAGGAGTTGCTGCCATCCATCGAATGATGGAGCTGGAGTTCATGCATGGCAGTGGTTCTGTACGTAACCATTGATAAAACGGAGCTTGGCAGTGGCATGAATATGAAGTTGGAAGAGATAGCAGATAGAAGGTGGGAGTACGCTGCTTCCATTGGCGGTAAAGAAGCTTGGTGACGAGCTTCTAGGATATGCTGGTTGTTTGTACCCAAAATAAATCCCAGGCACTAAACACGATGATTTGATGGTGAATATGATGCGATTAGGGTTATGAATCGATAGAAAATAAATAAAAGACAAGGATTTAACGTGGTTCGGCAAGTGTTGCCTACATCCACGGAGGAACAGAGAAATTCTTTATTGTTGGTAGTATACAAGAGTTTTCTCCAGGTTAGCTAACCTAAAATTCCCTATCCCATTAGGGTTTAGGATACATGTATTTATAGTGTTTATGTAACCCTAATTTTGATGTAAACTTCATGTGCAAGCAACTTGGGAAACAAGTCTTCTAGAATCTTCGAGATCTTCACAGGTAGACGGGCTTGATTAATGGGCCATGTGGGTTTCCTCAATAAACCCACGTGTTGGTTTCAACAATAAACCAGTTGGGCTTCCTCAATAAGCCATGTGGGTTTCCTCAATAAACCCACGGATTACCGATATTAAATAGCTTGTGCGGCACGCACGTACACTATTTAATATATGGTACAAACATCGCCCCCTCTTAAGCTCCAACTTGTTAGGGGTTAAGAAATTCCCTTATCCTTCCGCGTCGACCGTTGATGACGTAACTCGCCCCCAAGCGTGAGTAGAGACATTACAAAGACGCCCCCAACTGTAATTACCTGCAAAAAAGTAAAAAATAAAATAAAAATAAAAAATGCTCAGGTGCTAGGCGAGACTTTTTGCCACATGGTGGACTTTAATGCTCGAGAGCTAGTCGAGCCTTGAGTGAAATATAATGTGCTTGCGGCTGGGGCAAGACTTTTTGCTCGCAACGTAACAAGGCTAGCGCTTGCTGCTCGGTGTGACTGGCTGTTGCTTGTGTTTAGTACGAGCCTTTGGACCAATATCGGGCATTGGGCTCGTGGTTGAGACGAGACTTTGTGCTTGCCAAGGTGCAAGTCTTTCATACTCGTGTGCGAGACGAGATTTTATGCTTGCGATAAGAGCAAGACTTATGTGCTCACGTGCAAGGTGAGGCTTCATGTGCTTGCGAAGTGATGCAAGGCTAAATATTGAAGGTTCAAAGAAATCCTAATCTTGAGCTTGATCATGTCGCTATCCACGAACCTCGAACTCGATCATGTCGCTATCCACGAACCTCGAACTCAATCATGTCGCTATCCACGAACCTCGAACTCGATCATATTGCTGTCCCAAGTGCATATAAAAGTTTCTTGAACATTGTATTTTTTGCTTCCATGTTGTAGGTCTTTGAAAGACGATTCCAACGAGCCAAAAATTACTCAATTCAGACTTAAAACGAAGAAGTTATTGATGAAACAAGGTTTGAGGCGAAGCGCGCGTGTTGTTGCATCCGTGGCAGATGACGTGGTATCGCTGACATGGAAGCTTTGCTGACGTGGCACCCAGACAGTGATGACGTGGGAACGAAAATTATTTGTAAGCGATGATGTGGCAGCTGACTCAGCGATGACGTGTCAGCTGACTTAGCGATGACGTGTCAGGTGTGTTGCTGACGTGATAGGCAGCTGGTTGGACCGAATCCGAACCTGATTGGACCGAATCTTAACCCGACCGTCTGAATCGGATTTGATCTGAACCGAATCAGTTTTTGGACCGGAAGCTGGACCATAGGCTGGACAGATCTTACGGCTTGGATCCTCTACATCTGACGGATATGATTCGCTGAAACTGGAGCTGTACCCGAGGCTGGACTTTTGTGGTTGTACAAGATATGAGCTTTTGTAACTGTTTCTGCAATAGTAGTATTTGTGACTGATTTGTAACACTTCATGTTTCTGTTTGCAACAACTTCTGTAACAGTTTCTTCGTGTTTGTAACGGTTTCGCGGCAAACCCTAAGTCTTTTTTTCTTTCTTTTCTTCTTCGCTGATTTAGCATGGAAATCCGTGCACGTTTTCTTCCAAACTTTCGTCAATGGTAAAACACGAAAATCTTTTCACGAATCCCCTTAGTCGGCGCCAATGTTTGTACCCAAAATAAATTCCAGGCACTAAACACGATGATTTGATGGTGAATATGATGCGATTAGGGTTATGAATCGATAGAAAATAAATAAAAGACAAGGATTTAACGTGGTTCGGCAAGTGTTGCCTACATCCACGGAGGAACATAGAAATTCTTTATTGTTGGTAGTATACAAGAGTTTTCTCCGGGTTAGCTAACCTAAAATTCCCTATCCCATTAGGGTTTAGGATACATGTATTTATAGTGTTTATGTAACCCTAATTTTGATGTAAACTTCATGTGCAAGCAACTTGGGAAACAAGTCTTCTAGATCTTCACGGGTAGACGGTCTTGATTGATGGGCCATGTGGGTTTCCTCAATAAACCCACGTGTTGGTTTCAACAATAAACCAGTTGGGCTTCCCCAATAAGCCATGTGGGTTTCCTCAATAAACCCATGGATTACCGATATTAAATAGCTTGTGCGGCACGCACGTACACTATTTAATATATGGTACAAACACTGGTGATCGATTAAAGGGAAAATAGGAATGATGGTTTGCTGTTGCTCGAGATGGAATTAGCCGAAAGAAAGAAATGATGAGAAGAATCCGGGAGAAGTTACAGATAGAATGTCCCAGCCGTATTTGAAAGAAAAGAAAGAGTAAAAACATCCAGGACAAGTTACGTCTGGAAAGTTTCATACGTAGAAGAGAGGAAGAATTTAGGCTGTCAGTTCCGTAGAACTGACAAGCCAATAACGAGAAAATGGGCTGGATTTGGGCATTTGACGTGAGCCCAATTGTTGTGATTGCGAAATTTATAACGTGACCAGCCTTGGAAGTGGCTTATTTGTGACTTTTGGCAACCAATTTTGCGCGGGATTTGGCACGGGCGCAGCTACAACTTGGATACTATTTAAGAGACTTCTTAACCTAAAAAAAAGATCTCTACACATCTCATAAAACACTTTTGTTCTTCATAAAATATTTTAGGGTTTACCCCTTTAGGGGGAAACCGGGTAATTGTGTAATGATGAGAAGCTAAACTATTGTTGGTTAAGGATGAATTCAATGTTCTAGCGTGAAGCTTTATTAGTTATATAAATCTATTCGGAGTTTTAATCACATAATCGTTTGTTTTCACTATTTCTAGGGTTCATGATTGATTAATTAGATTGTTTGGAGTGCACGCTGGATTAATCTTTTGATCATTCTATTGCTAGTAAAGGGTTAGGATATCCGTGTAATTGTTGAATAATCCTTACACAAGTAGAGAACGTGAGACCTCACAGAGGGATTCTGTGGAGCAATCGTGTGTGAAGACAACACTAGTAAGTGGACATTTGCGCTAAGAGTCTAACTGTTGGGATCAACCTAAGTTCACATAACTTAAAGCTTCCGCTGGGTTACACCTTGAGTGCGCTACTACTTGGTGGTTCGGTTGGATAGAATTTCATATGCGAGCGCTTTGGTATGAAGTTACATAAGGAACTTTGGGGATAGCACTGCGCCAGTTGCTTTCCTACGGTTGGTGATGAATGATTCTAACAAAGATAGATAAGTATACTATTAAGTCAACATTTGGTAACGGCGAAGGACTCCTTGATCATCCCTTTTATCTTATTCTCTTTTTATTTAATTCATAAACCAATCCCACTTTTTCCATTGTTTTGCTAATATAAATAACATATCAATTACACAGCTCTTCGTGGGAACGATCTCTTACTACCGCTATATTACCAGTTAATTAGTGGGAAATATCTTAATTAATTTGTTGTGGTTACGACACGCATCAAATTTTTGCGCCGTTGCCGGGGAGCGGTTGCTAATTGATTTGTTATTTGTTTAGCTTTTTTTTGCTTTTGATTTTCTATTTCTTGTGAGTCGTCATGTTTCCTTACGGAAATAACATGTACGGAGCACAAGATCATATATTTGACAGTGGTAATCAATATGGATTTCAATCTCATTCTTATAACAACTACCAACCATCCTATGGGTATAATCAAAACCAATATTTTGGCTATGATCAATATCCCACGGAACCTTATGGATATTCTCATACATGTCAACAACCTTATGACGGGCATGTAATTGAACAATCACAGGGATGGAAGGATAGTTATGTTTCTGATCAATTGTTTTCTAGTAATGTGCAGATGACAGAGAGTTTTGAACTCAAAACTTATGATAATGTAACCAAACCCACTCATATTGCTCATATTTCACCCATTCAAAGGGAAGAATTGCGGTCTAGGTACTCTATTGTGAGTAATGATAGAAAACGTGTAAACATCAGAAAACTTTATAAGAGATACAATCAACTGGAAGAAGATGGATCATCAGAGGAGACTCTTCAAGAAATTCAAAGGGCCATAAAAATGGAATTCCAGTATCGTTGGGATAGTGAAGATTATGAGGTTGACGAAGATTCTGATGAAGATGAGCAACCTTTAGAAAGTTCTTGCAATAATGGTAAAGTTATTCCATCTCTGGATCATTATAATGATCACTTGCCTATTCAAAAGGAGGAGAATGGATATGATATAACCGTTGTTATAAATGGTGTAACGTACTCAAACAATGATTTTAAGATTTGCACCAATGAACTTGACTTCTTAGGAGAGGATTCCGATTCCGAGGATGAAATTGTTGAAGAAATGAAGATTGAGAATGAAAACAAATTGATTGAAGTTGTGGAAGACCCAATTGAGCTTGTCAAAGAATATAATGATGCTGATATTTTGGTTGAAGCATAAATTAAAAGTTCGATAGAGGACCACGATATACTTGAGGTAAATAATTCAATAGAGATAAATGATGAGGATCTGAAACAAGGTTTGTCTAATCCTTTGCATAATTTAATATCTATTGATCATTTCCATCCAATTGAAGTAGCTTATCAAAGAGTTATTAACCCGACTTTTAGGAAAATACCTCACTTAGGATTGGAGTTATGTGCTTCTAAAGTTTTAATGGATTATTTTGCTTCTAAGTATCCACCACTTGATATGTTTGATTCTAATAGTTTGCAGGTTCGCCATGCTGAAGAACCTTTTGAAGTCCCCGAATTCTATGTTCTGTATCCACTTTCGAGTGTAGAAAGGACTAAGTGTGGGGGAAACTTCAATAAAATGATAGATTCTATATTTATATCATGTGCTAATGTTTTAATGAAGATGTTACTAGAGTTGCAGATTATTTTCTGGGAGGACTACCAGATTTTCAGATTGTTGGTGTATGGACGATAAGAAAAGATTCGGGCTAACGACTTTAAACCAAACGCTAAATGGGAGGCAACCCATCGGTTTGGTATCTCTATCTTTTGTATTTTATTTTTCTTAGATTTTTATATCATATTTGCATCCCCATGTTTAATTTCATTGAGTCTGTAATCTATTTTAGAAGAAAATTATGATGAATGATTCTAACAAAGATAAATAAGTATACTATTAAGTCAACGTTTGGTAACAGCGAAGGACTCCTTGATCATCCCTTTTATCTTATTCTCTTTTTATTTAATTCATAAACAAATCCCCCTTTTTCCATTGTTTTGCTAATATAAATAGCATATCAATTACACTTCTCTTCGTGGGAACGATCTCTTACTACCGCTATATTACCAGTTAATTAGTGAGAAATATCTTAATTAATTTGTTGTGGTTACGACTCGCATAAAATTTTGGCGCCGTTGCCGGGGATGATAGTGAATGAGTGTTTGAGAGCTATTTGGCAGTTGCCAGGGGTTGGATTGTGGAGAATTAATGAGTGTTTGTGGTGCTTGAGTGTGCTGCTTCATGGAGATTGTGAGATGTAGTCGCAACTTTGTGTGTGATGGAGATGCTGCATTGCAGGTGTTGGTGGCTTGTAGTTACTGCCATTAAGAGATAAATTGTAGAGATGAGTGACAAGCAATAACTGGTGATTACCTGAGATAATGGAGCTGCAGTATGGTGACGAACTGAAACAGGTATTGCAGGTGGATGCTTGGATGAATGGAGGAGCAGAATCAGTTCGAAATGGCTTGGTGGTGCTGGTTCAAAGGGATTGCAGGTTCAGTAGATGGGATTGCTTGCTAATTGTTGTTGCTGTGAGAGCTAATGGCTTTAAGGTACTGGTGGTGCTTTGAGCTACAAAAGTTAATGAGTTGATGAACCTACGGCTGTTGCAAATAGATGGAAGACAGAAGCTACAGCCGTATATTGCAGGTGGTGTTTGAAGCTACAGAAGACCAGAGTGAGTTATGGCTCAAGAATGAGTATGAGATGCTGCTGTAGGAAGAGTAAATGGGTTTGCCTATGAACTAGTGATGAATATGGCTGATGCTGCTGCGAGAGATATGGCGAGAGTGATGTTATCGAGCACGCTGTTGATGAGCTATTACTGTTGATGGTGTTATTTGTGTTTGGTATCCAAGGAGATGGTGTTGCTGTTACACTTAGAAGACGGACAAGCTTGTGCAGTGGAGTAGTTTATACTGAGCTGAGAGTGCCTGAACCAAATTTACAGAAACAGTGTGAAATAGCAGCAAGAATGGAGAGTCGGTGGAACTAGTTCCGGTTGTCGGATTTCAGAAGTTAAAGTGTGAATTGCAATATTTCAGTGAATCGCGAAGGGGGTATGTGTTGGATACAAGAGTTGGCGGCCGAATATATGAGCTACATGGCACGCTTTTGGGTACTATAGGTACTGAATATCACAAGATAATAGTTCACGAGTATCGTAGTAAATAAAGAAGAAAAGAGTTACAAAATGTTACGATGATAGAAGTAGCACGGAGAAATATGAAGTTTTGCGAGGATGGAATAATTTTGCGAGTATGAGTTGCGATACTTCGCAACTCATATACAGTTGTATAATTTTTACTATAAATAGGAGTTCAAATGTAAAATTCGAGAGGTTCTTTTAGTGAGTGTTAGAAAATATCTTAGGAAAGAGAATAGAGAAAGTTGTAACTATTCTTGTTCCATTTAGATACTTCTTTGTAATCAATTGAGAACATTAATAAGAAAATTATTATTCATCATCAAGAACTTCTTGAGTTTTTACTAATTATACTGAGGGTGTAGTTGTAGGTTATTCTGCAACTACATAATTGGCGCTAGAAACAGGGATTTGAAGGATTCATGTACCAGAAAAATTACAAGAAGAAGAAACACATCAGAACCATTAACTGAAGTAAGAAGAAGTGTAAGACTTGCAGGAGGAGAAGCAAATATAATAGGAGAACCTAGTAGGAGAAGGAGTAATCGAAGAAATCAAGCTCAACAAATAAGAGATCATGATCAAGTGAGTATACACACTTGGAGAACTAATACACCAGAAGAAGAAGATAGAGAACCACAAATCAGAGAAAATGGGAGGTTGATGGGAGGAACAATTCTTGAAAGAGAAAGGGAGATGTTAGAAACATTGAGACAAGGAATCCAAAAAGAACGAATGATCGAAGCTGAAGAACGTGCCAATTTAACAAGACAAAATCAAGAATTGAGGATGGAAAATGAGATGCTACAAAGAAGAAAATTTCAAAGTGTTGCAAGATCAAATGTTAGAACAGAAAGAGAAGGAAAAAATTCACCGATAATCAATAGTGAAAATAATATGCAAGAACAAGCACAGAATCAAGGGGAAAGAAATCAAGAGAATCGTTTCATTTTAATACCAAACCACGAACAAAGCATGGAGAATTTACGAACAAGACAAATCCTAGAGAAAACAATCAGAATCTAGAGGAAGAACAACAACTTATGGAATAAACTGAGAGACAACAAGCAACACATCAAAACAATCATGAGAATGGAGTAAGAATACATGAAGAAGCTCGTAACAAACAAAATGTTGAGTATGAAAGAATTAAGAGAAAAATTGTAAATCAACAAACAGAAGTGGAAAGGAATGAACCAAATTCTCGAATCAGAGTACAAGCAAATCAAGAAGAAATAAATCACAGAAGAAGGAGAAATGAAGAAGAAGAAATTCCTGATATTCGCATGAGAAGAATGAGAAGAATAGAAAGGGAAGAACAAGAATTCCAAGATGCTCTGCGACTGAACAATTATGATAATTTAGAAAGAAGATATTTGCAGAATTATGCAAATGAAAACATTAATGAAGAATATGATAGAATGCGAAGGATCGCAAGGGAGGAAGTGCAAGAACGTAGAAGAAGAGAAGCTGCATTAAAAAGACCAATGGATGAGAGTTCTGAGGCAAATGCACGGATTTTTCGAGAGTTAGCAGAAATGAGAGGGATGATAAATAATAGAAGAGGAAGAGATAGAAGGAAATTAGATGAAGCAATAGAAGAAGCTGCGAGGACTCCATTTGCTAGAGAAGTACAATTGGGAGGAATTCCACCAAAATGCAATTTGCCCAAACTTACCAGTATCTTTGATGGGACTTCATGTGCTATTCAGCACATTAAAGCATACATAAGATGCATGTTACAATGGGAGAATCATGATGCTGTGTTATGTAAGTACTTCGCATCGAGTTTAACAAGGGAAGCTTTAAAGTGGTTCGAAGGACTCCCTAAGAACACTATTACGTCATTCAGTCATTTGCAAGCAACTTTCCTTGGAGCATATATCACAAATCACTCTTCACGGCTTGGTATTGAAGATGTATTTGGTTTAAAACAAAGAGTGGGTGAAAGTTTGAAGCATTTGGTAAGACGATGGAAGACTATGTGCAGTGATATGGCAGGGCGTGTGGATGAGAGATACTTGATTATGTCCTTCATAAATGCGATGTTCGCAACTGAACAATTATATGTTCAAATCTTCAGAAGAAAGAATTCCATAATGATGACAGAGTTACGAGAATTGCAAGAAAAATACATTATACTAGAGGAAAAACAAAACAGTATGGAATCATATCCAGTAGCAAACACTAGCAATCAAGATGGAGGAGCAAATTTACTTCTCAAAATAATCAATGTAGTAGCAGGTACTTCGCAAACATCTTCACAAACTTCTTCGCAAATTTCAGAAGAGAAGAAAATCAATGATGGCCAGCCCAAAATGGTAGCAATGGGTAGTAGAGATCAAGAAGAGTATGATAGAGAGAAGAATTTCTATAATCGGATAGGAAATAACCAAATTCCAAGATTAGATCAACAACAAGAAAATTATGGGGGACAAAGGAAAAATTATTTTGGACAAGGGAACCAGAGACAAAATTATAACAACGGCCAAGGAGGTCAAAGAATGGTAAGGGAAGAGATAAAGTTTCCACCTTTGAATACAAGTGTAGAAAAGATATGGCAAGCAATTATCCTAGTAAAGAATATACCAACTCCATGGAACATTGGAAAGGAACCACCAATGGGTCCAAGAAGTCATGAATTTTGTTCGTATCATCATTTTCATGGACATTCTACAAATAATTGCCATAATATCAAGAGGATAATCTTGCGAATGATTGATCAAGGAAAACTAAATCATTTTTTACTTAAGCATACACAGTCGCAACAATTACCACAGGCTCCAGCCATAACTCGCAGGGAGAACACAACAAAAGAAAAGGGAGAAGAAATCCTACATATAGAAGTGGGGTCAAAAGCAAGGAATGTTTCATGTAATTCCATTGTTCATTCATATAAAACCATAGAGGATTTTCATGATAATGTGTTAAGCAGGGTATATGCGAGGGATGGTGAAGGAAAGGAAGTAATGAACATCGCAAAAATTTCATGACTTGAAGATTGGCAGAAACGTGAAATTTCTTTTGAAGCCACTGAAATTCCAGAAGGTTGTGAAGCACATGATAATCCATTGGTAGTAAGATTAGCAATCTACATGAATATGGAGGAAAACGAAGATGATATGGATGAAGAATCAATTGGTCTTAATAGGATTTTGATTGATACGGGAAGTTCTGTCAATATCCTCTTCTATTCTCGCTTACAAAACTATGGGGGGGAAAGATGCAGATTTAATACCTTCTACTTACAGAATTTATGGTTTTAATGGAACTGCCAACAAGCCAAAAGGAGAAGTGAGCATGCGAATTCCATTAAGTGGAATGCGAACTGAAATTTTGTTCTGCGTTGTTGATGTCGAATCACCATATAATGCTTTGATAGGAAGACCATGGCTCCATGGAATTCTAGGCGTAGCTTCCACTCTACATCAGTGCATAAAGTTTCCTCATATGAAGGGTATTGGAGTTATCAAGGGTGATTGGGCTGAGGGAAAGAAATGTTACGATACATAAGTAGAAGTTTGCGAAGGAAAAATTGCTGAGAAGGAAAATTGGAGAAAAAGAGCAAAGGCTGTAAAAAGAAGTGAAAATTTAATGGCAGAGGATTAAGGAAAAAGAGAATACAGTTACGATAATAATCATACAAGAAATTTACGATGATAATAAGGGATTGTGATTTTCGAAGAAAGAAGAAGGAAAATAATAAAACAAGAAGGTAATCAGTACATTTGCTAGTGGAAATGAGGTATGTGGCAAAACAAAAATTTTATTTCGTGATAAATTTTACGAATACTGTTTACTCGCAGGAAATTGGGAAAAGTTACCAATTTTCAGAATTTATATTCCGATTAAAATTTCATTAATTTGCGAATAAGACACCACAATCTGTGATCAGCCTCTAAAAAAGAAAGAGAGCCGCAGAAAATTTTATACAGGCAAACCTTTGTGGCGTACACCCTAGTTCGCAAAGCTATATTTCGTAAGAGGCAAAGTCCTAAAGTACGTCATTTAAGGGGGTACCTATTATGTGGCTAAGGGTAACCGGAACACCACCAAGGGCCCTTAGTACATGGTAAAAAATTTGGGGTACAACCCAATAATGGGGTACCTATCCGGGTTAGACACCTTGGATTCTCACCTAATCTAGCGACATTACGCAATATAAAATGCAGTGTAAGAAGATTTAGGTTGGGAGACTAAGGCATAATGTCTTTCCCAAGAAGTGCAGAAAACGATCAAGGCGCCAAGGTACACGGTTGAGTCAAGAGTGCCGGGTGAGGTTGAACCACATCTGCCATTTTTGACAAGTCTTGGCAAATGATGCACTTGGCCCAAAGATACCCCATAGGGTGCAACCTTGTAACTATAAGCCCTATAGGCAAAAAGGATAAGAGATTGCGATCAAAAGCTGGTTGTTGGCAGAACCGGATGGGAAGAGCAAACCTTGTATGGTCGATGTACGCTTCCTTGAAGGGGCAATCAGGGGGAAGATAAAGGGAAGCACCCTCCATTAGGGAGCTGATACGTGCTATAAGACGCAAATGTCACGAGGCTTCTTGTTTGCGAAAACATAAAGGCTTGTCATATTTGTGCAACAAATGAAGTTCTGCGAGCCTTCTAAAAAAAAAAAAAAAAAAAGAATAAAGAACTCGCAGAACATAATAAAGAATTTAAGATGAGATCAATGGGTCACTACATGAAAGTGTAGAGACGTCCTGCGATTTCATCGCAAGACGGCAATGTCATGGGACTTTATGTTTGCAAGAATATTTAGGCCTGTCATATTGTCGCAACAATTCCTGAAGAGGCTAAAATACTATTCAAAGAAGTTAAGATGAGATCAATGGGTTTTTGCATGAAAGTGTAAGAATGTCCTGCGATTTCATCGCAAGACGATAATGTCATGAGGTTGTATGTTCGCAAGAATGTTCAGACTTGTCATATTATCGCAAATACAAAAATTTACTACAAAAGAGGTGGCAAAATAAGACCTTTACTTAGGAAGGCATGATAAGACCAAAGAAATTAATGAAATTCATTGCATCAACATCATTTAAGAAATTATACAAGAATATACATTATGAAGATCTGAAAAGAAGACAACTTCGTCAATATCATTGAAGAAATTTTATAAGAATATACATCAAGAAATTTTGAAGAGAAGACAGCTCTGTCAATATCATTGAAGAACTTTCACAAGAAGTCCTATCAAAGAAGATAACATCATTGAAGAATTTTCACGAAGACTTAACAAAAGATGCGATTTTGATAATAATCAAATACAGATAAGTTCATACTCGTAAAATGTTACGAGAATTAAATACTTCTTATACTTCTCCATATATTGAATATATTTCTACAAATTCAATACTATTTATACTTCTTCAAGAGTATATCATATTTATTAAACTTCTTCAACAGATATTTAATTTTGCGAAGGTTAAGTACTTATTACACTTCTTCATACAATTCTTATACTTCTTCATATATTGGGCAGTTCTTCATGAATTGGATACTGCTAATACTTTTTCAAAGATATTTTATACTTCTTAAGGGTATTTCATATTTCGTATACTTCATGCTTCTTATACTTCAAGGGGAGATTTATTATTTACTTCGCAACATTCTGCAAAAGGCAAAAGGCTCATATTTCTTATACTTCAAAGGGAGGATTTTTTATTCATAATCACAATCAGATAAAACTTCGTAAGATAAATTGAGAAGGATATTCTAATACTTCCAGCAAGAGTTGATCATCTGAAGATCAATAATAAGGGGAAAGAGAATACTAAGATAAGTCTTTAAGATATATTATTTCTCTCCACATGATCAAGTTATGCGAATAAGGGAAACAAATATCAAAGAAAGATTAATTCAAATTAAGCTTTGAAAAAGAAATTATTGGATTAATTCAAAGTGCAATCAAGAAGAAAGTGTTATATTGAAAAGAAACAGAACAGACATACAAAAAAGAGTGAAGTTACAAAACAGATATACAAAAAAAAAGTGAAGTTATTTTTCAGGCGATCTATTCCCATCAAAATGATCTTCTTCTTCAACTTCACTATCATTTTCAACTTCACTTTCAGAAATTTCCAGATATGGAGTATCTTCAGGAATTTCTTCAGAAAGGAGCGTATGGTACTTCTTGAGAGGAATTTCATTATCTTCGCAAATCTTGCGAGTCATATTAGCTCGAAAATGCTTGACATATAAACTATGGTTATGCTGGAAAATTAGAAGCTGAGATCTCAAGTCAGAAATTTTCTTATTACGATTAGCAAGGAGAGTTTCCAGATCGTTATTCATCTTCGTATAATTTTCTGCAGCAAGGAGAGAAATTAAGGAATTGGTTAGAAAATTATGAAGGAAAAGTAACCAAAATAATTACCATCGCAAAGAATTTACCTTCTAGTTGCTTCTTATCATTACGAAGAGAAGAATTTTCAAGCTTTAATTGATTATTCTCCTCAAGAAGAGAAGAATTATCAATTGCGATGCTCGCAGATTGTGAATTATCTTCGTGACGAGATATTAATTCTGCGTTATCAATATTTAGATCTTCTACTTTCTGACGGAGACTTGAATTTTCAACCTCTAACTTCTTACAACGATTCAAAGTTTTCTTCTCAGAGAATAGAATGACGTATTTCCCAATCGTAGCAAACAGACAACTAACTCTTCCAACCTAAACAAGAAAAAAGAAAAAAGAGGTTAGAAATCAACAAAATAAGGGAAATAAACAAGGAATAGAGAAGAAACTTACCATGCTACCTAAAGCATACAATGAAGCAGGAGAGACGAATCTTGAAATTCCTTTGAGGGAGTTATTATCAATTACGGTAGGAACTTTACAAGCCTTCGCAATAACTTTGCGAGCATTCGCTGTAGGAGAATTTCCTAATCCACGAGAAGAATGGAGGAAAGCCTCAGAGATGCTAACCATTACTGAGGCAAAAGTTTCTGGGATACTATAATCTTCATTTCCACCTTCATCAACATCATTATCATCATCTCCTTTGTCAGAAAGGGTTTCGGAATCAGAACTAAAGTCCTTTTCAGGAAATTTATCATCTTCATCACCAAGATCTTCCTCAATATCTTCATTGGAAGAAATTACATTGGAATGAGATTTGGTTGAGAGTTTCTTCTTTTTCCTCCTCTCATAAACAACATCTTGAAGTTTTCTTTTTCCTTTGCGAAGAGCATCATCTTGACTACCAGAAGCTTGGGTAACCTTCGCAGAACGAAGAGTTTGTTGTCTTGCAGTAAGCCTTTTAGAAGAAGTAGAACTCTTATTTTCACTCGCAGCAATCTCAGGAAGAAGTGGAACCTGTAAATTCAAATAAGGATAAGAAACAATATATTGTTTAGAAAAATACAAGAGTGTTTCTTACCTCATTTGAAATTAAAGGGTAACAAAAAGATAAGGAGATGGAAGTACATACATTTCTAAAAACCCAAGGTTGATAATAGCGGTTACGAAGGTTCGCAGGAAGTTCTACTATCCCAGTAATATAAGAACCTGATAATATTAAAGGGTACTTATACCAATCTTCATCATTAGAACGACGAGGTGTCTTATTATTTCTGAAGCATAATCAATATCGTGCATGAGAAGATCATCTCACTGCGATATTAGCTTTACGATGAAGACGAACACCCCAACGATTATCTTCTTTCCTCGCAGAATTAGTGTGTAATTTTTGAAGAAACCCTCAACTGTATAATTCGCAGCAACAATTTCTATATTTTCAAATCCAGGTTTCCTAAGATCAACTGAATACAAAGATTTCCCAAAAGCGGCACTATTTGCGAATTCAACTAAGAGGCAAATACAATCACCAGTCAATTGGTAGATGGCACAAGAAAAATTGGGGTGGGAAATAATTTCGTAGAATAAAGGAAAGTTAACATCATAAAGATGAAGAGGAAGACCTACAAGGATTTGACCTCGTGAGATTAAAATTTTCTGATCATCCCAAACATAGTTGATAAAAAGCTTCACACAGAGAGAAGATTTATTATCATAACCTTCAATCTCAGAGAGAATAAGGTCTCTATCAGCAAGTTCCGCATTAATTTGTTCAATAGTTTTCTTCTTTGGTGCCATTGAATATAAGAGGGAAAATAGAAAGGAAAAAAGATAGAAGAGATTGTAGAGGCAGAAGTGGTGAAGAAGATGAATAAGAGAATAAAAAGTAAAAGCAAAGGATAATATTTATAAGAGAGTTTGATGAAGATAAAAACTCATTAATACGAGTAAGCGTGAACGGTTGAAAAGAACGGTTACGAAGAAACGTGTCAAAAAGATAAGGGAAAAGTAAAAAGATGTGTTGCGAACTTGATGGGTGGTAATAACTACACTAAATTTACGAGAATAGGGATTCTCATGACATTTCTTCTTCGTAGAATTGACATGAGAAGAGGCAAGATGTAGGTACTGAATATCACAAGATAATAGTTCACGAGTATCGTAGTAAATAAAGAAGAAAAGAGTTACAAAATGTTACGATGATAGAAGTAGCACGGAGAAATATGAAGTTTTGCGAGTATGAGTTGTGATACTTCGCAACTCATATACAGTTGTATAAGTTTTACTATAAATAGGAGTTCAAATGTAAAATTCGAGAGGTTCTTTTAGTAAGTGTTAGAAAATATCTTAGGAAAGAGAATAGAGAAAGTTGTAACTATTCTTGTTCCATTTAGATACTTCTTTGTAATCAGTTGAGAACATTAATAAGAAAATTATTATTCATCATCAAGAACTTCTTGAGTTTTTACTAATTCTACTGAGGGTGTAGTTGTAGGTTATTCTGCAACTACAGGTACGTTTTCGCAAGGAATGAGAAGTTGGGTTAGATGGTTTTTGTGAATGTTTGAACTGCAGAGAAGGAGAGATGAGTTACTGGAAGTACATATTTTCCTGGTGACAGTTTCTAATGGCTCAGTGGACGGAGATAGTTTTCCGGTGACAAATTCCGGCCAATTTTCGGTGATGACGTCTGCAATCCGGCGGCCATTTTTGGACCCAAAAATTCCAGAGACGTATTTCTCACACATGGGCTTGGTGGACTAGTAGATGGGCGTGGACTTAAAGATTATGAAGACTTAACCTAATTTTGGGGAAAATATCCTTTTGGGAGAAAAGCATATAAATAGAAAAGTCATTTTCAAAACAAAAAAAATCTTATCTTCTACTTTTTCCTAGGGTTTAGAAACATGATAGGGTTTCTCTTTCTTCTTGTTATGAACTCCTTGAGCATGAGTACTTAATTTTATTATTGGTTATGGAATATTTGGATTTCACAAAGCATGATTCTTTGATTCAATATATTAGTTTTGTCTCATATTTATCGTTTACGATTCTCTGAAAATATAGTTATATGATTGACGTATTATAACATGATTTGATTGATTGTTTTGTCAAGTTGCAAATTGGTATAACTTCTAATCAAATTTATTGCTAGTTTAGGGTTTATTATACGTAAAAGTGATAATCCTTGAATACAAGTAGCATAAATATGATTATAGTTTGTAGTGATATATTCTTATGATCATATGTGAATTGTAACCTTTGGTAAATTGAATTAGTGAACTTTCCACATTCAATTGCTTTGATTGGCCTGATTTCATAGAACTTAATGCATCTAGGGAATTAAACTTGATTAGTGCTTTTACACGTTAGGTTGTTCTCTTAGATAGAACTCATACTCGCATCTTTTAATGTGTTTGTTGATGACAAAAGGAGATTTGCGGGATATTCTTGCGATCAAGGTATCCTAGGGCTATTGATAAAAGTTGAGATTAAATATCAATTCTAATTATTGTTTTGAAAGCATGTTTGTGAATGAAAATAAATCCTTAACCAATATCTCTTCTACTTGATTTATTTATTTATTTGCTTTTATATTTGTTTTAGTTATAAAAATCAGAAACCCCCCCCCCCCCGGTTATTTTATAGGAAATCGAAAACAACTTGACAACCTAGTCCTCTCTGTGGGAACGATCCTTTCTTTCCCTTGGTATATTTATATTTTGAGTAGTGAGAAAGTGTAATTTATTTTTGACGCCTACGATAGCGATCAAATTTTGGCGCCGTTGCCGAAGAGGCAACGGTTGTCACTTTTTTTTGGTTTCTTATTTTTTTTGTTTTTAGTTTTGTTTTAGTTTTTCATATTTTTTGGTTCTTAACCTTGTTTTGAGAATCGTGTTTCAGGTACCATTCGATGGACGGAGCATATTGGAACAATGGATACGGTTATCAACCTCAACAACATTATGACAACTATCACCCTTACGGGGAATACAATCAAAACCAATCCTTTGGTTATGTTCAATAATCCACGTACCCTTTGAGTTACTCTCATACATTCCAACCTTATTATGGCGTGTATGTAAGTGAGCAACCACAAAGAGGCGAGAATAGTTGTGCTTCTCTTAATATTTCCTCTAGTTTGGTAGATGAAATGCAACAATTTATGGTCAGCATGGAGTCAGTTTGTAGACAACCAAGCATGGAACCAGTTTCATCGACCGATTGTGCTCATAATATGTTTGGCCCAATTTCTGATCGTAGTTATGATCATTCACCCATTCAAAGGGAAGATAATTGGCCTAGCAATACTGAAGTAAGTAATTCTACTTTTTCTTTGTCGAATGAGCTTTACCAAAAAATGGAACGCTATTTTCAAAATTTGGATGGGTCACTCCAAGAGCTTCAAAAAGGTGTTTCCAATTTAAGACAAGGGATTGAAGAATGCAAAGAAGACATGCAAAATTATGCGAAAGACCAATCTTTGGGAAGTGGTATCCAATCCTATGATAATTATGATAGTGACGATGATTATGAAAATACATCGCTTGAACCAATTTATGGTGACATCCCCGAGGAGTGTACAATGGAGTCTTTTTGTGATCAAGGTGAAGTTGAAAAGGAATATGATGACACTAGTGTAGCTTACTCAAGCATTGATCTTTCTAACGATCAAGAACCTATTCAAAAGGTAGATCTTGAGGATGATGCAATGAGTGTTCTAAAAAAGTTCCTTATGGACATAATTGCATCTGCAAAAGAGTATGTACCTTGCAACAAAGAGGAGTATGTTCAGCATGAAACCGTTATGACCCATATTGTGGAAGACCCAATTGAGCTTGCATATGATTGTAATGATGATGTTGATGCCGAGATTTTGGGTAAGGCAGAAACTGATGAAGAATGGTTGCAAGGTTTGATAGAGGACCATGATATACAATAGGTGAGTAATTCACTTGATATTTTCAAGGATGAAGAGGATTCCGTGCTACAAGAGATTGTGCGAGGTTTGTCTAACCCTGTGCATATTGATTCTTCTCCTTTACCTCTTATTGGTTTGAATGTATTTTCTTCGAAACCATTGTTAGATGACTTTGTTTCTCGATATCTTCCATTAGAAATATTTGATTCTCATACTATGCAGGTTTTGGAACAAGAAACCGTGGAAGCACCCGACTTTTATATTCTTTATGCACTTCCAAGTGTGGACAAGAATAAGTGTGGGGGAGATTCATATCAGTTAATAGCTTCAATTATGTTTTCTTGTACTAATATTTGTGTGAAGCTAGTGTTTGCAAAACAGGTGCTATGGGTGGATCCCCAACTTTTCCGACTATTGGTGTATGGGGAATCCGTCTTGCAAGTCGGACTGACGACTTTAAACCAAGCGCTAAATGGGAGGCAACCCACTGGTTTTGTGTATCTATCTCTATCTTTTTATTTCTCAAGTATTTTATTCTTACTTTCTTATTTTGGATATTTGCATGTCAAAACTCCAACTTTTAGAGATTTTTGAACAATTTAGAATAGACACTACTAGCCTTTCTAAGTAGATGGAATTTTTTCTTAACAATGAGGTATATATATTGGCTGAGTTTGGATTAGATTCCAACTAAATAGCTTGTTTAGTGTTTATCCTCTATTGTTCAGAAATAGCTATGAGTTGGAGTATCAGTTTTTATTATGCATTTGTATATATATCATGTTATGGATTTCCCACCTTGACTTTCTTTGGACGATTCAATTTACATTGAGGACAATGTAAAGTTTAAGTGTGGGGGAGTGTTCTCATATAGAGTTTTTAGTCTTGTTAGTTTTCCCTTGTGTTCATAAAACAAAAAAAATAAAAAATAAAAAATTTGCTTTATACACTCCGAAACCTAGAAATATGTGCCTTTAGGATGGCACTATCAATCTAAATAGATGGGACCATCTTGGATGTAGGAGTTGAGGAACCCATTAACTAAAAGGGACATAACTATTCAAGTGTTAGAAATTATATGATAGTTGTTACCATATCTCGGAATATCACCATATCACGTTCTATTTTTATTTTTCCATATTTATCTATTGTTATCTAAGTGATTTGGTGGGTCACTAAACATCGAATTGTTATTACTGCTAGGATGAAATAGAGTGATTGAGTTGCTAAAAAAAAAAAAAAAAAGAGACCGACCAATTAGACCAATCGGAATAAAAATGACACTTGGATAGCAATATGTGTGTGTTCTCCCTGTCTCCGTCGCCTAAACAAGCGTGGAATGCAGGATCCAAGGAAATTACCATGTAATCTGCTGACAAGAAGCATGCGCTTGGATCTAAAAGATCTAATCATGATGTCTAAAAAAAAAGTGAAAAAGTGAAAAAGAAAATAAAATAAAAGAATATTATTATGGTGTTGAATAAAGTCGACTCCTGGTTCCCTTGTATATGCCAGTTGAGTTGATGTAGAATTAAGATTGTTGATTGCTGGTTCCCTTGTATATGCCAGTGTGTTGACACTAGAATTCAGACCAGTAGCTCAATCCAATAGGATTATTAGGTTTGTTTGGCAGTGACCTTCAGACAGATATGGGAAACACCGATCACTTGTTAACATTCACAAACATCTAATCCTAAATCCATATTATTAATCTTTTCATTGTGATTGTGGTTAGTCAGATTCCGAGTATTGTGGTTTGTTCAACTTTCTGAGTAGAGCTTAATTTATATATATATTAATTTGGATTTTCATCAGGGTACCTCATCCAATAGACATTTTGGATTCGTTCATAGATTTGTCACGGGTAGTTGGAGTTGGAAATATAGGTTTTGTAGGTAGACCTCTTGTAAACCTTCACGAGACTATAACTCATTCACTAGGGACACCTAGGGGTTCAAAGGCTTGTTATTTATGCTAAAAGTTACCATAGCCTCAACGACACGGAGTTGTATGTATGTTTTAAAATTCTTTTGTATGATTTTCTCGAGGACTAGCAAAGTCTAAGTGTGGGGGAATTTGATAGGTGTGATAAACACCTAATTTTATATCTAGTATTTATGCTTTATCTGCGACTTTTCATGTAAATTATGTATCTTATGTTTGAGTTTGATTTTATTAGGTGCTTTGGAGTCATATGGAGCAAAAGAAGAAGAAAACACTCATTTAGAGCGAAAAGCGCAGAAAAGATAATCCACAGGCGAGCAATGGTTGGAGTCGTCTAGGTTACGCAGCAAACGAGGTGAAGAATGAATTTTCAGTTCCACATAACTGACAATTGAGCAAGAAAGAGGATTATGCAGTCAGTTTTGTGAAACTGACAGGGCAAACATTAACTAGGCAGCCCCTTATTCTAATGCATGGGGTGCCAATAACCGTCCCACATATTTTGACCTTATCAACTAGGTCGTGAAGAAACATTATCATTTTCTTCCCCAATTTTCGTCTGTTGTTTCTGTGTTGTTGGTGTTGCCAGTGAGGAATTAGACATGGGTTAAAGAAGAAATGGAGTTCTGATGTCAATGATTCAGTGTAGGAAATGGTGAGAAGTTTCAATACGAGACAAGAACGAAATTGAGTTGGTGGTACCGATTACATAACATTTAGTTGTCGTTGAGAAGTCATAGAGGAAGCAAACCTTGGTTCCATTGATTCATTAACCAGGAAGAGTAGCTTCAAGTGCTTTTCGAGTTCAAGCTAGAGAAGAATTTAGAAACAGAGAACAACATGGGACATGTGGTCTGATTGGTAAGAAACAAGGTTGCAGTCGTTGAATGAAGGAGACTAAGAGGAGATTCGAGTATGTCATAGGATTTTTATGAATGGGTTTTGCTTGAATTTGAGCCTTTGAGTGTTCGACAGAGTTTGAGAGCAAGAAGGCAGGGAAGAATATGTGGTACTGCCATTGCTTTATGGCTGAATGAGTGCGATTCATGGATCTCTCCGAGATTAGAAATGTGTATTTGTTATGTTATTGAATTATTGATACAAGGAAGGAGATGATATGATCTCGTAAACCAAGAAAGAGTTCATGTATGCATCACCAGTTTCTCGCATACAAAATGTCTGTAAAAAGGCCTGAGCCACCAGTTTTACACATTCAAGTTCAATTGTAACCATTTGACTGCACCATCTTTTCCATCAGCAAGACCATGATATCTGGTGGGTGTTTAGGATGGATTCGAAGAGGATTTTCTGCATACAAGAAGAACAGGATCCTTGTGTTCAAATATATGAAGATTTGGTGAAGTTATGGTAGCAAAAATGTGACCATTTGCAGTTGCAGTCGATTGCACCATCTTGCTAGATAACTAAGGGTCTCAGGGCTATGTTTGAGAGCTATTTGGCAGTTGCTAGGGGTTGGATTGCGGAGAATGAATGAGTGTTTGTGGTGCTTGAGTGTGTTGCTTCATGGAGATTGTGAGCTTCAGTCGCAGCTTTGTGTGTGATGGAGATGCTGCATTGCAGGTGGTGGTGGCTTGTAGTTTCTTCCATTAAGAGATGAATTGCAGAGCTGAGTGAAAAGAAGCAGCTGGTTATTACATGAGAGAATTGAGCTGCAGTATGGCGACGAACTGAAACAAGTATTGCAGGTGGATGCTTGGATGAATAGAGGAGCAGAATCAATTCTAAATGGCTTGGTGGTGCTGGTTCAAAGGTATTGCAGGTTCAGTAGATGGGATTGCTTGATAATTGTTGTTGCTGTGAGCTAATGTCTTTGAGGTACTAGTGGTGCTTTGAGATACAAAAGTTAATGAGTTGATGAACTTGCGGCTGTTGCAAATGGATGGAAGACAGAAGCTGCAGCTGTATATTGCAGGTGGTGTTTGAAGCTACGGAAGACCAGAGTGAGTTATGGCTCAAGAATGAGGATGAGCTACTACAGTAGGAAGAGTAAATGGGTTTGCCTATGAACTAGTGATGAATATGGCTGCTGATGCTGCGAGAGAGATGGCGAGAGTGATGTTATCGAGCACGATGTTGATGAGCTGTTACTGTTGATGGTGTTGTTTGTGTTTGGTATCCAAGGAGATTGTGTTGCTGTTACACTTAGAAGACGGAGAAGTTTGTGCAGTGGAGAAGTTTAAACTGAGATGAGAGTGCCTGAACCAAATTTGGAGAAATATTGCGAAAACGCAGCAAGAATGGAGAGTCGGTGGAACTAGTTCCGGTTGTCGGATTTCAGACGTTAAAGTGTGAATTGCAATGTTTCAGTGAATCGCGAAAGGGGTATGTGTTGGATACAAGATTTGAAGGCTGGATATATGAGCTACATTGCACGCTTTTGGGTACGTTTTCGCAAGAAATGAGAAGTTGGGTTAGATGGTTTTTTGTGAATGTTTGAACTGCAGAGAAGGAGAGATGAGTTGCTGGAAGTACATATTTGCCTGGTGACAGTTTCTAATGGCTCAGTGGACGGAGATAGTTTTTCGGTGACAAATTCCGGCGACCAGATTCCGGCCGACTTTCGGTGATGACGCCATCAATCCGGTGACCATTTTTGGACCCAAAAATTCCAGAGACGTATTTCTCACACATGGGATTGGTGGACTAGTAGATGGACGTGGGCTTGAAGATTATGAAGACTTAACCTAATTTTGGGGAAAGTATCCTTTTGGGAGAAAAGCATATAAATAGAAAAGTATTCTTCAAAACAAAAAAATCTTATCTTCTACTTTTTCCTAGGGTTTAGAAACATGATAGGGTTTCTCTTTCTTCTTGTTATGAACTCCTTGATCATGAGTAATTTTATTATTGGTTATGGAATAGTTGGATTTCACAAAGCATGATTCTTTGATTCAATATATTAGTTTTGTCTCATATTTATCGTTTACGATTCTCTGAAAATATAGTTATATGATTGACGTATTATAACATGATTTGATTGATTGTTTTGTCAAGTTGCAAATTGGTATAACTTCTAATCACATTTATTGCTAGTTTAGGGTTTATTATACGTAAAAGTGATAATCCTTGAATACAAGTAGCATAAATATGATTATAGTTTGTAGTTATATATTCTTATGATCATATGTGAATTGTAACCTTTGTTAAATTGAATTAGTGCGCTTTCCATGTTAAATTGCTTTGGTTGGCCTGATTTCATAGAGCTTAATGCATTTAGAGAATTAAACTTGATTAGTGCTTTTACACGTTAGGTTGTTCTCTTAGATATAACTCATACTCGCATCTTTTAATGTGTTTGTTGATGACAAAAGGAGATTTGCGGGATATTCTTGCGATCAAGGTATCCTAGGGCTATTGATAAAAGTTGAGATTAAATATCAATTCTAATTATTTTTTTGAAAGCATCTCTGTGAATGAAAATGAATCCTTAACCAATATCTCTTCTACTTGATTTATTTATTTATTTGCTTTTATATTTGTTTTAGTTATAAAAATCAGAAAACCCCCCGGTTCTTTTATAGGAAATCGAAAACAACTTGACAACCTAGTCCTCTCTGTGGGAACGATCCTTTCTTGCCCTTGCTATATTTATATTCTGAGTAGTGAGAAAGTGTAATTTATTTTTGACACCTACGATAGCGATCAAGTAGTCGATGAACTTCTTTAATACATAGATTATTAACCTGTAAATTCCCCAAAGGATTCAAATCTTGTCGCTTTGATTATTCATATCTAGAATTAAATTAATAATACCTTCAACTGTGAATCTCCTATTATCGATTATCCCCATTCTACCATAATTATTCTCAACCCTTATGACTTCCCAAGTAACTTAGGGATTCACCCCAAAATTCTAGAAGAACCCGATTGAATTCAACTTAGGGATTCACCAAAAAATGCCATGAAAAGACTTAATGCAATCGAGAGCTTCCCACTCAGAAGTTATGTTGTCTCCTTCACTGTCCTGTCTTTGTCTATGACAATGAAGGAGACAACAATATCTATGTTGTTTGGAGATAGTGAATTGAGAACTCAACCTCTATCGATTTTGCTGTTGTTATTTGGTCGGCCGGTCTGTATCACCCACAATATTTTAGTGAAAATGTAAGTTAGTCAGGGCTCACACAACGCGAATTTAAATGTCAAGGTTATAGTATCATGCTTAGTTAACCGTGTCATAATAGCCGGGACCTACGGCGCCAACAATTAGGAATGGTGCAGTGCTTAGATGGGGATGCAGTCTTGGTGATTTATTGGTCGGGTTAAATTAGCCGAGACTAGGGGTGTGCAACGGACGGACGATTGCGGATTAGGGGTCACCCTCAACCAATCCGTCAAAGTTGCGGATTTGGAAAATTGAACAGTGACCGGCCCAATCACCGGCGGATTTCACATCCGCGGATCAGCGGGTAATACAGACAGGATGCGGATTAATCACGGATTTAGTCAGAAGAAAAAAAAAAAAACAAAACCGGTGAGGGAATTTTTGGACATTCTATGCTAGGCATTTCATCAAACAACTTGCGTGCATAATAATGAAAAACAAAGTAATTGATTTGGAGTAAAATCGGTATTCAGTGACTAATAAGCCGAAAGGAGAATTCCATAATATAGATATTTATCACTGTCGTATGCGTCAAAAATAAATTTACTTTCTCACTACTCAAAATATAAAATATAGCAAGGGCAAGAAAGGATCGTTCCCACAGAGAGGTCTAGGTTGTCGTTTGTTTTTGTTTCCTATAAGTAACTCCCACTGGTTTTTCTGATTTTTATGCAAGTAATAAAAGTAAAAAAAAACAAAGAAATAAACAAACACGCAAATCAAGGATATGAAATATTGGGTAAAGATTTCATCTTCAATTGTAAACAAGTAATTGAATGTATGAATAAAATTCGTATTTAATCTCGCTATCATCAAAAGCCCTAGAATACCTTATTGCAAGAATACACTGTAAATTTCCTAAATTTATCAACACACACATTAGAGATGCATATGTGAATTCTACCTAAAGAATAACCTAATGCCTTGCGCTATTTAAGTTCAATTCCTATGAGCATTAAGTTTCAGAAATAGGATAATCAATGCAATTGTAATACATTGCGCAAACAATTCGAACAAAGGTCAATTTATACATATGATTACAAGAGTGTATCACTACAAATCGTAATCATATCATGCTACTCGTATTCAAGGTTATCGCTTGATGAAAACCCTAAAATAGCTATATATATAGATGTATGTTCAATCAATTCTAGACTCAACCAACCAAACAAACATTCAATCATATTGCAATACATCAATCATGCAATTATTATAATCAGTAGAAATCAAACGATAATATTGAGAGAAAACTAATTCATAAAATCCATAACTTGTTTTCAAAATCCAACTACATCTTTGACCAATAGAAAAATCAAGTACTTGTGTTTTTGGAAATTATCATAGAAAGCAAACAAGAACTATCATGTGAAACCCTATAACAAAAGTAGAAGTTCTCCCTCAAGGATATATCTCTAGGTTTAGAGAAAGATATTTTATTTATATGCTTCTCCCAAAAGGATACTTTCCCAAAATTAGGTTAACTCCTCATAATATTCAAGTCCATGTCCATCTACTAGTCCACCAATCCCATGTGTGAGAAATATGTCTCTGGAATTTTTGGGTCCAAAACTGGTCGCCGGATTTGCTGACGTCATCCCAGGAATCCGGTCACCATCGCCGGAATTTGTTACCGGAAAATTACTCTGGCTGCCTGAGATGCCTGAAACTGTCACCAAGAAAATATGTACTTCCAGCAACTCATCTCTCCTTCTCTTTAGTTCAAACATTCACAAAAAAAAAAAAAAAACTAACCCAACTTCTTATTTCTTGTGAAAACGTACCCAAAGGCGTGCCATGTAGCTCCTATATCCGGCCGCCAACTCTTGTATCCAACACATACCCCCTTCGCGATTCATTGAAATATAATGATTCACACTCTAATCTATGAAATCCGGCATCCCGACCTATGCTCACCGGCTCTCCATTCTTGCTGCGTTTTGCACAGTTTTTTGCATTTTTGTTCAGTGCATCCCAAGACAACCCACAACACACAACTTTTCTGCAATCTCCATCAGTTGTACCTCCAAATTCAGTTCCTGCAGTTCATCCATTCCAGCACACACACATGCCATCACCTGCAGTTCATTTCTTGTAAACTACAAACCCCATTTAAACCACCAAATTCCTACTGCAGTATCATTCATATTCAATACCACCAAGAACTTGAACTGCAACTCCAATATTTCCTTGTACACCCATGACTTCTATTCCATTCATCACCGACTCAATCGCATCAACTCAAATCGCTATCCCATTGCTTCCACAAACCTCCATTCTTCACCACCGCAACTTCCAACTCGCACCCATTCTCTTTCTTGCAACTCAGTTGCAATCTCAACTGCCACCTGACATCTCAACACAATACCTTACAAAATTCCTAAACATGCATCTATCAGCTGTAACTTAACACCATTTCCCTGGCAAGCATTTCAACCACTCATTGCAGAACCATCAACACCTCAATTCCTCCACCAGAACTGCAATTCTAGCCGCACAACTTCCTTTCTAAGCATCTATCCATTACCCTTGCATTGTCGTCACCTTCCACACTCAACAACAGTTGCAGCCATCTTCTTAGCTCTAGACCGCAACTGCAACAACATCTCAACAACCTCAAACCAACTGAGCTTGAACTTTGAGCACAAACTCATCACCTGCAATGTACCACCAGCTTTCAAACTCAGCTCAACATCCTTCTCCGTGCCTGCAATACCTCAAACCATCATTTCCTCAAGCTCGATAACAACTCCATTAGCAGAACCAATTTCTTCCATTGCAGAAAACAAGCTACATTTCCTTAATCCAGGGCAGCAACATATCTCCACTTGCAACTCCTTATTTAAACACCCACGACAACAACATCATCAAGTCCTTGTTCTAGTTCCAGGCCATGGATCCATATTATATTTGGAGACTGCATTGTATACCTCCACAAATAATCTCAGCAACAGCTCTTACACACAGGATCATCTAACAACACCTGAGCTAGAAGTGGTGATAAAAATTCATTCAATCCCTTGCTCAAACAGTTAATGTGCACTGACTCTGTTAATGAAGAGACAGCTTGCTGGTGATCTCTGAGATTCTCTATAGCACCTTCCCTGCAAATATTTGTCATTCAACATAAACCACAATCATTTAGACGTTCACCACAACCAACAATGAAGTAATTCCCTTCATACATTCCCAAAAACTGGACAACAACAACTTCAGTTCTTAGCTGTTTTATTGCTTGAAAACTTCACCAAAATGTAATCTAATTTGAACCCATTTCATCCTGCACCTTGAGCTAAAAAATCACCTCACACACACCCAACAGAATGCATGTTTTCAATATCTCACTTTCTTCCTTCTTTTATGGTCCAAAGCACCAGCAAGTTTACTTCATTCTTCCTTCTTCTTCTTAGATGTGGTGCAAGAGCTCTTGAAATATCCTTGGACGGCATTGATAACGTCGGCGACAGGCACAACGGCCACCATAACCTCATCTCTTCTCTACTTACGAACTGATGGCTAAGAAAATGAGCCTAATGATTATTGGGATTATTCTCTACTCGTGAACTTGGATTTCAGTGGAGACCTAATTTTTCTCCCTTTCAGAGCACATGTGTGACTCCCTTGAGGTGAACTTTACTACAAAATACAATGAGCTTCTGACACTCTTCAGCTGGTGCAAGTTATACCTACCAGTTGTAAGCCAATGACAAATGCCTATTATCCACTTAGTCACCTCATGTAGATGTATTGCCTTGCTGATTTACTTTGTCCGCATCTTGAGAGCTTACCATCCTATCTCGGCTAGTTATCGATGGCAAGAAATTGTTGACACAAGCTTCAAACGTCTATCCTCCGTTCCGATGCTTTTGCTAATAACTTCTTCGTATGACGTCGAAGTGACCTCATTCTTTCACCGGTGGCTTCGTCTTTTTGTTCTCTTCAAGGTGATGAGAAGAAATCCAATATTTGAGCGACTTTCACTTCTTTTTGCTCTAATGACTCCAAAGCACCTAATTACTCAAAAGTGAACATAAGATACATATTTTACAAGAGAAATAACAAAGAAAGCATAAATACTCGATATAAAATTAGGTGTTCTAGACACCTATCAAATTCCCCCATACTTAGACTTTTCTAGTCCTCGAGCAAATCAAACAAACCAAATTATAAAACATACATACAACTCCGTCTCATCGAGGCTACGATTACTTTTAGCATAAATAACAAGAATTTAAACCCCTAGGTCTCCCTAGTGGACGAGTTATAGTCTCGTGAAGGTTTACAAGAGGTATACCTACAAAACCTATATTTCCAACTCCATCTACCTGTGACAAATCTATGAACGAATCCAAAATGGCTATTAGAGGAAGTACCCTGATGTGAATTCAAATTAATATATATGTAAATTAAGCTCTACTCAGAAAGTTGAAAAAACCACAATACTTTGAATCCGACTAACCACAATCACACATGAATAGATTAAGAAGATGGATATAGAGGTAGATGTTGCGAATGTTTACAAGTGATTGGTGTTTACCATATCTGTCTGAAGGTCACCGCCAAGATGAACCTATGCATCCTATTGGATTGAGCTACTGGTCTGAATTCTAGTGTCAACACACTGGCATATACAAGGGAACCAGGAGTCGACTTTATTCAACAATAATATTTTTTTTTTTTTTCTTTTTCACTTTTTTTCTTCCCGAGACAGCATGATTGGATCTTTTGGATCCAAGCGCATGATTCTTGTCAGCAAGTATGTGATAGTTTCCTTGGATCCTGCATTCCTCGCTTGTTTAGGCGACAGAGACAACGTTTCACACATACTGCTATCCAAGTGTCTTTTTTATTCCGATTGGTCTAATTGGTTGTTCTCTTTTTTTCTTTCTTTCTTTTCTCTCTTTTTTTTAGCAACTCAATCACTCTATTTCATCCTAACAGTAATAACAATTCGATATTTAGTGACCCACCAAATCACTTAGAGAACAATATATAAATATGGAAAAATAAAAATAGAACGTGATATGGTGATATTCCGAGATATGGTAACAACTATCATATTATTTCTAACATTCGAATAATTCTGTCCCTTTTAGTTAATGGGTTCCTCAACTCCTCCAGCCAAGATGGTTCCATCCATTTAGATTGATAGTGTCATCCTAAAGGCCCATGATTCTAGGTTTCGGAGTGTATAAAGCATTTTTTTTTTCTTTTATTTTTCTTTTATTTTTATTTTATATGAATACAAGGGAAAATTAACAAGGCTAAAAATTCTATATGAGAACACTCCCCCACACCTAAATTTTACATTGTCCTCAATGTAAAATTTAGTCATTCAAAGTAAAGTTCAAGATGGGAAATTCATAACATGATATATATACACAATAAGAAAATAAAATGCATGATAAAAACGGATATTCCAACTCATAGTTATTTCTGAACAATAGAGGATAAACACTAAACAAGCTATTTAGTTGGTATCTAATCCCAACTCAGCCAATATATACACCTCATCGTTAAGAAAAATTCCATCTACTTAGAAAGGCTAGTGTTTATTCTAAATTGTTCAAAAATCTCTAAAAGTTAGAGTTTTGATATGCAAATATCCAAAATAAGAAAATAAAGATAAAAGACTTGAGAAAAATAAATAAAAAGATAGGGATAGATACACAAAACCAGTGGGTTGCCTCCCATTTAGCGCTTGGTTTAAAGTCGTCAATCCGACTTGCAAGACGAATTCTCCATACACCAATAATCGGAAAAGTTGGGGATCCACCCATAGAACCTGTTTTTCAAACACTAGCTTCACACAAATATTAGTAATATAAAACAGAAACGAAGCTATTAACCGATAAGAGCTTCCCCCACATTTATTCTTGTACACACTTGCAAGTGGGTAAAGAATATAGAAGTCAGGGACTACCACGGTTTTTTCTTTGAAAACATCCCTAGTATGAGAATCTAATGTTTCTAATGGCGAATATCGAGAAATAAAATCATTCAACAATACTCTCGAAGCACATACATTCAAACCGAAAAGAGGTAAATGAGAAGAAATAATATGCAAAGGGTTAAACAAACCTCGCACAATCTCTTATAGCACGGAATCCTCTTCATCCTTGAAAAACTCAAGTGAATTATTCACCTCTTGTATATCATGGTCCTCTATCAAACCTTGCAACCATTCTTCATCCATTTCTTCCTTAACCGAAATCTCGACATAAACATCATCATTACAATCATTTGCAAGCTCAATTGGGTCTTCCACAATATTGGTCATACCGGTTTCATTCTCAACATACTCTTCTTCATTAGAAGACACATACTCCACTGCAGATTCAAGTCTCACCATAAGGAACTTTTTTAGAACACTCATTGCATCATCCTCAAGATCTACCTTTTGAATAGATTCTTGATTGTTATAAAGATCAATGCTTGAGTAAGCTACACTAGTGTCATCATATTCCTTTTCAACCTCACCTTGATTGCAAAAAGACTCCATTGTACACTCCTCGGGGATGTCACCATAAATTGGTTCAAGCGATATATTTGTATAGTCATCGTCACTATCATAGTTAACATAAGATTGGCTACCACTTCCCAAAGATTGGTCTTTCGCAGAATTTTGCATGTCCTCTTTGCATTCTTCAATCCCTTGTCTTAAATTAGAAACACCTTTTTAAAGCTCTTGGAGTGATCCATTAAAATTTTGAAAATAGCATTCCATTTGTTGGTAAAGCTCATTCGACAAAGAAAAAGTAGAATTACTTACTTCAGTATTGCTAGGCCAATTATCTTCCCTTTGAATGGGTGAATGATCATAACTATGATTAGAAATTGGGATAAACATATTATGAGCAGATTCGGTCGATGAAATTGGTTCCATGCTTGGTTGTCTACAAACGGACTCCATGCTGACCATAAATTGTTGCATTTCATCTACCAAACTAGAAGAAATATTAAGAGAAGCACAACTATTCTTCCCTCCTTGTGGTTGCTCACTTACATACCCACCATAAGAAGGTTGGAATGTATGAGAGTAAATAAAAGGGTACGTGGAGTATTGATCATAACCAAATGATTGGTTTTGATTGTACTCCCCATAAGGGTTATATTTGTCATATTGTTGTTGAGGTTGATAACCGTACCCATTGTTCCAATATGCTCCGTCCATAGAAATTGGTACCTGAAACTAGAGTTCTCAAAACTATATTAAAAGCCAGAAAATAAGAAAAACAAAAATAAGAAACCAAAAACAAGTGACAATCGTTGCCTCCCCGGAAACGACGCCAAAATTTGATCGTTGTCGTATGCGTCAAAAATAAATTTACTTTCTCACTACTCAAAATATAAAATATAGCAACGGAAAGAAAGGATCATTCCCACAGAGAGGTCCAGGTTGTCGTTTGTTTTGGTTTCCTATAAGTAACTCCCACTGGTTTTTCTAATTTTTGTGCAAGTAATAAAAGTAAAAGCAAAACAAAGAAATAAACAAACACGCAAATCAAGGATATGAAATATTGGGTAAATATTTCATCTTCAATTGTAAACAAGTATTTGAATGTACGAATAGAATTCATATTTAATCTCGCTATCATCAAAAGCCCTAGAACACCTTATTGCAAGAATACTTTGTAAATTTCCTAAATTTATCAACACACACATTAGAGATGCGTATGTGAATTCTACCTAAAGAATAACCTAACGCTTTGCGCTAATTAAGTTCAATTCCTAGGAGCATTAAGTTTCAAAAATAGGCTAATCAATGCAATTCTAATACATTGCGCAAACAATTCAAACAAAGGTCAATTTCTACATATGATTACAAGAGTGTATCACTACAAACCGTAATCATATCATGCTACTCGTATTCAAGGTTATCGCTTGATGAAAACCATAAAATAGCTATAGATATGGATGTATGTTCAATCAATTCTAGACTCAACCAAACAAATATTCAATCATATTGCAATACATCAATCATGCAATTATTATAATCAGTAGAAATCAAACGATAATATTGAGAGAAAACTAATTCATAAAATCCATAACTTGTTTTCAAAATCCAACTACATATTTGACCAATAGAAAAATCAAGTACTTGTGTTTTTGGAAATCATCATAGAAAGCAAAGAAGAACTATCATGTGAAACCCTATAACAAAAGTAGAAGTTCTACCTCAAGGAGATATCTCTAGGTTTAGAGAAAGATTTTCTATTTATATGCTTCTCCTAAAAGGATACTTTCCCACAATTAGGTAAACTCCTCATAATCTTCAAGTCCATGTCCATCTACTAGTCCACCAAGCCCATGTGTGAGAAATATGTCTCTGGAATTTTTGGGTCCAAAACTGGTCGCCGGATTTGCTGACGTCATCCCCGGAATCCGGTCATTGTCGCCGGAATTTGTCACCGGAAAATTACTCTGGCCACCGAAGATGCCTGAAACTGTCACCAAGCAAATATGTACTTCCAGCAACTCATCTCTCCTTCTCTTTAGTTCATACATTCACAAAAAAAAAACAACTAACCCAACTTCTTATTTCTTGCGAAAACGTACCCAAAAGCGTGCTATGTAGCTCATATATCCGGCTGCCAACTCTTGTATCCAACACATACCCCCTTCGCGATTCACTGAAATATTATGATTCACACTCTAATCTATGAAATCCGGCATCCCGACCTATGCTCACCGGCTCGCCAATCTTGCTGGGTTTTGCACAGTTTTTTGCATTTTTGTTCAGGCATTGTCCACAGCTCAACTAGATCCTGCACCACCAGTGCATCACAAGCCAACCCACAATACACAACTTTTATGCAATCTCCATCAGCTGTACCTCCAAATTCAGTTCATGCAGTTCATCCATTCCAGCACACACACATGCCATCACCTGCAATTCATTTCTTGTAAACTACAAACCCCATTTAAACCACCAAATTCCTACTGCAGTATCATTCATATTCAATACCACCAAGAACTTGAACTGCAACTCCAATATTTCCTTGTACACCCATGACTTCTATTCCATTCATCACTGACTCAACTGCATCAACTCAAATCGCTATCCCATTGCTTCCACAAACCTCCATTCTTCACCAGCTGCAACTTCCAACTGCACCCATTCTGCTCTGCTGCAACTCAGTTGCAATCTCAACTGCCACCTGAAAGCTCAACACTATACCTTACAAAATTCCTAAACACGCATCTATCAGCTGCAACTTAACACCATTTCCCTGGCAAGCATTTCAACCACCCATTGCAGAACCATCAACACCTCAATTCCTTAACCAGAACTGCAATTCTAGCCGCGCAACTTCTTTGCTCAGCATCTAGCCATTACCCTTGCATTGTCGTCACCTGCTACACTCAACAATAGCTGCAGCCATATTATTAGATCTAGACCGCAACTGCAACAACATCTCAACAACCTCAAACCAACTGAGCTTGAACTTTGAGCATGAACTCATCACCTGCAATGTACCACCAGCTCTCAAACTTAGCTTAACATCCTTCTACGTGCCTGCAACGCCTCCTGCAATACCTCAAACCATCATTTCCTCAAGCTCGATAACAAATCCATTAACAACACCAATTTCTTCCATTGCAGACAACAAGCGACATTTCCTTAATCCAGGGAAGCAACATATCTCCACTTGCAACTCCTTATTTAAACACCCACGACAACAACAACATCAAGTCCTTGTTCTAGTTCCAGGCCATGGATACATATTATATTTGGAAACTGCATTCTATACCTCCAAAAATAATCTCAGCAACAACTCTTACACACATGCTCATCTAACAACACCTGAGCTAGAAGTGGTGATGAAAATTCATTCAAGCCCTAGCTCAAACAGTTAATGTGCACTTACTCTGTTAATGGAGAGACAACTTGCTGGTGGTCTCTGAGCTTCTCTATAGCACCTTCCCTGCAAAGATTTGTCATTCAACACAAACCACAATCATTTAAACGTTCACCACAACCAACAATGCAGTAATTCCCTTCATACATTCCCACAAACTGGACAACAACAGCTTCAGTTCTTAGCTGTTTTATTGCTTGAAAACTTCACCAAAATGTCATCCAATTCGAACCCATTTCAGCCTGCACCTTGAGCTAAACAATCACCTCACACACACCCAACAGAATCCATGTTTTCAATATCTCACTTTCTTCCTTGTTTTATGGTCCAAAGCACTCCATTCTTCCTTTTTCTTCTTAGCTGTGGTGCAAGAGCTCTTGACAGATCCTTGGCTAGCAGTGATAACGTTGGCGACAGGCACAACGGCCACCATAACCTCATATCTTTTTTACTTACGAACTGGTGACTAAGAAAATGAGCTTAATGATTATTGGGATTATTCTCTACTCGTGAACTTGGATTTCAGTGGAGACCTAATTTTTCTCCCTTTCAGAGCACATGTGTGACTCCCTTGAGGTGAACTTTACTACCAAATACAATGGGCTTCTGACACTCTTCAGCTGGTGCAAGTTATCCCTACCAGTTGTAATCCCATGACAAATGCCTATTATCCACTTAGTCACCTCATGTAGATGTATTGCGTTACTGATTTACTTTGTCCGCAGCTTGAGAGCTTACCATCCTATCTCGGCTAGTTATCGATGGCAAGCAATTGTTGACACGAGCTTCAAACGTATATGCTCCGTTCCGATGCTTTTGCTAATAAATTCTTCATATGACGTCGAAGTGACCTCATTCTTTCACCGGTGGCTTCGTCTTTTCGTTCTCTTCAAGGTGATGAGAATAAATCCTGGATTTGAGCGAGTTTCACTTCTTTTTTCTCTAATGACTCCAAAGCACCTAATTACTCAAAAGTGAACATAAGATACATATTTTACAAGAGAAATAGCGAAGAAAGCATAAATACTCGATATAAAATTAGGTGTTCTAGACACCTATCAGATATGAACACCATTCAAAAAAAATCAAAAGATATTTGGACCGAAACTAACATGAAATTGAGCGAAGGGGAACTTCAGTTCGTTTCATTTCAAAACAACTCCGTTAGGTTAAATAGCAGAATACATGGCACCGGATGGAGGCTCGTATGCTTTGTTTTGCCGGGCTTTATTTAACTGGGCTTTATCTTTTTTTGTTGTAACCTACGGTGCGGGTGAATTCGCGGATTTACAAAACCAACCGCAACCAAACCGCTAAACCTTGCGGATTTGAAAACTCACCCGTGTCCGGCCCATTGACTCTTGCAGATTGGTTTTCACCCGCAATTTTGCGGACGGTTGCGGATGAAATCCGCGGTTTCGTATTTTATGCACACCCCTAGCTGAGGCTAACATAGTCTCTATATTATAATTAGTTGTGATTTGGTAAAATCCAGAAGTTAAGCATATAAGTAAGCCCGGTGTATTGTTTGTTGGTTCAAATAAACCCAGCCTATAACCTCGACTGTGCCCTTTAAATTATTTTGGAAATTAATATTTGACATTAAGATTAGTCGTTTTTAATTAAGAAATTAAGTTAGATTACCTCTTGGCATTATTATATTCGGTTGGATGATCATTCCTTATTAATTATTAATTATATCTATATCTATCGAATTAAAAAATTCCTTTAGCATATTGATATAGATATAATTAATAATTTATAAAGTATGTGAAACCTGATTTTCTATTTATTTTTTGTTTCTCACCTTTGATTTTTTTTATTTTTATTCAAAGGGAAATTTTGAGTTTGGTGCCTATGAAATGAAATGGTATATTTTTGGGTTTGGTGCTTAACTTTGTCCAAATTTGAGTTTGGTGCCCGGTGGATTTTGGTCAAACAGTTGACCTAACGGATGACCGATTGACTGTTTATATTATTTTTATTTTTACTAATAATTAATTAATTAACGGACGGGCGTTAGGGACTGCTAGGCACATGATGGTTGAGACCTTTTATCAAACATGTTGTCTGCATTTTCATTGGTGATGGAAAAATCACCTCTGGTACTTATATTCTCTCGCATCTTCTCCTTCTCTACGAAATTGGATTAACATTTTACAATATTAATTATACACAAACTCTGATCACCCATGTCATTTTTAAAAGAAAGTCTCACTGAATGATGCTGATGGCATTCTTTAAGATTACAAGGAATAGTGATGCATTCATGGGATAGGTTGTATCAACAATGAATGGAATTGCAAGTAAATGGGCAGTTATGATAATTCTCACAGGAAATGGGATTGTTGGTGTTAAATCAAAGAAGAAAAATAGGGGTGGGTTAGTATAATCTAGTTCCTGCCTTGATAGGAGATGAAGAGAAGAAGGATCAGAAAATAAAAGGGTGAGTTTGGAAGTTTTAGGAACCAAAGAAGAAGAAGAATTTAAGAGCCGTTTTGGGAGATTTGGTTGCAATCACTCAAACTGCCTTCTACTGGGAAGCGTATATCTTTGAATTTCCCATCTTATAGAGAATCGGGATTGCATATGAGATCAATTAGAATTCATGTAATGCTATCATTTCTTCTTTAACTTCACCCGTTCTGTCTTCCCTGTAAAGTTTGTAAATAAATGAAAAGTAATATTTTAGTTAGTCATTTCACGGAATTAACTTTGAATTTGACGGTCAACACGGTCAAATAAAGTCAATTCTTTAACTAGGCACCAAACTCAAATTTGGACAAAATTAGGCACCAAACACAAAGATATACCATTTTATAGGCACCAAACTCAAAATATCCCTTATTCAAATTTAAACACAAAGAATACGCACAATGCGGGGATATATCAAAACCAAAGCCACATGCTGGACTACAACATCCCCTCTGGATGTTACACTGATCCGAAGACCCGTTGTTTACATTTTACTACAATGTCTTGTTGATATGGATTCATTGTCTGCCAATCCAAATGTAATTGACGAATCTGTGGGTATCATATTTGCTTGTGTAATAGACCATTAATAGTTTAATAAAATTGATATCTCGATCATCTGGATAGAACATATCGAGTTTACTTATTCTCTTTCTTTTCTCTTTCTGCTAAAGCTCTTCCCAATTTTGTACAAAGAAGTTTTGTCTTGAGGATATCAAAACCATCTCGATTCTTTGGTTATTAGAAAAAATATTGTTTCAATCTCTTCATTTGCATATCTTTCTCATCTCCCTCATTTTCCTGCTAAATTTCCCCTAAATTTCAAACTCTACATTTTCTTTTCAAATTCCATCTAATTAGGTTTAAACAAATCTAATTTCCATTTTATCGTCTATTATCATTCTATAAGGTCCAATTCTATACTAATCGTTCAGTTTCGTTAGAAATTGGGTCTTGAGCAGAAACTCGTAAAGATGATAAAGAAGTTCTTCGTTAAATCTTTGGCATGTTAATTTTAGATAAGTATTAGAGCATATGCACATACTGCTAGAAAAGTCTATAAATGCCTCCATCCTCCTACTGGTAAAATATACTGGTCTCGCCATGTTGTTTTTGTAGAGGATTCATTCCCATATGCCGCTGCTGAACTACCTTCATCCGTACAATCTAAACAGGTACATTTTCCTCACTCTTCTTCTTTTCATTTATTCTCCTCAACCACTAAGTCTGTTTCAGTTCCTATAAATTCACCAGGTCCCACTGACTCTCCTATACGTCATATTACCACTTCAAGTTCACCTTCCATACAGATTTCATCAGTACCTAGCCCAAGTCCTCCACCTGATTTCCGCATACACCCTTCACCTACCTCTCCTTCAAACTCCACAGGTACTTTACCAGATTCTCATACTGTTTCACCTCCCACTTCGTCTGATCATACCATCCCTATACCAGATATATCACCATCCCTTGCCACTCTACTATCACCCAAACCTAAGGCTCCTAGATCTCATCGTCCAACTGTGCCTAATCCCAATCCTTCAAAGATTACCTTACCCCCACCGGTTGTTTCTAACGAGCATGGCATGGTCACTCGCAGCAAAGATGGAATTTTTAAACCAAAAGCCCTTGTAGCTTCTAAACATGCTAAGCTTACTGATGATGTTTTTGAACCTAGCTGCTATACACAGGCTAAATCAAATCCTAATTGGAAGCAATCCATGGATGAAGAGTACTACGCACTGATGAAGAATGGTACCTGGTCAAAGGTTCCTTATGTTGCTGGCATGAATCTAATTGGTTGTAAATGGGTTTTCCGGATAAAGAGAAACGCTGATGGCACCATTGAGCGATATAAGGCTCGTTTAGTCGCAAAAGGATTCAATCAACGGGAGGGCATAGACTATGGAGAGACATTCAGTCCTGTAATCAAGCCTTGCACAATTCGTGTTGTTCTCACACTTGCATTGACATCTAACTGGCCAGTACGACAACTTGACATTCAAAATGCATTTTTGAATGGCTTTCTTGATGAAGAGGTTTATATGAAGCAACCACCGGGTTACACAGATTCTCAATTCCCTAATCATGTATGCAAGCTTCACCGATCTATATACGGACTAAAACAAGCTCCTAGGGCGTGGTACCATCGCCTAAGTCTTTTCTTGCAAAAGTTAGGCTTTACCACCTCTAAATCCGATGTATCTTTATTCATCCGACGTTCCTCCGAGGGTGTCATCTATCTTTTGGTCTATGTTGATGACATTATTCTTACCAGATCTTCTATGTCTTGTTTGCAGTCCCTTATCTCAACTCTACATAATGAGTTCGCTCTTAAGGATATGGGTCAGTTGTCATTTTTTCTCTGCATAGAAGCTACCTGGACTACTACTTGTCTATTTTTATCCCAACGACGTTAAATTGAAGACCTTCTTCGTCGTGCTAATATGGATGGTGCTAAGCCTGTCGTAACTCCTCTTAGTACCTCTACTGATCTACATCCTATTGGTGGTTCTACACTTACTGATCCTACGACTTATCGTAGCCTTGTCGGTGGTCTGCAATATTTACTACTCACAAGACCGGAAAGTTGCCTTTGCCGTTAACAAAGTGTGTCAATTTATGCATGCTCCACGATCGCACATCTCCAACTTGTGAAGCGAATTCTACGCTACTTACAGGACACCTCTTCTTATGGAATATTTCTTAGACCAAAGACTTTCTTTGCAGATCAACTTCACGATACACCGATTCAGATCGGGTCAGTGATCCCACCGACCGTCGATCAACAAGTGGGTACTTGTGTCTTTCTTGGTCCTAATATCATATCTTGAGTGCTAGGAAACAAAAGATCGTGGTCGAAATCCAAGATCTGGCTTCAATACCGTGGCTTGGCAATCGCTATCACGAACTTATGTGGATCGAGTCTCTTCTTCGTGAACTCCAAGCTCCTATTCGCACTCCTCCAACTCTTTGGTGCGACAATTTGGGTGCTGCTTACTTAACTATGAATCCAATCTTCCATGGCAGAACTAAACATATCGAAATAGACTACCATTTTGTTCGAGAACGTGTTCGAAATCGTTGCTCATTGTTCGTTTGTTTGCTCTAAAGATCAGCTAGCGAGATATATTTACCAAAGCGCCGCCTAAAGATCGCTTTCATCATGCGTTCCTTGCTAACTGTTTGCCAACACCAAAGATGGAACGAGGGGGAGTATTAGAGCATATGCACATACTTGTTAGAACATAGTCAAACATACCTCGCAATTATCTCCCGTACGTCTTGTAGATGATTGCGTCAAACATAGCTGCATAACTTGTGTCAAAGATAGCTGCATTCCTGTACATAATTGCGTCAATCACAGCTGATATCTCGGCTGTAATTATGTACCTAATCACTATAAATGTTTGCAATTGCTTTAGGTTTCTCTTATCGATAGAGAACCCTTCAATACCTTGTTCTAACTAGAAGAGTTGAAATTTCTTAGTCTCCAGGAAGATGGAAAAAGATTAACTTAAAAATTGCGAGATGTTTAAGGAGAGTTTAACTGAGAATGGTGGTGAGGTGGTCGCTGCAGATGTGTAAGGAAGAATTAGAAATATCTCACAGATTAGGTGTCCAAAATCAAGGACTCGTTTGTGCAGCAGCCAAGAGGTGAGTGGGGAATCTTATCTTTGTAAATCTTCGTTATGTTTTAGATGTTATCACTACAAACATTCTGTCTAGTGGTTTGTCATGTCGGATGCAGTGAGAGAGAAATCTAAATTGTTGCTTGAGTGTGCTAGTCTTGAAAGTGTGCATTCTTGTGGTGGCGGGACTAATTCAAAGACAGGTAACTAGTATTTCGTTGCTGGGTTATAAAATACTTCTGATTTTTTTCTCTGATGTGTTTTTATCTCTAACTCTAATAGTGCCTGGAGTCAACAATTAGGTAGTTGCATATGCATCAACTATTTATATATCTTGTTTAAGATTACTCAAGGTGCATTACATCTAGCCAGTTGAATTTGCTTACGAAATGGATCCGAAAAATAATGAAAAAACTTTCTAATGATTCTTGGAACACCTTAGTCTTGGAGTTCTTTCATGAACATAGTGTTGCCTGAAGTATCCCTGTCAAGGGCCTATAGCAAACATAGGTGCTTTATTCATTTATTTTTATCAAATTTTAGTTCTTAAAATATAGTGATTTTTTGTATTCGACCTTTGGAGTTAGTTCTTATAATATAGTGATCTGTCGAATGAGTGCTCAAGTATTCAGCAGTGGAACCCAGATAAAATTTTACCCAGCGAGAAAAGAAAATATAATGAATTCTGATTAGCTAGATTCTGGATAGTTAAAATTTTATTATAGAAACCATCCTTTCCTACTGACTCTCTCTCATTGGTAATTTGGTTCACCTCTAACCGTGTTATCTAGTAATCCTAAACAGTGAGGAAATGATGTCAACTGGTTTCCTTCACTCGTTTGCGGTTAGGATTCATTTAGCCTTATTCACACACTTTTTCATATGTAGTTTTTAATATGGAATTTTGTCCATGATAATATTGTTCTTAGTTACACTATGGTTAGTCTCTGTCAGGTTTCTTTTATGCATTTATTTAGGTGAAAGCCAGTACTTCAATTTCCAATTAGCTAATGTTGCATTCCACTTGAACTGGATTTGTGCATTTTTCAAATATTTTTGCATAATCCTTGGAATCAAGTGAAAGAAATTATTTTTCAAATGTTTTTGGTCTAATACGTGGTACCAATTACCACTTGATAGTAACAGATCTTGCCTAGATTTCAATCTTTCACTTACTTTTTCATATATGTCAGTAATTATGTTTTACGTATTTATCATAAGCGCACACGGCAAGGTCGGCCACCACCTGGCTTGGTAAGTTGCTGGATGTTGGTGATATTGGGTGTTCCTTTTTTATAGATGTATATATATTTTTATTTTCGAAGTAGCATGGTAGAACACAATACATGAGTGTTGGATCCCTTGTTGTGGCAAGATCAGGTAAATTTCAGGAATCAACTGTTTCAGTAATAGATAATTGAAAGGCCCCAAACTGACAACGTTGTAGATTCTAATTGAAACTGGTTGCGAATTTCAGAATTTGAAAATGAATAGGATTTGTTATGCCTCATTGGTGATGCAATTTGGCGGAGCAAAAGTTGTACTCTTTTTTGCCCGTTTAGAAGGAACTACTCCAAAGACAGAGTAGTAAGGTAATAAAGGATCTCCAATAGTGATTGAACAACAACAGTTCTTAGGGACAAATTTTAAATAGATATGGTTTGCATTTTTATTTTTGTTTTATAGGCTGGAGTTGACATACATTATACATGGAGTACAAACTATCATGCTCAATAGACAATTGCTGCTGGCCCTTCCCGGCTCAGCTTGGCTTGGCATAACACGATTTCCAAGCAGGCATTCATAGATGTGTGCAAGTAGATTAAACGGATAGGGATAGACCAAGGGTTTTGCCATAGAGTCGTCTCCCCATCTAGAAATAAATATTTTGTTTCTCTTCCGTCTCAGGCTTGAATATGTCATTGGTTGTCTTTACATGGTCGTTGATAAAAATGAACTATTTGCATTTTGTGAGAGAACTCAAGTTTGTTCAGGTAGGAACTCGTAGGTCAGGGATATATTAAGTGGTTGAAATTTTTTCAAGTACTCATTTTTCTGTGCTCTATGACCCTATTATTCAAATTTGCTTGCACCATAATTTTTTCTGTGTTCTATGACCCTATTATTCAAATTTGGTTGCACCATTGCTTGCACCATTGAAGTTATCTACAAATATCTAAATCTGGACACTTAGGGACACTTCAACAACTACTTACTCATATTAGTGTTAGATGTTTTACTTAGATCTTATTGTACTTGCACATAGTTGTTTTTGAACACAATATATTGTGATAAGTTACTATCTTGGATGATCTGAGAAAATAATCTATAACCAAATCTAAATGTCTCCTTGCAATAATTGACACTTGCAAACTGAGCTAATGTCTGTGTGATCCAAATACAAAATCACATAGCTAAAGTAATATTTAAGCTATACATTGGGTGAGAAGAGATAATGCAGTACAATCCTTAGATTTCCTTTATATGCAGTAATTCTATATTAACAATAGTTTGTTGCTTGTAATTATATTGACGCCATTTCTTTTCCTTTTGATATATTTTTTTGGGGTTCAAATTGCATATTCTTCTTTTCGATCAACTTTCTCACTGATAGAAGCATTATCTTGTCGATGTACTTGTTCAGGATCTATTTGCACAACTTGATTCATTATGGCTTTTCCTCCTGACATATTTTTTGTTGTTTCTCTCTTTGCACGCATGCTTGTTGTGCCAAAAATGCTGCCTGTATATTTTAGACATGAAATTGCTTCATCTAAAAAGTTAATGTTTATCTTTGCAGAAAATTGGATATTCTTATGATTTAGCATGTTATCGTTGATTGATCATTTTTTGGCTATGTTGGTCTAAGCCATGCATTATGATTTAAGCAGAACTGAGTATCCATGCCTTAGGCTTTAAGAAGAACTGAATACCCCAATCAAAAAGTTTATGATAATTTTATGCTCCTCCAAGTGGTTAGGCTTTAAAAGAACTGAATCACCACATCTGAAATACTGAACCTTAAGAAAACTTTGAATAGAGGGAGAGAGATAGAGTACTTAGCTACTTAGCTACGCCGGTCATTTAGGCTGAATTTCTGAGAATTTTCAGAGTTATTTGCTCATGTTGAAAACTCGATGGGTACACCTACATTAATTAAATTGGAATTGCATGGTGACTTGTAACAGTTTGGAGAGCATTGAATATGAAACACTTAATTCCAAAAAAAAAGAATAAAATACCATGACTTTCCGGAACTACAATGCACCACACCACCCAAAAGAAACAACTGGGATGAGATTAAATTTTTATCCAGAAGGGAAGGGACCTGAATATGAATATGATCGGGGTAATATGCCCATTTCCCAGGCCTTCCTCCATTATAGAAACATTGGTAAAAGTGTAGCAGTAGTTCCGGGATTAGATGAACCTCGGGTAAGATGTGGAAGATATGGTGCACATTTTACATACACCCAATGCATAATAAAGTGTCAGTACGGATAAAACCCATAAAAAAACATTTTCAAGCACCTGACACATGATCAAGTTAATACCGCAAGAGAAAATTACATGTTTTATTCAACCTAACGGCTCGGGCTTTTGTTGGATGCCAGATATTGAATTCGAAACTAAAGTTTCATAAAGTCCTTCTCAAGGTGTTGCGAATTAACTTATAAACCAAGCTCTGGGACGGCAAACTCGCCTGAGCATACAACACAAAATTTAATTCAGCAGAGCAGGAACCTACTAAGACAAAAGGGCAAATACGATGTGAAGTTTTTAAAACCATAAAACATCCATATTTCCTATTTCTATACCTAACATGCAAACCTAAGTTAAAGAACCTTGAAGAAATATTAGGGAGAAAAAAAAACAGAATTTCTCAAATGAAAAGTTACATAGATAATTACATAGATAAAAGATAACTCTGAACAACAAAATCAAATAACTTATTCATAAAAAATGCCAAAAACGGAGAATCTAAAAATATTTTTCCTTTACAACTTTATAAAGTGCATCCAATTGTATATCTTGCAACCAAAATGAATTATCCAATTGTAATTGCGACTATATTTACATCAACAAAACTGAATAGACTTGTCAATAAACATAAATACACTCGATCCATTTGAATCATCATGGCAGCTCAACTTTTTCCTACCTTACCAAGTAAGTTGAGGTCATCCCATCGGTTCATGTACTTTTGCCTGTCTTACCCAAGTGAAGAAATCTGGTGACTGAGGTTTAGGGTTTTCTCACACACAGTGTTGAGTTCTTTTCATTGATATGTATTTATATGATTACATGAACAAGAAGATAAGTAGGTACAACAAATAAAGCAGAAGAATAGCTATGTCTGTAGAATAGGGAAAACTAAACTGAAGTGTTGAAGAATAAGAATACTATTCTTGTTACAATAAGAGATGTGCATAACTAAAATATATACAACAGGCTGTACATGAGACATATAGCACGAGATGTTATAATGTGAACACGTTAAGTGTATCAGGCCCCTGATAAACTTAATATCCCCCCTCAAGTTGGAGCGTGAGTTCCAGAATGAACGCCCAACTTTCCTACTAAGCGGCCAAATTGTGGAGCTCCCAACGACTTTGTAAATATATCTGCAAGTTGATCACTAGACTGAAGATGTTTTGGTAATATCAGTCCATTTAGTAGTTTCTCACGAACAAAATAACAATCTATTTCAATATGCTTCGTACGTTCATGAAACACAGGGTTTTGAGCAATGTTAATAGCTGCCTGACTATCACATGAAACTGTGATAGGGACGGAACATGGAATGTGCATGTCCCGGAAAAGATATCGCAGCCATTGAAGTTCAGCAGTAAGATTAGCCAAGGCGCGATATTCAGCTTCAGCGGAAGAGCGAGCGACAGTGGGTTGTTTCTTGGACTTCCAAGAGATAGGACTATTACCAATGGTAACTACGTATCCACTAGTGGAACGTCTAGTCATAGGGAACCCTGCCCAATCAGAGTCAGTATAACCCTATAGAGAAAGAGAACTTGCTGAAGACAAGAAAATGCCGTGTCCAATTGTTCCCTTGAGATATCTTAAGATACGATGAGCAGCATCGAGATGAGAAGTGCGAGGATGCTGCATGAACTGACTCAAATAATTTACTGAGTAGGTAATGTCTGGACGAGTAACTGTGAGATATAGTAAACGACCAATAAGTCGTCCGAAACAACTTGGATTAGGAAACTTTTTACCATCAGTAGGGAGTAACTTAAGATGCGAATCCATTGGAATGGATGAAATACGGGCTCCTGTTAAGCCAGAATCTTTGAGAATGTCTAAGACATATTTACGCTGACAAATAAAATTCCTTTAGGAGATCGAGAAACTTTAATTCCTAAGAAATATTGTAAGCGACCAAGATCTTTTATTGAGAAATGAGATGCAAGTCGCAATTTTAGTGAACATATGAAAGCATCATCTGTGCCAGTAATGATTATGTCGTCTACATAGATAAGCACAAAGATAGAGGTTGAACCTCGATGATATGTGAAGAGAGAATTATCACATAAATACTTCTGAAAACCTTCAGCGAGTAAAACAGAAGATAATTTCGAAAACCATTGTCTAGAAGCTTGTTTAAGGCCATACAATGATCTGTTTAGTTTAAAAACCTTAGACTCACCTTTTATAGCCATTCCCGGGGGTATCTTCATGTATATTTCTTCATCGAGATCACCTTGTAAAAATGCGTTGTTGACATCTAGCTGAAGTAGAGACCAGCCCTTCACAGCTGCAATGGATAATAAAACACGCACCGTAACAAGTTTAGCAACTGAGGAAAAGTATCATAATAATCAATACCTTCTTGTTGAGTATAACCCTTAGCAACGAGACAAGCCTTGTATCGCTCAATGGTGCCATCAGAATTGAATTTGATCTTAAAGACCCATTTGCAGCCAATCGTTGTTTTTCCTTCCGGAAGATCATCCATAATCCAAGTGTTATTAGCTTGTAAAGCAATAATCTCCTTAGCCATAGCTGCTCGCCATTTAGGGCATTTATTTGCTTGTGAAAACGTTTTGGGTTCCTCTGACAGAACAACAGCAACTAAGAAAGCTTTATGAGATGGTGTGAATGAATTAAACGACTGAAAGTTGGTCATTGGATAGATTGAGGTTGAATTGCATGTAGTTGCTGAGAAGTGATAGTCCTTTAAATAAGGAGGTGGGTTTCTGATACGGGTAGGTCTCAAGTCAGATGATGAATCTGCAAATGATAAAGGTAAGACTTGTGTAGTATCACAAGAATTGGGTGCGGCAGATGGAGGAACTGCAGGTATAGTAGCCGAAGAAGGTGGAGGAACATACGTATGATGTTCCACAGATAATGGAACTGCATGTATTGCAGCTGAAGATTGTGAAGTATCACAAGTAAGGGAATCTACATGAAATGGAGTTGTAGATGAATCTGTTGAAGCATAGGGTTCAACTGAAGATGGGGCTGTAGAAATATTTGGTGCATTAGGATATACACGAGAGGATTCAGGAGTCAAAATATTACTGATGAGTGCCAAATATTGCATATTCATACACCTTTTCATTGGCACTTAACTCATCTTTCGCGCTTCAAAGTCATATATTATCCCAAATTCTGCATTCTTACCATCTTCAAGAATAAATATTTGTATTAATTAATTTTGTGTTTTTAAGTACTAAATAAATCTTGGAAGAATTGAAGACAAAAGAGAAGAAAGTTGGAAGCGTTGCAACCCGCTCGCGCATCAGTGGCAACCTGTTTACAAATTCATGGGATTAAACAACCCATGATCCAAAACCCATGATCCAAAACCCAAGACCCAAATCCATTTCCACCTCACCCCCATTGGATTCTTTCCAAAACATCCACCTCACCCCATTGGATTCTTTCCAAAACATCCACCTCACTACCATTGGATTCTTTCCAAAACATCCACCTCACCCCCATTGTATTCCATTCTATCCATCAATTAAGAAAACATGTTTTGTTTAATTTTTGAGTGGTTGCTACAGTAAAATTCTTGGATTCAGTAAGATAACATCCACCTCACCCCCATTGTATTCCATTCTATCGGGAGCCTTTTTGAACTAGCACATTGATAGCTCTTGGATTCAGTAAGATGTCATCTAGTTATGAGCTAACTCCATCAGTTATCCTACCGAACGTTTGACTTGTCTTCTATTCTATACGAATTTTTCATTTTCCTGTATTTCATACAGATATTTTGTTTTCTTATTTTGTTAAAGAAGATAGTATTTCGGACCAGAGTTATTTGTTCTCGTCATGGGAAGAAAAATCTTTGTCTTTCGGGAAGCTAGAAATTACTATCAAACGTAGAAAATCTCCCCTTCGCTCCTTTTGTGTGGTTTCTTTCATTAGCGGACGCCTATACTCCAACCGGAGTGGAGACAAGCATGATGTTGCCATTAATGTTGATGATGGTTATTGCTGATATAGTGATAGTATTGAATCTATTGATGTTGGTGCTAATGGTAAACATGAATATGATTATAAAATTTACGACAAAGACGTAGAGAAGATAATGAACACCGTATGTTTTGACATGATCCTTGATTACCCCAACCATGATGTATCGAAGGTTAGGATGATGGTGAAAGGAAAATGATGTCACAAAATTTCATAATAAGAGTGCTTTAAACAAAAACTCGCTTTCTAGCTCCAACCTAGTTGTTTTGGGGTAAAAACTGATTCTGCTGGAAATGGTAAATTTGGGTATGACGCCGAAAAACCCTAAAAAAATGCATTGCATAGGAGAATTTTAGATTCGAGAGATCAATCTGTACAATCCTGGCCTAAACCAAGAAATGACCGTTCCAGTCTTGCTTCAGTTACAAAATGAAGGAGAAGGATTAATCTTAGGGAGTGAAGCGAAGAAGGTGTTGAGATTAGAATGGTTAACCTTGAAGGTGTGGCTATTTTATGACTTGTATCAAAATATGGAACTGGCTTGCGGAAATTAAGCTATCATTTCTTTGGTGTTTTCTTCTGGATGTTGTGTTGATAACCAATATTGTCGTTGGTTGAAATAAATTGAAAACCTATTTATATAGTCATAGTTGCACGCACCCTGATGTCATAGGAAATGGGAGTAGTTGAGTGATGGAGAAGTGGGATCGTGTGAAAAATGTTGAAAACAATGTCTTATGAAGACGGGTCAATTTACACCCAGTACTACTTTTCAGCTTCCACTAACTGTCTGCCTTTCCAGACACTTTCTCATAATGGGCGTGTTGCACGCCACATGCTGTAAACCACCAGACCAATACCCTGATGAACATCCCCCGGGTTTGTGGCATGTTTGATGTCTCGAGTATTTTATAAAAAATATGTAGCAAGTTTCTGAGTGGGTCTTGCCTAATTATTTTGACCAATCACGCGCAAGCTAAGTGGCGGGTAGTCATGTGTGTCGATCCAAGTCATGAGAATTGCCGCAAAGAATAGCATGTGACGCTATTAGGTTAAATTACCAAGTTATTTGTGAAGCCGATGCTCATAAAATATCGTATGTATTCGACGCATGTAAAGCATCTCTTTTAAGCAAACAGCTCAGAATAATCGATGCATGTGAGGCATCGTTGTATTTGAGTCTGTCTTTGTTGGTTACGGAACCTAATGTCTTAAAAAAATCATGACCTGCCATTTTAAGGAAGCTGCTAGGAGCTATTTATACATGCCAAAGGTTGGCCGGTGATAGGTGTCTAAAACACCTTATTTTATATTTAGTATTTATGCTTTCTTTGCTATTTTTCGTGTGAATTATGTATCTTATGTGTGAGTTTGAGTGTAATAGGTGCTTTTGAGTCATATGGAGCAAAATAAGGAGATATTAGCCATTTGGAATGAAAAGTGCAAAAGCGTCATTTTGCAGACGAGTGATACCCCGAGCCCAGTGGAGGAAAAGCGGACGACCACTGCAGCTTAGTCTAGAGAAGCATGGAGCACAAAACTTTGGTTGGCCCTTATCCTTTTTATTAGTACTAGAGTCAATCTGGGTATCCCCTATCTACTTCACCCGAGTGGGCATAGCAATTTTCATTCCTACACAAGAACTCTAAAATTGAGAGAAACTTATTCCTCCCAATCATTTGTATTGAGACCCTGAAAAGAAATAAAACAGTGGCTGCGAAGGTTATGCAGTGGTATTGGTGGTGATGGTTCCGGTGAATGGTGCCAGGCAGGGAAGTGATCTGTGTAGCTCTGGTCAGTTTACCAGATGTACATTTTGTGCTTGAATCACCAGAGTTTGGAGAGGGGTTTCAAGTTCTGTTGTTGCAGATGGTGTTGAGAAGAAGATAGTGAAGTTTTGGTTGTGGATTGAGATGGAATTGAAGAACTGGAGAGGGATTTTATGTCGATTGAAGAGTTAGGGATTTGTTCAGTCAGCAAGAACCAAGAGTAGAAGAAGATATATGTTGAGTTGGAGCAGACGACTTTTGGTGGTTTAATGGTCGAGTTTTGGTGGAATTGTGAGGACTAGATTGAAGTGTATTTGAATGATTGGGTTCATGTTGAATGTGAAATTATTACAGGGAAGGTCTCTCTCAGTCATATGTGGAGCTTACAAATCAATAGCAAAGATGGTTCTTCATTAACAGATTCAGGGAACAACAGTTGTTCGAGAGATGGCCTCAGTGACCAAATGATTTTGCTGTAACTGCAGCTAGCCGAGAAGTATTGTGTTATTGAAGACGTGTTTGGAGAAGACTTGACCTACTTTTGAGTATCCTTTTGGGAGAAGCATATAAATAGAAAATCTTTCTCTAAACCTAGATATATCTCCATTAGGGAGAGCTGCTGCTACTTTTGTTCTAGGGTTTAGAAACATGATAGGTTTTCTCTTCCTTCTTGTTATGAACTCCCATGCCATGAGTAACTAAGTTTTTATTATTGGTTAAAGATGTAGTTGGATTTTGGAAAACAAGTTTTGATCTTTATGAGTTAGTTTTCTCTCAATACCATCGTTCACTTTCTACTGATTATAATGATTGCATGATTGATGTATTGAAATATGATTAAATGTTTGTTTAGTTGAGTCTAGAATTGATTGAACATGCATCCATATCTATAACTATTTTAGGGTTTTCATCGAGCGATAACCTTGAATACGAGTAGCATGATATGATTACGGTTTGTAGTGATACACTCCTGTAATCATATGTAGACTTTGACCTTTGTCCGAATTGTCATGAACAATGTGTGATAGTTGCATTGATTGGCCTATTTCTGGAATTTAATGCTCCTAGGAATTGAACTTAATTAGCGCAAGGCGTTAGGTTATTCTTTAGGTAGAATTCACATACGCAACTCTAATGTGTGTGTTGGTGACTTTGGAAATTTACAGAGTATTCTTGCAATAAGGTATTCTAGGTCTTTTGATGATAGCGATATTAAATAGGAATTATAATCATACATTCAATACTTCTTTACAATTGAAGATGAAACCTTTACCCAATAATCTCACATCCTTGATTTGTTTGCTTTATTTCTTTATTTGCTTTTAATTTATTTTTACTTTATAAAAATCAGAAAAAACCCCGGTGTTATTTATAGGAAACCAAAACAAATTGACAACCTAGTCCTATCTGTGGGATCGATCCTTTCTTGCCCTTTCTATATTTATATTTTGAGTAGTAAGAAAGTGTAAATTATTTTTGACGCATACGACAGCGATCAAATTTTGGCGCCGTTGCCGGGGAGGCAACGGTTGTCCCTTGTTTTTTGTTTCTTTTTTTTGTTCTTTTTTTTTTAGTTTTTCTTATTTTCTGGGTTTTAACCTTGTTTTGAGAATCGTGTTTCAGGTACTTATTTCTCATGGATGGAGCATATTGGAACAATGGATACGATTTCCAACAACCTCAACAACATGACAATTTCCAACCATTCCATGGGTATAATCAAAACCAATTTATTGGCTATGATCAATATCCTACGGAATATTGTGGTCCTCATACGTAACAACAACCTTATGGCGGGTATGTGTGTGATCAACCACAAGGATTGGAGGATTCTTATGCTCGTGAACAACAAGTCTCTAACTTGTTAGACAACTTTTCCAACTTTGTACGACAAGAGTTTCAAAAAGCTAAAGAGACTAGAGACGAGCAACTCTAAGAACTTCGTGAAGGTATTTCTAACTTGCGAAGAGGCATTGATCAATATAAGGAAGGTATGAATAATTCTAATGTGCATATGGTTTGTGATGAATATTTGATTGATGCTAATGTTGAAAATGTCCAATCCTTGGGAACTTTCGTTGATAATTGTGTCGCTAACTCAACTCTTGATCTTAATAGTGATCATTCGCCTATTCAAAAGGATGAGTTAGAGTTTAGAAACACTAAATTCAGCGACGACAAACCTTATGTTAACTATGAAAGTGACGGTGATTATGATACATTGCTTGAAACGACTCATGGTGACAACAAAGAGGAGTGTACAATGGAATCTTTTTGGGATCAAGATGAAGACGAAGAGAAATATGATGACACTAGTGCAGCTTGCTCAAGCATTGATCTTAATAATGATCAAGAGCCTATTCAAAGGGTGGAGCTTGAGGATGAATCATTTTTGAGTGTTCTAAAAAAGTTCCTTATAGCGAAATTTGGATCCGCAATGGATTATGTAACTTACCACAAAGAGGAGTGTGTTAAGAATGTGACCGTTAAGACCAATATTATGGAAGACCAAATTGAGCTTGCAAATGATTGTAATGATGATGTTGATGTCGAGACTTTGGTTAAGGAAGAAACGGACGAAGAATGGTTGCAAGGTTTGATAGAGGACCATGATATACAAGAGGTGAATAGTTCACTTGAGTTTTTCAAGGATGAAGAGGATTCCGTGTAATGACCCGTCCCTCCACCGATACTGTCCCCACTTAGCCACTGCGGATATCCGGCAGTGTGGGGTTTTCAACGGGCATCCCTACGGTAATCCAGCAGAAACTTCCCGGATGGTCACCCATCCCTGGATTACTCCCGCCCGAGCACGCTTAACTGCAGAGTTTTCGCCAACTCGGAGCCAATTATCTTTGAAAAGGCCTCGGTGATAGGAAATGACAAACCATTACTTATATTCCATTCGGCTAACCATCGCCGAATATTGGGGTATTACAATACCACCACCTTAAATTGGAGCCGTCCTCGGCTCCGAATATATACTAAGCCCAGAACTCAGACGTTCCCGCCCCTCATGAGAAGCACTGGAACAACCCCGTCCAGCGTTCCTTCCCACCCTCGGCGGGTGAACCATCGTCGGCTCTGATACCATTTGTAATGACCCGTCCCTCCACCGATATTGTCCCCACTTAGCCACTGCGGTTATCCGGCGGTGTGGGGTTTCAACGGGCATCGCGTGCGGTAATCCAAATAGAAACTTCCGGATGGTCACCCATCCCTGGATTACTCCCGCCCGAGCACGCTTAAGCTGCGGAGTTTTCGCACAACTCGGAGCCAATTGTGCTGAAAAGGCCTCGGTGATAGGAAAGGACAAACCATTACTTATATTCCATTCGGCTAACCACTGCCGAATATTGGGGTATTACAATACCTGTAATACCCCGATTTCGGCAGTGGTTGGCCGAATGGAATATAAGTAATGATTTGTCCTTTCTTAACACCGAGGCCTAATGAGTACACTTGACTGAGTTGTGGGGAAAAACATCTCAGTTAAGCGTGCTCGGCCGAGAGTAGTCACAGGATGGGTGACCTCTCGGGAAAATTCAACAGCTGGATAACCGCAGTAGTGCCGTTAAAATCCCACACTGCTGGATAACCGCAGTGGGTAAGTGGGAACAATATCGGTGTTAGTTGGGATACAACTAGGGGGTCGTTCGCTTGTACTCGGGTGGGGGAGTATGCTGGGGGATTATGCCAGATACTGCTCTCATATGAGACAAGGAACGTCTACATTATACCGAGGCCTTTTCAAAGACAATTGGCTCCGAGTTGGCGAAAACTCTGCAGCTAAGCGTGCTCGGGCGAGTAATCCGGGATGGGTGACCATCCGGGAAGTTTCTGCCGGATTACCGCAGCGATGCCGTTGAAAACCCCACACTGCTGGGATAACCGCGGTGGCTAAGTGGGGACAATATCGGTGGAGGGATGGGTCATTACAAATGGTATCGAGCCCGACGACGGTTCACCCGCCGAGGGTGGGAAGGTACGTGGCGGGAATTGTCCAGTGCTTCTCATGAGGGGCGAGGAACGTCGGAGATCTGGGATTGAAAATATATTCCGGAGCCGAGGACGGCTCCAATTTAAGGTGGTGGTATTGTAATACCCCGATTTCGGCAGTGGTTGGCCGAATGGAATATAAGTAATGATTTGTCCTTTCTTAACACCGAGGCCTAATGAGTACACTTGACTGAGTTGTGGGGAAAAACATCTCAGTTAAGCGTGCTCGTAGAGAGTAGTCACAGGATGGGTGACCTCTCGGGAAGCTGCTGCTGGATAACCGCAGTAGTGCCGTTAAAATCCCACACTGCTGGATAACCGCCGTGGGTAAGTGGGAACAATATCGGTGTTAGTTGGGATACAACTAGGGGGTCGTTCGCTTGTACTCGGGTGGGGGAGTATGCTGGGGGATTATGCCAGATACTGCTCTCATATGAGACAAGGAACGTCTACATTATACCGAGGCCTTTTCAGCACAATTGGCTCCAGAGTTGGCAGAAAACTCTGCAGTTAAGCGTGCTCGGGGCGAGTAATCTAGGGATGGGTGACCATCCGGGAAGTTTCTGCTGGATTACCGCAGCGATGCCCGTTGAAAACCCCACACTGCCGGATAACCGCAGTGGCTAAGTGGGGACAATATCGGTGGAGGGACGGGTCATTACAGTGATAGTTGATCCATATAACCAAAATCAACCATATCAGATTACCCTGTATTATACATAATTTCGAAAAACACATGAAATGGGTTAAAGAATGGGGCGTACATTTAAATTACTCCCCATGAAAATACAAGCGTAGTACCAAGTTGCGCCCCATTCAGCATCGGGCGTAACCTATGATTACGCCAGGAGTGGGACGGGATTAATATTTGCGCCTGATGGGGCGTAACTTATAGTTACGCCTGAATGGGGCGTAACACTTTGATACCGCCTGGAATGAGGCGCAACCTGAAATTTCGCCCCAACCAGGCACAAATATTACTTATGCCTCACGGTGAGGCGTAACCTACAGTTCCGTCCCAATCAGGCGTAGTCGTGAATTACGCCCGACTATAACCATACCAAAGACCAAATATACTCTGGTTTTGGGGTTTAGTATGATATTTGGTCTTTACTCCGTCCCCATAGTGCCTGCTGTTTCGACTAAATTTTTAGTTTTGGTCCATGACTGTGGTTGCTCTAATGGAGGCCGCTAATTAGTTTTTAGGGCCCCCAATTAAACGAGGCTAATTAATATCCATAAATCTGCAGTTTATTTTAGCAAGAATTCGAGTCCTTCATGCTGCCAAGATTTAAGTGGGATAATGCAGGTGAGATAACTGGACTTAATGAGGAAAAATATTCAGGATTTCCCCTTTTTGTTGGCAGAAACAAAAAAGAATCCCTTTTCTTCTCTAATTGATAAGATGGCAAATAGACTCACCAAGTGGAAGCGAATAAATATGTTCGAAGCAGCTAGATTAGTCATGATTAAGTATGTAACAAATGCAATTCCAGTTCATCACATGACCAACTTTAAACTTCCATATTTTACCATCCCTAAGATGAACTCGACTCAACAAGCATTTTGGAGAAACAAAAACAACAACAAGGGAATGCACTTCATATCGTGGAGGAAAGTAAGCAACCCTAAAGAAGAAGGAGGTCTAAGTTTCAGAGACCCCCATACCTTCAACAGAGCATTGCTTGCAAAGTCTGCATGGAATTATGCACATGTGATACTTGTATTTGTTCTAAATATCTTAGAGCTAAATATTTCCCAGATGGTCAGATTTTTAATCCCAGCAAAACAAGCAATGCAACTTGGTCTTGGAGGAGTATTTAATCTGAATTGAATTTCATCAAGAAATACAGCTGTTGCAGTATTGGTATTGTTATGACCAATGGCTCTTCTAAGCACAATCAATAGAGAATTGAAATAGAAATGAAAACAAATGTAAAATAGGCACACACACAACACAAGGATTTATAGTGGTTCGATCAAGATGATCTACATCCAATTTGGAAGACGACAATAACGTTGCACTATGATTGGAACAAGGTTACAAGAGTATACACTCCTCTCAAGAACAAGACCTTACTCTCTCTTAAGAACACTACTCTTTCTCTCTTTGGAACTCTTAGTATCTCTCTGATACTTGGGATGATTTTAAATGCTAACTAATGAAGGTATATATAGGTTCTCATTCCCACCTTCCCTTGCACAAAAAACAAATGGGCTAACCCTTTTTCAAAACAAGCAAGAGAATTAGTCTACCTTCTCTTTTTGAAAACTAAGAAATTAGACCATCTAGAGAGTTAGAATTTCTAGAAATTAGACCATCTAGAATCCAATACTAAGCCACCTTATTCAAGGCACATGTGTTACAAATCTCCACCTTGACTTGAATACCATAACCAATCATCATCATCGTCTTCGCTCAGCCCCTTAAGGGATTTCAACATCTGTTGACACCAACCAAGTCCAAGCAATGCTTGAACTTGATACTTGGAACCGGCTTTGTCAACATGTATGTAGGGTTATCCGCTGTAGGAACCTTTAGCATCGCTATCCTACCTTCCTCAACTGCATCCTTGATAAAATGATATCTGACATCGATGTGCTTCGTTCTCTCATGATACATCTGGTTCTTGGTCAAGTCAATGGCACTTTGACTGTCACAGAACAAAGTTGAATTCTCTTGCTTGAAACCCAAATCACCAACCAAACCCATCAACCATATACCTTCCTTCACTGCTTCCGCGGCTGCCATGTACTCTGCCTCAGTTGTAGACAATGCAACTGTGCTTTGCAAAACCGATCTCCAACTGATAGTACTACCACACAATGTAAAAGTATAACCTGTCAATGACCTTCTTCTATCAAGATCACCTACATAATCAGAATCAACATAACCCACAACATTCGTTGAATCACCATAGTGTTTATCAAACACTAAACCAACATTTGTACTTCCCCTTAGATATTTCAAAATCCACTTTACAGCTTGCCAATGAGCCTTCCCGGGACTTCCCATGTATCTACTTACCACACTCACAGCTTGTGCGATATCCGGCCTTGTACAAACCATAGCATACATGATGCTACCAACTGCGCTTGCATATGGAACTCGAGACATATACTCTGACTCATCTGCAGTTTGAGGTGATTGCTTTCTAGAAAGTTTAAAATGAGATGCCAAAGGAGTACTTACTGGTTTTGCATCTTTCATACCAAACCGCTCCAACACCTTCTCGATGTAAGCCTTCTGGGACAAATGAAACTTGCCTTCAGCTCGGTTTCTATGAATCTCCATTCCCAATATCTTCTTTGTTGCGCCCAAATCCTTCATCTCAAACTCACTACTCAACTGCTCCTTCAACTTCTGTATCTCTGACATGTCTTTGCAAGAAATCAACATATCATCAACATACAAGAGTAAATACACAAATGAACCATCTTGGAGTTTCTTGTGATATACACAAATATCATACTTACTCCTGTCATAGCCATTTGCCACCATAAACGTATCAAAACGTTTATACCACTGCCTTGGAGATTGCTTCAAACCATACAAAGATTTCTTCAACAAACATACATGGTCTTCTTTGCCAGGAACTTCAAACCCCTTTGGTTGTTGCATATAAATACGCTCTTCCAAATCACCATGAAGGAAAGCCGTCTTAACATCTAGTTGTTCCAATTCTAGATCTTTCAAAGCAACTATAGCAAGCAATGTTCTAATAGAACTATGTTTAACAACAAGATAGAATACCTCATTGTAGTCAATGCCTTATCTTTGTGTAAACCCCTTTGCCACAAGCCTTGCCTTGTACCTTATTCCTTCACCATCTGAAGTACCTTGTTTCTTCTTGAAGACCCATTTGCTTCCAACAATCTTCTGCCCTTTTGGTCTTGCAACTATCTCCCAAGTGCCATTCTTGTCAAGAGACTCAATTTCTTCAATTGCGGATGCTCCCATTCTGCTGATTCTTCACCACCGATTGCTTCTTCATAGGTTGTTGGATCATCCCTATCTATGCTCTCACCTACTGCAAATGCATATGCAACCAAATCAGCATGGCCGTACCTTTGAGGTGCTCTAACTTGCCTCCTCTCTCTGTCTCTTGCAAGATTGTACTGATGACCTTGTGCTTCTTCTTCCTGGGCAGGTTCTTGCACAATATCTTGATCATCATCATTATCAGAAACAATAGTCTTATTGCTTCCTTGAACTTGCACCTCAAGTTCCACCTTGTCACCAAGATCCACCTTATCATTAACACCCTCTTCAGCTTTTCCATCTAGTTCTTCATTCTTTGGCTTCAACATCGATTGCTCATCAAACTTCACATCTCTGCTGATAAGAAACTTGTTTGATCTTTCTGCTGGACACCATAACTTGTAGCCTTTCACGCCCTTTGCATACCCAAGAAATATACACTTCTTTGCTCTAGGCTCTAGCTTCCCCTCATTCACATGAGCATAGGCTGGACATCCGAATATCTTCAAGTCTTCATAGTTAGCATGCGAACCTGTCCAAACTTCATTTGGAGTCTTGCACTCAATGGCAGTCGATGGAGATCTGTTCACTAAATAAGCTGATGTGTTTCTTGCTTCGCCAAAAACTGCTTGATAACTTTGCATTGGAGAGCATGCACCGTGCCTTCTCCATTATGGTTCTGTTCATCCTTTCTGCAACACCATTTTGCTGTGGTGTTTTTATGATTTGTCGCGGTGTCTCACAATCCCTTGCTCCTTGCAGAACTCATTGAACTCACCCCCACAAAATTCCAAACCATTGTCTGTCCTCAAGCACTTGATTTGTCTTCCGGTTTGCTTCTCAACCATAGTCTTCCATTGCTTGAACTTGACAAAAGTTTCATCTTTGTGTTTAAATATGAATACCCATACTTTCCTTGAGAAATCATCAATGAACGTCAGCATATATCTACCACCACCATGTGAATCGACCCGAGAAGGACCCCAAATATCAGAATGAATATAATCCAGAATACCTTTGGTGTTATGAATAGCTGTACTAAACTTGACTCTACACTGCTTTCCAAAGACACAATGTTCACAGAAATCAAGCTTGCCTGTTTTATGACCACAAAGCAATCCCTGCTTGCTCAAAATAGCCAACCCCCTCTCGCTCATATGCCCTAGCCGCATATGCCACAACTTGGTAGTATCATCATCAGAACTTGAAGAACATACAGCTGCATCACCCGTCACAGTAGTAACTTGCAGCGTATAAAGACCATTAATTCTCTCGCCCTTCATAATTGTAAGACTTCCTCTTGAGACACGAATAACTCCACCTTCACCTTGATACTTGCATCCATTTGAATCAAGCGTACCCAAATAAATAAGATTTCTTCTCAGGTCCGGAACATGCCTAACTTTAGTTAAAGTCCTCACCATACCGTCATACATCTTAATTTGAATTGTACCTACACCCACCACTTTACAAGTGACATTATTTCCCATAAGAACTTTACCACCTTCTCTAGCTTGATAAGTAGTAAACCACTCTTTATGAGGAAACAAGTGAAAAGTACACCCCGAATCAAGAATCCACCCGTTCTCCGAGCTTCCTGTATGAACCGTGAGAACCGCTCCATCATCACTTTCTGCTTCAACATTTGCTGCGGTGCCTTGGTTTGTATTCTTCTCGACAGTCTTCAATTTTGGACAATCCTTCTTGAAATGCCCCTTTTCCTTACAATGAAAGCAATAGAATTTACCGGATTTTGATTTAGACCTTGACTTTGATATACTCCTATCAAATCCGCCTTTTTGGTTTCCTCTTCCTCTAACAAACAACCCATCTCCCGAATTATCTTTACCGTCGATACCCGTCTTCTTTAACTCCTTAGAGTTCAAAGCCGCTTTAACGTCTTCCATGGAAATTGTAGTTTTTCCATACATTACGGTATCAACAAAATTTTCATAAGATGGTGGTAAGGAACAAAGCAAACCCAAAGCTTGGTCTTCATCTTCAATTTTGACCTCAATATTTGCCAAATCCAAGAGAATTTTATTATAATCATCAATATGATTTATAATAGACGTTCCTTCATGCATTTTAAGAGTATGTAATTTCTTCTTAAGATATAAACGATTAGTTACGGATTTAGTCATATACCTTTTCTCCAACTTGTTCCATAGCCCGTCCGGTGTCGTTTCCGTCGCCACTTCTCTCAAGACCTCGTTGCTCAAACACAATAGAATTAATCCATGTGCTTTCTCCAGGTGATCTTCCTTTTCTCCATCTTTCAATGTTTCTGCTAGAGCCGTTTTCCCCTTCAAAGTTTTCACCAAACCTTGTTGCACCAAAACAGCCTTCATCTTTAGCCTCCATAAATTGAAATCATTTCTTCCATCAAATTTCTCAATCTCATACTTTGCCGCCATCGTAGATCGTTTTTAACCTGACTCACGATACCAATTTGTTATGACCAATGGCTCTTCTAAGCACAATCAATAGAGAATTGAAATAGAAATGAAAACAAATGTAAAATAGGCACACACACAACACAAGGATTTATAGTGGTTCGATCAAGATGATCTACATCCACTTTGGAAGACGACGATAACGTTGCACTATGATTGGAACAAGGTTACAAGAGTATACACTCCTCTCAAGAACAAGACCTTACTCTCTCTTAAGAACACTACTCTTTCTCTCTTTGGAACTCTTAGTATCTCTCTGATACTTGGGATGATTTTAAATGCTAACTAATGAAGGTATATATAGGTTCTCATGCCCACCTTCCCTTGCACAAAAAACAAATGGGCTAACCCTTTTTGAAAACAAGCAAGAGAATTAGTCTACCTTCTCTTTTTGAAAACTAAGAAATTAGACCATCTAGAGAGTTAGACTTTCTAGAAATTAGACCATCTAGAATCCAATAATAAGCCACCTTATTCAAGGCACATGTGTTACAGGTATTGGCAACAATATCTTAATTCGGGAACATAGGTGGATATCAGAGTTGGATGCTCCGCCCATTCCAAAACTTGGGGTCACAAATCATCAGCAGTTTATCTATGTGCAACAACTTTTCAATGCAACAATAGGCAGCTGGGATATCAGTCTTATTTTCAACCTTTTTGAACCTGCTACAGAAAGATGCATTCTTAACATCTCTGTCCACCAATAATATCCAGATAAACTAATCTGGACGTTAGAGAGAACTTGTAAATTTTTTGTGAAATCAGCTTATAGAAATCTCTTTTACGAAAGAGGAAAAAGAAATCTTGGAAAAAAAAAAAAAAAAGACTACGTAGTAGTGTAGCACATTTTCAACGAGGCTCTAGTTCACTAATTGAAGCTTCATTCGCGCTTAACCCTGCTAATTCAGTAGTTGACATGTCTTTTCTGATTTCTTGCTCTTCAGTGTGACCCGTAAAAAATGGAGGGGCTGAAGGTACAACGTGACTGATAGATTTGCTGTTAAGCAATAGGAAAACCATCTGCATTGTGGGTCTACCTGCAACATTTTCTTGAACACATAATAGCCCAATAAGGATGCATCTTATCGCATCACTTGAAAAACATGTGTCCATCACACAGTTGGATCTAACAATTCTAAAGCAGATTCATTCTTCCAATGTCTCCATGCCTGCATCAGATTATCCGATGTTAAGTTATTGATCCTGTCATTAAAAGTAAAGTAGATTTGATAAAAAGAAATACTAGTACATATTAGTGACACTCACATAGCTGAGAAGAACCTTGGCGATATTTGATCCATGAAAATGGCTGTTTTTCCGTCCACTGAGGATCTCTAGAACTAAGACACCAAAGCTATAAACGTCTGATTTCGCGGAGAATTGGCCATGTAATATATACTCTGGGGCCATGTAGCCACTGCAAAACCCAATACCCAAACAAAATAAGAGTCTCAAAGTTTTCTTGTGAGCAGTTTCGACCAATTAGTTGTTCAATGATTCAAAGTTTGTACTTACTGTGTTCCAACTATTCTGCTGGTGCTAGCATGAGTTTGATCAAGCACAAAAAGCCTAGCCGTGCCAAAATCTGCAATTTTAGGATTCATGTCTTTGTCTAATAATATATTGTCAGCTTTGAGATCTCGATGGATAATTTTAAGTCGTGACTCCTCCTGAAGATAGAGGAGGCCTTCAGCTATTCCTTCTATTATCTTGTATCGTTTTTCCCAATCCAGATATGTACGTTTAATTGGATCTACAGGTTCACGCAACCAAAGTAGCCACAGTATTAGGCCGCGGCCATTGTTATCTTATAGAAGTGTCTATGTATCAAATTACTATATATGCTCAAATAACAATACACGGGCACAGAGTATGAGGCAAACCGAATATGAATTGATCAAGGCTTGCATTTGGCATAAATTCGTAGATAAGTAATTTTTCTTCACCGGCAGACAGAAACCAAGAAGCCTTGCAATATTTCTGTGTTGAAGTTTAGCTACTAAGATAACTTCATTCCTGAAATCTCGTTCAATTTGACATGAACTTTGTGATAGTCTCTTCACGGCTATTTCTTGTGTGTCCGCAAGTGTACCCTGAGAATATCAAAAGAAGCCAAATAAGAAAGGTTCTCACAAATATAAAAACTATCACTATAAGAAATCATATCCCGAGTTTAAATTTACATGTAATTCTTATATGCTTTAGCACCTTATAAACCACGCCAAATCCACCTTCTCCAATTTTATTAGCTTCAGAGAAATTGTTTGTTGCAGCCCTTAGTGTAATAAAATCGAACTGTAAAGATTCTGCACTTCGAATCTCATCATCGGTATCTTCATGTGCAGAACAACAATAAAAATGAATCAAATAAGTAAGACTCTAATTTGGAAAAGTTATGAAACCATATGATGCAGTAGTGTTATCATGTTTGAGGCAATAGCAACTTGCCTTCAAACTTTTTCACCTCCGGTTTCTTACTACGGAAACAGAAGAACCAAAATGCCATAGCTGAAAGTACCGCGGCAACTGAAGGAATGCCTATACTAATCGCAAGCATAGTTGCTGCACGTATATATGCAAACATTTTAATTAAGAGCAGAGTAAAATTATGATGATTTGATTATTTCCATGAAAAACCATAAAGTTTAACTAGCTGAAACAGTAATAAGTGATATATTATATTATGGCAATGGAATCTGGATTTTGTGAGAGCATCTCCTATGGGTAGTCTCCAAAGTGAGACTAACTCACCCATATGGAAGACTACTCACCCATATGAACGAGTGAAGCTACTATGGGCAAATTCCAAAAAAGACACTACACGGGAGACAGTCTCCCGTTTAGTTAAAAAAAAATTGGATTTTGGCTCTGACGGGGACTGTCCCCCGTCCAAAAAAAAAAAAAAAAAAAAATTCTTAGACGGGGGACAATCCCCCGTCAAACTAAAAAAGTTAAACTAAAACTACATGGACGGGGGATTGTCCCCCGTCAAAAAAAAAACGAAAAAAAAAAGTTTAACGGGGAACTATCCCCCGTTTTGTATTAAAAACTTTATTTTTCCTGACGGGAGACTGTCCCCCGTAAAGTTTTACACTACCAACCACTCGTTCACCTGAACGAGTGGTTGAACGTTTTGGGACCAAAAAACACCCTTTCACTTACCATAGTGGGAGCAAATTAGGCCAAATTGGTAGTGACCCTTTCAAAATGAAAGGGTTACACTACCCATAGGATTTGCTCTGAGCTGACCATCACTTATACACAATTTTGATAAAATACACCCTATGGGGTTTGTATTTCCTAAACTACACCCACTATTTTCTTAATTGTTAAAATACACCCTCCATCCAAAATTCTGTTAAGGCCCACATTACTCGATCCGACCGTCCATCACCAATTTCAAATCAACGAGTTAGATTTAATTTTGTATCCGAATTTCCATATTTACCCTTAATATTGTGTAAAAGGGCCGTGAAGAACTTGTTTTCTTCCCCTCTCTGTTCTTCTCGCCTTCAGCAATAAAAAATAAAAAATGTTGTTTTCTCCTCGCTCCACCACCACCATCATTTATGCCGACAACCACCAACCTGTTTCTAAGACCATGACCACCACCACTATCTTCTTCTAATTACATAACCACCAGCTAACAAGCCTAGCACCCTTTTCAGCCTATTTAGACAAGATTTTTGACCAAACTCTTTCAATTTATTGATTACAAAAAGGTATGTGATGCAGGGGAAAGTTCATCAGTATGTTATGCTATCAATTTTTATTTTGTTATTATTCTTTGTACCTTATAATTTCAATAATTTAAAAATTAGGGATTTGTAAAATTTAAAAGTTATGGGTATTTTTCAAAATTAGGGTTCACAATGTTGATTGAGATAATAATATGAATTCAATTTTTGTATCCAGCCGACTGCAGATTCAAGGGATGAACTTTTGTAACTGAAATTTGGTCTCAATGAAGTTTTATAAAGAATTATGAACCTGCTGCTTAGGTTAGTGATAATTTTTATTGTGAACTTTTAAAAAAGAAGAATTATTAGTGATTGAGAAATTGAATTGGGGAGGTGAGATTAAGGTTCTTTGTATGGCTGGCATTTTCAATGTGGGGTTATTTGATGGAATGGGGGATGGTCGTTGGAGTTGTTTACATGGAAAGACGCATCAGAAGATGGTGAAGAGAAATAATTTGTCACATTTTTTTTTTTTGCTGGTCACTCGATGGTGAGATTTTGAAAGACAAAAAAATAGAGAGGGAGATGGTGCTGCGGCTACGTTTGAATGGGTGATTGCAATAGTGGTTGTCTCGATTACGGACAATGGGTCTTGTTTATAAATGTTGCATTGTAGTTTCTGTATAGTGAGAGCTCGGACAAGAAATGAAAAAGGTTGAACTTGAAGTTAGTTGTGTATTGACTGATAAGCAAACAAGGAAGAACTTTGAGTTAGTTTTGATTCGAATTTTCAGCAGAAATCAATGGCAAGCTGATGTGGTTACAGCTGATTTTAATGGTGGATAATTGTGTTGGATAAGAACAGCAAGGAAATGAAAGTAAATGGTTCCTGAAATGGGCGTCAATGCCATCGTTTTTTGATTTTTCTGGCCGATTCCAGCCAGGGGTTTTTCAGTCATTTGTAACTCAGTTCAACTCGGCTCGAGTTGGTATTTAACGGCAGTTAACCATTTTATTGAAAAAACGGATGGAAAAGTAAAATTGGGTGTATTTTAGAAATTTAGTAAATAACGGGTGTAGTTTAGGAAATACAAATCCATAGGGTGTAGTTTGTCAAAATCCCCAACACATATCTTACTAATATCTTATACTAATATAAAGAAAAGAGCTCTCTTTGGTAGGAGATCTCATAAATTAATTGGTTGTACCTATTTTTTATATATTTACATAAATACCATTGTTTTAAAAATAGATCAAAAAATTTAAAAAACTTAATATATTTCAAAATATACACCGGATTTTTTTAAAATTTATATATTTGAAAAGCTCTTTCAATCATCTATGTAACGAGTACAAATTAATAACCTAAAAACTCAATACCATCCCTCACTCCAGAATAAAAGTAGCACTGGTGGTGCTTACCCTCCCTCTTATTGGTTGGTTACCGTAACCTTGCGCTCTCATTGGCTAATTGAGAAACCATTCGTATTCGTCAGATGTAATTTCGTTAGATATGGTGCGTTGATCTGATAATGTGCGGTGTAGATTGGATAGATTAGTGGGACAAACGCGATGGACGGCCCCCATTATTTAGAAAAATTGCTATATTAATTTCGTGTATTTATTGTGAAAGTCCAAAAAATAAAAAAAAAGCTACTATATTAATTTTTGGACATTTATGATGAAAAAAAAAATCAATTCAACATATTTATGGAATAAAATAATCTTTTATAATTTTATGAAAATCCAAAAAATAAAAAAATTACTATATTAATTTTGGACATTTATGATTAAAATAAAAAAAATCAATTCAACATATTTATGAAATAAAATAATTACATTTATAATTTCATGAAATTATTGTAAAAGATCCAGAGAATTAAAAAGATACTACATTATAATTTTGGATATTTATAATTAAAAAAAAAAATCAACGTATTTACGGAATAAAAAAAAGATTTATATTCTTTGAATCTTTTAAAAGGAAAAAAATATAGAAATAACTATATTATTTATTAGTATTGATGATAAATATCTAAAAAAGGAAAAACTAACAATATATAAAAAATACTACATTAATTGATATTTAAATTACTATTTATATTTATGTAAACAATATCCATTAATATATAAAAAAATATGATTATTTACTTGAACACAATCTAATAAGTTCCACTAATACGCTTAATTTACTAATAAAAACAAAGCCAATGGTTAATAAATGATGGAAATCATTCTTCATCCCTATTTTCTTTATAACAAGCCATATAACTGGATTTAATTCCATAACAGTTTTAAAGATTTTCTTTGGAACCAAGATTCCAACATCTATATAAAGGATGCAAATCACTCTTTATTCCTACATAAACCACGTACTTTCTGTGAAAAAAGAGGTAGCGAACATAAGATATCAACTATGACTTTTGAAGAAAATCACAACAAAGGGGAAGCAATGGTACTTGATTCCGATGGTATGTAGACTTATTCAAGTGCCACAATTTGGATTCTTATGGTGCTGTTTTTTTTTTTCTCTTATCAATTTTTTCTTTATATTCCTAGGTTGCTGTTTTTTTTTGTTTCCTCTTATCAATTTTTTCTTTATAACAACCAAGTGCAAAATTGAAATATATGATATTTATATGCAGGCAAGAAACCTTCGGGAACAGTTTATACAACCTTCAAGCGCCTGATTATGAATCAGACATAACAGAAAGTCGTGTGGGCTTTGGTTCTGAAAAAATGGAGTTTGAAACAGAAAAACAGGTCAATTATGGAGTTTGGACCTACATTTCATTGACCAAGAGGTAAGTTAGTCGACCTCTGTTGCATATTATCGGTAAAAGCTAATTATTATTATTTTTAGCCGATTAGAAATTAATTGTTGATTGGATATAATGCAGGGTACTCAAATGCATGCTAGGGTAGGCAAAGATTATATACAGTTGTTTGAAGAGAAATTTGAGGAGGGAAATGGGTATTCCATTCAGAGGTTTAGCATTTCCACGCCATCAGCCGGTTATAGAATTGTGTCCTTTGAAAATGTAACGTGGCTGAAAAGGTTTAGCAAGGTGGAATATAAGTTGACCTCTCGACTTTTCCCCAAGATAGATTTAGTTTCCTTGCTCTGTAGAATATTGGGACCAGGAAAAATGATACTACGTATTATACAGGTGAACAGTCAGAAATAAGAAAAAAACTATTATTTTTGTTTGGAAAAAAACAGCTAAGATTAACCTCTTCTTATATAATTCCTGCAACTGTGATTGAAAGGCTAAATTCTGTGTCGAACGTTGAGACGAAATCAGTTAAAGAATTTGAGAAAGTAAGTGATGTGAGGGAGATTATGATTGAGAATGAGAGGTAAACTACACGGTATCTTATGGGTTTTTGATTCAATAATTTTTGTTGAGTGGATTAGCCTAATGGATTTTTGTTCGTCTTTAAGGTAACTACAATGAAAGTAACCTTATAGGGTGATTTCATTCATGCTATGGTCGTCCAAATGTACCTGTGGTGATGATTGTCACTGGTACATATGTGAAGGATCACCAGACTATTAACCGCGGTCAAATTTTTGTGCGAATTTCATTGAGAGTTAGGTGCTAGATTTTTGCTTCAGGTTATTCAGATGTTATATAATAGCCGTCACCAGGAATGCTTAAACACAGATACAACAATTGTTTACAGGAATGCTTAAACACAAAAAAGCTTTACATAATAATATCTAAGACGTTGATATTATTATACATATTACAAATTTAGAGTGGCGGGGCTTATGTAAAAAAAAAAACAAATCTAGAAAATTAAGTAGGAGATCTGATGGCAAATTTAGATATGTTTCATAGATATCAGGTAAGAAAATCATCCAAGATATATTTCCTTTTAAAAAATAAAATAATAATTATATCCGTATCAGTTTTTTATTTGTTTTAAGCATATCTTTTAGGTTACATAATTCACACGTATGGAATGATTAAGTTTCCATACATGGCATGTATGGAATGATTAAGCTTCCATACATGGATGGTGAAAAAAAAACTAGAAAATCAAGTAGGTGATCTGATAGTATATCTATATATAGTTCATAAATATCGAAAATGATATGCCTATCAGGTAAGAAAATCATCCAAGATATATTTCCATTTTAAAAAACAAAACTAGTCATAAAAACCCAAGGTGATCAAACTTGTTGTACAAATACCCCACTCAAATGTTGGGATCCATTAAAACTCCATCTTAAACAAAATTGATACAAAAACCCCAAATTTTTAAAAATTGATACAAAAACTCCAAATTTCAAAATTGGTTGCACCAAATTTTATGATGAAACCAAAATTTGGTTTCATCAAATTCTTTGGGGTTTCATCATAAAATCTTGGTTTCATCAACCGCGAGTTTCTTTTGTTTTGTTGGGATTTTTGTGTTACTTTTATTTTGATGGGTTTTTTGTGGATAGATAATGACACCTTTAGGGTTTTAACTCGCGGACCGTTTTAAAAAATAATTATTATTATATCCGTATCAGTTTTTCATTTTTTTTCCCTTTTTTGAAGCATATCTTTTAGGTTACATAATTCACATGTATGGAATGATTAATCTTCCATACATGGATGGCGAAAAAAAATCTAGAAAATCAAGTAGGAGATTTGATAGCAAATCTAGATATACTTCATAAATATCGAAAATGATATGTCTATCAGGTAATAAAATCATCCAAGATATATTGCCACTTTTAAAAAATAATAATAATTATATCCGTATCAGTTTTTTATTTTTTTCCCTTTTTTTTGAAGCATATCTTTTAGGTTACATAATTCACACGTATGGAATATGACTTGATTTTAAGAAAAATTTCTCTTAGGGTAAATTAGGTGTATATAAATTTAAAAATGTTATCAACCTAAAAACTCAGTACCATCCCTCACTCCAGAATAAAAGTAGCACTGGTGGAGCTTACCTTCTCTCCTATTTGTTGATGAGCGTAACCCCGCGCTCTCATTTATTAATTGAGAAACCATTCGTATTCGTCAGATGAAATTTCGTGAGATATGGTGCATTGGTCTGACAATGTACGGTGTAGATTAGGAGGATTATTGGGGACGGACAACCCTCATTATTTAGAAAAATTACTTTATTAATTTCGTGCATTTAATGTGAAAATCTAGAAAATAAAGAAAACTACTATATTTTGGTCGATGCAATGAGGTAACTTATATTGACTTGCAAGACAAACACCCTCCAGCGCCTCCCCATGTCATTCCCGACGACGCTATCTTGGTCGATCCAATCACTGTTGATTCTCGTGATGTGCTGGGAGCTATCAAAAGCTTCCCAAAAGGTATGTCATGCGGTCGGGATGGCCTCCATGCTCAACATTTAGTTGATGTGATGAGTGGAGCGGCTGCAGCAGTAGCGGACAATTTACTCGCTTCCATTACAGGGGTTGTCAACCTTTGGTTGGCTGGAAAATGTCCAGAGGTTTTAGGTGAGTTCATTGCAAGTGCGCCCTTAACTCCATTACTTAAACCCGGGGTGGTATTCGGCCCATTGTTGTAGGTACGGTTTTGCGGAGATTGGTCTCAAAGGTAGCGGCTTTCTCCGATTGAAAGGACATGAGTTCTTACTTAGGTGACTACCAATTTGGTGTTGGAGTGCCTGCTGGGGGGGAAAGCATTTTACATGCTGTAAATTGCTTACTGGAGATGAAAGGGCATTCAAATAGAATGTCAATATTTCTCATTGAATTTCTAATGCGTTTAATATGGTGAGTAGATCTCAACTCATCAAGGAAGTTCGTCTACATTGCCCAGGTATTTCCCGCTGGGTAGAATTTTGTTACTTACGACATGCTAAGCTCTATTATGACCAGTATATACTATCGTCCGCATTAGGAGTTCAACAAGGTGACCCCCTTGGTCCCTTGATGTTCGCTTTGACGCTTCACCCTATTGTGAAGTCTATTGCTTCTCGGTGCGAACTTGATTTACACGCATGGTACCTTTATGATGGTACTATTATTGGTGATACTTTGGAGGTGGCCAAGGCCTTGAGCATAATAGAAATCGAAGGGACGAGTAGGGGGCTACATCTCAATGTAAAGAAAACCGAAGTCTTTTGGCCTTCTTTTGATCCTAGAAGCATGGATGAGGGGTTTTTTCCCCATAACATAGGTAGACCCTCTAATGGTGTTAAACTTTTAGGTGGGCCGGTGAGTTTGGATTTGAACTTTATCAGCGCCATGATGTTGAATAGGGCGAATAAAACTTTTCAATTAATGAATGCAATCAAAAAACTCAAGGACCCTCAAAGCGAGATGCTATTACTTCGCAATTGCACTGGTGTATCTAGATTATATTTCGCAATGTGTACTACTAATCCAGCAGCCTTGCAATCAGCCACAGATCTTTATGATGACCAGCTGCTTAAGTATTTGAGATTACTAATCACTGGTGATGGTGCGGGTTTTGGTCCTCTACAGCATAGATTGGCTACCTTGCCTATCATAGACGGTGTCTTAGGTATCTATACCATGGATGACACTCGTACATATTGTTACCTTGCTTCCCAGATTCAGACAGCTTCATTGCAGAGGACTATCCTTGGTAAATTATCCCCAACAAACAAAGGCTCTGCTTATCAGATGGCTCTTCAGAATTTTATCCAGGTATGTGGATTACCTCCTTCTTATTGTGTCGATGATACTGGCCCCCCTTCCATCATGCCTTGGCAGTCACTTATTTTGATACAGTTAAGAAGCAAATCCCAGAACAATTTTCTATATCTGCAAGAGATTCCATTTTGTGGCAGTGTAACCGTGTCAAGCATTCTCAAGATTATTTATTAGTGATTCCTATTAGCGGGCTTAATCAGTGTCTCGTGCCTAGAAAATTCCGAGCTATGCTCTGCTATCGCCTTGGTATCCCTTTGTTTGTTGATAATGGTTTATGCTCAAGTTGTAACAAATCTATGGATATATTCGGAGATCATGCGCTTCACTGTGCTAAGGATGTTGTTCGTGATGTTATGGCCGATATTTGTTACAAAGCTGGTGTGCATGTGCGTAAGGAAGTCCTTCTCGGTATGGTGTCAGATGATGGTAAGGATTTGAGGCCTGCTGATATCCTTGTGCTTAACTAGGAAAATGGTAGAGATGTTTGCATGGATGTCACTAGTGTCTCGCCCTTCACTGGTGATGGTATTCGTTCCTTTGTTCCAGGAAAGGCTATTTCTAATGCGGTTTCAAGAAAACGCACTAAATACTTAGACAAGTGTACTTCTATGGGATATGGTCTAGGCGTTTTGGCTTTCTCCACTCTAGGGGATCTTGGTGAAGACACTTTGTATTTTTTCAAGCGTTTGAAGAATTGCTTAGTTAGTAATGACACGGGTAGTGGCTTTGGTAGTTTTATTTTCCATAGACTAGGCATTGCTATTCAGAGAGGAGTTGGAGCCCAGCTTGTTGCTAGGCTACCGACCACAAGCTATGTTTGATTAAAAACAATATTATAGTAGTATATGCTTATCAGTTTATTACTAAAATAAAATCAATTCAACATATTTATGGAATAAAATAATAATATTTATATTTTTTGAATCTTTTTATACGAAAAATAATAATAAAAATGACAAAGAAAACTACTGTATTAATTTCGAAAGTTTGTTAAAATAAAATAAATGTAAATAAAAAATAAAAATCACTTCAATTTTTTATTATAAAAAATCCAGAAAAAAAAAACTACTATATTAATTTTATACATTTATGACTGACATAAAAAAAAATCAATTCAACATATTTAAGGAATAAATAATAATATTTATATTTTTAATTTTTTATAAGGAAAAAAAAGAACGCGCAATTAGGGGATATAGCTACAGGACAAAAACGGTGACCCAATAGCAATTCTGGGTGACCCCCTATGTAATTACTTTTTTAATTCCTAATCTGACCCCCTCTAATCAGGATTAGTGATTAATTATAATTAGTAAAATGTTAAGTATTTGGGGGATAAATTTGTGTGGGTTAGTTGAGAGTAGAAGGAGGGAAAAATATTTTTGAGTGGATTTTTTTTTTTAAATGGAAGATGATTGTGATGACAGATTTGCTGCTAAGAGGTTGAAAATTTGGTCTTTTTTCTTTGAATCCATCATTGTTGCAGCTGAAAAAGCTCGGTGCCGGCATGATATTCAACCAAAAAACCATGCCGGCATTTGCTGGAAATTTTCATAAATTGTTTGCCACTATCCGGGGGGGGGGGGGTTCGGGGGGCGTAGCACAATTATCTGATTTTCAAAACCTATTTTTCTGGTTTTAATCAGTCTACTTCCGGCATGGTTTTTGCTTAAATTTCTATGCCGGAACATGATGAAAAGTATCCAGAAAATTGATTTTTCTTTTCACGTAACTACCGGCATTGATAGATTTATATCGAGCATGCCGGCATTTAGTTCCGGCATTGAATTTCATCACTTCTGGCATGGTCTTCATCATTTCCGACATATTCTTCATCACTTCCGGTGTGGTCTTCATCCTAAATAACCATGCCGGAACTCACTTCCGGTGTGGTCTTCATCCTAAATTTCTATGCCGGCACATGATGAAAATTATTCAGAAGTTTGATTATTTTTTTCACTTGACCACATCAATAAAATAGATTTATATCGAGCATGCCGGAATTTAGTTCCGGCATTGAATTACATCAATTCCGGCATGTTCTTCATCACTTCCGGCGTGACCTTCATCATTTCCGACATGTTCTTCATCACTTCCGGCGTGGTCTTCATCATTTCCGACATGTTCTTCATCACTTCCGGCAGAGAAGGAGAAGAGAATTTGAAAGGAAGTGGGAAAAATTTAGAATTTGAAAGAGAATGGGGAACATTTGGGTTTCAAAGTTTAATCCCTAAAAAGATTAATAAGAAGTGGAGATGGAAATGGGGAATATGATTTTGTTTTTTGATTTTAAGTTATTAGATTTTTATTTTGAGGGAAGGGTGTTTTAGTATTTTCGCCCCCAAAAGTCACCCCTTAGCACACACCATGGGTTGGGGGAAGTAATTCATATCCCCAATTAATTCCCATATCCCCCAATTGCGCGTTCAAAAAAAATCTAGAAATGACTATATTAATTTTTTGTATTAATAATAAACATCTAGAAAATCAAGACATGTTTATGCGTTTGACAAAAAATCCAAGCATATTCATAAATCTGATACAGAAAAAAATTTCAAAGATTTTATCCATTTCAATGGGATAGAAAAAAATTAAATTAATATTAATATGGCCTTAAAAATGGTATCTTTTAATATACGAACGGTTATTTGGGGAAAAAATATCAATACGCAGATAATTTCTTTAATAATACTACTAACAAGTTGTTGTTACAATTATTATTAAAAATATTTTAAATAATACTACTATGTTGTTAATAAATTATGAAAATAATTTTCCAAATTTTCTTCCTTTAAGATATTGATTGATATTGTTTCTTAATAAAAGTAATTTCTTATCAAAATTTAGTTTTGGTGACTGAATATAAATAATTCAAGCGAAAGCCAAACCTCATTGTTTGCGCGTTACTTTTCTTTTCGGGTTTTTGCTTCCTTTTTTTTCGGTTTGTTACAATCTTGGATTTTGTTGTCTAATCTATTTTTATTATTTGTTTTGCATGTAATCAATAGGTTGCGGTGATGGGAGGTCAATATTAAGATTTTACTGGTGATATGTTTCTTACCCATATTCAATATAGTCCATGATGTTTATGGGTTTGATCTTTTCAGAAAAATCAAAATATTTAGTTTGGAAAGGTGTTTTAAGAAGTCGACATCTCATCAAAAGTGTCTGTTTGAAAAGGTGAAATTGAAGTACCAATTTCATTTTAGGTTCAGTTTTTCCCAAGGTTATAGTTTGTTGACTATCTATGTGTTTTAGGTGCGAGAGCAATTCCAGAATAATTTCATTAGAATGGGGTAAGCATGATTATTCGTGGATTTTACACATAGAAATTGTTATTTGCTATTTTCTGCGGGGTTGAGAAGATGCTTACAAACAATTATGCTGACAACAGGTAACTGATATGGTGGATTAATTTTTATTAAACTTTGTGGAGGAAAATGGTGGTGTGCAGTGGTAGGGTTTAGCTTATGAAGATGCGATGTAAGGTTGTTTATTTTGTTTTGTTCATTTTCTGTTTTATTATGATGATTTTCTTAAAATAAAATATGTATAACAAAGGTAGGTGTTTTATCGTTTTGTTGTTATTTTTTGTAATGTTGTTCACGATATGATATTTTGAGTTCACATAAATGTTTAGTTCATTGAGATTATTTGTTCATAATAGTTACAGCAGTTCACGTGTTCATGATCTAAAAATGATAAATTTTTGGAAGGAGGGACACAACCTATTCATTATAATGGTAGTTGTATTTTTGTGTTGTTGGTATCATTTGCTTGACACAAATTCTAGTTTTTCCTATCGCAGGGTGCAGTGCGAGTTAACTAAATGGTGCTTATAATTTGTATTCCGTGAATTAGATGTGTGTTATGCTTAAGTTTTATATGCACGCTGCAAATGGATTTCTAATAATTTGATACTTTTGGGATTAAAATTGCTTAAATTTACTCCATTAGGTGTAAAAATAATCTTTTCTCATGTTAGTGGGAGGATGGAAATGTGAGTAGGTTTAAATTAGATAACTTTCTGTTAGAATCAACATAGTTAACCAAAATGTTGGCGACTCTAGACTTTGTGTAACTGTTAGCTTAATTTCTTTAAAATTAGTAATTTACACCTATATTATATTTATGGAAATATATTTTTTTGAAGCATTTATGGAACGATGCATACATATTAATGACGTAAATTTTTCCAATAGTTGTAATTATATGTGGAAAGAAAATTTTAAATTAGTGTTTATAAAACTCAAAATATCTAAAAAAACCTTAGGGCAAAAAAAAATCTTTAGAGGTCTACTTATGGTAAAAGAATCCCAAACGGATGGCTTAAATATTTAGCATGTTAAAAAAAAATCTTTTTCTTACCCTGTATTTTCAAATTAATTTAGGGAAGAAAAGTCTTTCCATTACTTTGTTTTATTTTGTTGCCACACAAAGCAATTCCATTTCATATCTCAATATTTTTTTTCAACCGAGTCTCAAAGGTCTATATTAAGGACACCGGCATGGACATTTGTAAAGTGAATAATTCTCTTTGTCATCTTAGATATATTCTCTAAACGTGTACAAGTCTTTTCGATGATGTATTAGTGAATATATAATTATAAATCAGGATGATACCGGCCCTTCCATCATTTTCAATTCTATATAGGGCCAAAAGGATAAATGTTAATATGAAATATGGAAATAGGAATAAGGATGGATGTAAATCCCAAACAACATTGTTAAGTTATTGTCCTAAGAGCATTATACTCTCTCTTGGCTTTCTTTTATAAATTTTTCTGATATTTTTGACAGGGTTTTGCTAGATTATTGAATTATAGTTTTTTGTGAAACCTATTCTTATTATTCTTTTTCTTTCTCGAACATGATATACGCATGAAATTGCTTTGTTTAATAGACCATGCTGTATCGGCACTTCGTTTACTTGACCTACGGTTGATGTAAAAAAAAAACGTCCCTTTAATTGTTCAATTCCAAAAGAGTTTTATGTTTTGTTTCTAGCCACACACATAATAAAATTAGTTATATGCATCACTAAAAATCCAGCAACCAAATTATTTAATTAACCAATACAATTTAGATATTCTCTTTTCCAATAAAGGTATTCCAATCATTAATTAGTGGACAATCCTTGCGGTTAAAGTAAAAATCACGAGTGTTTAAACGGAATCTTAGTGGGATGTTAGTTCATCGCTTGATTACAACTTCTTTGGTGGGAAGCATTTCATCTGTTTTGTACTATCTAGAATTAGAAAACTATTTTATGTTATATCATGTGTTCTTTTAATGTCTCTAATAAGTGTGATTTTTCATTTAACTATAAGGAGTTGGTGCCTGGGTTGGGTTGACCGCTTGATTCTTAACACAAGTATATGATTTTTGAAGAAAGATATATCAATGAATTTTCTTGATTACATCATCTTCGCCGGGAAACATTTTATATTATTTTTCACTATTTAGAGTTGAAAATCTATTTTATATTAATTTTGATTTTTAGTATCACTAATATCAGATATCCATACAACTATACAATGAGCATGATTTTTCATCTAACTATAGGGACTTGGATCCTGGAAGAGAACTTGAGTTGGCCGCTTGATTCCTAAGGAAAGTATATGATTCTTAAAAATATAGATCGGTGAATTTCCTTGATTACATCATCTTCGAAGGGAAGCAAAATATATATATGTATTGCAATATTTAGGGTTGAAAATATATTTTATATTAACAATAAATACAATTCTGACCAGTAGGAGTCATAAATAGGAAAATAAAAAAATGATGAGAATTCATAACCAATGTAATTTAGATTTCATTTGCCAACAAAAATATTCCAGTTATTAATAGGCGATCCTTACGGTTAAAGCAACAATCACGGGTATTCAAACGGGGTCATAGTGGGATATTAATGCATTTCCTTGATTACAACTTCTTTTGACTCACTTCATTTGTTTTGCACTATTTAGAATTTGCAAGCTATTTTTATGTTATACATCGTGTGTTCTTTTAATGTCTCTAATATCAGATATTGATAAAACCATATAATGAGTGTGATTTTTCATTTAACTTTACAGACTTGGAGCCTGGATGAGAACTTGAGTTGGTTGCTTGATTCCTAACACAAGCTTCTGATTCTTAAGAAAGATATATCAGTGCATTTTCTTGATTAGTTCTTTGACGGGAAGCACTCTACATTCTTTGCGATATTTAGGGTTAGCAATCTATTTTATATTAAGATCGTGTTATTTTTAGTTTCTCTAATGTCAGATATCAACACAACTCTATAATATGTGTGATTTTTCACTCAACCACAAGAAGTTGGAGCCAGGATAAACAATTGAGTTACCCGCTTAATGTTTTACACAAGTATACGATTTCTGAAGAAAAATATATATGTGTGTTTCCTTAATTATATTTCCTTTGACGGGAAGCACTTCACATGCTTTGCATTATTTAGAGTTGACAATCTATTTTATATTAATATCATGATTTTTTGAATGTCTCTAATATCACATATCGATGCCTATATAACGACTAATGATATTTCATTGATTACTTCTTTGACGGGAAGCACTTTGTATGCTTTGGACTATTTAGGGTTGGCAATATGTTTTATATCAATGTCGTGTTATTTTTAGTGTCTTTAAAGTCAGATATCAACACATATTCATAATATGGGTGATTTTTGATTCAACTACAAGAACTACAAGAAGTTGGAGCCTAGAAAAACAACTGAGTTAGTCGCTTTATTTTTAACGCAAGTATATGATTTCTGAAGAAAAATATATATGTATGCTTCCTTAATTACATTTTCTTTGACGAGAACCACTTCATATGCTTTGCCTATTTAGAGTTGACAATCTATTTTATATTAATATCACGATTTTTTAGTGTCTCTTACTTCAGATATCGATGCCTATATAATGGATAATGAGTGTGATTTTTCATTTAACTATAAGAAGTTAGATCCTAGAAGAGCGGTTGAGTTGGTCCCTTAATTCTTAACACAAATATATGATTTCCGAAGAAAAATATATCAATACATTTCCTTGATAACATTTTCTTTGACGGGAAGCAATTCATATGGTGTGCACCATTTAGAGTTTTCAATCTATTTTATATTAATATCGTTTTTTTTTTTAGTGTCTCCAATATCAGATATTGATACAACTGTATAGAAAGTGTGATGTTTCAGTTAACTACCAATAGTACTGATACATGTAATGTAATGGACTACTTATTGATTTCAAAGGTCGATATAATTTTTCAAAATTATTTTATTTAAGAAGATTTCTTAATCTCCAACACTTTAAACAATATGTCACTGGTGAATAATTTGGTTTCGATTGTTAATCTACTAAATGATTGCTTCAAAAATAAATAAATATGATAATAGGTGTTTTCATGGTACACTGCAGTTGTTAATTGAGATCCCTTCTTGGACTGATGCTGTGCTTCGCCCAACTGAGAATCGATTCCGTCGTACCATGTTCGAAGCACGGGTTAAATACTAAAAAAAAATGATTATGTATTTATAGCTTAAAATATTTTAGTTTATTTGTAAAATTGATTATTATTTTATTATGATGCAAGAAATTAGTTTTCAAAACCATGTTAGATCTTCAAATCATAATAATATTATATATTTGATTATTATAAAGTTTTAACTGTTAATTATCAATTTGTTGGATAGTAATTCTATAAGCTTATTAGAACTCTTATTAGGACGGGTGCGGGGTGAAGCCCTGCTTCAGTGAACATGAACTGACTATATAAAATATTCCAGCAGTCCCGATGCGTAGCACGGGGTTCAAGCTAGTAAGAATAATAAATTTTTGTTTTAGGAAAAAAAATTCATGGATCTCAAATTTATTATTGTTGGATGAATAAAAATTCAAGCATGTGCATCACACATGTGTCCTTATTAGTAAAGATAAAGAAAATAGCTCTTTTTGGTAGGAGACCACCTAAATTACTTAGTTGTCCCAATTTTTTACATATTTACATAAATACCATTGTTTTATAAATAGATCAAAAAATTTAAAAACTTAATATCTTTTAAAATATACACTGAATTTTTTTAAAATTTATATATTTGAAACGCTCTTTCAATTATCTACGTAACGAGTACAAATAAGAATAGTAAATTTTTGTTTTAGAAAAAAAAATCGTGGCTTTCAAATTTAGTATTGTTGGATGAGTAAAAATTCAAGCATGTGCATCGCACATGTGTCCTTACTAGTCTGTATAATAACTAGATGACCGCTGCCACGGTGGAACGGCCGACCGAAGAAAATGGCGCAAAAATATGATTTTTCCTGACATGGCATGGAAGTATCATTTTTTCTGACACCGGGTGAAAGTATCAATTTTCCTAAAACGGAAAACTAGCCGATGCATAAACCAAAACATGGCTACATAATGTGTTATGCATCCTTTGTGGTGGTTTGCATAATGACTATGCATTCAATTTTCGAAAATTATGCCTAAAGTGAAAGTACCACTTTTTTTTAGACGGAGGAAGTACATCGTTTTATTAGTTGCAACGGAGAAAAAAATGATGCATAGACCAAAATATGGCTACATAAAGTATATGTAGATGCATTTTACTACAAACTACATCCAAAGGATAGAAACACAATGCCCGTCTCAAATGAAAGTAAACACTCCACAATGAACACAAGATTTACGTGGTTCGGTATGATTACCTACGTCCACGGGGGTGAAAGGATGAATCTTATTACTTAGAAGTGTTACAAAGATGTTGCTCTCCGTGGGATTTCCTTACAAGACGCACTTACTACTCACTTTTCTTCTTCTTTGTGCTTACTCGAGTTTTTCTCCTCTCTCTCTCAAAATACAACATGCCTTTCATGAATACAAGTCCCTTCATTTATAGGAGAAGTTCCATACACCCAAGTTAAGGTGTTGGTCATGTTACATCAATTCAGCAATTCTACGGTCGGACCGACTTACGTCGCCTCACATGGCCGATGTATCTTGACTCTTCGCCTGTCTTTTGTCCGAGCCGACCTATCCAGATGCTCTCTTGACACGATGTCGCCTGTTTCTGTATGTCGCCCGTCTTCGATCGTTGCTTTTATGGTTAGCCGATGTTCCCCCTACTTTATTATCCGTTTGACCATAACACCTCGTTTGTCCCGCCGCGTCTCGTCATGTCAGCTTTGTCAGACGTCTGAATCAATTCTTATCCGACAGTTGTAGAGCGATCACGCCCGATCCACGTGACTCCTGAAATCTCGCGCCACTAATCTTCATTCCATGCTTCGCGTCTTTTCGTGTTTAGGTGCACCAGGCCTAGGATGTTGCCACCTGGATCTGTGTATAATTTACACCTACATTTATGCCCCTTATTCCGCTCGTGTGGGAGACACGTGTGGAAGAATATCGCCCTAACTTCCCACGTCTTTGTTCATGCCGTGAATCCCGCCATGCAGCGTCCCACTAACTCCACTTTATGACTGGTAACCGTCGGCGTCGGTTACAATTCTTCTTCTTTAAATAGCCCGCTCCTTTCTTCCTTCTTCTTCTTTACCCTTTCTTTCTCTATTCATATACTGTGGTTTTCTACCAAGTTTCTTCACATTTTGCGCTTCTCAAAAAACCCTAGCTCTCTTGGTTTTCTTTCGTCATCTTCTCCTCATCGATTGATATAGTAGCTGCCATCGCCTCATCTTTCTTTGTTGAAAACCGAGTTCTGCATTATCTTTGTTAATGGCTTCTTCTCCTTCCATGGCTGAAAAGAGGTCTGTTGATGATGTTTTTTCCGAGTTTGACGTTCCTCCCCTTGCTTCTCTGTTTTTGCTTGAAATCCCTTCTAGGTATGATGATCGAGCGATGAGATCAATTTTTGCTGATAGCTCTTCTTCTATTTCGTGAAGGTCCGAGAAAAGGGTGAAGGATCTCTCTGATGAAGAGTTCATTGAGCAGCTGAAGGAGAAGTACGATCTTCAAAATTACGAAGTGACCCTTCTCTCGGACCGAAACGGTATCTTGAAGAAAACTGATATGAAGAAGCACGAGCAATCGGCTGATTGCGTGGTCATCACCTTGGATCAACTGGATCTGGGCCTTCGTTTTCCCTTATAAAACCCTGATAGCCCATTTTATTACGAGATTTTGTCCCAGATTCGGCCTTCTCGTGCTTTAGCTCAATGGACTGGCAATACTTTTCGAATTATGAACGAGTGGAGGGACCGCCACGATGGTCATGGTTCTACTGCCGAGTGGTCTACCTACAAGCCCGAGGACGCTCCTGAGTATATCGTTGCCAATTTCCTTATAAACTATCGAGCTGGTACTTCAACCTTAGGCGATCTTGCCGGTTTTGCTGCTAGTCCTCATCGGGTCAAAACTATGCCCGAGGGTGTTGAAAGGATGATGCTGGATGCCGATCCCATCGGCCATGGTTCCAAAAAGCGATCACGTCATTCTAATGACCCGATTTATCCCCGAGTTCCGCTTCTAGTCCGAGGTCCGATCCATCATGGTGACTTCCCGTTGCCTACTTTTCCCGCCGAGCCCTATTCTTTCTGGGTGGTTAATGATGACAAGGCTGATAAGGTATGTGCTTTTCTTGATTTTTATCTTGCTAGCTTCGGGCGTCAGTTAGTCATTTGTTGTTGTTTAAAAATCTCAGGTCGGCTCCACCAAAACTATCGGGTCTAGGAAAAGATGTGCTGGCACAAGGGTTGAGGAAGACCAGGGGAAGGTAACACACATAATGATTTTCTTATAAGTACATGTACTTGCCCCTGTTTTTTGCCTTCACATGTTCTGACGAGACACTTGTGCAGAAACACCCAAGGCACGATGATGATGACGCGGGCGATGTTGACCCTACTCCGCTGAGGCGTAATCCTGGTAGAGGTAAGCAAATTGCTAAGCCACCGCCGAAAACGGGCCCATCATTGATCTTTCCGATGAGGATGAGCTGTTTGGAGAGAATGTGTCGGGCGACAAAGGCGATGAACAAGGTATGGGCGACCAACAGGAGCCCTCGGAGACGCCCGTCGTAGAGAAGATCGTTACCGATGTACTGGTAGAGCTTCCTTGTGTGCCCGGATTATCGAGGGATCGTCTTCTAGTGCTTGAAACTTCCTTTACTGTCTCTGGCCCGATCATGAACTCCTTGGGTGCGCTTACTTCCTCCAACTTTGTGAAGTATACAGATGAGGAAATGTTGAATGCTGTGCCCCGTTATGGCGACATCGCCCTGACACTTGACACTGTGGTGAGCAAGTCGTTTCTGTATGGTTATGCTCCGCTTCCGATTTCTTTTTCGTAGTGTCGCTTATGAGTAAAACTATTTGTGTTAGATTATGAACCGCGTACGCTTGGATGCTGCCAATCGCCTTCGAGATAAGAAGTTGATAGAATCTCTCCAACTTCAACTTCAGAATGAGAAGGGTCGCGCGAACGATCTGGGGATCAAGCTTGCCGACGCTCAAGGTATATGATCCTTGTTAACTTGTGTTGATTGAGTTTATCGTGCCAGTATCCTGAGTCGGGTATCCTTCTTCCTAGCCGAGGTATCTAGTATAGTTATAGACGCTACTTCGGAGTTTAGGATTATGAAGAGAAAATGGGATATTGAGAAGGATCTTGTGGAAAATCTTCGTCAACGAATGGCAAACAAAGACGACAAAATAGACCGTCAAACTGAGGAGATTTCCAGACTTGAGGACGAGTTAGGATGACGTCGCCGATTTGATTATGACCCTGCCGAGATGGACAACTTACGGGCTCACTTGGGGTCTTCTCAGCGCCTTGCTGCTGAAAAGGCTGCTTTAGCCACAAGTTTGGAGCAAAGGGTAGACGCTCTGCAATTGCAGAATCGAGACCTTCACGAGGACCGCCGACGAATATTGAGAGATAAAGATGTGGTGGAGCGAGCTAATAGCGATTTACTGGGCCGAGTGAGTGAATTTGATAAGGTTATGGGAGATTTAGAGTGGAGTAGATCGCAGCTTGCAGTGCTCCAAGCGTCGCGTAATCGGTTAATGGACGATTGGGCCGAGCATAAGAAGTATTGCCCTAGTAACGAGTTCAACGAGCAACATTATAACGAATTAACCATGAAGTTGTCCAGGGCCGAGGATGAGTTGTCCAAGTCGGTAGAGTCGCTTCAGTCGATGTTACCCGCCCTGTCAGGTCTCTTAGATGATGTGTTGAGGCCGCTCTTTGAGATTTAGATTGCGCTTTATTTTTGCAAAAATGCACCCAATGAATAACATTCTATTTTTGTGATCCTGTAGCCGAGCAACAATGGTCTCGGGAGCTGGATCTGGAGGTTCGCCGATTGAAATAGGCCGAGGTCGATTTGGGCTCCAAGTTAGATGATGCTGAGGAAAATGCTTCCCAGATTACCCAACAACTCGAGGATGAACGCGTCGCCCATGCGGAAGAGTTAGATCAGAAGGTTCAGGCTGGCATTATGGACTGGGTGGAGAAGAAGCGGCTCGAGGTCGCGCAGAGGAAGGCCGGCGCGGCTCCTCCCAAGACTTAAACTTTATTTTTGTGGTGCTGCGTCACTATGTTTCCCCTTCCATCGGGTTGTAAATCGCTCTAAACACTTCTCCCCTTTTTAATTTCCGCTACCTCGCTCGTTTGTTTTAATGGGGGTGCTGCGTCACCGATGGTGTTTGTTTTATTTTCGTTAGCCGCTTCGTTTCGCTTGGTCACATGACGCTTTCCGTATTTTCTTAATAGTCGCATGACGCAATCGAGTTCTTCTTTGTTTCATATGTTATTCCTGCAATCATTGTTCAAGTAAGTCAGTATTCTAACCATTTCTGTCGAACACACCCAACAAGGAGGGTCATCGGGCCCTATGCCATGTCCTGATTGGGGTATCTCATCACTATCTCTTTGGATTCAGTGGAAGAGTACCAGTCATCCTAGTTCTAGGCCCGACAATCCCGAGTGGTTATCGACCAACCGATCTCGGGCAAGTGGACACGCCCACTTGCGATGGTGGTGACCTTTCAGATGTAAGTAGGCCACCTAGCTGAGTATACCTCGTGTCTAAACAACCTTTGGAACTGGTTTCCAACCACCAGAACCCTTAGGCTACCTCGGCACTTGCACACTGCCACTTCCCCGAGTTCGAATAGCCGAGGCGACTGTAAGGCACCTCGGCACTTCCACACTGGCGTTTCCCCGAGTACGAATGCCCATTCGAGTTTAAGTCACCTCGGCACTTCCACACTGGCTTTTCCCCGAGTACGAATGAACATTCGAGTGTAAGTCACTTCGACACTGGCATTGCCCCGAGTACGAATGACCATTAGTCCCTCATGCCCTATCCCATACCCCTCACGGTTTCACAGAGATAGAGGACACGTTTGCTTATCGTTTTTCCGCGTCGCTTGTCAAGGATGGTAGAGTTTCAGGAATCAGATGTTCCATGGTTTGATCTCTCTTGTTCCGTCGAGTCGCAGTAGTCGATATGATCCCTCGCCCTCCTTAGATTCGATTATATATGGCCCACCCCACTTTGGTGCTAGTTTTCCGCCTTTTTTGTCGCGCTCCCATTCATCCAGGAATTTCAATACATGCTGCCCGGGATGGAATTCTCTTTGTCGAACGCGCTTGTTGTATTCCCGTTGTAACCTCCTTTGATAATTTTCCATTTTTTGTAACGCCATTTCTCTTGTTTCTTCCAAGTCGTCGAGTTTAGCCAAGATCAGATCGGATGACACGTTTCGCCTCCAAGCTTCGGTTCTTGTGGTAGGAATCATCCCTTCTGTTGGTATAATCTCCTCGGTTCCATAGGTAAGCATGAATGGAGAGAATCCCGTAGCTTCCCTTCGTGTGGTCCTGTATGCCCATAGGACGTTATATAGCTCCTCTCACTAGTTGCCATATTCCCCGTCCAGTTTTTTCTTCATGTTATCGACGATTGTATTATTAGTGATCTCGGCCTGCCCATTGCACTTGGGGTAAATCGGGGTAGCTTTGCTCTTCCTGATGTTGTAAGTGTTGAATAGAAGATCGATGTTCTCGCCATGTAGTTGTTTTCCATTATCAGAGACGATTGCAGCCGGAACCCCGAAGCGACAAATGATATGTTCCCAAATAAACTTAAAAACATCCTTGTCCCGAATATGCCTTAACGGCGCCGCCTCTACCCACTTGGTAAAATAGTCAGTGGCCACGGTCAAATACTTCCTTTGTCCCGTTCCCAAACGCTGACACTCTTCGCAAGCTTTCGCCATTTGCTTTGCGTCCTCGTTCATATACATCCAAAAGTAGCCCATTGTTTTTGCCTTAACCGACAAACTTCTTCCCGAGCTGTGATTTCCAGCCGCCCCATAGTGTAGCTTGTATAGGATTATATGGCCTTCTTCCCTGCTTAAGCATCGTAGGAGTGGTCCTAGGTAATATTTCCGATATAAGATCCCTTCTCTTAATTCGTAGGCGCCCGATTTGCTTTTGATCTTGTTCATGTCGGGCCGACTCTTAGGTAGCTCACCCGTTTCTAAGTATTGATGTATTGGCTTTCTCCAGTCGCCTTCTTTGTATCTCTCGATCGTGCTAACGGCCACCTCGATCCGTACGTCTGGTGTTTCTGGGATATACGGGTTAAGAAGCCTCATAACGCGTATCCCTTCGATGCTCGAGTCTACCAGTTGTGAGGCGATGTACGATAGAGCGTCCGAGTGTCTGTTATCCTTTTGGCAGATATGGAGGAATTTTATATCTGGTATTTGCTTGATGTAAAATTGGGAGAGCTCCCAATATTTTTGCAGCACCGGGTCGTGCGTAGAGTATTGGCCCGTAATTTGTCGGATCACTAGCTGTGAGTCGCTAGTCAATCGAACCTCATGTAGCCTCATTTCCACAATTATTCTTAAGGCATGGATCACCGCCTCATACTCGGTGACATTGTTTGTCGCCTTGAATTCTAACCTGAACGAATTCTTTCCTCCCCTTCGGCGTGGTAAACACCAACCCAAGACCCGATCCATCTTTGTTTGATGCCCTGTCGACAAATACTTCCCATCGTGTTGCGCTACTGGCAGCTAGTAGGTCCACTGTCTCTTCTTGTTCTTCGACCATTCCCGGTATATCTTTTACCTCGTCCTCATAACTGAGGGGGAAGTCTGCCAAGAAATCGGCCACTACTTGTCCTTTGATCGCGGTTCTTTCCTCGTATATTACGTCATATTGTTTGATTATGGCTCCCCACTTGGAGATTCTCCCCGATCGCCCAGCGCTATCCAAGACCGCTTCGATAGGCGATTTGGTGAGCACCCGTATTCGATGAGCTTGAAAATATGTTCGTAGTTTGGAGGCAGCAAAGGCTAGAGCGAGCACCATCTGCTCCATTCTGGTGTAGTTCTTCTCGGCCGGACTTAAAGTTTTGCTGGCGAAGTATATCGGCTTTTCCACGCCCATCTCTGTTTTGACCAATACCACACTAATGGCATAGGGTGTCGCGCCTAAGTATAGAGTGAGATTTTCTGACGGCTCAGGCCTTTGAAGAACCGGGAGGCTAGCTAAATGTAGCTTGATATTTTGAAAAGCTTCTTCGCTTGCGTCCGTCAATTGGAATTTTTCTCCTTTCTTCAAGATGTCGTAAAAGGCCTTGCATTTGTCCGATGACCGTGATACGAATCGCCCCAACGCGTCTATGCAACCATTTAGTGTCTGCACGTCTTTTACCGTTACGGGGGATGGCATTTCAAGGACGGCTCGTACCTTCTCGGGATCTTCTTCTATTCCCCTGGGAGTGATGATGTAGCCTAGTAATTTCCCCGACGTGACCCAGACGTCGCACTTGGCCGGATTAATTTTCATTTTGTGTTTCCTCATTGTCTGAAAAATCTCTCGAAGGTCTCGGACGTGGTTTTTTGATTTCCGACTCTTGACTAACATGTCGTCCACGTAAACTTTTATGGTATCGTGAATCTTATCTTCAAACATGTCTCCTACCAATCTCTGGTACGTAGCCCCGGCATTCCTAAGTCCGAATGGCATCTTGGTTTAACAATACAATCCTCTTGGTGTGAAGAAGGAAGTGTGTTCCTGGTCCTCGGGCGCCAATGGTATTTGGTTGTATCCCATGTATCCGTCCATTAAGGTCATCGCTTCGTATCCTACTATTGATTCTACTAGTTGATCTATGCTGGGAAGGGGGAAACTGTCCTTCGGTCAAGCCTTGTTCAAGTCGCTGAAATCAATACATATTCTGACTCCCCCTTTCTTTTTAGGTACCACGACCATGTTCGATATCCACTGTGGGTAGTGGGACTTCCTTATTATTCCGGATTCTTGTAACTTCTTTAGCTCGACCTCGACCGCCGCTTGTAACTCTGGTGCGACGCGCCTCATTTTTTGTCTAACCGGTTTGAACCTCGGATCAATTTTTAAGTGGTGACAGCAGACCTTCGGGTCAATACCCTCCAAATCATGCACTTCCCAAGCAAATGCATCCAGGTTTTCTTTTAATAGCATCGTGAGTTTACTTGCTTGTTCGTCCGATAGTAATGCCCCGATCCTCACTATTTTGGGTTCTTCTATCGTTCCCAAGTTTACTTCTTTAGTCGGCTCGACTGTCGAGAAGTTTGATTTGGTCTCCCTGACTGGGGACGCTTCCTTTAATTGTTATAAAGGGTCTTGTTCTCGAGTTTTGTGTGCCAGGACCGCTTGTGAAATCGCCTCCTCCAATTCTTTTTCCGCCTTCACTTCCTTTGCTTTGTTCTTTTCTTGCCTTTTCCGAGCTCACCGTTCTTCATTTATTTCTATATCAACTTTCATGCATTGTCGTGCCGCATGGGAGTCACCCACAACTTCCGCTATTCCCTTGCAAGTCGGGAAACTTAACCTTTGATGGTAGGCCAATGCTACTCCCTTAATCCCAGCCATCCATGGGCGCCCGATAATGGCCTCATAAGGTGAAGCGACGTCGACCACACAGAAAGTGGTTAGTGTGTCGAGGTAGACACCACCATCTGAAACTCTCAAAGTTACTTCACCCTTTGGGATGGTTACTGTGCCGTTAAATCCGTAGATGCGATATGTTGATGGGACGAGCATGTTGTCTGAGAGTTTCATTCTTCTGAACGTGTCGTAGAACAGCACCTCGACTGAACTTCCGTTATCCACAAGAATCCTTCTTACTCCCCACTTTTCAATCAACAGCGTGATGACCAGTGGATCACTGTGTGCCTGTCCGTTTTCTGGGACATCCTTAGCCGAGAACGATATGGGCAGCGTCATCCAAGGTTCCATGGGAAGGGACTTGGCTACGCTAAATATCTCTTTACCGTCACGATCCCTTTTATGGATCCTAGTGGTGATTATTGGGCCGAGGGTGTAGTTTTGCATAGCCGAATGTGAAATGGTGCTTACGAACTGACTCGCCCTATCGATGCGGACTTGATGAACTGGTGCATCGGGTGTTTCTTCCGGCCGAGGGGGGTGTCAGACATACTGCCTCAAATATCCGTCGTGGATGAGGTGTTGAACAATATGTTTCACCTCTCGACAGTTATTGGTGGAATGGCCCCTATACTGATGGTAGTGACAGTATTCGGGATGATCTCGGGTCTCTTGGAACTGTACTCCCCTCGATGCTGGGTAGTTGATGTCGTTCCTCTTCTCAACTTCCTTGAACACCTCTTCCAAAGAAGCGTTTAGAGGGGTATAGGACCGGGTTTCCTGCTTTGGCTTCTTCCCTTTGGCCATCCATTCCCTCTTCTCACCACTCCTTGGGGGCGGGTCCGATATCTTTTCTGATCGCCTGATATGGTCGTCCATGACCGTTTTAGTTTCGGTACCAACTTCAGCGCTGGCTTCTTCTACTCCTCTATCTCTTGATTTGGCCTGAATTTCTTCCAAGGCGATATAGTGCTCTTGCATTCTTCTCATCTCCTTTAAGGTTTTAGTTTTTTCAGAAAACATGGCAATCCAGATGGGGTCCGACCTCCCCAACGCGTTTTCAAACCCAAAGATGGCTTGGTCCACCGGTACCTTCCCAATTTCAATACACAGTTTCCTCCATCTGTCGTTCAGGGTTCTCAGGGGCTCTCTCAATCGTCGGGCGAGAGTAAACAGCTTGTTCATTCTTGGCCGAGGTCGGCTGTTATGCATGTAGGTCTCAAGGAAGGCCTCGACTAGCGCATCGTACCCGTTAATCGAACTAGGTGTGAGTGAATAAAACCAATCTCGCGCCTCGCCCTCCAAACTAGCTGGAAAGAATTTGCACATAACTATCGGGTTGTTTCTCCATTGGATCAGTGACATTGTATACATCTTAAGATGTTCGATCGCATCGCCCGTTCCGTCAAATCTAGAGGGGAATGAAGGTAAAGTACATTTGGGTGGGAACGGCATTTGTTCCACTTCTTGAGAGAAAGGCATTTTCTCAGCTTCACTCATAATCTCGGCCAACTTATTCTCCTCGCTTCCACCCGAGAGTTCCTTGATCTTTGCTTCCAACTCCTTAAGCTTAGCTTTAGTTGCCTGATCTTGTCGCTCGTCCCTTCCTCGCCTTTCTTCGTCGGTGGAAGAATCCTCGGGTGGTCCATATCTCTGCGTGGGGGGTATCGGAGGTAATGGTGGCTGACCTGACTGATCGGGCTGATTAAGGTTACTTGGCCCCATCATGGGTGGTGAGTGACCGGATCGGCCGCGATAACCCGATGTCCCTCGACTGGACGACCCTCTTGATCTGGTCCGTAGGTTCCTCAGCTGGTAATTCTCATACTCCAAGGCTAAATTCCTCTGCTGGAGTTCCCTTAGTGCCGCCTCTTGCCTCCTCTGACTCTCCAAAATGGCTAACAACGTAGGGTCCGTACTTTCATGACTGGAGTGTCCATTGGGTTGGTGTGGCCGAGGTTGTAATGGTGCTGATGTGGGTGGTGGGGATGGTATCGGGTTGGCTACCCGATCGACCGCGTGAACGGTTGTCGGGACGATGTTACTTGCTGCTGCTCGCCCCAGTTGAATCTGTCTAAGACGCTCTTGCTCCCTTCCCAAAGCTTCCTGGTGTTCAACTTGTTGCCTCGTACATTGCCTCTGAGCTCGCGCTGCAAGTGCTTCCTCATCGTCATCGGTATCTGAAGCTGTGATTCCATCGATTTGGTCAACTCTCCTCTGAGTCAATATAATCTGGTCCAGAGGTAAGGTGTTATCGTCTCGCCCCAAATCTATTTCTTCGTCTACAACAGGCATCCCTCGCGCAGCTGCATGAGATTCCTCGGGTGGTGGTTGTCGACTGTCCTCTTGCCTCGGCCCCGTTATCCCTGCCTGCATCTTTTTGCTAGTGATCAGTCACGATTCCTTAACATCCTAATTGTCCCTGAAGTGCTAGCCATTGATCACGTCGCATGATAAGCCGAGTATCGCCCATCCCTACGTCAGCAAATACGAAAAAGAACCCCTTACTTTGACCTAATTTACAAAATAAAAAATTCAGATAAAAGGGCAAAAAGTTCGACTGTACGACTACTGTCTCTGTGTAAGATCTACTTCAGTTGTTAGGTGGGCACTGTCCTCTACCCTATTTTGTCCCTATGCTGAATCTGTGGCTGTCCTTATTTTCCTGTCGCTATCACTCCGTACGATGTCGCTCTCTGTACTCGACCTATGCATTTAAGTTAGTTTTGTCCTTTATTCTACATGTTCCAAATCATAGATCTTATGCACATGATGCTTAAAAAGTACGGAAAGTAACCCCTAGAATCAAATCAAACTTGTACCAACTCCACTTTCTCGAGATTTAATGGTGACCTTTCCGACGACTTATGCTACACCGCCGGCTAAAATTTTTATATGGTCGACAGTTTATTATATGATGAAATATCTAAAAACGCTAACTTTTGGTAACTCCAAGCACTCGACTTCACACCGCTGCTAGAAACAACTCGCTTAACGTTAACAATCATACAAGTATCAAGAACAAACAGTCGTCCTTTCAACAGATTCTTCACGTAGCTTCTGACTCGAACTGTTAGTCGCTGGTGAGATCGTGAAGTTTCTCTGCCGATCAAACTGTTGAAGACGCTAAGAAGACGCTGCTACTGCTCTGACTTTAAATGCTCAGTAAATGACTCAAAACAACCATTACTTCGGCCAACAGAGTTCATCGTAGCTTCTACTCCAACACATTAACGTGTATTGAGGAGCTGTTGATCGTCTCTGAAGGCTTTAACGGCAAGGTATCCGGAGATCTTAGTCGTTTCCCCTTAGTCGGCGCCAGAATGTAGATGCATTTTACTACAAACTACATCCAAAGGATAGAAACACAATGCTCGTCTCAAATGAAAGTAAACACTCCATAATGAACACAAGATTTACGTGGTTCGGTATGATTACCTACGTCCACGGGGGTGAAAGGATGAATCTTATTACTTAGAAGTGTTACAAAGATGTTGCTCTCCGTGGGATTTCCTTACAAGACGCACTTACTACTCACTTTTCTTCTTCTTTGTGCTTACTCGAGTTTTTCTCCTCTCTCTCTCAAAATACAACCTGCCTTTCATGAATACAAGTCCCTTTATTTATAGGAGAAGTTCCATACACCCAAGTTAAGGTGTTGGTCATGTTACATCAATTCAGCAATTCTGCGGCCGGACCGACTTACGTCGCCTCACATGGCCGATGTATCTTGACTCTTCGCCTGTCTTTCGTCCGAGCCGACCTCTCCAGATGCTCTCTTGACACGATGTCGCCTGTTTCTGAATGTCGCCCGTCTTCGATCGTTGCTTTTATGGTTAGCCGATGTGCCCCCTACTTTATTATCCGTTTGACCATAACACCTCGTTTGTCCCGCCGCGTCTCGTCATGTCAGCTTTGTCAGAAGTCTGAATAAAGTCTTATCCGACAGCTGTAGAGCGATCACGCCCGATCCACGTGGCTCCTGAAATCTCGCGCCACTAATCTTCATTCCATGCTTCGCGTCTTTTCGTGTTTAGGTGCACCAGGCCTAGGATGTTGCCACCTGGATCTGTTTATAATTTACACCTACAGTATACATAAAGTATTATGTATCCTTTGTAGTGGTTTGCATAATGAATATACATTTAATTTTCGAAATTGTGCCTAAAATGATAAACACCTCCGAATTTTTTGTAAAAACTCAAAATTTGATATTGTTGTTTGTACTCATTGCGTAGAGTTTTTTAATACCATTCCAATGAGATAAAATTTACAAAATTCCAAGGCACGGATTTTTAGATATCTTATACTCCCTCCGTTTCAGGAAAAGTGTTACTTTCACTTTTTCATTTTAGCCTAAAAATAGGCTAAAATGAAAAAGTGAAAGTAACACTTTTCCTGAAACGGAGGTAGTATTAAAGTTTGATTGCCAATTATACCCTTGAAAAAATAGGATACATAAGGAGTTATAGTAATTGGAATAAAAGGGAGGGACAATTTAGAAATTTCAGGGGTATGACACCAAATTCAATCTTTTTGGTCAAATTGGAAAAAAAAGTCATGTCTCATATGACACAAAGTCACCATATATAAAGTCCTCCCTCGCTTCGCTCGGTCGGCCTAATAACACAAAAGCGAAACGTAGCAATAATGTTTTAGCGTAGTACTTCAAAACCCAAACTGAATATTGTGTGTTCGGTTGTTACTAGAATCATTGAAATGAAACCAAATTCAAATTATTTGCGGGTTTTCCAGTTGAGCTGAAACGATAAAATAAAAACTATTGCATAAAAAAGGAGTACCACTTCAGTTTGGTGTAGTAGCACTTGTTGACGACCGGGTAACGTCTTGTTTGATATAAAAAACATTACAAACTTAACATAATATATGCGAAACTAGATAAGATCTGCATTATGAATACTTATGTAGACCTGCATTTGTGAGTGTTGACGAGGTAATTGTTGATACCTGGAAAATGTCAAAGTAAAATGTCAGCCTCGCCGTATTCAAGAAAGAGATGTTAAACAGTATTCCCTACAAGACTGGGGAAATCTCCCCATATCCAAGAAAAACTGCTACATAGTGCCCCCTTCCCTGTTGACAGGCACGTGCACAATCCAAGTCACGTGGGTTCATAAAGAAAAATCTAAAGTACACTTGTACTACGCTAGGCACAGATGTAAGATAAGAAAAGATAGGAGAGGATACATGTTGGACATTCTCATTTCAAGAAATGTCTATAAATAAGGATCCTCTCTCAGCTAATAAATTAGAGCTAACTTCTTTTTTTTTTTTTTTTTTTTTTTGATAAACAAGGAACCTTTTCATTAATGGGATTTCAAGGTTACAATGAGTTTAAGATCGAAGATAAGAGAATACAAAGTAACAAGAACATACCGTAAGAGTACAATACCGAGAAATCCGACAAGAGAAAGAGAAGGATTACCGGAGTAAGTCAAATACAAGTATGAATAAGATCCGATTAAATCGGAAGAATGATGGTTTTTCTCGGAATTAAATTCCAACCATTTAGTTTGTTTTTCTTCTATAGAAAGAAATGCTCCCAAAATAGGAGTGATTTGCTCAAATCTCTTATAGCTAGTGATGAAGCTTAAAGTAGTCAAAAAGACCATCTATGGAGATTCCGTCACGGATAAGTTGATGATGAAGATTTCGATAAAGATTCCGGTCGTCGAAGATAATCAAGATGAAGATTTAAATCGTTGGAGAGCTTGGAGAGCATCACTATCGATCTAAAAACCCAACCCAATAACCAAGAATCGCCATGAAAGCGAAGATAAACCTCGAAAGAGTAGATAAAACCACCAAAATGGTGTAGATAAGTAGAAAACATAGTAAAAACCAAACTAATCTACCAACTAACCTAGAAAGCAAGGAAAAATGAAGAAATCTGCTCAGATCTAGTCCAAAAATGGACTAGATCTGAGCAGAGAAGAGTTGTTTTTGATGGTTTTGTTGAAGAAGAAGGAGTGAGAGAGAGGAGAGAGAAGAAAACCGACTTTTAATAATTCATCTAAAGCAGTGATGAAACTTTTAGAGCTAACTTCTTGTGGCTAACTATGTACTACTTTCTATAGTAGGCTTCCAACTCTAGTATCATATTTGTACCTATTATATTTTGGCTTAGGACAGTGGTTTAGCCACCGAAAGCTCACAACACAACAACAGCGGCATTATCGTACAAAGCGCCACTGTTAGACCATTCAGCGTCATTTTTAACGCTCAAGCGTTTTTAATTAGTACAACCGGAACCATGCAACCATCCAAGCGTGTCTATATATTTTATTCTTCATTTTATCCAGCGCCTTGGTCAACTTCCAAACATGTACTGTAAGAAAAAAAAATTAGGAATGGCGACGTCCAATCACTAGCAGCATCAATCACCAGCAGCGCCTCACATTCCCTTGAGCGTCTCCAACTTCTCTTCAGCGCCTCCATCTTCCTCCAAGGAGCATCTCAATGACCCATTGTCCTCGGCGCCTCTATCTTTCTCCAACTTCTCTTCAGCGCCTACATCAGCCTCCAAGAAACGCCTTCATCCCTCTCCAAATTTTGTCTAAGCGCCTCCATCCCTCTCAATATTTCTTTAAATTCTCAAATGGCAAGACCAACTTCAACAGTTCAAGCCTATATATCGCCAGCGCCCGTCCATCTCAAAAGCGCTTCCATCTCTCTCTCTCTCTCCAGCGCCTCTTTCTCTCTAACGCCTCCATCCCTCTTCCTAGCGCCTTTTGAATGCACCAAAACAGCATCGCTCCCATCATCGCCGCTTGTATCCTCGGCATCGCTCAACATTCAACAAACGAATTCTCAAGAACTACCAGCGTAGCGTCCCAATATCAGCGGCTTTCAATTCGACCTTCCATTGTCGCTTGCATAAAAAATTGAAGTGGTAAACAAGGAACCAAGCCTGTAGCGGAAAGGGGTCATCGAATGTACATCAACTGTTTACGCAAACTCCACAAAGAAGAGCTCGTAGGCGGAATTCACCTTCCCACGGAGAAAGCTAAGTATTCGATGCTTTACTTCTCACAACATGTCATGTTAACAAAAAAACAATAAAAAGAAGCTAAGTATTCGGTGTTTATCAATCGGTGCTTGACTTTTTGAATTGTATGCTTGTATCAGCAGTAGAGGCAAGTAACGGAAGTACATGCGGAAAAATTACCATGAATCAAAGACGGAAGAACAGTTGGGAAAAGTCGAGAGTACCAGTAACTTAGCAATGGCGGCGTTCCAACTTAACCGCCACCACCTACACCCAGGAAGTGGCCATCACCCATGACCATCGATTGTTTATCGCCTCTACCATCAACGCGTTCAATATATCTTTCCCCTCTCAGCGTCTTCCTATCTCAAGAGCAACTAGCGGCTCTGCTTCGTCCTTCACTTTATTCCACGTATTATCATCGCCTACTCCTCCATCTCCACCAACACCAGTGGTTATAACCTGCTGGCGTATCAATTTGCAGTAGCAGATCCTATTCTTGAAGCCATTAAAAAGATTAACCTTGAAACCAGTGGTTATAACGCCACTAATGCTCTTCAAGCTAAGGATAATCCCACCAGCCCAATGCAACACGTATACTCGGCGCCATCGGGTCATCAAGCGTCACTTTTATATTTTCTTTCATTCTAACGAACGCCTTCAACTTCTCAAAAGATAAGAACTCCCACCATGGCGGTGTCCCAACTTCTCACTTTTATGTTCACTTTTCCCAGCGCCTCAAGTTATCTACTTAACCAGTACCAAACTTCAGCGACCAAAAGAACCCATCCCGTACTAGCAAGTAGCTGTTGTGATTCGCGCCTGGAAGAAACCTTTATCAGAGATGAAGTCGAAGGATCCATGTCAAATCTCGACCCATTCTACAAACAAAGTGACAAGAAAGATAAATACCATCGCCTGCACGCCAGCCGCTTGTAAAACTCCAGAGAGGAGCTTACAGATGAAATTCACCCTCCATGGGTCAAAGATGTAAAAAAAGAGAAAGGAGAGGCTCCATTGACTACCAGTTCAAGTGCAATTGTTGTATGCGCTCTAAATCCAAAACACCATAGCGTCTATGTTCTAAACAGAATATCCGTTACGGGCGACGATGTTGTCGATTCACAACGAGTACGAGCTTTGGAGAACACCAAATAATCCCTTGAGTATCTATGGATGCACAATGAATATCATGGGCGATGAGTATCTTCTATTCTCTTTAAGTTGTTTAACTTCTATATACCTTGCATATCTTGCTCAAATGCTCCAAGTCAGGGCCAATACAACATACTTACCTCCAAATGAAACTTGATAAACCGTATAAAATGAATCTTGTTAAGCATAACCTTATAAGTGCCGAATGAATAACCTTTGTCTGTTTACTAAAACAAGTTTATAACTTCCTAAATTTACCTGTTAGCACAACATCCAGTTCGTGACTCAGTGTGGCTTCGGATCCCATGTCCCCTTCTTCCCTATCTCCTCATGTCCCTCCAACAATGTGTCGACACGTGTTGCTTATTTATTTCCTTTATTTCATACGGTTAGGAGTGATTGTTATTTTGAGTAATAATAGCCGGAATATAATCACTTTCCTCAAATGGAACTAAGCACGCTCCGTGCCTACTGTTAGAATATATCCACCATATACAAGGAAACCATGAAGATATAGTCAAAGATATTCTAGATAAGTGTTGGAATTACCTAATTTGTAATGTCTAATATGAACTAATATGAACAAGGTTTAAAGAAGTCTAGAGTTAGGTAGAGTTCAAAGTATCTAGAATGATCAAGAGAGGTTGGTCAAATACCATAATATAAAACATGTGATAAAAATGTTAGTATAGTTTGTAGGCTAAGGAAGTAGAACTCAATTTGGAGTTGCTCACTTGGAGGCTTAGCTAACTAGTATAAATAGGCATTTGTAGTATCATTTGTAGTCATCCAAAGTTAGTTAGATTGGGTCCTCAATAAGTGAGAGTTGAGAGCTCTCCTTATGTGAGTTTTTTGTGTGTGGGTTTTGTAAATCATCTCAGTGATTACTGATGATCAATATCATTCATCCTACGGGGTTTTGTCAGTGGACGTAGGCGTTAGTGCCGAACCACTTTAATCTCTTGTGTATTCTTTATTTCATCTTGATCATGTCTCTTATCATAAATCTAACATGGTATCAGAGCTCCGAAGTTTCATCTCAATTTCTATCATGGTATCAGAGCTTCGATGCATTTCCATTTCTATCATGGTATCAGAGCTGCGAAACATTTCAATTTCTATCATGGTATCAGAGCTTCGATGCATTTCCATTTCTATCATGGTATCAGAGCCAAGTTCGATCCAAATGGGCGTTTAAGTTTCCGCTACAAGATGAAGTTTAAGTTTCCACTCCTATCGAGAGCTGGACCCCACTCAATGCTACTCGTGTCCATCCGTGTGTCGATAGTTTCCATACCACTCAGTATCCGTTATCAGTGTATCTGTGGTTTCCGTACCACTCAGTATCCCCGCCAGTGTGCGTCTGTGGTTTCCGTAACCACTCAAGTATCCCCGCCAGTGTGCGTCAGTGGTTTCCGTAGCACTCAGTATTAGTATGTCCGTGGTTTCCGTACCACTCAGATCGGCCAGTGTGCATCCGTGGCTTCCGTTCCACTCAGTCAGTGTCTTGTTAAACGATTCCAGTCAGTATGTCCGTGGTTTCCGTACCAATCAGATCCGCCAGTGTGCATCCGTGGCTTCCGTGCCACTCATTTAGTGTAACCCTTTCTGCATGGGCAACAATCCGTAGGCCACAATCCGCGTGTATCCACAGTTGGCGGGATGCAATCCGTGTGCTACAATCCGCCTGCCATGCTTCAGGTACAGGGTGTATTCAAACTCGACCATTTCGAGTTTGAGGGGGGGTGTCAGTCCACTTGCAATACTCGTTTGTAATATTGCACATCGTTTGGCTTCAACTCTCAATCATCTCAACTTCTCATACAACAAGTTCTCCCTTGAACCAGTACTTCCACCTATAGTTTCACCAACATCCGCACCAGTAGTCCCGCCAAGAGGCGCACCAATATTTCCACCAACAGTTGCACCCATAGGTGCGGCACCAGTTGAAGAAGTAGATACACCAACATCTGCACCAACAGTTTCACCCATAGTTGAGCCACCAGTTGAACCGGTAGTACCACCAACAGCTGCATCTGTAGTTCACCCACCAGCATCTCGAGCTCTTCCCTGCCATGAACATCATCGTACTCCACAGACAGCAGACCGAGTTCGTCATCGTCCCATCACAACAACTTCCATCCAAACAAATCATCATCATTACTTGCCATGTTTTCTTTCTTTGCCTTCCAGCTCGAGCTCTTCCACCTGTAATCATGCCATCACGTTCTCCTGCCAAGATAAACCATCTTTTTCAACAACAGTTCAAGTTGATCACTTCAAAACATTTCCGTGCTCAACTTGAGGGGGGTGTTAGAATATATCCACCATATACAAGGAAACCATGAAGATATAGTCAAAGATATTCTAGATAAGTGTTGGAATTACCTAATTTGTAATGTCTAATATGAACTAATATGAACAAGGTTTAAAGAAGTCTAGAGTTAGGTAGAGTTCAAAGTATCTAGAATGATCAAGAGAGGTTGGTCAAATACCATAATATAAAACATGTGATAAAAATGTTAGTATAGTTTGTAGGCTAAGGAAGTAGAACTCAATTTGGAGTTGCTCACTTGGAGGCTTAGCTAACTAGTATAAATAGGCATTTGTAGTATCATTTGTAGTCATCCAAAGTTAGTTAGATTGGGTCCTCAATAAGTGAGAGTTGAGAGCTCTCCTTATGTGAGTTTTTTGTGTGTGGGTTTTTTAAATCATCTCAGTGATTACTGATGATCAATATCATTCATCCTACGGGGTTTTGTCAGTGGACGTAGGCGTTAGTGCCGAACCACTTTAATCTCTTGTGTATTCTTTATTTCATCTTGATCATGTCTCTTATCATAAATCTAACATGGTATCAGAGCTCCGAAGTTTCATCTAAATTTCTATCATGGTATCAGAGCTTCGATGCATTTCCATTTCTATCATGGTATCAGAGCTGCGAAACATTTCAATTTCTATCATGGTATCATAGCTTCGATGCATTTCCATTTCTATCACCTACTTCTCCTTTTTCCATTGACGGGAAAATATCAAGACAGTTCATAAACTATTCAAGAGAAAAACCAAATTAATAGATTGAGAAGATATTTCGATAGTTAACAAGAAACTTTATTAAACAAGATGCATCATTTTTGCTTAGTTAGAGACTAGTAATTGTCGTCTAAGAAAAAGAAAAGAAAAAGAAATGATGAAAGCTACATTATAGATAGACTGTAATCAAGAAGATAATAATTGTATTACGGAATTGAAACCAATATATAAATTCCACAATCAAGGATCATAAGTTTGCAATATTGCACCTCTTCTCCAACAATTTATGACCCAATCGACAAGAATTTCACCCTTTTCGCTTTCTGATGCATATAACTCTGTTGGTCTCCTGCCACAAGCATATAACTCTTTTCTCCATTAACTAGCAGCCAAACATCGGAGGCTATTATCAACCGTACACGGCCGCCATGGTTAACACCTTTCAGGTAATTATTTCTTTTGACTATTGTTCTTTGCTTTTCTCTATATTATCATCATCATCATTGTAAAGCAAATGGAAACTTTGATGTTTATTTTTCTATACCAGCAGCAACGACAAGGTATACAAGAAGGAAAAAGATTACCAATGCCCATCCAAGTAAGAGGAGACGACGAGCGGCCAAAGCTCACAGTATGATGCTTGGAGTAGTGTCTACTTTCCTTCACAGAACTAGCTCCCCTTTGCTTTTTAAGGGGTATAGCAAAATTATCAAGGAAACTGCTCTAGCATGGAGGATATTTAGTTGAGTAGATCTTTTTTGTACTGTCGTATTTCTCTGCTTTAGTTGAGCATGATTATGATTTGGTCGTTTTTAACATTTATGGGTTTGTTTTATGAAACAAATTTTACTGAAATGAATAAAAACTCAACTAGATATTAAGCTTGGGTTTATTTTTACTACTGCAACTCGCATTGTTTCATTTAAATTAAGAAGAGGATGGGCGTAAAATGCATATGAAAAGAAACGTAGCTTTGGAATTAGGTTCGGAGCGTGCTTAATTCCATTTAAGGAAAGTGATTATATTCCAGCTACTCTTACTCAAAACAACAATCACTCCTAACCGTATGAAACAAAGGAAATAAATAAGCAACATGTGTCGACACACTATTGGAGGGACATGATGGGATAGGGAAGAAGGGGACATCGGATCCGAAGCCACTCAGTGTTATACACGGCATCTTAAACCTTGATGTACACGGCAGTTTCTTTAATTAAAGTTTGGATGTTTTTGGTATTATTGTATATTAGGAAATTGTCTCACTGTGTATATATATGTATGTCGAGTCCTATGTAACTTTCAAGTAATTAAAGTCATCAAAGAAGTTCTATTAAACCATCTTCTTGTCTCTCTTCTCTTCTTACCCTAAACCTAAATAACCTTTGCTCTAACCTAACAAGTTATGTTTTGCTATCAGCCCTTCTCGATCCTAAACCATCTTCCACCATGTCTTCAACAATGTCCTCAACTGTTTCCGCAGTTTTCAAATCTACAGTTTTTTCTCTATAATCTTCTGCAATGTCGTCCATTCAGTATTCTCAACCTCATCATCTGATTACTGTCAAGCTTGACGAAACCAATTACCCCTTATGGCGTGCCCAATTTTTGCCATATCTTCAAGGATATGATTTGGATGGTCATGTCACTGGTGAAACTTCCTGTCCTACACCTACACTTGCAGAAGATTTTCCAAATCCAGCGTTTCTTACATGGAGAAAACAAGACAAAATCTTGGTTAGTTGGCTGTTTTCATCTCTTACTCCAGCTGTTCTTCGTCATGTGCATCGACTAACTACATCAAAAGAAATCTGGTCCTCTCTTGAGTCTCTTTATGGTTCCAAGTCCGATGCTCAAATCCATCACCTACACTATGAATTACGTGCTTTAAAAAAGGGCTCTCAATCCATGCGTGCATACATCGATCATGCTCGAGTTCTTGTCGACAGTCTTGCTGCTGCAAATATGGTTGTCACTGATAAGGAATTTCGTCATTGTTTACTTGCTGGGTTATATAGTTCCTATGATGCTATTGTGACTTCTTTAACCACTACTATGAGTTCGTTTATTGTGGAAGACTTCCTCACTTTTCTCCTTACCTTTGAGTTGTGTGTCGAGCAACAAAACAAGACACTGAACTCCCAGCCAGTTGCAAACGTTGCTGTCCCATCTCGTTTTACTGCACCAAGCTCATCTCGCCCCTCTTCAATTAACACAACATGCTGCTCCACCTGCTCCGTCCCGCTTTCCTGTTTCCAACCGTCCTCAAACACAATGTAGTGATGTTCCCTATCAACTTTGTGGACGTAAAAATCATGAGGCTCCATACTGCTGGAATAAGTTTGATCGCAGTTTCCGTCCTCCTCGACGACAACCACCATCATCTGCACCTCGTTCTTATACTGCACAGGGACCTGGTTTACTTCCTTCCCCTTCGTGGACTCCTGACAGTGGTGCTACATATCATATCACCAATGATCTCTCTCGTCTTCAATTATCTACTGAATACACGGGACCGGATCAGATTCATATGGGTAATGGTGCCTCTATTCCAATTTCTAGTGTTGGAACATCTATTTTAGAAACTCCAAATTGTAAGTTACAACTGCGTAATGTTCTCTTTGTTCCGAAAATATCTCACAATCTCTTATCTGTTTATCGTCTCACCTGATAATAATGTTCTATTTGAATTTCATCCGAATTTTTGTCTTGTGAAGGATCGATGTACCAGGAAGGTTCTTTTCGCGGCAGTAGGAAAGGTGGTCTCTATCAACTTGATAACTCGTATCGATCTTCTAAAGTTTCCGTAGGAAAAGATGCTATAGTTTGCGTAGGAGAACGTGGTAGTTTACAAGATTGGAACTCTCGATTGGGACATCCAATGATGCGTACAGTTCATAGAGTCGTATCTCAGTTTTCTCTTCCAGTTTCAACCCATACTATCAGTTTTTGTTCGGCTTGTCATGAACATATGAGTCATAAGTTACCTTTCAATTATAGTAAAACTACGTATTCAAATCCTTTAGATTTAATTGTTTCCGTTGTATGGGGACCTTCTCATATTTTATCTAATGAATGATACATATATTATATCATTTTTATTGATGCGTTTAGTCGATTTACTTGGATGTTTCCTATGTCTCATAAATCTGATGTCTTCTCTATATTCTTTTTGTTTCAAAAACATGTTGAAAATCTTTTTGATCGAAAAATCAAAAAATTTCAATCTGATAATGCTCACGAGTATCGAAAACTTACTCCGCATCTTCAGAAACTTGGCATCTTCCATCGTTTTTCATGTCCACATACTTCTGAAAAAAATGGTTTAGTAGAATGTCGTCATCGTCATATTTGTGAAACTGGTCTTACGATTCTAAATATGGCTTTTGTACCATCTTCTTATTGGTATGATTCCTTTTACACTGCTTGTTATCTAATAAATCGTGTTCCTTCGACTTCTATTAATAACTCTTCTCCATATGAAGCTCTTTTTGGAATTCCACCAGACTATACTTTTCTTTGTGTGTTTGGATGTCTATGTTTTCCTTACTTACGTCCGTATAGGTCTCATAAAATGGAACCTCTTTCTTCTCCATGTGTTTTTATTGGATATAGTCCGTCTCAAAAGGGATATAAATGTCTTCATATTCCTACTGGTAGAATATATGTCAGTCGTCATGTTGTTTTTGATGAGACTACCTATTCATTTGCTGCTGCGTCATCACCTTCTCTGGCATCGACTATATCTCAGGTAAATCCTCCTTCACATACTTTTGTATCTTTACCACCTGTATTTCCCACCACTTCTACACATCCGACAACACCTGCCCAAGAATCTTCGTATCCACCTGCTTCTACTACAACTCCAGCTTCACGTCTGACAGCACCTCCACCTACTTCAGAACAGCCTACAACACCTGCTTCAGAACACCCGACAACATATGCCCAAGAATCATCGTCTTCACATTCTTCTACTACAGCTCCAGCTTCACGTTTACTACTGCCAGCTCCTGCTAAGGAATTCTCTTCTTCACCAGCTACTTTCCCAGTACAGTCAACGGTCTCTTTACCTGCTACAACATCTAGTTCTAGTCCGATATCACCTGCTCCTGTTACAACTGAAGTTCCTCCTCTTGGGACACATACAATGGTTACTAGAGCAAAGGATGTCATTTTCAAACCAAAATCTAAATATGCATTGGTATGTGATTCGCTCCTTGAACCAACTTGTATTTCATAGGCACATAAAGATCCACAATGGCATACATCATCAGATGACGAGATAAATGCATTACTTCTAAACGGTACCTGGTCACTCGTTCCATATCATCCATCTATGAATGTTATTGGATGAAAATGGCACTACGCCAAAAGTTACCTTTTTTGACAGTCCAGGTCTGTCGTTAATAAAGATTATTGATAGACCTCTCTTGTTAGATGGCCTGTCGTTTTTAAAGGTGTCAAAAATACTATTCGATGGTGACCTACTGTCAATAATCAGCAGAAATAAACTACAGTCTTTGCGTGTCTTTAATTATTGACAGGCATCACCTGTCAATTACTCCCAAATTGATCCAATATTCATTTTTTTTAATAATTATATTACATAGTATTTTCTTATATTGCTTAAATTTTAAATAAAAGTAACATGAAGAGTTAAGAACACTTTTAATAAATTGACATATATTATAAAAGTTCAATCTCAAATGAATTCCTTGTCCAAAAAACATCCAAGAAGACGATATCAATAAAAAAAAAAAACAGAAAAGGCTACTACCCTAAGTGATTATTAGAACATAAAAACAACAATGCCACTGGTATGGTTTACTGCAAACTCAGTGAAACTATAGGCAAAATGCTTTTGAAGAAAAAATCTCCCTAAAAATACTTTTACACTGCGAGCTTCCTTCTTCATAACCTCCACACCTACACCATATCTAGAAATTACATGCCCGACCTGACTGTCACGACCATGCTCTGCCTGAAACCAACCAAAGCAGTACCTCAGGGAGAAACATTGTATAAGTATCCAATCACACAAGTAAACTTCAATCCAGATAACCATTGATTAGGCAACAAGCATGGGCTACATGAATTACAAATTCACCATTTTAAACTACGACAGAAAAGCGAGCTCTTACTCAGGCGAAGATATTTTTGGTGAATCTAGTGGGAGAAACAATTAGAAAGAGCCGAACAGGACCATCAAACTTATTAAGAGAGAATATTCTATTTCATGCCTGAATTTACTAAGATTAGCTGATAGGAAAACGACATGATCGGAGAAGTGGAGTTGCAGAAACTGGATTTGAGATCATACAATCTCACGGTCTTCTCGTATTTCTCCTGCGTATACACATCTGGTCTATTAGAACGTATAAAACATGCATAATTTGGAGAATAAAATTTGCGGAAGAAGAGAAGCAACCTTTAGTGCACATACATCATACATGCTAGCATCAGCGAAACTCGCATTCAACAGACATGTAATAATAAGCAAGTCAAAAACAGAAACTTGCCAGCAGGATAAATTGTTAAACATCACTTGATAATTCCTACCTCTTCAAACTGATCCTTTCTTCAGGTACTGTATCATCTTCTCCTACACCTGCCTAACACGGACATAGCATGAATAAGTCAAAAAAAAATAACCCTCTGCTACGAAATTAAACATGCACATAGTATGAATAAGTTACCATCTCCTTACCCTTCTCTTGCTCAATGTTTCACATAGCACATTACAATCACTTACATTCAAACAGGGGAAAAAAAGCATAGAAACACCCAGTACCATAGATTGGCTTTGTATTAAGCGCATTTTCTTTGCATAATCACAGAAATAACCAAGAAATCCACAAATAATTTCGACCTGCAATTCAGACAATTTCTTCATAATAATGAAGTAATGCAAAGATATTACATCTAGAAAATACGTACCTCATATATGGAAATTAGATTCAATAAACCTCTAGAATACAACTTTGTCGGCTTTGACATAATCCCTTGTGTTGCTATCAGTTCTGGTATAACATAAAGAAACCAGAACATCATATTAATCTCAATGAAGGCGCTGCAGACTTCAGGTCTTTATGAATCTAATGACAAAATCACAATACAAAGTTCGGAATATTTATGTTTTCAGTTTAATCTACTAGGCCATCTATTCTCTAGTGTTCGACATATAAAAACAGAAAAATCAGTTACCTTTTCCCCGACTTCAAAAGTTTCAGTCGGCGACATATATTCTGCAACAATCCCTTTTCCCTTTAGTGCCATATTTGATTTACCTATTCAAACATGACTATCATTATAATAAACCTACAAATCTGAAACAAAACTTCAACCAAACGTACATACTAAATATAAATGATAGAAACATCATAATGCATACCCTCAAGTCTGTCAAGAAATGATCAAGCACAAACATAAATAATTAGAACTGCGAACAACACTGAAACCCCAATAAAAGAAACCTCTGATCTATGTTGTGTACTTCTCATTGTTAGATTGTAATTCTAGTTACTTTGGGTAAGTACCCTATAATGTGCAATGGAGTAGTAATTCACCTAAGAAGACTCTTAAGATGCTCCACATGACAGAATAAATGACATTGGCATCTGTAACTCACGTGATTTTTCAAAAGTGAACACGTCCCTAGTTGAATCAAATTGACAATTATATAGATTTTTTACCTTCAAGTTGTTCACAGGGTTCCTCACGTAAAGATTACATCGTTCATACATTTGGCGAGAACAAACAAACTGTATAAAACAAGTATGACATGAGTTTCCTCTGCAAAATCATATATTTTTATATTAGGCCACACTATAATATCTGCAATAGCTTCTCAATGAAAAAGTTATAGCGCCTAACTGACACGCAGCAAGAATGTGTCTTACCTGAATATTTTCCCAAAATTGTGATGCTTGCTCTTGCCAATCACATAGATAAGCTACAACGTCGTTATGTAGCTCCAGAATTTGTTCCTGCGAACATGAAAGACAGAATATGCATCATGGATGAGTTAGACATCAAAAATATTAGGAAAATATAAAGAAAACTTCCAAGATTTTGAACTCAAAAACAAGTTTTTATAACGAAGAAGACTAGAAATACTAAACCTCTCTAGCGGATCGCAATAATGGCTTCTAGCAGTAACCTTTCGCTTGTGGTAAAATGCGACCTCCGCGCGTATGGCCTGATTGCCGAACCAATGCAGTATTAAAATAACAGACAACAACCTAATTAAGATTAGTTGCTAGCTATTCCAGATGCAGAAATTCATAATCATGTATATTATATGCAGAATCTCAGAAAATAACAGAATTCATGAGAGGTATCAGTAGAAAATTTGATCCGAGATCTTTGTGATATCTGAAACGGAAGTTCTGTGTATGTACCAAAATGTACTCAGTAAATGACTTACTCCAAGTCCTAAACCGCAAGTATCAACAAAGAAAAAAATGAATGGATACAAATTGAAAAATGAAGTAAAGTATCAAGGTCTTACATATAACCATCCACTGGCAATTCAAGCAAGGTGAGATTTCTATCATCTTCAAAGGAAAATGACCATTTAACAATCTGTAATTGAACATGAGCATCTTCAGTTTTAATCTTGATATATAAAATGAATCCTAAATGCAATTATGTGGAAAAAATACCTATTTGTATCAATCCTCTCTTGCTCTGGCAACTTTCAGTGTTTCCCAAAACAGTTGAAGTTCATGAATTGCTACTTTGCTTCGCCAGAAATGATTTTCACAGGGATATATAACTAAGCATTATCCTTGGTGCTGTATTCCAAGCCCTTTACCCTTCCCCTTAAATGTGACCCAACATACACACAAAGATTAACAAAAACAAAGTTAGAAAATCACATTAACAAATACAAATATAAACTAAATGAGAGTATATGGTGTATAAGTGAATCCAGCAAGTTGTTGATTCTATCTTCCCCTGCTGTTTTTCTATCATTCAAATCCATGTGTTTCAATTTTACTGAAAAATCAGGGGATCCGAATGATAAATTAGCAGAGAATATAACTTTAAATGTATTATTATTGCAATAAGATGATCATAAAATTCTCATTTGATCTACTACTATTTAGTTTGCTATTTCTAAACCCATAAAACCCTAGATTGACTAGACAATCATTTGAGTGTTATGTACAGTAAAGAAGAATTAAAGTATCAGAAATAAAAATGGAATCCAATTGGATTTAATTAAAGTATCAGAAACAAAGAATACCTCAAATCTCCGATTCGCAGTTCACATAATTGAATAATTGTTCTACGGAGGAAGAAGAAATTGGGAAAGTTAGGTCAAATCGAGAACTTAAGATAAAAGAGTATCAGATCTGAGATGAGAATCGGACGAAAGAAATCGAGATGAATATTGAAACTCTCCGACTTAATAAAATCCACCACCAGAGAAAAAAATTAATCTAGGGTTTCATTTTTTCCGTTTCTCTGGAGAAATTCGAAAGGAGAGAGAAAATTAACCTTCCACTTTTAGGGGCGACTCCAACGCAATTAGGGGCGACACTAAAAGACAAAAAAGGTCACCCCAAACGTAAAACTAAGCTACCCCTTATCCGCGATTTTTCAAAATGGAAACTATGCCCCTACATAATCGGTAGGTTAGAAACAATCGGTAGTTTAAAATTAATAATTCTCTACCGATTAATGTATGTATATTTCGGCTAATGTTCCCTTTTATAATCGGTAGGTTATCTAACTTTTAATGCTACCGATTATAAGGAGCCCCATATTTAACCTTGACCAAAATTCGGAGGTTCTGAGGGGTGCAGAGCCAACCATAACCATTTGGCTTGAGCTGTGGATGCAGCGGTAATCCAGACAGATAATATGTTACAAGCATACCGATTATAAGTTGCCCCAAAATGATTTTATTTCTAAAATCCTTCACGTAGACAATTTTGAAATCTTATATAATCGGTAAGGTATACAACTACAAAACCTACCGATTATACCGAGCCCCGGATCCAACCTTTGCCATATTTCATAGGTTTTGAATGTACACAGCCAGCCATAACCACTTGGTGCGTGTTTTGGGTGCAGCGGTAATCGGAAGTTTAATATATTACAAAACCATCCGATCATAAGTAGCCCCAAAATGATTTTTTTCGAAAATCCTTCATGCATTGAATTTTGAAATCTGCTATCATCGGTAGGTTATCCACCTTAAAAAACTTACCGATTATAAGGAGCCCCAGATCGAACCATTGCCAAATTTCATAGGTTTTGAGTGTTCAGAGCCAGCCCTAACCACTTGGTTCGTGTTTTGAATGTAGCCATATTCGTAAGGATAATAGGTTCCATATCCTGCCGATTATGGGTTGCCCCAAATTCAAATTTTGAAAGCTACCATATTCGGTAGTTATTATAACTAAAGTTCCTACCGATTATTGGTTTCTCCACTTTCAACCTTCGTCAAATTAGTCGTTGAATGTTGAACCAAATTTCAGAAATAGCCGTTGTAGTTTTTGGGAAAAGGAAAAAGAGTCGTTGGACCCTAAGCCTATATAAAGAAACTCATATCTATCACCCCAATTGCACCAAACTCTTTTCTCTCTTCAGTTCTAATTTAGAAAACCAAAAACATGGATATTGCTTTTGCCTAAGAAGAAGGTTGTGCCATTTATAGAGCGTGGGTTGTGGTAACTGTTCATGATGTTGTTCACAAGCTCCACAAACGGGAATCCGAAGAGCAGTTATGGAACCGTATTTTAATGGTATTTGAGGCGTTAGATGGTAATCGAATTCGAAGATCATCGAATTACATTAAGATGAGAATAAAGGCGGTCGATAAGGAGATTGGCAAGCTTGAAGATGAAAAATGATTTGTTATGGATGCTTTTCCTCAATGGACGTATCAAAAAAGAGTAAGTATCTTTCATAACTCCGGCTCACTTGTTACTCATTCGTTAATACTAACTTGCTCATTTTTCTCTTTCAGAGAAATCTTGCTGATCATCGGTATATGGACCTCTACAGGAAATGATTTGAACATGAAGGATGTTACAAAATCAAGAGGGACAATTTCTGCGGTGTATGGACGTTATGATCTTTTTTAATACTTTTATGGTCAATAAGGAGTATGGATTTAGGTGCTTTTGACGAAATTGTAAGGTTGTAGTGTTTCGAACTTTATGTAATACATGCAATCAGCTGAATATTAATATAAAAAAGTTCCCGATTATTAGTATTCGGTAGTATTTCTTGTTAACCAGGTACCCGATTAACATATTCGGTAATATTATGAGTCAACATCATTTCCGATTATGTTGTTATTTGGTTCCAGGAAACAAAGTTTTTCACACAGAATAATCGGATATTAAAAGAAGCATATATCCTACCGAATATAGTTATTCGGATGTAAGGGTGAACATTTACCTTCCGATTGTTGTATTGTTTGGATACATAAAATAAATTTTTTGGGCATATAATAATCGTAAGGAGCACATAAAACAAACCTATCGTTTTATATAATCGTAAAACAGTGAACGAATCTATATTACCGATTATGTTGTTATTTGGTTCCAAGAAAAAATGTCTTTTCATGCAGAATAATCAGATATTAATAAATAAAAAAAACCTACCAAATTGTTATATTCGGAAGGAATGTTGAAAATTAACCCTCCGATTGTGGTTTTGTTTGGATACAGAAGACAAGTTTTCTTTACACATAATAATAGAAAGGCAGATTATATTATTAACCTTCCGATTCTGACTAAATGTTTTGCAAAATCTCCAGAATCGGTAGGTTAAAAGTATATAAAGCTCTCGATTCTGACAAAAAATGCAAAAACCCCAGAATCGGTAGGTTTATATATAAACTTAGCCTCCGATTCTGTTCCAAAATTCAACTGTTACATGTATCATCATGTGATTCGCTTGCAAGTCATCGTTAAATGCATAAACATAGAAATATAGCCAATCATAATCCATAAAAGGAACCATTCACAATCCATAAACATAACGTACTAACTAATAATCTGACACAAACTTTGAAAACGACATAATCCGACATAAACTTTGAAAACCATAAAGTTAACTAAAAACAACGAGAGTTTACAACATCGAAAGTTTATTTCTTCTTTTTTTCCCAGGACTTTGCGACCTTTACTGCCTCTACCACTTGGACCAACATCATCACCGGTTTCATCAACTTGAGTGCTCGATGATGCCCGAGTTCTTTTTTTCACAACCTTTTTAGGTTGCTTGCCATTATCCCCAAACCGAGATGCATAATCTTCATTGTAAATGTTATCAATCATCTCTTGGTGCTCTTTTATCTTCTCAAGTGACACAGGCTCTCCGGATTTTATGCAATTAGTGCACCATTTGGACAAACCTCTTAACATGTTCATCTGTTTTAAAACATAGCATACCATCAAGGACGGTTCTAGTCTGATTTTGACCCATAAAATTAAACTAAATTAAGAAACCAATACGTACCAATCTATCAAAACCCGAAGGTTTCTCTTTGAGTATACTCTTATACGGTGCAGGCTTTGCTTTAAGATCACGGATTACACGAAAATGAGAAACATCCCGATACCAATCCATATAGTTGGGAGCATTTTCAAAACCTTGGTTGGCTTGCCTTCCACCGTTGATCAAGTAATCCATCCTTCTATCCCAATGGTTTTTGCAGGATGGGCTACCCTTGTAAACCACCATGATAGAAGATTTATCAGAATAACATTTATTATTGGGTTACCAAAATTGGGATACTATAATCGGTAGAATACTGAGGTTATTATTACTACTGATTGTTATAGGACCAAGATTCACGTTTGGAACGAAATCTATACTAATCGGTAGTCAAATAGCTTTAACAACCTTCCGATTTAGTGTTACACAATCGGACACTAAATTTCTTCCGATTATATAAGGGCATTAACGTAATCTCCACGTTTTTGGACATCCCTTAATGTGGCATGTGGGTTGGGAATAAAAAAGTCGCCCCTAATTGGGATTGAGTCGCCCCTAAAAGTGGAAGGAAAATTAATCTTAACTGAATTTCGAGTAGAAAAAAAATTAGTCTGATAAATGATAAATATATGCCCATCAAAAAACTGGACCTGAGTATATTATATTATTTTGATAGGCTTAGCCCGTAAAAAATGAATTGACAGGCACTCCTAGTCAAATTTCTCCAAGGGGCCTGTCAAATATACCCAGTTTTGGCGTAGTGTGGGTTTTTCGTATCAAACGAAATCCTGATGGTACAATTGCACGTCGCAAATCTCGCTTGGTTGCAAAAGGCTACAATCAACAAGATGAAATCGATTACTATGAAACGTTTAGTCCGGTTGTTAAACCCTGTACTATACGTATTATTCTTACATTGGCTTTATCTTCCAATTGGCATATTCATCAACTTGATGTACAAAATGCGTTTTTACATGGACAACTTGAAGAAGAAGTATACATGAAGCAGCCTCCAGGTTATGTGAACTCTCGATTTCCTACGCATGTTTGTTAATTACATCGTTCTCTATATGGACTTAAACAGGCTCCTCGTGCGTGGTACCACATACTTAGTACTTTCTTGCTCCAAATTGGATTTCTCACTTCAAAGTGTGACTCGTCTCTGTTTATTCAAAATGGTACCTATGGTACTATTTATTTGCTGGTCTACGTGGATGACATCATAGTTACTGGTTCAAGTACCACATGTATTACTTATATTCTCAATTGTTTACAAAAGGAATTTGAAATTAAAGATCTAGGTTCCTTGTCTTATTTTCTTGGTATTGAGGCGAATCGTACTTCTAAGGGTTTATTTATTTCTCAACAACGATATGCTCATGATCTTCTTGTGCGAGCAAAAATGGATGGAGTTAAACCAATTCAAACTCCACTTAGTACTTCTGGTGATATGTCTTCCGATCGTAGTACTTTATTGTCTGATGCTACTGAATATCGTAGTATTGTTGGAGCTTTGCAATATTTAACATTCACTCGTCCAAATCTTGCATATGCTGTCAACAAGGTATGTCAGTTTATGCATGATCCTACCGAGTTTCATTGAAGTTTGGTTAAAAGAATATTTCGTTATCTCAAAAATACAGCTACTTTTGGTATACTTCTTCGACCATAACCTTTGCTCCAGTTATCTTTTAGTGCGTACACTGATTCTGATTGGGCTGGTTCTCTTGATGATCGTCGATCTACTAGTGGCTATTGTGTTTATTTGGGTGGTAATATTATCTCTTGGAGTGCTCGTAAACAGAAAACGGTATCTCGTTCTAGTACTGAAGCTGAATATCGAGGACTTGCAATTGCTACTGCTGAAATTATGTGGATTCAATCACTTATTTCTGAGCTTCGTATATCTACTATTTCTCCTCCTATTTTATGGTGTGACAATCTTGGAGCGACTTATCTTACTGTCAATCCTATATTTCATGCACGAACGAAACATATTGAAATCGATTATCATTTTGTTCGTGATCAAGTTACTTCCAAGCTTCTTGATGTTCGTTTTATATCATCTAAAGATCAAATTGCGGATATATTCACAAAACCGCTTTCTAAAGATCGGTTTTCTATTTTACGGTTCAGGATAACCCGTTACGCTTGCGGGAGGGTATTAGCACAACATCCAGTTTGTGACTCAGTGTTATACACGTCATCTTAAACCTTACTGTACACGACAGTTTCTCTAATTATAGTTTGGATGTTTTTGGTATTATTGTATATTAGGAAATTGTCTCACTGTGTATATATATGTATGTCGAGTCCTATGTAACTTTCAAGTAATTAAAGTCATCAAATAATTTCTGTTAAACCATATTTTTCTCTCTCTTCTCTTCTTACCCTAAACCTAAATAACCTTTACTCTAACCTAACAAGTTCTATTTTTACCCCACAGTGTCATCCGTTGAATGTCTGAGTTAAGCATGCCCGGAGTTCAATCTGTTATCTTTGAATACAACTTAACAATGTTGTGGTACTTACAATTTTTAATTGCTGGAATCAGTCTCTGCTGCATGTTATTATGATTACTGATCTAACTTGCAGAGCAATGGATGTTGAATGAGCCTTGAATAGCTATACTGATCTAAAAGCAGCACAGTAAGGACAAGAACTCAAGCTTCGGCAAGATGGAGTCATTGCATACAAGTCCAAACTAGGACCTGAGCTTATAACCACCACGAGTTGCTAACTTTGGCATCCACCGGTTTAGTTCACATCAGCGCTAACACATCTTCCATCACCGGTTTATTCACTCACTTACCATCACAGTTTGAAAATATTTCTAGAAGAGAAGTCCATGGTAGCGTAGACGCATCTAATACGAAGAGAAGTTAGAGGCATCGAGCCAGTGCTTAATAGCCTGTTTGGATAGGGAAACATAAGTTACTTTTTGACTTATTTAAGTCAAAAAGCTGAAAGTTAGTATGGGTAACAAGTTTTGAAACAACTTATATAAGCAAAAAAGCTGCTTCAAAACGAAGCCAAATATTTTTGCTTCTTGCTTTTGTGAGAAGTTGCTTCTCCTGGAACAGTAGAATCTAATGGGTCCACTAATATTTTTTTCATCGTCTTATCACCTATGAGTCACGAATCCTTCTCCTTTCTCTTTAATCTTTCTCCAAAATCATATTGTGAGTTCCACTTTGATGTTTAGATTTATACTCGGAAATTGATTACAAATAAAAATGAAATCTAAATCATAGGACTTACATCTTAGGTGTAAATTGTTAATTTCCCCAAATACAATCTAATCCGATTAGAGAAAGAAGGTGATTTTTTTTTTCTGTTGGTGGAGATGGAGCTGTTGCTACCAGGGGTTTGATTTTGAAATCAAGACAAGAAGGCGACTCTTTTGCCGTCAATTTGATGGAGGAAATGGTGATGTTGAATGGCAGAGTTGATGACTGTTTGAAATCTATTAAGGTTTTGGAGAGAGGGGTTTTATCTGGAACTCGAATTTGAAGAGAATAAATGAATCCGAAGGTACAAGTTGTATTGCTGTGAACCATGGGTTGTGTAAGGAATGAATGTTGTCTTCCAGGGATTTGTGGTGGTGTTTGAAGGTGTCATGATTCAAATTAGAATAAGAGAAGAAATTGTCACTGCTATATATACAAGTGATTCCTGTTAATACATTGATGATTGTGGAGAAATGGAAGAGATTAGGAACGATCAGTGAATGGTTTATGGTTGTGTATGAATGAAACTACATGGAAGGAAATTTGGGCTAAGGTATCACAAGTAGAAGCTATTTCTACGTTATCAAATTCATGCTCATAAGGTGTTTGTAAGAATGCCCAAGTGACTGTATTAGCAAAATAAATGAAACTGTACAACGGCATTACGGAATACATTGTACCAAAAAAAATCCTTACCAACATTAGAATTGCTGGTACATTACCAAGGAAAATGTGGGATTATAGTTTTTAACCGAATGTGTAATTTCTTAAATAACTTTTTTAACTTCTCATGTTTTTGTGTTGCCAAACTTACTTATTAACTTTTTTACTTGTAAAGTGAGGTAATTGCCAAACTAACTTATCCACTTCTTTGCTTTTCAGAAGTACTTCGGAGAAGTCCAGAAGCACTTCTGACTACTACTTTTGTATCCAAACATACTATAAGAAGCCGTGGAAACTAGAAGAAGAAGTCAGAAAAGGAGGCAAGGAAGAGAGGACCAGCTCCAATCGCTACCAGTCCAACCGTTGACAATGCCATTAATATTCCCCGCCTGACCTCCATGAGATCAGCGACTCGATATTAAGAAGAAATTCAGCACCAACAAGACCCACTTCAAAGCACGCTGTTTCCCCCATAAAGCGTCATCGAATGAAAGCGTTGCGTAAACAAGACACACCATGGCATAAAACAATGTCTGCAGCCACTAATTGGGAAATGGATATACGCTCTAAACCCGAAACACCATGGCGGTAATATTTTATTTATCCCTTTGGTTATCATCTCTTGATCTTATTTACGTACCAGGCGAAGCCAAAAACCATTTACTATCATTCTTTTTTGTTTTTTTTTTTTACTTTTAACCATTTTTTTGGCTTGGTGTGACGTGGTTTCGCCTCGTCCCATCATACATTTATTTTCCCCATCCCGTCGCTTTGGATTTTTGATTTGGTGTGACTCAGCTTTGCCTAGCTCCGATGCATGTTTAAGATTTCTGATTTGGTTTGGTATCTTTTATAATGGATTAAAGTTGACTTGCCCTCCCCGTCGCTTAGAATTTTTGATTTGGTGTGGCTTGGCTTTGCCTCGCCGCGATGCATGTTTAAGATTTTTTATTTAATGTTTAATAAGCAAACTAAATTATTAGAGTTTCTCCATTGGTCATTGTGTATGCTTCCTATGTGGCAACACAAATAAGACATCCCCGATATGTTTTTCCTTAAAATTAGGGAGAAAAAAAAATCCATCTCCAACGGCAATACATGTAACCTCTTCATTTAATTAGTATAATTTTTATTTTCCATAATTAAGATTTTGCTAAAGCTAAAAATGGTTAGTTAATATATTAAAGTCAACTCAATTAATTAAAATCTGACTAGAATGGTAAACAATGTCAACGAGAATGTCTAAAACTTGACATTCACCTTGACATTGTTTACCCAAAGTCATCTATACATTTGTTTAAGACATCATGTTGGAGAATGATTTTAGAGAAAATTGATGTGTATCCTAGGTGGATTTTGATATTTCTCTCCACACACATGCCATTAGAGAAACTCTTAGGATTTAAGTTTAATAAGCAAACTAAATTATTAGTAGGACCAATCCCATTTTTGCAAGGAAAGTAAACTGGGAAAAGGTTTCGACAACCTTCACATGGATCAACAACTTACTTGTTAATGTTCACTCGGAATATCTTTCGCCAATCACTATTGCAAAGCTAAAAGTAGTATAGGACCAACTGATAAGCACAAAGATGTTGCTTTTGTTTAATGCTAGCACTAAAATCAAGCTTGAACTGGATGACCTTGACCTTGGTGTGTATGCATGAACTCTCCATCGGAAATGAAAAGCTATTGACAGCCTTCAAATAATAAGGGGATTCATATTACGTTAATTATAAAACTTTTTCTACTTAAAACCAAATGTGTATACAAATTTTGAGACATAACTCACTCAGGATAACAATCATTTGATCTATAACATCACCACTGTCAGTTCCTAAAATAATAACGGCTGCCCAACCTAACATACATAAGAAAATACATGAGTTTCTCAATAATTATAATTTTTGCACGAACAAAGCCTCATAGAGGTTGGAGAAGTCTGCAATCAAGGAGTACAATGAACCTTTTACCTAACACTAACCATTTCATGCAAGTGTAATGAAGCAAAATATGTTCACTTCCTGATTTTTGGAATACGGTGTATCTATCATAACCAGCACCAGTCGATGCCATGTTCGTGAATTATTCTTGGACCTGACATTTTATAGTATCCAACCCTGCAAAAAATAAAAATAAATTCTGCATCCAAATGTACGTCCTCCTTTAACTGTGTAGCACCAGTACCCTCTCTGGTCATGAATAATTGAGCCACTGCAATACTGTTAGAATTACCTCTAAACATGTTCTAAACATGTAGATTGTTCTAGAAACAAAGAATATAAGGTAAGCCTCCATAGGCATAGTTGTTAGCCTCCATAGGCATAGTTGTTAGCCTCCAAAGGCATAGTTGTTAGCCTCCATAAGCATAGTTGTTAGCCTCCAAAGGCATAGTTGTTAGCCTCCATAGGCATAGTTCTCTTCTTCTCTTTGTAAGCCTATAAATAGGCATTTGTAGTATCATTTGAAATCATCCAAAAATATCAAAAACATTGTATTAATGTTATCTAAATGAAAACTCATTCAATGAAACTCTTTGTTTTGATTCAATCTTGATATGGTATCAGAGCAAGGAGAAGGATCCTTGTATCTAGTGTTGAAACTTCTGCAATGGCAACCCGTCGTCAATACAACACTAAACATAAGTCTGTCACCTGCACTCATTGTAGTAAACATGGTCATACCAAAGACAACTTCTTTAAGATTATCGGGTATCCAGATTGGTGGGATAAATGCGATCCCAAGAAAAAGAATTCCGCTGCAGCAACACATGTGGTTAGTAATCTAACCTCCGCTATGGAAACAACCAATGGTAAGGTTTTTAATATTTCGCAAGTTGTTCCTAATAGCTCATGGATAATTGATTCGGGTTGCACAGACCATATGACTTTTGATTCCAGACAGGTTTCTCCTCTTAAAACATCCATACACAACTCCGTTTGCACAAATAGATGGATCTTTGGCTCCGAGTAATTGGAGAACAATCATTAAATCTTACGGATACATTGAGTCTAGATTCCGTTTTAGTCGTTCCCTCTCTAAATTATAATCTATTATCAGTTTCCCAAATTACTAAAGTCTTAAATTGTGTTGTTATCTTTTGGCCTAATTCTTGTGTGTTTAAGGACATTCGAACACGGCGGACGATTGGATCTGGGGTTAGAAGAGGAAAGCTATACTATCTAGATTTGGAGTCAAAAATTTCAGAAAGATTATCTAACGCTTTAGTTGTGAATGGTACTCAGGGGGATAAGGAGAAATCACAAATTTGGTTATGGCATAGACGGTTAGGGCATGCTTCTTTTGGCTACTTAAGAAAGCTATTTCCTAGTCTATTTTCAAAGATTGATGTTTCTAGTTTTCAATGTAAAGAATGTGAACTAGCTAAAAGCCATCGTACTTCGTTTCCATCAAGTTTAAATAAAAGTCCTATTCCATTCATGATTATTCATTCTGATGTTTGGGGGCCGTCTAAAGTTAACACTCTTGGAAGCGCACGATGGTTCGTCACCTTTATTGATGATTGCACTAGGATGACATGGGTTTGCTTGATGAAATCAAAAGATGAAGTGAATAATTTATTTCAGAGGTTTCACAAAGTAGTCAACACACAATACAATACAAAGATTCAAGTTCTTCAAGTGACAACGGAGGCGAATATTTAAGTACTTGATTTTCAAACATTATTTAAAAGAATGTGGTATTGTTCATCAGACAACTTGTCCTAATACTCCTCAACAGAATGGGGTAGCTGAAAGGAAAAACCGTCACTTGCTTGAAGTTGTGCGCGCTTCATTAATATCAGCTCATATGCCGTTAACTTATTGGGGCGAAGCTCTTGCCTCTGCAAAGATATGTGATCAACCGTACACCTTCCAAAGACACTATCATTTTTCAGACACCTTTTCAAGCTCTCAGTGAGGAAACAGTTTCTGCATGAGTTCCAAACTTGCCTCCACGCATATTTGGTTGTGTAGTATTTGTGCACTTACACAAGAACCAACGGAGCAAGTTATCTCCCCGAGCTTTAAGATGTGTCTTCGTAGGATATGCTTTTCAAGTCGAAAAGGATATAGGTGCTACCATCCTCCAACTAAACGAATGTACATCACATTGGATGTTAAGTTTCACGAACACGTGATGTATTACTCGAAGTCTGAACTTCAGGGGGAGTATGAAAAAGAAATTCAGACTCTTGACTATGAAGAAGACATAATCAAAGAAGATGTTGTTCTTGAAATTCCAAAAGAACAGAAAGTTAGTGGGGAAGAAATTAACACAGATAGTGAAATTGAAGCTATAAATGAAGTTGAAGAAGATAATGCATATAGATCAGAAGATAATGCAGATGAAGTTGAAGAAGATAATGATAGATCACCAACCCCAATCCAACCGTTCGCTGAAGATGTTCTTGAACCTGCAAAGAAACAATTGCCAGAACGTCGGAATAGAGGTATCCCTAAATCTATGTATGAACCTGATATTTCATCAAAAGCTAAATATCCCATGAGTAATTATATCTCTAATCACCGTCTGACCGAATCAAATAAGTCATTTGTGAATCAATTATCTACTCGTAGTTATTCCTAACAGCGTGCAGAAGCATTATCTGATCCGAAATGGAGGAAGCTATGATCGATGAGATGAAATCCTTACAAGAAAATAATACTTGGGACATGGTTGAATGTCCAGAGGGAAAGAAAGTCGGGGATGTCGCTGGGTTTTTACAGTCAAATACAAGGCAAATGGTGAAATTGAACGGTTTAAGGCAAGATTGGTTGCTAAAGGGTATAGCCAGACTTATGGTGTAGATTATAATGAGACATTCGCACCTGTAGCTAAAATGAATACAGTGCGAGTCTTGTTGTCTCTTGCTGCAAATTTGGGTTGGCCATTGCAACATTTTGATGTCAAGAACGCCTTTTTACATGGAGATTTGTCCGAAGAAGTGTATATGCAGCTTCCACCAGGAATGATGGAGTCAGAGTTGCATAACGGAAAAGTTTGCAGGTTAAACAAGTCATTGTATGGTCTGAAACAATCTCCGAGAGCGTGGTTTGGAAGATTTACCAAGTCTATGAGAGCATTTGGTTATCGTCGGGCAAATTCAGATCATACTTTATTCTTAAAGAAAAATCGAGGTAAGATTACAGCTTTAATCATATATGTAGATGACATGATAGTTACAGGAGATGATCCAGAAGAAAGAAAGGCTCTCCAAAATTATCTATCAAGTGAATTTCAGATGAAGTATCTTGCTTCTTTAAAATACTTCCTTGGAATTGAAGTATCTCGATCAACAGAAGGAATATTCTTGTCACAAAGAAAATATTCCCTTGATTTGTTGGAGGAAACAGGTATGACAAGATGTCAACTCTGTAGATACACCAAAAGAGAGCCAGGTTTAAAATTATGTTCGGATGGCAACCAAGTACCTGTTGATAAAGGAAGATACCAAAGGCTCGTGGGTAGACTAATGTACTTGGCACATACAAGACCCGATCTTGCATATGCATTGAGTATTGTTAGTCAATTCATGCATAATCCTGGAGAAACACATATGAATGCGGTAATGCGAATCCTAAGATACCTGAAGTCTGCTCCAGGAAAAGGGATCTTGTTTAAGAAAGGTCAAGACTTCAAAAGTATGGAGGCATATACTGATTCTGACTATGGTGGGTCATGTGATGATATGAGGTCTACTTCAGGATATTTTACCTTCGTTGGGGGTAATCTTGTTACATGGAGAAGCAAAAAACAAGGAGTTGTTTCACGATCAAGTGCAGAGGCTGAATGGCGAGGTATGGCGCTGGGTATCTGCGAAGTTATGTGGTTAAAACGTCTGCTAACTGAATTGGGGTATCCTCCTAGGAAACCAATTCGTTTGTACTGCGATAACAAAGCGGCGTGTGATATTGCACACAATCCAGTTCATCATGATCGCACAAAACATGTGGATATAGATAGGTTCTTCATTAAAGAGAAGTTGGATAATGGGATCGTGGAGTTACCTAGAATTAGATCGGAAGAACAGGTAGCTGATATTCTAACTAAAGCAGTTCCAAGTAAAATATTTCTGAAGTTTGTTGGCAAGCTAGGCATGAGCGACATATATGCACCAGCTTGAGGGGGGGTGTTAGAATTACCTCTAAACATGTTCTAAACATGTAGATTGTTCTAGAAACAAAGAATATAAGGTAAGCCTCCATAGGCATAGTTGTTAGCCTCCAAAGGCATAGTTGTTAGCCTCCATAAGCATAGTTGTTAGCCTCCAAAGGCATAGTTGTTAGCCTCCATAGGCATAGTTCTCTTCTTCTCTTTGTAAGCCTATAAATAGGCATTTGTAGTATCATTTGAAATCATCCAAAAATATCAAAAACATTGTATTAATGTTATCTAAATGAAAACTCATTCAATGAAACTCTTTGTTTTGATTCAATCTTGATAAATACCATGGGATACAGTTTATATTTTTTTCATTAACATAATTTAAATACTCTTTTTTAATCAACACTCAAAGACTAAAATCGGGAGAGGTATTAACTTATACTCTTTTTTAATCAACACACAAAGAAGAAAATCAGGAAATGTGTCAACTTACTACAGAAGATGATCAATGTCATGTGTGAGATACTTCTGCATTCACAATGTAACTAATCAAAACCCAAACTAAAGTTCAAGGCCCTCATGGATTGGTTGTTGCCTAGGTAATCACACAAAACCCAATACTAACATCACATGGAGAAGAATAATGAGGAATACCCCCTTGTCTCACAGTAGGCATCTGCCCATGTGCCAGATAATAAAGAAAACTCGACTTTGTGTTGCATAGAACAGTCAGAATTCCTCACATCGTAAATCAGATGTATGTTTATATAGTAGTGGTTATAGTTGAACTTCACTTGCAACATATATCAACTGTTGTGAAACTTGATACGTTAATATATTATTTGCATTTTCATTTTATCTGTAACTTTCTTTAACAAAGCAAACAATATTAAAACGTCCATCTATATAGCTAGACGGGATGCTAGTAGACTTCATAATTTCAACTATTGGATGACAAACAAAATTGATTAGAAAAGACTCATTTTATCATATGGTTATGATATCCAGAAGATACCTATTTGTACAAGTTTTGTAACACTACTCATTCAAATGGTACACTTATTACCTGTCTAGTAATGACCAACCCATCAGCAAAAAGAAATGACGCTAACTAAGTCTGTAAGTAGATCTGGAAAGCAGCCATGGTTGTTGGTCCATGACATGCAGCCATTGATAGTGCTAAAGTCACACAAAATGTTGCAGCTAGAACCCTTGCTAGCAAAAGAACACCTGGATATCAAGAATCATGAACAGAGGCATGGGTATGTGTCAAAAGAAATTCGGAATGCTCGAAGGATTATTCAACTAATTAAGATGATGCGGACACAGAAGACAGATTTTTAAATCTTGCATAGTACTTAACAATCAGCCAATCCTACCACGGGCAGTTAAAAGACAACAACGTATTAATCAAAGTGGTAACATGAAAGGTTTACATGTGAATGTCAAAGAGACAGGACTTTACCTAGAGTTTTTATGGTGCAAAATAGTAAATTGAAGGCTTGGAAAACACGGTGGAATATGTATCCTTTGACTTGAGCATTTATGAAGGAAAACAGTAAATGAGAAGCCTCTAATTTTATAGTATATAAGTACTACTAAGATCAGAAAAACGAAAAAAAAAACTAATCATGCATGTAGAATGGCATATTGTCCCGAAATATGGTATGCCAACATAAGAAGAAGAAATTTCAAATGACAGTGTATAGTTATCTACTGTTATCCAGTTTATTGATACTTAAAAAACCCTTACCATTTTTAAGAAATCGACTAAATTGAAGTTTCACGATATTTGGCGGCAAGGGATCAATTTTTTATATTAGCTTCCATAACAGTATTGTTGCGAGTAGGTACCTACAAATGTGGGTGAATTATCACATGTTATTAGTAAATTTCATAGGTTTATGTGATTGTATAACGGGGGATGGGGGAAGGGTGGATGAGGGGGATGAGGGGGATGAGAAAAAGAAAACTTGAGAAGGTAATAAAGCAAAACGTGGGTAATTCAAAATGCCATAGATAACTTACTAAGAAATAATATGTGCAATGGCAGCGCCGCTGACACCCAATTTTAAAGTGAAGATAAAAATCAGGTCTAAAATGATATTAATTTGTCACTAAATTGATTCAATAAAAATAAGTTAGCACTATATGCAACTATACCCCAAATATTATTATTTTTTAAAGTCGAATCATGGTTCATGTTTTGAACCTCAGGTAACCAAATCAACCTAATGCTTGATAATATTCCTAGGCTGGAATGAAATCCAAAGAGAGCCTAGAAGGTTGACCTGCTGTATCGAAATCTATTTCATTGTGGCATCAAAATTTTAATTTTCCATCAATCTTCAAAGTCATTCATAAAAAAAGAATCAAGCGACAGAAAACCTACAAAATTATTTTGACATTCAAAATTCCAGAAACATAAACCGCAATTCATAAATGTTCTTGAACCCTCTTTGTAATTACCTAGAGCAGTTTGCTGGTGCATGTGGTCAGAGTAAAGTGATAGGTGTCTAAAACACTTAATTTTATATTTAGTATTTATGTTTTCTTTGCTATTTTTCGTGTGAATTATGTATCTTATGTTCGCTTTTGAGTTTCATATGTGTTTTGGAGTCATTTACAGGAAAGAGATGAAATAGACGCTCAATTCGTTGCTTGGAGTCATTGGCGGTTGATGGATGTGGAGATGGCTAGGCTGTGCGAGAAGGAGGTAAAGAATGAACTGTCAGTTCCTCAAAACTGACATTTGAGTTGAGAAAGGAATTAGGTTGTCAGTCATTCGAAACCGACAAGCCGTGAATGAGCTGGTTACCCCTAATCTGCCAGACCTGGGTGTCTGTATCCACCTTCATTTCTTACACAACCCCTAAATCAAGAGAAATCATTTCTCGATCGTTCTCATCCGAAATTCAGAGAGAAGTAAAAGTTATGGCGGCACAATCAAATCCGAGAGATTGAGAGTATTTGATGGCAAATCAAGAAGAAGATTGAGTCTATGGGCTTCTGTGGCTGTTAAGGAATTAGGTCGTGGTATAGAAGGTTAGCGTTTACGGAAGGTGGAGGAATGAAATACAAAGAAGGGGTTTGTGATGAATTCAGAGATGAGTAAGCTTATGGTGGAGAAATTGATGAAAGAAATCATGGTAAGGATGTGCTTCTGTTAAGGGGGTTTGTAATGGAATTTAAAGTTAGGTCAGAAATTGATTAAGAAATTGAGTTCAGAGACTCAACTCAAAGGAGAAGGAGATGGGTATGAATTAGAAATGATGTTGATGCTGCCATTGAAGATATGTAGAAGAGATGAAGATTTGAGATTCAGAAATCAAGGTTAAGAGCTAGTGGTGATAGCTGAAATGGAGGAGGTGCAGTAGAAGATGAATTCTGTTGTTGGTGGTAATGAACTTCTACAGGAATGATGGGAAAGAGCTGATGTTGTTTTTGTTGGTGGTCTGGACCGAAGTTGGAGTTGCAGCTGTAAAGGGTGGTTCTGAGATGGATAAGCTTGACCGAGAGTGAGGAGCTAATGTTGCTACAGTTGTAGTTGGAGATGAAATGTATGGCTTGACAAAGAGATTGCAGGTGGTGACAGTGTGTGTTGTTGGATTGCAAGAGATTATCAGAGATTGTGCTTAATGGAAATTGCAGGTGGTATGAGGATCTTGAGATGCATAATATGGCATTGGGTGTGATATGAAGTGAATGGCTCTTGTGGATGAACTCAGGGAGATGAGGAAATGAACTGGTGCTTGTGAAGATGCAGTGGTGCTGCAATGAAATGATGTTGCAGGAAAAGCTACAAAATGATATGTGTTGAATCTGTTGCAGGAGATAATGAAAGTTCAGAGGAGGTGGTTTGGTGTAAGTGCAATGGCATGACGATTCTGGTGGCCTTTGTATGGAGAGGCAGTGTCAGACTGGTGGTTGAGAAGCTTGGTTATCTTGAATATGGGTTTTACTCTCAATTCAGGGAAGACAAGGGATTGACTGTGGTGCTATGGGACTGGAGAATAGTGAAGCTGGAGAGAAGCTATGATGTTGACAGTGTGATGCGCTGGTTCAGCTATAGTTATAGGCGATGCTGCAATGGTTGCAAATGCAGATGTTACTGGTGGTGAAGTTGTAGAGTTCGTTGCAGGTGCAGATGTGGGTCATGATTGAATGCTATGGAATGAATGAAACTGTTTCAAGAATGGAGCTGCTGAAAGTATGGCCTGAGAATGGAATGAGAATGCAGAAACTGTGCAAAACGCAGCAAGAATAGCGAGCCGGTAAGCCTAGCCCGGAATGCCGGAGTTCAGGAATTATAGTATGGGTCGTAAAGTTTCATTGAATCGCGAAGGTTGTATGTGTTGGATATAAGAGTTGGTTGCTGGACATATGAGCTACGGGTCACGCTTTTGGGTACGTTTTCTCAAGAGCAAGGAATTGGTTTAGATGGTATTTTGTAAATGTTTGAACTGTAGAGAAGTAGAGTTCAGATGCTAAAAGAACAATCGCCTGGTGACAGTTTCTGATTATTCAGGTGGCCAGAGAATTTTCCGGTGACAAATTCCGACGACAGTGAACGGATTCCAGTGATGATGTCTGCAACCCGGCGACCCAGTTTTGGACCCAGAATTTCCAAAGACTTATTTTCACTCATGGGCTTGGTGGACCACTTGGAGATGAGTTTTGAGAAGAGAGTATCCTTTTGGAATTTGAGAAGCATATAAATAGAAAACTCTTTCTCTAAACCTAAAGATATATCTCCATTAGGGAAACTTTTACTTTTTTTTCTAGGGTTTGCATGATAGTTTTATTCTCCAACTTTTATGATGAACTCCATAAACACAAGTAGTTGATTTTGTTATTGGTTAAAGATGTAGTTGGATTTTGAAAACAAGTTATGGATTTTATGAATTAGTTTTCTCTCAATATTATCGTTTGATTTCTACTGCATTTAATAATTGCATGATTGATGTATTGCCATATGATTGAATGTTTGTTTGGTTGATTCTAGAATTGATTGAACATACATCCATATCTATAGCTATTTTAGGGTTTTCATCAAGCGATAACCTTGAATACGAGTAACATGATATGACTACGGTTTGTAGTGATACACTCTTGTAATCATATGTATACTTTGACCCTTGTCTGAATTGTCATGCGCAATGTATGATAGTTGCATTGATTAGCCTATTTCTAAAACTTAATGCTCCTAAGAATTGAACTTAATTAGCACAAGGCGTTAGGTTATTCTTTAGGTAGAATTCACATACGCAGCTCTAATGTGTGTGTTGATGAACTTAGGAAATTTACGGAGTATTCTTGCAATAAGGTATTCTAGGGCTTTTAATGATATCGAGATTAAATACGAATTATATTCATACTATAAAAAAAACTTGTTTACAATTGAAGATGAAACCTTTACCCAATATTTCACATCCTTGATTTGCGTGCTTTATTGTTTTCTTTGTTTGCTTTTATTTTAGTTTAATTACTTAAAAATAAAAAAAAACCCTTGTTACCTTTAGGAAACCAAAACATATTGACAATCTAGTCCTCTCTGTGGGAACGATCCTTTCTTTCCCTTGCTATATTATATATTTTGAGTAGTAAGAAAGTGTAATTATTTTTGACGCCTACGACAACGATCATAAAGCAAAACCAGTTTCCGTATGCCCCAGGTTGTTATGAAAACCTAATTTCAAAATTTAATTAAGAATCCACAAACTGAAAACCCAAAAAATCAAGAGTAATGATAAGTATAAGATTATAATGATGAAAATGAAATAAGAAAAAAAAAATGAAAAATTAGTTTTATAAAACAAATAAGAAAATCTGAAACACACAAAGAAGAAAGATAGATATTTTACCGGTGATTGATTAGAGAATGGAACCCCAATGAGATCCATTCCTTCAACTGCTCCATACTCGAATCAAAATCATTGAATAGATTGATTACCTCGTATCTCTGTAACTACTCCATACTCGGATATAAATCTTGAATACATGTGTTACTTTTTAAGCTTTTGATTATCTCTTATCTCTGTAACAACGGTTACCGACATATATATTCCTCTTCTTCTTAAATTTCATAATTATTGAACACAGATCCATTTGAACCCCATCTCCTTTTAATCTCTAGGTTTCAAGAGCATCATCTGATCTTATTTCTTCCTTATCTTCCTATTAAAAAGTAAATCCAACACCCTCCTTATCGTCAGCAGCGATCGATCAAAACCTTCCTTGGCATCAAAGGGATGAAATTGGGGAAGAACAGAGAAGAAAGAAACATTAGTAATTGTTTCCCCTTCTCTCAGCCAAGCAATATTCTCACGGATGTATTGTCTACCTAACCGCCGTTAATAACGACCCGTTAAGTATTTTGTGTAAACCAAGTGTAACTAATTATTTAGCTATAAATCCACACATAAATGTTGTATACCCACGTTTTCTCTAACGGTGTTACAAACGGTCAGTTAAATATAGGATGTAAATAGAGTGCAATTCAAGTTTTAATGTCTCGACCAATAGAGTCACGCCACTTGTCCTCTTCAGAATTGCTCTAGTTGAAAGCTTTTATCTAATTTAATTTGAGAGGGGTGTCACACTCACCATGCGACGTGGGATCTCATATGACTTAGTGTTTTAAAGAAGGGGAGATATGCATGCCGCCTGATAGTTTATATATGCCAATGTATTGCTTTCACAACATGTACATCGACTTATCAAAAAAAAAAAAAAAAAATTACAGCATGTACACATGTTTCTTGTAGAGTGTTTAAAATAAGTAAGCCACCCATTGGAATTAATGGTTACATCCGCCAGAATAGCTTCAAATAGGCCAAATATTATTCTCATGAGCGTATTATCTGGAACGTTAGGATGTTAGCCTACATCGCCAGAAGTTAAAATAAAATAATAAGAAGAAGAAGAAGAAGAACGGGCCCTATCTCAGCTGGTCATCCCCGTTCCCCAAAGTTTCATGCGTTCCAGGAGGTCCCAGGTTCGAGCCCCCAATGGAGTAATATTGAAGGAATTAACATGGAAGGCAGTGTTAGTTTTCCCCCCCTTGTGACACAATCTCAGCACCCCCCCCCCCCCCAATCCGTTTCGGCTCCCTTGGCTAGGTTACTCATGAGGCTCGCTGGTTGGTTAACACAACAACTTGTTCAATTAATGTAATAGTATGTTGTTGGAGCTTAGCTTGTTAGGCTTCCAACTAATTAATGTAATACTCTTTATCCAATAATAATAATTATTATTAAAAAGAATAAGAAGAGGTCTCCCTCGTTAAGAGGTGCGAGAAATGTAAAAAAAATCCTCTTGCCCTCGACAACCAAGAGGCTCGAGTGTCTAAATCCTCCAGCCCTCGACAACCAAGAGGCTCGAGTGTCTAAATCCTCCAGTCCTCGACAACCAAGAGGATCGATTGTCTAAATCCTCCAACCCTCGACAACTAAGAGGCTCGAGGTCTAAATCCTACCACCCTTGACAAGAGGGGAGTGTCTAAAAATCCTCTTGTTCTCACTCTTTGAGACTCGAGTGTCTTCAGCCTTCATCAACTCTAAAGTGGTTCTTACGCAAGAAGAGAGCGGATCTGTAGCCCTTAACAAACAAACAAAAAAAAAACCTCAAAAAAAGGGGGAGGGGAACATCTTCTGCTCCCGCTAAGATAGGGTCCTGGCGTCCCCAATGGCGCAGGTGCCCTAAAACAAAAATCCTCAAAAAAGGGAGAGAACATCTTCTGCTCCCGCTAAGACAGGGTCCTGGCGTCCCCAATGGCGCAGGCGCCCTAAAAAAAAGAAAGGGGGAGAACATATTCTTCTCCCAATAAGACAGGGTCATGGCGTCCCCAATGCCGCAGGCGCCCTAAAACAATTCCTCAAAAAAGGGGGAGAACATTTTCTGCTCCCGCTAAGATAGGGTCCTGGCATCCCCAATGGCACAGGCGCCCTAAAAAAAATAGGTTAGAAACCCCCCAACTCCAAAAGCGGCTCTTGATCGCTGTCGCAGACGTTAAAAATAAATTACACTTTATTACTACTCAAAATATAAAATATAGCAAGGGCAAGAAAGGATCGTTCCTACAGAGAGGACTAGGTTGTCAATATATTTTCGGTTTCCTATAAATACCAATGGGGGTTTTTATGATTTTTATGCAGTAAAAATAAAATAAAAGCAAACAAAGAAATAAACAAACAAATCAAGGTAGTGAGAATATTGGGTAAAGATTTCATCTTCAATTGTAAACAAGTATTTGAATGTATGAATAGAATTCGTATTTAATCTCGCTATCATCAAAAGCCCTAGAATACCTTATTGCAAGAATACTCCATAAATTTCCTAAATTTATCAACACACACATTAGAGTTGCGTATGTGAATTCTACCTAAAGAATAACCTAACGCCTTGCGCTAATTAAGTTCAATTCCTAGGAGCATTAAGTTTTAGAAATAGGTTAATCAATGCAACTATCATACATTGCGCATGATAATTCGGACAAAGGTCAATTTCTACATATGATTACAAGAGTGTATCACTACAAACCGTAATCATATCATGCTACTCGTATTCAAGGTTATCGCTCGATGAAAACCCTAAAATAGCTATAGATATAGATGTATGTTCAATCAATTCTAGACTCAACCAAACAAACATTCAATCATATTGCAATACATCAATCATGCAATTATTATAATCAATAGAAAGTGAACGATGGTTTTGAGAGAAAACTAACTCATAAAGATCAAAACTTGTTTTCAAAATCCAACTACATCTTTAACCAATAAGAAAACTTAGTTCATATTCATGGAGTTCATAACAAAACGCATAGAAGAAAGCACCATGTTCTAAACCCTAGAAAACAAAAGTTGCAGCAGCTCTCCTTAATGGAGATATATCGATTTAGAAGAAGACTTTTATATTTATTTGTTTTTCTCCCCAAAAGTAGACTTTCCCAAAATTAGGTTAAGTATTTATAATCTTCAAGTCCACGTCCATCTACTAGTCCACCAAGCCCATGTGTGAGAAATATGTCTCTGGAATTTTGGGTCCAAAACTGGTCGTCGGATTGCTGACGTCATCATCGGATTTCGGTCTCCGGTCGCCGAAATTTGGTCACCGAAAAACTATCTCCAGCCACTGAGCCATCGGAAACTATCACCAGCAAGTGCACACTCCTAGCAATTCATCTCTGCTTCTCTATAGTTCATACATTCACAAAAACCATCTAACCCATTTCTCATTTCTTGCGAAAACGTGCCCAAAAGTGCGACACGTAGCTCATATACCCAGCCATCGATTCTTGCATCCGACTCGGACCCCTTTCATGATTGGATGAAATATTATGATTCACGCTCTAACCTCTGAAATACGGCATTTGAAACTAGGCTCATCGGTGCACCAATTCTTCTCCGTTTTCGCACAGTTTCTGCATTTTCAAAACCCATTCCCTATACAGTGCCATACTTATATGCGATTCCCATTAGCTTGTTTCAGTGGCAGCAACAACAGCTATGCACCACAACCTACTTGACTAATTTCATTCAAACTCAGCCACATCCATTCAACATCTCTTTGCACATCTCCTCCATTTTCCAGCTTGCTCAAGCCAACAACCATATTTCTTCCCTGTAATTCATACAAACTACTTGCTTTGAGTTTCTAGCTGCAACTCCATATCCAACAACACTAGTTGTTAAATCCACTTCAGTTCATACCTACACAACCATTGCAGGATTACCAAAACCACCAGTATAACTATATGCGTGTCGTAACCACAACAAATTAATTAATGTTTCACTACCTAATTAATAAGTAATATAGGGTAGTCAAGATCGATCCCACGAGGAACAAGAGATTATTAGTTATAAAATTGTCACAAAATGGGGGTATTGGTTGTAAAATTTATAAAGCAAAAGAAATAAACAAAGTAATTAAAAGTGTAAGTTGAAATCAATGAGAGAGAATAGATCAAGGAATCCTTCTTCGCTGCAAAACAATGATTAAAGTTATGTTCTTTTCCACTTGTTATTAGTAATAGATTATCACCAACCGTAGGTATAGCAACTAGATCAGTGCTAACCCCAAAATCCCTTATTTCACCGGATACGGAAGTTCTCGCCTACCGGATTATATTCACCAAACCACCTAGTAGTAGATCACCCAAGATGTAATTTAGTTAAACGCATTAAGATTCATGAATTTATTAGGTTGATATTAGTAGTTAAACTCTTAGATCAAGGTCCACTTGCTAACGTTGTTTTTACACACAATTGCTCCACGGAATCCCTCCGCAAGGTCTTGTGTTTTCTACTTATGTAAATAGTCAAGAAACGATTACTTATCCCCTAACTTTCACTATATTTAGATTAATTAACAAATCAATTTAGTTGGCCACCCAAACGACCTATCAATTAAACATAAACACTAATATTAGCAAAAACAAACGATAATCATATGAAAAACTTCAAAGTAGAATTGAAACAAAACTTAAACCATATATTAAGAACTAGGAATTCATCCTCAATCAATAAGAAAATTAGCTACTCATAGTTTGGAGTTCACACAATAATAATAATAATTAAGGAAGAAAGAAAACTTATTGAAAAGATGATAGTTGCTCCTTCCTCCAATCCTTGTGCACTTTAACTCCTTCTCCAAAGTAGATGTGTGTAAAAAGTTGTAGAGAACTCCTTTATTTATAGGCTTCAATACTCTACATGTCTTTGTAGGAAAAGAATCCTCATTCCAAAAGAACACCACTTTCCCAATTTGAGCCATATTCTAATTTCTAGTCCAATTCTCCAAAACTTCCAAGTTTTCATCCAATTCCCAATTCTAAGTCTTCGCACACATGAGAGAAGTCCATACAAAATTCTGTATTTTTGCTCGCCGGAAAATTATGTTTTTGACCGGAAGTTGGCCGGAATTTGTCACCGTCGGCCACCTGAAAAATTCTCCCCCGGTGACGGAATATTCCGTCAAGATTCCATTATACTTAACTGTTGACTAATGGTCTTTAACGGTTGACTGGGTCAAGTTCTGAGTCGCTAAGTTAGAAGCTGGGTTGAGAACGAGTCAGAACTACTCAGCTGACTGTTTTTTTTGGCCAGAGCTGTTCACGGCCAAAACTATTCACGGCCAAGATGGCCGTGCCTTCCCTATAAGCTTCACACGAACTTCTGCATTTTGTTTTTCTCTGCAGCATATCACCAACTCAACCCCATCTATCCTAACCACTGCCACCACCAGGAGTCACAACTCACTTCTCAGTCATTTCCATCACCTGGAATTCCATTCCTCACAACCTCAAGCCATCTGTTCTCTGAATTCACCAAGTGCAGCTCATTACCTACAATTTGAATTCGCTCAAGCCACTATCACCAACAGCTCCACCATTGCTCACCAGCAACCAGTCTTGCTGCCACTCTCTCCATCGCTGCCTCCAGCTCTATCGTCTCATCTGAGCACCATCAGTTAACCACCAAACCCTTCTTGTGCCATCCACTATCAAATGCAATAGCATAAATATCACTCGAGCCATCTGCTGTCACATACAAAGCCATCAACACACATTCAAACCCATAAACAGCCATGACACTGTCACACGACTAACTCAGTCACGGCCAATGTTGCACTCCTAATCTCCTTCTCACCAAGTGCAGAAACACAATCAATGCACCATTCTTTCATCTTCAGTAGCACCAAAAATTACAGCACCTACAAACCAATAGATCCAACACATAATCTTCCTCCCTGAACTGCAGCTCCTCCATTCAACCACCTTGCCATAATTTGCAGCTATCTCCCTCTGCACCCCATCTGAATCATGGCAAGCTTCTCAGTACCCCCAGTATCACCAGTTCCCATATCAGTTCCAATGCCATGTCCTTCATCTCTGCCTCACACCCTTTAAAGTTCAAGGCACCTCCAACTTAATTGAACAGCTCAATGCCAATTCATTCCAGGAAACACAGCATAGCTATTATCTCCACCTCCATTTCCACCACAGCAGCCAAAATCACTCAAGCTTGTTGACCTTGTAAACAGAAACACCAGCAAAACCATCTCCAGTTTCTGCATCTCAAGGCCAGCAATTCCAAGCCATAATTCTTGACCAAATCATCCCAAATTCGAGTCTATCTTCTTCCATCTTTGAATCAAAGACAAATCCATTTGCTCTCTTCAATCTCAAAACTCCCAATTAGTGAAAACCCTATTTGAGAACTTTCATCATCTCTGCATCCATTAACAGCTCCTTATTCTTCTTGCTGATTAAATTTAATCAACACCCATAGAACTCGACCCAAATTCCATCTCAGATACACAGCAAAAAATTCTTCCATCTGCTTTTGTTTTCAAGTAAAATCACAGACCCCCGTCTTCTCATTTCTGATTTCACAGAAGAACCCCAACTGCTCTCGATTCGACTCATTAGCAGCAACAGAATCTCACTCATCATCTCTATCTTCGATTGAATCTCAACCCAATTTCAGAGAACCATTTCTTAGTCATCTTCATTACCTCAACAGCACAAACCCATATTAACTCGACAGGAACAGCTCCAATCCTTCACTGTGTTCTTCAATCACTTAACATAACCCTTATTCATCTCTCGGTTTCTGTAAATCTCATACCCTCGATGTCGATCACAATCTCTACAGATCGATCTAATCTTTAACAGCAGCTTTTATCTTCTCATACTCATATTTCAGTGTAGAATAAAAATAATTGAGAGGGTCTCTCGATTTTAGGGTTTAGAATAATTGGGTGGCTATTTGCGCCCCATATGCAGCCACCTAGGATACTTACACCCACTGATAACTGATAAAGGACACCCTAGATGGTAACCCCTTAACCATAGCTGGCTTGTCTATAGTGCTCTTCCAAAAGAGTTGCCCCTTAACCGTGGCTGGGCTCCAGATAGTGTTTACCCCGTGAAATGACAAATTTGCCCTTTTTTCTCAATTTTGGTGATTTCTCCTTCTTTTCGTCCGTGCGACTCCAGAGTACCTAATAGCTCAAAAACACACGTAAAATACATAATTTCCAAGAAAAATGGCAAAGAAAGCATAAACTACTAGATAGTAAATTAGGTGTATTCTACACCTATCAAATTCCCCCACACTTAGACTTTGCTAGTCCTCGAGAAAATCAAAACTAAAATTTACAACTTCAAAGCGTTCCAGCGTGCCAAGCATCCTAAGAGCTACGAGGACATAGAGTTTATGCATGCTAGTAATAAGAAGTTAGAAATACTAAAGAACATATTCTCATTCTTAAATGTTGAGTGAGAAATAACCAAACCATAATGAGAGAACACGTGTTTGAGAAACAATCAATAAGCATTTCGCCTCGACTTCTGCCTCACCAAAAGGGTTTTATGATAATTGCACTCAAAAAGATGGCTTTTTATGGGTATCACATGTGTGCAGGTAGGAATGAAAAGAGAATTCCTACAACATGTTGAATGGTAGGAAGGATAACTTCCGAAATTTTGAAAAACCCACATCTTTTAACATTTTGAAAAACCATTTCTAACGATCTCTAAGAAAGGAAATCAACCACTTATATCGAGGATGAGATTACTTACTTACCTTCACATCCGATTGCCAATTATGATAACACCACTCTCACGGAATCCAATAGAAATGTCTTCCGCTCCTTGTCTTCATCTTCTTGGTCTTCGGCTTCAACTATTGATGATAAATACTAGAACTTCATAAATCCTTGACAATTTGTAACCTTTTTCCTCAAAATCCTTGTCGCTTGAAACTTCCTTATAGATTTTCCTTCCCCACGGCTTATTCAAAACAAAACAATAATAGATATTTCTCTTATCTCATATATATATATATATATATATTTCTTTTCTTTTCTTTTTCATTTTCATTTTTTTTTTAGACAAGAGAAACACAATACAAATCAAAGTGAAAAATAAAATAAACCATGGCCGTGGAAAAGTATTTTACCGCTTGATTCTTCACAACTTGTATTGTCTCGAAATCATAAACTTCAATAATTCTCACCTTTTTCTTTTCTTCGCTCTTGTAAATAAGTCTTAATACTTGGATATATAATTACCTCATTGCATTTTAAGTCTTCAACATGTATGTAAAATTCTGCTCATTGTATGTTGCTTACTTGAATTTGAAATTTGCTCTTTTCTTGTTTCATTGTTGCTTGCAAACCTTGAACCTTTTCAACTTCCCTTGTAGATTTTGATGTCGCTCCCTTGTTGTTGATGTGGTGTTTCTATGGACCCGTTGTTGTCGAGAGAGAGAATGGTACTAACTGCAAATCGAACTACAAGAAGGAGGCTTTCATCATAGACGTCACCCTCATGATTGACAAAAATTAGCACTCAAGAGATCAAAATAGTGCTGAAATTGGGTAGCTCAACATTCTACCCGGAATTAACGTACAGTGACACACACTCAAAAGAAGCTCTTTACTCAAGGAAGAATTTTGGTCGGTGCCTCACATGATATGAAAATGGGTAGTCTCCACTAATGATTGATCAGCAACTCTAATAACGCACTTCTCCCTGCACCAAATTTTCATCACCGACATGATTAAATCCATTATTTAACACTCTAACAAGCAAGAAATCGAACGTAGTTCCCTAACACTTCCAAGTTCAATTATGTCGGTCAAAATTCTCTATGTAAACATACCTAGAAGCATGCTAGTGACTCTAAAATCTCTAAAAGTTGAAAGTTTTATGCAAAAAAAAAAAATCTTTTTTTTATGCAAAAATATATGCTTAGCCACTCCCCCACACTTAAACCTTACATTGTCCTCAATGTAATTGAATCGTCCAAGTAAAGTCAAGGTGGGAAATCCTAACATGATATGGAACAAGAAAAATAAACACACAAAACAAAAAGCAAATAAAAAAAAAGGATAACAAATACAAAACCGGTGGGTTGCCTCCCACTTAGCGCTTGTTTTAAAGTCGACGGCCCGACATAGCTCTTGCTTCACATTACTCCTCTGGAGGGAGAAAATCTTCAAATGGAGGTTCATCCACATTCACATAGGCGATGTTCTCATAATATGGCTTCAATCTATGGCCGTTGACTTTGGAAACCGAGTTGTCTCTATGACTAGTAATTTCAACTGCACCATAAGGAAAAACATTAGTAACAACATATGGTCCAATCCAACGGGACCTTAATTTTCCAGGAAATAGTTTAAGGCAAGAATGAAATAAAAGGAATTTTTTCCCCACAACAAAACTTTTCCGATAAATCATCTTGTCATGAAAAAGCTTAGTCTTTTCCTTGTAAATCCGGGCACTCTCGTAAGCATCATTACGAATCTCCTCTAGCTCATTTAGTTGTAACTTTCTTTGTTTCCCCGCTTCATCATACTCCATGTTGAATTTCTTTATCTCCCAATAAGCCTTATGTTCAAGTTCAACCGGAGATGACAAGCTTTGCCATAAACCAACCGATATGGAGACATACCAATCGGTGTCTTGTACGCCGTTCTATACGCCCAAAGTGCATCATTGAGCTTAAATCTCCAATCTTTCCTTGTGGTATTCACCGTTTTCTCAAGAATGGACTTGATTTCACGGTTTGAAATTTCAGCTTGTCCACTAGTTTGTGGATGGTAAGGCGTACCAATCTTGTGTGTTATGTTGTACTTATTGAGGAGAGCGTGGAAAGACTTCTTGAAATGTGAGCGTCCATCGCTTATCACCATTCTTGGTGTGCCGTGCCTAGTGAATATGTTTTCTCTTACAAAACCACAAACAACTTGAGAATCATTAGTTTTGGTGGATCTAGCTTCCACCCATTTAGAAACATAATCTACGACAATAAGTATATAAAAATTTCCATTCGAATTGACAAAAGGGCCCATAAAATCAATTCCCCACACATCAAAAATCTCTACGGCGAGAATTGGTGTGAGTGGCATTTGATTTCGAGCACCTAGATTGCCCGTTCTTTGACATATATCACACGATTTAAAAAAAATATATGAATCTTCAAACAAGGTGGTCCAATAAAATCCACTTTCAAGAACTTTGAGAGCGGTACGTTTAGAACCAAAATGGCCACCACAAGCAAAAGTATGACAAAAGGAGAGAATAGATTGAAATTCGGAGTTAGGTATGCACCTTAGTATTATTTGATCAACGCCATATTTCCATAAGTATGGTTCATCCCACACATATTACTTGGCTATCTTCTTAAGCTTCATCTTTTGGAAGTTAGACATTGTGCTAGGTACCTTCCTTGTCACCAAATAAATCACTATATCCGCATACCAAGGTGTTGATTCTTCCAAGGAGAAAAGTTGTTCGTCCGGAAAGCGGTCTTGTAATGGAAGTTCTTCGTGAGACATAACAAGTCTACTAAGATGATCCGCAATGGTATTCTCCACACCTTTATTATCTCGAATTTCTATGTCGAACTCTTGTAGTAATAGGATCCACCGGATTAGTCTTGGATTAGCTTCTTTCTTCTTTATTAAGTATCTAAGTGCCGCATGATCGGAATACACAATAACCTTTGTACCCACCAAGTATGATCGAAATTTTTCCAATGCAAACACTATAGCCAATAACTCCTTTTCCGTGGTAGAATAGTTGATTTGTGCATCATTAAGGGTCCTAGATGCATAATAGATAACATGGGACAACTTGTCCACTCTTTGACCCAAAACGGCTCCAACCGCATAATCACTAGCATCACACATTAGTTCAAATGGAAGATTCCAATCCGGTGACTTGATAATTGGCGCACTTGTCAACATTGCCTTCAATTTGTCAAAAGCATCCTTGCATTCCTTGTTGAAGTCAAAAGGTACCTCCTTTTGTAGTAACTTGCACATCGGCATGGAGATTTTGGAGAAATCCTTGATAAACCGCCTATAGAAACCTGCATGTCCAAGAAAAGAACGAACTTCCCTCACCGAAGTGGGATATTGTAAGTTTCTTATTAAATCTATCTTTGACTTGTCCACTTCGAGCCCTCGAGAGGACACAATGTGACCAAGTACTATGCCATGGTTTACCATAAAATGACATTTCTCCCAATTAAGAACAAGGTTAGTGTCCATGCATCGTTTAAGAACTAGTTCAAGGTTATCTAAACAAATATCAAAAGAATTACCATAAACACTAAAGTCGTCCATAAATACCTCAGTAATGCGCTCCACGTAATCCGAGAATATGCTTACCATGCATCTTTGGAAAGTATCCGGTGCATTGCAAAGACCAAACGACATCCGTCTATACCCAAACGTTCCGAACAACAAGTAAAAGTGGTCTTCTCTTGGTCCTCCGGTGCAATAACAAGTTGATTGTATCCCGAATAACCATCCAAGAAACAATAATAAGAATGCCCCGCTAACCGCTCCAACATTTGATCAATGAAAGGTAAAGGAAAGTGATCCTTTCGGGTTTCAGAATTAAGCTTTCTATAATCAATGCACACTCTCCAATCGGTTTGAACTCTTGTAGGAACAAGTTCATCGTCTTGATTTCGAACAACCGTAACACCGGACTTCTTTGGCACCACTTGTACTGGACTAACCCATTTGCTATCGGAAATTGGGTAGATCACCCCCGCACTTAGAAATTTGAGTATCTCTTTCTTCACAACCTCCATCATGGGAGGATTAAGCCTACGTTGAGCATCACGTACCGGCTTCACGTTCTCTTCCATTAGAATCCTATGCATGCATATGGATGGAATAATGAATTTGATGTCCGCAATTGTCCAACCAATAGCCGTTTTGTGCTCTTTCAAGACTCTAAGCAAACGGTCTTCTTGTACTGGTGTGAGGTTCTTTGAAATAATCACCGGAAGCTCATCTCCATCTCCCAAAAATGCATACTTAAAATGGTCCGGAAGTGGCTTCAACTCAAGTTTAGGTGCCTTCACAATAGATGGTACAAGTAATTCATCATTCACGGGTAAAGAAATATAGGAAACATTACCCTTAGCTTCTTGTAATGCCGTCAAGGCACCACTCGTCTCCACCAATTCCGTGGAAATTTCAATATCCAAGTTAGACACACCGTGGACGTCCAATTCAATGCTCTTTTGTAACACCACATCAAGTTCGTCCTCTCGATTCAATTCCACCATTTATTGCGCTAATGAACCAACCACATCAATAGAGTAAACGGAATGCACATCGCTTGGGTAGCGCATGGCTTCAAATATGTTGAAGTGTATTACTTCCTTGTCGAATTCCATAGTGAGTGTACCCTTGTCCACATCAATCTTCGTCTTTGCGGTCTTCATAAATGGCCTCCCAAGAAGTAGAGAAGTAGACGAACGATTCTCATTGTTGTCCATATCCACCACAAAGAAATCCACCGGAAAAATTAACTCATTCACTTGCACTAAAACATCTTCTACAAGTCCCTTTGGATAAATGTTAGACTTGTTTGCTAGTTGGATAATAACTCTTGTCTCTTTCAACGGGCCAATATTCAAGGAGTCATATATATCGGCCGACATCACACTAATGGAAGCTCCCAAGTCAAGTAAAGAATGTTCAAACCTTTTCTTACCAATAGTAATTAGCACCATGAAACCACCGGGATCCGTGCAATTTGTAGGCATCTTCTTCAAAAGCATAGCCGACGCACTCTCGCCAACTTTAGTAATTTCATTATCAAGCAACCTATCCTTCTTTGTGCATAATTCCTTCATGAACTTTGCATACCTTGGCATTGTCCTTATGGCCTCTATGAATGGAATGTTGATTTCGATCTTCTTGAAGATATCCATGAGTGCCTTGTCTTGAGCTTCCTTCTTGTACTTAGCAAAACGACTAGGAAAAGGAGGTGGAGTAGTAAAAGTAGGAACCGGTTCCTTGGATTGGGCGGTTGGTGTTGAAGTCTCCCTTGGTTCGGCATCCTCCTTGTCTTTGACTACTTCTTCACTAGCTTCTTCATGACGAGTTGGACTCTCCACTCGTCTTTCACTTCTTAAAGTAACCGCACTAACATTCTCTCTTGGATTCACAATTGGTTGCGAAGGAAGCTTTGTGGATGCTTGAGCTTTCATTAAGTTCATATCGGTCGTCAATTGTCCCATTTGAGTTTGTAAATCCTTGATTGCCGAATCGGTCTTTTATTGGGTTTGTTGTAACATAGAAGTGAGACCTTGCATGCTTTGAATTATCACATTCAACTTGTCATTATTCAAAGAATCTTGCTCCTTGACTTGTTGTGGTTGGAATTGTTGTTGTTGAGGTTGTAAACATGATTGTTGGAATCCACCTTGTTGCGCATATGGATTAGGAGCCGCCGCTTGCTTGTTTGCATAGATAAAGTTGGGATGATCCTTCCAACCAGGATTGTAAGTATTGGAATATGGATCGTACCTTGGACTTGGATTTGGATATAAAGCATTTACTTGTTCGGTTTCATCATCCGGAATAATTACCGCGGCCAATCGTTGCACTACCCTCTATATGTTTTTTAACCGTTGATCGGATTGTGAAGACGAGTCACTAACCTCATGCACCAACTTAACCATTGAATCACCTCTTGCATAGAATTGTTGCAAGTTTGCCGCCATACTTTCAATCAACTCGGTAGCTTTGGCCACCGTCTTGTTCACTAGTGCACCACCACCAGCGGCGTCAAGAAAATAACTATCACTTGTTTGGAGACCTTCATAGAAGTATTGGATTATCATGGCGTCACTAAATTGATGGTGTGGAAAACTTGCCACCAATCTCTTGTACCGATCCCAACATTCATATAATGACTCTCCCACATGTTGATTTAGTCCACAAATTTCTTTGCGAATTTGAGTAGCCTTTGATGCGGGAAAATATCTCTCGAGGAAAAGTTTCTTCATCCCATTTCATGTTGTGATACTTACGGAAGGCAAATAATATAACCACCTTAGCATTGCCCGCCAAAGAGAACGGAAAAGCTTTCAACATTTCTCCATCCGCATTAGTATTCGGTGGAAGCATGGCCGTGACTATGGTGTTGAAGTCCATAAGATGTTTTTTTGGGTCTTCATTCACCATGCCATGGAACTTTGGTAATTCTCTAATCAACCCCGGCTTGATCTCGAAAGTGGAGTTAGTTTGGATACACCATTGTTGTGTATCGAGCTTGTGAGAAGCTAGGTCCTTGAGTGTACGATCACCCATTGTCTCTTCTTCTATGTCCGAATCTGCGAATTCACTTGATGTAGAACGAGGAAGCGGAGTGTTAACCGCTCGAATAAAGTCCTTTAGTTGAGTGCCGGATCGAAGACGTATTCCAATTGGACTCGGTCTTCCCCCTTGAAGCATTCACCAAAGATATAGTAGCTACAACAAGGTTCACAAAACTAAGTTAGATACGGTATAGAATCTAACAAAGCAAGAATAAAGCAAAAATAAAAATAACTAAAATCGCCCGTTGCTCCCCGGAAACGGAACCAAAATTTGTATGCGTGTCGTAACCACAACAAATTAATTAATGTTTCACTACCTAATTAATAAGTAATATAGGGTAGTCAAGATCGATCCCACGAGGAGCAAGAGATTATTAGTTGTAAAATTGTCACAAAAGGGGAGTATTGGTTGTAAACTTTATAAAGCAAAAGAAATAAACAAAGTAATTAAAAGTGTAAGTTGAAATCAATGAGAGAGAATAGATCAAGGAATCCTTCTTCGCTGCAAAACAATGATTAAAGTTATGTTCTTTTCCACTTGTTATTAGTCATAGATTATCACCAAACGTAGGTATAGCAGCTAGATCAGTGCTAACCCCAAAATCCCTTATTTCACTGGATACGGAAGTTCTCGCCTACCGGATTCTATTCACCAAACCACCTAGTAGTAGATCATCCAAGATGTAATTTAGTTAAACGCATTAAGATTCATGAATTTATTAGGTTGATATTAGTAGTTAAACTCTTAGATCAAGGTCCACTTGCTAACGTTGTTTTTACACACAATTGCTCCACGGAATCCCTCCGCAAGGTCTTGTGTTTTCTACTTATGTAAATAGTCAAGAAACGATTACTTATCCCCTAACTTTCACTAGCTTTAGATCAATTAAAAAATCAATTTAGTTGGCCACCCAAACGACCTATCAATCAAACATAAACACTAATATTAGCAAAAACAAACAATAATCATATGAAAAACTTCAAAGTAGAATTGAAACAAAACTTAAACCATATATTAAGAACTAGGAATTCATCCTCAATCAATAAGAAAATTAGCTACTCATAGTTTGGAGTTCACACAATAATAATAATAATTAAGAAAGAAAGAAAGAAAACTTATTGAAAAGATGATAATTGCTCCTTCCTCCAATCCTTGTGCACTTTAACTTCTTCTCCAAAGTAGATGTGTGCAAAACGTTGTAGAGAACTCCTTTATTTATAGGCTTCAATACTCTCCATGTCTTTGTAGGAAAAGAATCCTCATTCCAAAAGAACACCACTTTCCCAATTTGAGGCATATTCTAATTTCTAGTCCAATTCTCCAAAACTTCCAAGTTTTCATCCAATTCCCAATTCTAAGTCTTCACACACATGAGAGAAGTCCATACAAAATTCTGTATTTTTGCTCGCCGGAAAACTGTGTTTTTGGCTGGAAGTTGGCCGGAATTTGTCACCGTCGGCCACCTGAAAATTCTCCCCTGGTGAAGGAATATTCCGTCAAGATTCCTTTATACTTAACTGTTGACTAATGGTCTTTAACGGTTGACTGGGTCAAGTTCTGAGTCGCTGAGTTAGAAGCTGGGTTGAGAACGAGTCAGAACTACTCAGCTGACTGGTTTGTTTGGCCAGAGCTGTTCATGGCCAAGATGGTCGTGCCTTCCCTATAAGCTTCACACCAACTTCTGCATCTTTTTTTTTTCTCTGCAGCATATCACCAACTCAACCCCATCTATCCTAACCACTGCCACCACCAGGAGTCACAACTCACTTCTAAGTTATTTCCATCACCTGGAATTCCATTCTTCACAACCTCAAGCCATCTGTTCTCTGAATTCACCAAGTGCAGCTCATTACCTTCAATTTGAATTCGCTCAAGCCACTGTCACCAACAGCTCCACCATTGATCACCAGCAACCAGTCTTGCTGCCACTCTCTCCATCGCTGCCTCTAGCTCTATCGTCTCATCTAAGCACCATCAGTTAACCACCAAACCCTTCTTGTGCCATCCACTGTCAAATGCAATAGCATCAATATCACTCGAGCCATCTGCTGTCACATACAAACCCATCAACACACATTCAAACCCATAACCTTCCATGACACTGTCACACGACTAACTCAGTCACGGCCAATGCTGCACTCCTAATCTCCTTCTCACCAAGTGCAGAAACACAATCAATGCACCATTCTTTCAGCTTCAGTAGCACCAACAATTACAGCACCTACAAACCAATAGCTCCAACACATAATCTTCCTCCCTGAACTGCAGCTCCTCCATTCAACCACCTTGCCATCATTTGCAGCTATCTCCCTCTGCACCCCATCTGAATCATGGAAAGCTTCTCAGTACCCCCAGTATCACCAGTTCCCATATCAGTTCCAATGCCATGTCCTGCATATCTGCCTCACACCCTTTAAAGTTCAAGGCACCTCCAGCTTAATTTAACAGCTCAATGCCAATTCATTCCAGGCAACACATCATAGATATTATCTCCACCTCCATTTCCACCACAGCAGCCAAAATCACTCAAGCTTGTTGACCTTGTAAACAACAACACCAGCAAAACCATCTCCAGTTTCTGCATCTCAAGGCCAGCAATTCCAAGCCATAATTCTTGACCAAATCATCCCAAATTCGAGTCTATCTTCTGCCATCTTTGAATCAAAGACAAATCCATTTGCTCTCTTCAATCTCAAAACTCCCAATTAGTGAAAACCCTATTTGAGAACTTTCATCATCTCTGCATCCATTAACATCTCCTTATTCTTCTTGCTGATTAAATTCAATCAACAACCATAGAACTCGACCCAAATTCCATCTCAGATACACATCAAACAATTTTTCCATCTGCTTTTGTTTTCAAGTAAAATCACAGACCCCCTTCTTCTCATTTATGATTTCACAGCAGAACCCCAACTGCCCTCGATTCGACTCATTAACAGCAACAGAATCTCACTCATCATCTCTATCTTCGATTGAATCTCAACCCAATTTCAGAGAACCCTTTCTTAGTCATCTTCATTACCTCAACAACACAAACCCATCTTAACTCGACAGGAACAGCTCCAATCCTTCACTGTGTTCTTCAATCACTTAACAGAACCCTTATTCATCTCTCGGTTTCTGTAAATCGCATACCCTCGATGTCGATCACGATCTCTACAGATCGATCTAATCTTTAATAGAAGCTTTTCTCTTCTCATACTCATATTTCAGTGTAGAATAGAAATGATTGAGAGGGTCTCTCGATTTTAGGGTTTAGAATAATTGGGTGGCTATTTGCGCCCCATATGCAGCCACCCATGATACTTACACCCACTGATAACTGATAAGGGACACCCTAGATAGTAACCCCTTAACCATAGATGGCTTGTATATAGTGCTCTTCCAAAATAGTTTCCCCTTAACCGTGGCTGGGCTCCAGATAGTGTTTACCCTGTGAAATGACAAATTTGCCCTTTTTGCTCAATTTTGGTGATTTCTCCTTCTTTTCGTCCGTGCGACTCCAGAGTACCTAATAGCTCAAAAACACACGTAAAATACAAAATTTCCAAGAAAAATGGCATAGAAAGCATAAACTACTAGATAGTAAATTAGGTGTATTCTACACCTATCAAATTCCCCCACACTTAGACTTTGCTAGTCCTCGAGCAAATCAAAAGTAAAACTTACAACTTCAAAGCGTTCCAGCGTCCCAAGCATCGTAAGAGCTATGAGGACATAGAGTTTCTGCATGCTAGTAATAAGAAGTTAGAAATACTAAAGAACATATTCTCATTCTTAAATGTTGAGTGAGAAATAACCACACCATAATGAGAGAACACGTGTTTGAGAAATGATCAATAAGCATTTCGCCTCGACTTCTGGCTCACCAAAAGGGTTTTATGATAATTGCACTCAAAAAGACGGTTTTTTTATGGGTCTCACATGTGTGCAGGTAGGAATGAAAAGAGAATTCCTACAACACGTTGAATGGTAGGAAGGATAACTTCCGAAATTTTGAAAAACCCACATCTTTTAACATTTTGAAAAACCATTTCTAACGATCTCTAAGAAAGGAAATCAACCACTTATATCGAGGATGCGATTACTTACTTACCTTCACATCCGATTGCAAATTATGATAACACCACTCTCACGGAATCCAATAGAAACGTCTTCCTCTCCTTGTCTTCATCTTCTTGGTCTTCGGCTTCAACTATTGATGATAAATACTAGAACTTCATAAATCCTTGACAATTTGTAACCTTTTTCCTCAAAATCCTTGTCGCTTGAAACTTCCTTATAGATTTTCCTTCCCCGCGGCTTATTCAAAACAAAACAATAATAGATATTTCTCTTATCTCATATATATATATATTTTTCTTTTCTTTTATTTTCTTTTTTATGTTTTTTTTAGACAAGAGAAACACAATACAAAACAAAGTGAAAAATAAAATAAACCATGGCCGTGGAAAAGTATTTTACCGCTTGATTCTTCACAACTTGTATTGTCTCGAAATCATAAACTTCAATAATTCTCACCTTTTGATTTTCTTCGCTCTTGTAAATAAGTCTTAATACTTGGATATATAATTACCTCATTGGTCCACCAAGCCCATGTGTGAGAAAAACCCATGTAAAATTATGTCCAAAAACATCGCCGGAAAACTGGGTTTCTCGCCAGAAGTTCGCTGAAATCCGGAACCGGAGCTCAGGTGACTGGAAATCCGATGCCAAGTACCGGTCAAACTTAACTGTTGACTGTCAAAGTTGACGGTCGAACTAACAGTCGTTAACGGAGTTACTGATTCAGCTAGGTCTAGTGATCTGAGTCAGAGTCTAACTCAATAGCTGACTGGTTCTGGCTTTGCAATCTTACACATGCCAAATGTTGTTGCACTATGATGATGCATCACAAACTCCACACCCAACCATGTTGGCGCTTATTCATCCATATACACCATTCCATTCCTTGTGTCTAGCCACAACAGCTCCTCCATTCCAAAAACCCACTGCAATGACAGCAGAGAAGCCTTCATTTCCCTGAGTTCTTTTCAACCACCAACAGATCCATCTCATTCAACCCACAACACAATTGAAAGCCTCCATGCTGCCCAACCATCTTCACTGACCATTGCAACATCTCCTTATACTTAAAACTTGCGATCTCCTAACCATTGTCAGTTTATCTCACTGCATAGGTACAATACATGGAAGCAACAGCTATAGCTGCAACACACACTACTCTGCCAAGTTCATTAACTCAAACAAACGACCAATCTTCCTGCACAGTTCAAGTCCACCACCTCAATGAATCCATAGACAAAACCCATCCTCCATCCATCCAATTTTCACTCAATTCGAACCCTTGAGATTCACAGAACCTAATTCTGACAATTCAACTCATTCCTTCTTAGCTTCATTGTAGTATCACATTCAACATTACAGCAAGCTCAAGAAGCTGCCCTAATATTCATCTATGCCATTCAAACCTGTAATTCCTATGAGCAGCACAAACTCAGATTCTCCTCTTGTCCATAACAACAACTCATACCAACACTGCCACCAGATAGCTACAACTCCATTCAACAGCCACACAAACCTGGATCACACAGATTCAAACCCCTGCATCGCAGTGTCATTGCATCCATCCTTGCTTTATCAGTCCATGACCACTATTTTCTAGAGCATCATTGAGCCACAGACTAACCATTCCACCTGCAATTCCATCTTGATCGTTCTTCTGTCAGGCGTAATTACAAACACCTTGTATGCACAAATTCATCATTCCTTCTTCGAAATCAAAACATCTTTAATATCAACAGCAGCCCCACTGATGAACAGACCCGTTCTATCTCCATTTGAGCTCAGTTGAACTGAAACAACACCACCAGTAAATTCAGTTGAAACCCTAGAATCAATTCTTCGTCTCTGCACTGATTCGAAGCCACAATACCATTTTAGCAACAAACCTATCCCAGATTTAATCTGTTCCTCTCTAGGTTTAACAGCAATATCACACAAATTTAAACCTATCAATCCACCGAAACCCATTAAAACTCATCTACCACATCCCCTTCTCATCAGCTTCAAACCCTAATTCTCATTAACAATTCTACCACCATCAGAGACCACCACCCTCTCCTCCATTGAATCTCTCAGGAACACCAACACCCTCACTTCTTCTCGATCTCTCGGAGTCAGCAGCAGAGACTGCTTTTATTTTTGCTTCCATTTACTTCTCAAGTGGAAAATGATTTGAGAAAGTGATGTTTCTCGAATTTTAGGGATAGAAATGATTGGGGTGGATTTAGACACCCAAAGGGCCACCTAGATGGCAACCCCTTAACCACAATTGGCATGTCTTTAGTGCTCCTCCAGAAGATAATTGCCCCTTAGTCTTAGTTGGGTTCTCGATAGTTTTTGCCCACAAAATGACCTTTTTGCCCTTTCGGCTCAAATTGAACGATTTCTTCTTCTTTTCTTCCCCGTGACTCCAAAGTACCTAATAAACTCAAACTCACACATAAGATACATAATTTACATGAAAACTCGCAAAGAAAGCATAAATACTAGATATAAAATTAGGTGTTTATCACACCTATCGAATTCCCCCACACTTAGACTTTGCTAGTCCTCGAGCAAATCAAACAAAACAATTCAAAAACATACATACAACTCCGTATCGTCGAGGCTACGGTCACTCTTAGCATGAATAACAGGCCTTTAAACCCCTAGGTGTCCCTAGTGGACGAGTTATAGTCTCGTGAGGTCTTACTAGAGATATACCCACGAAACCTACTCCAACTTCAAAGCGTTCCAGCGTCCCAAACATCCAAAGAGCTATGAGGACATAGAGTTTCTGCGTGCTAGTAATAAGAAGTTAGAAATACCAAAGAACATAATCATTCTTAAATCTTGAGTGAGAAATAACCACACCATAATGAGAGAACGCGTGTTTGAGAAACGATCAATAAGAATTTCGCCTCGAATTCTTCCTCACCAAAGGGTTTTATGAAATTGCACTCAAAAAGACGGATTTTTTATGGGTCTCACATGTGCGCAGGTAGGAATGAAAAGAGAATTCCTGCAACACGTTGAATGGTGGGAAGGACAACTTCCGAAATTTTGAAAAACCCACATCTTTTAGTATTTTGAAAAACTATTTTTTTGACGATCTCTAAGAAAGGAAATCAATCACTATTATCGAGGATGAGATTACTTATTCACCTTCACATCTGATTGCCAATTATGATAACACCACTCTCACGGCATCCAATAGAATCGTCTTCCTCTCTTCGTCTTTATCTTCTTGATCTTTGTCTTCGGCTTCAACTATTGATGATAAATTCTTGAACTTTGTAAATCCTTGACAATTTGTAACATTTTTTCCTTAAAATATTTTTCGTTTGAAACTTCATTATAGATTTTCCTTCCCCACGGCTTATTAAATAAAAAAAAAAACAAACACAATAATAGATATTTCTCTTGTCTCATTTTTTTTTTCTTCAATTTTTTTTTTTTCAATTTTGTTTTTCAATTTTTTTCTTGTTTTGAGACAAGAGAAACAAAATACAAAACAAAGTGAAAAATAAAACAAACCATGGCCGTGGAAAAGTACTTTACCTCTTGATTCTTCACAACTTGTATCGTCTCGAAATCATAAACTTCAATAGTTCTCACCTTTTGATTTTCTTTGCTCTTGTAAATAAGTCTTGAACTTGTATGTAAAAATCTGCTCATTGTATGTTGCTTCACTTGAATATGAAATTTGCTCTTTTCTTGTTCCGTTGCTTGTAAACCTTGAACGTCTTCAACTTTCCTTGTAGATTTTGATGTCGCTCCTTGTTGATGATTGTGGTGTTTCTAAGGACCCGTTGTTGTCGAGAGAGAGAATGGTGTTAAATTCAAATCAAACTACAAGAAGGAGGCTTTCATCCATAGACGTCACCCTCATGATTGACAACAATTAGCACTCAAGAGATAAAAAATAGTGCTAAAATTGGTGTGAAATTGGGTAGCTCACCATTCTACCCCGAATTAACGTACGGTGACACACACTCAAAAAAATATCTTTAGTCGTGGAAGAATTTATGGTCGGTGCCTTGGTTGATATGAAAATGGGTAGTCTCCACTAATTATTGATCAACAGCTCTAATAATGCATTTCTCCCTGCTCCTAATTTGCATCACCGGCATGATTAAATCCATTATTTAACACTCCAATTCGTAAGAAATCCGAATGTAGTTCCCTAACACTTCCAAGTTCAGTTATGTCGGTCAGAATTCTCTATGTAAACATACCTAGAAGTATGCTAGTGACTCTAAAATCTCTACAAGTTGAAGGTTTTATGCAAATTTTTTGAAAAATCGACTCAAAAAGGCTAAAAACTATATATGCAAAACATCCAAACACTCCCCCACACTTAAACTTTACATTGTCCTCAATGTAATTGAATCCTCCTAGTAAAGTCAAGGTGGGAAATCCTAATATGATATGGAACAAGAAAAATAAATAAACGAAACACAAAGAAAAAGAAAAAAAGGATAAGAGATACAAAACCGGTGGGTTACAAAAACCATCAGAAACTGTCATCGACATTTGTAATGACCCGTCCCTCCACCAATACTGTCCCCACTTAGCCACTGCTGTTTTCCGGCAGTGTAGGGTTTTTAACGGGCATCGCGGCGGTAATCCAACAGCAACTTCCCGGGAGGTCACCCATCCCTGGATTTCTCCCGCCCGAGCACGCTTAAATGCAGAGTTTTCTGCCAACTCTGGAGCCAATTGTGATGAAAAGGCCTCGGCGTTAGGGAGGGACAAATCATTACTTATATTCCATTCAGCCAACCACTTCCGAATATCGGGGTATTGCAATACCACCACCTTAAATTGGAGTCGTCCTTGGCTCCAGAATATATTCGTAAGCTCAAATCTCCGACGTTCCTTGCCCCTCATAAGAAGCACCTGGACCAACCCAGTCCAGCGTACCTTCCCACCCTCGGAAGGTGACCCGTCGTCGGCACTGATACCATTTGTAATGACCCGTACCTCCACCGATACTGTCCCCACTTAGCCACTGCGGTTATCCGGCAGTGTGGGGTTTTCAACGGGCATCGCTGCGGTAATCCGGCAGAAACTTCCCGGATGGTCACCCATCCCTGGATTAATCCCGCCCGAGCACGCTTAACTGCAGAGTTTTCTACCAACTCTGGAGCCAATTATGCTGGAAAGGCCTCGGTGTTAGGAAAGGACAAATCAATACTTACATTCCATTCGGCCAACCACTACCGAATATCGGGGTATTACAATACCACCACCTTAAATTGGATCCGTCCTCGGCTCCAGAATATATTCACAAGCCCAGATCTCCGACATTTACTGCCCCTCATGAGAAGAACCTGGACCAACCCCGTCCAGCGTACCTTCCCACACTCGGCAGGTGACCCGTCGTCGGCTCTGATACCAATTGTAATGACATGTCCCTCCATCGATACTGTCCCCACTTAGCCACTATTGTTTTCCGGAAGTGTGTGGTTTTTAACGGGCATCGCAGCGGTAATCCAACAGCAAGTTCCCGGGAGGTCACCCATCCCTGGATTACTCCCGCCGGAGCACGCTTAACTGCAGAGTTTTCTGCCAACTTTGGAGCCAATTATGCTGAAAAGGCCTCGGTGTTAGTGAAGGACAAATCATTACTTATATTCCATTCAGCCAACCACTGCCGAATATCGGGGTATTGCAATACCACAACCTTAAATTGGAGCCGTCCTCGGCTCCAGAATATATTCGCAATCCCAGATATCTGACATTCCCTGCCCCTCATAAGAAGCACCTGGACCAACCCAGTCCAGCGTACCTTCCCACCCTCAGCAGGTGACCCGTCGTCGTCGCCGGAATTTAGTCCCCGGAAAACTATCTCAGTCCACTGAGCCATCGGAAACTGTCACCAGCAAGTGCACACTTCTATCAACTCATCTCTGCTTCTCTATAGTTCATACATTCACAAAAATCATCTAACCCATTTCTCATTTCTTGCGAAAACGTGCCCAAAAGTGCGACACGTAGCTCATATACCCGGCCATCGATTCTTGCATCCGACTGATAGGTGTCTAAAACACCTTATTATTTATCTATTATTTATGCTTTCTCTGCTAGTTTTCTTGTAAATTATGTATCTTATGTTTTGTTTTTGAGTATTTAGGTACTTTGGAGTCATTTGGAACAAAATGAGAGGAAATAGGGAAAAAAGGGCAAAAGCGTTGGAGGCGGATTATTTCTCATTATTCGTTTCTATTTATTGATCTCTGTCTGAAAAGTATGTCGGCTTTAGTGATGCATATTCATTTGTCTGAAAAGCATGACAGCTTTAGTGATGAATAGAATTGAAGGAATGAAGTGGATATGAGAAGTAAAGGACGGCTGCTGTTGGTGGATGAATATCAAAAGAAGAGCACGTTCATTTGGAGCAAGAGGTCAGAATTGTCATTGCATAGGAAAGCGCTATCGGGAGCATAACGGAGTAAAAGGAGGCTGTCATTATTGGTGTCCTTTCTACATGCCCTGGGTACCCCTTATCTACCTCACCAGGGTGGATGTATCCAGTTCAATTCCTATTCCTACACAGCCCTAAATTTCAGAGCAAATGATTTCTTTCAATCATTTATCTCTAACTCAGAGATGTAAATGCAGCCACTGGTTGAAATTGAACCATGTAAGATGAGAGTGATATTGTTGTCAAAATGGGATTGTAGTTTCGAATCAGTGCAGAGAAGAATTGAGTTAGGGTTTTGCCAGATCTGACAAATCTATGAACTCTTGTTGCTGTTGATTTTCATGGGTATTAGGATGAATTTGAAGACTCGGATGAACATTAGATGTGTCTGATTCAGATTTAGGGTTTTAAGTGGATTGAGAACTGGGGAAGAACATGAATCTGATGCTTCCTAAGATTGAGACACCGATGCTGCTGGAATATGGATATGGTGGAAGAAATCGAAGGACTTGATGAGGGGTTTGTGGTGAAATAGCTGTTAGGGTTTGTGGTTTGAAGTTGATTAGGGGATCAAGAAAGTGTTGATGCTGTTGAGATGAGCAAATGGAGATTCAAGGAGATGCAGGTGATAGCTGCTAGAGTATTGAACTGAAGAAGCTTCATTGACAGGGAAGGTTACAAAAATGGGTTTGCTAAGTTCAATTTGAGATGGGTTCTGAAGTGGCAAGATGATTTTGTTGGTGATGTTGAGAAGTATGTGCTGGTGTCCATTCTGGTCTGCTAAGGGTTGGGTTTGAATGAGATGTTCTGCTGATGAAGTGGTGAAGTGAGTCATCCAAATGTGCAAATGTGAACTCAAATTGAGTTATGATGCTGATGCTTGAGAAAATGAAGCCTGGAGGTGATTAAGGAGTCAGTGGTACAGCTAGGGTCTGGTGGTAATGAATTGTTGCTGTTGATTGAGAACTGAGATGCAGCTGAAATGGTGGTTTTGGTGATTGTCATGGGTCTGAGATGAGGCATCAAGTACAAGTGGTTGTGACCTCAGCTGGAGAATTAGAAGCTACAGATTGCAACTCAAATTGAGATGGTGCTAAGGAGAAGCTGTGTTGCTCTATTCATGATGCTCGAGATGTGAACTGAACTGGAGAGAAACCAGTTGGAGTGGGTAAGTTGCTACCAGATGTTTGGAGCTGCTAAGGCTTAAGAGTTAAGATGAGAGGTTGGACGGAGTTTACTGGAAGTGAAGGATGAGATCGAGACTAGGGAAATAGTGGATTGAATGGAGCTGGAATGATGTGCATGCTATTTCCTTGAGGATTATGGTGGCTACGGCTAGTGAACTGCAGGTGGTATTTGCAAAAGAAAGGTTTGTGGCTGTGTTGGTTGAGCAGCATTCGAAGATAAATGGGAGATTGCAGGCAGTTAGCATCTCATATGGAGGAACATATGAGTTGTGCATTATAGGGCAAACTCAAATAGAGATGGAGATGCGGTTGGGGAGTTGTGTGCAGTTCTCGAGTTGCAGAGCTAGAAGTGTTATTACATGGAGCAAGGATAAGCTACAACGTTATTGGTTTTATGGCAGTAGTAATGAATTCAAGTTGGTGCTGTTGTGGTGATGATTTGATACACTAAAACAAGTGATGTTGAAGCTATAGTTCAAGTGGTGGTATGTCTGCGATGGAGCTGGTGTTGGTTGTGAAGCTGCAATGGCTAGGCAATGGTGGTGGACTGAACTACAATGGTTAAGAGCTCAGATTGCAGGTTGCTATGGGATTTGCGGTCAGCTGATTATGATTGCAGTGAGATATGAGTTGAAGCTGGAGATACAATGGGTCTGTTGGTGAGATAAAGATGCAGTTGGATAAGCAAGGAAAGAAACTGGTGGAATTGCAGGGCAGTTAAATGGGTTGAAGAGTGCAAGGGAATTAGTACACTGGTGAAGCACATGGGAAGCTGCAGCTGTGAGGAATCCATAGCCATCATGGCTGGATACGAGTTGTTGACGCATTACAGAATTATGGCCAGTGCAAATGGGCTAGGCCAAGACCATTTAGCCCAGTAAGACAAGTCAGTTAGCTAGTTATGAATCTGACTCGGTATGACTCGGAGTTGACCCAAGTTCACTCAGTTGACCCGACCGTGATGACTCGTTGACCGGGCGGACTTAGCCGGTCACCTGAGATACTTTCCGGCGCCGGATTCCAGCACATTTCCGGCCAAATCCCCAGTTTTCCGGCGACCACTTTTTGGACAGATTTTCTACATGGGTTTCTCTCACTTGTGGGCCGGGTGAATTTCCAACTAATGGACTTTGAAGACAAAACCTAATTTTGGAGAAGCTACAAAAAGAAAATTTATACTAACTTTTGAGGGGACGTATTATTCTTGGAGCAGAGGAGATAGCCGCTGAAACTTACGCTTCTAGGGTTTGCTTTTGTTTCATCTTCCTTAATTCATTATTATTATTATTATTATGATGAACTCCATAGCTATGAGTAGCTAAATTCTTTATTATTGGTTAAGGATGTAGTCTTATATCTATAACTTGTGCTTGATTAATGCATTAGTTTTCTCTCTTTGTTTTCGTTCATATCTCTACTGTTTTTAATATCACATGATTGATGTATTGTGATAAGATATAGATGTTTGGTTAGTTAAGTGGCCAATTAATTGAACTTGCATCTTGTCCATAGCTATTTTAGGGTTTTCATCGAGCGATAACCCTAAATACAAGTAGCATGATATGATTATAGTTTGTAGTGATACGCTCTTATAATCATATGTAGAGTTTGACCATTGTCCGAATTGTTATGCGCAATGTATGACAATTGCATTGATTAGCCTATTTCCAAAACTTAATGTTCCTGGGAATTGAACTTGATTAGCGCAAGGCGTTAGGTTATTCTTTAGGTATAATTCACATACGCATCTCTAATGTGTGTGTTGATTAACTTGGGAAATTATTAGATTATCTTGCTCTCTTGATTTTCTAGGCTTTTGATAATAAAAGAGATTAAATTGTAATTCTAATCATATATGCAAGCACATGTTTAAGATTGAAGATGAATTCCTTGACCAATATCTTTCTCTCATTGATTACTTCCAACTATTTACTTTGTTTTTATTTAACTTTTATTTTACAAAAATCAGAAATCCCCCATCTTGGTTACTAAAAAACTAGAAATTTATAACTACAATCGCCTCTCTGTGGATATGAACTCTTCCTTACTTTATACTTCATTCATATTTTGTTGAGTAATAAAGTGAATTATTTTTGACGCTTACGACAGCGATCAAATTTTGGCGCCGTTACCGGGGAGGCATTCGGCTAGTTATTAAGTTTTTAGTTTCTTTTTATTATTTCTGCTTGCATACTTGCTTTTCGTTTCTTGTTTTGTTTCTCACTTGTTTGCGAGAATTGTTTTTCAGGTACCTTATCCCTGGTTTCTAAAGATTGTAATTATCCAAGGTGCGGGATAGCTACTCGAAAAGGCACAATACTCCAACCAAGGCAAGGCACAACGGAAAAAGAAAACTTGGAAGTAGAACACGATACCTTCCAGCAAGTAGAAGAAGAAGTTGTAGAACAAGAGGTTCCGGTTGAACAAGAACCACCTTTTGAAGAAGAAGAAGAAGCAATGGGTGACGCTGCAAATCGTACACTCAAGGACTTGGCTTCGCACAAGATTTATACTCAACAGGGTTGTATTCAAACAAACTCTACCTTTGATATCAAGTCGGGGTTGCTTAGGGAATTGCCAAAGTTCCATGGCATGGTGAATGAAGATCCAAACAAGCATCTTATGGACTTCCACACCATTGTCACGGCCATGCTTCCAGCTGATGTTGAGGCGGATGGGGCTATGTTGAAAGTGTTTCGATTCTCTTTGATGGATAATGCTAAGGATTGGTTATATTATTTGCCTCCTGGAAGTGTCACAACTTGGAATGGGTTGAAGAAACTCTTTTTAGAGAGATATTTTCCTGCATCTAAGGCTACTCAAATTCGCAAGGAGATTTGCGGAATGAAGCAAAATGTGGGAGAATCCTTATATGATTGTTGGGAACGATACAAGAGGTTGGTAGCAAGCTGTCCTCATCACCAATTCAGCGACGCTATGATTATTCAATACTTCTATGAAGGACTCCAATCAAGCGATAGGAACCTTATTGATGCTGCGGGTGGTGGTGCACTAGTGAGCAAGATGGTGGCACAAGCTAGAGAGTTGATTGAGAACATGGCAGCAAACTCCCAACAATTCTTGAATCGTGGCTCGGATGTGCTTATTAGGAGAGTAAATGAAGTGAGCGAGGTCGAAGAACTTCGTCAACAAATGGGTAACATAACAACAATGCTGCAACAAGTTTCAGCTGCGGTGATCCCAAGTTCTCATCAAGGGTATGAAGAATCCAATGAACAAGCTAATGTGGTCTTTCCAAGTCAGCAAATACGGTATGATCCATATTCAAATACTACAATCCAGGATGGAGAGATCACCCCAATTTTAGCTATGCCAACAAGCAAGGTGCAGTCCAACAACCTACTTTCAACCGTTCGAGTGGATTTCAACCACAACAACAACAATTCCAGGCGCAACAACAACAATTTCAGCAAACACGGCAGTCAATGCAAAAGCAGGGTTCCGATATCGACTCAAAGCTTCAAAAAATGATGCAAGGCATTTCTACTATTTTTAAAGACAACCAACAAGAGACTAAGAGTGAGATAAAGGATTTGCAGACACAAATGGGTTCCGTGGCTACTGAGTTGAACCAAGTGAAGGCACAAATTGGTGGGAAACTCCCTTCTCAACCTATCAACCCAAAAGAGGGTGTCAATGCAATTACGTTGAGAAGTGGTACAACACTTGTGCAACCCGAAGTTACTGATTCAAGCAAGGTGGAAACACCAAAGGAACCTATTTTGGAGGAGAAGAATGAGGATTCTCACCAAACTTCTGAGGTACCTATTCCTAACTCTAAAACTCCGGTTTCTACTTATGTTCCTCATTTACCATTTCCTCGCAGATTTGCAAGTTCCAAGAAGGAGGCACTAGAAAAGGATATTTTTTAGACGTTCTCAAGAAGATCCATGTGAACATACCACTCATAGATGCTATAAATCAAGTTCTAAAGTATACAAAGGTGTTGAAGGATTTGTGTACCAATAAGCAAAGGCTCAAAGGTAATGAAGTTCTAAGTGTGGGGGAGAATGCCTCTGCAATCTTACAACACAAACTCCCACTGAAATGCAAGGACCCGGGTAGCTTTGACATTCCCTTCACAATTGGTAACACTACATTTAACAAAGCTATGTTGGATTTAGATGCATCCATTAATGTTATGCCTGCATCTATGTATAATTCACTTGATCTTGGTCCTCTTAAAAAGGCTGGAATTGTGTTGCAATTAGCCGATCGCTCTAATGTCTACCCAATGGGTATTGTTGAGGATGTTCTTGTGCAGGTTAATCAACTAGTATTTCCAACAGATTTTTGTGTCTTAGAGATGGATGAAGGTTTGCCGGACTCGTCTCTTCCATTGCTACTTGGGCGTCCCTTCATGAAAACGGAAAAAACCATTATTGATGTTGACAAGGGAACGCTAACTATGGAGTTTGATGGAGAAATAATATGTTTCAACATTTTCGAGACGATGAGATATCCTAGTGATGTCCACTCTTGTTTCTCCGTTGATGTGATGGACACATTGGCGCAACAAATGTTTGAGTTGAATGGCGCTGATTCTTTGGAAACCATGCTCACTACACCTATTGATAATAGTTTGGAGTACGGTGATGAGATTAAGGAAACTATTGGTTCTCTTGACTCATTACCGGAAAAATCTGCACTTAAGAATATTTCATATGTTTCTTCACCTTGCAATGACGAAAAGCTTGTACCTTCAATTGTTAAATCTCCAAAGATAGAATTGAAACCTCTTCCAAGTCACTTAAAGTACTTGTACTTGGGTGACAATGAAGAGTTACCTGTGATTGTTTCTAACGAGCTTAGTGAATTACAGGAGCAAAAACTTCTAAGGGTGCTAAGGAAGAACAAGACGGCCATAGGATGGACAATCGCTGATATCAAGGGTATAATCCCTGCCGTTTGCATGCATAAGATCCGTTTGGAGGACGATGCAAAGCCTATAAGGGAAGCGCAACGTCGTTTGAACCCTCCCATGATGGAAGTTGTGAAAAAAGAGATACTCAAGCTTTTGTAAGTGGGTGTTATCTACCCCATATCCGATAGCAAGTGGGTGAGCCCGGTACAAGTTGTACCAAAGAAATCAGGTGTGACGGTGGTGGAGAATGATAAGAATGAACTTGTCCCAACTCGTGTGCAAACCGGTTGGAGGGTTTGTATTGATTATAGGAAATTGAATGCCACTACTAGGAAGGATCATTTTCCATTACCTTTTATTGATCAAATGCTTGAACATTTAGCTGGACACGCTTATTATTGCTTTCTTGATGGCTATTCAGGTTATAATCAGATTGTGATAGCACCGTAGGATCAAGAGAAAACCACTTTCACTTGTCCTTTCGGTACTTTTGCTTATAGAAGGATGCCTTTTGGCTTGTGCAACGCTCCAGCTACCTTTCAAAGGTGTATGGTAAGTATCTTTTCAGAATATGTTGAAAACATAATCGAAGTGTTCATGGACGACTTTAGTGTCTTTGGTGATTCATTTGACCTTTGCTTGAACAATTTGTCACTAATCCTTGAACGATATGTTGAAACAAACCTTGTGCTGAATTGGGAGAAGTGCCATTTTATGGTAACTCATGGCATAGTTTTAGGCCATATAATATCTTCTAAAGGCTTGGAAGTCGATAAATCTAAGATAGACCTTATTCGTGCTCTAAACCCTCCAAATACGGTGAGGGAGATACGTTCTTTCCTTGGTCATGCAGGTTTCTATCGTAGATTCATCAAGGATTTTTCCAAGATAGCATCACCACTTTGCAACTTATTGCAAAAAGATGTGGTTTTTAACTTTGATGAGAAGTGTGTGGCGGCATTCAATCGTTTGAAATAACTTTTTATTTCAGCCCCTATCATTAAACCACCGGATTGGAGCAAGCCTTTCGAGCTTATGTGTGATGCAAGTGATTATGCGGTTGGTGCGGTGCTTGGGCAGCGTGTGGGGAAGATACCTCATGCTATTTATTATGCTTCTAGAACGTTAAATGAGGCCTAACAAAACTACACAACCACTGAAAAAGAGTTATTAGCTATTATTTTTGCTTTAGAAAAGTTTCGCTCTTATCTAATTGGTACAAAATTTGTTGTCTTTTCTGATCATGCAGCACTTAGGTACTTGCTTACAAAGAAAGAGGCGAAACCGAGGCTCATACGATGGATTTTACTCTTGCAAGAGTTCGATATTGATATCAAAGACAAGAAAGGAATCGAGAACACCATTGCGGATCATTTGAGCCGTCTTGATGTGGACAAGGAAGCTATTCCATTGCGTGAAAGTTTCCCGGATGAGCAACTATTCTCAATTGCTTTTGGAGAACCATGGTACGCTGATATTGTTAATTACTTAGTGTCTAAACAAATCCCAAAGAACTTGTCTCGTGCTGAGAGGGACAAACTTAAGAAGTTAGGAAACCAATACATATGGGATAATCCATACTTATGGAAACATTGTAGTGACCAAGTAATACGAAGGTGTGTTCCCGAATCCGAATTTCAATCTATCTTGTATTTTTGCCACTCTTATGCATGTGGAGGACACTTTGGGATCAAGAGAAACGCTCTCAAGGTACTAGAATGTGGTTTCTATTGGCCGACTTTGTTTAAGGATGTGCATGCATTTTGTATTACATGTGATAGGTGCCAAAGAACAGGCAATCTAGGTGCTCGAAATCAAATTCCACAAACTATTATTCAATTTGTTGAAGTTTTTGATGTTTGGGGAATTGATTTTATGGGTCCTTTTGTAAATTCTAATGGAAATTATTATATCTTGCTTGTTGTGGATTATGTCTCGAAATGGGTGGAAGCTAAGGCCACCCCAACTAATGATTCTAAAGTTGTTTCAGATTTTGTGCAAGCAAATATTTTTGCAAGGTTTGGAATTCCAAAGGCTATAATTAGCGATGGAGGTTCACACTTCAAAAACAGGTTCTTGCAAGGCTTGTTAAAGAAGTACAATGTGTCGCATCGGATTGCAACACCATACCATCCACAAACAAATGGACAAGCCGAGGTTTCCAACCGAGAGGTGAAATCCATTCTAGAAAAAACGGTGAATCCAACAAGGAAGGATTGGAGCATACGCCTCAATGATGCTTTGTGGGCGTATAGAACCGCATACAAGACACCTATTGGGATGTCTCCCTTTAGGCTTGTTTACGGTAAACCTTGTCACATACCCGTTGAAATTGAGCATAAGGAATTTTGGGTTATTAAGCAATGCAATATGGAGTTGGATGGTGCTGGAAAGCAAAGGAAGTTGCAACTTCAAGAGTTAGAAGATATTCGCAATGATGCATTTGAAAGCTCAAGGATTTATAAGGAAAGACTAAGGCATTTCATGATAATATGATTATAAAGAAACAATTTTGCATTGGGCAGAAAGTACTTTTGTTTAATTCTCGTTTGCAATTATTTCCGGGTAAACTAAGGTCACGTTGGATTGGACCTTTTGTTGTGACTAATGTGTTTTCTCATGGTGCAGTTGAAATTCGTAGTTTGGCTACAGGAAATGAACTTAAAGTGAATGGGCACTGGTTGAAACCATATTATGAGAACTTATCTTCGGATGTCGTGGAAGGAGTGAACCTTGTGGAAGTGCTCCCTCTGGAGGAGTCTTAGCAAACAAGGAGAACGTCGGACTGACGACTTTAAACCAAGCGCTAAGTGGGAGGCAACCCACCGGTTTTGTATCTTTACCTTTATCTTTTTATTCTTTATGCATTTTATCTTTATTTTCTTGTTTTTTCATATCATTTGCGGAATTTCCCACCTTGAACTTTCTTTGGACGATTCAATTTTACATTGAGGACAATGTAAAGTTTAAGTGTGGGGGAGCATTTATATGTTTGTATAGTTTGTTTAGTTTTTTTTATGTATTTAAAAAAAAAATCAGAAAAATCAGAAAAATAGAAAAAAACAAGAAAAAAATTGTGCTTTTTGAACTCCGAAATCTAGAAACTTGTGCCTTTAGGATGACACCATTAGTGGATGGAACCATTTTGATTGCAGGAGTTGAGGAACCAATTAACTAAAAGGGACGAACATAGCTCAGAAATCACAAATAACATGATAGTTGTTACCATATCTCGGAATATCACCATATCACATTCTATTTTTATTTTTCCATATTTATCTATTGTTTTCTAAGTGTTTTGGTGGGTCACTAAACATCGACTTGTTATTACTGCTAGGATGAAATAGAGTGATTGAGTTACTAAAAAATAAATACCGACCAATTAGACCAAACAGAATAAAAAATGACACTTGGATAGCAGTATGTCTGAAACTTTGTCCCTGTCTCCGTCGCCTAAACAAGCGTGGAATGCAGGATCCAAGGCAACTATCATGTACTTTCTAACAAGAAGCATGCGCTTGGATCCAAAAGATCTAATCATGATGTCTATATATAAAAAAAATGAAAAAGAAAAAGAAAAGAAAGTATTATATTGGTTGAATAAAGTCACTTCTGGTTCCCTTGTATATGCCGGTGAGTTGATGTAGAATTCAGCCAAGTAGCTCAATCCAATAGGCATAGGTTCATATTGGTAGTGACCTTCAGACAGATATAGGATACATCGATCACTTGTGAACATTCGCCAACATCTACATCTATATCCATCTTCTTAATCTTTTCATTGTGATTGTGGTTTGTTAGTTTCCGAGTATTGTGGCTTGTTCGACTATCTAATTATATTTTATTTACTAATATATGAATTTAATTTGCACAAGGTACCTCCTCCTGTAGTCACTTTGGATTCGTTCATTGATTTGTCACAAATGGACTGAGATGGAAAGATAGGTTTTGTAGGCAGACCTCTTGTAAATCTTCACGAGACTAAAACTCGTCCACTAGGGACACCTAGGGGTTTAAAGGCTTGTTATTTATGCTAAAAGTGACCGTAGCCTCGACGAGACGGAGTTGTATGTATGATTTTTAATTATTTTGTTTAATTTTCTCGAGGACTAGCAAAGTCTAAGTGTGGGGGAATCTGATTGGTGTCTAAAACACCTTATTATTTATCTATTGTTTATGCTTTCTCTGCTATTTTTCTTGTAAATTATGTATCTTATGTTTTGTTTTTGAGTATTTAGGTACTTTGGAGTCATTTGGAACAAAAGGAGAGGAAATAGGGAAAAAAGGGCAAAAGCGTTGGAGGCGGATTATTTCTCATTATTCGCTTCTATTTCTTGATCTCTGTCTGAAAAGTATGTCGGCTTTAGTGATGAATAGAATTGAAGGAAGGAAGTGGATATGAGAAGTAAAGGACGGATGCTATTGGTGGATGAATTATCAAAATAAGAGCACGTTCATTTAGAGCAAGAGGGCAGAATTGTCATTGTGCAGGAAAGCGCTATCGGGAGCATAACAGAGGGAAATGAGGCTGTCATTATTGGTGTCCTTTCTACATGCCCCGGGTAACCCTTATCTACCTCACCAGGGTGGATGTATCCAGTTCAATTCTTATTCCTACACAACATTAAATTTCAGAGCAAATGATTTCTTTCAATCATTTATCTCTAACTCAGAGATGTAAATGCAGCCACTGGTTGAAATTGAACCATGGAAGATGAGAGTGATACTGTTGTCAAAATGGGATTGTGGCTTCGAATCAGTGCAGAGAAGAATTGAGTTAGGGTTTTTCCAGATCTAAGAAATCTATGATCTCTTGTTGTTGTTGATTTCCATGGGTTTAGGATGAATTTGAAAACTCAGATGAACATTAGATGGGTCTGATTCAGATTTAGGGTTTTAAGTGGATTGAGAACTGGGGAAGAACATGAATCTGATGCTGCCTGAGATTGAGACACTGATGCTGCTGGAAGATGGATATGGTGGAAGAAATCGAAGGACTTGATGAGGGGTTTGTGGTGAAATAGCTGTTAGGGTTTGTGGTTTGAAGTTGATTATGGGATCGAGAAAGTGTTGATGCTGTTGAGATGAGCAAATGGAGATTCAAGGATATGCAAGTGATAGCTACTGGAGTATTGAACTGAAGCAGTTGCATTGACAGGGAAGGTTACAGAAATGGGTTTGCTGAGTTCAATTTGAGATGGGTTCTGAAGTGGCAAGATGATTTTGTTGGTGATGTTGAGAAGTATGTGCTGCTGTCCATTCTGGTCTGCTAATGGTTGGGTTTGAATGAGATGTTCTATTGATGAAGTGGTGCAGTGAGTCATCCAAATGTGCAAATGTGAAGCTGTTTAGATGAATGATTAGGCCATGGGTTATCTCATATGTGAACTCAAATTGAGTTATGATGCTGATGCTTGAGAAAATGAAGCCTGAAGGTGATTATGGAGTCAGTGGTACAGCTAGGGTCTGGTGGTAATGAATTGTTGTTGTTGATTTAGAACTAAGATGCAGCTAAAATGGTGGTTTTGGTGATTTCCATGGGTCTGAGATGAGGGCTCAAGTACAGGTGGTTTTGACCTCAGCTGGAGAATTAGAAGCTACAGATTGTAGCTCAAATTGAGATGGTGCTAAGGAGAAGCTGTGTTGCTCTATTCATGATGCTCGAGATGTGAACTGAACTGGAGAGAAACCAGTTGGAGTGGATGAGTTGCTACCAGATGTTTGGATCTGCTAAGGCTTACGAGTTAAGATGAGAGGTTGGACGGAGTTTACTGGCAGTGAAGGATGAGATCGAGACTAGGGAAATAGTGGATTGAATGGAGATGGAATGATGTGCATGCTATTTCCTTGAGGATTATGGTAGCTACGGCTAGTGAACTTCAGGTGGTATTTGCAAAAGAAAGGTTTATGGCTGTGTTGGTTGAGCATCATTCGAAGATAAATAGGAGATTACAGGCAGTTAGCAGCTCAGATGGAGGAACATATGAGTTGTGCATTACAGGGCAAACTCAAATAGAGATGGAGCTGCGGTTGGGGAGTTGTGTTCAGTGCTCGAGTTGCAGAGCTAGAAGTGTTATTACATGTAGGAAGGATAAGCTACAGCCTTGTTGGTTTTATGGCAGTAATAATGAATTCAAGTTGGTGTTGTTGTGGTGATGGTTTGATACACTAAAACAAGTGATGTTGAAGCTACAGTTCAAGTGGTGGTATGTCTGCGATGGAGCTGGTGTTGGTTGTGAAGCTGCAATGGCTAGGCAATGGTGGTGGACTGAACTACAACGGTTAAGAGCTCAAATTGCAGGTTGCTATGGGATTTGCGGTCAACTGATTATGATTGCAGTGAGATATGAGTTGAAGCTGGAGATACAATGGGTCTGTTGGTGAGCTAAAGATGCAGTTGGATAAGCAAGGAAAGAAACTGGTGGAATTGCAGGGCAGTTAAATGGGTTGAAGAGTGCAAGGGAAGTAGTGCACTGGTGAAGCACATGGGAAGCTGCAGCTGTGAGGAATCCATAGCCATTATGGCTGGATACAAGTTGTTGGCGCATCACAGAATTATGGCCAGTGCAAATGGGCTAGGCCATGACCATTCATCCCAGTAAGACAAGTCAGTTAGCTAGTTATGAATCTGACTCGGTATGACTCGGAGTTAACCCAAGTTCACTCAGTTGACCCGACCGTGATGACTCGTTGACCGGGTGGACTTAGCCGGTCACCTGAGATACTTTTCGGCGCCGGATTCCGGCCAATTTCCGGCCAAATCCCCAGTTTTCCGGTGACCACTTTTGGGACAGATTTTCTACATGGGTTTCTCTCACTTGTGGGCCGGGTGAATTTCCAACTAATGGACTTTGAAGACAAAACCTAATTTTGGAGAAGCTACAAAAAGAAAAGTTCTACTAACTTTTGAGGGGACGTATTATTCTTGGAGCAGAGTAGATAGCCGCTGAAACTTACGCTTCTAGGGTTTGCTTTTGTTTCATATTCCTTAATTCATTATTATTATTATGATGAACTCCATAGCTATGAGTAGCTAAATTCTATATTATTGGTTAAGGATGTAGTCTTATATCTATAACTTGTGCTTGATTAATGCATTAGTTTTCTCTCTTTGTTTTCGTTCATATCTCTACTGTTTTTAATATCACATGATTGATGTATTGTGATAAGATATAGATGTTTGGTTAGTTAAGTGGCCAATTAATTGAACTTGCATCTTGTCCATAGCTATTTTAGGGTTTTCATCGAGCGATAACTCCAAATACAAGTAGCATGATATGATTATAGTTTATAGTGATACACTCTTATAATCGTATGTAGAGTTTGACCATTGTCCGAATTGTTATGCGCAATGTATGACAATTGCATTGATTAGCCTATTTCCAAAACTTAATGCTCATGGGAATTGAACTTAATTAGCACAAGGCGTTAGGTTATTCTTTAGGTAGAATTCACATACGCATCTCTAATGTGTGTGTTGATTAACTTGGGAAATTATTAGATTATCTTGCTCTCTTGATTTTCTAGGCTTTTGATAATAAAAGAGATTAAATTGTAATTCTAATCATATATGCAAGCACATGTTTAAGATTGAAGATGAATTCCTTGACCAATATCTTTCTCTCATTGATTACTTCCAACTATTTACTTTGCTTTTATTTAACTTTTATTTTACAAAAATCAGAAATCCCCCATCTTGGTTACTAAGAAACTAGAAATTGATAACTACAATCGCCTCTCTGTGGATATGAACTATTCCTTACTTTATACTTCATTCATATTTTGTTGATTAAGAAAGTGAATTATTTTTGACGCTTACGACAGCGATCACCGACTCGAACCCCCTTCATGATTGACTGAAAAATTATGATTCACACTCTAACATCTGAAACACGGCATCCAGAACTAGGATCACCGGTGCACCAATTCTGTTCCGTTTTCGCACAGTTTTTGCAGCTTCAAAATCCATTTCATGTACAGTGCCATACTTCTCTGCGATTCCCATTAGCTTGTTTCAGTGGCAGCAACAATAGATATGCACCACCACCTACTTGACTAATTTCATTCAAACTCAGCCACATCCATTCAACAGCTCTTTGCACATCTCCTCCATTTTCCAGCTTGCTCAAGCCAACAACCATCTTTCTTCCCTGTAATTCATACAAACTACTTGCTTTGAGTTTCTAGCTGCAACTCCATATTCAGCAGCACCAGTTGTTAAATCCACTTCAGTTCATGCCTACACAACCATTGTAGGATTACCAAAACCACCAGTGTAACCTGCACTAGAGCTAACACCAATTTCTCCTCCACAGATTCCTTAATCCATTTGAACTCAAGATTGATCTCAACCCAACCTGCCAATTATTCTCTCAATTCAAACTTGTCTTCCTAAATTCTCCCTTCTCGATCTGGTTCAAATTTTATCAGCACCAAACTCTTAACTTCGGTTGCAATCTCACCTTGTTCATTACTGCCATCACAAGATTCATTCTCTGAGTTCCATAGAAGCAGCACACATAATCTCCCCTCAGTCAATCCCATCACTCCCTCTCGAACTACAGCTTTATTGTCTCAAGTACCTGCACTTGCATTTCCAACTTTACTGCAATGTAGCACCAACCATTACTCTAATTCATACTGCCTAACCGAACTGTCACCACCATTTGAGTTCTCTCTTTGGTGAAACCAACCCACACAGTCACATGCTCATAATCTATCCAGCTGTAATTCCCTTGAACCCAAAACATGCATTTAATTCACTGCCATCAACAACTTGAACTGCACTGTTAACAACGCAGTATCAACACCTTTTGAGTCATCTAACCCAATTCAGACTTGTAATCTTCCATGGCCTTACTGCAAACCAACATCACCCCTTTCCTATCTGCTCAGCTTCTACATCTGTTACTTGACACCATTTCCCTGGCAAGCATTTCAACCACCCATTGCAGAACCACCCGAACTTCACATTATAGCTCCAATACCTCCACTTCAATGCATCAGTCCATAGCACCAGCTTGCACCTGTTACCGGAACCCACAACACCACTGCAACACTTCTGCTGTTTTCACGACTTTATACTAAGCCACTATACCACAGAAAACTCCACATACCCAAGGTGTAACCACGAGAATATATCGTGGTATCTCAAACTGTTGTTCCGAAACTCTTGGATATATTTGAAACTGCCATACGAGCCATAATAAGCAGCAACAACAATGCCGCTACTTCAGTTTCAGTACCCTCTTTCTTGGTTTAAAACTCATCCAAAAACCCTTACAAGCTCCAACCAAGACTGACCCATTCTTCTACCCGAATATGTACCACTTCCTTGTCCATTTCAACCACTAAATCATCTCCTAATTCTTTGTAAACAACTCGCAAAACCCGTGCCAACACTTGTCATAGGTACTGGTACAGTAAACTTGGTTGCACTGGTTCAGGCCTTCTCTCGAACACTCAGTGTGCGTTTTGATGGTGATTCAGAGATGAAAAATATATTTATTTCAAGACAGTTCTATCTCCTTTCCTGCAAAATTCGATTTCATACACAACCACATTCTTCATAAACTACCAGGACTCGTAGAAAACCATCATTCACAGCCATTAAGATCTCAATTGAATGGCAGCAAACATCACTTTCTTGGCTAGCTTCTCTTGAGCAAATCTTCACTCAATATTCTCATAACTCGATGTATATTCGAATCAAAATGAACCCAACTCATGATTCAACACAGACTCTTCAAAACACCCTTAATCTCCTTCTTTCACTGCTAAACATCAATCAACACCAACTGCCATTCTTCCCTTGTATTCTCAACTGATATATAATCTTGAAACTCCACCTTGTACTCCTCAATTCGAAACCCATCACTTAATTTCTTCTCAAAATCTCATCACCATCTCTTCCTTTATCCTCGATCTGATTCATCAGATGCAGCCACTGTTTTATTTCTTTTCATGGTTTTAATACAAATGATTGAGAGGAATAGTTTCTCTCAATTTTAGAGTTCTTGTGGAGGAATGAAAATTGCTATGCCCACTCGGGTGAAGTAGATAGGGGATACCCAGATTGACTCTAGGTACCAATAAAAAGGATAAGGGACAACCAAAGTTCTGTGCTCCATTCTTCTCTAGACTAAGTAGCAGTGGTCGACCGCTTTTCCTCCACTGGGCTCCGGCTGGCACTTGCGCAGAAATACTACTTTTGCTCTTTGCGCTCCAAATGAACATTTTCTCCTTCTTTTGCTACCAAATGACTCTGTTGCACCTAATAAACTCAAATTCAATCATAAGATACATAATTCACACAAAATATAGCAAAGAAAGAATAAATACTCGATATAAAATTAGGTGTTTTAGACACCTATCAAATTCCCCCACACTTAGACTTTGCTAGTCCTCAAGCAAACAAAATAAAACAAAAATACAACAACTCCTTCTTGTCGAGATTACGGTTTCTTTTAGCATAAATAACAAGCCTTTAAACCCCTATGTGTCCATAGTGGACGAGTTTTAGTCTCGTGAAGGTTTACAAGAGGTCTACCTATAAAACTTATAGTTCCAACTCCAACTACCTATGACAAATCTATGAAGGAATCCAAAATGACTATAGGAGGAGGTACCTTATGCAATTTCAATTCATATATAAGTAAATAAAGTTTTTCTTAGAAAGTCGAACAAACCACAATACTCGGAATCTGACTAACCACAATCACAATGAAAAGATTAAGAAGATGGATATAGAGGTAGTTGTTTGCGAATGTTAACAAGTGATCGGTGTTTTCCATATCTGTATGAAGGTCACCGCCAAGATGAACCTATGCATCATATTGGATTGAGCTACTGGTCTGAATTCTAGTGTCAACACACTGGCATATACAAGGGAACCAGCGATCAACAAACTTAATTCTACATCAACTCAACTGGCGTATACAAGGGAACCAAGAGTCGACTTTATTCAACACAATAATAAAAAAAATTCCTTTTTCTTTTTCACTTTTTTTTTTTTTTTAAAAATTTGACAACATCATTGGATCTTTTGGATCCAAGCGCATGATTCTTGTCAGCAGATTACATGATAGTTCCCTTGGATCCTGCATTCCACGCTTTTTTAGGCGACGGATACAGGGAGAACACACACATATTGCTATCCAAGTGTCATTTTTATTCTGATTGGTCGGTCTTTTTTCTCTCTCTCTTTTTTTTTTTTTTTTTAGCAACTCAATCACTCTATTTCATCCTAGCAGTAATAACAATTCGATGTTTAGTGACCCATCAAATCACTTAGATAACAATAGATAAATATGGAAAAATAAAAATAGAACATGATATGGTGATATTTCGAGATATGGTAACAACTATCATATTATTTCTAACATTTGAATAATTATGTCCTTTTAATTAATGGGTTCCTCAACTCCTCCATCCAAGATGGTTCCATCCATTTAGATTGATAGTGTCATCCTAAAGGCACATATTTCTAAGTTTCGGAGTGTATAAAGCTAATTTTTTTTTTATATGAACACAAGGGGAAACTAACAAGGCTAAAAACTCTATATATGAGAACACTCCCACACACTTAAACTTTACATTGTCCTCAATGTAAATTGAATCGTCCAAAGAAAGTCAAGGTGGGAAATCCATAACATGATATATATACAAATGCATAATAAAAACTGATACTCCAACTCATAGCTATTTCTGAACAATAGAGGATAAACACTAAACAAGCTATTTAGTTGGCATCTAATCCCAACTCGGCCAATATATATACCTCATCGTTAAGAAAAAATTCCATCTACTTAGAAAGGCTAGTGTCTATTCTAAATTGTTCAAAAATCTCTAAAAGTTGGAGTGTTGATATGCAAATATCCAAAATAAGAAAATAAAGATAAAAGACTTAAAAATAAAATAAAAAGATAGAGATAGATACACAAAACCAGTGGGTTGCCTCCCATTAGCGCTTGGTTTAAAGTCATCAGCCCGACTTGCAAGACGAATTCTCCATACACCAATAGCCGGAAAAGTTGGGGATCCACCCATAACACCTGTTTTTCAAACACTAGCTTCGCACAAATATTAGTAATATAAAAAAGAAACGAAGCTATTAACCGATAAAAGCTTCCCCCACACTTATTCTTGTCCACACTTGGAATTGGGTAAAGAATATAAAAGTTGGGTACTTCCATGGTTTCTTGTTCCCAAACCTGCATAGTATAAGAATCAAGCATCTCTAATGGCGGATATCGAGAAACAAAGTCATCTAACAACGTTTTTGAAGCACATACATTCAAACCAATAAGAGTTAAAGGAGAAGAAACAATATGCACAGGGTTAGACAAACCTCGCACAATCTCTTGTAGCACGGAATCCTCTTCATCCTTAAAAACCTCAAGTGAATTATTCACCTCTTATATATCATGGTCCTCTATCAAACCTTGCAACCATTCTTCTTTCGTTTCTGCCTTAACCAAAGTCTCGACATCAACATCTTCATTACAATCCTTTGCAAGCTCAATTGGGTCTTCCACAATATTAGTCATATCTGTTTCATTCTCAACATACTCCTCTTTGTTGCAAGGTACATACTCCACTGCGGATTCAAGTCTCGCCATAAGGAACATTTTTAGAACACTCATTGCATCATCCTCAAGCTCTACCTTTTGAATAGGTTCTTGATCGTTATAAAGACCAATGATTGAGTAAGCTACACTAGTGTCATCATATTCCTTTTCAACTTCACCTTGATCGCAAAAAGACTCCATTGTACACTCCTCGGGGATGTCATCATAAATTGGTTCAAGAGATGTATTTTCATAATCATCGTCACTATCATAGTTAACATAAGATTGACTACCACTTCCCAAATATTGGTCTTTCGCAGAATTTTGCATGTCCTCTTTGCATTCTTCAATCCCTTGTCTTAAATTGGAAACACCTTTTTGAAGCTCTTGGAGTGATCCATCCAAATTTTGAAAATAGCGTTCCATTTGTTAGTAAAGCTCATTCGACAAAGAAAAAGTAGAATTACTTACTTCAGTATTGTTAGGCCAATTATCTTCCCTTTGAATGAGTGAATGATCATAACTACGATCAGAAATTGGGCCAAACATACTATGAGCACAATCGGTCGATGAAACTGGTTCCATGCTTGGTTGTCTACAAACTGACTCCATGATGACCATAAATTGTTGCATTTCATCTACCAAACTAGAAGAAATATTAATAGAATCACAACTATTCTCCCCTCCTTGTGGTTGCTCACTTACATATCCTCCGTAAGAAGGTTGGAATATATGATAACAACTAAAAGGGTACGTGGAGTATTGACCATAACCAAAGGATTGGTTTTGATTGTACTCCCCATAAGGGTGATAGTTGTCATAGTGTTGACGTCGAAAACCGTACCCATTTGTAGTTGCAGGATATCCTACAACTACACCCTCAGTAGAATTTGTAAAACTTTAAGAAGTTCTTGATGAAAAAAGACAATCTTGATTAATTCTTTCAATTGATTACCAAGAAATATGTTAATGGAGATTTAGAATAGTTACAACTTTCTCTATTCCCTCACCTAAGACTTGTTCTAACACTCACCAAAAGAAGCTCCTCAATTATACATTTGAACTACTATATATAGTGAAATCTTTATAGCTACATATATCCTTGCGAAACATCGTAACTTTTGATTGTGAATTTATTCTATATTCGCAAACCCTTCATACTTCTCCCGTGCCTCTTCTATTATCGCATTATTTTGCAACACTTATCTCTTGTATTTGTTATTATGTTCGTAACCTTACATCTTGCGATATTATGTTCCTACATTTTGCCTCTTCTCATGTCATTTCTGCGAAGAAGCAATGATCGTGAGAATATGACCGTTACTTATTCTTTTAGGAATTCGAACACGTCTTTTGTAACCATCTTTTCCTAACTTTCCCTTATAAATACTCCTTTTATTCCCTTCCTTATCTTTTTTACCTTCTCTTTTTACTTCTGCAACTTCATCTTCTTCTCACATTTCATCCTCGGTTATTGCCTCCTCTTCCTGTTAATTCCATCATGAGCTCTCCGAGGTTATTTTATTTTATCTCTTGCATCTTTTACTTGTTTATCTCTTTTATTTCTGTTTAATTCACTATTTGATTTTGATTTCTTTTAGCAAAATTACTTCTCAAATGAAATCTCCAACTAAAAGCTCCAATCCTAACCTTCGAAGAAGAAGATCCGAGAATCAAAAGGTAGTTAAAATACTCTGTCTTCTTTCTGAAACAATATATTGTTGCCTCAGTTTTTAATCTACATTTTGATTCGTAGGTCGGTGAAGAATCCAACCCTACCAAGAGATCTCGTAATATCAAATCTAAGCCATCAATTTCAATCAGTGATTTCCTTCCTGTGATGGATAAAGAGTTTCCCTCTCCCCCTCGTGAAAGCACTTCTTCGCAAACTCCTGCCTCTACTCCATTACCCAGTTTTCAGTCTCCCACCCCTATCAATTTATCAACACTTCTTCAAGATCAACCTTCGCAAGTTACCTTCTCAACCTCTTCTCGTGAAAAACCTATTTTAGCTCCCAATCCTTTGAATACCGTTGCTCCAAGAAATTTACAACTTGCTCTTATTCCTTCAAATTCTTCTCCCCTTCCTCAAGAAGTTCGAGATGGGATTTATTTAGTTTTCCAGATGTTATTTGAGGTTTTAAGTAATACTGCGAGGTCTTCTAATGTTCGTTCGCAGTCTGAATTTTGCAAAATACTTAACAACTTCATCAATCCTGATGTTTCTATTTCGCGCCAAGCCTTGAAAAAAGAAGTTGAGTTGCTTCTCCAAACTCAGGAGTCTTTGAAAGCGGAGTGTGAGAATCTTCGTAAAGAGAATCATCATCTTCAAAATGATTCTCTAGATTATGCAATCCATCGTAAAAGAAATGATGCATTAAAAGGTATTGCTATTATCCTTATATTTTCTCTTTTTGTTTTTTTCTATTTCTCGCATGTTTGAAACACCCATTAAAACCCATTCCACTTTATAGAATCAATCCAGAAATGTAGAATGTTGGTACTTCATCATGAATCAGTTGCAGAAGAGTTTCGAGCCAAGCATGAAAGTCTCTTGAACCAATTTTCCCACTTATCTAGTCTTCACTCATGTGCTCTTGACAATTTAGATGCTCTTTTTCAAGAAAATACTCAACTAATTTATGATCACAAATTTTTGAATGATGACATATCTCAACTCACTTCTTCTTTAACTAAAGCCGATTTAAGAATAGAAACCCTATTAGAGGAGAATAAAACCTTATCATAAGAAAAATGTTCATATTTGAATTCAATGGCTGTTTCCTCGCATCAATTGAATATTCTTCAGAGTAAATGTTGCGATCAAGAAAATCTCCTTTATTTGTTAAAAGGTGAACTTGAGGAATTACAGAAGTCTTCAGACGCAGAGAGAAGTTCTTTTGTTGCCGAGAAGAAATCCCTTCTTAATAGGAATATAATCTTGAACACTAAGAGGAATAAACTTAAAGAAGATTATTCCCAACTAGAAAACCTTAATATAAAACTTGCGAAGGATAAAAAATATCTTCTTTCCAAAGATTAAAAGCTTCAATCCAGACTTAAAGGATTAGTTGGCGATGGTTTTGATGAAGCTATGGATCAGATGAAGAATTGTTGTCTATATTTAGCTCAATTTCTTACTTCACAAAGAGAAGGTAGTTATTAAAATTTGAATGCCTCTGATATACATTTAAATTTTACTATATTCGCATAATTGATCCTTTGAATTTTGTTTCACTCGCAGAATCTGAGAACAACCTTCGCAATGCTAAAGCTGGGTTAGAGATCACCTATTCTGAGCTTCACAAGAAGAATGCTTTGCTTTCTACTCGTTTGATCAATTCTCGTGATCGTGCAAATCGAATATTCAACCATCTTGCTTATGTCAAAGATATTGAAGATACTAACCACCAGAAAGCTCTTCTTCGTGAAAGTCATCTAAAAGCTCAAGTCTTCGTAAACAACGTTCTCTTATCAAGATCCTTGCCTCCAGTGAAAATTGAACCTCTGGAAATATCTGATGATGAAGTTTCTCGTGATCCTGATAGTGATTTTGATTACGAAAGTGAAGATGAAGAACTTGATGGTGGAAAAGAATCTATCCCTCAAGGAGAAGTTCCTGCTGAGGGCTCTTCAAAGGGTAATGTTTCGCAATAATCGAATACTGCTGATGATCCTATTCATCTTAAAGATCCAACACAAAATGTTGATGGAGAGCACCAAGCATAACAAACTTCTTTTCCCAAGTTATCGTTAATTCTCTTGTTCTTCTTTCTTTTGAACTCTTTTTCTTGGTTACAGTTGGTTCTTTTTTACGAACAATTCTGTTTACTGTTTATATTCCTTAAGAAGTATATTCTATATTTTGCGATAATGAATTGACCTTTCTCTAGTTGAATACTTTCTTGACTTGCATAAATTGAACAAATTGATCATATGAAGAGAAATAACATAATTTAAAGACTTAGCTTAGTACTCCCTTTCCCCTTATTATTGCTCTTCAGGTGATCAATTGTTGTTGTACGTACTTAGAATATCTGCCTCTGTTTAAGTTGCGAAGTTCCAGGTTGTTGCGAAGTAAATAAAAAGATCTTCCCCTTGAAGTATAAGAAGCATGAAACCTCCGTAAAGAATTATGAAATATCCTTGAAGAGGTATGAAAATTATGAAACATCGTTGAAAAAGTATAATAATTATGAAACATCCTTGAAGGAGTATAAGAATTATGAGATATTCTTGAAGAATTATAAGAAGTATTCAATATTTGAAGAATTTAATGAGTATGAGATATCCGCCCTTAATTGCGAATAAAGTATTCATTAGTTTCTGTGGTCTTATCATGCCTTCCTAAGTAAAGGTCTTACTTTGCCACCTCTTTTACGATAAATTCGCAGGACGTTGGTGCACTCGCATGCCTCAACCCCTTGAATTTATCTTAACAATATTTTTGTGTCTGCGATAATATGAAAAGTCTGAATATAGTTGCGAATATACAGTCTTGTGACATTATCGTCTTGCGATGAAATCGCAGGACGTTATCACACTTTCATGTAATAACCCATTGATCTTATCTTAACATCTTTGTATTTAATTCTGCGAGTATATATATATATATATATATATATATATATATATATATATATATTTACTCGCAGAAATACGATTGTTGCACAAATATGACAAGCCTTTATATTCTTGCGAACAAAAAGCCTCATGACATTTGCGTCTTATAGCACGTATTAGCTCCCTAATGGAGGGTGCTGCCCTTTATCTTCCCCTTGGTTGCCCCTTCAAGGAAGCGTACATCGACCATACAAGGTTAGCTCTTCCCATCCGGTTTTGCCAACAACCATCTTTTGTTCGCAACCTCTTATCCTTTTTGCCTATAGGGATTATAGTTACGAGGTTGCACCCTATGGGGTATCTTTGGGCCAAGTGCATCATTTTCCAAGACTTTCCAAGAATGGCAGATGTGCTTCAAACCCATCCGGCACTCTTGACTCAACCGTGTACCTCGGCGCCTTGATCGTTTTCTGAACTTCTTGGGAAAGACAGTATGCCTTAGTCGCCCAACCTAAATCATGTTACATCGCAAGATTAGGTTGAGAATCCAAGGTGTCTTACCCGGATAGGTACCCCGCTTTTGGGTTATGTACCCCATAATTTTCATGTACTCAGGTTCCTTGGTGGTGTTCCGTTTCCCCTCAGCCATGCTTATAGGTACCCCCTTAAATGACGTACTTTAGGACTTTGCCTCTTGCGAAATGTTGCTTCGCGAACTAGGGTGTACGCCACAAAGGTTTGCATGTGTAAAATTTCTGCGGCTTTCTTTCTTTTTTGAATGCTGATCACAGTTTGCGTCTTTCTTTTATGAAAGCTGATCGCAAATAAACTTTTGTGTCTTTCTTTAATGAAAGCTAATCGCAATAAGAATTTTAAAATTTGTAATTTTGATAACTTCTGTGAAAAGAAAATGATATTCGCAAAATTATCATGAGTTTTATGGATAATACCTTTTTAAATACAATCTATTCCAGGGTCGACCAAGTCTTAAACCCATGTCTTTCCCTTCTGGATCCATCAGCCGATAAGCTCCACTTCCCACAACTTCTTTAATAACATATGGTCCATCCCATTTTGGTGCTAGTTTTCCTCCATTTTCTTTCTGGTAGGGAGGTGTTTCTCGCATGACCAAATCACCTGGTTGATACTCACGTTCAATAACCCTCTTGTTATATTCTCGAGCTAATCTTTCCTGATAAATTTTCATATGTCGCAACACCTTTTCCCTTTTTTCTTCCAAATCATCCAGCTCACTTAATATCACCCCTGCACTTAAATTTCTTTCCCAGGATTCTTTCTTTGTTGTCGAAATTACAACCTCTGTTGGTAATACTTCTTCTACTCCATATGTTAAACAATAAGGAGACATTCCAGTTCCCTCCCTTCTAGTTGTATTATATGCCTAGACTGCACTAGGCACTTGCTCGCACCATCCTCTGAGATGTCCTTCTAATTTATTTTTGATTGTATCTGCGATTGTTTTATTTGTTGCCTCTGCCTGTCCATTAGCTTGTGGATATAATGGAGTTGATTTCCCACATTTTATCCTAAAAGCACTGAGTAACATCTCTATATTCTTCCCTTCAAATTGTTTCCCATTGTCGGATACTAATTGTGCTGGAATTCCATACCTACAAATGATATTCTCAAATATAAATGTAAAAACATCCTTATCGCGAATATGTTGTACTGCCTTTACTTCTGCGAGCTTCGTAAAATAATCTGTTGCGACTATTAAGTATCTTCTTTGCCCAGATCTAGGTAAAAATGGGCCAACAATGTCCATTCCCCATTTCCCGAAAGGCCAGCAGCGTGTTGAAGAGGTTAGTGGTGCCCCTGGTGCATGAGTTCTTTTCCCATGTCGTTGACATTCTTTACATCGTCTCACAAACAATTTTGCATATGTGTGCATATAAGGCCAATAATATCCTTGTATTTTTCCTTTATAAGCTAGAGATCTTCCCACGCTATGATTACCAGCTTCTCCTCCATGTAACATATTCAATATTTTTTCTCCTTCTTCACGAGTTAAACATCTGAGAGGTGGTCCACTGAAAGATTTTCTGTATAAAATTCCTTCTCGTAACTCATAATTTGTCGCACGACTCTTTAATTTATGTGCTTCTAGTCTGTTCCTGGGTATTTCTCCTTTTGCGAGATATGCATGAATGTTCTTTCTCCAATCTGCGATGTCATCTGGCAGTTCCCTTTCTACTTCCATCGCAACTGGTTCCTCAATTTCTTCTTCTTTATTCACTGATGGATGTTGAATTGTCTGGATTTTGATATTTCTTGCATTAGGGTTTGTCATCATACTTGGAATGAATGCAAATGCATCTGCGAGTCGATTGTATTTCCTTGTTATATGCCTCCATTTTAACTTTGGTATCCTCGCAGATAATTCATCAACGAGTTTCTTGTATTTCTTCAAAGAAGACTCATTTGTGGTATATTCCCTTTTGATTTGACAAATTACCAGCTGAGAATCACTGGTTATTCTTATACTTTCGAGTTTCTTTTCTATTGCGATCTTCAATGCATGCACTACAGCTTCGTACTCTGTTTCATTGTTCGTGGACGCAAATTCTAGTCTGAATGAAAATGTTGTTCTTTCTCCTTCTTGCGAAATCAACACAACTCCTACTCCATTCCCCTCACTATTGGATGATTCGTCTACTAAAATTTCCCATCTATTTGGTTCTGTTAATAGATCTTTTGGATTCTCAAATTCTTCTTCAATATCCATCATTTCTTATACTGCCTCATCTTCTTCCAAAGGAAACTCTGCCAAGAAATCTGCGACAACTTGTGACTTTTGTGATGATAATACTTCGTACTTTATCTTATAATGGTTTACTTGTGCATTCCATCTTTCTATTCTTCCTGATCTTTTTTTGTTCTTCATGACTGACTCAATCGGGACTTTGGTTACCACTTTTATCACATGCGCTTGAAAATATATTTTCAATTTAAATGACGCATAAACCAGTGCTAAAATTAACTTCTCCATTTTAGAATAATTTCTCTCTGCTGCGTTAAAAGTTTTACTGATGTAATAAATGGGCCTTTCTATTCCTGCATCTGTTCGCAATAGAACTGCACTTAAAGCATATTGAGTTGTTGCGAGGTACACCAATAATTCTTTACCTTTCTCTGGTTTCTGTAATATGGATGTATTCGTGAGATATTCTTTGATTCCTTGAAAAGCTTTTTCACATTCATCAGTCCACTTGAATTTTGCTCCCTTTTTAAGTATATTGAAGAAATGTTTGCACTTGTCTGACATTCGCGAAATAAATCTTCCAAGTGAAGCCAAAAGCCCATTTAGCTTCTGCACTTCTTTTACCGCTGCAGGTGCTGACATGTCACGAATTGCTTGTACTTTTTCTGGATCGACTTGTATTCCCTCCTTTGATACAATGTATCCCAAAAAATTTCCTGACGCAACTCCAATTATACATTTTTCAGGATTCAATTTGATGTTGAATTTTCTCATTTGTTCAAATATTTCCTTCAAATCTTGCACATGATCTTTGGCCTCTTTACTTTTTATCAGCATATCATCCACATACACCTCTAAAGTTTTATGTATCCACTTTGCGAACACCTTTTCGACCATTCGTTGATATGTAGCGCCCGTATTTCGCAAACCAAATGGCATCTTCACATAACAATATAAACCTCTTGGAGCAAAAAAGGCAGTATGTTCTTGGTCTTCTTCTGCGAGCGATATTTGATTGTATCCTTTATATCCATCGAGTGAGGTAACTCTATCATGTCCTGCAGCTGATTCCACCATTTGTGGTATGTCGGGCAACGGAAAACTGTCTTTAGGATAGGCTTTGTTTAGATCAGTGAAATCTATACAAATTCTTATCCCTTTATTCTTCTTTGGAACAATGACCATATTCGCAATCCATTCTGGGTATTTTGCTTCTCTTATGATTCCTGCATCTAGCATCTTTTGTAATTCTTCTTCTATTTGTTCATGATAATTTTTGCGAGATATTTCTTATTCTTTGTTTCAATGGTCTTACGCTTTTATCTATGTTCAATCTGTGACACGCCACTGATGGATCAATTCCTGGTATTTCATCTACACTTCCTGCGAATATATCTTTGTATTCTCGTAAGATATCAATGGTCCTTTTCTCTTCTTCTTCATCCATCTTAGTTCCAATTCGCAAGATTAAAGGCTCTTCTTCAGTTCCAATATTTATTTCTTTGGTTGGTTCTGCTGCAACGTAACTAGGACTATTTTCTCCCATAGGTGTTGGTTCTTTAATTACTTTCATTGGTTCTCCTTATTTTTCTGGGATCTCACTTGGTATTCCTTTTCCCTCTCTTGCTCTTATTGTATACACTCTGAACTCCTCTTCCTTTTTTGCTTCTTTCGCAAGTTTTCTACGAAATTGTTTCTTTATTGCTCTCCCTCCACACTGTTTTACTTCAATTTGATAACAAAACTTTACACTATCAAGATCCCATTTTATTTCTTGTATTCCACTTGGTGTGGGAAACTTAATTGATTGATGTAATGTCGAAGCAACAGCTTTAATCGCATGAATCCATGGTCTTCCCATCAGCATATTATATGGAGATTCCATATCTACCACACATAAAACTATGTGTGTTTCGATTTCTCCCATTGGTACTCGTAATATTATTTCCCCTTTGGATTTTGTTGTAGATTTTCCCAATCCATGGATAAGGCATTCTGAATTTGTGATCTCTTCATCTTTAATCCCCATTCCCTTAAGTGCATGATAGAATATAATATCAACAAAACTCCCTGTATCAACCAAAACTCGGTTTAATTTCCATCTTTATATAGATTTTGTAGCTTTCTTTTCTTCTCGGATAATCGGAATTGTGATTACTAATGGTGAAGTGTGGTTTAAGTCTTCATTTGGAATTTCTGCTACTGCAAATATGATTTTATGCTTTTCCCATTCTTTCAAAGTCTTGATTTTCTCCACTTCCATGATCTTTCTTCCTATATGATCTCGTTTGTGTATCCTTCCCCTCATGTTGTTATGAAATTCATCAGTCATTGTCTTTGTGATCATATTACATTCTTTTCTTGTGAAATCTTCATCTATTGTCTCCGTTTGATCTCCAAATTTCCACATCTCCTTCAAATTTCTGCTATAACAATCTTCGTTCCCTGTTTCTAGCGCCAATTATGTAGTTGCAGGAAATCCTACAACTACACCCTCAGTAGAATTTGTAAAGCTTTAAGAAGTTCTTGATGAAAAAAGACAATCTTGATTAATTCTTTCAATTGATTACCAAGAAATATGTTAATGGAGATTTAGAATAGTTACAACTTTCTCTATTCTCTCTCCTAAGACTTGTTCTAACACTCACCAAAAGAAGCTCCTCAATTCTACATTTGAACTACTATATATAGTGAAATCTGTATAGCTACATATATCCTTGCGAAACATCGTAACTTTTGATTATGAATTTATTCTATATTCGCAAACCCTTCATACTTTTCCCGTGCCTCTTCTATTATCGCATTATTTTGCAACACTTCTCTCTTGTATTTGTTATTATGTTAGTAACCTTACATCTTGCGATATTTTGTTCCTACACTATTGTTCCAATATGCTCCGTCCATTAGAAACAACTACCTGAAATAAGATTCTCAAACCAAGGTTAAAAACCAGAAAATAAGAAAAACAAAAATAAGAAACCAAAAACAAGTGACAACCGTTGCCTCCCCGAAACTGTAGGACCAGAATATCGCTACATCTATTCTCTGCGATATTAACAACATTTCCCAGCGAGCATCACCGCAAGATCTTCGACTACACTTCACAAGTGTCACAAAAGCCTTCAAAAGAGTGACGTAATAACTGACGATTGAAGAAAACTTGAGAAAAGTATGTTTGTTCTGCGATGGTTACAAAACTTGCGAGATTTTGCATTGTAACTATCGCGGTACAATCGCAGAATCAACCCGAAATAAGAGGAAAACTTAGCTGTCATCCACTATGTAACTACCCTATAAATATAGACCCAATGTGTCCAGAAAAGGATGATGTATTTTTGAGAGTTAAGAAGGTCTTGAGGAGAGAGAAACTTCAAGAAAATAGTTGTAATCTTGAATTCTTCCATTTCTGTAAACATTTTTTAGAACAAAATAATAAAGTGTTGTTTTTCATATTCAATTGTGAGTTGATTATAGCAAGATCTTAACAAGGGTGTAGTATGGGAAATCCTGCAACTACATTTTGGCGCCCGAAACAGGGAGAATCAAGCTAAAAAATCTCTAATTACAATTTGAAGATTTGAAGAAATTGTTAGAGTTGAAAAAATGGCTAGAAGAATAAGAAATACATCAGAACCACCAACACCTGTAAGGAGGAGTAAAAAACTTGTAGGAGAAGAAACAAATGAATTAGGAGAATCTACAAGGATAAGAACAAGAAGAAATAGAACAAGGATTTAAGGAGAAGATCAAATTCCACAACCTAATCAACAAACACCGATACAAAATAAAAATGTTGATTATGATAGAGTGAGTGTGCATACTTGGAGATCGGATTCGATGGAAGATGTAGAAGATCAACAATTAAGAGACGGAAGAAGAGAAGAAAGAAATCAAGGAGTGGTTGAAGGATTAATTCACGGAGAAGGCGAAAATGAAACAGCAGATGATCCAAGACAAAGAATACAAGGGGAAAGAAGATTAGAGGCGGAAGAGCGTGCAAATTTAACAAGATAAAATCACGAGTTGAGAATGGAGAATTCGAGGTTACAAAATAGAAGATCAAGAAGTACTGTTATATTGAATTCAAGATCATTAAGAGAAGAATTAAGGAAAAATTCTCCAATAAGAAATGCTAGAGGAAATATCTAAGAGGAAATGCAAAATCCAAATGAAGAACAACGGCATAGAGAAGAAGAGGTAATAGAAGATCGCCATGATCCGCGTGGCGAAAATTTGGATAATAGATTTAACAACAGAAATCAAGAGGGAAGAGACAACCAAAATGATGAAGATAATCCAGAAGAAGGTAGGAGGATATTACATGGGCGAGAGATCCAAAGAAATCGAAGAATAATTGAGGAAGAAATTGAGAGACATTATGCTGAACAAGCACGACTAGCTCGCGAGAGAGACAGATTAAGGGCAGAGGTAGAAGAACAAGAATTCCAAGAGGCAGTACGACAGAATAACCATGAAAATTGAGAAAAGAGACGTACACCAAATCGTTATAATAATAATATTCAGGAAGAGTATGATAGAATACAAAGGAGAATAGAAAGACTGCGAAGAGAAATGATGAGAAATGAAGAAATTCGCAGAGAAGTACAACTGCGATTGCAAGAAGAAGGTGAAGCATAAGATCGCAGAAGAAGGAATGTGGGTGTAGATGAAGACACACAAAATATCGCAAGACAAGAGGTACATGAACGCAGGAGAAGGGAAGCTGCATTAAAAAGACCGATGGAACCAAATTCGACGGCGAATGAGATAATTTTAATAGAATTAGCAGAGATGAGGGGAATAATAAATAACAGAAGAGAAGGAGGTAGAAGGTAACTTGATGAAGCTATTGAAGAAGCTGCGAGAAGTCCATTCACTCAAGAAGTACAATTAATAGGAATACCTCCAAAGTGCAACTTACCAGCATTTTTGATGGAACTACCTGTGATGTATAACATGTTAAGGCTTATGTTAGGTGTATGTTGCAATGGGAGAATCATGATGATGTATTGTGCAAGTATTTTGCATCTAGCTTAACTGGCGAGGCGCTAAAATGGTTTGAGGGATTGCCAAAAAATACTATAACTTCTTTTGATCATTTACAAGCTACATTTCTGGGAGCATATATAAGCAACAATTCATCGCGGCCAGGTATTGAAGATGTGTTTGGATTAAAACAGAGGGTTGGCGAGAGTCTGAAACATTTAAGCATAAGATAGAAGACAATGTGCAGTGAGATGGCAGGAAGAGTAGACGAGAGATATCTTATCTTGTCTTATATCAATGCAATGTTCGCGACCAATCTGCTATACATTCAAATTTTCAGAGTCAAGAATACAATCACTATGACTGAACTACGAGAACTACAAGAAGAGTACATTGCTTTGGAGGAGAAACAAAATGATATGGAATCATATCCAATCGCGAATACCAATTCAGTAGCAGCAAATGGGAGTTTACTTCCAAAAATGATAAACAATGTGGTGAGAAGCTCGCAAGCACAACAAGAGAAAGTGGAGACTGATAACCAACAGAAGTTAGTAGCTATGGGAAGTCGAGATCAAGAAAAATATGAAAGGGAGAAGAATTATTACAATCGCGGTGGGAATAATAAGATTCAAAGGCTTGATCAGCCGCAAGAAACTTATGGTGTACAGAGGCAAAACAATTTCAGAAGCCAAGGAAATCAGAAAATCATATGGGAAGAAATTAAGATGCCTCCTCTAAATGCTAGTATAGAAAAAATCTGGGAAGCTATCATTTTGATGGAAAATATACCATCACCATGGAATATGGGAAAAGAACCACATCCTAATAATCGTAGTCAAGAATTTTGTCTTTACCATTACTTTCATGGTCACACAGTAAATGATTGCAGGAATGTCAAGAGAATGATTTTAAGGATGATCGACCAAGGAAAGCTAAACCACTTTTTAGTAGGACATCCACAATCTCAGTGATTGCCTCCAGCACCAGAAATTCGCAGGGTAAATACTGTAAAAGGAGCATAATCATTCGTAATAGAAGTTGGGGCTAAAACAAAGAATTTGTTTTGTAATTCCATTGTACATTCACACAGAACTATAGAGGATTTCCATGATAATGTTCTAAGCAGAGTCTTCGTGAGAGACACAGATAGAAGAGAGATAATGAATATCGCGAGAGCCTCACCATTAGAAGAATGGCAGAAACAAATTATATCTTTCACTGCACAAGAAGTACCAGAACCTGGCGAGCAGCATGATAATCCATTGGTGGTAAGATTAGAGATAAATCCAAAGCAAATAGAAAAACAAGATGAAGAAAATGATGATGAAAATGAATATTCTTGGGCTATCAATAGAGTTCTAATAGACACATGCAGCTCAGTTGACATATTATTTTATCATACCTATAAGACCATTGGTGAAAGAGACGAATATCTAATTCCATCACCTTATAATGCCCTGATTGGTCGACCTTGGCCACACGGGATATTAGGTGTAGCATCTACTTTCCACCAGTGTGTTAAATTTCCTCATCCTAATGGTGTTGGAGTTATTAAGGGAGATTGGGGAGAAATCAAGAAATGTTATGAGATTGATATAAAATCTTGCGAGGAAAGAGCTGAGAAGAAGAGCAATTGGAAGTACAACATCAAGCAACGACAGAGATGTGAAATATTGATGATTGATTCAATAGAGCAGCGAGAGGAAGATAATGGCGAGCAGCTCGCAGATAAAGAAAAAACAGCAAAACGTAACAGAAAAGCAGAACCAGAAGATAGTAAGTAGAAAGGTAAAATGATGAAATTTAAAGAAGCTTACGCAGAATTTGTTTGAAGAAAATGCAATTGAAAAGAGTACTCTGTTTAAAAGAATTGCAAAATTTTACAAGAAAATCAAAGAAATGAAATTTTATCAGAATTAAAATACGCGTGAGAAGCGCGAATAAAATTTCGCAGAGATTAATAGAATGGGACGAACCTTTATGGTGTGCACCTTAGTTTGCGGATACAATTTCGCAAGAGGCAAATGTAAGACCTAATAGTGCGTCATATAAGGCGGTATCTCTTTACATGACTCAGTGATAAGGTTATACCGCTGCTGTAACCTGAGTCATGAAGATGTTGGGGTTAAAGAAAACCTATCCAGGAGAGAGATCTTGGATTTCCAACTATATAAGGTTATACCCTGGTTGGACGACTGAGAATCTCTTCTAAGAAATGCAAAGTATGACCAAGGCGCCGAGGTACATGGTTGATCCAAGGGTGCCCGGGGCGTATGAAACTACCCTGGACATTCTTGGTAAGTCTTGGCTATGATGCACTTGGCCTGAAGAAAACCCCACTTAGGGTGCAGTCTTGTAACTATAAGACATATAGGCATAAAAGACAAGAGGCTGCGAAAATAGCTGGTTGTTGGTAAATCTGGATGGGAGGATCTAGTTTTGTATAGCCGATGTGCCCTCCTTGAAGGGGCAACCAGGGGGAAGATAAGGGCGGAACCCTCCATTAGGGAGCTGATAAGTGTCTAAAGACGGCAATGTCATGGGGCTTTATGATCGCAAGAACATTTAGGCCTGTCATATTGTCGCATGACGAAAGTTATACAAAGGCAACAATCCAAAAGAGAAAAAGTTAAGATGAGATCAATGGGTTTTTACATGAAAGTGTAAAGACGTCCTGCGATTTCATCGCAAGACGGCAATGTCATAAGGTTTAATTCTTGCAAGAGAGTTTATACTTATCATATTGTCGCAGAGTTGTTGAAAAAATATTGATAAGACAAGATCAATGGGTCAATACATGCAAATGTAAACGCGTCCTGCGATTTTGTCGCAGAAAGAAAAAAAGTGGCAAAATAAGACCTTTAATTAGGAAGGCATAATAAGACCATAAGATTATTGCGATAATGCTCGCAGAATTTATGAGATTTGCGATTCTACGCATAAATCATAAAGTTATGAAATTATTACTAGCGATAACATCGCCGATATTGAGGCAAATTTAATTTGATTCACAACTAATATCTAATCTCCACTCAATTTTTTCATATTGCAGATGAATAATAGAGGCAAGTATGGGAATGCATAGAATGATGAAATTATTATTCATCCATCATATGATAAAATTGCATAGATGATACAAGGATAATAATTATGATTGATTGATTATGTTGCAGAAAAATAATTATTTTCTAATTCATACAGATAAAAGCAAAAGAAGTTTACACATCAAGTTGGAGAAGCTCACAGCGATGTTACGAGAAGCAAAAAATAAATGTACAAAATTTACAACGAAGAAAAATAGAAGAAACAAGACTAAGTAGATCCATCACCACCTTCATCAGAGCTCTTTTATTTTTCAGATTTTTCTTCATTACCAGATTTCTCTTCTTCATCATTATCATTATTATCTCTATCTACGTCAGATTTCTCTTCATCGCCAGATAATTCTTCATCATTATCATCTTCGCTAGACTCCTCAGCTTCACTATCAGAGATAACTAAATTTGGGGAATCAACTGGAATTTCCTTTGCAAGATCAGGGTATGTAGAATGAGGAATACCATGATCATCACAGACTAGTTTAACAGCGTCATTACGAACACGGAGAAGGGCATTACTAAAATTTGAAGATGAGATTTTCAATTTTTCCTTCAATCTAGAATACTTTTCATTACGAGAAGATAGATTTCCAGCGAGTTGGCTTTTCTCTTCTTCTAACTCATCAAATATTTTACGATAGTTCTTTTCGGATGCTGCGAGCAAATGATAACAAAGTTAATACATATAAAGATGATTCAATTAGGAAATAATTCAGTGAAATCATAAGAGTGATAACCTTCTCTTTCATAAATCATGTCTTTAATTAAAGCCGCTTGATCAGCACGCAGACTAACACTTACACCTAAATCATTTCTGGCATTATCAAGAATCTTCGCAGCCCAAGCAAACTCACCATCGCTATTAATAAGGAGACGAGATCGAACTTGAGTTTCCATCGCAAGAAGATCTTCATTCTCGCGGATAAGTTTATCTCTTTCCGTTTGAATATTAAGAAGAGTTTTATGAAAGTTTGCTAGGGACTTGGAGCCGTTTTTAACAACAAGATCCTTCTCATCAATAAGATCACTATTATTTTTTCTTAATCTATTCACTTCTTCCTTTGAACTAAGATAAAGGTTCTTAAACTTGTTGGTTAAATTTAAATTGAACCTATGATCAATTTTTAAGAGATTAAGTTTGGATTTAAGTTCATCAATAGAGAGAGATCTAATCCTATCATCTGAGAAGTTACTTAAAGAACTATTAAGGAAAGCAAGAAGGGTATTATCATCTACAGGTTCAGGAAAGGATTGGAAGAATGTAGCCTCGTCAGTAAGACCATAAATATCTGCAAAAATGGTTGCTTGAATAAGCTGCGATAGGGTGAGAAGAATTAAAAGAGTACAGAAATAAATCATACCATAGAGTTGTTGATTATCTTTATCAAGATCAGAGATTTTTTTCTTGTCAACTGAAACTTCAGTCTCCAGCTGCTTATTTTTTCTGCGAAGCTCAATAACTTCAACTTCTAGTTTTTCTTTATCTTGGCGAAGATTATCAGATTTTCTTTTTCATAAATGATATGCCTATTATCTAAATCAGAAGCAGCAGCAAAAGTGGCTCTTCCAACCTGCGATAGAATTATATAAATCAATGTCTGACAAAAATATCAATAGATACATAAAGAGGATGAACAAGTAGAAACATACCAGGCTGCCAAGTGAATTTAAGAGACTTGGAGTCAGTGATCTTGAAACCCCGCGAAGGGAATCACTGTCAGCTAGTATGGGAGCATCGCAGACTTTGGCGAGGGACTGGGATATTTCATTAATAGCTTCATCTCCATACTCATTTGGGATACCAAACATATTCTTGCCAATTTTTTTGGATAAATGAGCCATCGAAGAATCAGAATCAGAAGAATTCTTTATAGAATGGAAGTTGTTAACATTTAAATCCTCATCATTATTGCCCTTATCCAAATAAACACTTGGATTTTCTAGAATGGTTTGAGGAGTTGAAGAAGAAGAAGGCCGGGTTTTCCTTTTCTTCAAGGGAGGATCGCCAGATTCTTCACCGCGAGGGGCAGAAGACTTCCCTTTGGGAGGAACAGTAGATTTATCCTTTAAAGATTTCTCCTAGGTCTCGCGGGTTTTATTGGTTCCAGTTCTTCAATCTCCTGAGAACACAGATAAAGATAAGAAATAGGGGATACAATATATTGTTAAAAATAATAAAACTATATTTCTTACTTCATCTGTGAAGGATTTAAGAGCTAAGAAAGTGATGGGTTTCCTCAAATCCTGGTAGCTGAGTTTCATTCTGTCAATCTGGAAAAGATTGAAGTAATTAGCGAAAATGTGGGGAAGATAGTGAATAATGATTATACCAAAGATCGGAGAGAATATACCTCTTTAGATCTTTCAGGACAGTTGAAAACCTAAGGTTGATATTCTGAAAGATTCGCGGGTAATGCGCGAGAACCAGAAATATAAGGACCCTCAAGACATAATGGAAAAATGAACCACTTGTCATTGCTGGAATGGCGATGGCCTTGATTAGTAGGTGTATGCCAATCAATATCTAGCATAAGAGCTTTATCATCAGCGATCTTTTCTTTCTTCAAGCGAACACCCCAACAAGTGATATCCCTCTTCATAGGGACTATTTTATAATTTTTAAAGAAGTTGTCAACAGTATAATCTGCAGAGACAATAGGAACATCTTTAAATTGAGGATTCTTCGTAGCTTCAGGGTAGCGAGATCCTTTGTCAGCACCGCGAGAAGCATATTCAAGCAGCAATCGAATACAATGTCCACCCAATTGATATATCGCTCGCGAGAATCTCTCGTCAGAAATTATTTCATAAAATAGTGGAAGTTCTGGATCATAGAGGGGAATGGGAAGACCAGCTTCAAGTTGACCTAGCAATACTATAATTTTCTCGCGAGAGCATTGATAATCAGTGAATAATCTGAGAGAAAGTTCGGATTTAGGGCTCTGATTTGGAATTGTAGATAAAGTGAAACCTTTGTTTTTGAGTTTTTCTTGCATCTCACTAAAAGAAATCAAATTTTTAGCACCAGTGGCAACCATTTTTAAGTATGGGAATGAAAGAGAAGGTTGGAAAATAAGAAAATAATCACAGCGATGACAGACGCGCAATTTACGGAAGAACAGTAAACCTGCAGAGAAATTACGGAGAGAAAGAAGAAGAAAGTAAAAGAGGAAAAGAAAAGAATGAAAGAAGTATTTATAGAAGAAGAAATTTCTCGAAGAAGGTGAATACAATAAATGTTAAGAAAAGACATGAACGGTCAGATCGCAGCGGTTAGAGAGGACGTGTCGTAAATTCATTAGAAGAGAGAATATGTGAAAAACAGCTGGCGAAGGATATAGAAACATGTCAGAAGAAAGATTAATGAAGATATAAGTAGCTGCGGCATTTTAAAGTTCTCATGATCTTCTCTTCTTCGCAGAAAATACATGAGAAGAGGCAAGATGTAGGACCAGAATATCACTACATCTATTCTCTGCGATATTCACAACATTTCCCAGCGAGCATCACCGCAAGATCTTCGACTACACTTCACGAGTGTCACAAAATCCTTCAAAAGAGTAACGTAATAACTGACGATTGAAGAAAACTTGAGAAAAGTATGTTTGTTCTGCGATGGTTACAAAACTTGCGAGATTTTGCATTGTAACTATCGCGGTACAATCGCAGAATCAACCCGAAGTAAGCGGAAAACTTAGCTGTCATCCACTATGTAACTACCATATAAATATAGACCCAATGTGTCCAGAAAAGGATGTTGTATTTTTGAGAATTAAGAAAGTCTTGAGGAGAGAGAAACTTCAAGAAAATAGTTGTAATCTTGAATTCTTCCATTTCTGTAAACATTTTTGAGAACAAAATAATAAAGTGTTGTTTTTCATCTTCAATTGTGAGTTGATTATAACAAGATCTTAACAAGGGTGTAGTGTGGGAAATCCTGCAACTACAGCAACGACACCAAAATTTGATCGCTTTCGTGGCGTCAAAAATAAATTACACTTTCTTACTACTCAAAATATAAATATAGCAAGGGCAAGAAAGGATCGTTCCCACAGAGAGGACTAGGTTGTCAATATATTTTCGGTTTGCTATGAATAACACGGTGGATTTTTCAGATTTTTAATAAAGCAAATAAACATAGAAGCAAAGAAAGAAATAAGTAAACAAATCAAATAGAAGAGATATTGGTTAAAGGATTCATCTTCATTCACAAACATATTCTTGTCATAATAATTAGAATTGATATTTTAATCTCAACTTTTATCAAAATCCCTAGGATACCTTGATCGCAAGAATATCCCCCTAATTCCATTTTGTCATCAACAAACACATTAAAAGATGCGAGTACGAGTTCTATCTAAGAGAACAACCTAACGTGTAAAAGCACTAATCAAGTTTAATTCCCTAGATGCATTAAGTTCTATGAAATCATGCCAATCAAAGCAATCGAACGTGGAAAACGCACTAATCCGATTTAACAAAGGTTATGGTTCACATATGATCATACGGATGCATCACCACAAGCTATAACCATATTCATGCTACTTAAAATCAGGAATCTATCACTTTTACGTATAACAAACCCTAATCTAGCAATAGAGATGAAAACAAACTCAACCGATTCGCGACTCGATCAAACAAGCATTCAAATCATCTAACAATATAAACGATGAATCATAAACGATAAAGTATGGAGACAAAACTAATATATTGAATCAAAGAATCATATTATGTGAAATATAATTATTCCATAGCCAATAATAAAATTAAGTACTCATGCTCAAGGAGTTCATAACAAGAATAAAGAGAAGAGTTTTCATGTCTAAACCCTAGAACAAAAGTAGAAGATATGATTAGATATTAGATTAGAGAAAATTCTTCTCTTTTATATGTTTCTCAATTTCCATAAAGGATACTCCTTTCAATATTATGTCTTCTCAAAACCCATCTCCAAGTGGTCCACCAATCCCATGTGTGAGAAAAACCCATGTAAAATTATGTCCAAAAACATCGCCGGAAAACTGGGTTTTTCGCCGGAATCCGGAACCGGAGCTCAGGTGACTGGAAATCAGATGCCAAGTACCGGTCAAACTTAACTGTTGACTGTCAAAGTTGACGGTCGAACTAACAGTCGTTAACGGAGTTACTGAGTCAGCTAGGTCTAGTGATCTGAGTCAGAGTCTAACTCAGTAGCTGAATGGTTCTGGCTTTGCAATCTTACACATGCCAAATGCTGCTGCACTATGATGATGCATCACAAACTCCACACCCAACCATGTTGGCGCTTATTCAGCCATATATACCATTCCATTCCTTGTGTCTAGCCACAGTAGCTCCTCCATTTCAAAAACCTACTGCAATGACAACAGAGAAGCCTTCATTTCCCAGAGTTATTTTCAACCACCAACAGATCCATCTCATTCAACCCACAATACAAATGAAAGCCTCCATGCTGCTCAACCATCTTCACTGAACATTGCAACATCTCCTTATACTTAAAACTTGCGATCTCCTAACCATTATCAGTTCATCTCACTGCATAGTTACAGTACATGGCAGCAACATCTATAGCTGCAACACACATTACTCTGCCAAATTCATTAACTCAAACAAACAACTATTGTGACCAGTCTTCCCTGCACAGTTCAAGTCCACCACCTCAATGAATCCATATACAAAACCCATCCTCCATCCATCCAATTTTCACTTAGTTCGAACCCTTGAGCTTCACAGAACCTAATTCTGCCAATTCAACTCACCTTCTTAGCTTCATTGTAGTATCACATTCAACATTACAGCAAGCTCAAGAACCTGCCCTAATATTCATATATGCCATTCAAACCTGCAATTATTATTAGCAGCACAAACTCAGATTCTCCTCTTCTCCATAATAGCAACTCATACCAACACTGCCACCAGATAGCTACAACTCCATTCAACAGCCACACAAAGATGGATCGCACAGATTCAAACCCCTGCATCGCAGTGCCATTGCATCCATATTTGCTTTATCAGTCCATGGCCACTATTTTCTAGAGCATCATTGAGCCACAGACTAACCATTCCACCTGCAATTCCATCTTAATCGTTCTTCTGTCAAGCGTAATTTCAAACACCCTGTATGCACAAATTCATCATTCCTTCTTCGAAATCAAAACATCTTCAATATCAATAGCAGCCCCACTGATGAACAGACCCGTTCTATCTCCATTTGATCTCAGTTGAACTGAAACAACACCACCAGTAAATTCAGTTAAAACCCTAGAATCAATTCTTCGTCTCTGCACTGATTCGAAGCCACAATCCCATTTTTGCAACAAACCCATCCCAGATTTAATCTGTTTCTCTCTTGGTTTAACAACAATATCACATAAATTTAAACCCTATCAATCCACCGAAACCCATTAAAACTCATCTACCACATCCCCTTCTCATCAGCTTCAAACCCTAATTCTCATTAACAATTCTACCACCATCAGAGACCACCACCATCTCCTCCATTGAATATCTTAGGAACACCAACACCCTCACTTCTTCTCGATCTCTCGGAGTCAGCAGCATAGACTGCTTTTCTTTCTGCTTCCATTTACTTCTCAGGTGGAAAATGATTTGAGAAAGTGATGGTTCTCGAATTTTAGGGATAGAAATGATTGGGGTGGATTTAGACACCCAAAGGGCCACCCAGCTGGCAACCCCCTAACCAAAATTGGCCTGTCTTTAGTGCTCCTCCAGAAAAGAATTGCCCCTTAGTCTTGGTTGGGTTCCCGATAGTGTTGGCCCATGAAATGACTTTTTTGCCCTTTCGGCTCAAATTGAACGACTTCTTCTTCTTTTCTTCCCCGTGACTCCAAAATACCTAATAAAATCAAACTCATACATAAGATACATAGTTTACATGAAAACTCGCAAAGAAATCATAAATACTAGATATAAAATTAGGTGTTTATCATACCTATCAGCTCTTACGCCCACGATAAAAAATAGAGAAGAAGCGGTTCTTAAGCCCAGGAAGACGAAAGTGACTCTCAAGCCTTTCGCGAAAAATAATAGCGGATAGAACCCCCCAACCAACTCAAAAAGGTGTATCTTGCGCCTTTGAAAAGAAGAAATATAGAAAAACCAATTCTTAAAAGCCCTTAAAAGCAGCTCTTATGGACCTGAAAAGAATAAAAAACGGGTAGAAACCCGCCTTCATCACCAAAAGGCGGCTAGCCTTTGACAAAATAAGAGAAAAGGTAGAAACCCTTCACCATCAAAGGAAGAAACTTATGCCTTTGACAAAAAAAAACGGCTCTCAAGCCTTTGACGAAAAATAAAGAAAATAAAGAAAAACGGCTCTCAAACCACCGACAAAAGACGGGTAAAAACCCGCCTTCATCACCAAAAGGCGGCTAGCCTTTGACAAAGAGAAGCGAAAAGGTAGAAACCCTTCGCCATCAAAGGAAGAAACTTACACCTTTGAAAGAAGAATATAGAAGATCCACTCGAGCCTTTAACAAAAAGAAAAGAAAGAAATAGAGTGGAAACCCTTCGTCTCCAAATGGCGCCCTCAAGCCTTCAACAATGAAAGAGACGCCAAAAAGAAGGCGAGTCGAAGACACATCACACAAGGGGACTTGTAGGAAGAGCGCAAACCCAAAAGATGCTGAGAAGAGAGAAAGTCGAAGAGACGCGCATTAGGGTCTTGCAGGAATAGAGCAAACCCAAGAGACTCCGAGAAGAGAAAACGTCGAAGAGACGCGCACTAGGGGACTTGCAGGAAGAGCGCAATCCCAAGAGACACCAAGAAGAGAGAAAGTCGAAGAGACGCGCACAAGGGGACTTGCAGGAAGAGAGCAAGCCCAAGAGACGCCAAGAAATGGGGCGAGTCGAAGATACATTACACAAGGAGACTTGTAAGTCAGAAATCATAATTAGACAAGGGGACTTGCGAGAAAATTCCCAAGGCCTAGGAAAGAGGCGCATACGACTGACTAGGGGACTTGCAGTAAGCGTGTAAGTCGAAACCATCTGAGCTTATATACAAGAGGACTTGCGGGAATATCCAAGTCTTAAGGTAAAGGCGTCAGAAGAAGCGCGCAACGACAGAAGAACTGAGGAAGAAGATAGACTGTTGAGAAGACTAATGCCTTTCCCAAACAGCCAGGGGACTTAATGTTGATACCTGGAAAATGTCAAAGTAAAATATCAGCCTCCCCATATCCAAGAAAGAGATGCTAAACAGTATTCCCTACAAGATTGGGAAAATCTCCCCATATCCAAGAGAAACCGCTACATAGCGCCCCCTTCCCTGTTGACATGCACGTGCATAGTCCAAGTCACATGGGTTCATAAAGAAGAATCTAAAGTACACTTGTACTACGCTAGGCACAGATGTAAGATAAGAAAATATAGGAGAGGATACATGTTGGACATTCTCATTTCAAGAAATGTCTATAAATAGGGATCCTCTCTCAACTAATAAATTAGAGCTAACTTCTTGTGGCTAACCATGTACTACTTTCTAGAGTAGGATTCCAACTCTACTATAATATTTGTACCCATTACAGTAATCGGGGTTCTGATCCTCCAAAGGTAGCAAAGTAGTTGTTATAGGCGGTGTAGCAAATATTCTACGAATACGATAAAGAGTATGTGGTACTCACCAGGGTATATGGTCCCATTGACTAAGGATGCATAGATGGACTTAGACCGATTGTTGTATCCAGTGTATGCGCATTTGGTCTCAATATAACTGGTGTTGCTTATGTAAGATCTATCCCCTAGCTCATAACTCGGTCAGATGGCTTCGTCTCCAGTACTTCCTGTGCACCGGGCAGAAGGACATTGTTGCCAATTCTGAATTTTGACCTCTGGATATGGCTAGGCCTGTCAATGGATACCGATTTTCCGATATCCGATACCGATTATCCGTAATCCGTTACTTCTATCATCCGACATAGCGGTAAACAGATATATGTATCCGTTAAGCTAACGTATATTTTCCTCTTAACGTAACAGTAGTGGAATTGTGTATTTCCTTTAGATTTACATCCGATATCCGATAACGTGTGTCCTGGATGTGCAAATTACTATACCTAGGCTATACATCCATTCACTTCCTCGTTCATATCTTTACTCCCGAGAGAAAACTTACCTCTCCATCATCTCTTCTTCATCTGAATCTTCCTCTTCTTCATCTATTTCGTATCATAATCCCAGTACCACCATCATCTCCTAATATATCCTGTCTAGTTATTTTTCTTTCTAAAATTCAATTTTGAAGCTTAATTTAGGGCTTTGGAATTGATTTTTAAAATTAGGATTTGGTGGAGAGTTTGGTTTGATTTAGTGGAGAGTTGGGTTTGATTGTGAATTCGAGAACACATATTTTGAATTGACGATGTTGATTTCGAATTAGGGAGGAAGAAGGAGAAGAAGAAGAAGTTGATGCTGTAGATGTTCATATAGGTTACAAAAATTGATGAATATATGAGGTTTTAGAAGAAATCAGAGATGGGTTTTTTCCAATTCGATTTTACGACAAGAAATTGAGAAAACAAGAAAGAAATTGCTTGTGTCGGAATCAAATCTGGTTCAATTTACATGGAAGATGGTTTTGTTGTTATCCTTGATTAACGGAAAAGATGATTCAAATGGGTCTGTTGTGTTCTAATGATGTTAGTTGAATAGTTACAGGGATATGGTGGTGCTAATTGTAGCCGCAGTTCCATGAAATTGTGGTGTTGATGAACTGAAATGGTTGTGAAGAATCTTCACTGAAAATGGTGGTGCAGCTGTAGAGTTTGATAACGGAAATTATCGGACAAATATCCGATATCCGGTAAGTCCAACGTAACGGTAATGGAATTGAATTTCAGATTTCCGTCGGAACTTAACGGATATCGGATATCCGATAATTTTAATGGCAACGGCAGCGGAAGAACCAATATTCGTTACATTTAGTGCCGTTGACAGCCCTAGATATGGCTCACAATGCAGCCTAAATTCAACATAATCAATATTAATGTTCCCAAGTAACTAAAATATATTGTATCGAGAAAGAGAGTGAGAAAGAATTACTACATTGTATCGAGATAGAGGGTGAGAAATTGTAGGTCAATTGATTCTTCACAAAATTGGTCAAAAAGACCAAAACAGAAAATTCCTGGGTGAAATGGATTCCTAGGATTTGATACTGTTCATATAGCCAAAATTTTGTGAAATTTTGGCTATATAGCCAGTTTGGTTATTTCACCTAGGAAAATTAAGACAAAAAAATATGTCTTGCCTAAAATACCCCCTAACTTTTCAAAGAAAATTTATTGTTCATATCACCTCGTCCCTCACCTCACCTCGTCCGTCACCTGAAGAATTTTTTTTTCCAGAGCTCGAGATTTTTGTTGATCAATCATGGTGGTTTTAAATTGTTGAATCAAAGTTTAGATTAATCAACTTTGAATTCATCTAGTATCTTCAACAACCGGTAACGCAAATCTGTAAGTTTCAAGTTTCAATTAATCCAAATTTGATTTTGTTTTTATGTAATTCTTTGTTATGCATATCTGGGTATGTCGAAATTGAAGTTTCTGTATCAATTTTTTGGTTTTAGTTATTGATTTTGACGATCAGTAGGGTTTTAATAATCGATTAATTGTTCATATCCAATAGATTGTTCGTATCCAGGGTTTTACTAATTTTTGGTGAAAATTACATCAGCAGGGTTTTACTAATTACAAATTTGGATGAAAACCAGTTGATTGTTTGTATCCAGGGTTTTACAAATTTGGATGAAAACCAGTTGAGTCGTATTTCATCATGTCTGTTTGTTTGATTAGATTTTTCTTAGAATTTTTTCTCAGAAGAAAGATGTAACTGGTTTCCATTATGAAGATGGGTGTCACAATTGATTTTCCAGTTTTTTAAAGCAGGATGAAACTGGTTTTGTATATCAATTGTTGTTGAATTTGGTTTTTAGTCATCCTGGTTTTTTGATTTGTTCAATTGAATATCATCTATATTCATTTACATTGTTTCAATATTCCTTTTGTAGATGGATCAGCAAACTCTTTGTGTTATTATCCGTGGTCCCGATACATGTCCATACCACGTTAATAAGAAGTCAACAATTAATGAGTTGAAGTTGTATGTGTGTTCTTATTGGAATTATATTTCTCCAGACTCATTCCAGTTTGTATTTGACAATGAAGGAAGAAGTATGGTTGTTGACAGTGATGCGAAGCTTCATTCTGTCATATCAATGTGTCATGTTTTTGAGTTGAGTTTATTGGAGCTTCGTTTATTTGAACGTGTTCCTATTCGTGCTCCTGATTTTGTTCGTGAACCTACTATGAGTGAGTCTCGTTTAGCACCAGACCCTTGCAGAGATCCTTTGGTCCATCTTCCGAGCAGAAGTTCTATGAGCGAGTCTCGTTTTGCACCAGACCCTAGAAGAGATCAGTTTGTTCATCTTTCGAGCAGTAGTTCAATAAGTGAGTTTCGTTTAGCTCCAGACCCTAGCAGAGATCAGTTTGTTAGTCCTCGTCATCTTCCGAGCAGCAGTAAAGTCACTCGTACACCTACAATGACGGATTTTCTTTTAGGTAACAGCAATAGCTTTGATCAGTCACCTATTCCTTCCTCTCAAGAACTTGTTTCGTCCCAAGATATCCATGTGTCTCAAGAACGTGCTTACAATGGAAAGTTGGCAATTAAAAGATCTTGCAAGGCTGCTGAATGGGAGTATATTATAAAAGGTGTTGGACAAGATTTTTATGGAGGGCGAGATGAAGCTCGTCTTGTCGTTGAGAAATATAACCATTTTTTTGGTCGTAGGGTGAGAGTCGTCAAGAGCAATCCAGAACGGTATACGGTGGAATGTTATTACAAGGAGAAATTGGAATGCGACTGGATGTTCCATGCAGCTCCCAAGACTTCTAATGTGAAGGGTCACTTATTCCTCAAGGCCTATAACGGGGAACATAAATGTTGTGCTGGTTATAGTGACGGAACAAAGGCTGATCCGGTTACGCGCGAACTTGTCAAGAGCTTGATATTTGACCAGATCGAACAGAATCCCAACAAGAAAGTCAGGGATATTGTTAAAGAATTCAAAAGTGATTATGGGTTATAATTGAGATACGATCAGTCTCATGCTGGGAAAGAATTATGCTTGAAGGAATTGTATGGAGAGGACACTAAATCATACACCGACTTGGTTTGGTGGTGTGAAGCCGTGAAGAAGAATGATACAGGTAGTAGGGATGATTTAGTTGTTGAAGGGGGTCAGTTTAAGAGTTTGTTCTTAGCCTTCGATGCATGCATTTCGGGTTTCGAATATTGTCGTCCGATATTGTTCTTGGATGCAACTTTCCTAAATGGAAAATTTAGGGGTTGTCTTATGGCGGCTACTGGGAAGAATGTGAATAATGGTATGTCTTATATTTTTAGATTTCAACTTTTGATGTCAGATTATAACTTTGAATGAAATTCAGAATTTTTTTTTCTTCAGATTATCACTGGATGAAACCAGTTTCATTCTGTACAATAGAAGTTTCAGTCGGTTTTAATATGAATTTTTATTTTTTGTGTTTGTTTTGTTTCTGTAGGAATATTTCCTCTGGCATACGGTATCATATCAGGTGAAACTATTGAGAATTGGCAGTGGTTCTTGGAAAAATTAAAAACTATCTTGGGTCCTCGTGTACTAACTATTATTTCTGATCGCCATGAGGGTTTTATCCAAGGTATTCGTGATGTTTTTCCAACTTTCCATCATTGTTGGTGTTACCAGCATTTGAAGAATAATGTCAGCCCGAAGACCAACAAGAAGAAGGGAGGGCATGGTGCTGCGATGGATTTGTTCAAACAATGTTTCTATTCATCAACGCATGAAGGCTTTCATGAAGGTATGCAAAAGTTGAAGGATATGGGATGTGATGGTCTTCACAAATTGTTGAGTGACCTTCCAGTGGAATGTTGGTCCAATGCACATTGTCTTGGCTGTCATTATGGCGACATGTGTTCAAACATTGCAGAGTCGTTCAACTCTTGGATTAAGGAAGCAAAAGGTATGCCTATTGCCACACTTGTTAACTAGATTAGACTTAATATTATGGATCAAATGAGTAAAAGGAAGTTTAAGGGGGCGATGTACAAAGGATTCATTTTTCCTAGGCTAGAGAAAAAAATAATGGCTTCCATTCGTGCTGGTGTCCAGTGGAGAATAACTAAGTCTGGTGACATGGAGTGGGAAGTTTTTGATGGAAAGCACACGCATGCTGTTAATATTGCGAAGTTTCATTGCAGCTGTAGGGTTTGGTTTACTGAGCAGTTCCCTTGTGTTCACGCTATTGCGTGTATGCATTCAAATAAGATCAATGTTTACGAGTACATTAATCCGTTTTTCAGCATTGCTAGCTTCCGTGCCTCGTATGATCGTGCTATCAAGCCCATTACCGATTACGACAAGCCTATTGATGTTGCTACTGGAAATCTTGTGAACCCACCCACTGTCCTTGGATTAAAAACTAGGGCCGAGGAAGAAGAGGATTCCTAACACTAGTAGCGCAATTTTCAAGAGACCAATTACGTGCGGTAACTGCCATACTCAGGCACATCATAACAAGACGACGTGTCCTCATCCTCCTACGAAAAAGCAACGTTAAGAACCTACATAAGAACATCTCCAGCCTTCATTCTGTTCATCTATTTACCATGATAAGATTCATTTATTAGTTTATTCTTCTCTGCAGCCTCTTGTTGCACATTTAATATTAATTCATCTGGAATTCTATTTTCGCAACTAGTATATACTTTTGATTTTTTCTTTTGTGGCGAAAAACAGATTTTATGAAATTATTTTTTCAAGAATTTCTCCAGTTTTATAGTATATATCTTATAGTCTTATGTTGATTGTCTTTAATTGCACTTTCCCTTCAGTGTTCACTGTAAAATTTGAATGTTTGCAAAGTTTCATATTTAATTGCAGTTTGGATGTTTGAAATGTTTGGATGAAACCCGGTTTCATCCAAGCCTGGTTACATTCTGATAAACAATTACAGTTTTGTACAGGCTAGGATGTAACCGGGTTTCATCCAAGCCTGGTTACATTCTGACCAAAAAGTTGCAGTTTTTATACATGCAAGGATGTAACCAGGTTTCATCCAAGCCTGGTTAGATTCTGATAAAAAATTGCAATTTTATACAGGCTAGGATGTAACTGGTTATCATCCAAGCCTGGTTACATTCTGACCAAAAAAAAAAAATTAACCTGCAAATTTAATCATTTCTGCCTAACAAATATCCTGAAGTTGAATTTTAGGCATTTTTCAGTAAAAAAGTTCATATTTCAATTAAGGCGAATCCAAGGATCACAAATGTATGCGAAGACTTAGTCCAACAAAAAAAAAAAACTTTCCAAGAGTATCTTTGCCTTGAACTACGTTAATAAATTATTTCTAAACTATCTAAAAACATCAAACTTTCCAGCAGCTATTCTCATCAGTTAGGATTTCATATGCGAGATTGATTCGTCTTGTGCTCCTCTCCTCTACAAGAGTATCTTTTCCTTCAAAGGAGTAACCGTTTGTCATTGCCCATTCCATGAAGTAGATAAGATACATCAACGAATCAGGACTGCAAGACAAATGAATATGTAATGTCACTTTACTGATCTAGAAAAAAAAAGTAATGTTGGTTCAAACTTCGTTTCTATTGGTATGTTATAATTTAAGTTCAAAGAGTTAACGACCTACCTTTCGCCCTGTTGTGGACAATCTGATTTCACGATGACATCAATGTTATCCATACTAGTACTTTCTTGTTTAATGAGAAAGAGATGATTTATTCTTTCCGCCATCAGTTTAGCATCAGTTAAATAGTTTGAAGAACCTAGCAGAGAATTGTAGTGAGTCCAAGTTCTTCCATGAATGTCAAAGTGGAGCAATGTGAAATGCTCTTTCTCGTTCAGCATTGGGATGAACAAATGTTGCGTATCGACATCAATCTTCTGTAGTTCAGCATTTATCATATCTGCAGCCTTTATCTCATCTCCCGCAATGACATCAACCTGAATACAAATTTGGATGAAAACCAGTTAAGTCATATTTCAAATCTGTGGATGCAACTCAATTACATCCCATATTTAATGCTAGATGAAATCCAGTTTCTGCAGGTATCAGATGAAACCCAGTTGCATCCTATATATAATAGCTAGATGAAACTGGGTTTTATCCTACACTAGTGAGAGAATTATGTTTCAAGCTACAGATGCAAGCCATGTACATTCTACACTAAATTAAAGTTATATGAAAACAAATTGCAGACCTAAGTTCATTCATTTTAAATTGTAGTATTCAAAATGTTTACCCATGCAATCGCGCTAAGAAATATTGACTTTAAGTATCCTTTGGTATCACCGCCAGATTGAAACAATTGTCTCCATTTTTCGATTTTGAACTCCAAAATAGTGTTCACCAATGGCTGATTGAAAACAAGTTGCAGGATGTGTTCTCCACTAATACATACACCTCCATTGGATTTCCAAACGCAGTCGCTGCATTTAACCCAAGTTAGTCTAATTTCAGACAAGCACATGGGTTTCATTTCTTAACATGATAAGATGTACTACCTTCCTATTGGTATGTTATAATTTCAGTTCAAAAAAACAACAACAAAATAATGCAGATATGTACCTTAACCTTCCTATTGCAAAGTACTCCTTTATTAACTGCTCTTCAGCTAGTCTTACTCCGCAACTCAAGTATTCTTTCCATAGCTTGTTGTTTCTTGTTAACTTCTTCAACTTATCTTCCTTTTGCTTCTTCTCTGCACGCTCATGCCCATCTGTTACAAACTTATTCTGTCTAGTCCTTTTATATACGTTCTTCACTCTATTCTCAATTGATCCAAGTTTATTTAACTGCCAGAGGTTCTGGTGCGATAATCTCTTCTTCGGTGATTTCTGGTGAATGAACTAGTGATAGAGGTTATGCTCGAGGAACTGGTGTTATGGTTTCTTCTTCCGGAATATCTTCAGCTTCTGGATTTTCGGCTCCAATTGTTTCACCTTCCTTGCTAGCGTCTTCAGGAACAGCACCCTCCACTGGTTTGTTCATCTCTTGAGTGATTTTGAGGTTGAAAAAGCTCTCACCAGGTGGAGTGTAAAGAACAACATCAGTAGGTGAAGCTTGCGGAGTTGAAATAATTCCCGGTTGAGGCTCGAGTTGCGCTTTCAAGGCTTCCACTTGACTTTTCAATTCCGAGATTGTCTTATCCTTTGCTTCAGACTCAACCTCCTTTGCTTCCAACTCTTCATTTCTTGCTCCTAACTCAGCATTCAAGTGAGAGATAATATTGTCTTTCTCTTTGAGTTCATTCTTCAACTTTCCAATATCATCTTTCAACTTTGATATATCATCTTCATCTTTGTTTTCTTCCTCCTCATCAAACAAGCATAACTGTTTTTCCTCTTCACTCCAGCTAGCAACAAAATCAACAACCTGCAAACACGTAAACACATAAACACAAGATGTAACTGATTTCGTCATATGCTATATCACATGAAGTAACTGGGTTTCATCCACTGATAACACAGGATGTAACTTGGTAGAAAATGGGTTTCATCCACTAATAACACATGATGCAATAGAGTCTTGTGATATAGAAAATGGGTATCATCCAGTTATTAAAGGAGAAAGAATTTTAAAAATGAAACTAAACTTAATCAACATAATATGTAACTGGTTTCGTCCAGTTATAATAACAGCAAGAATATATTTACCTGACTGCTTGAAAGAGTTTCAAGCTTCCCCTCAATTTCGGAAGATACTGTATACAAGTCCCAACTTGCAAATCTTGGCCATGCATCACTATTGTCTTTCCTTTCAATGCATTCGATTTTCACTTGCTCAAAAATCCATAACTGCAACAAAAAAAGATATAATTTAATAATCACCACATGATTCAGTCAATGAAAAAAAAAATATTCAAAAGATAGAAGATGATACTCACCAGTAAATAGAAGCTGCAACCATTGATAGAGTAAGGTGTCTTGTGCACGGCTTTAACGCTTTGCATTAGATGCTCATGGATAAGATATGGACATGAGACTCTATTCATGGTATCTATTGACTGTAGGCAGTTCAAATACCTGTAGTGGACTACATACCTCCTGTGTTTATGAAGAAGACTGTACATAACATGAACAACAACAAAAGTCTCGCCAAGTCTTCTTCTTTGCCTTCTTCATTAATATCAGACTTTATTCCTTAGAGGATGTACTTCTTGTGCAATTTTTCCCCAATATTCGCCTCTTTGCTTTTCTTCTCTTTGTCTCCGACTTTCTTCTTTTTCTTCTCTTTGGCCTCACCTTCCTCTTTCTTCTTTTCAGCATCCCTTTTCATTGGCTCCAGAAAGTATTTGGTGTAAAAGGCAGAATCTTTCAAACTAGGTTCGTCCTTTGGTCCATAAAGTTTCATATCCTTTTTCACTCATACGTATTCTATGCATTTTGAAAATAACAGCAAAATGGTTTGGATCAGTCTTGAAAACTTGATCACCAATCTTGAATGCCAACTCTTTGGGGTCAAAATTTCTTATGATGAACTCTAACGCCCTTGGAGCTTTGCTACATTATTCCTTGCCCACTTTTCCTTGTTTGATTGCCTCAATAAAGCTCCAGAATTTAGTCTTCCTTAACATAGCCTCTTGCCTTTCAGTAAATGTCAGTGATTCCAGCACTTCAACCGTCGGTTTCATATTTGATCGGAATGTTTTCTTCCCTTCCTTTTTCTCTGGCTTGTCTTATTCCATTTCGGAATCCACATCATCCACATTCTCTGTGTTAGACTGACCACCCACTTCCTCATTATGCTTCTTCTTGGTCCTTCTTTCCGCACCATCACTCTTCTTGCTCTTCTTGCTATTGCTTCCTACAACTTCAGCACCATCACTCTTCTTACTCTTCTTGCTACTGCTTCCTGCAACAATTTGGATGAAAACCTGTTAAGTCATATTTCAAATCTTTGGATGCAACTCAATTACATCCCATATTTAATGCTAGATAAAATCCAGTTTATGCAGGTATCAGATGAAACCCAGTTGCATCCTATATATAATAGTTAGGATGAAACCAAGTTTCCGCATGTATCAGATGAAACCCAGTTGCATCCTATATATTATTGTTTAAATTTAGATGACGGAAATATGCAAACCATTAAACACTTCCTAACACCAAATTAAAACCATCGATTAGTTCAGTTTCATCGTGTTTCAAAATGAATCAACTCATATTGTATGCAGCCTAACTATACAGATTTCATCCATCATGTTATTAGTCCCATAATCATTAATTTTAATACCACCAACAGATGCAAATCAGTTACATCCTAACTTAAAGTTGGATGAAAACCAGTTTCAATCACCTGCTGAACATTACTTCGTAACCAAATACAAACCCAATTTCATGCAATCAAACCAAAACATAACCAGATGCAATTTTATCCACAGACTAAGCAAGATGAAATTACTTTCAACATGTACACTGGATGAAACCAGTTCCATCCATACCAAAAACGCACAGATGCAAACCATTTTCAACATGTACACTTTATGAAGTCTGCTGAAACAAAATTTAACATTGAAAATACTAAAATAACAAGATGCAAACCAATTTCATCGCACATAAACTAACTGAAATTAAAATGAGACTAGCAATTCATCACAGAATGGTACTAAAATGAAAGTAAGAAGAACAAATTCAAAAAATTAATCATGCAATTATGTTAATAAGAACAAAACATAGTTAGGGTTTGAAAACTTACTAGTTTTAGGAGACATTCTGTGGATCAATTTAAACCCTAACTTTCCAATACACTGAAATGGTATTAACCCTAATTCTTAGAAACTAATTTCTTGGTTGATGATGTTTTTCAGACGATGGATGAAACACAATTTTCTGCTAGTGTTGATTATTTGTAACCGGTGGATGAAACTGATTTTGGGGTTTTGAATTTTGATTTGAGACGGTGGAGGAATTTGATGGTGGAGGAGAAGATGAAAATGAAAATTCGAGCCGTTTTCAGGAGACGGTGGAGGAGATGATGAAGGAGATGGTGGAGGAGAAGATGAAAACTCTCTGGGTTCAGGAGATGGTTGAACAATTTTTATGGTTTTAAATCTTTTTCTGTGAGAAGTTGAAGAGAAACTCAGCGTAATTGTGAGAGACGGAGAACGTGGGGAGAGATGTAGAACGTGGGTGAACGGTTACAAAGGGTATTTCTGTCTCTCCACACCAGAAAAGTTGGTTTGGACATTTGACCCAACCTAATTCCTAGCAGTCCATATGGCCCAGAAAAAGTGCCTTTTTGGCTATATGGCCCATTTTATGTTGATTCTTCTAGTACATTTTAATAATATTCCACATGTAAAATAAAAGTGAAAATAATAATATGAAATTAAATTCGGAAAATCTATTAAAGGATAGCTGCAACGCAAAAAAAAAAAAAAACACATGCAACAAATGTGCCTTTTACTACTAAAAGGTTAAGCAAACTTGCATGTGATAGATAAAGAATTACGCTGAATTTTTATTGATAGAATCACACTTGCACTTGACACAGTTGTTGGCAGTAAGAGTATAAGCCCCGTTCGAGACAACCAACGGATAATCCGGGGATGTATTGTTTACCGCAGACTCACACGCTGCATTGGAAAATAGTAACACTACAAAGTTATAAAAGACTTGCATATCTTTGTAAAGCTCGATTTGTGTTTAATAACAATACGATACTATCATTTTCTTCTCAAATTTCATCAAGTTGCTTCGTTACCACATCTCATTACAATTTGCACCCACACAAAGAAAATTGTTTTAAAAAAATGTTTTTTATACCTTAGGTGGAGCTATGATAATAGGTTGGTGGGCCTAATTAGCAATTCGGAAAAACATACAGAATGATAAAAGTATGAGTATTATAGGGTTTCGTAAAAGTTAAACTCGATAAAAATTTCGGTAACGATCCATGATTCGCCAATAATTCGAAACGGCATAGGTACATTGTAATGTGAGTTCGGCATTTAAACTTTGGCATACTATGTAGGTTAAAGCCTAAATTTTGAACGTGTGTATGAGTTTTATAGTAAAAAGATAAACTTAAATGTGACAATGTATTTGAAGCTAATTTTTTGGTGACATGTTCCTCTTATAAAGCTCTACATTCCTACCAAAAATGAGAGCATTTAGAGACGTATAACTTGTGTTCAGACATATGAGCCTTGTTAGCCATATCCCTTGTAGTTGACACGTTCTTGTCTTTGGTGCACAACATCTCTTCCACTTGAATCTTATTTCCCAAGTCAACCATGTTGATCTCTCCAGTTTCATGTCTCATCTTTTTCTTGTACTCCGACCAAGAAGATGGTAACTTCTCAATCACCGCAGACACTTGAAAAGTCTCATCAATGACCATACCTTCATGAAGAATCTCGTTAATGATTTGCTGAAGTTCGAGGAATTGATCGACAACAGACTTATCATTCGTCATCTTGAACTCCATAAATTTTGCTGCCAGAAATTTCTTGCTTCCTGCAGTCTCAGCTTGATACTTTGCTTCTAACGAAGTCCACAATTCATAAGCAGTCAAGTTGTCTTTAGCATTGTGAAAATCATACATATCATCTTCCAAACCATTCATGATATGATTTTTAGCCATATAGTTACCCCTCATGTAAAATGCTCTATCTTCATCAGTATTGTCTTCAGCAGCCATCAAAACATCAAGAGGACCCTATAATACTGCGTCCAATTCATGATTTCTTAGATAAAATAACATATTGGATTGCCATCTCTTGAAATCCTTTCCGTTAAACTTCTGTGGTCTTTCAATGTTCATCTTTGTTTCCATTGTTGACATCGTTGCAAGGAATACTAATGTGTTAAGATTGTTGGGATTTTGCAAAAATGAACAACACGTTAGATGTATCAAAAATAATATGTAAAGAACCAATGCGAAACAACTCTACCGAAATAACTTGACGAGGGAAGAATCACTGGTTCAACAAGTTGTCCTTAACACATTAGTTCGCGGGTATACTCGAGACGAGTAATGATAAACTCCTCACAACGAAGATGTGTCCAGGATAAGACTGCCCGATATAACTTGAGTTAGCACAACACAAGTTACCCTCTCTTCGAACTCAGAAACGGGGATGGAAGTAAAACGCCGCACAAAAACAAAAGAAAGAAGATGATAAAAAGAAGACAGAAAGTGTTCACTTCTAGAGTGTTTTTTTAAAAACAGAATTTCGAGTTGTATTTATAGGATGAAAAAACTTGCAAATCAAGTTGAGTTTTGGTTTTCTTTAAAAACAAGTAAAAAAAATTCACCCATAAATAGAACTCTTAAGAAATAATTTTGGAATTAATTTCCTAAAGAAAAACTCGCCAAAAATAAATCCGTGTAGAAAAGGGACTTGGTGCGTGCATATCGCATGGGTAAAAACATGTATTTTTTCCCACCCGCTCTACCCACGTTTTACAATATATCCATATGAAATTGGTTATATAGTGGAGCTCTCCTTTAGTTCTCCACAATGTGGGACTAAGAAACATTTCATTCACTCAAAAAATGAGCAAGTATCCTTGGCCCCATAGGTCACTAGATCAAACCACACCAAGACCAAATATCTTTTACAATAAAACTCATTTTCTCCAACAATCCCCCAAATGAATGAAATATCGGAAAGATGGAAAAAAAATCAGAGTAAGGAAAATACCATTTAGGAAAAGGTGTCCATGAGGTCTTGAACCCTTACTTAGTGAGAAGTTACCGGAACTACATACTAGACAGTGAACATAGTCTTGAACTGATAGCATTGGTGTAATTCGCAACAACAACCATGCATGATATCCTCCTGGCGTTTCTAAGTTCGTGCCGTTTTGTCTAATTTGGCCCTGGAAATTTCCTGTTTCTCAGAATGCTCTAGATAATCGGCTCAATTCTCATAGGAAACGTCCCCACTTCCTCATTCATATAGGTGAGTTCCTTCAAGAGTGTTTACTTCTGCACCCCACTTCAATCTTAAATTGAAACTATGGAACTCATTAAGACTTATTTAAAAGTCATCCTCCACATGCAGTCACACTATCACATCAACAACATAGGGAAGGGACAGAGAATGAAATTCACTGATAGTATTTACCTTTACCTACCATAAATTAGTTGTCTCATTCGAAACCTTGATCTTGGAATCTCCAATCATCAAGGTTGAGTATCCTTCATGACAAGTTAAATTATTGAGCCTAAAACCCATCCCCCTCGATGCTTTACTAACTATCTCCTTGGACAAACCTTTCGCCAAAGGTTCCGCGATATTCTCTTTGGACCTTGTCCAATCTATGGAAATAACGCCTGTTGAGATTAGTAGTTTCAAAGAATCATGTATTCTACGCATATGTATATACTTTCCATTATAAAATCTATTCTTAGCCATATCTATTGCAGATTTACTGTCACAATGTATAGATATACCTGGCACAGGCCTATGCTAGAGAGGAATATCTTCTAAAAAAATTCTTAGCCATTCGGCCTCCTCTCCTGTTTTATCTAACGCAATAAACTCCGATTCCATAGTGGAACGAGCTATACATGTCTGTTTGGAACTATTCCAAGATACAGACACACCTGCTAGAGTGAATACATATCCACACGTAGACTTAGACTCCTCTGAGCCTGCAACCCAGTTTGCATCTCAAAATCCCTCAAGGCCGGCAGTCCACCCTTGGTAATTCAAACAAAAGGTCATTGTTAACTTTAAGTATCCTAGCACTCTAATAAGTGCATCCCAATGCATCTTCCCTGGATTACAAGTATACCTGCTTAACCAACTCACAGCATAAGCAATGTCTGGTCTCATACAATTCATCAAATACATCAGACTTCCTATGAATCTTGAGTATTCAAGTTGGTTAACTCCTACACCCTTATTCTTCGCGAGATGACCCTTAGAATCATATGGAGTACACACAAGTTTACAGTTAAACTGATTATATTTCTTAAGTATGGATTCAACATAATGAGACTGACTCAGACTATAACCATTAGAAGTTTTTCTAATCTTCATCCCTAATATGACATCAGTGGGGCCTAAGTCTTTCATGTCAAAGTTCTCATTCAACAGTTTCTTAGTGGAATTAATAACATCCATGTTTTTACCTAGTATAAGCATATCATCAAACATACAAGCATACAATCACACAGGCATCCTTGAAAAGTTTAGTATAAACACACTTATCAAATTCATTAATTCTGAAACCACTAGAAATCATCACATGATCAAATTTCCCATGCCATTGTTTAGGTGCTTGTTTCAATCCATACAAAGATTTAACCAGTTTACAAACTTTCTTTTCATAACCTTTAACTACAAAGCCCTCAGGTTGTTCCATATAAATTTCTTCATCTAACTCACAATTAAGAAACGCTGTCTTTACATCCATTTGATGTATCTCTAGATTATGGACATAAGTTATAAAAATTAACATCCTAATGGAGCTAATTCTACTCACTGGTGAATAGGTGTCAAAGAACTCTATACCTTTTATTTGTTTGTAACCTTTAGCTACCAGCCTAGCCTTGTATTTTTTAATAGTTACATCTATCTAATATTTTCATTTAAAAATCCATTTACAACCTATGGCCTTACACCCTGGAGGTAAATCTACAAGTTCAAAAGTACCGTTTTCGCGAAGGGAATACTTTTAACTAATGGAAACTTCTTCCCACCATGGAGATTCTGGACAAGTCATGGCTTCTCTATAAGTTTGAGGATCAGACTCAGCTAGGTATGTAATGCAACCAGGATAGGTTTTCTTAGTTTTAGCCCTTTTACCTCTTCAAGGTTCTACTTCTGGTTCATCTTCCTCTAAAGGTAGTGACTGACTAGTTGAAGGCACATCTAGGGGATCATCTGAAAATCTCTTTCGAGAAACACATTTCAAATGAAAATCATCCTCAAAAAACTCAGCATCCCTAGACTCCATGATAGTATTCAACCATATGTCAGAAATTTCAGAACTCACAACCATAAACCTATGAGCAATAGAATTCTCAGGATACCCTATAAAAACACAATCAACGGTTTTGGGTACTATCTTATTTTTCTTAGGAGGAGGGATGCCCACCTTTTCCAAGCACCCCACACTTTGAATTATTCATAAGATGGTTGTCTACCTTTCCATAAATCATATGGAGTTTTATCTGATTCTTTAAAGGGTACTCTATTTAGGATGTAATTAGCGGAGTGGATATCCTCCCCCCACATGTTCGAAGGTAATCCTGAACTAATCAATATGGCATTCATCATATCCTTAAGGGTACGGTTTTTACGTTCACCTATACCATTGGATTGAGGTGAATAAGGGGCTGTAGTCTCATGTATTATGCCATGTTTTTCGCAGAAATCTCCTACAGGAATTTCATACTCACCACCACGGTCAGACCTAATAGTTTTGATGGTAGTATTCAATTGGTTTTTGACTTCACGTTTATATATCTAAAAGGATTATAAGGCATCGTCCTTCCCTTTAAGTAAATGACCATGGCAGTACTTCGTACAGTCATCTATAAACATAATAAACCATTTCTTACCACCTCATGTTTGAACTGAATTCATATCAACTAGGTCTGAGTGGATTAAGTATAAGGGGTTAGAGTTTCTCTGGACATTCTTATTAAGTGATTTCTTAGCATGCTTGGATTCTACGCAAATCTCACACTTATGATTTTTATCTAAAGTGAATTTGGGTATGTAGCCTACGTTAGCTAGTTTATGCATTGATTTATAATTTACATGACCAAGTCTACCATGCCAAACGTTCAATGACACACACAAGTAAGCAGAAGAATCATTCAGTTACAATTCATGACAGGTTACATTAAGTTTATATAGACCCCCAGTCTTATAACCTTTACCCACATAATCATTGCCCTTAGTTACTGTAAGTTTTCCAGACTTGATTGTAACTTTAAAACCCTTATCATCTAAAACAGAACAAGAAATAAGATTTTTGTAGATGTCTGGAATATGAAGAACTTCATTCAATATGAGAGTCTTTCCAGATGTGAGCTTCAGACCGACCCTTCCTTTTCCTGAAACCTTTGATGCATATGAGTTACCTATATAGAGTTTCTCGCCTTTCCCTACCCTATGGTAGGAGGTGAACAGATCTCTGTTCCAACAAACATGCTTGGTAACTCCAGAGTCTACCCACCAATCCATCACATTGGTCACCAAATTAACTTCAGACACCACAACATAAAACTCGTCTTTGCTTTTCTCAACCAAGTTAGCATTATTCTTCTTATCCTTACGTTGTCTATAGTGAACTGCCATATGACCAGTTATTCCACACACCCAACAAGGACCCTTAATTTTAATAATGCTAGATTCTGGTTTACAAAACGTACCTTTCTTGTTAGGTCCATTCTTTTAGTTGCGATTGTTGTTGTCACCTTTTCCAGCTTTGGATAACTTGTATTCAAACATATGAGCCTTGTTAGCCATGTACCTTGTAGACGACACGTTCTTGTCTTTGGTGCACAACATTTCTTCCACTTGAATCTTCTTTCCCAATTCAACGATATTGATCTCGCCAGTTTCATGCCTCAGCTTTTTCTTGTACTCCGACCAAGAAGATGGTAACTTCTCAATCACCGCAGACACTTGAAAAGTCTCATCAATGACTATACCTTCAGCAAGAATCTCGTTAATGATTTTCTGAAGTTCAAGGAATTGATCGAAAACAGACTTATCATTCGTCATCTTGAACTCCATAAATTTTGCTACCAGAATTTTTTTGCTTCCTGCAGTGTCAGCTTGATACTTTGCTTCTAAAGAAGTCCACAATTCATAAGCAGTCAAGTTGTCTTTAGCATTGTAAAAATCATATATAACATCTTCCAAACCATTCATGATATGAGTTTTAGCCATATAGTTACCCCTCGTGTAAAACGCTCTATCTTCATCAGTATTGTCTTCAGCAGCCATCAAAACATCAAGAGGACCCTGCAATACTGCGTCTAATTCATTATTGCTTAGAAAAAACAGCATCTCGGATTGCCATCTTTTGAAATCCTTTCCGTTAAAGTTTTATGGTCTTTCAATGTTCATATTTGTTTCCATTGTTGACATCGTTGCAAGGAATACTAATGTGTTAAGATTGTTGGGATCTTGTAATAATGAACATCATGTTAGATGTATCAAAAATAATAGCGAAACCACTCTACCGAAATTACTGGACGAGGGCAGAATCACAGGTTCAACATGTTGTCCTTAACACATTAGTTCGCGGGTATATTCGAGATGAGTAATGCTAAACCCCTCACATCAAAGATGTGTCCAGGATAAGACAGACCGATAAAACTTGAGTTGGCACAACACAAGTTTCCCTCTCTTCGAACTCAGCAACGGGGATGGAAGTAAAACGCCGCACAAAAACAAAATAATAAAATAATAAAAAGAAGACATAAAGTGTTCACTTCTCGTGTGTTTTTTTAAAACATAATTTCGAGTTGTATTTATAGGATGAAAAAACTTGCAAATCAAGTTAGGTTTTGTTTTTCTTCAAAAACAAGTAAAAAGAATTTACCCATAAATAGAACTCTTAAGAAATAATTTTGGAATTAATTTCCTAAAGAAAAATTCGCCAAAAATAAATCCGCGTAGAAAAGGGACTTGGTGCGCGCAAATCGCATGGGTAAAAACATGTATTTTTTCCCACCCGCTCTACCCACGTTTTACAATATTTCCATATGAAATTGGTTATATAGTGGAGCTCTCCTTTAATTCTCCACAATGTGGGACTAAGAAATATTTCATTCACTCATAAAATGAGCAAGTATCCTTGGACCCATAGGTCACTAGATCAAACCACACCAAGACCAAATATCTTTTACAATAAAACTCATTTTCTCCAACAATCCCCCACATGAATGAAATATCGGAAAAACGAAAAAAATCAGAGTAAGGAAATTACTATTTAGGCAAAGGTGTCCACGAGGTCTTGAACCCTTACTTAGTGAGAAGTTACCGGAACTACATGCTAGACAGTGAACATAGTCTTGAACTGATAGCATTTGTGTAATTCGCGACAACAACCACGCATGATATCCTCCTGGCATTGCTAAGTTCGTGCCGTTTTGTCCAAATTATCCCTAGACATATCCTGTTTCTCAGAATGCTCTAGATAATCGGCTCAATTCTCATAGGAAGCGGTCCCGCTTCCTTATTCAGATAGGTGAGTTCCATCAAGATTGTTTACTGCTACACCCCACTTCAATCTTAAATTGAAACTATGGAACTCATTAAGACTTATTAAAAGTCATCCTCCACATGCAGTCACACTATCACATCAACACCATAGGGAAGGGACAGAGAATGAAATTCTCTGATAGTGTTTACCTTTACATACCATAAATTAGTTGTCTCATTCGAAACCCTGATCTTGAAATCTCCAATCAGCAAGGTTGAGTATACTTCATGGCAAGTTTAATTATTGAGCCTAAGCTCCATCCCCCTCGATGCTTTACTAACTATCTCCTTGGACAAGACTTTCGTCAAAGGGTACGCGATATTCACCTTGGACCTTGTCCAATCTATGGAAATAACGCCTGTTGAGATTAGTAGTTTCAAATAATCATGTCTTCTACGCATATGTATAGACTTTCCATTGTAGAAGAAATTCTTAGCTCTACCTATTGTATATTTACTGTCACAATGTATAGATATAGCTGGCACAGGCCTATGACAGAGAGGAATGTCTTCTAAAAAATTTCTTAGCCATTCGGCCTCCTCTCCTGCTTTATATAGCGCAATAAACTCTGATTCCATAGTGGAACGAGCTATACATGTCTATTTGGAACTCTTCCAAGATACAGACGCACCTGTTAGAGTGAATAAACATCCACTCGTAGACTTAGACTCCTTTGAGTCTGCAATCCAGTTTGCATCTCAAAATCCCTAAAGTACAACAGGGTACCCTTCGGAATTCAAACAAAAGGTCATTGTGAACTTTAAGTATCTCAGAAATCTAATAAGTGCATCCCAATGCATCTGCCCTGGATTAAAAGTATACCTGCTTAACCTACTCACAACATAAGCAATGTCTGGTCTCGTATAATTCATCAAATACATCATGCTTCCTATGACTCTTGAGTATTCAAGTTGGTTAACTCCTACACCCTTATTCTTCGTGAGATAACACTTAGAATCATATGGAGTACACACAGGTTTACAGTTAAACTGATTATATTTCTTAAGTATGTATTCAACATAATGAGACTGACTCAGACTCTAGCCATTAGAAGTTTTTCTAATCTTCATCCCTAATATGACATCATCGGGGCCTAAGTCTTTCATGTCAAAGTTCTCATTCAACAATTTCTTAGTGGAATTAATAACATCCATGTTTGTACCTAGTATAATCATATCATCAACATACAAGCATACAATCACACATGCCTCCTTGACAAGTTTAGTATAAACACACTTATCAGATTCATTAATTCTAAAACCACTAAAAATCATCACATGATCAAATTTCTCATGCCACTGTTTAGGTGCTTGTTTCAATCAATACAAAGATTTAACCAGTTTACAAACTTTCTTTTCACAACCTTTAACTACAAAGACCTCAGGTTGTTCCATATAAATTTCTTTATCTAACTCACCATTAGGAAACATTGTCTTTACATCCATTTAATGTATCTCTAGATTATGGACAGAAGCTATAACAAATAACATCCTAATGGAGCTAATTCTACTCACTGGTGAATATGTGTCAAAGAAATCTATACCTTCTATTTGTCTGTAACCTTTAACTAACAGCTTAGCCTTGTATTTTTTAATAGTTCCATCTATCTAATGTTTTTTTTTAAAATCCATTTACAACCTATGGCCTTACACCGTCGAGGTAAATCTACAAGTTCAAAAGTACCGTTTTCGCGAAGGGAATCCATTTCACTAATGGAAGCTTCTTTCCACCATGGAGCTTCTGGATAAGTCATGGCTTCTCTATAAGTCTGAGGATCAGACTCCGCTAGTTATATGATGCAACCAGGATAGGTTTTCTAAATTTTAGCCCTTTTACCTCTTCTAGGTTCTACTTCTGGTTCATCTTCCTCTAAAGGTAATGACTGACTAGTTGAAGGCACATCTAGGGGATCATCTAGAAATCTCTTTCGAGAATCACTTTCCAAAGGAAAAATATCCTCAAAAAACTCAGCATCCCTAGACTCCATGATAGTATTCAACCCTATGTCAGAAATTTCAGAACTCAAAACCATAATCCTATGAACACTAGAATGCTCAGGATACCCTATAAAAACACAATCAATGGTTTTGTGTCCTATCTTATTTTTCTTAGGAGGAGGGATGCCCACCCTTGCCAAGCACCCCCACGCTTTGAAGTATTCATAAGATGGTTGTCTACCTTTCCATAACACATATGGAGTTTTATCTGATCCTTTAAAGGTTACTCTATTTAGGATGTAATTGGCGGAGAGGATAACCTCCCCCTACACGTTCGAAGGTAATACTGAACTAATCAACATGGAATTCATCATATCCTTAAGGGTACGGTTTTTACGTTTAGCTACACCATTGGATTGAGGTGAATAAGGGGTTGTAGTCTCATGTATTATGCCATGTTCTTCGCAGAAATCTCCAACAGGAATTTCATACTCACCACCACGGTCAGACCTAATAGTTTTGATGGTCGTATTTAATTGGTTTTTGACTTCATGTTTATATATCTTAAAGGCTTATAAGGCATCGTTCTTCCCTCTAAGTAAATAAACATGGAAGTACCTCGAACTGTCATCTATAAAAGTAATAAACCATTTCTTATCACCTCTTGTTTGAACTGACTTCATATCAACTAGGTCTGAGTGGATTAAGTCTAAGGGTTTAGAGTTTCTCTGGACATTCTTATTGAATGATTTATATAAAGTGAATTTGGGTATGCAGCCTACGCTAGCCAGTTTATGCATTGATTTATAATTTACATGACCAAGTCTACCATGCCAAACATTCAATGACACACACAAGTAATCATAAGAATCATTCAATTACAATTTAGGACAGGTTACATTAAGTTTATATAGACCCCAGTCTTATAACCCTTACCCACATAATCATTGCCCTTAGTTATTGTAAGTTTTCTAGACTCGATTATAATTTTAAAACCCTTATCATCTAAAACTGAACAAGAAACAAGATTATTGCAGATGTATGGAATATGAATCAATATGAGAGTTTTTCCAGATATGAGCTTCAGACCGACCCTTCCTTTTCCTGCAGCCTCTGATGCAGATGAGTTACCCATATGGAGTTTCTCGCCTTTCCCTACCCTCTGGTAGGAGGTGAACAGATCTCTGTTCCCACAAACATGCTTGGTAGCTCCAGAGTCTACCCACCAATCCATCATATTGGTCACCAAATTAACTTCAGACACCATAGCAGAAAACTCTTTCTCTTCTCAACCAAGTTAGCATTATTCTTCTTATCCTTACGTTGTCTACAGTGAACTGCCATATGACCAGTTGTTCCACACACCCAACAAGGACCCTTAATTTTAATAATTCTAGATTCTGGTTTACAAAACGTACCTTTCTTGTTAGGTCCATTCTTCGAGTTGCGATTGTTGTTGTTACCTTTTCCAGCTTTGGATAACTTGTGTTCAGACATATGAGCCTTGTTATCCATGTCCCTTGTAGATGACACGTTCTTGTCTTTGGTGCACAACATTTCTTCCACTTGAATCTTCTTTCCCAATTCAACCATGTTGATCTCGCCAGTTTCATGTCTCAACTTTTTCTTGTACTCCGACCAAGAAGATAGTAACTTCTCAATCACTGCTGACACTTAAAAAGTCTCATCAATGACCATACCTTCAACAACAATCTCGTTAATAATTTGCTGAAGTTCGAGGAATTAATCGACAATAGACTTATCATTCTTCATCTTGAACTCCATAAATTTTGCTACCAGAATTTTTTTGCTTCCTGCAGTCTCAACTTGATACTTTGCTTCTAAAGAAGTCCACAATTCATAAGCAGTCAAGTTGTCTTTAGCATTGTAAAAATAATATATAGCATCTTCCAAACCATTCATGATATGATATTTATCCATATAGTTACCCCTCGTGTAACTCACTCTATATTTAGCAGTATTGTCTTCAGCATCCATCAAAACATCAAGAGGACCCTGCAATACTGTGTCCAATTCATGATTGCTCAGAAAAAACAACATCTTGGATTTCCAACTCTTGAAATCCTTTCCGTTAAACTTCTGTGGTCTTTCAAATTTCATCTTTGTTTCCATTGTTGACACTGTTGCAAGGAATACTAATGTGTTAAGATTGTTGGGATCTTGCAATAATTAACATCACGTTAGATGTATCAAAAATAATAGCGAAACAACTGTACCGAAATAACTTGACGATGGCAGAATCACAGGTTCAACAACTTGTCCTTAACACATTAGTTCGCATATATACTGGAGATGAGTAATGCTAAACCCCTCACAGCGAAGATGTGTCCAGGATAAGACTGCCCGATATAACTTGAGTTAGCACAACACAAGTTACCATCTCTTCGAACTCAACAACGGGGATGGAAGTAAAACGCCGCACAAAAACAAAAGAAAGAAAATTATAAAAAGAAGACAGAAGTGTTCACTTCTCGTGTGTTTTTTTAAAACAAAATTTCGAGTTGTATTTATATGATGAAAAAACTTGCAAATCAAGTTAGGTTTTCGTTTTCTTCAAAAACTAGTAAAAATAATTTACCCATAAATACAACTCTTAAGAAATAATTTTGGAATTAATTTCCTAAAGAAAAACTCGCCAAAAATAAATCCGTGTAGAAAAGGGACTTGGTGTGTGCATATCGCATGGGTAAAAACATGTATTTTTCCCCACCCACTCAACCCACGTTTTACAATATATCCATATGAAATTGGTTATATAGTGGAACTCTCCTTTAGTTCTCCACAATGTGGGACTCAGAAACATTTCATTCACTCATAAAATGAGCAAGTATTCTTGGACCCATAGGTCACAAGATCAAACCACACCAAGACCAAATATCTTTTATAATAAAACTCATTTTCTCCAACAATCCCCCACATGAATGAATATCGGAAAAAAAAAAATCAGAGCAAGGAAAATACCATTTAGGAAGAGGTGTCCATGAGGTCTTGAACCCTTACTTAGTGAGAAGGTACCGGAACTACATGCTAGACAGTGAACATAGTCTTGAACTGATAGCATTGGTGTAATTCGCGATAACAGCCACGCATGATATCCTCCTGGTGTTGCTAATTTCGCGACATTTTGTCCAATTTATCCCTGGACATATCCTGTTTCTCAGAATGCTCTAGAGAATCAGCTCAATTCTCATAGGAAGTGGCCCCACTTCCTCAATCAGATAGGTGAGTTCCATCAAGAGTGTTTACTGCTACACCCCACTTCAATCTTAAATTGAAACTATGGAACTCATTAAGACTTATTTAAAAGTCATCCTCCACATGCAGTCACACTATCACATTAACACCATAGGGAAGGGACAGAGAATGAAATTATCTGATAGTATTTACCTTTACCTACCATAAATTAGTTGCCTCATTCGAAACCTTGATCTTGGAATCTCCAATCAGCAAGGTTGAGTATCCTTCATGGCAAGTTTAATTATTGAGCCTAAACCCCATCTCCCTCGATGCTTAACTAACTATCACCTTGGAAAAACCTTTCGTCAAAGGGTCCTTGATATTCTCCTTGGACATTTTCCAATCTATGGAAATAACGCCTGTTGAGATTAGTAGTTTCAAAAAATCATATCTTCTACGCATATGTATAGACTTTCCATTGTAAAAGCTATTCTTACCTCTACCTATTGCAGATTTACTGTCACAATGTATAGATATAGCTGGCACAGGCCTATGCCAGAGAAGAATATCTTCTAAAAAGTTTCTTATCCCTTCGGCCTCCTCTCCTGCTTTATCTAACGCAATAAACTCTGATTCCATAGTGGAACGAGTTATACATGTCTGTTTGGAAATCTTCCAAGATACAGACGCACCTGCTAGAGTGAATACATATCCACTCGTAGACTTAGACTCCTCTGAGTCTACAATCCAGTTTGCATCAAAAAATCCCTCAAGGATAGGAGGGTACCCTTTATAATTCAAACTAAAGGTCATTGTGAACTTTAAGTATCTCAGCACTCTAATAAGTGCATCCCAATACATCTGCCCTGGATTAAAAGTATACGTGCTTAACATACTTACATCATAAGAAATGTCTGGTCTCGTACAATTTATCAAATATATCAGACTTCCTATGACTCTTGAGTATTCAAGTTGGTTAACTCCTACACCCTTATTCTTCGTGAGATGACACTTAGAATCATATGGAGTACACACAGGTTTACAATTAAACTGATTCTATTTCTTAAGTATGGATTCAACATAATGAGACTGACTCAGACTATAGCCATTAGAAGTATTTCTAATCTTCATCCCTAATATGACATCAGCGGGGCCTAAGTCTTTCATGTCAAAGTTCTCATTTAGCAGTTTCTTAGTGGAATTAATAACATCCATGTTTTTACCTAGTATAAGAATATCATCAACATACAAGCATATAATCACACAGGCATCCTTGAAAAGTTTAGTATAAACACACTGATCAGATTTATTAATTCTAAAACCACTAGAAATCATCACATGATAAAATTTCTCATGCCACTGTTTAGGTGCTTGTTTCAATCCATACAAAGATTTAACCAGTTTACAAACTTTCTTTTCACAACCTTTAACTACAAAGCCCTCAGGTTGTTCCATATAAATTTCTTCATCTAACTCACCATTAAGAAACGATGTCTTTACATCCATTTGACGTATCTCTAGATTTTGGACAAAATCTATTGCAATTAACATCCCAATGGAGCTAATTCTACTCACTGGTGAATAGGTGTCAAAGAAATCTATGCCTTGTATTTGTTTGTAATCTTTAGATACCAGCCTAGCCTTGTATTTTTCAATAGTTCCATCTATCTATGTTTTCTTTTGAAAATCCATTTACAACCTATGGCCTTACACCTTGGAGGTAAATCTACAAGTTCAAAAGTACCGTTTTCTCGAAGGGAATCCATTTCACTAATGGAAGATTCTTTCCACCATGAAGCTTCTGGAAAATTCATGGCTTCTCTATAAGTATGAGGATCAGACTCGGCTAGGTATGTAATGCAACCAGGATAGGTTTTCTTAATTTTTGCCCTTTTGCCTCTTCTAGGTTCTACTTCTGGTCCATCTTCCTCTAAAGGTAATGACTGACTAGTTGAAGGCACATCTAGGGGATCATCTAAACATCTCTTTCGAGAATCACGTTTCAAAGAAAAAACATCCTCAAAAAACTCAGCACCCCTAGACTCCATGATAGTATTCAACCCTATGTCAGAAATTTTAGAACTCACAACCATAAACCTATGAGCACTAGAATGCTTAGGATACCCTATAAAAACACAATCAACAGTTTTGGGTCCTATCTTATTTTTCTTAGGAGAAGAGATGCCCACCTTTGCCAAGCACCCCTACACTTTGAAGTATTCATAATATGGTTGTCTACCTTTCCATAACTCATATGGAATTTTATCTGATCCTTTAAAGGGTACTCTGTTCAGGATGTAATTGGCGGAGAGGACAGCCTCCCCCCATATGTTCGAAGGTAATCCTGAACTAATAAACATGGCATTCATCATATCCTTAAGGGTACGGTTTTTATGTTCAGCTACACCAGTGGATTGAGGTGAATAAGGGGCTGTAGTCTCATGTATTATGCCATGTTCTTCACAAAAATCTCCTACAGGAATTTCATACTCACCACCGCGGTCAGACCTAATAGTTTTAATGGTAGTATTCAATTGGTTTTCGACTTCACGTTTATATATCTTAAAGGCTTCTAAGGCATCGTCCTTCCCTCTAAGTAAATAAACATGGAAGTACCTCATATAATCATCTATAAAAGTAATAAATTATTTCTTACCACCTCATGTTTGAACTGACTTCATATCAACTAGGTCTGAGTGGATTAAGTCTAAGGGGCTATATTTTACCCTCCGCGCTACCAACCCTCAAGTCCTTGGTCCTTCAATCACTCATTATGATCATCACCTCTTTCAATACTTGTAACATCTTATTACATGTGATGCTGCTGGGTTTGGACCTCTTCAACAAAGGATAGTTACCTTACCAATCAAAGATGGGGGAATGGGAGTCTACAAGATGGCTGATACAAGTCAATACTGCTATCTAGCATCTTGCATACAGACTCAAGCTCTACAGTCAACTATTTTAAACAACACAGATGTGCCATCTTCGAGCTCCGCTTTCCAGTCGGCTCTAAATCATTACATGCAAAACTGTGGACTCACATCTTCTACTTTCAACATCCAAGATTTTGCCCCACAGTCTATGAAAGCTTTGGTAGTACGTTATTTTGCTATTGTTAAGAGAGATTTTCCCAATTTTTTTGCATTTCCACTAGAGAAGCGATTTTATGGCAGAGCAATCAGATGGTCCACGCGTTGGATTTTCTTAAGGCTATCCCCATTGCAGGCCTTAACCAAAACCTTGGCCCCCGACAGTTTCGCGCTATTCTTCAATACCGTTTGGGTGTGCCCCTTTTTCCGGAGGACAGTGTGTGCCCATGTTGTAGCTGTACCATGGACATCTACGACGATCATGATTTGCATTGTGTGCATCAGGTTGGTCCTAAATGTATACATAATATAGTCTGTGATGTGGTTATGGACATATGTTACAAATCTAGTATTTCCGCTAGAAAGGAAGTCTCGTTGCCGTTTTTGGATGATGCAAAGGGTTTGAAACCGGCAGATATTCTTGTATATAATTGGGAGAATGGTCAAGACACTTCCCTTGATGTCACCGGAGTCTCGCCATTTGCGGGCGATGGTCTTTGTAGTTTCACACCTGGACATGCTATCTCTGCGGCTATTAGTCGCAAACGTATCAAGTATTTAGACAAATGCACAACTCATGGTTTTAGCTTTGGTGTTTTAGCCTTCTCAACACTAGCTGAGTTGGGAGAAGATTTTATTGTTTTTCTAAATATATTGAAGAACTGTTTATCTAACTATGATGCTAACCATAAGATAGGAAATTCGATTTTTCAAAGGGTTGGAGTAGCTATTCAAAAAGGTATTGGGGTGCAATTTGTTGCTAGGATCCAAACCCTACTCTCCACCGATATTGTATCTAATTTCAATTATGATTAATATAATAATAATAATAATAATAATAATAATAATAATTTACGCCCAGGAGAGAGAAACTCCGGCGAAAACCAGGCGATTGAAAACCTGGTTAATCTTTTTTTTGTTATTATAACACAATTTTCACGCCCTAACACCTTCAAATATTTTCAAGACGCACAGTGGTGATTCCCCTTGCTTTTTCTGATTCGTTTAAGGTAAGTCTCCGTGTTTTTCATCTAGTTTTCCCTACTTTTGCAAAACGGTTGGAGCAGTTCTTCCATTGGTTCTGCGATGCCAAGAACCAGGCGTGCTTCTTCTTCCCAGGATACGGCAGTTTCATCATCAGACGACGGTGAACCTGACATTGACAGAAGGGCTAATTCAGTGGAAGATACACTGGCACATTGTCCCTTTAAGAACTTTGATGATTGTAAAGATTTCCAAGGCCGTGGAAATGCCAAAACCTCTATTCTGCGTCACATCAAGGATCAACATTGGCCTACTCAAACTAGGTTAATGACCTGTAAAGAACGGATACGGATTCATGAGGGAGTGTACCATGCTTGGGAAAATTTATTAACTTTGCTAGAATTGTGGCTTTGCTGTGATTGTATGAAAGTACAATCCTGGAAGTGCCCCTGTCGTCCACATGGTGGTAACATACTGCTTGGTCCTTTCAATGGAAGGTCTGCGGATTTTCTCATCCATGGTATCCCTAAACCACATGCAGTTTCTACACCAGTGGCTAATGCAAATCCTTCATCGGCTAACGAGGAACCACTGACCCTCTCTTTAGACCTACTTCATTTGGTCTATCAAACGAACATCACAACTACTGCCAGTATACCACCTCCGTGTAGGCTAAGCTTCTCACGAGCACTGAAAGCAGCACTCGATCGGGTGTTTGCTCACCCCAGGGATTTGATGTCGTGGCTTCAACTGCTACTGCTTCCTGTATGTACTCTGAATTTATACGTCCCTAATAATTCCAGTGAGGCGCGTTCCAGCACCAAGAAAAAATTGCAAATTGCTGCCATCAACAATGCACTTGCAGAATGGGCATCACCTAATGGTTGCTACACTATCGTCCAACGCCTGTTAGCCCGATCACATCATGATCAACAGCAGAAACTAAATACCAAGAGGCCCACGCGCAAGAAACCCAAAACTAATGTAGAAGCATGTCATAAAAAGCTGGAAGAAGGGCATTACACTGCTGCAATCAGGATTTTGTCATCTGGGGGTGTTGCCGAGCCAACGCCTGAGACCCTAGCCGACCTGCAGCGTAAGCACCCTTCCTATCCCCCTCCTTCCATACCTGCAGATGCCCCTAATGTTGCTGCTGTCAGTGCGGATATGCAAGCAGTAGTTAATGCCGTACGCAGCTTTCCGAAGGGAACCTCGTGTGGGCGAGACGGCCTCCGTGCACAACATTTGCTTGATGCAACGAGTGGAGATGCTACGGCTGTTGCCGATGATCTGCTGTCGTCTCTCACCGGTGTTGTCAACCTATGGCTCGACGCAAAATGCCCTCGTGCGCTCGGTGAATTCATTGCCAGCGCCCCGCTAACACCACTCCTCAAGCCTGATGGTAGTATCCGGCCGATAGCGGTAGGTACAATATGGAGACGTCTGTGCTCTAAGCTAGAAGCAGCCGATGTGCTTAAAGACATGACAGGATATCTAGGCGGTCATCAGTTCGGCGTCGGCATACCTTGCGGCGGCGAAGGTATATTACACTCAGTGAATAGGTTGCTCGAACTCAAAGGTTCTCGTAACGACATGACTATACTATTAGTCGACTTTACTAATGCATTCAATGTAGTCAGCCACACATCCATGATTCGAGAAGTCCGAGAAAAATTTCCTAGTCTTGCTAACTAGGTCGAATTCTTCTATGCACAGCCGGCTAGGTTGTACTACAATGAGCACTCTCTGACGTCTTCACAAGGAGTCCAACAGGGGGACCCGTTGGGTCCTCTTCTATTCTCGTTGGTTTTGCACCCGGTGATATGCAAAATTACATAGACTTGCGAACTAGACTTGAATGGCTGGTATCTAGACGATGGGACATTGGTTGGGGAATTGACAGAGGTTGCTAAAGATCTTCAGATCATACATGAGAAAGGGCCTGCTCGGGGTATCCAATTAAATTTGAATAAGACAGAGCTCTTTTGGCCATGCCAAGACCGTCGCTGTATAGATCTTTTCACTGCTGTCATCAGAAGGCCTATAACTGGGGTTCGTATACTTGGAGGACCAGCGAGTTTGAACGACGAATACTGTAGCAACCTCATCCAATATAGGATTGACAAAAAGCTGCGTCTAATGGATTGCGTAAAGAAGCTTGAAGATCCCCAAGCTGAGCTGCTTCTTCTCCGGAATTGCGCTGGAGTATCAAAGTTGTACTTCTCAACGCATACAACCATGCCTCAATGCCTGCAAGCGGGACAACATCAGTACGATGAGGCCCTCTTTCAGTTCCTACAGTACCTGATTACTAGTGATGGACCAGGTTTTGGTCAGTTGCAGCAGCGCATCGCCACTCTCCCAATCAAATCAGGTGGACTAGGGGTGTACATCTTACAAGACACCAGCCAGTATGGATATTTGGATTCTTGCTACCAAACACAGCACCTGCAGAGTCGCACCCTACAAGGAAATCCTGGACTTAGCCCGCATTTTCAGACCGCGCTGGATCAATTCATACAAGTATGTGGTTTAACTCCTTCATCTTTCAATATTAACGAAGTCGCCCCACAGCCCATGCACTTACTGGCTACTCGTTATTATGAGGCTACTATGAAGGATATACCATCTAGCTTCGTCATGTCTGAGCGCGACTCGATCTTGTGGCAATGCAACAAGAAACCGCATGCTCAAGACTACCTTAAAGCACTTCCCATCCGTGGTTTGAACCAGGCCTTAGGTTCTAGACAGTTCAGATCAGTGTTACAGTATCTTCTTGGTATACCGCTTTTCGCAGAGGATAGCATTTTCTCATGCTGCAACTGTGTTATGGATCGGTTCGGAGACCACGCCATTCATTGTGCTAGCGAAGTAGGCCTCAAATACCGCCATGATATGGTTCGGGACTTGTTTGCTGAATTGTGCTATAAAGCAGGTGTCTTCGCAAGGAAAGAAGCATCGTTGGGATTTACCCTTAAACCGGCAGATCTTCTGATATATAATTGGGAAAATGGCAAGGATATTTGCTTAGATGTCACCGGCGTTTCACCTTTCTCCAAAGGGGGGAATCATACATTCACACCAGGTCACGCTATTTCCGCTGCAATCACACGTAAACGCACCAAATACGCCGAACTATGCTCAACCAATGGATACCGTTTTGGTGTCTTAGCCTTTACCACTCTTGGGGAGCTTAGTGATGACACGGTAACACTCTTGAAGAGATTGAAAAACTTCATGGAGAGACACGATATCAACCATAACTTGGGAAATTTCCTTTTCCTTAGGTTAGGCATTATCATTCAAAGGGGCATCGGGGCGCAACTTGTCGCGCGTCTCCCTGCCAAATCTCTGTAAACTCTTATTTGTTTTCGATTCTTAATAAAAGCCTTTATGGCCCCTTTTCATAATAATAATAATAGTAAGTGCTGCAATGCCAAGGACTCGACGATCATCATCTTCCCAGAACCTTCCATCAGATACTGACGACGATGACACTGAAGAGGACCTTAGACTGCATGTCCATGAAGATGATACAATGGTGCACTGCCCTTTCAAACACTTCGATGATTGTCTTGACGGATACAATGAACGGGGTTATGCCAAAACTTCCATTCTGCGACATATAAGAGATCAGCATTGGCCTTCTCAGACTAGGTTAATGGTATGTAAAGAAAGAATCATTACCAACTTAAGTGTTTATCAAGACTGGGAACGCCTTCTTAATCTTTTGCAGATGTGGCTTTGTGGAGATTGTATGAAAGTACAATCTTTGAAACGACCATGTCGAACTCATAGTGGTAATATATTATTAGGTCCTTTCAATATAAGGTTTGCAGACTTTTTGATCCATGGCATTGACAAACCACATGGAGAAACAGTTCCAGTGCCTAACAATACTGAGATTCCCGATGAATTATTCGGCCTTTCTTTAGAAACTCTAGATTTGGTTTATCGGAACCGTATTACTACGACTACCAGCATTCCTCCACCATGCAGGTTGAGTTTCTCCAAAGCCTTGAAATCTGCACTCGACAAAGTGATAGCGCAACCGACTGAACTACATCCGTGGCTCCACCTATTACTGCTGCCGGTGTGCACCCTTAACCTTTACGTTCCTAACAATGCCAGTGAAGCGAGATCCAGTTCGCGGAAAAAACTGCAGATTGCTGCCATCAACAAATCATTACTCGAGTGGGGTCAGCCTAATGGTTGTGCAAATATTGTCCAGCGTTTGCTAGAGTCGGCTCGACAGGACCAACAATAGCAACATTCTAGAAAACAACCACACCGGATAAAGAAAGCCAAGACAAATGTAGAGGCCTGCCAAAAGAAACTGAACAATGGACATTACACCGCTGCAATTCGCATCTTGTCGTCCAGTGGTGTTGCCCCTGCCACCCCAAAAACTCTACATGAATTACGCCAGAAACATGCTCCATCACGCCCCCTGAAATACTATCCTGCAATCCAAATGCCGCGGCAGTATCTGTTGACGTTCAGGCCATCGTGAAATCTTTAAAGAGCTTCCCGAAGGGTACATCATGCGGGAGAGACGGACTCCGTGCTCAGCACTTGTTAGATGCAAAGAGTGGCGCTGCTGCGGCAGTGGCAGATGATCTTTTGCGGTATATCATGGGAGTAGTTAACATGTGGTTGAATGGACAATGCCCACTTGCACTTGGAGAGTACATCGCCAGTGCTCCATTAACCCCACTACTCAAGCTAGGAGGGGGTATTCGACCGATCGCAATGGGTATGATATGGCGCCGTCTATGCTCTAAACTTGCAGCGTCTGCGGTGCTTAAAGATATGAATTCCTACCTTGGAAACTATCAATTTGGTGTTGGTACACCATGTGGGGGTGATGGTATCCTACACTCAGTGAATTGGCTGTTGGAGATGAAAGGTACTCATACTAATATGACTATACTGCTTGTTGATTTCACTAACGTTTTCAACGTGGTTAGTCGAACAGCCATGATCCAGGAAGTACGTGATAAATGTCCTAGCATTGCTAAATGGGTGGAATTTTGTTATGCACGGCCTTCCAAGCTATATTACAACGAGTTCACTTTATCATCCGCACAAGGCGTTCAGCAGGGAGACCCTCTTGGTCCTTTACTATTTTCATTGGTTCTTCATCCATTGATATGCAAAATAGCCTCGCAATGCAAACTATACCTTAATGCCTGGTATTTCGATGACGGGACTCTGGTTGGGGAAACAGCTGAAGTGGTAAAAGCTTTTCAGATCCTGCAAGACGATGGTCCTGCCAAAGGCCTGTGTTTGAATGTACAGAAAACCGAAATTTTCTGGCCACAAGATGATCCAACACACATAGATTCCTTTACATCAGACGTAGGTAAACCATCTACAGGAGTCCGGATGCTTGGTGGCCCGGTAAGTCTCGATGAAGACTTCTGTAGTGACATCATTCAGTCCCGTGTTGACAAGACACTACATCTGATGGAATGCGTTAAGAAGCTCAGGGACCCGCAAGCAGAACTTCTGCTACTTCGGAACTGTGGTGGTGTCTCGAAGCTGTACTTTGCAATACGTGTTACAAGACAACAATGCATGTTGGCAGCTCAACATCGGTTTGACGACCATCTTGTGCAGTTCTTGCAATACCTGATTACGAGTGATGGAGCCGGTTTTGGCCAACTACAACAACGCATTTCCACGCTCCCAATCAATGATGGCATCTTAGGCATCTATACCATGAGAGACACTACTCAATATGGATATATAGCTTCCTGCTTTCAAACCCAGCATCTGCAGAATAAAATTCTCCAAGGTACGCCTGGCCTTAGTCCTCACTTTCACACAGTGCTGGATCATTACATTTGTATATGTGATATATCTCCTTCTTCTTTCAACATTAACGACATCGCCCCACAGCCTATGCACTTACTGGCAGCTCGTTATTACGATGCAATCATGAAGGACATACCATCTAACCTTGTTATGACCGAGCGTGATGTCATACTATGGCAGTGTAATAAGAAACCACATGCACAAGATAACTAAAGGCAATCCCTATCCAAGGCCTTAACCAGACATTGGGACCTAGGCAATTTCAGTCAGTACTCTAGTACCGCTTGGGTATACCCCTATTTGCTGAAGACAATACTTGTAGTTGTTTTAACCGTGTAATGGATCGTTTTGGGGACCACGCCATTCACTGCGCAAGTGAAGTGGGATTGAAGTATCGCCATGACATGGTAAGGGACCTCTTTGTTGAGTTGTGCTATAAAGATGGAGTAGCTTCAAGAAAGGAGGCTTCGCTAGGACTTACTCTTAAACCAGCTGACCTCATGATCTATAATTAGGAGAATGGACGTGATGTTTGTTTCGACGTCACTGGTGTTTCACCTTTTTCTAAGGGAGGAAACCGAGCCTTCACACCTGGCCATGCCATTTCAGCGGATATTACTCGCAAACGCAACAAATATGCTGACTTGTGCTCGTCTCATGGTTATGGCTTCAGTGTTCTAGCATTTACGACACTGGGGGAATTAAACGATGACATTACAGTTCTTCTGAAAATTTTGAAAAACTTCATGGCAAATCACGATGTCAATAATAACTTAGGCAGTTTTCTTTTCCATAGGTTAGGTATCATTATTAAAAAAGGCATTGGGGCGCAACTTGTTGCGCGTCTCCCTGCCAAATCATTGTAAATATTTATATTTTTCTTCAAAAATAAAATAAATAATAATAAGCCCTTGGGGTATGTTTCTATAATAATAATAATAAAGTTGAGAAATTGCTTTATTCATCACGATGCAAACTATAAAGTTGGTTGCTCTTTGTTTCATAGAATAGGTATTACTATTCAAAAAGGTGTAGGTGCCCAGCTTGTTGCTAGGTTGCCAACCATCTCTTGTAATGTTGATTTCGATATTGATTTTTAATAAAAGCCTTCGCGGAGCTCTTTTATAAAAAAAAATAAAAATAAAATAAAAATAAAAGCCTACTTCAGCTGGTCATCCCCGTTCCCCGAAGTTTCATGCGTTCCAGGAGGTCCCAGGTTCAAGTCCCCAATGGCTTAATATTGCAGGAATTAACATGGAAGGTAGTGTTAGTTTACCCCCTTGTGACAAAATCTCTCCCCCTCCCGCTTCGGCTCCCTTTGGCAAGGTTACCCATGAGGCTCGCTGGTAGGCTAGCACATCAACCTGTTCAATTAATGTAGTAGTATGTTGTTGGAGCCTAGCTTGTTAGGCTTCCAACTAGTTTCATGTAATAATATTAAATAATAATAATAAGCTCCGGAGAAAACCCAGGCGATTGAAAACCTGAGTTTCTTATTCTATTATTATACCGCAATTTTCCAACCTAACACTTCCTGATCTTTTTGTTCTGCACATATCTTGATTCCCTCCTTATTTTTACCTATCGATCGATAGAACTTGTGCCTAATCTTCACTGCAGCCCCAAATTCATAAGACGGTTATTGAAGTTCATCAGACGGTTACAATGCCAAGAACCCTGCGTTCATCATCTTCTCAAGATCTTCAAGCAGATAATGACGAATCTGAAACTGATGGGGACCATACATATGATACGATGGCTCATTGCCCTTTCAAGCACTTTGATGATTGTCAGGATGGTACCAATGGGCGTGGTTATGCAAAAACATCAATTTTACGGCACATAAAAGACCAGCATTGGCCTTCTCAGAGTAGATTGATGGTATGCAAAGAGAGGATCAATACTCATTTAGGCGTCTATCAGGCTTGGGAACGGCTCCTAATTCTCTTGCAGATGTGGCTTTGTGGCGATTGTATGAAGGTGCAGTCATGGAAACGCCCCTGTCGTCCTCACAACGGTACCATACTAACAGGACCCTTCAATGGTAGGTTTGCAGACTTCTTAATACATGGCATTAATAAACCACAGGCAGAACCCTCTTCAGTGTCTAATACCACTGACGTTCCTGATAGCTCTCTCGATCTTTCGTTAGAAATACTCGACCTTGTTTATCAGAAACAAATTACCACTACTGCCAGCATTCCACCTCCATGTAGGTTGAACTTCTCCAGGGCCTTGAAATCTTCACTTGACAAAGTAATAGCCAAGCCTACTGAACTATATTCATGGCTCCAACTTTTGTTACTCCCTGTTTGCACCCTTAACCTATACATTATCAACAACGCCAGTGAAGCACGATCCAGTACGCGGAAAAGGCTACATATTGCTGCTATTAACAAATCTTTAGTTGAATGGGGAGAACCTGGGGTGTGTGCAAACATTGTCCAGCGCCTGTTGGAGTTGTCTCGACAGAATCAGCAAAGACAGCAAAACCGAAAACAGCCTCAGCGTCAGAAACAACCTAATACCAATGTCGAGGCATGCAAAAAGAAATTGTCTGAAGGAAATTACACTGCAGCAATACGTATCTTGTCATCTAATGGAGTTGCACCTGCTACCCCAGATACTCTTCATGAACTAAAGCAAAAGCACCCTTATTCACGCCCTCCCATCATCCCAGCTGACAATCCATCCGTTGCTGCGGTATCTGTTGATGTCCAGGCTGTTGTTAAAGCTTTGAGGAGCTTTCCGAAAGGCACATCATGCGGACGGGACGGGATCCGTGCTCAGCACTTGTTAGATGCAATGAGTGGCATTGCTGCTGCTGTGGCTGATGAGCTCTTGGTATCTTTCACCGGAGTAGTTAACCTGAGGTTGGATGGACACTGCCCACCTGCACCTAGCGAGTACATAGCCAGTGCACCATTAACCCCCTTGCTTAAACCTGGTGGGGGTATTCGCCCGATTACAGTGGGTACGATATGGCGGCGTTTGTGCTCTAAACTGGAAGCTTATGCGGTGCTCAAGGACATGACTGCATACCTTGGTAATCACCAATTCGGTGTTGGAACCCCTTGCGGTGGCGAAGGCATACTACACTCGGTGAATAGGCTGCTGGAGATGAAAGGTACCCATGATAATATGACTATGCTACTTATCGATTTCACTAATGCCTTCAACATAGTCAATCGGACTGTTTTAATCAATGAGGTATGTGATAAATGTCCTAGCATTGCTAAATGGGTAGAGTTTTGCTACGCGCGGCCTGCCAAACTATATCACAATGAGTTTACTCTATCTTCCGCACAAGGGGTCCAACAGGGATACCCTCTTGGCCCTCTACTATTTTCACTGGCTCTTCATCCATTGATATGCAAAATAGATTCGCAATGTACACTAGATCTTAATGCATGGTATTTAGATGATGGTACACTGGTTGGGGAAACTTCAGAAGTAGCGAAAGATTTCCAGATTTTATGTGATAATGGCCCTGCCAAAGGTTTGAGATTGAACTTACAGAAAACTGAAATTTTCTGGCCACACGCAGACCCAAGGTGTACAGATCTCTTTCCATCGGGAATAGGCAGGCCATCTACAGGTGTACGTTTACTTGGAGGTCCGGCAAGTCTGGATGATGATTTTTGTAGTAGTATTCTTCAATCTTGGGTTGAAAAAACCCTCCATCTTATGCTCCGAAATTGCACTGGAGTTTCAAAGTTATACTTCTCAATGCGCACAACGCGACCTCAGTGCATGTAGGCAGCGCAACTCTAGTTCGATGACCACCTTATTAAGTTCCTGCAGTACTTGATCACGAGCGATGGCGCGGGTTTCGGACAACTCCAACAATGCCTAGCCACTCTCCCAATCAAAGATGGTGACTTAGGTGTATACACTATGAGGGGCACCACTCAGTACGGGCACATATCCTCCTGTTTTCAAACGCAGCATCTCCAGAATATAATCCTACAGGGTTCCCCCGGCCTTAGCCCTCACTTCCAAACGGCGCTGGAACATTACATTCGCATATGCAGTTTATCTCCTTCATCTTTCAACATTAACAATGTCGCCCCACATCCCATGCATTTATTGGCAACTCGTTACTACGATACAATCATAAAGTATATCCCGTATAACTTTGTTATGTCCGAGCGAGACTCCATCTTATGGCAATGCAATAAGAAACCTCATGCTCAAGACTACCTCAAGGCAGTCCCCATTCAGGGCCTTAACCAGAATTTAGGTCCTCGGTAATTCAGGGCAGTGCTTCAGTATCGCTTGGGTATACCTCTATTTGTCGAAGATAGTACGTGTTCATGTTGTAAAAGGGCTATGGATCGATTTGGCGACCATGCCAACCATTGTGAAAGTGAAGTGGGCTTAAAGTATCGTCACGACATGGTCAGAAATCTCTTTGTTGAGCTATTTTACAAAGCTGGAGTGTCTGCGAGAAAAGAAGCTTCCCTTGGCCTTACATCTGATAGGAGCACTCCTCTCAAACCAGCTGACATCATGATATATACCTGGGAGAATGGACGGGACATCTGTTTTGACGTTACCGTTGTGTCACCATTTTTCAAGGGAGGTAACCGTGCCTTCACGCCTGGTCATGCTATCTCTGCTACAATCACCCGTAAATGCAACAAATACGCTGACCTTTGTTCGTCTCAGGGATACGGTTTCAGAGTTTTAGCATTCACTACACTGGGGGAATTAAGTGATGACATTATAATCCTTTTGAAAAGATTGAAAAACTGCATGGCTAGTCATGATGTTAACAATAACTTAGGAAGTTTCCTTTTTCATAGGTTGGGTATCATTATTCAGAAAGGTATCGGGGCGAAACTTGTTGCGCGGCTCCCGGCCAAATCCTTGTAAAATACTTATGTTTTATTTTCTTAATAAAAGCCTTCGTGGCCCCCTTTCATAATAATAATAAGGTGGAGTTGACATATGCTATAAAGGTAGAGTTGCCGCAAGGAAAGAAGCTTCTTTGGGCTTCCTCACCAATAGTTACAAATCTTAGGAAAGAGAATAGAAAAAGTTGTAACTATTCTAGTTCCATTTTGATAATTCTATGTAATCAACTAAGGGAATTAATAAGAAAGTTATCATTCATCATCAAGAACTTCTTGAGTTTTTACTAATTCTATTGAGGGTGTAGTTGTAGGTTATTCTGCAACTACAGACCCTCCAGTGATGTAACATTGCAGGATTTAACATGGAAGGTAGAGTTAGATACCCCCCTTGTGACACAATCTCAGCCCCACAATCCGCTTCAGCTCCCTTAGCTAGGTTACCCATGAGGCTCACTGGTAGGCTAGCAGAACAACCTGTTCAATTAATGTAGTAGTATGTTGTTGGATCTTAGCTTGTCAGGCTTCCAACTAGTTAATGTAATACTCTTTATCTTATAATAATAACATGTGTTCCCCAAAGTTTCATGCATTCCAGGAGGTCCCAGGTTCAAACCCCCAATGGGTAATACTCTTTATCTAATAATAAAAAATATATTTAAATAGTAATAGTAATAATAATAATAATAAGATGCCTCAATGAATCATGACAGGGAATCTGACCTTTGGAACGCTAACAAAATTGCTCACGCGCTGGACGTTTTAAAGCCATACCCATACAAGGACTCAACCAAGCAGTAGGGCCCCGTCAATTTAGGTCAGTAATTCAGTATCGTTTGGCTATTCCTTTCTTTTCTGCTAATAGCCGTTGTACTAGTTGTAATTATGTCATGGATATTTACGGGGATCACGCACTACATTGTGCTAAAGATGTCAGTGTTAAATTTTGTCATGATTTAGCACGTGATACCTTCTTGGACCTTTGTTACAAAGCTAGTGTCGCGGCTCGTAAGGAAGCACCTACAAGTTTTTCTTCGGATAATGCCAATACCATGAAGCCGGCAGATTTACTTGTTTACAACTGGATAAATGGTCGTGATGTTTTCTTTGATGTCACCGGTGTATCTCCCTTTACAAGTGTTCGTACAACGCATTTCACCCCCAGACATGCTATTTCTATGGCTGTTACCCGCAAACGTACTAAGTACCTTGACAAGTACTTATCTCATGGATACGAGTTTGGATTTTTAGCATTCACGACCCTAGGAGAGCTAAGTGATGATACATGCACATTCTTGAAGCGATTGAAGAACTGCCTTTCCAGTCAGGATGCGAATTGCAGGATAAGAGGTTTCCCTTTTTATAGATTAGGTATTATTATTCAAAAATGTATTGGTGCCCAACTTGTTGCGAGGCTACCAACAAACTATTTGTAAACTTTGACTTTGTTTTGCTTTTTATTTTGTAATAATAATAAGAAGAAGAACGGGCCCTAGCTCAGATGGTCATCCCCTTTCCCCAAAGTTTCATGCGTTCCAGGAGGTCCCAGGTTCAAGCCCCCAATGGCGTAATATTGCAGGAATTGACATGGAAGGTAGTGTTAGTTTTCCCCCCTTGTGACACAATCTCTGCCCCTCCAATCCGCTTTGGCTCCCTTAGATAGGTTACCCATGAGGCTCGCTGGTAGGTTAGCACAACAACCTGTTGAATTGATGTAGTAGTATGTTGTTGGAGCTTAGCTTTTTAGGCTTCCAACTAGTTAATGTAATTCTCTTTATCCAATAATAATAATAAAAAAATATAATAATGGCTTCCTAGAAATCCCTTGTCAACTGGAGATAACCTAATGGCTGCCTCACCTTGATCAGTAGATTGTTGGAACTCCCCAAACGTCCGCATCCAAGCAAACAAAAGAGCAAGCAATCGCAAGATAATGCCACTCTAGATGCATGTCGGAAGAAGTTATCCAATGTACATTATACTGCTCATATAAGGGTACTCTCATTAAATGGTGTGGCTCCATGCACTGAAGCTACAATCTCAGAATTATCAGATAAGCACCCTCCTGCTCCACCGCCAACCATCCCTGCTGATCCCATTCCCTGCGATGCTCTTACAGTGGACACTGTGTCAGTCCTTAAATCTATTAAAAGTTTTCCGAAAGGTACATCGTGTGGTCGATACGGGTTGAGGGCTCAACATCTTCTTGATGCTATGAGTGGTGCGGCTAATGCGGTTGCAGATGAACTACTGGCCTCAATGACTAAGGTGGTTAACTTATGGCTGTCTGGTAAGTGTCCATCTCCTCTTGGAAAGTTTATAGCTAGCGCTCCTCTCACCCCTTTGCAGAAACCGGGAGGTGGTATTCGGCCCATCGCAGTGGGTACCATTTGGATGAGATTAGTATCTAAGCTGGCTGCCATCTGATGGTATTTATCAATGATGTTGTAGTAAAAGGTTCGTTGAGACTTGTGAAGGAAGATTTGTTTTAGACTTTATAAAGGAAAATATTAAAACTAGAAAAAATATGCAAACGTAGGTAACAAGATTGAGAGTTACTAGGACTCAGGATTCCACCAAACTCATGTTCTTATGGTTGAATTATTAATTCTTTGACAATTATAGCTCCGAAAATAATAACTATTGACTCTAAATCTTTTCCAAGGTAGATTTTATAAAACATTAATTGTAAATGGTAAGCATGGGTTATCAAAACACCTAAGCTAAGCATAACCCATCAAACTAAATCACAACTAATTAATTTAAAATCACAAATCAAATTATATTAATGCAAAAGTCGAAAAGAATTTAATAAAATTACCATAGTGTTGAGAATTAGCTTCCTCCGTCATCCCAGTGATGGGGTTTAGCTCCTCATGTCGTAAACACATCCGAAAGATAGAAACATGGCTCAAAAGGTGTTTTTATTGGAAAATAATATAATACAATGAGTTTTGTAACAGAAATAATTGTTACAAAATACACTGTTACAGAGAAACCCTAGCAGAAGTGTTGCGAATTCAAACTTAATTGTTACAAAACCGTTACGAAAACCCTAGCAGAATACTTCTCCCTCTGTTTCGTGAGAAAAACACGTAACTTCCCTTTTTATTCGACTCCAGCTCACTTAACAGTCTTGTTTCAGTGAAACAGGTCTATTTCAATAAAATCCCGTGTCGAACTCCGGTTAAATATCCCTCCAATCCTTCCCAGAAAACCCGAGAGAACTATCTCCATGTTTCATCGAGTTCCCGATCATCCAGCCCAACTTAGTTGAATTTTTCACGTATACCGACCCTGTTTGATCAAATCCAGACTATCCCAGCCAAAACTAATGATTGAATCTCGCTACAATTCCTCCAAATCTGGTACAGAAAGTTACGCAGGTGATAAATATTTGAATGTGACTTTCCCTCCAAAAACATATTCCCGTGAAGGAGAAGATGGTTGCCCCATAACCAAAACTAGGGTGCCCTTAGCAGCTGAGCTGGGGTGCCCTTAGTAATTCAGTGTGTGCCTTTAACACTTTTGCGGGTGCCCCAAACACTTTTTCTGGGGTGTTACCAACACATTTATGGGATGCGGCTAGCACTCCTTCGGGGTGCCTATAGTACTTTTCAACGAGGTTCCAATACTACTTTTCGAGCAACTTTTTCCATAACAGTTTATTTCTTCGAAAACACCTACACATACATAGAACACCACAATAAGTACAAAACCAAGCACTAACAATAGAGATATTGAGGACAATTCAGACACAAAAATGTGTCTATCAAATACCCCCAAACTTATTATTTGCTAGTCCCGAGAAAATCTAATCTAGAAAATAAAAAGACTACACTTAGCACGTGCAGCAAGCCGTTAAACCGCTAGGTGGCCCTAGCGGTGGAGTGTTGTCTCCGGAGGGTTTACCAGAGGTGTACCCACAAAAACTGTACTTCTAATTGGTCACAAGTATCCAAAGAGCTATGAGGACATACAAATTCTTAACCTATCTCCAAGTGACTAGAATGCTAGAGAAATTAAAGGTGCCAGCTCTAAAGATGACTGAGGAAAAGGGGAGACACATCCGCATCACTGCTAGATAAAGAGATATCCGCTACACATCTAGATAAACATTGTAAGATGCGTCCGCTAATTTACAGCTGGATAAGATTAGGAGAGAGAAAAAGATGAGAGGGACATCTGCTACACAGCTGGACTAATTACGTGTGATGAGTTAAACCAGTGCTAGAAAGATCTTATGCCAGATTGAAAGCGGACTAACAAAGCAACCAAATGTATCTTTCTTCGACTCTCTTATAGTGCTCAGTAGAAACAACGTCTTCTACGGTTTTCAACTGTTGATGATAAATTCTTGAAACTCGTAGAACCTTGACAATTAACTCTTCTCTTCGATTTCTCACTTGAAATTTCCTTATAGATTTATACTTTCCTATGGCCTTATTGAGCAAAATTTAAACTTCCTTCTTTCATTTTTCCATTTTTTTTTCATTTTTTCATATTTTTTTTTGGCTCAAAAATTTACATGGCCATCACAGAAGGAATTTAACACTTGGATCTCCGCAACTTGTAATGTCTTGGTATCATGAACTTATATCGTTTGATTTTTCTTGCTCTTATAACTTCTTGTAACCCATGAATTTGAATTCTGATTTTCTATTGTTGCATCTAAACCTTAAATGTCTTCCAATTTCTTCATAGATTTTGATGTCGCTCCGATTGTTGATGATGATAAGATTCTACTGAGAGAGTGTCGTAATCCAGTAACTAAGACTACATTGTGAGGTTGCTTTGTCTTTCTAGCATTTCCTGACCTACTTGCCTTTCGATCATGGATGGTTAGGTCCATCACGGTTACCCTCTAAAAGGAACAAGTTCTCTCCTGAATTTCAAGGATCTTAATGTCTTTTTCTCTAATGTCTCAATAGGTTGTTATCCCTAGCATTCCAATTTCTATCTTTTCGGTGAGAAACAGTATGTAAACTTAGCTAACCGGATACCATGTGATGCTAGAAGTTTCAAAAGTGCAACTAAAAAGTTCTTCCTCACCCCCAAACTTAAATCTAACATTGTCCTCAATGTTCTAAAGATGATATTAAAAGCATGAACAAGGAGAAATTGTTACCACTTGAAGAAAAAGAGTTAAGGAAAGATATTACCGTGTTGCATGAGCAAGGGGTACCTCCCAAGGAGTGCTAAGTTTAAAGTATTCATCCAGACATCAAATACCTCAAAAGGATCTTCACCTTCCAAAGTCATACACCAATAGCCGAAATAGTTGTGGGTCCATAAGGGCAAATAGAGCTAACACCAATATGAGACAACTACACTGATTCAGGAAAATGAATAGAAGGAGCATATCCGCATCTAAGGTTTCTGTCAATACAACTGGGTTTATCTAGGGAAAATAACGAAGATTCACATGTGTGTCTTGATAAAGAGATTCATCTGAAATGCTGGCCTCTAATACCTGGGTCACTTCCTGGACAATATCAAGAGGATCGGGCTGCGGAGTCTGAATAGACTCAAGTAATATCTCAGACGCACAAGGCTCGAGTCCCAAGTTAGGGACTTCAATTAGGAATACATAACAATCACTAGAGTCATCATTACCCCCAAACTTATGGTGGACAATATCTTCAAATGGACCAAAATCTATGGGATGGATTCTAGGGTCCATAAAGTCAGCACAAAAACTAGCTTCTTTGGGAGACTGGTCATCTAAACGAACAACATCATCATATAAGGGATTATCAAATAAAATCTCCAATGTAGGCTCATCAGCTAAGGTGTTCGTCATGGTTACCTCCTCCGAATCACTGAAAGGCTCATCAAATAATGGATTATCAAACATAGTGCATGCTAAAGGATCAGGAACTAGAGTGCTAATCATGTTCACCACTTCTAAATCATCCATCTCAGAAGACTTAATAACATTAAATACATTTAGCTCAGTAGTCATGTTACCAAAATATATGTTCATAATCCCGGTTCTACAATTGATGACATCATTAGATGTGGCTAAGAATGGGCGACCTAAAATTACCGGGATTTGAGCACTTGGATCCTGAATAGTCTGGGTATCTAGAATAACAAAATCCACTGGGTATATGAACCTATCAACCTCAATAAGAACATCTTCTATGACACCACGAGGCACTTTTACAGACCTATCAGCTAATTGAAGTGTCATTTTGGTCGGTTTCAACTTACCAAGACCTAGCTGGGTGTACACATGATACGGGAGTAAGTTAACACTAGCTCCTAAGTCAAGTAATGCCTTATTGACCATGTGCTTACCAATTTCACAAGATATGGTGGGGCATCCAGGGTCCTTATACTTAGGGGGTGTTTGGTTCAGAAGAATTGAACTTACTTGACCAGCTAAAAAGGATTTCTTATGGACATTAAGCTTACGCTTTCGTGTACAAAGATCTTTAAGGAACTTGGCATAAGAAGGCATTTGCCTAATTGCTTCTAATAATGGAATGTTGATGTTCACCTGCTTAAATGTTTCCATTATCTTGTTGAAAATCGACTCATTCTTTGTTGGGGTTAACAACTGAGGATATGGGGCTCTAGGCACAAAGGTAGTCCTATCAGGAATTTCTTGGGACTCCTCAGGAATTGTTTCAGTTTCCTCAGCTATGGGTTCCTCTGGTGAAGTAGAAGGTGGAACTACAATATGTTCACTAGGCATGGCTACCTTATTGTCTACCGTTTTACCGTTCCTAAGGGTTGTTATAGAGTTCACATGGTTTGATAATTTCTCACCAGCTAAAGATATTTGATGGACTCCTCTAGGATTGGGCTGTGGTTGACTAGGGAACTTGCCTTTTTCTCTCAAAGTCTCATTTATCTGAATAACTTGGATTTTTAACTCGGAAATATCCCGAGAGTTAGGCTGGACCATCTTTTTGTTTTCATCTAGACCTTGTGAAACCGTCTGCTGAAGTTCTATAGTGTTCCAAGTTAACAAGGTGAGAGACTCTTCTAAACTCAAGATTTTCTTATCTGAAGGGGTTTGAAACTGTGTTGGCCCTGAAGGATTCTTAGCATAGCCAAAACATGGGGGAATAACCTGAGATTTACTAGACTGACCTTGACTCTATCCCTTGGACCAAGAAAGGTTTGGATGGTTTCTCCAACCAGGGTAGTAGGTTTCTGAAAATGGGTCAAACTTCTGATGGTTCTCAAATTTAGTGTTATTATAAAGAGCATGGGATTTCTCTTCATTAGTCTGTCCTTCCCAAAAAGGCTCTACTCTACCACTAGTTCGACTCAATTCTAAAACTTCTAACCTTTTAGCTATGGCTGCTATTTTGGCATCTGATTCAAAAGATCCTTCAACCCTATTAACAGTTCCTCTACCTAGAATAATGGTTTTCTTGGGCTCCCTACTGTTTTCCCATTGGTAGGTATTTTCGGAAATTTCATTCAAAAATGTCATCGCTTCATCAACAGTTTTATTTTCAAACCCACCTGTGCATAAGGACTCAACCATGGTTGTTGTCGAATAATCTAAACCCTCGTAGAGGATCTAAACTTGCCTAACCTTTTCCAAACCATGGTGAGGACATTGAGGTATCAAGTCATTGAACCTTTCCAAATACCTATATAAAGATTCTCCCTCTTGTTGATAAAAAGTACAGATTTGCGTCCTAATAGACGGTGTCTTATGCATAGGGAAAAACTTCTGTAAAAAGGAAGCTGTAAGTTGGTCATAGGTTTCAATCGACTCATAGGCCAAACTATATAGCCAAGATTTGGATTTATCTCTGAGGGAAAATGGGATAACCTAAGTTTCAACGCAGCATCATCTAGGTTTTTAATTTTCAGAGTACTACAAACTTCCTCAAATTCCCTAATATGAAAATAGGGGTTTTCACTTTCTTTCCCTAAAAAGATTGGGAGCATCTGCAGGGTCCCAGGTTTCAGTTCATAATTTGCCTCAGTTTCAGCTAACTTGATACATGACGGACGAGAGGTCCTAGTAGGGTTTAACAAAGCTTTCAAAGTTTCCATTTCTGGTACTACCAAAGGACTAGGAGTACTTTCTTCACTAATTGTCAAGTTTTCAAAGATGAAATTTCAAAAAACGAGGCTCTCAAAAGAAGAGTCTTCGAGCTCCCCGCCTTCACAAGAAGAACTACTAGGTTTGTTACTAATCAAACGACCTAGAGTGTTTCTTTTCCAAGCCCGTTCTCTAATGACCTCGGGGATACACTAAAAAAAACAAAAGGAAAAGAAAAAGAAAAATCCTAAAAGGAAGGGAAGTTCTATGCAAATACAAACAAGGCCGACTCTACCACAACAAACCTACTGATTTCTAGCAAACAAAAATCATGATGGCTCCACTTAGATTGTTTTCTAGACCAGCTTCTAATCCTTCGAAATGGAATTCGTTACAATCTGAGAAAACCCCTCTGGAATCAATCCGAGTTTAAGTATTTTGAATATAGGCGAGGGAAGCTGTGTGGAGCTTTGATACCCAAGGCCTCACCACATCACAAGGCGGCGCAGTCACGCATTCAACTTACAGAAAACCATCATGAACTTAAAAGCATGCTCAAAAGAGTAACCAATATTTTTCTAACGACTTTCCTACTAAGCTCGTTACCCTATAGGTCTCGTTCTATTCCAAATTTTAAGCTTAGGTTCACGTTTGGTATCGTTTTCCTAAGACGGGCAAGAAGGGAACGGTGATGAAATCCGAACCCTTATCTTATATGGCCAGTCCTTTCCCTTTACTAGGAATTTAAAACAGCCATTTTCAGTTCCTCAACATATATTCACACGAAGGAAGACAGTAACTCGCTGGCAGGGGATTCGCGAGTGTTTCGACAAACTTACCTCCCGTTCCAGACGGGGGATGAACCGCTGAAGTCGACTCGGGCCACGACTCCTATGTCATGTACGAACCCGAGGGGCCGAGGTGATATCGTAATCACTGTCCTTCTCTGCAAACAATTTAATATTTTATACTACCCTTCAGCAGGGTTTAAAAATAAAAGAATGTCCAAATGTCCAAGTCCAAAGTCCAAAAAAAATAAAGTGCAAAAGAAAAAGAAAATTACAAGAATAGAGAAATCCTAATACAATCTAAAAAAATTATAAATTTTTATTCCACGATTTCATAATATTATTACATGAAACTAGTTGGAAGCCTAACAAGCTAGGCTCTAACGACATACTACTACATTAATTGAATAGGTTGTTGTGCTAGCCTACCAGTGAGCCTCATGGATAACCTTGCCAAGGGGAGCCGAAGCGGGGGGGGGCGAGATTGTGTCACAAGGGGGGCAAACTAACACTACCTTCCATGTTAATTCCTGCAATATTACCCCTTTGGGGACTTGAACCTGGGACCTCCTGGAACGCATGAAACTTCAGGGAACGGGGATGACCAACTGAGCTAGGGCCCGTTCTTGTTATAATAATAATAAAAAAAAAACTCTCTTTTTTTTTCTTTTTATAATAAAAAAAAAATCTTCTTCTTCGCTCCTTTTGTTTTGTCTTTAACTCCAAATCTTTAAGTATTCACCAAAAGCTTTGGCAAATTTTTCTTTCGCTCCAAATTCCAAAATTTGTAGTAAAAAGACAAAAACAAAAACGTAAAGAAGAACAAATAAAATAAAAACAAAAAAAAACCTAAAAAAAAAAAATCTAAAAACTCTAGCCTAAAGACAAGCTCCGTGTCGTTGGCGCCAAAAATTGATGGTATTTATCAATGATGTTGTAGTAAAAGGTTCGTTGAGACTTGTGAAGGAAGATTTTTTTTAGACTTTATAAAGGAAAATATTAAAACTAGCAAAAATATGCAAACAGAGGTAACAAGATTGAGAGTTACTAGGACTCAGGATTCCACCAAACTCATGTTCTTATGGTTCAATTATTAATTCTTTGACAATTATAGCTCCGAAAATAATAATTATTGACTCTAAATCTTTGCCAAGGTAGATTTTATAAAACATTAATTGTAAATGGTAAGCATGGGTTATCAAAACACCTAAGCTAAGCATAACCCATCAAACTAAATCACAACTAATTAATTTAATATCACAAATCAAATTATATTAATGCAAAAGTCGAAAAGAATTTAATAAAATTACCATAGTGTTGAGAATTAGCTTCCTCCATCATCCCAGTGATGGGGTTTAGCTCCTCATGTCGAAAACACACCTGAAAGATAGAAACATGGCTCAAAAGGTGTTTTTATTGAAAAATAATATAATACATCGAGTTTTGTAATAGAAATAATTGTTACAAAATCCACTGTTACAGAGAAACCCTAGCAGAAGTGTTGCGAATTCAAACTTAATTGCAAAATCCACTATTCAACAACGACAGTTAATTTCTGTTTGTCCTTCGTGTTCTTCAGAACGACAGTTCTGAAGCGTCGGTTCTTCGTGTTCTTCGCCTGCTGCTGCGTATTCTCCCTGCAACTTCTCTTCTTTGATTCTGCAGCCTCCAATCGACCCCCAAACCCTATGTAACCTCGAATGACTCCCATGAAACCTATTTATATGCCTAAAACACCAAGATACTCCGGTTTAATGCAAAATACCCCCGGAATATATTTTCTTTATTTCACGGGCTTTAATTTCCTTTTCTTCTTCTTCCATGCTGTTATCTCGTGTCTTCTTGCATCTGGAATAATATAAACACATTGAGGGCATGTTTTAAACTCTCCAAACACACACAGACATGCTCGGAATAATCCCGAGAATACTTCTCCCTCTGTTTCGTGAGAAAAACACGTAACTTCCCTTTTTTATTCGACTCCATCTCACTTAACAGTCTTGTTTCAGTGAAACAGGTATATTTCAATCAAATCCCGTGTCGAACTCCGATTAAATCTCCCTCCAATCCTTCCCAGAAAACCCGAGAGAACTATCTCCATGTTTCATCGAGTTCCCGATCATCCAGCCCAACTTAGTTGAATTTTTCATGTATATCGACCCTGTTTGATCAAATCCAGACTATCCCAGCCAAAACTAATGATTGAATCTCGCTACAATTCCTCCAAATCTGGTACAGAAAGTTACGCAGGTGATAAATATTTGAATGTGACTTTCCCGCCAAAAACATATTCCCGTGAAGGAGAAGATGGTTGCCCCATAACCAAAACTAGGGCGCCCTTAGCAGCTGAGATGGGATGCCCTTAGTAATTCAGTGTGTGCCTTTAACACTTTTGCGGATGCCCCGAACACTTTTTCTGGGGTGTTTCCAACACATTTCTGGGATGCGGCTAGCACTCCTTCGGGGTGCCTATAGTACTTTTCAACGGGGTTCCAATACTACTTTTCGAGCAACTTTTTCAATAACAGTTTATTTCTTCGAAAACACCTACACATACATAGAACACCACAATAAGTACAAAATCAAGCACTAACAATAGAGACATTGAGGACAATTCAGACACAAAAATGTGTCCATCACCATCAAAGTTGGAAAAGCTATGTCCATGTACATTGGTGACTACCAATTTGGCGTGGGCGTACCTTGTGGTGGAGAAAGTATTCTCCATTCTGTCAATATCCTGATGGAACTGAAAGGTCACAGGTCTGACACCTCAATGCTTCTTATTGATTTCACAAATGCATTCAATATGGTGGATAGGACTACTCTGATTAAAGAGGTTCGATTTCAATGCCCAGCAATTTCACATTGGGTCGAGTTTTGTTATGCAACCTCTGCCAGATTATATTACAATGACATTATGCTTTCATTTGCACAAGGAGTATAGCAGGGTGACCCCTTGGGACCATTACTTTTTGCCCTTACACTCCACCCTATTGTGAAGAATGATCGGTTGTCAGCTGGTCAAATATAATTTCACTTTCTTACTTCCTAAAATAAAAATAGTATGCGATAAGAAAGAGTTCGTATCCACAGAGAGACTTTTGTTGTTATAAAAATGTTCAGTTTCTTAGTAACCAAGGGGGGGGGGCGTTTGATTTATCAAAGCAATAAAAATGAATTGGAAGCAAAGTAATAATAAAAATAATCAATAAGGAGAAAGTATTGGTCACGGGATAGTTTCATTCACAAACTCGAATTATCAATAATGACTAGAATTGAAAATTTAATCTCTCATTTATTAAAAGTCCTAGGATACCTTGATCGCAAGAGTATCCCGCTAATTCCCTGATTTCATCACAACCACATTAAAAGATGCATATGTGAATTCTTCCTAGAAAACAACCTAAAGCGTAAAAGCACAATTGGATTTAACTCCCTAAAAGCAATGAGTTCTATGGAATAAGACTAATCAAGGCAACCAAGATGTGTAAAAGCACTAATTCGATTTAACCCAAGTTATGATTCATATGTGACTAGTAGGATATATCACTACAAGCACTACCCATATTTATGCTACTTAGAATCAGGGATAAACAACGTTTTCGTATTGAAAAACCTAATATAGCTCTAGATATGAATGCAAATCGGATTGATTCCGGATTCAACCAAATAAAAAATCAAATCATAAACAATATGAACAATGAATCATAAACAATAAAGTTGAGACAAAACTAATGCATTGAATCAAATCTTATTTGTGAAATCAACTTTATATCCCATAACCAATAAAAGGTATTTAGTTACTCATAGTTTTTGGATTCAACATAATTATTATCAAAAATAAAATGAAGAACATGAAAAATAAACGAAAGCAAACCCTAGTAGAATCGCTCTCCTCCCAAAACTCCAGTAGAAAGATATCTCCCAAAAGAATAGAAACTTTTCTCTTTTATAGCTTCTCAACTTCCCAAATTAGGTCTTCAAAGCCCAAGGTCCAATAACAAGAAATCCACCAAGCTCATGTGTGTGAAAAACCCATGTGAAAATATGACCCAAAAATTGTTCACCGGAAAACTGTGTTTTTGGCTGGAATATAGCTCAGGTGACCGGAAAAGTCCACCCGATCACCGGTCAAACATAACAGTCCACCGTTAAGACTGTCGGTCATTAACGGCGTTAACTGAGTCAGAAACTGAGTCAGAACCGAGTTAAAGCTAACTCGGCTGACTGGGCTTAGTTGCCAAAACTGTTACAGTCTTGTACAGCCATGTTGTCCATACCTTCCCTGCATTCCATTCCCAGCCATGATGGTTGTGCATCTTCACAACTGCAGCTTCCCAGAAACCATAGATTCATCTCAGATCCCAGCTCAAGCTCACACAAATTCAAATCCATTTCAATATAACCACTGCCATAAATTCTCATTTGCAGTTCTTAACCTGCAATATTATTGGCAGCCATATCTGTTGCTCAACACCACCAAAGCTACATCACCTACAATCACTAGATCCAACTACAATCAACACCACAATCCGTCTTCAGTGCAAGGCACCAGCTCTGCCATTCTCCATTAGTGCAGCACCAGCTGCAAACTAGCTCAGTCATTGCCATCATCTGCATCTGAGAAAAACCAACACAGCAACACAAACTCCTTGCGACTGGGTTCAAATCAACCTTCACTTCAAATCTGCTCTTCACCCATCCGTATGTAACCATGGCTTGCAGTAGCTACACATTTCTTCTCCACTTCCCTGTGATGCCATCCTAACATACATCTAGTTTAATTCCAGTATTCATAGCAACAACTTGAGTTCAGGCAAACCAAAAATCTAACCCATCTGCAGTTCATTCAAACTTAGAGCATTAACATCTTCCTCGACTTGTTCCTTAAAGTTACTAACTATACACCACCAACAGAACCTGCAACCATTTCATACCCTGATTTTCTTGAGCACCAATTACTGCCATCACACCAACACATTACAGCTGCATAACCAGCTTGAACTGCAACAAATCCAACCATCTCATCTTCAATTTCTGCTCAAAGCCACTAGCACATTCCACCAAAACCATCTCCTGCAGTTCCCATTAACAGCAGCTATAGATGTTCAAATCCAGTAGTAGACCATCATCACAACACAACCTTTTTTAACTAGATATTGAAACTCAGTTAGCAGCTGCAACCTACTCTCTATCACCTGCAACTGCAATTTCAATGCTCCTTGCACCAGTTACAACTCCAATACTAAGACCACTGCACAACCACCAATCTGCAGCTACACTTTCACCTGCAGTTCTGTCACAATATTTCTAATGCCACCAGTTCACAGTTCAAGCCTTCACTGTAATAACCTAGCATACATCTAATACACTCCATTCTCATTGCAGTGCACTCATCACATCTCCATATCAAGCCACCCTGAACCAGCAAAGACACCACAGTACCCGCAACCTCAAGTCTCAGCAGAGCCAAGCCACTGCAATGCTCAAACTACAAAAACTAAGAACCATTGCAGTCAACACCTGCAGTTTCAACCCCCATTAAGCAGCATCAAATCTCCACTGTATCTCAATTTCAAAACATCAAACCATTAGCTTAACTGCATTCTTGGCAATCACAAAATCAGTGCCATCTGAACTGTACCCACTAGCTCTCCCAGTTACAGACTCCAACCATTCCACCACTGTAACCTAAATTCCAGACCACCTGTAATTCATCACACATCATTCATTCTCAGCTGTAAAACCTCAGCACTAACAGCTTCACAACGGTAACATTAGCACCACCTTCTTCCCTGTAATTCAACAACAGACAACAGACAATCAACCCATTATAGTTTTGCCTTTGTAACTTCATTCTAAATCACAGTAACCTTGAACTGGGTGAGACCCATTCTTCTGAACCTTCTCAAAAATATAGGAACCATTCATCTCATATATCCACCAAAAACATCTCTATTTACCCCTGTAAAACACAGCAGCAGCAAGAATTCATGGAATATATAAACCCAGTCATTTCCTTCAATTGCAACTTATATCCTGAGCCATCTAATCTCTGCTCTTGCTGCAGAAATACCAACTTTATTCTAGCCATCACCATTGCATCAATACCCACTACAGAACATACCGAGTCATTCTCCATTGCAGACTCAAACCCTCCTTCCGATTCTCAGGAACAACAAGCAGCATCTTCAATTAGAACAAACCCATCTCTCAACTTCTTCATTACAAACCCTAACTCCATCAATTTCTTCACCAGCAACATCAACCCCATAAATCTTCAAACTCACATAATAAACCCAAAATCACATAATTTCTCCTGTTATTTTCTCTCTTTGAAAACCAATGGAATCGCCGCACACAATGATTGAGAATATATCTCTCTAAATTTTAGGTCCAGGTAATGATGAAAAATGAATAATCCTTCTCTAAATTTTAGGGTTGTTGTAGGAAAGTGGATACAACCACTTTGTTGAAGTAGATAAGGGGTACACACCCAAGGCACCCCATAAGTAAACATTGTCCACCAAAATCCAATCCATTGCTTCTCTAGATTACGCCGCTCCTTCTTGCTACTCAGCCCGCTCCAAATATAGCTCGCCTGTGACTTGAAGTGTTTGCCTTTATGCTCCTAATGGGCAATTTTCCTCTCTTGAATTTTCCCACCAACAGTAGCCGTCCTTTACTTCTCATATCCACTTCTTTCCTTCAATTCTATTCATCATTAAAGTTGTCATGCTTTTCAGACAAATGAATATGCATCACTAAAGCCGACATACTTTTCAGACAGAGATGAAGAAATAAAAGCAAGTACTAAGAAATAATCCGCCTCCAATAGCCATCGCATATGAGATGAACTTTTTCCCTGTTTCTTCTTCTTTTGTTCCCAATGACTCTGAAGTACCTAAATACTCAAAAACAAAACATAAGATACATAATTTACAAGAAAACTCGCAATGAAAGCATAAATACTAGATAATAATTAAGGTGTTTACAACACCTATCAAAGAACATCTCAACCAAATGCAAACTAGATCTTCAGGCATGGTATTTGGACGACGGCACAGTAATCGGGGATACATTAGAGGTTTCCAGGGCTTTGCATATCATTCAAATAGAAGGTGTTGCAAGGGGTCTTCATCTAAACATACATAAAACTGAGGTTTTTTGGCCCACAATAGACCCAAGAAGCTATCCACCTGACATTTTTCCCAGCAATATTAGCAGGCCATCATCTGGAGTCAAATTGCTCGGCGGCCCTGTCAGCTTAGACTTATAATTTTGTAAAGACATGGTCCTTCAGAGAGTCGAGAAGATAATTCAGCTTATGATTGCAATCAAGAAGCTCAAAGATCCCCAATGTGAACTGTTGTTATTGCGCAACTGCTCCGGAGTTTATTAATTATACTTTACTATGCGCACGTCATGCCTGCAGCATTAGAACAAGCTATATCTCGCTTCGACACACACTTGTACCAATACATGAGGTTTCTAGTTACTGCAGATGGTGCCGGGTTTGGTCCCTTACAGTTTCGGCTGGAAACTCTTCCTCTTAGAGATGGTGGGCTTGGAGTTTACACTATGGAGGACACCTCTAAGTATTGTTATCTAGCTTCAAAGTTCCAAACTCAATCCGTGCATCGTATTATTTTAAACTACATCATACCGGAAGAACACAGTCCAATGTGCCAGCTAGCTTTCCAGACTTACACACAGGTATGTGGACTTGATTCTTCTCCACTTAGATTTGATGTTGCTACCCCCTCCCCCCTCTCATGCATAAAATGTATTCCTTGGACGCAACATATTTCAACGCAGTGAAGAAATAATTTCCCACTACCTTTTCCATGTCTGCACGAGACAGTGTGCTTTGACAGAGCAACCAGATGAAACACGCTCAAGACTACTTGCTCGCACTACCCATCAGTGGCTTAAACCAAACACTCAGCCCTCGACAGTTTAGGTGTGTGCTTAGCTACCGTCTTAGAATCCCCCTTTTTGCTGAAGGTAGTCAGTGCACTAGTTGTAAGAGGGAGATGGATATATATGGAGACCATGCATTACACTGCGCTAGCGAAGTGGGGAATAAATTTTGTCACGATCTGGTATGTGATGTCTACATAGATATATGTTTTAGGGCAGGAGTTGTGGCTATGAAGGAATCTTATTTGGGTCTCTACTCCAACGATAATACTAAATTGTTGTCTGCTGACTTTCTAGTGTATAATTGGGAGAATGGTAAGGATACTTGCCTAGATATTACTGGTGTCTCTCATTTCACGTGTGATATCCGTTACTTCGCACCCGGCTAAGAAATTTCTAAAGCAGTCCTTCGCAAGCGTAACAAGTATCTTTCCACATGCGAGATTCATGGGTACAGTTTGGGCATTCTTGCATTCACTACTTTGGGCGAACTAAGTGAAGATCCTATCACCTTCTTGACGAGATTGAAGAACTGTCTTGCTAACAACAATGTAATTTGTGACACCGGTAGCTTTTTGTTTCATAGAATAGGTATTGCAATTCAAAAGGGCGTTGGTGCCCAATTGGTGGCTAGACTACCAACAAATTCTGTATAATTGACTCTTTCTTTATAATAATAAAATAATAATAATTCTGTATGAACAGTCCTTTGTTTATTGTCAATTAACAAATAAATTAATAATAAAATAATAATAATAATAATAATGATTGACAAGATATCTGGGCAATCATCAGTTCGGCGTCGGTATACCTTGTGGGGGAGAAGGTATATTGCACTCAGTGAATAGATTGCTCGAACTCAAACGTTCTCGTACCGACATGACTATGATATTAGTCGACTTTACTAATTCATTCAATGTAGTCAGCCGCACAGATCTGGTCCGAGAAGTACGAGAAAAATGTCCTAGTATTGCTAAATGGGTCGAGTTTTGCTATGCGCATCCGGCGAGGTTGTATTACAATGAGCATTCTATGACATCTTCACAGGGAGTCCAACAGGGAGACCCATTGGGACCTCTCCTATTTTCTTTGGCTCTGCATCCGGTGATTTGAAAAATTGCGGAAACATATGAACTGGACTTGAATGGGTGGTATCTGGATGACTGGATATTAGTTGGGGAATCGACAGAGGTTGCTAAGGCTCTTCAGATCATACTTGAGAAAGGGCCTGATCGGGGTCTCCAACTGAATTTACAAAATACGGAGCTCTTTTTTCCATGTCAATACCAACGTTGCATGGACCTCTTCCCTGGTGTCATAAGCGGGCCTACATCCGGTGTTAGTATACTTGGAGGACCAGCGAGTTTGAATGAGGAATATTGCAGTAACATCATCCAATATAGGGTTGATAAAACACTGCGTCTAATGGAATGCGTAAAGAAGATGAAAGATCCCCAAGACGAGCTTCTTCTCCTATGGAATTACGCTGGAGTCTCAAAGCTGTATTTCTCAGCGCGTACAACTAGGCCTCAGTACATGCAAGCGGTAAAACATAGATACGACGACGCCCTCATTCAGTTCTTGCAATACCTGGTTACAAGTGATGAACCAGGGTTTGGTCAGTTGCAACAACTCATCTCCACTCTCCCAATCAAATCAGGTGGATTAGGGGTATATACCTTACATGACACCATCCAGTATGGCTATTTAGCCTCTTGCTACCAAACACAGCACCTGCAGAGTCAAATCCTACAATGAAATCCTGGACTTAGTCCGCATTTTCAGACCGCGCTAGATCAGTACATACAAGTATGTGGTTTAACTCCTTCATATTTCAATATTAACGAAGTCGCCCCACAGCCCATGCATTTACTGGCTACTCGTTATTATGATGCTATCATGAAGTATATACTATCTAGCTTTGTTATGTATGAGCGCGACTCAATCCTGTGGTAGTGCAAAAAGAAACCGCATGCTCAAGACTACATAAAAGCACTTCCCGTCCGTGGTTTGAACCATGCCTTAGGTTCTAGATAGTTCAGATCGGTGTTGCATTATCGGCTTGGTATACCTCTTTTTGCAGTGGATAATATTTTTTCATGTTGTAACCGTGTTATGGATCGGTTCGGAGACCACGCCATTCATTGTGCTAGTGAAGTAGGGCTCAAATATCGCCACGATATGGTTCGAGACCTCTTTGCTGAACTGTGCTATAAAGCAGGAGTATCCGCAAGGAGAGAAGCATCATTGGGCTTTACCATTAAACCGGCAGATCTTCTGATATATAACTGGGAAAATGGCAAGGATATTTTCTTAGATGTCACCGGTGTTTCACCTTTCTCCAAGGGGGGGAATCGGACATTCACACCAAGTCATGCTATCTCCGCTGCAATCACACGCAAACGTACCAAATACGCCGACCTATGCTCAACCAATGGCTATGGTTTTGGAGTCTTAGCCTTTACCACTCTTGGGGATCTAAGTGAATACACTGTAACACTCTTGAAAAGATTGTAGAATTTCATGGCGAGTCACGATGTCAACAATAACTTAGGAAATTTACTTTTCCTTAGGTTAGGCATTATCATTCAAAGGGGCATCGGGGCGCAACTTGTCACGCGTCTCCCTGCCAAATTTCTGTAAACTTTTATTTGTTTTCTATTCTTAATAAAAGCCTTTATGGCCCCTTTTCATAATAATAATAATAATAAGATTCTTCAAGAGGATGGACCAGGCTACGGGTTAAATCTGAATATTTCGAAGACAGAATTATTCTGGCCTTCTTATGATCCGAGAAGGGATGGTGACAATGCTTTTCCTGCGAATATTGGTAAGCCAAAGGATGGTGTAAAATTGCTTGGTGGACCAGTCAGCCTAGTGTATATGGTGGATTTTCGACAAAGGGTAAAATTGTAAAACTATACTCCAGATTCGGCAACCGTATGAGTATTGAGGCTCATGTCTCTCATTAAAGAATAAAAGCTCATGCCATGAATCTCTGACTGAGAAGGATGTCTTTCAGAGTACATGAAGATGTGTAGTCTCTCAGCTGAGACCACGGCACATCTCATGAATACTGATCAATTTTGGTAATTATTTCGGATCCGGCAATCAAATGAGTATTGAGACTCATGTATCCATGCATGAAAGCTCATGCCACCTCTGATGGAGAAAGTCTCTCAGAGAAGATGCAGATGTGTAGCTTTCCAGCTGAGGCCACGACACATCTCATACTGTATAGAATTGAAAGATTGGGCTTCTCCTAAACAGCATGCCTGCTAGTATAGAGCGACAACGTCTTCGAGATGCAACCATGTTTTCCCCGACTATGCAAGAAGAATATGACACTCCAGCAAGTACATATTGCTCAACCCTCAGATGATTAATGCTCCTAGACAGGAAGCTCTCCTAGTATAGAGCCATCAATTAATTGTCTGAAATCGTCTGAATATCCAGCAATATTCTACGAACCATCGTCTGAATATCCAACAACATTCTACGAACCGTCGTCTGAATGTCCATCTATATTCTACGAGTCATATTTAATCGTCTGAATATCCAGCAATATTCTACGATTCTTCGTTATATTTCGTCACTTCAATTCGTGGTTCTTCCCAGCAAAATGCCACGGGTTAGTGATAAATATCTAACGAAACAGGCATCTGAGCATCAAATAATCCCTGACAAAAATGGTGCAAGTGTAATTAGCAAATAATGCACATACCAGCATTTTGAATGCACGAACGAGCATTTCAAAAAATATGAATGAACGAGGAACCTATGCAAAATAGGAAGGAAAAATAATAGTAATAAAATATTAGCAAAGGCGCCAGAGGACTGGGCTCACCAGCCGGCCAGTCATGCCGTGACCAGTCCCGCGCCCAATTTTTGTATTTTACTATTTTTCCCTGATCTCACGAAAATTCTCTTGTTCGAGCAAATCTCATTTTTTTCAAAGAAATTATCTAAATCACATGACTTCATCAAAAAATAATAAAATTAGGGAAATGTGTCATGGGACCGCTGGCCGGTCGGTCATGCCTTGGTCGTGGCCAGTCCCACACCTCACGTCCCCATTATTTTATTATTCCTCTCAAATTATGAAAATTCTTTGATTTTATGAATTTTCTCTAAAATCATGAAAATTACCTAATTTCATGTATTTTTATCTAAATCACATGATTTTATCAAAAAATAATAAAATTAGGAAAAGGTGGCATGGGACCGCCGGCCGGCCGGTCATGCCTTGGTTGTGGCCGACCCCACACCTCACGTCCCCATTATTTTATTATTTCTCTTAAATTATGAAAATTCCTTGATTTCATGAATTTTCCCTAAAATTACCTAATTTCATGTATTTTCTCCAAAATCATAGAAAATATTTAAAAATTAGGAAAACTTGTGGGACCGGGCTCTAGCCGGCCGGTCATGCCCTAGCCGGTCCCACACGCCCATTGTTTTATTATTATTTGGTGTTTTGTTTCATGATTTCATGAAAACTCCATGATTTCAACAAAATACCTTGATATTAGCAAATATCTTTGATTTTATGAAAATTCCCTAAAATCATGAAAATTATATAAAATTGGGAAGAGTGTCTTGGGACCTGCGCCCATGGCCGGCCGGCCATGCCTTTGCCTTTTCCGGTCCCACACTCCCATTCCTTATTTTATTTTATCTCTCATCTTATGGAAGTTCCCTAATTTCATCAAAACTCTTCAGTTACATGGAATTTCACTCAAATCAGAGAAAATACATAAATTACATAAATGTGGGAAAGCATGTAGGACCGTGCTTGTCAACCGGCCGGCCATGCCCTTGCCGTGACCAGTCCCATACCTTGTAATTCCCTATTTTATTTATTATTCTCATCATTTCATGTATTTTTCCTAGTTTCAGCAAAACCATGGATTTTGCATATTTTCTCCAAATGTTGCTCAAACGTGCACCAGAAAATGTCAAAATTCTCAGGACTGAAATGCATGCGTTATGGTAAAACGGGCACATCCCCTTGACCGACCAAGGGTGACCCTGAGGCTTGCAAGAAGCTGGTCCCGCATGTTTTAATGATTTTAACCTAATTTGTTCAATTGCTCATATTATGTTCAAACTCTTTCCAAACAATTTGAAGTTTTCTCAAACGACCATCCACTGGTCCCACACTCACCAAGAGACGGTCTCATGACCTCTTTGTCGGTCCTTCATACTTCCATAATACCAGGTTTTATTATTTGTCGCTCACACGAGCATTATTTCAGTAATTAAACCAGCATTTAATCATTATTTCACCAACTGGTCCTCAAGAGGCTTTGGTATTTTTTCTCATACTAGAATCTGGGCGTTATATGGTAAACCCGTCATCCCATGTAGCCAGTCCCGCATTGATTTGCAATAAATCATCATTTCGGCAAAATTAGGGTTTTGAATCCAGAGTTATGCAGAAGCGTGATTCTGAGCAGATTCAAACACTCTGATAATTTTATGTTGATTCCATAACCAACACTTTATTTATTTTCCTCGACCCAGGAGTCAGTAACTTAAATTAATTTGGTCTTGCTACCAACGATTCATCAAAAAGTAATATTTGCTCAAACTAGCAATATTCGCTCAAACCGACAATGTTTATTCAAATTAGCAATATTCGCTCAGACTAGCAATATTTGTTCAGATCAAAGAATATTGGTTCCACTATCAATATTCAATAATTTAGCAACACAGTTTGCTCATCTAACGATATCTCGTCTCAGCAGACACGTTAAATTCATGTGTTTCAGAATATTTACTAATCATGTTCAACTCAGCACTACACGGACTCATCGTCCCATAAGGTCAGCAACTGACTCCACAATCACGAGTTTTCAATAGGGTCACATGGGGGGATATTCACTAGGGTTTTGTTCTGGCGGTCTACGACACGTGTGTTCACCCACGATGAAAATGTGAGAAAGTCATGCAATCAGTTGGAAGAGTCAGCAAAGCAGCGGGTGAAAATTTAACCAAGTCTCCGCGCAACGAGTAATTGGTTTAACACGATTTCCCACTTCCCCACTCTCTGATTCCAGTAACCTTCACACTTCATGGGATCATGGTGTTTTCAACTCCGGCATTATAAAATGCCTCTGAATCCTGATTGAAAGGACAACATTCGAAGATTCGAACACTCGAACATTCGTCTAGCAATTTCTCATCAAAGTTCATACATACAATCTTTCGTCTACACGAACTCAGAGAAATCACTCTCAATTGAGCAAAATTAAATCATTCAGAGCATTTTCAAGCTGAATTCACAACACACTTACAATGTCAGATCACCATTAATCTCACACATTTCTCATCTTCCCTCCTACAAATCAACCCATCCTCTCTTGTGACCGAATTGACTCTGGAACGACCATTGTTCTTGGTTTATCCCGGAGTCTTACAGATTGATCTCTCGAACTTAAAGCACCCCCTTCTTGCAATGCATCTGTGTGAGGACAGAGGGTAATCCTTTGTTCGGCCGACACCCTGAGGAAATCAGAGGAAACCAACCACCTATCATTGCTGATCTCATCAAAGCGCATGAAATATTTGCACAAAATCAGACAGATATGGTTGCAGCCCAGAAAAAGCTATTTGATCATTTGAAAAATCTCACTAGCAAGATGTCAGAGAAAATTCAAGGAAATGGAAAAGAAAAGGATAAATCCTCGGATGACGATCCTGAGGTAATTCCAATTCATCCAGTGGATGATGATGAAGCTGGCAAAGCTGCGGGCGATCCATCATCAAATGAGTCATAAAATTTCATTACTCGTGAAGACTTGGAGCGTCTTCTGGAGAACCGTGGAAAGGTAAATACATCACATGTCCATCGCCACCAACCTCTTTATCCTACCGCTATGCAGAGGATTCCTCTTCCTAAAGGTTATATTTCTCCAACTTTTACTCTGTATGATGGAACTGGAAACGCTCGAGAACACGTCTCTCGTTTCCTCGAAGCCTTAGGAGAACATGAACATAACAATGTTGTTCGTCTCAAGGAGTTTTCAAAATCCTTGAAAGGCAGAGCATACACCTGGTACAACAACATTGCACCGGGGACTATCAATAATTGGGGGGAAATGATCAATGCCTTCTACAGGAAATACTTCTTCGTGTCAGAGCAAGTCACTCTCTCTGACCTTGGAAGGATGTTTCAGAGGGTCAGTGAAAATCCCAATGATTATGTGAAAAGATTCCGAGTCCGAGCCATGGATTGTCATGACCCAAATATCACGAAACAACAGCTGGTCGATTTGTGCATCAACGACATGCTCCCGTTTACAAAGCTCTGCTGGAGAATCTTCGATTCCAGACTTTCTCAGAACTTTACGAAGCTGCGAAGAGATCAACAACCACTGCACCTGCACTGTTGGAAAGAGAAAAATCTACAAAGACTGAAAAAGCGCGCGATACTCGAGGAAGCATACGTATGATCAACAAGTAGTACAACCTGCATCCCCCTACGAACGCCATTGCAGAAGGGAGCAAGCGCAAGGTTGAATCCCCGAAAAAGCATGCTACGACTCCTCCAAAGACGCAAAAGAAGGATAAACCAGAGACACAGACTCCTGACCAACGCAGAAGTTCCTGATGATGCCCCTGATTTTCCTCTCCCTATTGGAGAAGTGCTCGAACTGTTAGATGCATGGATTCAAGATGGTGCAATCAAATTGCCATACGTCAGAAAATACCCAACTGAGGAAGACATGGAAAATCCTCGTTATTGCCAATTTCACCGGTTCGTGAATCATCCAACAAGCAGTTGCAAATTTTTGAAACGCATATTCAGAGAAAAGGTTGAGTCAGGAGAGCTTAACCTTGGAGCCGAAGGGGTGCACAGAGATCCTCTTCCCATCAGAACTTTCTCTATTTCCGAAGCACCAGTTAAGGAAGCAGTTCAGTTATTGATAGAGCATGTCTGTAATTTCTCTACCTGTCGAAAGCATAAAGGGGAGACATGTTCACGGCCTTGAACCACATAGTTTCTGGGAAATGCCTGCTGATCCCAGACATACCTCCTGAACCTTCAGCCACTGATAAAGAAATGTACGACTAGGGACAGCTCACCACAGTGCATATTAAAGGAAATTAATTCAAAAGGGCATTTGTCGATGTTGGTACTGCCGTTAACATCGTCCCTTTGAAAACTCTCAGAGCCGCCGGCATCACTCGACGAGAAGCTACTCACGCTCCCAGAGAAATCAGAGACCATGAAGGAATCTCCATAGACGAGTATGGATTCATTACTCTCAAGGTTACAGAAAGTTTGGTTTGCACTGAGACCAAGTTTTACATAATCCGGGAAGATCCTGGATACGACATGATCCTTGGAAGAACTTGGTTTCATGCTGGAAGGATAACTCTAATGCCTTCAACACACTTTATCGCCGACAAGGACTCTGAGTCAGAAGAAGAAGCAGAAGATGCCCCACCATTTGAGCATCTGGAGGAAGTTAAAACCTTGATGGGACTAACACAAGAACCTGGAGAAAGTCCACACACCTTCGTCAAAAGGTTTCAAGCTCAGACAAGTCTTATTCCTCCTCATGCTCTAATATTACCAATGTTCAAACATGCTATATTGATCCAGGGACATCTCCCCATGAACAATTTAGCAATGACTAAGAGTTACGAATGGATAACTTCACCTCGGCAATATTATACCCAATGGTTGGGTTCAGAGCATCTCCATGTCGATCATTCAATCAAAAGATTTATTAGTGAAGACTTGGCTAAGCACGACAGACAGTATACTGGATACCCTCCTCTGCACGAGTGTTCGTATGTTCCACAACCATGGAATCATCACAAAATATTCAAGGCACGAACTGCAAAGCCGAAAAAATTCGAGGAGGGATATTTGGTTCTAAAGGCAACTAAACGAGATCTCCATTATGCAACGAGATCCAATTGGGAAGGACCATTTATGGTTTCTAAGTCCATAACTGGATGATACTACAAATTGATCAACACAGATGGCAGAACCCTACCGGTAATTCACGAGAATTGGCTTAAGGCATTTGTTTGAAATTATTAGAAATTTGAGGTACTGGGCGTTTGAGCACTCATGATGTCTGGATTTGGCATTTAATATTTTCTTTCATTGTATTTAAATTCCTCCAAAACGTTTGCAATACTTGCAATCAGTATTTGAATTCAACAATTTATCAAAAATTCAGTTCACCTTACTTAAAGAAAAATCTTTATCAAATCCAAAATCAAATGAAAATCTTCAGTCATAGACTCAACACCTACCAAAAATAAAAAGCCCAAATAAAATCTCACGTCTCTCACAGAGTTCATGTTCATGAGATTACAGAAAGGAAACTAAAGAAAGCTATCAAAGAAAGATTTTTGCTCCTCTGCCTCCTCCAAAACTTTCAAGGCTGCCTTTTCCACCTCCAGCATCCTGGTCATCTCAGCGACCTCATTTATCTTCTTCAACATGACATCACTAGTAGGAAAAGGAGCATAATCCTTTACTGCTTTCTTGACAGCTTCAAGTATTTCACGGAGCCACTTCAGATTGAAGCCGAGTTCTTCAGCATTCTTCAAGTTGTACTCCCAAGCAAAGAGTACATCTTGGGAAATAACATTTCTGGATGTAACCCGGATATCATCTATAACACGCAAGATAGCCTCTACTTGTTTCGTCAAGAAATAACTACGTCCTAGCTCCCGATTAACAAAAATGTGTCCATACATTTCCTACAGTTCCTTGTACATAGCAGCATATCTGATGAGAACGCTAAAACCTCCAATAAGCTGGTGGTATGGGAGTAACTCACCAAATTGAGGTTCAAAGGAAATACCTACAGTAGGATACTCGTGTACTATTATCTGTTTCTCAGTTACTGAAGCGGTGTCAATGATCATAGAGACAACTCCAGGGGAAGTAGTTTTTGTTGTTTCGGGTTCGGGTTCCACCGTCTGAGGCACAATTGGGGTTTCCACTACCACCACGACATAAACGACTAGCACTTCATCATTTTGAGGTGCAACTGTGGAAGTTTTGTCACCAACAACTCCTGGATTTCCCAAACCATCATTATTGGATCCATGATTCCCAACTTCGTTGTTCGGTACGTAACGCGAAGATTACATGGGATTAAAATGATTCAAGAGTGGAAGGCCAATACAATTATAAAATTGAGAAATTAAGTGAACTAATATCATCTAAGTTTATTAAAATACGGGCATCCAACTCAAAACCAATTGGCAATGAGTGGAGAGGCCCTAATATATTATAAACCGCGGGATCTTAAATAACCCAACCATGTGGGACTAATAATCTCAACACGCCCCCTCACGTGTAGCCTCGGCGGGTTTTAAAAACACGTGGACAATTAAATCAGGTGACGCGAGTAAAGGTGCAGTCAACTAACTCGACACAAATAGCCTGCTCTGATACCATATTAAAATACGGGTATCCAACTCAAAACCAATTGGCAATGAGTGGAGAGGCCCTAATAGCTTAGAAACCGCAGGATCTTAAATAACCCAACCATGTGGGACTAATAATCTCAGCAAAGTTCCTTATTATGCATTTAAGATATGTGCAAGTAGCATCAAAGTCATGAAACATGTTTTCGAAGAAACTCAGCTGAAGAAAAATTTACACTGCCCTGTGTTCGACGACGAACTGGGAGCAATTGATATGAAGTATAGAGTTGGGTTATATACCATTCTCTATGTATGGAAGTTCTCTACAAAATTTCAAAATTTCATGATGATTAGGTAAACGAGCAAGGAGATATGGTCAAAACATTAAGCAATGCGCAATCTGAAAAAGTTCTGAAAGTCTCCTGGAAGTTTACTATTTTGACTTTTTCAAGCCCTGAACATGCTCAGAACTTAAAAAGCTTCTATGTTAAAGCTTGGAATTTCCTAGGTATGAGAATGAATATGCAGACATTGAAAATCCGATTCCGGATGAAGGTTTTACGGGGTTTTCATTGAAAAACTAAAGCCTAAAATTTTCTGACGACGTATTTCACCGAAATTATGTGCATATTCACATGGGTTTTCATTCATTCGTGCACAAATCAGAAATTTAATACTTCTATGAAGAAACTACAGGAGAAGATACTTACTAAGGGAGTCTCCAAGCTATTTAGAGGCTCGGCAATGTTGGAATCATCATCGACAACTCCGTTATCTCCATTCGGGTCGGGAATTTGAGAACTCTCCATATTTTCATTCGATTCAAGATTTAGACAGCTTTCCACATTCTTATCACTCAATGAGGAATGCCGTGCATCAACATCTTCCTCATCCGCGACAAATTCCTCCTGAATACATCAACAATGGTCATCATCAAATCATCCAGAGGCATGTTACACTGGTTTAACTTGAAAGGGGGGGGGGGGTACTTACATCAACTTCTTCATTAGTATTGTATCCTTGAGTTGTTTGACCAGGAGAGAAATAAATACCATCAATAACAGACGGAGCAAAGTTCTACAACCAAATAACAAATATTGATTTTGTGATCCCGAAAAAGCGGGTAGAAGAAGTCACAGTGAAAAAATGTCAACAACTCACCAAAAAGGTGTCTGGGGACTTTATGGTGTTAGGCAACAACTTGCAATTCTTGCTCCTGCCTTCTCCACCGTGAACAATTGCCTCTGCTTCTGAGAAATTCACTTCAATTTGAGGTCTCACAGCACGACCATCCTGCAAAAGGAAATTGATATGATAATTAAAGACAATTATACGAGTTATATGAGGAATACACAAAAGAATACATACCGGTGAACTTCCTGGAGATGTTTTTCGCTTATCATCGCCGGAAATATTCCTCAATCTTGGACGAGAGGCACTCATCTCAGAAGAAGGAGGCTCTTTCACTAAAGGTTGGGTAGCTATAACATAATTATTTAGATGCTCAAGCTACTGGTCCCAGAATCTATGTAACCGGGAGTCACATATGTGGTTCGATCAACACAAGGGAACCAATAAGAGCTTCCTTCAGCATGTGTATGATCTAAACAAGTCTTAAGATGCTCCAATGATGGTTTTCTCCTTCGGAAAGTTGGGACGCATTGGTCCATACCCATCTGACGGGCGGTCCTGTCAATGTTGTACTCCTCCACCGAAAAATATACATATATGGCTGATAATAGAAAATCGGGAGTGCAACTCAGCATGAAAGATCTTTCGCCATCGCTCAAATCAGCACCGGATCTCAAATATATACTTTCTCCAGTATTGAAAGTCGTCAATTGATAAACTTGAAGAGGAACCATCACCCAAGGGCGGAAGTTGAACTCAGACTCATCATCCAAAACATCAACGAAGCGCTTCTTGGATTGAAGTTGCTTTGTAGACCAGCGCATAATTCTAGCATTGTCTTTCTCATGGAAAATACGCCGAGAATCAGCAGAGTTCAGACTTTGTAAGATACTATGGGAATGGGTGAATAATTTCCAAAACATTCCCACATCAGAGCCTGGAGGAACATCATATTGGCGTTACATTCAATCTTCATGAAGCCGTTCGAAACACTGAGGTCTACGACTAAAGAGTCCAGGTTAGAATACAAAGAGCCCAAGAATAAGCTACCTAGCGGAAGTTGTTCACCCTGAGCCATCTTAATAGCGAAAGGGATTACAAATGGCTTCAACAAGGTACCAACATCTTCAAACACGTCCCTGGATAGCCACAAGCACAAGAAAGCAGCAATAGACAACATACCGTCGGGTTCATCAAGAGGGACGTCTCATGGCTACCAATATGTCAACCAATGAGCATAACAGCCTTTACCAAAGACCTTGTTGATTCTCTCCATCTCAGCTGTTAAAATTTTGGAAACTGCTTTTTCCTTCGCCGTCCAGAGTTCTTCAAGAAAGTTACCTGTAATTGGAAGATGCAATAAAGCAACTACATCTTCCAAGGTAATATTGAACTCTCCTCATCTGTGTATAAATGTGTGAGTTGGGATGCACCAGTGAGCAAGAAGAGCTATAATACCTCGTGCGTCATGAAAGATATACAAATATCCAGATATTGGAACGGCCTTGGTAATTTGTGCTTTATCCAGCATAGCTCTAACACGAGGAAATCCCAGTATGTGTCTAGACCACCCAGAAAACTTCTCTAAGGGACGCCGAGAGAGCTTAAACTCAATCATTGAAGCGTGGAAGAGACCTCGTTCAAGACAAAACCGGATAGCAGCTCGGGGAGTCACCAGTTTCTTTTGAGTAACTATTCGGGGATTAATCAAAAGACGATACATTGGGGACTTGAGACGATTTTCAGTCTCCTGAACATCGAAGAATGCATCATCTATGTTCGGAACATTCTTGACTACAGGTGTTTCTTCTTCTTCTTCGCCAATAGAAGTCTCATCCATACATGTTTCTTCTCTGGAGATGTCATCATCTACACACATTTCATCTCTGGAGGCATCGTTAGCTGGGGAATCAGTCATCCTTGCAAAGCAAATGTGAAATCCACACAATATTTATTTTCAGTCATCTGAATAAAAATTTGGAAAGATGATGGATTCATGCAAACGGGAATTCCAGCATCTAAAAAATGGTAATTCCTAACTCTTACCTCTTTCAATTTCACTAACACTAGTGATTGTGCCTTAAGAGTTACCACATGAAGTTAGTTCGTTCCTTGAAACCTGCAATAACGAACAAGACTTCATTAGTTCATGAAAAATGATTTTCTCATAAAATCATAGACATAGTTTTCATAATGTGAACATTCACACAACTGACCTATGAAGTTTACAAAAAGACATTATTTTATCATAAATAAATTGTCTAGTTTCGAAGGTTACCCAAAACCCGCGTCTCGATTTTACAAAGCAATAGCTAGTATAATTTGTTCACGTAAATTTTTAAAAATTGATTTTAATGAGAACAAATCCAGGTGAATGAAATATGTCATCATATCCCACATAATATGTCAATGCTACATATATATAAAAATATATCTATTTTTCTTCGTATTAGCATTTTCTTTAAAAACGAAGGTTTATGCTAGTTTTGTGAAATATCACACCTCTTGTGATAAAATATTAGTTCTCATGAAAGCTCGTGAATAAGGTTTTATCACTAAACATAAGTTTACATGCATAAAAAAAAGTCTATTTTTCCTCGAATGAACACTATTTTCTAAAACGAGGTTTACTTCGGTTTTGTGAAAGCTCACAACTCTTAACACAAAGTTTTGTTTCCCATGAAATCTCATAAATAAAATTTTACCACTGGACACAGGTCTATTTTCAAAGAAAAATATCTCTCAAGTTAGGGATTGTTGCTAGTTTCCTAAACTAACGAGCGAACGAACATACGTTTAATAAAATAAGAATTTTTCTACACAACTCACACTAATATATACACATGTATAGAATTTCACCATGAACAACTTATGAAATAAGCAAGTTATGAAAAAAAAATTTTGACTCACCCGACGGCGCCGACCGGAGATTGGCCGGACGGTGGTGATTGGACGCTGGCGATTCTGGCGATTTTTGGCAAAGAAATTTTTTCTCCTGCTAGGCTCGGATGTGAAGGAGATGAAGGAGGTGGTGGACGTGAGAAATAAAAAAAAAGAGGGAATTAATTCCTTTTATACCTAATTTTATTTCCAAAACCTAATTCCTTAAGGATTTCCTTTTTTGGGCCCGGCCCGTGAATCTGAAACCAACCAAGGTTCCACCATCGGATCAGCGGTTCTACACCAATTTATGTTCACTGGATGATGCTCTATTATGCCACTGGGTTTCCGCCCAAACCATGGTTTGCTCATTCAATCGAAATCCGGTAATATCTTATCTTATGACTTAGTTCAATTACTTATTTCTGTTTATATCTAGAAAATCACCATTTAATGCTGATTGAGGAACATGACTTTTCCTCACTAAGCATGGGACTTAATTTAGATGGTGGATTTTCGACAAAGGGTAAAATTGTAAAACTATACTCCAGATTCGGCAACCGGATGAGTATTGAGGCTCATGTCTCTCATTAAAGCATCAAAGCTCATGCCATGAATCTCTGACTGAGAAGGATGTCTCTCAGAGTACATGAAGATGTGTAGTCTCTCAGCTGATACCACAATACATCTCATGAATACTGAGCAATTTCGGTAATTATTTCGGATCCGGAAATCGGATGAGTATTGAGACTCATGTCTCCATGCATAAAAGCTCATGCCACCTCAGATGGAGAAAGTCTCTCAGAGAATATGCAGATGTGTATCTTTCCAGCTGAGGCCACGACACATCTCATACTGTATATAATCGAAAGATTGGGCGGCTCCTTGACAGCATGCCTGCTAGTATAGAGAGACAACATCTTCAGGATGCAACCAGGTTTTCCCCGACTATGCAAGAGGAATATGACACTCGAGCAAGTTCATATTGCTCAACCCTCAGATGATTAATTCTCCTAGACAGGAATCCCTTCTAGTATAGAGCCATCAATTAATTGTCTGAAATCGTCTGAATATCCAGCAGTATTCTACGAACCATTGTCTGAATATCCAGCAATATTCTACGAACCATCGTATGAATGTCTATCAATATTCTACGAGCCATCTTTAATCGTCTGAATATCCAACAATATTCTACGATTCTTCGTTATATTTCGTCACTTCAATTCGTGGTTCTTCCCAGCAAAATGCCATGGGTTAGTGATAAATATCTAACGAAACAGGCATCTGAGCATCGAATAATCCATGACAAAAATGGTGCAAGTGTAATTAGCAAATAATGCACAGACCAGCATTTTGAATGCACGAACGAGCGTTTCAAAAAATATGAATGAACGAGGAACCTATGCAAAATAGGAAGGAAAAATAATAGTAATAAAATATTAGCAAAGGCGCCAGGGGACTGGGCTCACCAGCTGGCCAGTCATGCTGTGACCAGTCCGGCGTTCAATTTTGTATTTTACTATTTTTCCCTGATCTCACGAAAATTCTCTCGTTCGAGAAAATCTCATATTTTTCAAAGAAAGTATTTAAATCACATGATTTCATCAAAAAATAATAAAATTAAGGAAACGTGTCATGGGACCGCCGGCCGGTCATGCATTGGCCATAGCCGGTCCCACACCTCATGTCCCCATTATTTTATTATTCCTCTCAAATTATGAAAATTCTTTGATTTTATGAATTTTCTCTAAAATCATGAAAATTACCTAATTTCATGTATTTTTATCTAAATCACATGATTTTATCAAAAAATAATAAAATTAGGGAAAGGTGTCATGGGACCGCCGGTCGGCCGGTCATGCCTTAGCCGTGGCCGGTCCCACACCTCACGTCCCCATTATTTTATTATTTCTCTTAAATTATGAAAATTCCTTGATTTCATGATTTTTCCCTAAAATTACCTAATTTCATGTATTTTCTCTAAAATCATAGAAAATATTAAGAAATTAGGAAAAACTTGTGGGACCGGGATCTAGCCGGCCGGTCATGCCCTAGACGGTCCCACACGCCCATTGTTTTATTAGTATTTGGTGTTTTGTTTCATGATTTCATGAAAACTCCATGATTTCAACAAAATAACTTGATATTAGCAAATCTCTTTGATTTTATGAAAATTCCCTAAAATCATGAAAATTATATAAAATTGGGAAGAGTGTCTTGGGACCCGTGCCCATGCCTTGGCCTTTTCCGGTCCCGCACTCCCATTCCTTATTTTATTTTATTTTATCTCTCATCTTATGGAAGTTCCCTAATTTCATCAAAACTCTTCAGTTTCATGGAATTTCCCTCAAATCAGAGAAAATACATAAAATTACATAAAACTGGGAAATCATGTGGGAACGTGCTTGTCAACCGGCCGTCCATGCCCTATCCATGACCGGTCCCATACCTTGTAATTATCTGTTTTATTTATTATTCTCATCATTTCATGTATTTTTCCCAGTTTCAGCAAAACCATGGATTTTGCATATTTTCTCCAAATGTTGCTCAAACGTGCACCAAATAATATCAAAATTCTCATGACTGAAACACAGACGTTATGGTGACACAGGCACATCCCCTTGACCGACCAAGGGTGACCCTGAGGCTTGCAAGCAGCTGGTCCCGCATGTTTTAATGATTTTAACCTAATTTGTTCAATTGCTCATATTAGGTTCAAACTCTTTCCAAACAATTTGAAGTTTGCTCAAACGACCATCCACTGGTCCCACACTCACCAAGAGCCGGTATCATGACCTCTTGGTCGGTCCTTAATACATCCATAATACCAGGTTTTATTATTTGTCGCTCACACGAGCATTATTTCAGTGATTAAACTAGCATTTAATCATTATTTCACCAACTGGTCCTCAAGAGGCTTTGGTATTTTTTCTCATGCTAGCATCTGGGCGTTATATGGTGAAACCGTCATCCCATGTAGCCAGTCCCGCATTGATTTGCAATAAATCATCATTTCGGCAAAATTAGGGTTTTGAATCCAGAGTTATGCAGAAGCGTGATTCTGAGCAGATTCAAACACTCTGATAATTTTATGTTGATTCCATAACCAACACTTTATTTATTTTGTTCGACCCAGGAGTTAGTAACTAAAATTAATTTGGTCTTGCTACCAACGATTCATCTAAAAGTAATATTTGCTCAAACTAGCAATATTCGCTCAAACCGGCAATGTTTATTCAAATTAACAAAATTCGCTCAGACTAGCAATATTTGTTCAGATCAAATAATATTGGTTCCACTATCAATATTCAACAATTCAGCAACACAATTTGCTCATCTAACGATACCTCGTCTCAGCAGACATGTTAAATTCATGAGTTTCAGAACATTTTCTAATCATGTTCAACTCAGCACTACACGGACTCATCGTCCCATAAGGTCTCAGCAACTGACTCCATAATCACGAGTTTTCAATCGGGTCACATTAGGGGATATTAACTAGGGTGTTGGTATGGCGGTCTACGGCACGTGTGTTCACCCACGATGAGAATGTGAGCAAGTCGTTCAATCAGTTGGAAGATTCAGCAAAGTAGTGGGTGGAAAGTTAACCAAGTATCCGCATAACGAGTAATTGGTTTAACACGATTTCCCACTTCCCCACTCTATGATTCCAGCAACTGTCACACTTCATGGGATCATGGTGTTTTCAACTCCGGCATTATAAAATGTCTCTGAATCCTGATTAAAAGGACAACATTCGAAGATTCGAACACTCGAACATTCGTCTAGATATATCTCATCAAAGTTCATACAGACAATCTTTCGTCTACACGAACTCAGAGAAATCACTCTCAATTGAGAAAAAAATCAATCATTCAGAGCATTTTCACGCTGAATTCACAACACACCTACAATCTCAGATCACCATTGATCTCACGCATTTCTCAGCTTCCCTCTTACAGATCAACCCATCCTCTCTTGTGACTGAATTGACTTTGGAACGACCATTGTTCTTGGTTTAGGCCGGAGTCTTACAGATTGATCTCTCGAACTCAAAACACTTTCTTCTTGCAGTGCATCCGTGTGAGGTTCAACACTTCGTTCGGTTCAAGAAGTCTCCACACGGTCGACTCTTCAATCCCGTAAAAACCAGCAAATCTTTTTTCCCCATCAACACCTAGATACAAACTTCTGCAGCAATATAGTGATGAATAGGGTAGATAAAACCATTCAGCTCATGGACAAGATTTAGGAGCTACATGATCCTTAATGTGAACTTTTGGTTTTACGCAGTTGTACTGGTGTATCGAGGTTATATTTTGCCCTGCGCACCACTTTCCCCAAGGCACTTCAGAATGCTGCAAACCATTTTGATGATTATCTCATGCAATATCTTCGTCGCCTTGTAGTTGGAGATGGGGTTAGTTTTGGCTTAGTTCAGCAATGACTAGCAACTCTCCTTATCAAAGATGGTGGTCTTGGTATACTTACTATGTCAGATACTATGAAGTACTGCTACCTTGCATCTCAGGATCAGACCCAGTACTTGCAGAATTCTATTTTGAAGTTGCCTGTAACATTTGACTTATGCCATGGTTTCCAAAGTGCATTACAGTATTTCACGCAAGCTTGTGGGATCTCATCTCCTGATTTCAACATTAATGATGCTGCCCCCCAATACATGAAGTCTTTGGCAGCTATCTACTTTGGTGCTATTCGGGAAAAGGTACCCTCTAGCTTCTCCTTATCTACGCGTGAGGCTACTGTTTGGAAATGTAATAGATTGGACCATGCTATGGATTTCCTTAAGGCAATACCTATACTCGGGCTTAACCAGGTAGTGGGGTCTAGGAAGTTTAGTTCTGTCTTGCAATACTGTTTGTCCATACCCCTTTTTTGCGGAAGATAGTAAGTGTTCCTGTTGTGGCAAGCTTATGGATATCTTTGGTGACCACGCCATTCACTGTGCTAGCGAGGTTGGGCTTAAATTCAGACATGATTTAGTAAAAGATATCTTGGCAGATATGTGTTATAGGGCCAGTGTTGTAGTTAGGAAATAGGTATCTTTGGGCATCATTGACAACAAAGATCTTATTCCAGCGGACATCGTGGTTTATAATTGGGAAGATGGTAAAGATGTTTGTCTTGATGTCACAGGAGTCTCTCCATTCGCTAATGCTAGAACTTGCAACTTCATACCAGGTCATGCCATTTCTGCAGCTATCACTCGCAAGAATAATAAATATTTAGATGTTTGCACTTCACTTGGTTATGGTTTTGGTGTTTTGGCCTTCTCCACTTTTGGTGAGCTTGGTACGGATTTTTTAATTTTTCTGAAGAGACTAAGATATTGCATGGCAAGACATGATGCCAATTTTAAGATAGGCAATTCTCTTTTTCCATATGCTAGGGATCCTTATTCAGAAAGGTGTCGGTGCCCAGCTTGTTACTAGGTTGCCCACCATCTCTTGTAATGTTGATTTTGTTTCATAATAATAATAATAATAAGTGGGTCTCTCTGTTTCTTAATAGGTTTTGTTTATCTTCTTTGTTTCCTCAGCTTTCCCAGAGAATTAGCTTACAAATTACAAACTTATTGACTTTTTATAGTAAGGATATCGTCGATTGGATTTAGGTTTCTTTTTCTCATCGATTGGTTTGGTTTTCTCCATCTATGGTAGTAGAAGTTACAATTGTGTTTAGGGGGTGTTTCTGTAATTCTTTTGTGGTGGATAATTTGAACCTTTGAAAATAGTTTTCCAAGTTTGTCATCGGGGGTTGAAATCGATTGAAGACAGTAAAGGGAATTTAGGTTCTTTTGTGTTGAAGAAGAGGTTTTTTTCGAAGTTGAAGACCGTATAAATAATTTGTACTTGTAGTACTGGTTTTTGGGACTTTGTTCTTCTAATCTCCATCTCTGTTTCCGTTTTTCTTCACCATTCGGGTACAATTTTTATTGCTACCTATTTGCACCATGTCGTTTGAACTATTTGGAGGAGAGATCAAGTACAAGGAAGAGGCTTCAAATTATAGCAATTAACCAGGCATTGATTGATTAGGGACAACCAAATGATGCATCACTATTGTTCGTAGATTATTGGAGTTGACTAAGAAAAATCATCAATAACGAAAACCCCCTAAGATGAAGAAGCACAAGACTAATGTAGAGGCATATAAGAAGAAATTAAGTTTTGGCCAGTTCACTGCCGTTATTCGTATATTTCTGGGACTGAGAGTCGCGCAACAATCTGCGCCCCAACCCCTTTTTGAATAATAATACCTAACCTATGAAAAAGAGAAACTTTTATTTTGCGGTTAACATCATGACTGTTCATATAACTATTTGTCCTCTTGTTAACAGTCCCCTATTAAGTTTTGATGCATCACAATTTTTCTCTCCTTGGCTAGAATCAAATGATCTCGAAGATTCCTATCGCTCTTATTCATAGCTTTGAAGATACAAGACTTAAAATAGCAGGTACCTCCATGAATAGGCAAACCATTAAACGCGACCATGTCTTCCGGAACTGAAGTCGCCTCACCCCAAGCAAATAAAAACATATGAGGTTCAATCATCCAGCGAGCAAACAAGCGCACCAAATTGTCATGATCTCGCCGGACAGTTCTATACTGAGATACCGCTTCGACGTCCTCTATACCCAAATAGTGGATCACTTCCCTATGATCAGGGGTTGGAGTATGTGTAGTCCACCCAAGTCTCTCAAGCGGGTGGATATTCAACGGACGAGCAAAGTGAGATTGTTGAAAAAATATAATCTCCCTTTGAGATGCTAGGCAAGGTACCTCCTCTAAGGCGGCTATTAGGGACACATCCGCCCGGGCACGGATAAGCCAATTATCAGATGAGGATGGAGGTAACACGTGAGGGTTCAATATGTGCGGATATGTCCATCTGAAAATTCCACCAGTTGCATCCATTAACTGACGAATCAACATGTGACTGTTGACCAGTCAGCGGACTAATATTGATACATGAAAATAATTAATCCCAAAAGGGATAGCCCCTTAGCCTACTAAGGGTTCCTCTTAAGAAGAAGGAACTTGGGGACTAGGTCCAACCCATAGGATAATGGATGGACCTAGCCCAAGAAGGGGAATCTTGAAATAGTTGGGTCTCATCCCTTACAAAATGGGCCTTTTTCCTAGTTCCTTGATAGCTTGGAAAAGAGAAAAGTGGTAGTTTTGTAATATATTAGCCTTATGAGTGTTTATTCACAAGGAGGGGAAGAATTATTATAAAAGGGAAAGAAAAGAGACTTAGATGGGGACACTTAATTTATCTCTTTCTCTTTCTTCTTCCCATTCTCTCTCCATTCACCTCTAAGGGGATGGGCTTGCTGTGTCTTAGACTTGCTTCTCATTGCCACATTTACCCTATCAACAATTATCATTGCCGATATTTATTTTGTTATCTTATGCACCCAAGCATAATCTCAAAGCCAATCATTGACATGAGAAATTACAAAACAATAAAATATAAGAGAAATAATATTTCTTTGCATTGGAAAATGCAAATATTCACTAGTGAGGGAGCAACTCTCATGGAAATTTATCAAGAGGAAGTTCGCTATGTTCACTTATAAAATTCCCCATAAAATGGTAACTCAGGAAACTCGTCGTGATAAGGAGTGGACTAACTATGAAGATGAAGATTTGAGGCCTAAGATTCAACCAGAAAGAGGCTTGCCTGCGAGAAATTGTGGGCAAATAACTGATTACATTCACGACCAGAATGTGTATGACAGTTTAAGAGAAGACCTGAGAATGAATCTTTCAGCAGAGTATGGAAGAGCCAGTGTTCGTAATTATAAAGTTTTATTTCATGCATTAGTTTAAACATTTAACTGTTAAATTGTTTACATTTTTTTATTCAATATTAAGTTAATGTGCTATAATTAAGTTAAACTTACATTACGTAGAATGCAATGACATTTCAAATTAAGCAATTTTTCATTTCAAATTAATATTAAGTAGAATGCAACAATCTTTCAGATTAATATTCATCATTTCAAATTAAAATTAAAACTAATACATCTGAAATGACGAGGGTACCCAAATACACCACAATATTTTTGATATCAACCTATAAGTTCAATACCTTGTGTGAGCGTCTATGGAAAAAGTCGAGATAGTACAACAACAAGGTAAACACTTGATAATAGTTACGGTATAATACCGATACTATAGGATCAATATCAAGTGCCTTAGATTAACGTACTAGTGTATTTACTTTTAATTATAATAAAATAATTATAATTAAAAAAAGTAAAAGTAAATCACACAACAAGATTTTGTTAACAAGAAGACCGCAAATGCAGAAAAACCTCGAAACCTAGGTCAGTTTTGAATACTTTCATAATTAAACCGCTACACAAAGAACAAAGACAACTATGTATAGCTGAGACCAATTAATCTACCCCTAGTTACTTATTTGAGTAATTTGGCTTATCAAGATATCCAATATACATACGTACATAAATTTAAGCCAATATATTCTCTCAATTACGATGCCTTAGTATAAGCACGAGACCTGTAACTTAGGAAACAAATCGGTAAGTGTAAACGAAAGTAGGAAACAAAAAAAATCAAATAATTAATTGTTTCCTCAACGTTTCCTAAAATCCCTTAAATGGCTTCCTCAACATTTACCTTGTTCCATCTTAATATTCTTGTTCATATTTTGAAAAACTGTTCATATTTTGAAAAACGGTTATACTGTTTGTTTGTTTTTCAATGGATAAATGATCAATCAGTGATCAGTAATATTTAAGTACCTTCTGTATATAGTAGAGGTAAAAAGTTCACAAAGAATGAACAACTATATACAAGCAGGTACGAACCAAATACAAGCTTAAGGGGTTCAAAAACACATCTTTTCATCGAAGCACAAAGTAAAATATCCAGTGGGCAATGGTGAATTTTATCTTATTGATTAGTGTTGATGGTGGTTTTTAGTTCAGGGCTAAAATTGTAAAACCCTGCATTTAACGCGCCGTCGTTCTGCAAAGAAGCTGAGCCGTTTAAGAGTGATGAGTACCCATGTCTCATTACTTACATATGTATTGAGCAATTCAATATATATTTATATATAAAATTTACCCAGAGTGGTGTGTGTAGCAACAACCCCAAATATTCTGTAAATTTTATCTTCTCGCCTACATTATCCACTAATGTACGACATATTGAGTATTTTTCCTATGCTATGTTCCCCAGCTGAACTCTTCATATTGATATGACATGACAATTAGTGTTCACTCGCAACTGAGTAGCATGAATTTCCCGAAGTATCAAGATTAAGGTCTGCATAAAAGTACTCAGTCAGAAGATGCACTAACTGCTCTCTGAGAATAAAATTAAAGAACTTCGTGTCAACACACAGAATTGTCAAATTTGTTTGATATTGTGATAGCTCACAAGATTCAAATTTTAGCCTAATTGATTTGCAAAAATTAGGTTTTGCGCAATATCTCGAACCCTATTGGTCGAGACCAAACCTAGGTAAGCTAGGAAATCGATCCACCATGGACTAGTAGGAGAAAAACCCTACCGAAAGTAGAAAAACAAGAAATAAAGAGGAACAACGGCAAGTAAACGTAGCAGCAAAGGGAGGCGTGGCCATGCCACTTGGCTGGCCAATCTGTAGTCGCCACCTGTGGCCGATAGGCCACACTCCATGTTTCCGCAAACCGGCCCGCTTTCCCATCGACCAATCAGATTTCTTTAAATGCGCCACACGTATTTTTAAATAAAGCTGGAAGCTGGCTGGTCGACACGCCTAATTTCCTTAAGGAATTTAATATAGACTTCCCATGACAGTCTTAAAATGATCACGGCCGTACGTTTTGGCCACTCGATTTATCAAGCTTAGCCGCTCCCTAACGCGATAGGACAACCATCACCATACACATTGGTGGGCCCACTAATGCCTTGTCCAATCGAATCCTTCCAACTCGCAAGCAGAGCTACCAAACGCTTACCCAAAGTAGGTTGGTCGTGCGAGTTATAAAGCCCTAAATTATGTTAGTAGCAGCATATTGCTCCCGCAAAACGATCTTGGCCATGCAACTTCGCCAGCCGAATTGACTATCCTAGATTCAATCTCAATCAACGGGAAAGGTGAAGATGTTCTCACCAGCGGACCAGCTATTGTGCTGGTCAGACGAACAACTCCCAACACAGCGCCAACACCAAAAACGTCGGCCCAAAATAGGTTGGACTCACGACTTTTAATCTAAAATTAAATCAACGACATCCATTAACTGCCGCAAATCATCTCGTCCGTCCAACTTCGCCAGAAGAATTGGACGGCCTAACTCCTATTTTAAACATCCAACAAGATGTGGCCATGATCAACGACCGCTCCCCTTCCATAAGCTGCAATCAGCAAGCCACATATTGCCCATGTGGCACTCAAACGATCGTCCAAAAGGGGTTGGTCGATCTATTTACATCAATTTTAAGGCAGCCATTAACTGCCGCAAATCATCTCGGTCGTCCAACTTCGCCATCCAAATTTACCGGCCTAGATTAAATCTTAGGCGACCAATAGGATGTCATCATGGTCGCCATCCATCACTCTACTATAGGGACCGACCGGATGATCGCTGTCGTATGCGTCAAAAATAATTTACACTTTATTACTACTCAAAATATAAATATAGCAAGGGCAAGAAAGGATTGATCCCACAGAGAGGACTAGGTTGTCAAGTTGTTTCGGTTTCCTATAAATAACACCGGGGGTTTTTCTGATTTTTATAAAGTAAAAAATAAATTAAAAGCAAATAAAGAAATAAAGCAAACAAATCAAGGATGTGAGATTATTGGGTAAAGGTTTTATCTTCAATTGTAAACAAGTATTGAATGTATGATTAGAATTCCTATTTAATCTCGCTATCATCAAAAGCCCTAGAATACCTTATTGCAAGAATTCTCCGTAAATTTCCAAAGTCACCAACACACACATTAGAGCTGCGTATGTGAATTCTACCTAAAGAATAACCTAACGCCTTGCGCTAATTAAGTTCAATTCCTAGGAGCATTAAATTCCATAAATAGGCTAATCAATGCAACTATCACACATTGCGCATGACAATTCGGATAAAGGTCAAAGTCTACATATGATTACAGGAGTGTATCACTACAAACCGTAATCATATCATGCTACTCGTATTCAAGGTTATCGCTCGATGAAAACCCTAAAATAGCTATAGATATGGATGCATGTTCAATCAATTATATACTCAACTAAACAAACATTTAATCATATTGCAATACATCAATCATGTAATCATTATAATCTGTAGAAAGTGAATGATGGTATTGAGAGAAAACTAACTCATAAAGATCAAAACTTGTTTTCCAAAATCCAAATACATCTTTAACCAATAATAAAAACTTAGTTACTCATGACATAGGAGTTCATAAAAAGAAGGAAGAGAAAACCTATCATGTTTCTAAACCCTAGAACAAAAGTAGCAACATCTCTCCCTAATGGAGATATATCTAGGTTTAGAGAAAGATTTTCTATCTATATGCTTCTCCCAAAAGGATACTCAAAAGTAGGTCAAGTCTTCTCCAAACCCATCTCCAATTCGTCCATCTACTAGTCCACCAAGCCCATGTGTGAAAATAAGTCTCTGGAAAATTTGGGTCCAAAACCGGGTCGCCGGATTGCTGATGTCATCGCTGAAATTCGGTCATCGGCGCCGGAATCCGGTCGCCGGAAAATTTTCTCTGGCCGTCTTTGTCATCAGAAACTATCACCAGGACAACTGTATACTTCCAGTACCTCAACTCTCCTTCTCTTTAGTTTATATATTCACAAAAACCAACTTCTTATTTCTTGCGAAAACGCACCCAAAAGCGTGACCCGTAGCACATAAGTCCGGCCGTCGACTCTTGCATCCGAATCGAACCCCCTTCATGATTCAGTGAAACATTGTGATTCCCACTTTCAGTTCCAAAATCCGGAAACTGGAACTAGTATCACCGGCTCGCCATTTTCGCTCACTTTTCGCACTGTTTCGGAGAAATTCCAAAAAGCATTTACTACTTCCCAGCTCAGGACATTGCAGCACCAACGCCAATCATTTCCATTACTAAAGCCATATAAGCACACACAGCAACACCATTATATACACATAAATCCATCTTCTCAATTCAACCATTGCCAAGAGTTAACAGTATAATTCCCCTGCACTTCACATCACCAGCCAACTCATTGCGCTCAACTCCTGAGCTACATATGTACATAAAAAAACCCAGTCTTATACCACCTTATCTTCCATTAACGAATTCAGTTCATACCCCTTACAGCTCCATCATTGCAGAAACCTACACCGCTTGTTCACCTATTTGCAGTTATAGCTGCTCAAACCTTCCTTGACTGCAACCATAGCATCACCTGCAATTCTTCATTTCATGTACAACTTCATTATTATCTGGTACCATCCTTCCACTAGTTCAAGCATGAACATCATTCTACCCCTGCAATCTTATAAACTTGGCAGAAACACATTTGTTCCAGCCTCTCTTGAGCCCGCAACATCTTACTATCACTGCCACTTCATTTCTGCTTCCCAGCAGCTTTAGGCCCTTCTCAGCACATTCATCTCATAATAGACCGCCAAACTCTACCATTCTACAGCAACAACATAAGACCTTCCCTGCAACGCCAACACTGACTCACGAACCATAGTTTATAGATGCAACACCAAATTGCAATCACACACAACCATTCCCTCAACAGCAGCAAAGCACCTGAGCCAGCCCTTCTTGTTGGCTACAATCTGTTGTGCCAACCAAATTTCTCTAACTCCAGCTTCAGTTCAAAACCCCAATTGCAAAAGCCACACACAATTCCTGCTCATACATCATCTGCCACTGCTAATTCCATCTCCTAACTGCCATCGCAGTTCAATAACACAATACTTCTCGGCTAGCTGCAGTTACAGCAAAATCATTTGGTCACTGAGGCCATCTCTCGAACAACTGTTGTGCCCTGAATCTTTTAATGAATAACCATCTTTGCTATTGATTTGTAAGCTCCACAACTGACTGAGAGAGACCTTTCCTGTAATAATTACATATTTAACATGAACCCAATCATTCAAATACACTTCAATTCAGTCCTCACAATTCCACCAAAAATCGACCATTAAACCACCAAAAGTCGTCTGCTCCAACTCAACGTATATCTTCTTCTACTCTTGGTTCTTGCAGACTGAACAAAGCCCTAACTCTTCAATCTACAGAAAAACCCTATCCAGTTCTTCAATTCCATCTCAATCCACAACCAAAACTTCATTATCTTCTTCCCAACACCATCTGCAACAACAGACCTTGAAACCCCTCTCCAAACTCCGGTGATTCAAGAACAAAATGTACATCTGGTGAACTGACCAGAGCTACACAAATCACTTCCCTGCCTGGCACCATTCACCGGAACCATCACCACCAATACCACTGCATAACCTTCACAACCACTGTTTTATTTCTTTTCTGGGTTTCAATACAAATAATTGGGTGGAATAAGTTTCTCTCAATTTTAGAGTTCTTGTGTAGGAATGAAAATTGCTATGCCCAATCGGGTGAAGTAGATAGGGGATACCCAGATTGAATCTAGGTACTAATAAAAAAGATAAGGGCCAACCAAAGTTTTGTGCTCCATGATTCTCTAGACTAAGATGCAGTGGTCGTCGGCTTTTCCTCCACTGGGCTCCGGGTATCACTCGTCTGCAAAATGACGCTTTTGCACTTTTCATTCCAAATGGCTAATCTCTCTTTGTTTTTCCCCATATGACTCAAAAGCACCTATTACACTCAAACTCACACATAAGATACATAATTCACACGAAAAATAGCAAAGAAAGCATAAATACTAAATATAAAATAAGGTGTTTTAGACACCTATCAAATTCCCCCACACTTAGACTTTGCTAGTCCTCGAGAAAATCCAACAAAACAAAAATAAAACATATATACAACTCCGTCTCGTCGAGGCTACGGTCACTTTTAGCATAAATAACAAGCCTTTGAACCCCTAGGTGTCCCTAGTGGACGAGTTATAGTCTCGTGAAGGTTTACAAGAGGTCTACCTACAAAACATATATTTCCAACTCCAGCTACCTGTGACAAATCTATGAACGAATCCAAAATGGTTATTGGAGGAGGTACCTTGATGTGAATTCAAATTAATATATATGTAAATTAAGCTCTACTCAGAAAGTTGAACAAACCACAATACTCGGAAACTAACAAACCACAATCACAATGAAAAGATTAAGAAGATGGATATGGATGTAGATGTTGGTGAATGTTCACAAGTGATCGATGTTTCCCATATCTGTTTGAAGGTCACTACCAAGATGAACCTATGCATCCTATCGGATTGAGCTACTGGTCTGAATTCTACATCAAATCACTGGCATATACAAGGGAACCAGGTATGACTTTATTCAACCAATATAATACTTTCTTTTCTTTTTCATTTTTTTTTTTTGTAGACATCATGATTAGATCTTTTGGATCCAAGCGCATGCTTCTTGTCAGGAAGAATGTGATAGAGTGGATGGGGAAAAACGATTTGCTGGTTTTTACGGAATTGAAGAGCCGACCGTGTGGGGACTCCTTGAACCGAGCGAAATGTTGAACCTCACACAGATGCACTGCAAGAAGGGAGTGCTTTGAATTCGAGAGATCAATCTGTAGTACTCCGGCCTAAACCAAGACAATGGCCGTTCCAGAGTAAATTCGGTCACAAGAGAGGATGGGTTGATCTGTAGGAGGGAAGCTGAGAAATGCGTGAGATCAATGGTGATCTGAGATAGTAGGTGTGTTGTAAATTCAGCGTGAAAATGCTCTGAATGATTGAAATTTATCTGATTGAGAGTGATTTCTGTGAGTTCGTGTAGACGAGATCGTCTGTATGAACTTTGATGAGAAATTGCTCGTTTAGGCGAAAGTTGCTTGAATCTTCGAATTGTTCGAATCTTGTTCAAGGTTTTTCGATGTTCTTCGATGATATCCTTTCAATCAGGATTCAGAGACATTTTATAGTTCCGGAATTGAAAACACTATGATCCCATGAAGTGTGACAGTTGATGAAATCAGAGATTGGGAAAATGGGAAATCATGTTAAACCAATTACTCATCGTGCGGAGACTTGGTTAATTTTCCATCCACTACTTCTGATGATTCCTCCAACTGATTACACGACTTGCTCACATTCTCATCGTGGGTGAACACACGTGCCATAGACCGCCAGACAAAAATCCCTAGTTAATATCCCCCCATTGTGACATGATTGAAATCTCGTGATAGTGGAGTCAGTTGCTGACTTTGCGGGACGATGAGTCCATGTAGTGCTGAGTTGAACACGTTGTGGCAAATGTTCTGAAACTCATGAATTAAATGTATGTCTGCTGAGACGAGGTACCATAACCTAAAACGAGCAAACTGTGTTGTTGAACTGTCGAATATTGATAGTTGAACCAATATTCTTTGATTCGAGCAAATATTGCTAGCCTGAGTGAATATTGTCGGTTCGAGCAAATATTGCCAGTTTGGGAAAGCATTGCTCCTTTGATGAATTTATTGGTAGCAGGACCGAATAAAATAATAATTTAATTTACTGAATCTTTGAGTCAAGCAAAATAAATAAGAATGTTGATCATGGGATCAACATAAAATTATTAAAGTGTTTGAATCTGCTCAGAATCACGTTTCTGCAGAGCTGTGGATTCAAAACCCAAATTTCACCGAAATGATGATTTATTGCAAATCAACACGGGATCGGCTACATGAGACCGGATACATGGGACCGTCTACATGGGATGACGGGTTCACCATGTAATGCCCAGATGATCGAATGAGCAGAAAAATACCAAAGTCTCTTGAGGACCAGTTGGTGATATAATGATTAAATGATGGTTTAATCACTTACTGAAATAATACTCGTGTGAGCGACGAATAATAAAACCTGGTATTATGAAAACGTGATCGGCCGACCAAGAGGTCATGATACTGGCTCCTGGTGCGTGTGGGACCAGTGGATGGTCGTCAGAGCAAACTTCCAATAGTTTGGAAAGAGTTTGAACCTAATATGAGCAGTTGAGCAAATTAGGTTAAAATCAGTAAAACATGTGGGATCAGCTGTTTCCAATCCTCAGGGTCAACCTTGGTCGGTCAAGGGGATGTGCCCGTGTCACCACAATGTTCGTGTTTCAGTCCTTAGAATTTTGATTTTTTCTGGTGCACGTTTGAGCAACATTTGGAGAAAATATGCAAAATCCATGGTTTTGATGAAACTGGGAACAACACATGAGATGAGGGAAAATAAATAAAACAAGGAATTACCAGTTGTGGGACCGGCCACGTCTAGGGCATGGCCGGCCGGCTGACACACGGACCCACATGCTTTTCCCAGTTTCATGTGATTTTATGTATTTTCTATGATTTTAAGGGAATTTTACATGAAATCAGAGGGATTTATTGAAAACCAATATTTTGCAGAAATCAGGGAGTTTTCATGAAATCATGTAACAAAATACCAAATAATAACAAAACAAGAGGTACGTGGGACCGGCTAAAACCCTAATTAACGCCCTTTAGTAGAATTGACTTAAAATTGTCATACAGACTCGGATTTTGATGGTCCGCCCATCCATTCCGTACGAAAAAGAATTTCCTATCTCCCAACGCCGGAATATTTAGGTTTTAAGCTCGTTCGGGAGATGAAAACATCACGAGAGTAAAATTCAGAAAGATTTCAAGGGATCAGTCCCATGGTATTTTTTTCTAATTTTATCATGTTTGGTAAAATCATGTGATAAAAATACATGAAATTAGGTAATTTTAGAAAATTCATGAAACCAAAGAACTTTCATAATTTGAGGAGAAATAAAATAATGGGGAAGTGAGGTGTGGACCGGCCATGGCATGTCCGGCCGGCCGGCGGTCCATGTCACCTTTTCCTAATTTTATTATTTTTGATAAAATCATGTGACACATGAAATTAGGTAGTTTCATGATTTTAGAGAAAATTCATAAGAAATCATGGAATTTTCATAATTTAAGAGAAATAAAATAATGAGGACATGAGGTGTGGGACCGTACGGCCAGGGCATGACCGTGCGGCCCGGCGGCGTCCCATGTTACCTTTCCCTAATTTTATTATTTTGATAAAACCATGTGGTTTAGATAATTTCTTCGAAATAAAGAAAATTGCTCGAACGAGAGGATTTTCACGAGATCAGGAAAATAGCAAAAATGTGATAAAATATAAAATTGGGCACGAGACTGGTCACGGCATGACTGGCCGGCTGGTGAACCCAGTCCCCTGGTGCTTTTGTTAATATTTTTTTATTATTATTTTCTTTCCTATTTTGCATAGGTTTCTCGTTCGTTCATGCTGGTCTGTGCATTATTTTCTAATTACACTTGCACCATTTTTGTCAGGGCTTATTCGATACTCAGATGCCTGTTTCGTCGAATATTTATCACTAACCCGTGGCATTCTGCTGGGAAGAACCACGAATTGAAGTGATGAAATATAACAAAGAATCGTAGAATATTGCTGGATATTCATACGATAGTTCGTAAAATATTGCTGGATATTCAGATGATGGTTCGTAGAATATTACTGGATATTCAGACGATCTCAGATAATTAATTGATGACTCTAGAAGGGCTCCCTGTCTAAGAAAATTAATCATCTGAGGGTTTGAGCAATATGAACTTGCTGGAGTGTCATATTCCTTTTTGCATAGTCGGGGAAAACCGGTCGCATTTCGAAGACGTTGTCGCCCAATCTTTCGATTCTATACAATATGAGACGTGCCGTGGTCTCAGCTGGGAGACTGCACATCTGCATATTCTTTGAGAGACTTTATCCATCAAAGGGTTATGAGATGTGCCGTGGTCTCAGCTGGGAGACTGCACATCTACATATTCTCTGAGAGACTTTCTTCATGAGAGGGTTATGAGATGTGCCGTGGTCTCATCTGGGAGACTGCACATCTGCATATTCTCTGATAGACTTTCTCCATCAGAGGTGGCATGATCTTCCATGCATAGAGACATGAGTCTCAATACTCATCTGATTGCCAGATCCGGAGTAATTACTAAATTTCTCAGTATTCATGAGATGTGTCGTGGTCTCGGCTGGGAGACTACACATCTTCACGTACTCTGAGAGACAGCCTTCTCAGTCAGAGATTTGTGGCATGATCTTTCATACTTTAATTGAGAAACATGAGCCTCAATATTCATCTGATTGTCGAATCTGGAGTATAGTTTTACAACTCTACCCTTTGTCGAAAATCCACCATCTACATTAAGTCCCCTTCTTAGTGAGGAACAGTCATGTTCCTCAGTCAGCATTGAATGGTGATTTTCCAGGTGTAAATAGAAATAAGTAATTGAACTTAGTTATGATATTACCGGATTTCGACTGAATGAGCAAACCAAGGTTTAAGCGAAACCCAGCGGCATAATAGGGCGTCACCCAGTGAACATAAATTCATGTAGAACTGCTGATTCGATGGTGGAACCATGGTTGGTTTAGGATTCACGGGCCGAGCCCAAAAAGGAAATCCTTATGGAATCAGGTTTTGGAATTAAAATTAGGTATAAAATGGAATTAATCCTTTGGTGTTTTTTTTTTTTTTTTTTTTTGAAACTTGCTGATTTCATGAGCTGCTCATGCTTTCATCATGTTGAAATTTTTATACATGTGTATATGTTAACGCGAGTTTTGTTGAAAAACCCTTATTTTATTAAATGTATGTTCGTTCAATCATTAGTTTTGAAACTAATAATAAATCCCTGATTTATGAGAGATTTTTTCTTTGAAAATAGACCTGTGTCCAGTAATAAAATTTTGTTTATGAGCTTTCATGGGAAACAAAATCTTACATTAAGAGGTATTAGCTTTCACAAAACCGAAATAAACCTCGTTTTAGAAAATTACGGTCATACGAGGAAAGTAGATTTTCTTCATATACATAAACTTATGTTCAGTGATAAAACTTCATGTATGAGCTTTCATAAGAATTAATATTTTATCATGAGAGGTGTGAGCTTTCACAAAACTAGCATAAACCTTCGTTTTTAAAAGGAAATGCTAATACGAAGGAAATTAAAAAAAAAAAATTATAAATATGTAGCCGTGACATATTATGGGTATATAACTTGTGTTCAGTGATAAAACCTTATGTATGAGCTTTCATGAGAATTAATATTTTATCACAAGAGGTGTGAGCTTTCACAAAGTGGAATAAACTCTCGTTTCAAAGGTGGATGCTCGTACGAGAGAAAAGTTTTTTTTTTTTTTTGAATAGACGTGCGTCTGTCAGTAATAAAATTTTGTTTATGATCTTTCATGGAAAATTTTATCTTCGAGCTTTCGGAAATATTTGAAAATATACTCTTGCTTCAAAGACAGATGCTCGTGCGAGGGAGCAAAATATATACATATATTTTTTAAATTTACGTGAGTTTCACGCCAAATATTTATATATTTTGTAAAACCATGTTTTGATTTTGAACAACTGTTGAAAGTATATATGGTTAAATAATGTCTGCATGTGAGTTTTTACAATTGTAGAATGGATGTTTGTCCTATTTTTGAAAATCAGTGAACGTTCACATAGTAAAATTTATATGGGTGGTTCACGGTTTTATGAAAATCAAGTCATGATTTTGAATAATGAATTTTGCTCGTCTTTTCAGGTTTGACGGATCGAGCAAGTTTTTCGAAATTGCTGACGCTAATATCACTACAACTAGTGAAATTGTAAATTGGTAAGAGTTGGATCGTTACCATTTTTGTAGATGCTGATGTGAGCACCTTTATTCCATGATTCATTGTTCTGTCGAAGCCTTCTCTTGGTATGAACGATGTTCTGAAGTATCCACTTTGCGGGAATGACTGACTCCCATGATGATACTTACAAATATGGTGTTTCCAGAGATAACATCTCTACGGAAGAAACTTTAAGAAGTGATACTTCTGGAACCTCTGGGTGATGGTGAGAGTTTCTTAATATTTCATTGGCTTTACCATAGGATTATTGTGAAGTGAGATCCTGGATCAATGTAGACTCCACAGAAATGGAAGAAAGTCTACGGGAGCGGAGAACCCAGAAGTAAGGGCTACATGATGCTAGCAAATGACGTGTAGTCCCCAGCCGTTTCTTTGACGAGTTGTTAGTGCTCCTTGTGTCATGACTTTGCCCGTGCAATTAGGATCATGAGACCAAGGTTTGTTATTTCTTTTAGACTTCTGATCCATCGATTGACGATCTTCAACTTGTTCCCGGGGTAAGCAATTCATGAATCCGGCACTAATGAAGAATTCGATGTAAGTATCCATTTTCGTGCTGGTGATCGTGGCATCTCCTTGAATGAAATAATAATAATTGTTGTTGATGAATCCAGGAAGAAATCATTTTAGATAAGCAGCATGTTGATGAAGCGTGCTCTTCTTTGGGATATGGGAATATGGAGTGGCGTTGCCGATGGAGATTCCGTCATTTCCGAGCCTTCAAATGATTTAGAGACTCCCCCAGTAAGTGTGTCTCTTGTAATCTCTTCATAGAGGTATGAAATTGTTGATTTGTGGATGAATGAATGAGAATCCACGTAAGTATACGAGTAATTTTTCTGAAATAGGTCACCAGAAAATTTCAGACTTCAGCCCTTTAGAAAAACACCGTAGAATCTTCGTTCGAAGTCGAATTTTTGTGATTTGCATATGTATCTTCAAGCCCAGAAAATTTCCAAGCTTTAACAAAGAATCTTATTGAGTTGTGAGCACGTTTAGGACCTGAAAAATGAGAAACAATAAACTTCCAGGAGACTTTCAGAACTTTTTCAGATTGTATGTTATCCAATGTTTCGGCCACATCTCCTTGCTAGTTTCTTCAATTGATTTGAATTTTGGATATGCTGTAGAGGACATACATACGAAAAGAATGGTGTATGAACTATCCCCAAATTACTTGTAGATTGCTCCCAGTTCGTCATCTTGTACAAGATAGAGTAAAGTCTCTTCAGACGAGCTTGCCGCAAAACGTATTTTCATGACTTTCATGCTATTTGCTCGTGCCCCGAGTGTATAAAGATGAAACCTGATGATGTTGAAATGCTTGTATAATGTATTTTATGATCTCATTTGGTCTCATGTTTAGATTTCTCTAACCTCATGTAATCTTCATATTAGGTGCCAAATACCGAAGTTGAGGATATTGAAACCAATAAGGATAACTCGAGCTGCCCTGGAGTTATTGATGGAGATACAACCATACCTGCACTTCAAGGACATGAGAAGGTCATCTCTGAAGTTATGGAAACCTCGATTGTTTCTGCTTCAGTAATAGGAGAAATCGAGCCACCAGTAGAGAAGACTGAAGAAACTGTTGCAGTGGAGCGTCAGTCCCCAGTGTTTTGTTAAACATCTTCTTTTCGTTTTCTTTTCTTCTGGAAAGACCTAGATAGAGGCCCCGGGTAGAAAATTGATGTAAAGATCCAGGTGGTAGAAGCTGGAGGTACCTTGATGAAGAACTTAGTGAAAAGACCTGGCGGATATCGATCGACTTTGGGGTTATGAGCCCGTCTACAAATTTTTGCTTGCATGTTGTATGCTCTGGAAGCTGGAGGAACCTCATACAACGTCAGAATTTGATGCTTGACCCCAAATTTGGAAGCTAAGAGACTGAGTTATCTCATAAGATAAGAATCACTCAATTTGGAGTTGTAGAGATCATCCAACAAAGCGTGCACATCTGTAATTTGTAATCCCGTACGAAATTTTCATGTTTCGTGGACCTGACGGTAAAGGACATGTATTTCACCTCGTATGTCTGATTAATGCGCCCTTTTGGTATGTTGTAGAAGAGACATAGACGAACATATTTCGTTGAGGAAACATTGTCCTATTCCTCACCCATTGATACGTTTTTGCAAACCCATGGCCTGGAGTGTGTTGTATCTCATTTGTAAAGGTGATGAGAACATCTTGTAGAAGACTTTGGATTATGCCCACCAGTCGTTCCAGCTTTGGGAAGACTTTCGTGTGCGCATATTATCAGGTCTGCACATCTTGATATGAATCATTGGTTCTTAGAGAAGTCCGCTTCATGTGTAACACTTCAGAGAATGATTAGTTGATGAAGTCATGAGGATGTTGCTCCTGAGTTGTTGGTGCTGAAGCCATCAATGATTACGCTCCAGAGATCCTTGTCGATTGCTGAGATCATGGATGGTATTCCTCTAGAGATTATTGTTGATATTGATATCATGATTGAAGTTGATCCAACGACCGAAAAGGCTAGAACTATGATTATAGGTGTGATCCTTGCTCCTTCCTCCAGTGAGCCATGAACTGGCTTTGCAAGTGAATCAATGTTGTTACGGTAGATAGCATCAAAAGTTTTCATACTCAGGTTGCCCAGTGTATGTTGAAGGAGTTAGTGTCATCCATGTATAGATGATGTCACATCTGTTTCAGAAGTATTATCATGGAATAATGAAGATTTATCGAATGTAGTTTAGTTACACTTTGATCGCGCTGGTGTTGAATCAGTGTACCGTTGTCGAGATATTTTTGCTGAAGACAGATGCACCGTTGTAGGAGGTGTACTCTTTGATTGGGAGTACAATTTGAAGGCTTATTGGATGCTTGAGCATTGAAGTGTATATTCCTTAAGCATCGAACGTCTTAGGGGTTTGATCATTTCGGCACTGGAGTATCTTCTGTTGATTCGGCATCCCCTTCGTTGTGATAGTGGGATTCGACACTTGTGCAGACATCAAAGCTTTCTGATTTCGTGGAACACATGGACTTGCAGGAGAAATTCCCAAAGTGTTCTTTTCTATGTTTAGATGTCAATAACGAATATTTCAGTGCTTGATTCGGAGAAGCGTCAGATTCAACCACTTGGTAAAATACTAATGTGGTGAAGCTACCATTCATAACGTCTTGTAAAGTTGCTAGCATTATTAAGTCCCCATGCTAGGATAGCATGTGAGGAAATAAACGACATAGACATGGAATGAGACTTGCCTGAGTGTGAAACCTCTTGATGAAAGTCTATGCATCTTTTGCAGGTTCTTGATTCAACCTCGACAAAGTTTGAAATCCCTCAAAGTACTATGATGATGGAATGCCCGTCAAATCTTCTGGATCAGAGCTTTCTTTGTTGGAGAGATGTGTAACTAAAGGCGCTTTGTAAGTACCCATGTTTCAGTGTGGATCCACGCTCGTCTGAAGGACATGTCACATGCTGGATCTTCCTGATTATGTGAAACTTGGTTTCTGTCCAGGTTGAGTTTATGTTCACTTTGAGAATGATGTAGCCATAAGTACTTCCGAGCGCTCCTTCAAGGTATCTGATTGATATGGAGCATGAGTATCTTCTTGCCGAGTGATGCATGTGGATCCGATGGTTTTCAGTGGAATGTTGTTGATGGCGGTGTCAGCATCGATCAACATTCTTCCAAATTCATTTTTCCTGAGTTTAACTGTGGTAAGAAGTCCCCAGTCGTACATCTCTTGGTCTGTGGCTGGAGGCTCAAGAAGTATTTTCGGAATGGACATCTTAACACGATGTGGTTCAGTACTGTGGAATGTCTCTCCTTTGTGCCTCCGACAGGCAACGCAATTCATGTTCGACCAAGGATTGAATTACTTCTTTGATAGGTTGTTAAGAGAGTGTAAAGGCTCTGACTGAGAGAAAATTCTTGTGTATTCCCTCAGTCCCCAGTTCTTGTGGATCAACCTTCTCTTTGAAATGTGATTCAAAACTCCGCAGTTGCTTATGGGATGATTGACGAACCTGTGGAAGCGGCAGCAACGAGGACTTTCCACGTCTTCTTCAGTTGGTTCTTTCTGTACATATGGCAACTTGATTTCACCATCTTGGAATCATGCATCCAGGAGTTCGATCACCTCTTCATTGGAAAAAGGAAAGTCAGGTGCTTCTTGATCAGGATCTCTTGTGCGTTGGTCAGAGGCTTGTGCATCTTGCTTATCCTTCCTTTGTGCAGGAGCTGAGGTATGCTTGCACGTCAGCTTGGCTTTCCATTTGATCCCTTCTGCTGTTTGTGGAAGGCTAGAGGTTTTACTTCTTCTTGATCAGACGTCTGCTACCTCGAATGTCTCGCGGTTATTCAGCCTTTGTAGCTCTTGTCCTTTCCAGTAGAGCGAGTGCAGTGGTTTCCGATCTCTTCACGGCTTCATGAAGCTCTGAGAAAGTCTGGAATTGAAGATTTTCCAGTAAAGCTCAGTAAACCGGGAGCATGTAGTTGATGCACAAATCTACCAGTTGCTGCTCCGTGACATTTGGATCATGACAATCCAGGTCTTGGACTCTGAATCTTTTTACATAGTCATTGGGATTTTCATTGACCCTCCGAAACATCCTTCTAAGGTCAGAGAGAGTAACTTGCTCTGACACAAAGAGGTACTTCCTGTAGAAGGCGTTAATCATTTCTCCCCAATTTTTGATAGTCCCTGGTGCGATGTTGTTGTGCCAGGTGTATGTTCTTCCTTTCAAGGATTTTGAGAATTCCTTGAGACGGACGACATAGTTATTTTCATGTTCTCCCAAGGCTTCAAGAAAGCGAGAGGCATGTTCTCTAGCATTTCCAGTTCCATCATACAGAGTAAAAGTTGTAGAAATATAACCTTTAGGAAAGGGAATCCTCTGTGTAGCGGCATGATAAGGAGGTTGGTGACGATAAACGTGTGATGTGTTTCCCTTTCCACGGTTCTCCAGAATATGCTCCAAGTCTTCAAAAGTAATGAAGTTTGATGACTCCTATGCTGATAGACCGCCTGCAGCTTTGCCGGCTTCGTCACCATCCACTGTATGAATTGGAATTACCTCAGGATCGTCATATGAGGATTTCTTCTTCTCTTTCCCCTTTCCTTGAATTTTCTCTAACATCTTGTCAGTGAGATTCTTCAACTGATCAAATAGCTTCTTCTGTGCTGCATCCATATCTGTCTGATTTTGTGCAAAGATTTCTTGCGCTTTGGTGAGATCATCAATAGTAAGTGGTTGGTTTCCTCTGATTTCCTCAGGGTGTCGGCCGAACGAAGGATGAGGAGGAGTAATATCACCACCATCAGTATTTGTGATCGGAATTGTTTCCGGAATGTCTTCATTGTCGTTGTTGCTAGTGCTAGCGCCGTTGGTGTTGGAACATGTAACTAACCCAAACCTAAGACCAGCCATCTCGTGAAACCGAGAGATTAATCTCCCACTGTGGTCGCAAATCTGTGGATGGGGAAAAACGATTTGCTGGTTTTTAAGGAATTGAAGAGCCGACCGTGTGGGGACTCCTTGAACCGAGTGAAATATTGAACCTCACACAGATGCACTGCAAGAAGGGAGTGCTTTGAATTCGAGAGATCAATCTGTAGTACTCCAGCCTAAACCAAGATAATGGCCGTTCCAGAGTAAATTCGGTCACAAGAGAGGATGGGTTGATCTGTAGGAGGGAAGCTGAGAAATGCGTGAGATCAATGGTGATCTAAGATAGTAGGTGTGTTGTAAATTCAGCGTGAAAATGCCCTGAATGATTGAAATTAGTCTGATTGAGAGTGATTTCTGCGAGTTCGTGTAGACGAGATCGTTTGTATGAACTTTGATGAGAAATTGCTCGTTTAGGCGAAAGTTGCTTGAATCTTAGAATTGTTCGAATCTTGTTCAAGGTTTTTCGATGTTCTTCGATGATGTCCTTTCAATCAGGATTCAGAGACATTTTATAGTTCCGGAATTGAAAACACCATGATCCCATGAAGTGTGACAGTTGATGGAATCAGAGAGTGGGAAAGTGGGAAATCATGTTAAACCAATTACTCATCGTGCGGAGACTTGGTTAATTTTCCATCCACTACTTCTGATGATTCCTCCAACTGATTACACGACTTGCTCACATTCTCATCGTGGGTGAACACACGTGCCATAGACCGCCAGACCAAAATCCCTAGTTAATATCCCCCCATTGTGACATGATTGAAATCTCGTGATAGTGGAGCTAGTTGCTGACTTTGCGGGACGATGAGTCCATGTAGTGCTGAGTTGAACACGTTGTGGCAAATGTTCCGAAACTCATGAATTAAATGTATTTCTGCTGAGACGAGGTACCATAACCTAAAACGAGCAAACTGTGTTGCTGAACTGTCGAATATTGATAGTTTAACCAATATTCTTTGATTCGAGCAAATATTGCTAGCCTGAGTGAATATTGCCGGTTCGAGCAAATATTGCCAGTTTGGGCAAGCATTGCTCCTTTGATGAATTTATTAGTAGAAGGACCGAATAAAATAATAATTTAATTTACTGACTGCTGAGTCGAGCAAAATAAATAAGAATGTTGATCATGGGATCAACATAAAATTATTAAAGTGTTTGAATCTGCTCAGAATCACGTTTCTGCAGAGCTCTGGATTCAAAATCCTAATTTCACCGAAATGATGATTTATTGCAAATCAACACGGGACCAGCTACATGAGACCGGTTACATGGGACCGGCTACATGGGATGACGGGTTCACCATGTAATGCCCAGATGCTCGAATGAGCAGAAAAATACCAAAGTCTCTTGAGGACCAGTTGGTGATATAATGATTAAATGCTGGTTTAATCACTTACTGAAATAATGCTCATGTGAGTGACGAATAATAAAACATGGTATTATGAAAACGTGATGGTCCGACCAAGAGGTCATGAGAATGGCTCTTGGTGCGTGTGGGACCAGTGGATGGTCTTCTGAGCAAACTTCCAATAGTTTGGAAAGAGTTTGAACCTAATATGAGCAGTTGAGAAAATTAGGTTAAAATCAGTAAAACATGCGGGATCAGCTGTTCGCAAGCCTCAGGGTCACCCTTGGTCGGTCAAGGGGGTGTGCCCGTGTCACCACAATGTTGGTGCACGTTTGAGCAACATTTGGAGAAAATATGCAAAATCCATGGTTTTGCTAAAACTGGGAACAACACATGAGATGAGGGAAAATAAATAAAACAAGGAATTACAAGTTGTGGGACCGGCCACGGCTAGGGCCGGCCGGCTGACACGCGGTCCCACATGCTTTTCCCAGTTTCATGTGATTTTATGTATTTTTCTATGATTTTAAGGGAATTTTACATGAAATCAGAGGGATTTATTGAAAACCAATATTTTGCTGTAATCAGGGAGTTTTCATGAAATCATGTAACAAAATACCAAATAATAACAAAACAAGAGGTACATGGGACCGGCTGAAACCCTAATTAACGCCTTTAGTAGAATTGACGTAAAATTGTCATACGGACTCGGATTTTGATGGTCCGACCCTCCATTCCGTACGAAAAATAATTTCCTATCTCCCAGCACGGGAATATTTAGGTTTTAAGCTCATTCGGGAGGTGAAAACATCCCGAGAGTAAAATTCAGGAAGATTTCAAGGGATCAGTCCCATGGTATTTTTTTCTAATTTTATCATGTTTGGTAAAATCATGTGATAAAAATACATGAAATTAGGTAATTTTAGAAAATTCATGAAACCAAAGAACTTTCATAATCTGAGGAGAAATAAAATAAAGGGTATATTATTTATATGTCCCTACTTTTAACTCCCTACAAATATATCCTTATGCAACAATAAATATGTCCCTCCTTTTATTATAACCTTATCCATTTAATATTAGATTACCTTAATACCCTCACTCATATAATATTTTTCTTTATTTCAAAATACAACAAATTTCTTCCTCTGCCACTTCACCACCACCACTAGCACCACCACCACCAACATTCAACTACCATTCAACCACCACCACCGTTCAACCACCATCGCCTACCAACCGCCACCACCACCAATATTCCACCACCACTCCTTCACCGCCACTATTACACCACCACTAGTCCTCCTCCACCACTAGTTTGTTGCCGCCACCACCACAAGTTCGCCGCCGCCACCACCGCCGCCGCCGCTGGTTCAAATATTTTTGTATCAACAAAAAGTAGTTGATCCATTTCAGTTGGATCAAACAGTGGATGTTTATCCATTGCGGTTGGATCAACAGTAGAAGTTTATCCATTGCAGTTGGATCAACAATGGATGTTTATCCAAGCGGATGGAAAAATGCTACCACTTCATCAGCTGCAGTTTCAGATCCACCAACAAAACCATCAACAGTAGAAGTTTATCAAAAAAAAAGGATCAATAGTAGAAGTTGATCCAAATTTAGTGTATCAACAATGGAAGTTGATCCATGTAAAATAGGATCAATAATGATAGTTGATCCATGTAAAATGGAGAGAACTTGGCGTGAGTCGAACACGCATCATCTGACATGGAGTCAGTCATGCTACCATTGCACCACAAGTTCAACATTGAAACAAATTTACATGATTTAAACTACAAAAGCATGAGTTCAAAGGATCAACAACAGTAGTTGATCCCATATAGATGGATCAACAACCATAGTTGATCCAATATCACTGCCTTCTTCAACCCAGATAACCACCATATTTCATTACATGATCATTACATGTAGCTTCATAAACACCAACAGCCCCAAGACCAGCTTCAAAATTAAACTCAGTTGGATCAACAGTGGATGTTCATCCATTTAAGTTGGATCAACCGTGTATGTTTATCCATTGCAGTTGGATCAACAACCACAGTTGATCCAAAAAATATGGATCAACAACCATAGTTGATCCAATATCACTGCCTGCTTTAACCAAGATAACCACCATATTTCATTCAGCAACATGCTTCAATCTCTGTAACAACAACTCATACCAACACTTCCACCAACAAATCATACATCTCCAGCACCACCAACACCAACACCAACACCAAAACCAAAACCAAAACCAAAACCAAAACCAAAACCAAAACCAAAACCAAAACCAAAACCAAAACCAAAACCAAAACCAAAACCAAAACCAAAACCAAAACCAAAACCAAAACCAAAATCAAACACCAATTTTATCGATGGAGTATAATAAAATGAAAAATCAAAAAGAGATAAACATGATTATTACCTCTAATTAAGTAAATATCCTTAATCAACAGCACCACCACCACCACCAAATATGATTATTATCTCAGATCCGCTTTTTTTAATCGAATTGAACCACCAAATCTGGTTGATTATCTTGGTTGAAACTTTATGCGAACCAAATGCTTGATATAGCCCTAGAAGCTGAGGATGTCATTGAAGAATTCATCATCAAGAACAAACGGTGTCAAAATTCCATCAACTTAAGACTTTGGCATGACTTAAGAGATCGAATTAAAAACATCAATGAGAAGGTCAAATTAATACAGGAAAAGCCTCAAAGTAACGGTGCCGGCACTGAATCTTCAAATCATGACTCATTATTTTTTCAGATGCAACAAAAGATAATGGTCAGAAGAGCTGAAATCTTCAGAGAAGAAGAATTACGCAATGAGGAACCAGTGAAAATATATGAGACTATAATTGAACCACCAAATCTGTTCTCGAATATTGTATCCATCAAATCCAGCAATAGAAGTATCATCACGGAGATTACCATCACGTTTCGAGATTCTATAAGTATCCGAAGGAGCAATTTTACCAACAAACAGAACAATCGAGCTCTCAAAATGAAAAGAAATCTCCATATAAAAATCTCTCATCCTTCTCAGAACAGCTACAAGACGAGGCAATCTCCTCCTCCATTTAGACCAAGCAGCACGGTGATAAAGACGAAGAAGAATCAATGCAATTTCAGTGCTTCGATGACTAGAACAAACAACTTATTGTAACGGATTCCAATCGGATCAAGAGTTTTGTAACGAAACATCAGATCCGGTGGAAGCGAGTGATTTAACGGAAACTGTGTCGCTGAGACGGACGACGAGGTGGAGCGGTGTTTCTCTGTGTGGAACGTCTCTCCAATCGAGAAATGAGGAAATCTCAAACAAGTTCGCTGATAAATGAAGAAGAAGAAGTAAGTAGGGATAGACCTAGATAAAATCAATAAATAAGAGGGCAAATTTGGAACCAACAAAAACCTTATTGGACCCCTGATGGGCTTATAAAGAAAGAGGGACAAAATTATTATGTGATAAGGATATTTGTATAGACCATCAAAAGTAGGGACAAATATTCAATTACCACTAAAATAATGGGGAAGTGAGGTGTGGACCGGCCACGGCCAGGGAATGTTCGACCGGCCGGCGGTCCATGTCACCTTTTCCTAATTTTATTATTTTTGATAAAATAATGTGACACATGAAATTAGGTAGTTTCATGATTTTAGAGAAAATTCATAAGAAATCATGGAATTTTCATAATTTAAGAAAAATAAAATAATGAGGACATGAGGTGTGGGACCGGCCACGGCCAGGGCATGACCGGCCGGCCGGCGGTCCCATGTTACCTTTCCCTAATTTTATTATTTTTATAAAACCATGTGGTTTAGATAATTTCTTCGAAATAAAGAAAATTGCTCGAACGAGAGGATTTTCACGAGATCAGGAAAATAGCAAAAATGTGATAAAATATAAAATTGGGCACGGGACTGGTCACGGCATGACTGGCCGGATGGTGAACCCAGTCCCCTGGTGCTTTTGCTAATATTTTATTATTATTATTTTCTTGCCGATTTTGCATAGGTTTCTCGTTCGTTCATGCTGATCTGTGCATTATTTGCTAATTATACTTGCACCATTTTTGTCAGGGCTTATTCGATACTCAGATGCCTTTTTCGTCGAATATTTATCGCTAACCCGTGGCATTCTGCTGGGAAGAACCACGAATTGAAGTGACGAAATGTAACAGATAATCATAGAATATTGCTGGATATTCATACGATAGTTCGTAGAATATTGCTGGATATTCAGATGATGGTTCGTAGAATATTGCTGGATATTCAGACGATCTCAGATAATTAATTGATGACTCTAGAAGGGATCCCTGTCTAAGAGAATTAATCATCTGAGGGTTTGAGCAATATGAACTTGCTGGAGTGTCATATTCCTTTTTGCATAGTCGGGGAAAACCGGTTGCATCCCGAAGACGTTGTCGCCCAATCTTTCGATTCTATACAATATGAGACGTGTCGTGGTCTCAGCTGGGAGACTGCACATCTACATCTTCTCTGAGAGACTTTCTCCATCAGAGGGTTATGAGATGTGCCGTGGTCTCAGATGGGAGACTGCACATCTGCATCTTCTCTGAGAGACTTTCTCCATCAGAGGTGGCATGATCTTTCATGCATAAAGACATGAGTCTCGATACTCATCCGATTGCCGGATCCGGAGAAATTACTGAAATTTCCCAGTATTCATGTGATGTGTCGTGGTCTCGGCTGGGAGACTACACATCTTCACGTACTCTGAGAGACAACCTTCTCATTCAGATATTTGTGGCATGAGCTTTCATACTTTAATTGAGAAACATGAGCCTCAATATTCATCCGATTGCCGAATCTGGAGTATTGTTTTACAACTCTACCCTTTGTCGAAAATCCACCATCTACAGATAGTTGCCTTGGATCATGCATTCCACGCTTGTTTAGGCGACGGAAACAGTGATAACGTTTCACACATACTGCTATCCAAGTGTCTTTTTTATTCCGTTTGGTCTAATTGGTCGGTCTTTTTTTTTATTTTCTCACTTTTTTTTTTTGGCAACTCAATCAATCTATTTCATCCTAGAAGTAATAACAATTCGATGTTTAGTGACCCACCAAAGCATTTAGAGAACGATAGATAAATATGGAAAAATAAAAATAGAATGTGGCATGGTGATATTCCGAGATATGGTAACAACTATCATGTTATTTGTAACACTTGAATAATTTTGTCCCTTTTAATTAATGGGTTCCTCAACTCCTCCAGCCAAGATGGTTCCATCCATCTAGATTGATAGTGTCATCCTAAATGTACATATTTCTAGGTTTCGGAGTGTATAAACCATTTTTTTTTTATGAACACAAGGGAAAAATACGAGGCTAAAAACTCTATATGAGAACACTCCCCCACACTTAAACTTTACATTGTCCTCAATGTAAATTTAGTCATTCAAAGTAAAGTTCAAGATGGGAAATTCATAACATGATATATATACACAATAAGAAAATAAAATGCATGATAAAAACTCATTACTCCAACTCATAGCTATTTCGGAACAATAGAGGATAAACACTAAACAAGTTATTTAGTTGGTATCTAATCCCAACTCAGCCAATATATACACCTCACCGCTAAGAAAAAATTCCATCTACTTAGAAAGGCTAGTGTTTATTCTAAATTGTTCAAAAATCTCTAAAAGTTGGAGTTTTGATATGCAAATATCCAAAATAAGAAAATAAAGATAAAAGACTTAAAAAAATAAAAAGATAGAGATAGATACACAAAACCAGTGGGTTGTCTCCCATTAGCGCTTGGTTTAAAGTCGTCGGCCCGACTTGCAAGTTGAATTCCCCATACACCAATAATCGGAAAAGTTGGGGATCCACCCATAGCACCTGTTTTGCAAACACTAGCTTCACACAATTATTAGTAATATAAAACAGAAACAAAGCTATGAACCGATAAAAGCTTCCCCCACACTTATTCTTGTCCACACTTGGAAGTGCATAAAGAATATAGGAGTCGGGTACTTCCATGGTGTCTTGTTCACAAACCTGCATAGTATGAGAATCAAGCATCTCTAATGGCGGATATCGAGAAACAAAGTCATTCAACAATGTTCTCGAAGCACATACATTCAAACCAATAAGAGGTAAAGGAGAAGAAACAATATGCAAAGGGTTAGACAAACCTCGCACAATCTCTTGTAGCACGGAATCCTCTTCATCCTTGAAAAACTCAAGTGAACTATTCACCTCTTGTATATCATGGTCCTCTATCAAACCTTGCAACCATTATTCGTACGTTTCTGCCTTAACCAAAGTCTCGACATCAACATCATCATTACAATCATTTGCAAGCTCAATTGGGTCTTCCATAATATTGGTCTTAACGGTCACATTCTCAACACACTCCTCTTTGTTGTAAGGCACATAATCCACTGCGGATCCAAATTTCGCTATAAGGAACTTTTTTAGAACACTCAAAAATGCTTCATCCTAAAGCTCCACCCTTTGAATTCTCTCTTAATCATTATTAAGATCAATGCTTGAGCAAGCTGCACTAGTGTCATCATATTCCTCTTCGTCTTCATCTTGATCCCAAAAAGATTCCATTGTACACTTCTCTTTGTTGTCACCATGAGTCGTTTCAAGCAATGTATCATAATCACCGTCACTTTCATAGTTAACATAAGGTTTGTCGTCGCTGAATTTAGTGTTACTAAACTCTAACTCATCCTTTTGAATAGGCGAATGATCATTATTAAGATCAAGAGTTGAGTTAGCTACACAATTATCAACGAAAGTGCCCAAGGATTGGCCTTTTTCAACATTAGCATCAATCAAATATTCATCACAAACCATATGCACATTAGAATTATTAATACCTTCCTTACATTGATCAATGCCTCTTCGCAAGTTAGCAATACCTTCATGAAGTTCTTGGAGTTGCTTGTCTCTAGTCTCTTTAACTTTTTGAAACTCTTGTCGTACAAAGTTGGAAAAGTTGTCTAACAAGTTAGAGACTTGTTGTTCACGAGCATAAGAATCCTCCAATCCTTGTGGTTGATCACACACATACCCGCCATAAGGTTGTTGATACGTATGAGGACCACAATATTCCGTAGGATATTGATCATAGCAAATAAATTGGTTTTGATTATACCCATGGAATGGTTGGAACTTGTCATGTTGTTGAGGTTATTGGAAACCGTATCCATTGTTCCAATATGCTCCTTCCATGAGAAATAAGTACCTGAAACACGATTCTCAAAACAAGGTTAAAACCCAGAAAATAAGAAAAACTAAAAAAAAAAAAAAAAAACAAGTGACAACCGTTGCCTCCCCGGCAACGGCGCCAAAATTTGATCGTTGTCGTATGCGTCAAAAATAATTTACACTTTCTTACTACTCAAAATATAAATATAGCAAGGGAAAGAAATGATCGATCCCACAGAGAGGACTAGGTTGTCAAGTTGTTTCGGTTTCCTATAAATAACACTGGGGTTTTTTCTGATTTTTATAAAGTAAAAATCAATTAAAAGCAAATAAAGAAATAAAGCAAACAAATCAAGGATGTGAGATTATTGGGTAAATGTTTCATCTTCAATTGTAAACAAGTATTGAATGTATGATTAGAATTCCTATTTAATCTCGCTATCATCAAAAAACCTAGAATACCTTATTGCAAGAATACTCCGTAAATTTCCAAAGTCACCAACACACACATTAGAGTTGCGTATGTGAATTCTACCTAAAGAATAACCTAACGCCTTGCGCTAATTAAGTTCAATTCCTAGGAGCATTAAATTCCAGAAATAGGCTAATCAATGCAACTATCACACATTGCGCATGACAATTCGGACAAAGGTAAAAGTCTACATATGATTACAGGAGTGTATCACTACAAACCGTAATCATATCATGCTACTCGTATTCAAGGTTATCGCTCGATGAAAACCCTAAAATAGCTATAGATATGGATGCATGTTAAATCAATTCTAGTATACTAAACAAAAATTTAATCATATTGCAATACATCAATCATGCAATCATTATAATCAGTAGAAAGTGAACGATGGTATTGAGAGAAAAATAACTCATAAAGATCAAAACTTGTTTTCCAAAATCTAACTACATCTTTAACCAATAATAAAAACTTAGTTACTCATGGCATAGGAGTTCATAACAAGAAGGAAGAGAAAACCTATCATGTTTCTAAACCCTAGAACAAAAGTAGCAGCAGCTCTCCCTAATGGAGATATATCTAGGTTTAGAGAAAGATTTTCTATTTATATGCTTCTCCCAAAAGGATACTCAAAAGTAGGTCAAGTCTTCTCCAATTCGTCCATCTACTAGTCCACCAAGCCCATGTGTGAAAATAAGTCTCTGGAAAATTTGGGTCCAAAAAACGGGTCGCCGGATTGCTGACGTCATCGGCGCCGGAATTCGGTCGCCGTAAAATTGTCTCTGGTTGTCTTTGTCATCATAAACTGTCACCAGGCCAACTGTATACTTCCAGTACCTCAACTCTCCTTCTCTTTAGTTTATATATTCACAAAAACCAACTAACCCAACTTCTTATTTCTTGTAAAAACGCACCCAAAAGCGTGACCCGTAGCACATATGTCCGGCCGTCGACTCTTGCATCCGACTCGAACCCCCTTCATGATTCAGTGAAACAATGTGATTCCCACTTTCGGTTCCAAAATCCGGCAACCGGAACTAGTATCACCGGCTCGCCATTTTTTCTCACTTTTCGCACTGTTTCGGCGAAATTCTAAAAAGTATTCACTACTTCCCAGCTCAGGCCATTGCAGCACCAAAGCCAATCATTTTCATTACTAAAGCCATGGAAGCACACACAACAACACCAGTATATACACATAAATCCATCTTATCAATTCAACCATTGCCAACAGTTAACAGTATCATTCCCTGCACTGCACATCACCAGCCAACTCATTGCGCTCAACTCCTGAGCTACAGATGTACATAAAAACCCTCAGTCTTATACCACCTTCTCTTCCATTAACAAATTCAGTTCATACCCCTTACAGCTCCATCATTGCAGAAACCTACACTGCTTGTTCACCTATTTGCAGTTGCAGCTGCTCAAACCTTCCTTGACTGCAACCATAGCATCACCTGCAATTCTTCATTTCATGTACAGCTTCATTATCATCTGGTACCATCCTTCCACTAGTTCAAGCATCAACATCATTCTCTCCCTGTAATATTATAAACTTGGCAGCAACACATTTGTTCCAGCCTCTCTTGAGCCCGCAACATCTTACTATCACTGCCACTTCATTTCTGCTTCTCAGCAGCTTCAGGCCCTTCTCAGCACATTCATCTCATAATAGACTGCCAAACTCCATCATTCTGCAGCAACAACATAAGACCTTCCCTGCAACGCCAACAATGACTCACGAACCATAGTTCATAGCTGCAACACCAAATTGCAAACACACACAACCATTCCCTCAACAGCAGCAAAGCACCTGAGCCAGACCTTCTTGTTGGCTGCAATCTGTTGCGCCAACCAAATTTCTCTAACTCCAGCTTCAGTTCAAAACCCCAATTGCAAAAGCCACACACAATCCCTGCTCATACATCAGCTGCCACTGCTAATTCCATCTCCTAATTGCCATCGCAGTTCAATAACACAATACTTCTCGGCTAGCTGCAGTTACAGCAAAATCATTTGGTCACCGAGGCCATCTCTCGAACAACTGTTGTGCCCTGAATCTGTTAATGAAGAACCATATTTGCTAAGCTCCACATCTGACTGAGAGAGACCTTCCCTGTAATAATTACACATTTAACATGAACCCAATCATTCAAATACACTTCAATCCAGTCCTCACAATTCCAACAAAACTCGACCATTAAACCACCAAAAGTCGTCTGCTCCAACTCAACATATATCTTCTTCTACTCTTGGTTCTTGCTGATTGAACAAAGCCCTAACTCTTCAATCGACAGAAAAACCCTCTCCAGTTCTTCAATTCCATCTCAATCCACAACCAAAACTTCATTATCTTCTTCTCAACACCATCTGCAACAACAGAACTTGAAACCCCTCTCCAAACTCCGGTGATTCAAGCACAAAATGTACATCTGGTGAACTGACCAGAGATACACAGATCACTTCCCTGCCTGGCACCATTCACTGGAACCATCACCACCAATACCACTGCATAACCTTCACAACCACTGTTTTATTTCTTTTCAGGGTCTCAATACAAATGATTGGGAGGAATAAGTTTCTCTCAATTTTAGAGTTCTTGTGTAGGAGTAAAAATTGCTATGCCCACTCGGGTGAAGTAGATAGGGGATACCCAGATTGACTCTAGGTACTAATAAAAAGGATAAGGGTCAACCAAAGTTTTGTGCTCCATGCTTCTCTAGACTAAGCTGCAGTGGTCGTCCGCTTTTCCTCCACTGGGCTCCGGGTATCACTCGTATGCAAAATGACGCTTTTGCACTTTTTATTCCAAATGGCTAATCTCTCTTTCTTTTGCCCCATATGACTCAAAAGCACCTATTACACTCAAACTCACACATAAGATACATAATTCACACGAAAAATAGCAAAGAAAGCATAAATACTAAATATAAAATAAGGTGTTTTAGACACCTATCAAATTCCCCCACACTTAGACTTTGCTAGTCCTCGAGCAAATAAAACAAAACAAAAATAAAACATACATACAACTCCGTCTCGTTGAGGCTACGGTCACTTTTAGCATAAATAACAAGCCTTTGAACCCCTAGGTGTCCCTAGTGGACGAGTTATAGTCTCGTGAAGGTTTACAAGAGGTCTACCTACAAAACCTATATTTCCAACTCCAGTTACTTGTGACAAATCTATGAACGAATCCAAAATGGCTATTGGAGGAGGTACCTTGATGTGAATTCAAATTAATATATATGTAAATTAAGCTCTACTCAGAAAGTTGAACAAACCACAATACTCGGAAACTAACAAACCACAATCACAATGAAAAGATTAAGAAGATGGATATGGATGTAGATGTTGGAGAATGTTCACAAGTGATCGATGTTCCCATATATGTCTGAAGGTCACTTCCAAGATGAACATATGCATCATATTGGATTGAGCTACTGGTCTGAATTCTACATCAACTCACTGGTATATACAAGGAAACCAGGAGTGACTTTATTCAACCAATATAATACCTTCTTTTCTTTTTCTTTTCTTTTTCATTTTTTTTTTGTAGACATCATGATTAGATCTTTTGGATCCAAGCGCATGCTTTTTGTCAGCAAGAATGTGATAGTTTCCTTGGGTCCTGCATTCCACGCTTGTTTAGGAGACGGAAACAGGGATAACGTTTCACACATACTGCTATCCAAGTGTCTTTTTTATTCCGTTTGGTCTAATTGGTCGGTCTCTTTTTTTTCTTTTCTCACTTTTTTTTTAGCAACTCAATCACTCTATTTCATCCTAGCAGTAATAACAATTCGATGTTTAGTGACCCACCAAAGCACTTAGAGAACAATAGATAAATATGGAAAAATAAAAATAGAATGTGACATGGTGATATTCCGAGATATGGTAACAACTATCATGTTATTTGTAACACTTGAATAATTTTGTCCCTTTTAATTAATGGGTTCCTCAACCCCTCCAGCCAAGATGGTTCCATCCATTTATATTGATAGTGTCATCCTAAAGGCACATATTTCTAGGTTTCAGAGTGTATAAACCAATTTTATTTTATTATTATTATTATTATTATTATTATTTTTATGAACACAAGGAAAAAATACGAGGCTAAAAACTCTATATGAGAACACTCCCCCATACTTAAACTTTACATTGTCCTCAATGTAAATTTAGTCATTCAAAGTAAAGTTCAAGATGGGAAATTCATAACATGATATATATACATAATAAGAAAATAAAATGCATGATAAAAACTCATTACTCCAACTCATAGCTATTTCGGAACAATAGAGGATAAACACTAAACAAGCTATTTAGTTGGTATCTAATCCCAACTCAGCCAATATATACACCTCACCGCTAAGAAAAAATTCCATCTACTTAGAAAGGCTAGTGTTTATTCTAAATTGTTCAAAAATCTCTAAAAGTTGGAGTTTTGATATGCAAATATCCAAAATAAGAAAATAAAGATAAAAGACTTAAAAAAATAAAAAGATAGATATAGATACACAAAACCAGTGGGTTGTCTCCCATTAGCGCTTGGTTTAAAGTCGTCGGCCCGACTTGCAAGTTGAATTCCCCATACACCAATAATCGGAAAAGTTGGGGATCCACCCACAACACCTGTTTTGCAAACACTAGCTTCACACAATTATTAGTAATATAAAACAGAAACAAAGCTATGAACCGATAAAAGCTTCCCCCACACTTATTCTTGTCCACACTTGGAAGTGCATAAAGAATACAGGAGTCGGGTACTTCCATGGTGTCTTGTTCACAAACCTGCATAGTATGAGAATCAAGCATTTCTAATGGCGGATATCGAGAGACAAAGTCATTCAACAATGTTCTCGAAGCACATACATTCAAACCAATAAGAGGTAAAGGAGAAGAAATAATATGCAAAGGGTTAGACAAACCTCACACAATCTCTTGTAGCACGGAATGTAATACCCCAATATTCGGCAGTGGTTAGCCGAATGGAATATAAGTAATGGTTTGTCCTTTCCTATCACCGAGGCCTTTTCAGCATAATTGGCTCCAGAGTTGGCAGAAAACTCTGCAGTTAAGCGTGCTCGGGCGGGAGTAATCCAGGGATGGGTGACCATCCGGGAAGTTTCTGCTGGATTACCGTAGGGATGCCCGTTGAAAACCCCACACTGCCGGATATCCGCAGTGGCTAAGTGGGGACAGTATCGGTGGAGGGACGGGTCATTACAAATGGTATCAGAGCCGACGATGGTTCACCTGCCGAGGGTGGGAAGGAACGCTGGACGGGGTTGTTCCAGGTGCTTCTCATGAGGGGCAGGGAACGTCGGAGTTCTGGGCTTGTATATATTCCGGAGCCGAGGACGGCTCCAATTTAAGGTGGTGGTATTGTAATACCCCAATATTCGGCAGTGGTTAGCCGAATGGAATATAAGTAATGGTTTGTCCTTTCCTATCACCGAGGCCTTTTCAGCACAATTGGCTCCAGAGTTGGCAGAAAACTCTGCAGTTAAGCGTGCTCGGGCGGGAGTAATCCAGGGATGGGTGACCATCCGGGAAGTTTCTACTGGATTACCGTAGGGATGCCCGTTGAAAACCCCACACTGCCGGATATCCGCAGTGGCTAAGTGGGGACAGTATCGGTGGAGGGACGGGTCATTACAAATGGTATCAGAGCCGACGATGGTTCACCTGCCGAGGGTGGGAAGGAACGCTGGACGGGGTTGTTCCGTGTGCTTCTCATGAGGGCGAGAACGTCGGAGTTACGGGCTTGTATATATTCCGGAGCCGAGGACGGCTCCAATTTAAGGTGGTGGTATTGTAATACCCCAATATTCGGCAGTGGTTAGCCGAATGGAATATAAGTAATGGTTTGTCCTTTCCTATCACCGAGGCCTTTTCAGCACAATTGGCTCCGAGTTGGCGTAAAAACTCTGCAGCTTAAGCGTGCTCGGGCGGGAGTAATCCAGGGATGGGTGACCATCCGGGAAGTTTCTGCTGGATTACCGCAGCGATGCCCGTTGAAAACCCCACACTGCCGGATAACCGCAGTGGCTAAGTGGGGACAATATCGGTGGAGGGACGGGTCATTACAATCACTTAGACAATTCCATTTGCATTAGTCCACATGTTCATGCATATATCAACAGATTCAACACTAATACTCCAAGTAACTTGTGGTCCCCTCCATATTTTGGAGTTATGATACATGTTCATGCATATATGAGTTACGTCCACATATTTTGGAGTTATGATACTTGGTTATATGGTCCACTCCAAGTAATTTGTATTAGTCCACATGTGCATGCATATATCAACAGATTCATGCATATCGCTTGGTCATAATACTAATCTATTGAATATTAGTTCGTCCCACAAATGTGAGTTACGTCCCACTAAAACCAGGCGGTATTCAGGGTTGCGCCCCATCGGGCGTAAACAGTTTTGCTAGTTTAGCGTTACGCCCCATCAGGCGGAGTATCTGATTGCGCCCCATCAGGCGTAATTCCAAACTGCGTCCCATCAGGCGTGATTTCTAATTACGCCTCTCCATCGGGCGGTTTTTAGATATTACGTCCCACGACAAACGCAATCCCAGGTTGCGCCCGACATCAGGCGTAATTTAAAATTACGTCCCATTCGAGCGCAATTTATAACTACGCCCTGTATCAGGCGAACTCTTATACATCCGCTCTACCATATTTACTCCAGCACCGTAACGCCACACCACGGACTAAACCCATTTTTTTAGTTTTCATTCACTCTTTACTCTTTGGTTATGGTCTGATGACTGCAGTTGCTCTTAGAGGACAAAAAAGGTCACCCAAACTTAATTTGAGTCACCCCTTATCCAAATATTTTAGTAATGGCTAATCCACCCCTTATATAATGAGTGATAATCTCACATAATTAGTGTTAATATTTTTTAATTAGAGTTTAATCTATTGCAGTGGATGGGAAAGATAAAAAGACACAGAGGGAAGAAGATTCCATTCATTAGAGTTAGTATGTGTTACATCCTTTATATACAATAGGAATAAGACCCTAGATATTGGGTCGCACATACGTGGGCTAACGCCCTACAACACTCCCCCTTGTGCGGTCAAATATAACTCCATATGCAGTACTTCACATACAATGCTTCAGATGTAGATCTTCAAATGTAGTTCTATCCTTGATGACTATTGTGTCTAAGCCAATTGCTCCATTAAAACTTTGACAAGGAAAAACCCAGTGGGACAAAACCTTGGTACAGCTCTTCGTGTGTAGTAATTCACATATTATCTCATATTTTACATGTAGTTCATTGCATGTAATACTATCATCAAAGATCATCGATTCTAAGTTAATTGTCTCGTTAAAACTTCGTCAAGCTAACCCAGCGGGACAAAACCTGAACTAAATAAAAAGAGTACAATATTAAGTAAACTTGGAACATAATTGGATGCGTATACATTGCCTCATCAAAACCTTGACAAGGAAAATCCAGTGGGATAAAACCTTGACGAAGGGAAAAGAGTACAACGTGACAGATGCAAGTAAAGGTGATCTGTTACATATGATCACTTTGCTCCGTTGAAGTTGTCTAGTTTCTTCACAACTCCTAAGGAAGAAAATCCTCGTAGGAAATACAATAGCCTAGCTGGGAAATTACATTCCCGATGTTTGCTGTTGTCTCATTAAAAACCTTGCCGAGTAACAAACCATGTGGGAAAAAGCAACATTAGTGAAGGAAAATAATACAACACACCATTAGATGCTCCCCCCTAATGTCAGACAATTCTCATTAGTCTAATGAAATCAAAGGAAGTTTATCACACTTACTTTGGTAACTTGAATGTTTATATGACTCTGTTGTTGATTCTGGAAGTTACGTTGCTTAACAGACTATCGCGTTTCATTTCTTTGATTCAGATATTTTCAGTAATATCAACGCGATCTTTATGTCTTCAACGTTTAACTTACTTGATGTTTTTAGTGTTGTCTCGCTAAAAAACTTGTCGAGTAACAAAAACCTTTGGAAAAAACTATTCTCGATCGAAGGGAAAAAGAGTACAACACAACTTCAATTTCGAAGTAAAATATGTCGACATCATACCTTAGATCCTCCCCCTGATGTCGGCATCTCCCCTGATTACTTTCAGAGTTGTTCCAGATACAGTAAAACATCTATAAAATAATAGGCTTGGGACCACCCAAATCCTATTATTTTAAAGATATATTACTTAATCGATAAAATAATAATTTATTATTTTATACAGATAATAATAATATATTAATTTAAAAGATTAATTCTTAAATTGGAAAAATTATGTGGACAAAACGAGAATGTCCATATTAAAAAAATAAAAATAAAGTATCTTAGGATAAATATCAAAATAGATTTTTAAAAGTGGAAAATATAGAAAAAGATAAATAAAACATTAACAGAAGTATTTTTAGAACTTCATGCATTAGTTTTTAATGAACTTTTTAATGTGCACTACAAACTATTAAGGATGAAATACAACTTGATTTGAACTTCAGAGAAAAACAAACCAACATTGAATCATATTTTGAGAAAATTTAATGAGTATGATAATTATTTTTTATTTTCTAATGGAATTATTATTTTATATAATATTTGGGACCTATTAATGTTTAAGGGGAACTTTTGAAATATATTATATTATAATTTTATCGAATTTATTATTTTAGCACTAAGGGCCCGAGTCGGGACTGCAAAATTTTATTAATTTTAGAGAGACTATTAAATTATAGAGTATTATTTTAAAAAAGTTTTATTGTAGTTCCTTTAGTCATGTATTTTTCGAAACTGAATATCGGGAATGACTAGAAAATAGTCTACCATATCTCCCCCAGATTACTTTCGTTGGAGAAGAGATTATTGTTCCTTCATAATCAAGAACTTTTGGATTGCACTTTCATTAGCATTATTTTTTCTTTGCAGGGATAAAACAAATTTATGTCAATGGTTACTTTTAAGTGCATAATTACATTCACTGTACCATTCCAATGATGTTGCGTTGGCGCTGATCTATATCTAGCTAACAAGTTCACTGATGATGCAACACTTGGTCGAGTACATTATGCTAAGTACAATAATGCGTCTATTATACTTAAAAAAGGAAAGTTCATCTCCTGACACAACTTTGTCATATTCCTTTAGATGAATTTGTCATATATGTACATTTGAAACTCGACTAATTGGGAGTGCTAACAGGATGCATATCCTTGTTAAATTGCCTGACAATGGACATATAAAAACTGGTGGAATAATATACCACATGTTCAGTATTCTAGTTCAGAACATAGATAAGATCGAGATTTCCCAGGATTTTCATCCCAAATTCAGATTTTAAATAGCTTGTCAGATCTCTTATTCCCTTAAGAGTACTTATCATGTCCATACCGTCGACATATATAGCTATAATTATATGAATCAGGAACTTATTTAATATGCATGGCATAAAACCTTAGATTTTTTATCCCTTCCTAATCAAATAGTCACTTAGACGGGTATACCACATCCGCCTGATTGTTTAAATCAATAAGTGAGTGTTCCAGTGTAACTGAAAACACACTCTGTGGTTTAGAGTCATTAGACTTGGGAATCAAAATGCCATTATGCACTTTTGAAAATATCTTTGAATCTAAATCTCCAGAGATATAACCACATCTACTATGTTTCAAGTTCTTTGGAAACTACCAAGCAAACTAATTAACTGAACATTATGATGTTCAAAAGAGTATGCGATCCAGGGGTTTGTGAGAAACCTCGCGCCACAAGGTGATTCTTTATACTTTAAAACCTCATTCTTCTCACTATACTTTGTGACAAATAACCATATATGTCCCACTGGCTTTACACTAGGTTGGTTAGCACTACTGCACCAAATACCCGGATATTTGTCAAAGAACTAAGTTCTACCTGGATTACGTAGGCCAAATATGCTATTTATTTGAAATTAATCAAAATAAAGCATGGTTCAATATCAGTGTGCTCTACTTCTAAAGCAACTATTTATGGATCATATCATTACTGTGCATGCATGATCCTTCCATTGACTCATGTGCATTCTCATAATCTGTCAGGATTTCATTGTTCTCTAGAATCATTTAAAACTTCGGAGCGTCCTCCCATTTGATTCATGGACATATTTAGAGACAATCTTATGAGATGATTGCAGATGATATAATTAGGTTGTGCCTAACTCACCTATTTCCTTTCTAGGTGAGCACTGATCGAACCTAGTGGTATCCCTATCTTCCTTTATGGAGCTACGGCCTCAACCACACTTCCACCAAGTGTAGTTGTAACACCTTAGTTTATGGTGCATATCCTATACTAAGGATTTTTAACCTTACAAGCACGTTTGCAGTTGGTATATTGATAGACACATTTTTGTGTCTAAGTTGTCTCGCTTCTTTATATTGATAGTGCTCATTTTTGTACTTATTATGGTGTTTTATGTGTGTAGGTATTTTTGGCTAATAAACATGTTTGGAAAAAAGCGGCTCGAAAAGTTGTCAAAAGCACCCCGGAGAACATTTGCTAAACCGACCCCCGGTTTGGATAAGGGGAAACCTAAGGGGCACACCCAAGACATCTATTATTTGCACCCCAGCTGAGGATAGGGGGCGACCAGCTTCTTCCCCAAATTTGAATTTCAGAAAGGGCGGGAAAAGCAAACAACAGACATGCAGATTATGGTTCGAGTTTCAAGCGATATTCAAAGAGATTCAAGGGCTGTTTTTCGTTGGTCTGGACCTGTTATAGATCAACAGGGTTGGTCGGGTTGATTGAGTTGGGCTAGATTTACACGGGTTCTATAAAATAGAGGAGGAGTATCACGGGAAAGTTTGGGCTGGATTGTGATCGAGTTTTAGTCGGAGTTTGACGTGGAGATGGATTGGGATTATCTTGATTCATTGAAACAGGGATGGTAATCCCTTTAGATTCGAAAATAGAAGAGGAAATCATCGAGTTGGCTAAAACAGGGAGTTTTGCATATTCTCGAATATTTTGGTTTATAAATGGAAGTACCAGATGATTTTACGTTATGAATTATTGAGTCCTTATTCAGTCTACAGGGAGTACTCGAGAGTTCGGAAGTTCTGAGCGTACATAGACATGTAAAGAGGCTTTACAAGGAAATAAAATCCCGTAACTTTTGATGGAGGAAACCAAAGAAAAATTCATATTTTTGGGGTATGATGGATATATATAGGTTGGTTCGAGTCACAAAAGAGGTTACGAAGTCATTGGATCATATGCAGAGCACTTTATAACACCGCGGAGCTGAGAAGATCGAGTTGCAGGAAGTTTACGTTTTCTGCTGCTGCTGAAGAACAAGTGTGGCAAATAAGAACAGCGTCCCAATTTTGTAACATTGCTACAGTGATTTCTCTGTAACAGTCTATCTGTTGTAACAGCTATTTTGTAACATCGATTCATCGTTGCGAACAGTCTGTTTTATTGTTTCTCATCCTTTTAATCATCTTTTGAACCATAAACCAATATTTTGAGATCATGATTAATATGAGGAGCTAATCCTCATTTCTGAGGCGATAGAGGAAGCTATTTTTCCAACAAAAAGTGGTATATTCTATTTTATCTTTTTATTTGCAATTATTATATGATTATTTGCCTTGAACTATTATTGAATATGATTTCTATTTGAGTGATTGTGATCTATTTTGATGGAGTATGCTTAGTTTAAAGACTTTTGATATTTCATACTTGGTATTTACAATTATTACTTTTGAAAATCTACTTGCTGCAATACTTTAGAATCAAATTGAACGAGAAAATTGCATAAATATAAATATTGGATTAAATCAGTTTGAACTTGGAAAATAGTGGAATCTTAGCCTCAGTGTTCTTTTAATATTGATATCAAATTTGTCAGTGTTTGCTATAATTATTAGTGAGTTTTCTATTTTAGTTTTGAATTTAAGTCTGAAAAAAAATCCTTCACAAGTTCGAGAAACGACAACCTTCTTACCACTATCTACAAATCACATCAATATTTGGCGCCGCTGCCGGGGACTTGTTTTTAGGGTTTTAGATTTATTTTTTATTTTTTATTATTTTTGTTCTATTTTACGTTTTTGGGTATTTATCTTTTGTCTACAGGTTCTGTATCATAAAGAAAATTGAGCCAAGGAGTTTGGTGATTTCGTAAAGACTTGGAGGTAAAGATTTAGACGAAAAGAACGAAAAAGAAGACAATTTTATTTTAGTTATTTTTATTTTTATTTTTTAGGGTTTTGTTTATATTTTTAGAAGAAAAAAAAACTGTATTAGGGTTTATTATTTTTGTAATTTTTCTTTTCTTTTTGGACATTTGGACTTTAAACTTTGGGACATTATTTTTTTAAACCCTACGGAAGGGTAGTTTAAACATAAACTGTGCAGAGAAGGACGACGCTTACGATATCGTCTCGACCCCTCGAGTTCGTACACTGACATCGGAGTCAGTGGCCCGAGATTCGACTACAACGGTTCATCCCTCATCTGGAACGGGAGGTAATTTTGTCGAAACAATCGCGAATCCCTTGTCAGCGAGTTACTGTATTCCTTCGTTTGCATATATGCTGAGGACTAGAATACGATTACTTTAATTTCCTAGTAAAGGGAAATGACTGGCCATTCAAGATAAGGGTTCGGATTTCATCACCGTTCTCTTCTTGCCCGCATTAGGAAAATGATACTGTAGCGCCTCCTAAGCTAGCAGATGACTAAACCAAGAAGTTAACTAAATAAAGAGGCACTAACGAATCTAAACCAAACACTTAAGCATTCAATAAAGAAAAATCTACTACAACTTAACCCAAAACTAGCCCCGCTCTGAAATATACATATATATAAAATCTCCTCTCAAATGATACATATACAATAGTGATTTGGTTTACAAAGAATATGCAACAATAAACATAGCAGAAGTTAATCATCTAGCGAACTCAACACTTGAAGCTTTTGCTGCGCTACTCTGATCTGTCATTGAAACTGAAAGTGGGAATGGGTGAGCACATCATCCCTAAAAGGGGTGCCCAGTAGGAATAAAAACTATCTTTCACGTAATCATTAATATAATTCGAAGACAATGCATGTTTAATCGAAAGTCGGAAATACAATGAAACATAAAGTAGAAACTTCTTCATAGACATTCATAAATAACAGTAAACATTCATGTATGAGATGTGTGTTGCCGCACATAAGGGAAGAATAATATTGTGGTGCATCACCCTAGCAATAATAATATTACGGTGTATCGCCCTAGCAATAAGTTTTGGCATAACCCTGTTCATTGTATCCGTCAAGACAATCATCGAAGTGTTTGAAAGGGCAGTGCGCCATTGTATCATCTTCATGGACATGCAGTCTAAGGTCCCATTCAGTGTCATCGTCGTCAGTATCTGATGGCAGGTTATGGGAAGATGATGATCGTCGAGTCCTTGGCATTGCAGCACTTAGGAACCGCAATAACTGATTTATGAGGATTAGGGCAAGGCTTGAAAAAATCGACACAAGTTTTATCAATCGATAGGAAATAATGGTGGGAATCCGAGAGTGTAAAGTCTGAAAAGATCTGAAAGGGTTAGGTTGAAGAAAATTGAGTTATAATAATGAAAAATGCACCACAGGTTTTCAATCGCCTGGGTTTCGCCGGAGTCTCTCTCTCCTGCGGTTATTATTATTATTACTACTATTATTTTCATCTATAGTTACTATTATAATATTTTTATTATTAACATTGATGGTTGAACTATTATTTACTACTCTTTCAATTATTATTACATTCCAAGAATATTATTAACATTTATGTGATTATAAATTGTTGATTTCTAGGTATAAATCAAGGTATTAAATAAGTTTCTATGTGGCTTACAAGATTTATCAATAATACTAATTTCACTATTTTTATAGTGTTAGACTGTCTATGCGTTCATACTTTTTAAATTAATTATTCTCAAATCCTTATTAGCTATAGTTATGGGAGTACCCTATAATTTTTACTAAAATACATAAACAAACAACCAAACAAACAAACAAATCAATCAAATAATTCTTTTAATTATTGATAGCTTTTAGTTATTAATATTTATCTCACAACCCAACCCAGTTCTAAATTAATCTAGTTCACTTACTGGCACTGGCTATTTCTATCTTTTCCCATATAAGATCTAATAGTGAGCTCTGATACCAACTTTGTAGCGCCCCCTAAGCTAGCAGCTAACTAAACCAAGAATTTAACTAAATAAAGAGGCACTAACGAATCTAAACCAAACACTTAAGCATTCAATTAAGAAAAATATACTACAACTTAACCCAAAACTAGCCCCGCTCTGAAATATACATATATATATAATCTCCTCTCAAATGATACATATACAATAGTGATTTGGTTTACAAAGAATATGCAACAATAAACATAGCATAAGTTAATCATCTAGCGAACTCAACACTTGAAGCTTTTGCTGCGCTACTCTGATCTGTCATTGAAACTGAAAGTGGGAATGGGTGAGCACATCATCCCTAAAAGGGGTGCCCAGCAGGAATAACAACTAGCTTTCAAGTAATCATTAATATAATTCGAAGACAATGCAGGTTTAATCGAAAGTCGGTAATACAAGAGGTCCATTCTCCCAATTATAGATCATGAGGTCAGCTGGTTTAAGAGTAAGTCCTAGCGAAGCCTCCTTTCTTGCAGCTACTCCATCTTTATATCACAACTCAACAAAGAGGTCCCTTACCATGTCATGGCGATACTTCAATCCTACTTCACTTGCGCAGTGAATGGCGTGGTCCCCAAAACAATCCATTACACGGTTACAACAACTACAAGTACTGTCTTCAGCAAATAGGGGTATACCCAAGCGGTACTGGAGTACTGACTAAAATTGCCTAGGTCCCAATGTCTGGTTAAGGCCTTGTATAGGGATTTCCTTTAGGTAATCTTGTGCATGTGGTTTCTTATTACACTGCCATAGTATGACGTCACGCTCGGTCATAACAAGGTTAGATGGTATGTCCTTCATGATTGCATCATAATAACGAGATGACAGTAAGTGCATAGGCTGTGGGGCGACGTCGTTAATGTTGAAAGAATAATAAGATAGACCACATATACGAATGTAATGATCCAGCGCTGTGTGAAAGTGAGGACTAAGGCCAGGCGTACCTTGGAGAATTTTATTCTACAGATGCTGGGTTTGAAAGAAGGAAGCTATATACCCATATTGAGTAGTGTCTCTTATGGTGTAGACGCCTAAGCCGCCATCTTTGATTGGGAGCGTGGCAATGCGTTGTTGTAGTTGGCCAAAACCGGATCCATCACTCGTAATCAGGTATTGCAAGAACTGCACAAGATGGTCGTCAAACCGATGTTGAGATGCCAACATGCACTGTGGTCTTGTAACATGTATTGCGAAGTACATCTTCGAGACACCAACACAGTTCCGAAGTAGAAGAAGTTCTGCTTGCGTGTCCCTGAGCTTCTTAACGCATTCCATCATATGTAGTGTATTATCAACACGGGACTGAATGATGTCACTACAGAAGTCGTCATCGAGACTTACCGGGCCACCAAGCAGCCGGACTCCTGTAGCTGGTTTACCTATGTCTGATAGAAAGCAATCTGTGCGTGTTGGATCATCTTGTGGCCAGAAAATTTCGGTTTAGTGTACATTCAAACACAGGACTTTGGCAGGACCATCGTCTTGCAGGATCTGAAAAGATTTTACCACTTCAGCTGTTTCCCCAACCAGAGTCCCGTCATCTAAATACCAGGCATTAAGGTCCAGTTTGCATTGCGAGGCTATTTTGCATATCAACTGATGAAGAACCAATGAAAATAGTAAAGGACCAAGATGGTCTCCCTGCTGAAAGCATTGTGCGGATGATAAAGTGAACTCGTTGTAATATAGCTTGGTAGGCCGTGCATAACAAAATTCCACCCATTTATCAATGCTAGGACATTTATCACGTACTTCCTGGATCATGGCTGTTCGACTAACCACGTTGAAAGCGTTAGTGAAATCAACAAGCAGCATAGTCATATTAATATGAGTACCTTTCATCTCCAACAGCCGATTCACTGAGTGTAGGATACCTTCACCCCCACACGGTGTACCAATACAAAATTGATAGTTTCCAAGGTAGGAAGTCATGTCTTTAAGCACCGCATACGCTGCAAGTTTAGAGCATAGACGGCGCCATATCGTACCCACTGCGATCGGTCGAATACCCCCTCCTGGCTTGAGTAGTGGGGTTAATGGAGCGCTGGCGATGTACTCTCCAAGTGCAAGTGGGCATTGTCCATTCAACCACAGGTTAACTACTCCCATGATAGACCGCAAAAGATCGTCTGCCACTGTCGCAGCAGCGCCACTCGTTGCATCTAACAAGTGCTGAGCACGGAGTCCGTCTCTCCCGCATGATGTACCCTTCGGGAAGCTCTTTAAAGCTTTCATGATGGACTGAACGTCAACAGATACTGCCGCGGCATTTGGATTTCAGGGGGCGTGATGGAGGATGTTTCTGGCGTAATTCATGTAGAGTTTCTGGGGTGGAAGGGGCAACACCACTGGACGACAAGATGTGAATTGCATCGGTGTAATGTCCATTGTTCAGTTTGTTTTGGCAGGCCTCTACATTTGTCGTGGCTTTCTTTGTCAGGTGTGGTTGTTTTCTAGAATGTTGTTGTTGTTGGTCCTGTCGAGCCGACTCTAGCAAATGCTGGACAATATTTGCACAACCATTGGGCTGACCCCACTCGAGTAAAGATTTGTTGATGGCAGCAATCTGCAGTTTTTTCCGCGAACTGGATCTCGCTTCACTGGCATTGTTAGGAACGTAAAGGTTAAGGGTGCACACCGGCAGCACCAATAGGTGGAGCCACGGATGTAGTTCAGTCGGTTGCGCTATCACTTTGTCGAGTGCAGATTTCAAGGCTTTGGAGAAACTCAACCTGCATGGTGGAGGAATGCTGGTAGTCGTAGTAATACGGTTCCGATAAACCAAATCTAGAGTTTCTAAAGAAAGGTCAAATGATTCATCGGGATCTCAGTATTGTTGGGCACTGGAACTGTTTCTCCATGTGGTTTGTCAATGCCATGGATCAAAAAGTCTGCAGACCTTCCATTGAAAGGACCTAATAATATTACCACTATGAGGTCGACATGGTCGTTACCAAGATTTTACTTTCATACAATCTCCACAAAGCCACATCTGCAAAAGATTAAGAAGGCGTTCCCAGGCTTGATAAACACTTAAGTTGGTAATGATTCTTTCTTTACATACCAGTAACCTAGTCTGAGAAGGCCAATGCTGATCTCTTATATGTCGCAGAATGGAAGTTTTGGCATAACCCTGTTCATTGTATCCGTCAAGACAATCATCGAAGTGTTTGAAAGGGCAGTGCGCCATTGTATCATCTTCATGGACATGCAGTCTAAGGTCCCATTCAGTGTCATCGTCGTCAGTATCTGATGGAAGGTTATGGGAAGATGATGATCGTCGAGTCCTTGGCATTGCAGCACTTAGGAACCGCAATAACTGATTTATGAGGATTAGGGCAAGGCTTGAAAAAATCGACACAAGTTTTATCAATCGATAGGAAATAATGGTGGGAATCCGAGAGTGTAAAGTCTGAAAAGATCTGAAAGGGTTAGGTTGAAGAAAATTGAGTTATAATAATGAAAAATGCACCACAGGTTTTCAATCGCCTGGGTTTCGCCGGAGTCTCTCTCTCCTGCGGTTATTATTATTATTATTACTATTATTTTCATCTATAGTTACTATTATAATATTTTTATTATTAACATTGATGGTTGAACTATTATTTACTACTCTTTCAATTATTATTACATTCCAAGAATATTATTAACATTTATGTGATTATAAATTGTTGATTTCTAGGTATAAATCAAGGTATTAAATAAGTTTCTATGTGGCTTACAAGATTTATCAATAATACTAATTTCACTATTTTTATAGTGTTAGACTGTCTATGCGTTCATACTTTTTAAATTAATTATTCTCAAATCCTTATTAGCTATAGTTATGGGAGTACCCTATAATTTTTACTAAAATACATAAACAAACAACCAAACAAACAAACAAATCAATCAAATAATTCTTTTAATTATTGATAGCTTTTAGTTATTAATATTTATCTCACAACCCAACCCAGTTCTAAATTAATCTAGTTCACTTACTGGCACTGGCTATTTCTATCTTTTCCCATATAAGATCTAATAGTGAGCTATGATACCAACTTTGTAGCGCCCCCTAAGCTAGCAGCTAACTAAACCAAGAATTTAACTAAATAAAGAGGCACTAACGAATCTAAACCAAACACTTAAGCATTCAATTAAGAAAAATATACTACAACTTAACCCAAAACTAGCCCCGCTCTGAAATATACATATATATATAATCTCCTCTCAAATGATACATATACAATAGTGATTTGGTTTACAAAGAATATGCAACAATAAACATAGCATAAGTTAATCATCTAGCGAACTCAACACTTGAAGCTTTTGCTGCGCTACTCTGATCTGTCATTGAAACTGAAAGTGGGAATGGGTGAGCACATCATCCCTAAAAGGGGTGCCCAGTAGGAATAAAAACTATCTTTCACGTAATCATTAATATAATTCGAAGACAATGCATGTTTAATCGAAAGTCGGAAATACAATGAAACATAAAGTAGAAACTTCTTCATAGACATTCATAAATAACAGTAAACATTCATGTATGAGATGTGTGTTGCCGCACATAAGGGAAGAATAATATTGTGGTGCATCGCCCTAGAAATAATAATATTACGGTGTATCGCCCTAGCCATAGAATACTGAATATATATAAAGGAAGAATAATATTGCGGTGTATCGCCCTAGCCATAATAATATTGCGGTGTATCGCCCTAGCCATAGAATACTGATATTGTGTCGGCACACATCTCATACCACACAAAGCGTACAAAGATATGCATGAATTTCACAACACAAAGATTGATTTGTAAAACAATAATGCATACAAGAGAGTTCGTTATCGATTCCCACCTCTTTTGATGACAAGCCTTGCCTACCTCGAGATCCGTAATCCACTGGTTCATCCTTGAATCGATCGTTGTTAATGAAGAGTAATTGTTAATCACACAAGCATTCTAAGATATTAGACAAAAGGCTCATACAAGGTTCATAACGTAATTTCATACAATTCTATAGTTATAGGCTAAGTGAAAAGACTAATGGTTCTAGTTTTATTAATGGTTTTATAACCTAGAAATAAGTAATTTTTGTATAAAATGATATCTACTTATCCAAATTGGGTCAAGTTTGGTATTATCGGAAAGCTATCGAAAAACCCTACAACTTTGCAGAAGGAACCGAAAGCTAGTTCGGACCATAAAGGGTCCAAAACATCAAAATATTATTTCTGTCCCTATGACCAAGCCCAACAAACTATCCCCTTAATCTAAGGCCTGGTCCATCTGGGTCAACTGACGGTAAGCGTCAGTCAAAGGTCAAGTCCAAGGACAAAGAAAGTCAACTTTTCCAAGGTCGGGTCAACGAGTTAAGCCACTGAATCGAATCGGTTCAAGTCTGGTTATAGGGTCAACTCAGTCAGAAGACTGATTCAGACAGATAAACTGACTCAGGCGAGTCAGACTATACTACCAACTAGCCATGTTAAAACACAAGGCCCGAGCCATTAGCTCATGCCACAAACTAAAGCACATACACAAATACAAACATAATCCAATTTATATTCAAACTTCGATAGCTTGTGACAACTTCAATGCTAAACCTTAACTATTTCATATTTAACAACAAAATCAGTTCATTCCATAGAACTCAGGCCTCCTCCCTGTATCTTTACAACATACCATACTATTTCTCAATAACATCAGTTTTCCCTTACTTCTAATACAATTCTTTACTACCAGATTCATTACTCACAACTACCACTCAAACCAACTCCACTTTCTGTACTTCCCCAAAATCACCATCACTACTTATAATCTAATATATTCATCTTGTAACAAAAATAATAACAACCCTAAGCCTGTAATTCAAACAACATTCCAGGTACTGCATAACTAGTTTATGTCTCAATAACATGTCAAATTATATCTACATTATAAACCCATACTTCACTTTCATCCTTAGCCTTCTCCACTTGCAACCTCCAACTCTAAATTAACAACCTATACATCATTAACTCAACTTCTTCCTGAGATTCTCACATCCACCACCAACACCCAAAACCACCGGTTCATCTGAATCGCAACCTAGTTCATTACATCCTCCACTTGCAGCTTCATTAAACTTCAGTTGCACCACCAAGCCACCAGAAACCCAACTCTACCCACGTCAGTTATGCCATAACACTACCAGAGTCTCAGTTTCATAACCCAACTTCCCAAGTCATCAAATCCCATAATTCAAATCCACTAATTAACATTTTCATATGCCGCTTGAACTTCATCAGCAACATTTTTCCATAATTCAAACTTATATCCACCTAGATCATTCACCTAAGATACAACTCTATAACCACTACCACCAACAGAAACATAAGCTCAATACCATCTTCATATATATCCCAAATTCAATCCTCATACTGCAATCCATAACTTCATCTCTACCTATAATCCACACTAAAACTCATAATTCCTTGAAATGCAATTCTTTCATCTTCTGATTCTTTGATTCATTCATCTGAACAATTCGTCAACAGTTCCAGTTCCATCTCCAAACACAATTCCACCAGCTACTACAGTTCACCAGTAAATCAAACCCCCAGCACTTGCAGTCACCAACACAAACACCAAACCTTCACTATCTAATTTTTCTTCATCCCCTGTAATTCACTTACAACTTTAACTTCCAAACTTCACAGACCTCAAAACAATCTTCATCATCTTCTTATCTCTGAACTCTAATTCTGAACCACTAACAGCAGCCTTAATTCCCCAATTCAACTTCCTTCAAATACTTCTCATCTAATTTCTAATTAAAACTCAAACCTAATTTAATTCAATAAACATAGAAACGAAAATTAATCCCCATAGAACCATCTAAACTTCAATTAAACACAAACCCATCTATATTCTATTTATTTAAATAAAATCACATCAAAAGAAACTTCAATAAATTCAAAACCCTAAATTACCTTTGATTGAATTATCAACACCATCTTCTTTATTCAAGTTATACAGAACGATCACCTCTTCTTCATATAATGATTCAGCTCAGCAAATCCATATGCATGACTCACAAACTCTCAACAAAAGAAAAACAGAGAAGAGAAAGAAGAAACGAGAAGAACAGGGAAAGAAGGAAGAAAGGCGACGAAGAAAGAGAAAGAAGAAGATAAGAATGAATTATTCTCGATCGGTTTGGTGAATATATGGCCAAACAAATTGCTGAAGTCAGCCGTCCAAATGATAAAGGAACTCGAGAAACTGATAAGGGTGTCAGGTCGATTTAAAATAGAATCATTATTTTTCCTTTCATACTTATCCAATGATATCCTGATCGTCTGGTATTCGAATGACACGTTAGAGTAGTCCATTCTGCATAACTTTCCGAGATCTATCTAGCGGTACTAGTTTCGAAACTATATCATTGTTAGATTAATTCATATTAATTAACGTTCATCTCTGATTAATCGGGTCAATAACGGCTTAGTTGTCTCATGAATGGTCTAATAGCGTTGACGAGCTTGACGGTCCTTACAGATACCAAACGCGAACCTAAGCTTAAAATACTGACTAGAACAAGACCGATAGGGTAACGAGCTTAATAGGAAAGTCATTATAAAAATATTGGTTACTCTTTTAAGCATACTTTGAAGTTCATGATGGTTTCTGTGAGTTGAATGTGTGACTGCGCCGCCTTGTTATGCCGGTAAGGCCTTGGGTATCAAAGCTCCACTAATCTTCCCTAGCCTCTATTCAACTTACTTTGACTCGGATTGATTCCAGAGGGGTTTGATTAAATTGTAACGAATTCCCTTTCAAAGGGTTAGAAACTGGTCTAGAAACAATCTAAGTGGAGCCATTATGCTTTTTGTTTGATAGAAAACTCTAGGTTTGCTTTGGTTGAGTCGGCCTTGATTTTTGATTGCATAGAATCCTCTTCCTTTTTCTTTTGCATGCCTGAACATAAAAGAGATGCCCTAGGTAGATTTGTTAAAGAGAAACCTAGAAGTTCTAAGCGTCTCGATTACCTCAATTTAGAAAGTCCGATTTTTGAAGAGTCCAATTTTGAATGTACGTCTTTTACTGAGGAAAGAATCCCGATAGAGCCAGAAATGGAAACTTTGAAAGCTTTGTTGATTCCGACTAGGAATACTCGTCCCTCGTGTATCAGTTTAGCTGAAACGGAAGCAAATTGTGAACTTAAACTTGGAATGTTACAGATGCTCCCAATATTTTTAGGGAAAGAAAATAAAAACCCCTATTTTCATGTTAGGGACTTTGAGGAAATTTGTAGTACCCTAAAGATTAGAAACCCTGATGATGATGCTCTAAAACTTAGGTTATTCCCTTTTTCCTTGAAAGATTAATCCAAATCGCGGCTATATAGTTTGCCTTCTGGGTCAATTCAAACATATGAATAACTTACATCTTCCTTTTTGAACAAGTTTTTCCGTAGGCACAAAACATTGTCTATTAGGACGCAAATCTGCGCATTTTCTCAACAGGAGGGAGAATCTTTGTATAGGTATTTGGAAAGGTTCAATGATCTATTAGCCCAATGTCATCATCATGGTTTATAAAATGTTAGGTCATTTCAGATCCTTTATGAGGGTTTAGACTATTCCACTACAACCACAGTAGAACCTATGTGTACAGGTGGGTTTGAAAACCAAACAGTTGATGAGCCGATGACATTTTTGAGTGAAATCGCCGAAAAGACCCAACAATGGGAAAATAATAGGGGACCCCAGAAAACAATTCTTCTAGGAAGAGGAAATTTTAATAGGGTAGAAAGAGGCTATGAATTAGATGCCGAAATTACTGCTGTAGCGAAAAGTTTAGAAGTGGGTCATACTAGTGGTAGATCAGAGCCTTTTTGGGAAGGCCAGAATAATAAAGAACAAGCCAATGCTCTCTATAATAACACTATATTTGATAATCGCCAAAAGTTAGACCCATATTCAGAAACCTATAATCCTGGTTGGAGGAACCATCCAAACTTTTCTTGGTCTAAGGGATAGATTCAAGGTCAGTTTAGTAATTCTAATGCTCCCCTAGGTTTTGGTTACACTAAGAATTCATCAGGCCTAGAAAATAAAACGACTAGCTTAGAGGAATCTATTAAGATGTTAGTAAAAACTCAGGATATGTTAGCACATAACCAAATTAGTTTTCAGCAGGAAACCAAGTAGAACTTTCAAACCAATGCTCAGAGCCTTGCTAAGTTAGAACTTCAAGTCGGCCAAATATCTAAGACCTTAAATGAGAGAGATAACAGAAGGTTCCCTAGTCAGACTAATCCCAATCCTTGAGGAGTTCATGAAGTGGGTGCAAAACCATCGAATCAGTTGAATGCTATTAGAACCCTTAGGAGTGGAAGAGTAGTAGACAATCAGGTAACCATGCCTGATAGTAAACATACTGTAGTTCAACCCTCAGGATCTCACCCCTAAGGATCACCACTAGCTGATGGGGCTGATAAAGTTTCTGATGATATCAATTATGTTCCTGAGAGGTCTGATTCTGTGCCTAGAGCCCCATTTCCCCAGCTATTAGTACCAACAAAGAAGGAATCGAACTTTAATGATATATTGGAGGTTTTTAAGAAAGTTACCATAAACCTTCCTTTATTAGATGCAATTAGGAAAATTTCTACTTATGCCAAGTTCCTTAAAGATATGTGTACGCGAAAGTGAATACTTAGCGTCCATAAGAAATCATTTTTAGCTTGTCACGTAAGTTCAATCATTCAGAACACCACAACTCCAAAGTACAAAGACCCAGGTTCCCCTACCATTGCTTGCACAATAGGTAAATTCCGGGTAGAAAAAGATTTACTTGACTTAGGAGATAGTGTGAACTTACTGCCGTACCATGTGTACATACATTTATGACTTGGTAAAATGAAACCTACTCAGATGACACTGCAGTTAGCTGATAGGTCTGTTAAAATTCCTTGAGGTGTTATCGAGGATGTTCTCATTGAGGTCGACAAGTTTATTTATCCAGTGGATTTAGTGGTCTTAGATACCCAACTTTTCTTTGACCCAGAGAACCAGATACTTGTGATTTTAGGTCACCCATTTTTAGCTACGTCTAATGCGATCATTAACTGTCGAAATGGTGTGATGAATTTGTCTTTTGGTAATATGACTATGGAGATGAACATCTTTAATGTTAGTAATCTACCTTATGAGCTAGATGACACATGTGTTAAAGAGGTGAACATGATAGAAGCCTTAGTTCAGGAGTCATTACCAAACATTTTGTCTGAAGACCCATTAGAGAGTTGTCTATCCCATTTTGGTTTAGATTTTGACGACGATAACACTATTGAACAGGTGAATGCTCTATTAGATTCTACCCCTATTTTAGATACTGATAGATGGAAAGCTAGGTTCGAAGCATTACCAGTTTCTGAGACTACCTTAATTCCTTCTTTAGAAGATCCCCCTAAGTTGGACCTTAAACCACTACCAGATACTCTAAAGTATGTGTTTTTAGGACCATCTGAGACTTTACCTGTGATTGTTGCTTCCGAATTGGATAGTGATCAGGAAAGTAGGCTAGTAAAAGTACTTCAAGAAAATAAGGAAGCTTTAGGGTGGACTATAACAGACATTAAGGGTATAAGTCCTACTGCGTGTAAGCATCAGATTCATTTAGAGGAAGACTCCAAACCTTCTAGGGAGATGCAACGTCGACTAAACCCTAACTGGAAAGAGGTAGTTCGAAAAGAGGTGCTTAAGTTGCTAGATGCGGGTATTATCTACCCAATTTCAGACAGTAAGTGGGTCATCCCCGTTCAAGTTGTCCCCAAGAAATCAGGTATCACTGTAGTCCAGAATGATAATAATGAGTTAATCCCAACCCGAGTGACCACGGGGTGGCGTGTCTGTATCGACTATAGGAAATTGAATAAGGTCACAATGAAGGATCACTTTCCCCTTCCTTTTATCGACCAAATGCTAGAGCGATTAGCTGGACATAGTCATTATTGTTTGTTAGATGGCTACTCCGGATATAATCAGATGGTTATTGCCCTAGAAGACCAAGAGAAAAATACTTTTACATGTCCCTTTGGTACCTTTGCGTTTAGACGCATGCCTTTTGGGCTATGTAATGCCCTTGCAACTTTTCAGCGTTGTATGATGAGCATATTTTCTGATATGGTAGAACGGTTTTTAGAGGTCTTTATGGATGATTTTTCAGTGTTTGGTTCATCTTTTGATGAGTGCTTGCATCATTTGACCTTAGTGTTGACTAGGTGTAAGGAAAATAATTTAGTGCTTAATTGGGAAAAATGTCATTTCATGGTTAAATCAGGTATTGTGTTAGGGTATATCGTTTCTTCAAAGGGTATAGAGGTAGACAAAGCCAAAGTTGACCTTATTAAGACTTTACAGGTCCCAAAAACCGTAAAAGATATTAGGTCATTCATAGGGCATGCAGGTTTTTACCGTCGATTAATTAAGGATTTTAGCTTGATTTCTAGACCTCTTTGCAATTTGCTTGCAAAATATGTTAAGTTTTTCTTTGATGATGCTTGTTTAGAGGCTTTTGAGAAGCTTAAGAATTTACTCACTACCGCCCCGATAGTCCAGGAACCTAACTGGAACCTACCCTTTGAGATTATATGTGATGCTTCAGATTATGCTATAGGCGTTGTGCTAGGTCAACGAGAAAACAAATTACTTCATGTGATTTACTATGCTAGCAAAACTCTGAATGATTCCCAAATGAACTATACAACTATCGAGAAGGAAAGGTTAGCCATCGTGTTTTCCTTGGATAAGTTTAGATCCTACCTATTAGGTTCTAAGATCATAATCTACACTGATCATGATGCCTTGAAATCCCTTTTGTCTAAGAAGGATACCAAACCTAGATTGATTAGATGGATCCTTTTGTTACAAGAATTTTGTCCAAACATTAGAGACAAAAAGGGTGCGAAAAATGTAGTAGCAGTAACAAGACTCTCATAGTCATTGTGTTTAGTTCTAAGAAGACTGCTGCTAAGTTTTTGCAGCGTGGATTTACTGGCTTTTGTTGTTTAAAGACTCTCATAGTCATTGTGTTTATTGTGAGCGTTGCCAGAAGTTATGAACCATTTCCCATAGAAATATGATGCCTTTGAACCATATTTTAGTAATTGAGGTCTTTGATGTGTGGGGCATTGATTTTATGGGTCCATTTCCTAATTCTTTTGGTTATCTTTACATACTTGTCGCTGTAGACTATGTGTCTAAGTGGGTTGAGGCGGTGCCGTGTAAAATAAATGACCATAGGGTTGTAGTCCAGTTCTTAAAAGAAAATATACTTACACGTTTTGGTACACAACGAGCTATAATTAGTGACGGAGGTTCACACTTTTGTAATAGACCGTTTGCTCTTTTAATGAAACAATATGGTATTACCCATAAAGTAGCAACCCCATATCACCCACAGACTAGTGGTTAGGTAGAGGTTTCAAACAGGGAAATTAAGCGTATTCTAGAGAAAATAGTTAATTCTAATAGGAAAGACTGTTCGTCGAGGATTACTGATGCCTTATGGGCTTACCGTACTGCGTTTAAGATGCCCATTGGAATGTCACCTTATCGTTTAGTATTTGGCAAGGCATGTCACCTTCCTGTTGAGTTAGATCATAGAGCCTATTGGTCTATTAAGAAGCTAAACTTTTCACTCGACAAGGCAGGAGCTCACAGAAAGCTCCAGCTCAATGAGTTGGACGAGATTCGTAGAGATGCATACGATAGTGCTAAGGAGTATAAGAACAAAATAAAACTTGTGCATGATAAGAATATTTTACGAAAATCATTTTCTCTAGGTAAAAAAGTTCTTCTGTATGACGCTCGTTTGCATCTATTTCCCGGGAAGTTGCGCTCTCGGTGGACCGGTCCTTTTGTGGTCCGTACTGTTTTTCCTCATGGCGCTGTTGAGATTGAGACACCAGATGGTAGTAGTTCTTCAAAGGTTAATGGTCAGCGATTTAAGCCCTTTTTAGAGCCTTTTCCTATATGTGATGTTGAGGAGGTCCCTCTGGAGGACCCTGTTTACCTTGATTGACCATCGAGGCGGTTTTGTATATTATATATTATTTTTGTAGGTTTTTGGTTATACTTCACCCAGGTACTATCTTTCCGACTTCTCTCTTCACTATTTCCTCATGTTATTTATATTTTTGGTGATGTTCTTTAATTAGAAACATTGAGGACAATGTTAGATTTAAGTCTGGGGGTGGGGTAGAAACTTTTTGTTACCTTTTTTTTACAATAAATATACTCCAGAGCCTAGAAATTTATACTTATTAAGGATAACACTAACCAATCTAAGTGGATAGAAGCATTTTGATTGTAGGAGTTTAGGAACCAATCTGATTAGATGGAAACATCTAAAGAGTATATTCATAAAATCACAAAGCTCAGGTGTTAGGAAAAAAAAATGGTAGTTTCGTCATTTCTCGTTGAATCCTTTTCACTTCTATTTTTATTTTGTTTTCTTTAAACTATGTTTCTCTAAGTGATTAGGTGGGGCTCACAAATCAAGTTGTTACCAATGCTAGGGTGAATTAGAGTGACTGAGATACAAAAAAAAAAAAGTGAAAAAAAAAAGAAAAAAAAGAAATTAAGACCAGACCATCAGACCAACCGGAATAAATTCAATAAAGTCGATCACTGGTACCCTTGTATATGTCAGTTTTGTTGACCCTAGAGTTAGAATTATCGACCGCTGGTCCCCTTGTATATGCCAGTGTATTGATATTAGTCATACCAGTATCTCAGTCCATTAGGATAGGTTCATATTGGCGGAGGCCTTCAGACAGATACGAGAAACACCGTTCACTTAGTAAACATCAAAACCATCTATGTTTTTCTCTATATCCATCTCATTATCTATCCATGTGATTGGTTGACTCCGGTTATGATGTCCATAAAATATCTAAGTATAGCTCTGTCACTTTATATGAATTTTAGTATGCTTGAGTGCAAACTCGTGTACATCAATTGGAAATTTGCATCAGGGTACTTCCTCTTGTAGTCAATAAGTATGCCAACCAAGGAGATTCTTTAGTGCCTTCCAAGGTTCTGCGTAGATAGCTAGGGTCTGGAGTAAAGGTTTTTTTGGGTATACCTCTGGTAAGCCCTTCTGAGACTATAACTCGGCAACTATGGCCACCTAGGGGTTCAAAGGCTTATTGCATATGCTAAATGCAATCGACGATGCCTGCGACAGTGAGTTAGGATTTTATTTCTATTTTATTTTTGCTTGAGGACTAGCAAATAATAAGTTGGGGGTATTTGATAGACACATTTTTGTGTCTAAGTTGTCTCGCTTCTTTATATTGATAGTGCTCATTTTTATACTTATTATGGAGTTTATTTGTGTGTAGGTATTTTTGGCCAATAAACATTTTTGGAAAAAAGCGGCTCGAAAAGTTGTCAAAAGCACCCCGAAGAACATTTGCTAAACTGGCCCCTGTTTGGATAAGGGGAAACCTAAGGGGCACCCCCAAGACAACTATTATTCGCACCCCAGCTGAGGATATGGGGCGACCAGCTTCTTCCCCAAATTTGAATTTCAGAAAAGGCGGGAAAACCAAACAGCAGACATGCTGTAGTTGCAGGAAATCCCACAACACACCCCATGTAATATTTCCTAGATCTAAATCTATTTCATAATAAAAATAAAGATTAAAGTGCTAAAATTATAAACGGAGACAAGAGATTTATGTGGTTCGATCAATGTGATCTACATCCACGGGGTTAGGGTTATTCACTATGATTGATTATTGAAATTACATTTGAGTTACATGGAGACTCCATTTATGAGTATTTAGAGCTCTAGATTTAGTTTTAGGGGAAGAAGATGATAAAGAAAAATAAATCTCTCTCTCTCTCTTTGTTACAAAAAATCTATTCCTCCCTTTCTCTCTCCCACCTTTCTATTTATATAGATGTTTACATAGTGGATGACAGCTCACATACAGCTCATATTACCCTACATTTTCTGATCCCCTGCTATGTTCTCTCAGACTCTCTTTATAATCTCTCAGGATCTCTTTATAATTTCGCAGGCTCTTTCCCCCTATAATTTCGCAAGCTCTGTTACCTTCTCTCAAGCTTCGCTACATTTTCACGAGATTTTAATGTTGTGCGATATTTGGATCCTACATCTTGCCTCTTTTTCCTTGAATATTGCTTGAAGAGCGATCTTTAAGGAAAAATCCGTTGTTGTAGTAGTCTTTGATCTTTGTTGATGAAGGAACGAGCAAAAGAATACTGGACTTGAAAAGTACATACTTGCCTCTATTCTTTTACGAAGTTCTGAAGCTTTGAGAAATAAATAAGAAGTATCAACCCTTGAAGTATAAGAAGTATGAAGTATCCTTGAAGTATAAGAAGTACTAATCCTCGAAATATAAGGAGTTTTGCGAATGAATCATGCGAAACTATCGCTCCATGTTCTTTGTCTCATGTTGTGCTATTTTCTTTTGTGAAGTTCCGAAGATTTGAGAAGTAATTAGAAGTATTGTTTCTGCGAAGTATGAAGTATTGCAAAATTATTACTCCATTGTTGGTGAGGATTCTTGTTATTTATTAGTGAACGCCTTCTTTGGAAATGATTCTTGCCGAGAAGATAAAGAACATAAAATGTTTTCTTGGTAATCCATAGTTTCCTCTGTTCTTTATCTATGAGGATAGAATCCTTGAGAAAGTGTTGAATGAGCGAGTTGTTTCTTCATTCTTATCTTGCATCTGCCTCATGCGATAGTATAATCTCTTCAAGTTGCTTATAATTTTACGAAATAATCACATCTCCTGCAAAATTCTGAATAATTCTGCGATATTATTCTGTAAAGTTTTGTAAAATACTTGTGCGAATATAATGTTTATTTAATGATTATGTTATGAAATGTGTTATGCGATGTTTATGTCATGAAATGCTTATGCAATTCTTTTATGATACAAGTATGATGCTTGTATGATGAGAATGCTTATCTATTTCAATGTATAGCTAATGTTTGTGTTACTTAGCTTATTTTGCCGCGCTAAAATTGATGTAGCTTTAAATTGCCTCCATTCTCCATTTCTCTGATTTTGTCTCTAGTATATGCATTCCTATTTGCGTATTTATTGTTCTCTCAAGTTCTTACTTGTGTTTCATCTTTTTTTTATTCATGCACTATTAGTATCGCATAATAATATGATCATAATATCAAGTGTACATCATTTTCACTATCTCACTTTCATTTCCATACATATTCGCAAGCTTATTTGCTTACATATAATCATTTTCGCAAGTTTATTTGCGTTCTCTCTTATGTGGTCTTATTTTGCCTTTCTAGTTAAAGGTCTTATTTTGCCACCCCTAGGATATTTTTCATGCAATAATATGACATGCCTAAATATTCTTGCGAACGTAAATCCCCATGATATTGTCGTCTTGCGACGAAATTGCAGGACGTCCGTACACTTGCATGCACTGACCTATTGATCTCGTCTTATCTTTCTCTTTTATATTATTGCCTCTTCAGGATTGTCGCACAAATATGAGAAGCCTAAATATTCTTTCGAACATAAAGCCTCATGACATTTGCGTCTTAAGACACTTATTAGCTCCCTAATGGAGGGTGCCTCCCTTATCTTCCCCCTGGTTGCCCCTTCAAGGAGACGTACTTCTGCCATACAAGACTAGCTCCTCCCATCCGGTCTTGACAACAACTAGTTGTTTTCGCAGCCTCTTATCCCTTTTTCCTATATGGCTAATGGTTATGAGACTGCACCCTAGGTGGGGTTTTCTTCGGGCCGAGTGCATCATAGTCAAGACTTGCCAAGAATGGACAGGGTAGTTTCATACGCCATGGGCACTCTTGGCTCAACCGTGTACCTCGGCGCCTTGATCATACTCTGCACTCCTTAGGAGAGTCCTTATTACCTTAGTCGCCCAACTCAAGTCATATGCTTAAGTTGAGAATCCAAGGTGCCTCTCCTGGATGGGATTTATTGACCCCGATTCTCCATGACTCAGGTTCCAATAGCGGTATAACCTTATCGCTGAGCCATGCAAGAGGTACCCCCTCCTATGACGCACTTTAGGTCTTACATTTTCCTCTTGCGAAATTTTATTCGCTAACTAGGGTGTACGCCATTAAGGTTTGCCCCATTCTTGATCTTATATTTTTATGGATCTTAGATCATTTCTTGCGAAAGTTTCGCATTCTCTATCATCTCTGCGAACTTATCGCATATCTTCATTCTTTCATTCTTTTCTTGCATTCATTCTTTCATTCTCATAATATCATATCATTTGAAGCAAAGTAAATATTCAAGAGAAATTCTAATATATTGTAATTCTGAAATCTTTGTAATTCTGCGATTGTATCGCGTTTTGTAAATCAAGTAAAAAATCTTTTATTTTCTGTAAAATAAATATTCTAAAGAAATATATAAATTGAATTTTCTCGGTTTTTTGTAATTTTGAAATCTTTGTAATCTTGAATTCTTAAAATCTTTGTAATTGCGCGATTGAATCACTTTTTGTAAATCAAAAATCTTTTATTTGTTTTAAAAGTAAAATGTTCTAGGAAAGTGGTACTTAGCTTTTATGTGAGTCGATGTTGTTGGCAAAGAAGTGAATAAATGCCTTGAAATGTATGAACTTCACGCTGCAAAAAGAAGTGTGAGAAGTGAGACTTGAACCCTTGACCTGCTTTTTGGATTTTCTCGCACCATACCAACTGCACTAACTCTCTCATGTGAAATAATCAAAGACTTTGCGAAGTTAACATATGTATGAAGTAAGCGAACATCATATGCGAAGGAAAAAAATTTCTGTGCGAATGAGGAGATTCGAACCCTGGACACCAAAATCCTTCTCTTCACTGTTGACCATCTATGTTGGCTTTTGTTTGCGAGGTAGAAAATGTTGCTACTCTCTAGGCTGTATAAAAATGTGAAAAAGTATGGCTGTGGTGAGAATCGATCTCGCGGCATCAAGCTTCTTCTTTTCGCTGGTGACCATCTGTGCGGGCTTCAGTTTGTATTGGTGCTGTAAGATTCGCACAAGTTATTATTTTGTTGTTACCCATTGTATAATGTTTTTCTTCGCTTTGTGTCCATATTTCCTTCTTCTACTGTAGTGATCATCCTTTTAATTGTTTGCTGGTGTTTGGTTCTTCGTTGGAATTTTCATATGTGCGCTCTTTCACCTATACTTCTTTCTTTCTCTCACCTTTAGTTGTGCTCAGCTTTGTAGCCTTCTTTTCTTCTGCTATTTTTTTCTTCGCTACGAAACTACTTCGCAGAAGTAATCACATCCTTCTCTTATTAATACTTCGTAGAAATAATCATATCCTTATCTTACTCTTTATTGGATCTGGTGACGGAGTTGCATTAATTCTTCTTGGTTGGAAAATTTCGTTTGCTTCCCTTCATGCCGAAAGGCACTTTTAATCCTACTTCATATAATTATGACTAGAGCTGCGGTGGCTTGTTGTTGCTGCGACGAAATGATTTCTTAATTTCGCTGGATCTAAATATAATAGAACCCTTAACGAAATGGTTCCTTAATTTCGTTGGAACTAACTACAATGGAAACCTGACTTTGTATTCTTCCTCTCATCGCCATCAGCATTCATTAGAGGTTGGTGTTGTTTCTTCGTGAATTTCGATTGTCTAGCATAAATGAGAATGGTTTCTTCGCTGCGATGTCATACTTGTTTTCTTGAATAACAACGCCATAATCTCTCTTCGCAAAATGAGATTTAAGAAAGCCTGCGAGATTGACTTTGTTTTCTGTACGTCTTTCACACTTGTTTCTTCAGGGGCAGAATCGCTCTTCACAAAATGATGAGTCTCCATATTTTTATCACGAGTACATCCTTCTTTGTCTTCGTCACAGAACTAAATATTTAAAGGACAAAATCAAAGATATTATAAGTAAATTCATCCTCTTAGAATTGATTGTTGACGCAACTTTGTTTAACGCCTTCTCCAAATCTGTATCTGGTCTTCGTAATCTCTGTTTTTTTTTCCGTGAACTACCGATAGTATTTATTATCTTAAAATGTAAAAACTTTTTCTGAAACTTCCAGTTTTGTTTTTGACGCTCTTAGATCCAGTGGAAGCCATCATCCATAGTAGTTAATTTGTTTGATTCTCCTTCAACAGCAGCTAATTTTCTGAAAATGTAAAGAAAACGTCCATGTTTCTAGCGCCAAAAATGTAGTTGCAAGAAATCCCACAACACACCCCATGTAATATTTCCTAGATCTAAATCTATTTCATAATAAAAATAAAGATTAAAGTTCTAAAATTATAAACGGAGATAAGAGATTTACGTGGTTCGATCAATGTGATCTACATCCACGGGGTTAGGGTTCTTCACTATGATTATTGAAATTATATTTGAGTTACATGGAGACTCCATTAATGAGTATTTGGAGCTCTAGATTTAGTTTTAGGGTAAGAAGATGATAAAGAAAAATAAATCTCTCTCTCTCTCTCTGTTACAAAAAATCAATTCCTCAATTTCTCTCTCCTGCCTTTCTCTTTATATAGGTGTTTACATAGTGGATGACAGCTCACATACATCTCATATTACCCTACATTTTCGGATCCCCTGCTATATTCTCTCAGACTCTCTTTATAATTTTGCAGGCTCTTTCCCTCTATAATTTCGCAAGCTCTGCTACCTTTATCTCATGCTTCGTTACATTCTCGCGAGATTTTACTGTTGTGCGATATTTGGATCCTACACATGCAGATTATGGTTCGAGTTTCAAGAGATATTCAAAGAGATTCAAGGGCTATTTTTCGTTGGGATGGACCTGTTATATCTCAACAGGGTTGGTAGGGTTGATTGTATCGAATGAGTTGGGCTAGATTTACACGGGTTCCATAAAACAGAGGAGGAGTATCACAGGAAAGTTTGGGCTGGATTGTGATCGAGTTTTAGTCGGAGTTTTACGTGGAGATGGATTGGGATTATCTTGATTCATCGAAACAGGGATGGTAATCCCTTTAGATTCGAAAATAAAGGAGGAAATCATCGAGTTGGCTAAAACAGGGAGTTTCGCATATTCTCGGATATTTTGGTTTATAAATGGAAGTACCGAATGATTTTACGTTATGAATTGAGTCCTTATTCAGTCTACAGGGAGTACTCGAGAGTTTGGAAGTTCTGAGTGTACATAGACATGTAAAGAGGCTTTACAAGGAAATAAAATCCCATAACTTTTGATGGAGGAAACCAAAGAAAAAATTGTATTTTTGGGGTCTGATGGATATATATATAGGTTGGTTCGAGTCACAAAAGAGGTTACGAAGTCAATGGAGCATATGCAGAGCACTTTAGAACACCACAGAGCTGAGAAGATCGAGTTGCAGAAAGTTTACGTTTTATGCTGCTGCTGAAGAACAAGTGTTGCAAATAAGAACAGCGTCCCAATTTTGTAACAATGCTACAATGATTTCTCTGTAACAGTCTATCCATTGTAACAGATGTTTTGGAACATCGATTCATCGTTTTGAACAGTCTGTTTTATTGTTTCTCATCCTTTTAATCATCTTTTGAACCATAAACCAATATTTTGAGATCATGATTAATATGAGGAGCTATGCCCCATTGCTGAGGCGATAGAGGAAGCTATTTTTCTAACAAAAAGTGGTATTTTCTATTTTATCTTTTTATTTGCAATTATTATATGATTATTTGCCTTGAAATATTATTGAATATGATTTCTATTTGAGTGATTGTGATCTATTTTGATGGAGTATGCTTAGTTTAAAGACTTTTGATATTTCATACTTGGTATTTACAATTATTACTTTTGAAAATCTACTTGCTGCAATACTTTAGAATCAAATTGAACGAGAAAATTGCATAAATATAAATATTGGATTAAATCACTTAGAATTTGGAAAATAGTGGAATCTTAGCCTCGGTGTTCTTTTAATATTGATATCAACTTTGTCAATGTTTGCTATAATTATTAGTGAGTTTTCTATTTTAGTTTTGAATTTAAGTCTAAAAAAAAAAATCCTTCACAAGTTCGAGAAACGACAACCTTCGTACCACTATCTACAAATCACATCATATATGTCATATCAGTGTATATTTGAAAATCGATAATCCTCTTTTCACTTCACATTTCCATTTGTGGAGTATAAGAGTCTATATGATAAAAAACGGGAACACACCACGACATTTCCTGTCGTTCCCTCGAAAAATACTTTTTCCTGTCTCCCCCTAACGACGGGAAGACTATCCTATTTGAGTGATTATCCGAAAATTAGTGGTTGAGAGATCACATGTGAAAAGGTTTTAAAATTGCGGAGAATTATTGGAAATTCTTGTCCAACATAGTCACTTAATCATTTTGATGACCCATCATAGTATATTGTGGAGTCGTAAAGGAACATATATAGTGCAACCAAAAATACGTAAGAACATAAAATGTCATGCTTATAATCAGTTACCAACTAGTACACAAAGAATGGTTGAATAATTGTGGGTCTAAAACGAATAAGTGAATATGCGTGTAATATTGCATACTCCCCAAGCAGTTAATGGTAGATTTGTACGCATAACCATGCCTTAGGCACCATCTGTAACCTTTGATGATAGCCTTTGCGAGACAATGAAGTATAAGATGCTCTACATTGATGCTATTAAACATGAAATAACCATCAAGTCATTTTGATGTATACTCTCTAGCATTTACAGGGGGTGGTAAGCCCTTAACATTTCTTGGGAACTATAACTAGTTCAAAATGTCAAAAATCCATGAGAGCCATAAGTCACTTTAATGGTCCGCATTCTACATGGATATTTTTCTAAATATCACCTCGTCTTCATTGTAATATGGATATGGATTGTTTACCATTTGCATCTTAGGATGGTCTCGATTCTGTTGTACTGAAGACTTTGTAAAATGAGTGATATGCTCTCTTACTTAGAAGCATAATTGGGGGGGGGGGGGGGTGTTGTGCATCTACCACTTTAGAAAACACTTATTGAGTGATATGTCGTCACTTCACATTCTCTCAATCTTTTTCCACTCAAACACAGTGATGTACGTAAGATTCCTTTCAAAACGAAACATCATTTCACAACCAAAGTGCCTTTATGGTTATGTCAAAGCCTGTATGAGTCAATTCCCAACATTTCATCGTTGGAGTCAATATGGAATCAATAATCCAAATACTATAGCGATTTACATTTCACTAGATTGACTCATTAGTTTCTCTAAGATATATTTCTTTCCAAATATATTAGAGACTATAAAAGATGCAATCAATTACATTCTCATCATTGTGAGTTTCCATATGATATCCACTTGCATGGGTCTCTTTTGAATTTAACAAGGTGATTAGCTCTCGGTACATATAGAGATTTTGTAACTTTTAATTTTTGTTCCATCTTGGAAACAAAATTTGAGTATTGCTTCGCTCGATGATCCAATCATCGTAGTCACGTTATAAATAATTAGTTCAAAAAGTAGTGTATATTCCTTAAATTAGTGGGAGAAAAACCACTACCAGTTAGACATTGAGTCTTGAGAGATTTAATAAGTGGTGTGTCCTTATTGCGTAACAAAAGTGGGATTCAACTCAAGTACTTTAGAGTGAATATATGTTACATTTCATGGGGGATGATATATTTTTCTTCCAAATATATCTCAAGTGCATTAGAAAATTTATGTCTCGTGGGAATGATGTACTTTTTATTCCATAAGCGCAGACATTCGATCTAGTTCAATTAAATAATCAATTGGTTAGGCGAATTTATTTTTGTCATTAAAGTTGATGTCTAAAGTATTACCTTCCTATGGAAATTGGTTACTACTATGGTACCCGCATTACATTGCTTGTACCAATTCCAGTAAGAAGATTCATTCCCAACTCTTTGGTGTGAGCTAGAATTACATCTTCTCTTTATCCCATATTCAATTGATACCTGTACTTTGGTGTCATTATTGCTGGGGAAAAAAAATACATTTTTGTCTCATGATATATATATGTCCCTTTTCACGTGCTTTATATGAGTCGGTACGTCAAACCTCATTACTTTGGGATTCTTTCAATTTTAAATTTTTGCAACATTTAGCTTAACTTGAGAAATTTCTTTATCTCAACAAGCCAAGAGAATCGCACTACACATGCCAACACTAGTGGAAAATAAGGTTTCCGTGACCCACATCAGAGACCCTCACTAACGGTAGTTGGACCGTTGACCATATATAGCGGTCTCTGATATGGTAAAAAAATGAAAAAATTCAGAGAGATTAATTAGCCGTCTCTGAATAAGAAAATTTATTGACCATCCTATCCCTTAAACAACTACCGATCCAACGACCCTGTTTCTGCGATTCAGAACTGTTGCTTTTATGAGCGGGAAAATTCGCGCCACTTTACACGGTCAAGATTTAATCTCGGAACAGTAACCTCGAGATTATCGGACCATATATATCTATCTTCACATATCCCTCTCTCTTCACTTATCTCCTTCGCTCTCTCTCTTCACTTATCTCCATCTCTCCTCAGCAGAAACTCCACTTCTCTCTCAACACCCCCACTCGAACCAGCGGAAACTCCACCATGAATTTGTTCATCTAAAACCTAATATAAATTCGATCTACCTTCCACGTCTCAAGATTTTGTGCATTTAGGGTTTAATTTGACAAACAAAATCAGGTAATTTAGCGTTTCGGTTCGATTTTTTTCTGTTTTATATGTTCATCTGAAACCTAATTGTATCACTGGGTTTTAATCTTTCTTCGAATATTCGTTGTTTTCAGGTGGGTAACTCGATTCAGTGTTGTTAGGGTTTAATTTTACCATCAAAATCAGGTGAGTTAGGGTTTCGTTTCAATTTTTTTTCTGTTTTATTTGTCTTTTATCTTTTGGGTTTTAATCTTATTCGTTGATTTCAGGTGGATATCTCAATTCAGTGTAGTTTAAGTTTGATTTTACAAACAAAATCAGGTAAGCTAGGGTTTTTGTTTTTGTTTTTTTGCTGTTTTTATTTTATTTTATTTATCATTGGGTTTTAATCTTTTTTCGTTTATTCGTTGATTTCAGGTTGATTTCTCAACTCAGTGTAGCTAGGGTTTGATTTTACAAACATCAGGTACAAGTGATGTCAAATGATAACCGATTTGGTTTAGACAGTTGATTAGGATATGGTAATTATTTTGTTGGTTAGGTTTTGTTATTGGTGATAAATGATGCTTGGATTTGTTTGGTATAAAGGCTTGTGGCATTTTCTATATGTGTTGATAACTTGATGGCAGTAAGTTATTTGTATTTCTCCATTGGATTGATTGTTCTGTAGCTTCAGATTATGGAATGTGGATCTGTGTCTTTGATTAGAAGGCTGTATTATATGGTGGAAAATTTCATTGAGTGGAGTGATTGTATGCCTATTTGGAGTAGATTTTTCTTACAAGCATCTAAGTATGTATGGTAGCTTTAGATTTCTTAATGCTTGGTCAAAATTGATTTGGTTTTGGTATTATGATTGTTAATCTTTCAAAGTGTTTTTCTTGTAGAAAAATATGACAAGACTTCCTAGAAGCAGCCGATTCCGGTCTGGAAGTACTAGGTCTGCTAGTACTAGCTTGCCAACTACTACTCCTAGATCTAATAAAACTAACTGGCCAAGTGGTTTGCTCAATTCACAAGGCTCTCAAATAACTGATGGTGCACACACAGCTGGAAATCCAAGTGTAGGGAGTCAACATGTGTCTTCGTCAGATAGTGACAATTCTCTAAGCCAAGGTAATGGGAATCAAGCTGAGGTACATGGATGGCATGAGGCTTTTCATCAGGAAGATAATGATCCTGGCAATACCGAGGAAAGCATGAACAATGGTATAATATAGAACTGTTTCAGTTTCCTTTATGTGATATATGTTATCAATTGGCATCTAACTTTTTTTATTTTTCTTTAGATGATCAACTTCCAGAAATTCCATTCAATTCCTTGGGACAACCAATAGAAGATATTTCAAAGCCATATTCTTCCAGAATTGGGGTAATAACCAGGAATGTTGTCTCACCACATTATGAGGATTGGAGGATAGTCCCACCAGAATTTAAGGAAGAAATTTGGAGGAGCCTTAGGAATGAGTACAGGGTACCTGAAATCATCAAGGGAAAGGTTTTAAGGATGGAAAATAAATCATGGAAAAACAGAAAGGCTAAACTAAGAAAGTGGTGTGATATGTTTGATACTATTGCTGCGAAAAAGAACAATAGACCAGCAGGTGTGAAGAGAGAGGATTGGGAACGCTTTGTTGATATGTATACTTCAGACAAGGATAAGAAACTAAGGGAAATAGGGAAGGAGTCAAGAAAGCAACTGAAATCTCTGCATACTACTGGAAGGGATGGAATTGCTCGTCGTCGTCATGTGATGGAGCAGCAAAGTCCAACAGGAACTGTATCAAGATCTGTCGTATACTTGGCAACACATGTGTACCAAGAAATCCCTCAAGAAGATCTTGATTTAATGGACCCTAATTGCTATGAAGTAAAATGCAGAGAATATGTTGTAAGTCCTAAGGTTTTTCTTAGTTGGTTTTTGATTGACTTGAATAATTTTTTTTTCTTTGTAATTTTTGTTTTCCACTTACATATAATCTGATGTACTTTGCAGGCAAAGATAAGAGAGTTGAATGAACTTGAGCAGTACAAAGAAGAAACCAATTTGGACAAAGATGCAGTCGCCAAGGTGGGTGCACATGAATTCATATCGCAGTCTGTAAAAAAAAACTTGTTAGTTATGCTAACTAAATAATTTTGGTTACTTTTTTGTAGGTGCTTGGAACTGATGATAGGGTCTTTGTTCGAGGAATGGGAGGTGGGATATCAAAGACTGAACTGCTTGCTGCTGCAGTTCCTAGGGAGCAGTTACGTCAACAGTTGTTGAAGACTAGAGCTGTGGAAGATCGTGTTCGTACCCTTGAGGTCACTGTTGAGACCCTAATGTCTGGTTTAAGCTGCAATCCAAGCACCAGCAATGCTAATGCTCAGGTAGAATTCTATAACTAGTTAATGATCAATTGTATGAGTTGCTTTTTGATTGATTGTTGTTTTCAAGAACTAGAATCTTATACTAGGTTTGCACAATTAGTTTTAGATTCTCATGATTTGTTTGCTGCCTTCTTTCTAAATGTGAACCATGTATGTATCCATCCCAATGAAAATAATGTTTAAAACTGAAGTAGTTGTCTCTTGATGATTTCTTGATTCTGAGGGATATTATCATGTTGTTTATATTGCAAATCCCTATCATTGTGGGGAAAATAACAACTGTAACTAGTTCTGTTTGGTCTAGGTCGATCGCGTAGATGATGTTATGTCTACCATGTGAAGTGTGAAAGCATTTGAAATTATTTTGAAATGATAAAATTATCATAATTTGTACAATATTATCAACTTGATAAAATTTGTTGATCAAATTCAAATAAAATTGTTTCTTTTTAGCTATTTTGGGACAACCCGATTCTGTCTTCAGGTCAAGTGGATTTAAATCCCAATACTCAAGTGGCATTTGAATGATGTTTTAGTATTCTTGCTTGGAATTCCAAGTATCTCTAGCTATTTGCTCGGTGTTTGCATTTAGATGCATTTTTTAAGCACTATGCATTCTGCAACAACGAGAAATAGCTAGATAGATAGGTATAAATTAAATTAGCAGTTTGTTAACTATTGTAGTCCCTAGAGTAATGCCAAGTGATGTTTGGTTTTAAAACTTCAAACGGGGATATATGAAGCTAATTTTTCTTGATTAATTAAGATTCTTCTTGTTCAGTAACTCTTTGTTTGAGTAAGAGCTGATCTCTTGATTCTTTAGGGGAAATAGTTAGAAGTTACATGAATCTGTAAGAACTTTAGGGGATTGTTCCTCTGTTTGCATTGTTTTTATTATGTGCACCAGTAATTCTTATTGCCATAATAGTGGATGTGGTTATGATCTGCAGGGAACGAATGGTGGTGCTTGTCAAACTAGAACTGATCAGGTAGTAATTTTGAGAAATATGAGAAAGAGATGTGTTGCCTTGGGCCATATAGATAGGAGTAGGCCTCCACCAAATGATGAATATCATTTGGTCCAAATTGATGAAGTTTGTATAGAATCTGAGGCTCTCTGTGATGGCGATGAAACTTTTATGGATGTTATGATAGGAGAAAAGATTTTTTGGCCGCAACACTCTGTTAGTCTAATTGCCACTGGTGATGCTGGTTTTTAATGAATTTGGAGAACATGTTTTGTGTGGATGTAATGAATTTTCAGAATTTGGAGAACAGGTTTTGTGTGGATATGTAGAACAGGTTTCATGTGAATTTTCAGAATTTGGAGAACAGGTTTTGTGTGGATATGTAGTTGGGGTTTTGTGTGAATTTTCAGAATTTGGAGAACATGTTTTGTGTGGATATATATGTAGATGGGGTTTTGTGTGAATTTTCAGAATTTGGATATGTAGATGGGGTTTTGTGTGAATTTTCAGAATTTTGTGTTAATTTTCAGAATTTGTAAAGAAGAAGACACACTCAAAACATGTAAAGAAGTGTCTTGCAACTTCTATATGGATATGTAGCTTCAGCATGTTTTGGAGCCATGCTTTTATCTAATGATATATATTTATTTTCAGATTTTTCTAGCTTTTCACTTTGAATATTGTTACTAACTTGGAACTTGTATAAGTTCAGATTTTTCTAGCTTTTCACTTTGAATATTGTTACTAAATTTTGGAACTTGTATAAGTTCAGATTTTTCTAGCTTTTCACTTTGAATATTGTTACTAAATTGGAACTTGTATAAGAACTTCAAATTTCGAGCTTTTCACTTTGAATATTGTTACTAACTTGGAACTTGTATAAGAACTTCAAATTTCGAGCTTTTCACTTTGAATATTGTTACTAACTTGGAACTTGTATAAGAACTTCAAATTTCAATCTCTGTATGTAAGACCTTCAATTCATTACTAATTGAGAATCGGGAAATAAAGATAGAAATTGGTACATTTTATCATCATATATAATCTTTTATATTCAAATTTCAACTTCATCAAAAACCAACTGGGAAAAAAAAAGAACAAAAGAAAAGAAATCTGACTCGTTTTAGATGTGATTCAGCCCATTCAGCTGAGTCAGTTATCAATCTGACTCTTTTGACACCATGAGTTTCTTATCCATCCGAGAACAAAAAAAGAAAGAGAAAAAGGAAATAAGCTCTCCTCTCATAATAAACTTATTCTCTCTCTCTATATCTACTTCTGAAAAACACTCTCATTGCAGACAAAATTAATCGAAGCTGTACTATGTAAAATTGATGAGGCTTTTAATTCTCGAAATTTCTGGTTAGGATTTTGATTCTCGGTATGTACCTGACCTAATTAATTAACCTGTTGTAGGATGTACGAAGAAGGATCAACAACTCCGATTGGATTTCAGAACTCAGATCTCTAGCTCACCAATTTATTAGGGTAAGTACTTCTTTCTGAATTAAAATTTATTAAGGTTTAGCCCAATTGATTTCATTTTCAGTTGGAAGGTTGGTTTTTAACTTATTAATGTATGTCGGATTTTGGGGTTTTGTTTAATTAGGTCAAAATAAGTGGGTGTATTTGTAATCAATGAGTGATGTACAATTTCATTAATCTGTTTTCATACTTTTGTATGTGGATTTGACTTTAAGTGTTCATCTCTTGATCACATCCTTTCTTAAGTAGAGTACCGTGTATGTATATACTTGTTTTAGCTCCTCTTAGCATAATGTTGTGTATGTATATACCGTGTATGTATATACTTGTTTCTAAAAATACTTGTTTTAGCTCCTCTTAGCATATTGGTTATTAATGGGTAACATTATTTCATGTTAGCTCATTGGTTCATAATGTTGTAACTGAATTACAAGTGACCTCTTACTCCATTCCATCAGGATATGCAAATAATTATCTTGATATCTAAAACCATTCCTTTGTTTTGCAGATGTCTCAACATCATATAACTACTCCAAATAAAGAATGGATGACTGCACGCAAGGGTTCACCTATATGGATTAAAGGTGTTCAATCTTTCATCCAATTTGCAAAAGAGAGTCTTGGTGAAGGTATCAAAGAATTTCGCTGTCCTTGCTTGAAATGTAAGAATTATAACAGTTACCCAAAACCTCTAGATGATGTACATGGGGATATTCTTGATTATGGGTTTGATGGGCAATACCGAACATGGATCCATCACGGAGAGCAACCTCGTGTGAACAATGTTCAAGCTCATAATTTACCTGCCAATAATGTTGTGAATCATGGAGCTGCTGCATCTTTTCCGAGGATATTTGACTTGTTCAATGAGACACTAGGACATGTAGGTAGTCTTGATAATCCTGAAGACCAGCAAGGTACTGCTGTTGAAGATGGTATTGCTGTTGAAGATGATACTGCTGTTGTAGATGGTTCTGGTGGTGTTGTTCAAGATAGGGCTACTGTCAATCTCCGTAAGAGGTTGGAGGATGCAGTGCAACCCTTATTTCTAGGTTGTGATGCTGAACATACAAAATTGTCAGCAACAGTTGAGTTGCTTAGTATGCAAGCGAGGTATCAATGTTCTGATATTTTCATGACTGAATTATTTGGATATCTGAAAATTATTTTACCGGATGGAAACACGTTGCCATCTAATTGTCGTAAAGAAAAAGACATGATTAAGCCATTTCAGTTGCCGGTCCATATCATCCATGCTTGCATTAATGACTGTATTCTCTATCGCAAGGAGTATGCTAATGAAGAGAAGTGTCCTAAATGTAGTGAAAGTAGATGGCAGAAACCACCAGAAGGGAGTAAACCAACAACTAAAAAGGTCCCAGTGAAGAGACTGAGGTATTTTCCAGTTACCGAAAGGTTGCAACGTATGTATGGTACAGCATGGATAGCGGAGATGATGACATGGTATTCTAAGGTTGAAGAAAGTGCTACACACATGAGGCATCCGGTGGATTCGTCACAATGGAAGTCAATAGACATGAAGTGGCCCGAGTTTGCTGAAGAGAAGCGAAACGTACGTCTGGGACTAGCAACTGATGGTTTTAACCCTTTCGGAATGATGACCTCGCATAGTACTTGGCCTGTTATGCTTACTTGTTATAACCTTCCGCCATCTGAATGCACGTCAAAATATTTTACGATGTTGACACTATTGATTCCTGGTCCACTTGGTCCCAACCATAACATAGATGTTTATTTGCAGCCCTTGATCGACGAGTTAATTGATTTATGGACAGTCGGTGAAGTAACGTACGATGCGCATACAAAGACTTCCTTCACAATGAAAGCAATGTTATTGTGGTGCATTCATGACTTTCCTGCGTATGCTCATGTTTCTGGTTTGCGGACTTCGGGAAAATTTGGTTGTCCAGTGTGTGGAGAAAATACAGAGGCATTCAGGCTAAAATGGGGTTCTAAGTATGCTTATATGGGTCATAAAAGGTTTTTAAGAGATAGGTCTCACCCCTATAGGCGGAAAACAACTGAGTTCAACGGATTTGAGGATACAAGGGGTGCACCAAGACGTTTGAGTGGCGTCGAATTATTTGACAAGACAACAACTGCAGATAAAGAATTTGGGAAGTTGGTCAAGCGGCCGGTTGCACGTGATACTCCGTGGTCAAAGATATCGATCTTTTTTTGTCTCCCATATTGGAAGGTAAATTCCTTTCTAACTTAATGTTTATTTGTTAGAAGATATATATCTACCACTATGAATCCATGAATCCATTTCTCAGAAACAGAGAATCCATGCATGTTTATATATTCATCAAAGGTACGAATTGAAGTCGATTATCTATTCTACAACAGGTCTCTTCTCATTAGTTACGAATTCAATATGTGTTATTTGAAATTCCTTTCTAACATAATCTCATCTCATTAGTTTATGCAAATCCGGCACAATGTGGATGTCATGCATGTAGAAAAGAATTTTGCAGAGAATTTGTTTTGAACTTTTATGAGCCATAAAGAGAAGAACAAGGATGGGCAACCGGCGCACAAAGATTTAAAACTGCTCAACTTAAAGCCTAGCTTGTGGTTGACGGAAGAGAATGGAAAAGTAGAGATGCCTCATGCACCTTATTCTTTGTCGAAAGAAGAAAGGGAAGTCATCTGTAATACTCTTAGCACAATTAAAGTTCCAATTGGTTACAGTTCGAATTGGAAAAAGAAAGTATGCTTGAAAGACTTCCAATTGAAGGGTTTGAAGTCTCATGATTATCACATTCTCATTCAGGGGTTAATGCCTATATTTATAATGCATTGTTTCAAAGAACACAAGCCTTTGCGTGAGGCAGTTCGACACTTGTCATTGTTTTTCAAAGTCCTAACTTCCAAGGTTATTGATCATGCTGAGCTTCGTTTAATGCACGAACGTGTGGTTGAGTCAATATGTGTGTTTGAAATGTATTTCCCGCCTGCGTTTTTTGTTACTATGACTCATGTTGTCATACACTTGGCAGAAGAGGCACATCAATTGGGGCCTGTTCAGTTTAGGTGGATGTACCCTTACGAAAGGTATATACAATTCTTTAGTTACTAATATTCCTTTGGTTTAGCATATATTTGTTTACTAACTACATGTGCAGGATGATGAGGTACTACAAGGTTCTTGGTCGCAACAAATATTATGTAGAAGGCTCTATTACAAAACAATATGAGATCAATGAAGGAGCGCGCCATTGCGTCGAGGTACTTCCTGAAGCAAGGCGAAAGTCCATTAAGTGTCGTGGAAAGATATCAATGCCCAGTGATGTTTATGAAGGCCCACACCCACCTGATTCACAAGGAAAACCACATTTATTGACCACCGTAGAGTATGAACAAGTTCGTTTGTGGATATTGAGACATTCAGATGAAAATACCGAATGGGAAGCGTAAGTAAATCCTAAGTTAATTTCTCTTTAGATCATTTCATCACACTATGCATTATCAGTGAACTTAAACCAGCAGTTAACCAAGACATGAATGTTTATAAGTAAATATTATTGTGCATACTGAACCAAGCATGCTTGGATGCCGCTAGCTGTACTTGTCATGAATGTTTATAAGTAAATATTATAAGTAAATTTTTATAAGTAAATATTATTGTACATACTGAACCAAGATATGAATGTTTATAAGTAAATATTATTGTACATACTGAACCAAGCGAGGTTAAGAAGTAGTACTACTTGATTACGTTTCCTGATTTATTAGTTAATGCTTATTACTTGCCACTTTGTGCGTTGATTTACAGGAAGTACGAGACGTACATTTGTAATTTGAACCAAAATCGTACGGGGAGGATAAAACCTACAGTCTACATTGAATGGCTACAAAAACAACTTGAAGGCACTCCCATGACAGATTTTCGTAGGCTGGCAATTGGTCCTACCTTCGCTGCAGTTTCGTACAACTCATATTTTGTTAATGGCTATCTTTTTTACACAGCCGGTGCAGGAAAAAAATTAACTACACAAAATAGTGGAGTCACCATGGATGCTTGCACCAGCTTCAGAGCAAGTTCTAGGGATACTAACTTGGTCGATGACGATACTACGTACTATGGCATTCTACAACGTATACTTGAACTGGATTATGGAGTTTTCTCAGAATTTTTTTTTTACTGTGATTGGGTGCGAGTCGAAGACAAAGTACATGGATCATATGTGGATCCAGATACAAAGTTGAGGTTTGTCAACTTCAGAAGGTTTATGAGAAGCTCAAAAGAAATCGACGAGCCATTCATCCATGCTTCTCAAGCTAGACATGTTTTTTACTGCAGAGATGTGATGAGGGAGCATTGGAATTTGGTTTTGGAATCTCCAATACGATCAGACCCCAATAAGAATGCTCTGGAAGATCCATTTGTTTTCACTGCAAATACAAATGAAGCTCCGTCAATTTTGACAACTGTTGGAGATGATGAGTATTGGAATGGAGAAGCTCAGGTTAGGTTTCGTTCTATTTCTTCTTACATATCTCTTCTAGTAGATTCCATATTTGTTATGTTAGCTCTTCTACTTTTGTTTTAATTTCATTTTCTACTATTGGTTATTTTTCCAAGGGCACGAGAAGTGGGGATACACGTGAATGAACTTGCCTAACATCTTATAATTCCACTGGTGGAAATCATGTAGCTCCCCCTGTGCACATGTGAGTTGACAGCAAAACTTAAACCTCCTTTTGTGATTTGATTTTGAGTTTTAACTCGATATATTTAGCAGGATGTTAGGATAGGATAGGAGCATATTCATTCATTGATTCTTAATTAGGTAGTAAAGGTGGAGAGGAGATATGTATATTTTGTGCACACCAAAATGCCAACAATTTGATTCTGAATTTTATCTGTTACTTGCCTTTGAAAGATCTATTTTTTCTTTAGTAAAATAGTCCAATACTGAGGAAGCAAACAATTCAACTACTTGCAATTGTACTGACTTCACCTTATCTTCATACTGCTTTTTTCACTTTGTTTGTGAGTTTGTGACTTATTTTGTTCTACCGTGTATTAAGAATTGAACAAAGTCATTGTACTGATGTTGATTTTCTTTGCAGGAACGATGCTCTTTGTGGTATGTGAACCATGGACACAGCACATGGATGCTCTACTCGATATTATTTATGAAGTATTTTTCTAAACTCATCAGAGGAGCTTATTGTTTTGTTGTTAGCTAGCTTGAAGTTTCATTTGAATTTGAGTTTGGGTTACATTTGACTTTAATTTGAAGATAAATGTTTGAGTTTAAATTTGAGTTTAAATTTGAAGTTTCATTTGAATTTGAGTTTGGGTTACATTTGACTTTAATTTGAAGTTTCATTTGAATTTGAGTTTGGGTTACATTTAACTTTAATTTGAAGTTTCATTTGAATTTGAGCTTGGGATACATTTGACTTTAATTTGAGTTTCATTTGATGCAGTCAGATTATTTATGATTCAGCCAGATTATTTATGATTCAGCAATTCCAGCCAATCTGAATCTTTTTTTTTTATATTATAATTTAAATCTACGACCGATATAATGGGTCACCATCTAGTGACCGTTCAAATCGGTCGTTATTCAGAGACCCACGGCTAAGGGTCGTATAAAAAAAAGACGCTTTATCAGCGACCCCTTCAGAGACGGTTAAAATTAGTCGTTTAACTCGGATATAAGACATGTCCTGACGGTCGCGGAACTTCTATTTTCCACTAGTGGCAACCACTTACTTTAGATTGAATAGGATACTAAAGAGAATTCTCTTGTTGTCTTGCTTCAACATATACTGGTTCGTTAGAATCATGGATGAAGTAGATAAATGGATTTATTTATTTTTACTCATATCACCTTTTGTGAGTTCTTCCACCAAAATTGGAATACACGTGATTTTATTTGAATGTATGTTTTGAAACTAATGACAGATAATAGTCGAGCAAGTGGATTACATTCCACGGAACATTCAAAGTTTGGGAAGAAAATATCAAGTACGCAATAATGGTGTTCAAATACTTCTAAACCCCAAATAAATATATTTGAATCGAGTTGGTACAACCAATTGGAAAAAAGACACCATTCAACTATAGCCGATATATCATATTCAAAATAACAAAATAAAATTAAGACCAACTTAATGATCGAGATCAGCACTCATAATTTAAATTGACCGTTTATGGACTTATCTTTAAAAAAAAAAAAAAAAAAAAACTAGGCATGTTCTAAAGATAATACTATTAATAAGCCCAACATGTATTCAATATAAAAACACACATTAGTTACATACCTCATAGATTGGTTCCCGTAGTATATATAGATAAAACCAGAACAACTTTGGTCGCGCACAACCCACAGAAAAAAAAAAAAAACTGAACGGGACAGAACAGAGAACCGGAACAGTATGGACCGGATTGGGCTAGGCTGGGCCGAACCTGGTTGGACCGGACCAGATATTTTCCTTCCTCCCCGCAAACAAACAGGAACCCCGGATAGAGGTTTCCTTCGGAAGATTCTTCTTCCTCCTCGCGAACAGATGGGAACTGGATCGACTTTTCCTTTCTCCTCGTTTCATCCGCAGATAAATCCCAACGGACGCAACTGTGACATAATCAATCACAAGTGTAATTAAACATATACAACTATATATCATAAAATGCAATCAATCAATTGATCATGGGAACTGCATAGGATATATTGGATTTAACTTGATTTAGCCAAAATCAAAAATAGGGGAAATTATACTAATATCAATAAAATTAATACCAATATCAATAAAATCAAATCTGCCCTCTCCTCCATTAAATTAATATTAATTAAATTAAATCAAATCTGCCAAAATCAAAAGAAAAGGAAGAGAAACACTTAGTTTAAATATCGGTTCCATAATTTCCTTGATGTAAATCCAAATTCTATTTTTTTTTAATAATTTGTGTTTATCATCCATGTAGAAAAAAAAATTCTTCCAAATCCAATCTAACTCTGCGGAATAACATCGTGCATGATAATGTATTGCAGTGGATGGGAAAGATAAAGAGACACAGAGGGAAGAAGATTCCATTCATTAGAGTCAGTATGTGTTACATCCTTTATATACAATAGGAATAAGACCCTAGCTATTGGGCCGCACATCCGTGGGCTAACGCCCTACAACTAATCTTCTTTTTTCCCAAAATTTACGTTTGTTTTTTTTTTCCTCAGATTTGTATGAAAAGTCGTCATGGTTTTTTTTTTTTAAATCAATGACGACTCTAAAGAGTCGTTAATGTTTTCAATGAAAACTCTAAGTGTTGTTACTGTTTTCAATGACGACTCTGAAATGTCTTTATTGTTTCATTGACGACTCTACAATAACAACACTTTAGAGTCGTCATTGAAAAACATTAATGACTTTAAAGAGTCATCATTGAAAACATTAACGACTCTAAAGAGTCATCACTAAAACGATAACGAGACTTTAGAGTCGTCATTGATTTAAAATAAAACATAAAAAAATAATAAGGGGTAAAACAGTATTTTCACTTTATATTGGTACGCCCCTGAAAATTTTGGGGTGCAAATAAAATGGGTGAGTCCCCTAATTAGTTTTTAGGGTCCCCTAATTAAACGAGGTTAATTAGTTATCCAGAGCATGCATTAAACATCTCTATTACTTCATGTAATTTGTTGGTCTGAACTAGATTTATAGAATCTCAGCCAGTTCTTGACCAACAATCCTACTAATCCAAACATTACAACTGAGTCTGACATTCCACAAGACGCAACCAAATCAAGAGGCCAAATTCGTTTTGTTACAAACAAACTTGCATCCCTACAAACAGCAGCAATGGGATCTTCAAAATATCCAACAAGGGTTTTAACATCTTGTAAAACGAGGTGAAATAGAGTTAAATAACAATAAGACAAACTAGAACTACAATAACAGGAGTCTTGGTAGCAGGAGTCTTCTGAATCAGTCGAAATCGGTCTGGATCGGTGTGAAAATGCCTGAATCGACATCGGAGTTTTCGAAATCATTGATGAAGTAGTAGATGGGTTTGTTCTTGATGATATTGCTGATGGAGTTGTTGATTTTGCCACTAACTTCCTTACCGTTGATGTTGTTTCCATCACAGTTGATGATGATTTCTACAACTCTTTGCTCGGATTCATAAACCAACACACAAGAAGATAGATAATTATGAAATACAACAATAAGATTAAAACTCCCAGAAACCAGAGGACCTAGATCTAGAAAAGCAAAACAAAGGAGAAACTAGCTAGTGATCAAATACGATTAAATATAAATCTGAAGATGAAGGATTTACAAGTGAAGAAGATGTTAAGGAGGTGTGGTATGCTCAGATCTGCCCCCATGGAAACCGATCTGAGCAGGATGTGTTTAGTGGTTTTGGGATTCTCTTATCTCTCTGTGTTTTTCTCTCTCATTCATTTAAGAATGTTAAATGCTCATTCATTTAACGTTCTTTTTGTACAACAATTGATGTCCACTCAAAGTTAATTGAATCAAAATAAGTCAATAATACACGAGCATAAATGAAGTCATGAATCCACAGATCGAAAAGGGAATTCTGTTAATAGCAGAAACATGACTTGCTCTTGATTTAATTGTTCTCCTGACCTAATTACCATTTCAAATGAGTGATGCTACAGGTACCGGGGGTGGGAACCGTGAAAATCACCGCGTCTCACAGCCCCCGGGACCCGCTGGAGCTTGGAGGGGATGGGGGGCTATGGGTCCCCCATTTTTTTTTGTGAGGTGCGGTGACATTCACGGGATTTGATCCCAGTGAATGTAGCATTGTTTATTTCAAATCCAAAATTTTAAGAGATGAAAATCCAACTGAAGAACCAAAATAGCATATGAATTGGTATACATCTACCCCTTAGAGGCCTTGACAAAATAAGTTCTCACGTTAAACGGTGATGGAACCCTCGTTTCCTATTGGTCGAAATATGCCTTTCTAATGTAGAACCTATGGTGAGGACACTTGGCATAACTCTATTGGTCAAAATATTAAAAATTGGGTTACACTTTGTTTACATCAAGTATTTAACCGCCTGTTAGTAACGTCGTCAAAAAAAAGGAATGTGGACAATACTTCCGTCAAAAATTTTGTCATGGAAAAGGAAAACATAAGTTACCGTGTTTAGAATTATATGGAAGTCCCAACTCAATTTGGAAATTGACTAGCTAATATATTATGACTCTTTTTTCTATATTAAAATAATACATTAAGGGGGGAAAACCCACATATTTTCTGCGAAAATAAAAGAAAAAATAAACAAAATTCTCATCTTTTCTCCACCTATGTACTGCATTTATTTCTCCGCGTTAAATTAAAAATGTATCGTCACGGGGCGGGGTGAAGCCCAACGCACACCAAATCAAAAGGAAAAAAATGTCCAATGTATAGCACGGGCACCCATCTAGTGGATTATTAGAAAAAAAAATTTAAAGAGAAACTCTCTCTCATATCCCATTAATGGATTAAATTTTCTCTCTCGGCCCATATCTGCTAGTGACTGCTATATTCAACCAACAATCACTTCAAATGCTTCATATATATATATATATAATAATAATAATATTGAACGGGCCTCTAGCTCAGCTGGTCATTCCCGTTCCCCAAAATTTAATGCGCTTCAGGAGGTCCCAGGTAACATGAAAGGTAGTGTTAGTTTGCCCCCCTTGTGATACAATCCCAGCCCCCCTTCCGTCGTTTCTGCTCCCTTGGCTAGGTTACCCATGAAGCTCGCTGGTAGGTTAGCACAACAACTTGTTCAATTAATGTTGTAGTATGTCGTTGGAGCTTAGCGTGTTAGGCTTCCAACTAGTTTTATGTAATAATATTTATCATTATTTATAAAAAGAATATACATAATAAAAATAATAGTTTCATTTAATAACACCATATTATATAATAAAAGCCTTTATGGCCCCTGTCAAATCTCTTTGTCAAATAATAATATTATTATTATGTAATAATAATAATAATAATAGTTTTAAAGGGGCATTGGGGCGCAACTTTTTGCGCGCCTCCCTTCCAAATCTTTGTAAACTTCTTTTTATTCTATTCTTTTTCCCACCATCTCCTGTAATGTCGATTTTGATATTGAGTTATAATAAAAGCCTTGCGGCGTCCTTTTCATAATAATAATAATATATTGCAGGAATTAACATGGAAGGTAGTGTTAGTTTGCCCCCATTGTGACACAATCTCAGCCCCCCTCCCGCCGTTTCTGCTCCCTTGGCTAGGTTACCCATGAGGCTCGCTGGTAGGTTAGCACAGCAACCTGTTCAATTAATGTAGTAGTATGTCGTTTGAGCTTAGCTTGTTAGGCTTCCAACTAGTTTCATGTAATAATATTTATCCAATAATATACTAATAATTTAAATATATATATATATATATATATATATTATTTTCATAATAATCTTATACTATAATAAAGGAAAGACCCCCTTTTGGTGAAGCCTTTTTTGGTTGGTCACAAAAAAACAAAATAGTTTGGTGTCACCTTGATATTACTAATATGACCTTAAATATCAATCATTACTATGCATATATATTTAAGGGTAAAAATGTATATTAAACCAATGATTATATATTTACATGAATGTCATTGTTTTAAAATTAGATCTAAAAATTTTAAAACTTGATATCTTTCAAAATACATACCGGATTTTTGTAAAATTAATATATTCGGAAAGCTCTTTGAATTATCTACGTAATAAGTACAAATAAGAATATTAAAAAAAAACATATTAAGTTTTTTTTTTCATTACCATCAAATTTGGTGTTGTTAAAGCAATCAAAATCAAGCATGTGCATCGCACATGTGGTCTTACTAGTAATAATAATAAAAACGGGCCCTAACTCAGCTGGTCATCTCCGATTCCCAAAGTTTGATGCGTTCCAGGAGGTCCCAGGTTCGAGCCTCCAATGACGTAATATTGCAGAAATTAACATGGAAGGTAGAGTTGGCTTGCCCCCCCTTGTGACACAATCTCGCCCCCCCATCAGCTTCGGCTCCCCTTGGCAAGGTTACCCATGAAGCTCGCTGGTAGGCTAACACAACAACCTGTTCAATTAATGTAGTAGTATGTCGTTGGAGCCTAGCTTGTTAGGCTTCCAACTAGTTTCATGTAATAATATTAAATTATAATCAATAAAAAAAAAATGGGCCAAAGTTTAATGCGCTCCAGGAGGTCCCAGGTTCGAGTCCCCAATGGGGTAATATTCCAGGAATTAACATGGAAGGTAGTGTTGGTTTGCCCCCCTTGTGACACAATCTCAGCCCCCCCTACCGCCATTTCGGCTCCCTTGGCTAGGTTACCCATGAGGCTCGCTGGTAGGTTAGCACAGCAACCTGTTCAATTAATGTAGTAGAATGTCGTTGGAGCCTAGCTTGTTAGACTTCCAACTAGTTTCATGTAATAATATTTATTTTTTAAAAAATAATAATAATAAGAAGAAGAAGAACGGCCCTAGCTCAGCTAGTCATCCCCGTTCCCCGAAGTTTCATGCGTTCCAGGAGGTCCCAGGTTCAAGTCCCCAATGGCGTAATATTGCAGGAATTAACATGGAAGGTAATGTTAGTTTTCCCCTCTTGTGACACAATCTCGCCCCCCCCTTCCCGCTTCGGCTCCCCTTGGCAAGGTTACCCATGAGGCTCGCTGGTAGGCTAGCACAGCAACCTGTTCAATTAATGTAGTAGTATGTTGTTGGAGCCTAGCTTGTTACGCTTCCAACTAGTTTCATGTAATAATATTAAATAATTAAAAAAATTAAAAAAATAATACTCCATCCGTTTCACAAAGTCAATCCGCTTTGACTTTCTCAAAATATTAAGGAGACCATACTATTTTACTTGACTACCCTTAGTTACTTACCTATTTTTATTTTAATAAAAATGCTAGCAATAAAGACTATCCAAAATTGGTTTGAGAATTATAAATTCGAAATATAAAAGGGAAATTTAAAAGATATTGAATTTAAGAAGTATAAACTTTATAAGGAATCTAATTTTTAGAGTTAAATGTATATTTCCTTAAAAGGAATGAAGGATATATTTGTTTCCTCAATTATACTAATTTATTTAATATTTTAGATTGAGTCACGTAAAAAATAGATTTATGAATATAAAGAATTCAAGGGTATATTAGAGAGTTCATTGAAAAAGTATGACTATAAACAGAAGCTGGACACAATTTTGAAACTGACAAAAACGGAATAGAGGACGGTCTTTCAGAAACAGAGGGAGTAATAATAATAAAAAAAATAAAAAAATCGGAAGGTGAGGAGAGAGAAAGTCTGGGCGATTTACAGGCGACAGAAAGTCTGCAAAACGTTCCCGGAAATTTCTTTGGATCACTTCAGTAGTTCTCCATCAAACATCTTTCACTCAATTCCCCTTGTTATACTCCCTTTTGTGATGCCTTTTTCATGCACAGATCTTCACATCTAGTCGCTAGATTGGGTAGTTACTGACAGTTACCACCATGTCTAGAATAAGAACGCGTTCGTTTTCTCAACCTGCAACAAAAACATCATCTCCCTATGCATCTCCTGCCTCCCAATTATCACAACAACATCATAGTCCCATATCAAGATCACCCCCTCCTCAGGACGGGCGTGTTCATTGCCCATTCAAAAACTATGATGATTGTAATGATGGGGTTAACGGAAGGGGTTACGTTCGCAGTTCTTTTCAGCGACATCTCATAGACAGGAACTTCCCATCTGATGTGGCAAAACAGCAATGCAGAGAGTGCCTAGGGACGAATAGGGCTACATATGCAGCATGGGAAAAGGTCTTACAACAAATGCGTTGTTGGTTATGCAGTCACTGTATGATGATACACGCCTGGAAAAAATCCTGCAAGCATGGTAATGACGTTATTCCTGGTCCATACAATGGATATTCCGTGAGTTTTCTCATCTCTGACATACCCAAGCCCTCATTGTTAGTCAGTGATACTCCATCCACTTCTGTAGATACACAGCCTGTATCTTTTTTTTTTGGAGTTACTGAACAATGTTCTTCAGAGACAATTCACCACTATTTCATCTATACCTGCTCCTTGTAGATTGAGTTTTTCCATGACTCTAAAATCATGCCTATATGTAGTCATTCTTAACCCCAGAGAGTTATCATCTTGGATTAAATTACTGCTTCTTCCCATATGCACCCTCAACCTATATATTCCTAAGAATTCTTCAGAGGAACAATCTGACACAAGGAAGAGGTTGCAGGCTGCATCGATCAACCAAGCTTTGGTGGATTGGTGAGAACCGAATGGTTGTCTCAACCTGATAAATACCTTGTTAGAACGGCCGAAGCGCTGCCAGTTAAGCAAGCCTAAGAGTAAACAAGCACAGGCCAGTGCAAATCTTGAAGCTTGCCGTAAGAAGCTTTCTTACGGACATTACACTACAGCAATTAAGGTACTTTCTTCATATGGGATAGCTCCATGCAATGAGGCTACACTGGTAGAACTCCAGCATAAACACCCTGTCGCGCCTCCGCCGGCCATTCCGACTGAGTCTCTCACTTGTGATGATATCTCAGTTGATGCTGCTTCAGTGCTTAAGGCCATTAAAGGGTTCCCCAAAGGGACCTCCTGCGGACGTGATGGGTTGAGAGCTCAACACCTCCTTGACGCCATGAGTGGTGCAGCCAATGCAGTAGCGGATGAGTTGGTAGTCTCAATCACCAAGGTGGTTAACCTGTGGCTAGCAGGTAAGTGTCCATATTCTCTCGGTGAGTTTATAGCCAGTGCCCCTCTCACTCCCTTGCAGAAGCCTGGTGGTGGCATTCGTCCAATCGTCGTAGGCACAATTTGGAGGAGACTGGTTTCCAAACTTGCTGCCATTAAAGTTGGGAAAGACATGTCGGTGTATCTTCGAGACTACCAATTTGGAGTTGGAGTGCCTTGTGGTGGTGAAAGTATCCTCCATGCTGTTAACAGCCTGCTTGAACTCAAGGGTAACCGGTCTGATACTTCCATGCTTCTTATTGATTTTACGAACACATTCAACATGGTAGACCGAACTTCTATAATTAAGGAGGTTAGGCTCCACTGCCCTGCTATTTCACAATGGGTAGAATTTTGCTACGCAACTCCTGCCAGGCTATATTATAAGGATATCATTCTCTCCTCGGCGCAAGGAGTGCAACAGGGAGACCCCCTTGGTCCCTTGCTCTTCGCTCTTACACTCCACCCCATTGTGAGAAACATCGCATCCCAGTGCAAATTAGACCTACAGGCGTGGTACTTGGACGACGGAACAATTATCGGCGACACCATCGAAGTATCTAAAGCTCTGCATATCATCTTGGAAGAAGGAAGCAGTAGAGGCCTTCACCTAAACATTCACAAAACGGAGGTTTTCTGGCCTAATGCAGACCCTCGAAGCCGCAACCCAGATGTCTTCCCTCCTGACATTGGCAGGCCAACGTCTGGAGTCAAAATATTAGGCGGACCAGTAAGTTTAGACACTCAGTTTTGTACAGATATGGTTTCGCAACGAGTTGAGAAAACTATCCAACTTATGACAGCGATGAAAAGTCTTAAAGACCCCCAGTGTGAGCTGTTATTGCTCCGCAACTGCACCGGCGTCTCTAAATTGTATTTTACAATGCGCACTACTTCCCCTTAAGCTGTAGAGCCTGCCGCATCACGTTTTGATGACCATATGTATCAATACTTGCGACTTTTGATTATAGCAGATGGCTCCGGGTTTGGACCATTACAGTTTCTCCTAGCGACTCTTCCCATTAAGGACGGCGGACTTGGCGTCTACACGATGTCTGACACGTCTAAGTATTGTTACTTAGCCTCGCAGTTCCAGACACATTCGGTTCAGCGCATCATTCTGAACAACGATGTTTTTCCAAGCCCAAGTACTACCTCTCAGCTGGCCTTACAGACATACAACCAGGTTTGTGGAATTCAGTCCTCTCCTCTCAGTTTTGACCCTACAGCCCCCCTTTCTATGCATACTATGCATTCACTGGCTGTAACATACTTTGAGGCGATCAAGAAACAAATTCCTACTTCCTTCGAGATGTCTGCACGAGACACTGTACTCTGGCAGAGCAATAAGATAAAGCATGCACAGGACTACTTACTGGCGATACCCATCAGTGGCTTAAACCAAACCATCGGCCCTCGTCAATTCAGATGCGTACTCAGCTATCGTTATGGCATCCCATTATTCGAAGAAGGAATCCGTTGTACTTGTTGCAACAGAGAGATGGACATATACGGGGATCATGCACTCCACTGCGCTAGTGAAATCGGCCTAAAGTTTCGCCACGACCTTGTTCGAGATATCTTTGTCGACATCTGTTTTAGAGCTGGAATCTCAGCTAGGAAAGAAGCATCACTTGGCCTCCGTTCGGGGACTAATACTATTATGCTCCCTGCTGATTTACTAGTTTATAATTGGATTAATGGGAAGGACACATGTTTCGACATCACAGGTGTATCTCCTTTCACGTGTGACATTCGATACTTCGCACCCGGCCAGGCAATTTCCAAAGCGGTTATCCGCAAACACAAAAAATATCTTGCTATTTGTCAAGCGCATGGATATGAGTTTGGTGCTCTAGCTTTCACAACCTTAGGCGAATTAGGCGAAGATACTACCACATTCCTAAAGAGACTGAAGAACTGCCTTGCTAACAATGATGCCAACTGTGACACTGGCAACTTTTTATTTCATAAAATAGGCATTGCAATTCAAAAGGGAGTTGACGCCCAGTTGGTGGCTCGTCTACCAACAAATTATGTATGAATAATTTCAAGTTTATTTTTAATAAAGGCCCTCAGAGGTGACTCTTCATAATAATAATAATAATAACGGGCCCTAGCTCAGCTGGTCATCCCCGTTCCCAGAAGTTTCATGCGTTCCAGGAGGTCCCAGGTTCAAGTCCCCAATGGCGTAATATTGCAGGAATTAACATGGAAGGTAGTGTTAGTTTGCCCCCCTTGTGACACAATCTCGCCCCCCCTCCCGCTTCGGCTCCCTTTGGCAAGGTTACCCATGAGGCTCGCTGGTAGGCTAGCACAACAACCTGTTCAATTAATGTAGTATTATGTCGTTGGAGCCTAGCTTGTTAGGCTTCCAACTAGTTTCATGTAATAATATTATAAATTAATTAAAATAATAATAATAATATTATTATTAATAATAATAATTTTACACAGGACGTGTTGGGAGCCTAGCAACCAGCTGGGCACCAAATAATAGTAATAATAATATTAAGAACGGGCCCTAGCTCAGCTGGTCATCCCCGTTCCCCGAAGTTTCATGCATTCCAGGAGGTCCCAGGTTCAAGTCCCCAATGGCCTAATATTGCAGGAATTAACATGGAAGGTAGTGTTAGTTTGCCCCCCTTGTGACACAATCTCGCCCCCCCTCCCGCTTCGGCTCCCCTTGGCAAGGTTACCCATGAGGCTCGCTGGTAGGCTAGCACAGCAACCTGTTCAATTAATGTAGTAGTATGTCGTTGGAGCCTAGCTTGTTAGGCTTCCAACTAGTTTCATGTTAAAATGTAATATAAAAAAAGAAGAAAAAATAATATTAATAATAATATTAAATAATAGTATGTCGTTGGAGCCTAGCACAGCAACCTGTCCAATTAATGTAGTAGTATGTCGTTGGAGCCTAGCTTGTTAGGCTTCCAACTAGTTTCATGTAATAATATTAAATAATAATAATAATAAGTGAGGAAAAAACCAATCTAGAACGTAGATATGATCGTTTCTAACGTCATACTTGAAAATGCATATACGTATTTAGTTGGTCAAAGTCCCATTTCACGTTTAATGGTGTTTGTAAGCTGTAGCCAAGTGGTAGGGCTAGGTAGCTGTGAATCTCGTGATTGACCCGTTTGTTTCTTTCTTTAGTCAAGGTCTTCCTTTGTCAACATTCGCCACCGGGACCGACTTTACTACAGCCTCTTTCCCACTTCAATTCCCATTTCCTTCACTGTCTCATCATCATCACTTTTTTTCTCCCGCGTCTTTGATTTCTTTATCCACCCAACTCCTCTTCTATTAATTCAACAACCCCATACTCATAGATCTAGAAACACAGAACAGAAGCAAGATGTTGAGCAAATTCCTCTCGTGTTTCTTACTTTTCTCTGTTCTTACATTCTCATCGGTGAAATCTGATGAAGGTTTCGAGTGTAAATCCCCTGCCACATGTATGTCTGTAGCCGGTTATGTAACACCCAACGCGACCACTTACTCAAGCATCGCATCTCTTTTCGGGATAAAAGATTTGAATGCTTTACTGGGAGCTAATTCTTTACCACTTGGAACTTCAGCAAGCAAATCAGTGGCCGCGAAGGAGACTGTCAAAATCCCTTTCCCTTGTTCTTGTAATAATGGTAACGGAATATCTGATAAAACTCCGATTTATAAAGTAAAAGCAGGGGACGGTTTAGATCACATCGCCAGGGATATATACTCGTTGTTGATTACATATGAAGAGATCGCTGAAGCTAATAATATTACCGATCCTAATAAGATTGAAATTGGCCAGACTTTGATGATCCCTCTTCCTTGTAGCTGCGATCCTGTGGATGGAAAACCAGTCGTTCATTATGCACACAAAGTGGCTTCTAAAGAAACTTTAGATATGATCGGGAAGCAGTTTGGGGTAACGGAAAAGACTCTATTGAAGCTCAATGACCTTGATAATGCTAAAGACCTCAAGGCTGAATCAATTATTGATGTTCCATTAACAGGTTGGTTAATTGCTATTTAATGTTCGTTTATTAGGCTCAATCTAGTACTATTAGTGATAATAAAGGTAGTAAAATGATTTGCTTTTCACATCACCACTATCCACACACAGAAAGAAAAATCCTAAGTAGCTTTCAAGGATCCATCCTATCTTAGTGGCCGAGGAATATGCGGTTTTTATTATCCGTAGGTGTTTAAAATGATGTTTTTCAATGTCAAGGGCTTCTCTTAAATATAGTCCATGTTTTTATTAATTATTGCTCAAAAAATGAAAAACCAAAATTACTAACGAGTCTTAATTTTTTAACTAATAATCATATTTCTCCAAAATTAAAATATTAACCATAATATTATTTTTTTTGATCCAAACTAAAATTATATTTCAATTTCTTTTTAATAGTTTTCTCATTATTATTTCAAATTACCCTATTATAAACCTTAATTTTTTTTACTTTTCCTCCAAAAAAAATTAAACCCAACTTTTCACCTTTTCTATAAAACGATGTTATTTTTCCAAATCAATGATTACTAATTAAGGTTATACTACCTCCGTCCCACTATTAAGTGACCTAGTTTAAATTTGCACAATTTTTAAGGCAAGGAAAGAAAATAGTATTTTTAAGCATTTTTTATAATTATACCCCTTATGGATAATAGTTAGTGAAATTTAGAAATGATTTATCTCTCAAACTAATCCACGGATGTTCGCAAACTTCATATCATTGAAAAATATTTTAAAACACCTACGTAACGAATATAAACATGCCTATCAAATTATGCATATTTCTTATATTTTTTATAATTAACTAAAAGGATAATTTTAAAAATATCTCCTTGTTTAGTGATATAGGTCACTTATTAGTGGGACAAAATCTAAAATCAAATAGGTCATTTAATAGTGGGACAGAGGGAGTATATTCTAACTATTCCTTTAAAACTTCTCCACCACAATATTATTAATAAAAAAACGAATTGATATCAACTAGGATTTTGATTATTTTCCCAAAATCAATTTTCTAAAACTCCATAAACATTATTATTCTATAAAAAAATTCTAAGATGATTTTTAATTTTTCTCAATCATGATTACATAAAACCGTTTATTCTAAAATCATCAATTATACATGCCACAAATATTACATAAATCTAATTATGAAAATTAGATGATTAACTTTATTTTATTTTTTTAATTTAAGGATTTGATAATTTATTTTGGGCTATATATAATTTTATGTGTTATGTTAATAATCAATAGAACCCGTTTGGTTGAATTAATGACTTATTTTATGTGATTATAGTTCATTTTTCTCTAACAAATATGCTGTACTGTCTTTCTTTACCACTAGTTGTTCCAAATGAGCACCCAAAATGGATGTTTACAGCCTAAAGCAGTGGGACGCCATAGTTTGAGAACACGCATTTAAGAAATGAAACCCAGAAACCTGCTAAATAAAGTCAATATAGGCGACCTGTTGATCTTTCTAATTAATATTTTTCAATCACAGGTGGGACACCTCAAGCATCACCATCTGGTCCATCATCATCTGGTTCATCTCCATCTGGTTCACCGAATAGAAATTTACAGGGTTGGAATATCTTGTGGCTTACCATGAGCTTGGGCTTACTTCTTTGTAGTTCCCTTCTATCTTAGAAGAGTTTTGGTTTCCTCGGCATCTTCTAATAAATTTATTTACTTTCCATATTTATTGAGTATATTGTATCCCAGAGAAGATGATTTAAATTTAAATACGGAGTATATGCTTTTCTTTTTCATTTTTACCTCCTGTATATGCTCCTTAAAATGAAAATCGTGAAAGTTATACATGAAAAACTAAGACACTAGTCTGTGGGCTGTGGTGAACGAACTTTGTTTTCGCTGCCTAGTAATAGTATGCGCAGGCATAATTGACCCGTCTATGACTTTAGTCAAAAGTCTTCCGTTAACTAACATGCACCAATTTCAATTTGACCGGACTCTATCCCACTTCCCTCGCTGTCTCATCGGCACTTTCCTCCCGCGTCTTCAATTATTATTTATACAGCCAACTCCTCTATTATTAGCTTAACATTTCATACTAATATCCACACTAATTTTGAGAACCGATCCAAAATTAAGAAGAAAACAAGATGCTGTCCAACAAATTTGTCTTTTGTATCTTATTCCTCTCTGTTGCAACTTTTTCATCAGTGAAATCTCAAGGTTTCGTCTGTAAATCCACTACAATTTCCAAATGTAAATCTGTAGCTGGTTTTGTATCACCAAACGCTACAACTCTTGCAAACATCACCACTCTTTTCGGAGTAACAGACTTCGATTCGCTCCTCGGAGCTAACAATTTACCAATAGACACACCACAAAGCAAATCAGTGGCTGCTAAGGAGACTATTAAAATCCCCTTCACCTGTTCGTGTAACAACGGAACAGGAATCTCTGATAGAAGTCCGGTGTATACGGTAAAAGCAGGGGATGGTTTAGATCACATCGCCAGGAGTGTTTTTGCATTGTTAGTCACATATCAAGAAATCGCCGCCGTGAATAATATTAGTGATCCTAATAAGATCGTAGTTGGGCAGTCCTTGCGGATCCCTCTTCCTTGTAGCTGCGATACTGTGGATGAAATTAAAGTCGTTCATTATGCGCATGTGGTGCCTCCTAACGGAACTTTAGAGATGATTGTCGGTGAGTTTGGAGCGACTGAGGAGAGTTTATTGAAACTTAATAACCTTACTGATGCCAAAGAACTTATAGCGGAATCAGTTCTTGATGTTCCATTAAGAGGTAATTAGTTACCCAATCTTCATTTAATGATTTTTTTTTTCCCTGCATACCATTGACTTCAAATTTTCGCAATTCCACTATAGATGCTGCAAGTGCAAGTAGTTTGCTTAATTGGTTGTTATTTGGGAATGCAGCTTGTACGTCTATGGTCAGCAATGCTTCTTCGGATTATCCTTTGCTTCTCTCCGATGAGACTTACACTTATACAGCCAACAATTGTATCAAGTGCACGTGTGACTTAAACAACCAGAATTGGAACTTATTCCCGAAACCCGACGTTTGGACGTAATTTTCTTATACTCACTTAATTTTTTTCATTTTTTATTAAGCATTTATACTCTTCTTTATGACAATAAGTCAACAACTATTTTCCCTTCAAAGTGATACCAAGGATATTTTTTTATTTTTATACCGACTGATTTAGAAATGGACAGAGACATGTTAATATTGATTATGTTAAATTCAGGTTGTATTGTGAGCCATCATCTCCGGAGGAGGTCAAAGTTCAGAATTGGCAACAATGTCCTCGGTCCTCGTGCACAAATGTATATGGTACTCCACTGGGGAAACAATTTATTGAAGTAGGGGAACAAGCATGCCCAAAGTACTGCGCTTATACCGGATATAACAATCAGTCTCGAAGTATCTCTACGACCGTAGCAAATGTATCCGCCTGTACCGGTGAGTAGTGATTACCACATATCCCACTTTGTATTGTTTTTTTCTTATACTATGTAGGAGTATATATTTATTCTAGCACAGCATTTCCCAAGGTTATATTCATCAGACTTCTCCGATTTAATTTAACAGTATCACCATGGGTACCATCTGGATCGTCAAAGATGAGTTTGCAGCACTGGAATTTCTTGTGGCTCACGATGAACCTTGGCTTACTGCTTTACAATGCCCTTATATAGATCTCGTATTTGAGACAAAATAAATATTCAAAGGGGAAGCAATGTTACAGTTGAATTTTCTACGATTTTATAGCCTACAAATCGTTAAATTTATTGATTTATCTAGATTGAATAAAAATAATAATCAAATTTTTATGTTTTTGTTTTTGTAAGTACAATTAAGTGATGTCGTATGTATAAGTTGATATATAAAATTTAACGTTGAATTTTGGAAACCTTTTAACATAAATGAGGCAAGCCTCAAAAGTTGATTGATAAATAACGCGTAATTGGGGATAGTAAATCTAATTGGGTGATATAAATTACTTTCTCCAACCCATGGTGTCTGCTAAGGGGTGACTTTTTGGTATGAAAATACTAAAATACACTTTGGTTAATTAAAAAACTTTATAAAAAGACTCGTATACCCTTTCTACTAAAACATTAAAATCAAATAACCAAATTCATATATCCCCATTCTCAAATCAGTACCGGCAGTGCTATAGGTTTAGGTTTTTGAAAGAAAAAAATTGCTTCAGCGTTCTTCATCCGTTCTTCGTCGATTCAAAAATTTCTTCATCGATTAACCTACCCGAATCATAAAAATGCCTCCACGAAAGAAACCAAATGCCCAATCGAACTCAAAATCGATTGGTGAAGAGAAATTAAAACAAAGACTTGCTAAGATTGCTCAAGAGCAAGATGAAGAAGAAGAAGAAGCGAACTCGGACAATCAACCTCTCGCAAAGATGGCTTCTGTGAGAAGGTAAGTGATTTTAAACTCCTTTATGAGTTTTAAATCGATTTATAGCAATGGGTTTAGGTTAGAATCGCGAAACCTAACTCAAACAGTTGAGTTTTAGTGAGTTCCGGCATTGAATTGTGTATGAATACAATGCCGGTTTGGAGTTACGGCATTGAATCTAGGATGAATATAGTGCCAGTATTAAGTTACGCCTTAGATGTTAGCTTGAATGCAATGCCATTTCCAAACCCTGAAACTGAATGTTATGTATCGGCATAGAAATTGGGTTGAATACTATGCCGGTTTCCGATTACGACATTCCTTGATGATAATTCGTATGCCGGTATTGGACTTAAAACTTACAGGAATATCTATGTATTTGTCACCAGTGCCGGCATAGATTGTCGGTTGCATTGTATGCCGATACTCAGTTAGTGCATGTAATCGATTTATTTCGAGAGTGCCGGTAGTAATCTTTTGGTATCCAGGAGAATTACATATGACTACCGGCATTATCGATAGTTAATATTCACTGTCGGAATAATGTACCGGCAGGAAATATTTACTAAGTTTTTATGCCGGGAGATGTGTACTGGCGTGGTTTATTTAAGTGATTATATGCCGGTACTAAAACTAAAAATGAGATGTCTTATATTCGTTTCATATGCTTATGATACAGGTCAAAAGCCAAGGAAGGTAACAAAAGAAAAACTAAAGATGATGTCACTAAGAGAAGGAGGAAGGACGGTCTTGATACTCCTATGTCTATTCCTCCTCGAAGGAAAGATGAAGGTCGCAAGAAGCGTTTGGGGGCTGATACAAGAGGGATAATTTGGGAGAGTGGTGGTGACGGTAGTCGACTTGTAATCCGTGAATCTGCTGGAATAGTTGAGCACGATGAGCAAGATGAAGAGGAAAGTGAGTCGGAAGATAATGAAGTTCATCCAAGTCAACTAGCAAGCCAAAGCGAAGTCGATGGGCCGAGTCAAAAACCAACACAAGGCAAGGGCAATGGAAATTGCAATGGCAAAGTTAAAGGTTCTCATCTTCCTCACATTGATGACATGATACCTGACCTTGGATATGGTAAAATTTGGGGTGAAGCTCCGGACCCGAAAATAATATTTGGATACAAGGACTCTTGGTCTCGTACTATCTATCAAACCTATGTAAGCATTTTTTATCTTGTGCATATGTAATGTTGTGTATTTATGTAAAATCTCTTAATTGTATTGTCTCTCCTAATTGTAGGATCATAAGAAGGATGTGCGTGTTTTCCGAAACCAAGCCGCTGATGGTTGGAATTTGTCCGAGGAATGTGAAGAGGTCCAAAAAATAGTAAAGGATTCTGGTCTATATGCTTTGGTTGAAAATTATGTGAAGCCTGATTCTGTGACTGTTAATTGCTTCATTGAAAGGTATCATGGTGAAACTGATACCATGCACTTACCTTTTGGAGAAATGACCTTCATCCCCGAAGATGCTCAGAACATTCTAGGCTTGAATGTTATCGGCAAATCAATTGCAGAAGGAGTTGAGTGTCTGGACCTAGAATAGTCGAAGTTGCACGCTATGACTAACAAGCTCTTTGGTTGGGACTACAAAACTTCTGCGGAGAGATTTTATGTATCCAATCTTGTAGGACGAAGACATTCAAGCTGAAGATGCTTAAGGAGAAGTTTGAAAAAATGGACGAGAGAAGTTTGAAGGATGGATGGGACCCTGCACAGATTCATTTTACAGCCATTGCGTACCTGTTATACATCTTGGGCACTAAGGCATTCCCTGACAGTAATGGAAACATGGTAAGTGTAAACTTTCTTCAGTACTTGGATCCGTTGGAAGATGTCTTTAACTATTCTTGGGGTACCGCGGTAATGGCACATTTGATGACGGAGATGAGAAGGGACTCTAAGGCTAAAACAAACCAATTTGTCGGGAATTTCACTCTACTGCAGGTAATTTTGTTTTATAACTCATGTTCTTATGTATATTGTTCACATGTATCTTTATCATGAACTTAGAATCAAAATTTACTGCTTCTTATATGTATTATTCCACATTGGAATAGGTGTGGGCTTATGAAAACTTCCCAACCTTGTTCAAGTACTTCCCCTTCTTGAATATCATATACCTTCCCGAACCCGAAACACCTAGAGCTAAGAGATACGAGTTCAACAATATTCTGAAGCCCGGCAACAAAGGTCGATTCATCGATATGAGATTGGCTTTGGATGCGATCAGTGCCAAAGATGTTGTGTTCGACCCTTACAAGGAGGCTAGAGAAAACCGCCAACTTTTGAGGTTTGGTAACGTTGCATTTTACAATGGGCCGTTGTTCTACCCAAAAGGATACGTTATGTCTGATCCTATACATGTGATGTGCTAACTTGGATATAAGCAATTGTCACGTTTTGAGACGACCTCTCTTCAAAGTTATGTTCTTGACCTTTCTCGTTGTTTTTCAACTCCTAACTGGTTTCATGTAGAGTATGATCCAGATCCGGAACCAACACATTGGAGGGATAGGGAACCACGTTGTTTGGTAGATATTAGTAAGTGGGAGATTGCAGAAAACGGTGATGAAGTTGAAGTTGCATCTTCTCCTCTTGGAGAGTTTTTCTTTTTTGATAAAGCAAACGCATCCCAAAATTGGTGATTCTCATATAATGCCATCCACCCCTTCCAGATATTGGGATCTAGATCCTTGTTTTTCATCATACCACAAATAGGTGGCAATGGACAACTTTCCTTAAGTTTTAGAATAATGAAATAATTACCGTTCACGAACGCCAAAACAACTCTTCTCTTCTTAAGGGATCCTTCGCATTTTTGCCACTTTGGTGTAAATGTTACTTCTACGGTGGGGGTAAAATAATGAATAACACAATCAATTGTATCCGCCACTAGATGCCCACAAAGCGACATTCTCATCCAATATTGCTAAGGATGGAACTTCATCTCCTTCTCGGGACCTAACACTTGAGCGTACATATCATGAAACCCTTCTTCATCACCAACCAATTGCTTATAAAAGCTCTTCTTTTTAATGAGTTGTTCGGCCATCCTCTTTCTATCATATCAGCATGGTGTCATCCCTTTACTAACCGTCGTCTCAAAGATTTCTAATTGTATGGTAACGACATGATAGCCACAATTTCCATCTCCATCGACATCATCCGTATATACAATATACTCGCGAATAACCTCAGGAAATTGGTTTATGTAAGACTCTATCTTGGTATGATAACTTATAATGGTCCTACCTGTTTTGCAATCCTTATACATCTTCATATTACCCTTTTGTAGATTAATTATATCCAATTAATCCTCTGCAATCTCTACACTTCCAGTGTCTTCAGTATGTGATGGGAGTCCGTATTTCCTTGGCCTACCCCTTCGCTTTTTAATCGAAAAAACATCAACTTAGATGGTGCTTACGGAGTTGTCACAATCGTGTTGTTGTTGACTAGATATGGGTCCCTTACCTTTGTTATCACTTATTTTTGGTTTGGCTTGGGAATTTTCACCTTCATGTAGCTGACTTGATGTAGGTTCCTTATTTGGTCTTCCCTTGTTGTTTGGCACCGCCGCCTCGTCACCTTGTTGTTCTTTGTCACTTGATGTTAGTACTTTTCGCGGCCTACACCATTTTCTTGGAACCTTCGCTAGATCGACTATGGGTGTGGCTTCGGATTGCTCACCTTGTTGTTCTTGATAGCTCAATGTTGGTACCTTTGGCGGCTTACCCCTTTTCTTTGGAACATCCGCTACATCGATTATGGGTGTGGCTTCAGAATTCTTACCTTGTTGTTCTTGGTAGCTCAATGTTGGTACCTTTGGCGGCCTGCCCCTTTTCCTTGGAACCTCCGCTACATCGACTATGGGTGTGGTTTCGGAATGCTCACCTTGTTCTTCTTGGTAGCTCAATGTTGGTACCTTTGGAGGCTTACCCCTTTTCTTTGGAACCTCCGCTACATCGGCTTTTGGTGTGGATACGAAATCCGTCGTTTGTTGTTGACTTGATAGAGGTTTATTTCTCGGCACACCCCTCTTGTTTACAACCGGCGCTTCCGCAAACCTTTCTTCCGAAATCTCACATCCGGTTGGATCTCGTTTCTTACTTGCCGTGAGTTCTTCTTCACGTCGAGTCATTTCTTTCAATTCTTTCATTTGTTTTATCCTTGCCATTTTAGTTTGTGGTCTACCGTGATGATCTCCCTTTCTTGGCTCTTCACTTTGTGCTATCCATGGCCATGTAATTAGCCTTAGTTGTCTTAATAAGACTTGTCGGATAACCGAGGTGCCACGTGAGTAAGCTTCGAAGAATTCCTTTGCTTCGTTCGTATCCCATGGTGATTGTCTGGGATCTTCCAGGGGTGGGGTGGGGGGGGGGGGGGGGGTTCGAAAGATAGTTTCTTCCAAAACGGATCAATAACCTCAATAGGTATCACTTCTTCATACTTCACAAGACACATCACCCGGTTTTCCATAGTTTATCTTATATTCCATTTGTCTCATCATATGTTTTATTGCCAATGAGAGACGTTGAATTCCATTCCTTGGAGAAACTTACCATATTGAAGAAATTGAGTCATTCTTTCTATTGATATTTTCTCAAAAGACTGCTTGTTCCTGTCGATGTCACTCTTAAAGTATTGCTCCATTGCCTCGGTGACCGTAACCACGTTTCCTTGGCCGCCTTAGATGAGATATTTAAATCTCCCATGAGCGTACTCCGCTAAACTAGTTGCTTTATTCTTGTAGTGTCTATACATGTTTGTCCATGCACGCATAAATTTTTCCTTGAACTTATCCGACCATTGACTCCGACAATACCAGACGGCAGTCGGATAAACTTCGTTCCAGTCCGTAATAAACTTTTCCAATCTCTTTTCGTAAATAACCTCGGTAAGAGACCAATAAAATTTCTCCCAATCTCCCAGATTCTTTGTCCACTCGCTCTTTTATTTTGCCTCTCTCACCTTCTTCTTCTTCCGGGGATAGTTTGTTCTTGCAAAAATCTTCCTCTAGTTGAACAATCATTCTCTTCTTAATATCCGCCTTGGTGGGTTCAAACAAGGAATGACAAGTTTTTATAATATTTTGACGTATATGATATGTACATAGGAAATTTTGTGCGTCCGGGAAGACATCAGATATTGCATTCATTAAGGCGTCCTCTTGATCGGTTATGATGACCCTTGGAAGTTTATTTTTCCGGAAGAATAATTTCAATTGTCGTAATTCCCAATGATAATTATAGTCCCTCTCATTTTCCATTAAACACCAAGCCAATGTGAATGTTACCTTGTCCGATGTTTGCCCCACGATGTTGAACAACGCATATTGTATTTGTTTGTCTTGTAAGTGCAATCCATCAAAAGAACACCACAACATGTATTTGCCAATTATGAAAGCAAATGATGCGAAATGAATATTTGAAGGGGCTTGTTGTTCGTCCCTTTTTTAATGATACGCGTGTAGTTGTGATCCCAAACTATCTTCTTAAATTCTTGCATAACGGTCATCCCTTCCCATTCCACCCTTCTAATAGTTGCTTGTGCGCTATAAATTGTACTTAAAGAAGACACGTTGGTCTTATCCTTTTCCTTGAATCCTTTGAGAATTTGTCTCGGTTTGATAAGTGCTTTGGTCATTTTTTTTTACACCCTCCAATTCATGAGGTTTTATCTTCGCAACTAGGGAGTGACCAACAAAATCTTTCGGATCCCGGTGGTTATGACAGCCAAACCAAACCGCACAATCCCATTCCTTGTTCATGTCATTTAGATAGAATACAATCTTAAAGGGGAAATTATCCTTCCTCGTACGATTCTTGTATACCTTATTAGTCTTCTTTGGATATACATAACCCTTTCTATCGTGGATATTCTTATCCTTTTATTGCCCACTTCTCTTGCAAACCATCTCAAAACGAGTCTTTGAACCTTGGGTATTCCTCACCAACACACACATGTTCTTAAGATCCGTCTCTTTAGTCCAAGCGATTGCTTCCTTTGGATCTTTTATTCCCTACATCAGGACAACAATGGGAGATTATAAGGTTCATTACAAGCAATCCATTAGTAAGGTTCAAAATACTAGGTGAAAATTATTCTTTGGTAACATACTGGAGGAATTTTATAGTATTATGACGTATCCCGACCAAGCGGCTTTGCATTTATTGGATCAATATATGTCACCACGTAAGGATCGAATGAAAAGAAAAAAAATTAGATCCAAAAGAAATTAAAACACTCTGCCGGAAGATAGTTCCGGCATGCTCGATCAAAGTTCCGGCATGGTCGAACTGAACCGAAACTGAAGAACAAATTTGAAACCTTTTCCGGCATGCATATTTTATTTGAAATCAATGCCGGAAACATAGGTGCCGGCATGCTCTTTTATCTACGGTTCCACACCGGTGCTTGTACCGGCATGGAAAAGCTATAATCGGACAATGCCGGTCATAGTGCCACCATTATTTGTATCCATGGTTCCATGCCGGTATACAGTTCCGGCGTGGTAGTTAATTAATTTTTCCATGCCGGTATTTAGCTTTGGAAGACACTGCTTTTTGTATGTTTTTCATGCAGTACCGGCATGGTAAGCTTAGAAAATAACCATGCCGGTATCATATTCCTTGGTAGGTAAAAAGTAACTTTTGTACCGGCATAGTTGTTTGTTTGAATACTATGCCGGTTTTGGTTTCAAAATGGGGGATATCGGGCTGCCGGTATAGACGTAGTATGAATACTATTCCAGTAGAGAGGCTTCCAGCATTGTTTGCATACTTCTTATATGCCGGTACATAGGTTTTTCAGATGAAAAAATGGCGGGTTCAAAGAAAAAAAAAATTCTCAACCTCTCAGCAACTTTACATGTGTATTGGGGATGCTTGTATGATGTGCAAGTTTACTTTCTTGTGTAGGTTCTTCAAAAAACTCTCCATGCTCGTAAAAATCATCATTCAAGGGTGTTGGTTCCACAAAAACTTGCAATTGTGAGTTGTTGTCATTAGCAGAAGATTGTGGATATGATCCTTGTTGGAGTCGAGCTAAAGATTCAGCAGCAGCAATTCTCTCTTCACAATCATCCTCCATTTTCCCCAAATAAAAGTTCCCTCTCAAATTTTCCCCGCTCCTTCTACTCTCACCTCACTCACCCAAATACAAATAAAAACACAAACTAATCTTTTATCAAATAATCTTATGATTTTCCTAATTATAATTAATCACTAATCCGGATTAGTGAGGGGTAGATTAGGTATTAAAAAACTATTTAGATAAGGGGTGACCCGGAATGGATATTTGGATCTCATTTTTGTCCTTTACCTATATCCCCCAATTAGATTTACTATCCCCCAATTGCGTGTTCAAAAAAAGTCCTAATATGGTAGGTACTCGATTTCCAAATTGAATTTGGACTTCCATAAAATTCCAAACCCGGTAAGTTATGTTTTCCTTTTGAGTTTGTAAACTTTAAACCATTCATACGTCACCAAGTGTCCTCGTCTAAATATCGTCACTCATAAATTCCATTTTTTTTACTATTCTTTTTAAACCAATCATACGTTGACAAGTGTCCTCACCAAAACACTCGTTTCACAAAACTCAAAAGAATGCATATTTCGGTCAATATGAAGCGATGGTTTCCTGACCATTTAACATGAGAGCTTTATTTGTATAAGCCTTTAAGTGTTTAGAAATACTTAGTAATTTCAGGTGGCTCAACATAGAGAGTCAAAGTGAAATACTGTATAAACTGCACCTGAGTTATGGATTTAAGTTTTTCTAGTACATAAAATCCCAAGAAAGGAAATATAATGAATAGACTTTGGGAACGGCGTAAGCCGGTGATGGGTATACTTTAGGAACGACGTAAGCTAGAGATGGGTAGACCGTGGGAGAAACATATTTGGGAGTAACATAAGCCGGTGGTGGTGGTGATGGGTACACATATTTGGGAGCTACATAAACTGGTGATGGGTAGACTTTAGGAGCGACATACTTGGGAGCAACGTAAACTGGTGGTGGCGTTGATGAGTACGCATATTTGAGAGTGACATAATATGGTGATGGATAAACTTTGGGAGCGACATAAGATGGTGATGAATATACCTTTGGGGCGACATATTTGGGAGCGACGTAAAAGGTGGTGGTGGTGATGGATACACATATTAGGGAGCTACATATGCTGGTGAGGGGTATACCTTAGGGGCGACATATTTGGGAGTGATGTCAGCTGGTGATGGATAAACTTTAGGAGCGACGTAAGCTGGTGGTGGTGGTGGTGATGGGTACACATATTTAGGAGGTACGTATGCTGGTGGCGGCGGCGATGGGTACACATGTTTTGGAGCTACGTAAGATGGAGATGGGTATAATTTAGGAGCGACGTAAGATGGTGATGGATATACTTTGGGAGCGATGTAAGCTGGTGGTGGTGGTGATGGATACACATATTTAGGAGCTACGTAAGCTGGGGATGGGTACACTTTGGGAGCGACGTAAGCTGGTGAAGGGTAGACTTTGGGAATGACGTAAGCTGGTGATGGGTAAGTTTTAAGAGCTACATATTTGGGAGAGACGTAAACTGGTGATGGATAAATTTTAGGAGCGACATATTTAGGAGCAACGTAAGCTGGTGATGGGTAGACTTTGGGAGAAACATAAGCCGGTGATGGGTAGACTTCAGGAGCAACATACTTGGGTGTTACATATGCTGGTGACGGATAAACTTTGGGAACGACGTAAGCTGGTGATGGGTAGACTTTTGGAGTTGCATATTGGGGAGCGACGTAAGCTGGTTTAGGAAGGTATACATTGGCAGTAGCTTCGACAACTGGTTTCTCATATGGAGTTTCTTTGTAATTGGAATTATATGGCTCGTACTCAGCCAATGCAACATTGATTACAAAAAAGAATGCTAAAGCATGAACCAGACAAGCTGAGAGCCGTGCCATGTTGAGTACCGGAGGCAAGAAGAAATTAAAAATATCTAAGTTGTTGTTTCAGAGCTTGCGATGAAAATAGAGACATCTAAACCCATTTATATATGAAATTGTCGATTACATTTCGATTGACTCAGTTCAAATACTTAATCTATTATTAACTTGAATTGTAGAATAATGTGTCTGGATTGAATGTATGTCAATGGGATGTGAGGATGCAACGATGGAAAGGGAACTATTCAACTGTGCTTAGTGGAGATGTTGGTGAAATTCGTGGATAAGCACTTCTTTTGAATTTAAGTAGATTTGTGCCCGTGTTGTGCATCGAATATTTTTTTCTTTTAACGGTGTGTGCGGACCTTTCCTCACCCCCATGACAATTTATTTTTGATTTGGTATGGCCGGACAAATACATTAATAGATGGAAGATATGTGCAGATTTTATTAATGTTTTCCTTTTATTTTCGCAGAAAATATGTGTGAAATATGTGAATTTTCCCCCTTTATATATTAATTTGGAAATCGAGTACCTACTAATATGTGTGAAATATGTGGATTTTTCCCTTTATATATTAATTTGGAAAAAAGAGTCCTAATATTGTAGGTACTCGATTTCCAAATTGAATTTGGACTTCCATAAAATTCCAAACACGGTAAGTTATGTTTTCCTATTGAGTTTGTAACTTTAAACCAATCATACGTTGCCAGGTGTCCTCATTTAAATATTGTCACCCATGAATTCTAAATTGATTTTTTTTTTTACTATTTCTTTTATTATTAAAAAAATATAAGCAAAACCGAGTTATTACATAGCAGGCAAGCGAGCAACAAGCTCCGCCGCAAGCCCTTTTTGAATAGCAAACCCTATCCTCTTAAACACAAACCCTCTCGAATCGGGAGTCATGACATTACTGTGCATGACTCTTTGAACTCTCGCTAGGAGTCCAACCGCCTCTGGCGCTAAATACCCAAAAGTGTCAAAGGCAAAGGGAATAAAAGAATGTCCATTATCAATACATGCCTTTTCATGATTCGTTATCTTACCCGAGGCAGCTTTCAAAGTTGCATGTCCAACTGTGAAAGAGCCTTGCCCGATGCCTACTAATGGAGAAACCCCAGTAAGATCAACACACGTATGTTTTCCATTGACCCACCCAAAAATAAGAACATCTGCTGGCCTGAGTGTTGATCTCCCTTCAAGAGGATCCGTCAAAAAGTTGACCGGCACCTCTTTCTTTGCTGAAATACCAGCCCTCCATAATACATCATATAAGATATCTCTCACATGATCATGTCTATATTTAAAACCAGGATCTACCTTACAATGAACAACATGTTCCCCATATGCGTCTAAGCATCCTGTAATACAAGCAGGGCAACTAGAATCATAAGGGTATATGGGAATCATTAACCTGTATTTAAGGATAGATCGGTATTCCAAGGGGGACATCTTTTGTCCGAGGCCCTCAATCGGTATAGCAAGAAGAAAATCTTGCGCATGAGCTATTCTTTTTAAATCAATCATACATTGCCAAGTGTCCTCACCAAAACGCTCGTTTCACAAAACAAAAAAAAAATACACATTTCGGCCAATAGAAAGCGAGGGTTTCCTCATTGTTTAACGTGGGAGCTTTATTTGTCTAGGCCTTTAAGTCTTTAGATACAGAGCATTATCTTAATAAGTAAAATAATGACGCAATCAATGACGAATATGGAAGAGAACTTCGATAAAGTATCCAGTTTTATTAACCACCACTAAAATAGAACGCGCAATTGGGGGATACATACAATAATTGGGGGATATGAATTAATATCCCATCCAATAGTTTCATCTAAGGGGTGATTTTTGGGTATGGAAATATTAAAATACCTTTTAGTATTCTAACTTCTCTTATCCTTCTCTTCTCTTCTCCTTCTCTGCCGGCTCCTTTCTTTGACTTTTATTTTCTCCATCATTGATTTCAACACGGTCTCATCGTTATTTCAAGAAGAAAAAAATTCAGCGATTAATGTATTAAATAAATATGCCTCCTTGAAATAAACCTAATCGTCGATTTGTTTAAAAAAAATCGTTTAGGTTAGAATCAAAAATTATAACTGAAAATTTTCAGTTTCAGTTAATACCGGCACAGTTTTAGTATGAACACCATGCCGCTTTACTATGCCGGCACTGTTTTTAGTATGAATACCATCCCGAAATTATTAATTGACAGCATGCTCGGTAGAAATATATTAATGCCGTTAGCCAAGTGAAAAATTCAAGTTTCTGGGAAATTTGCATCATGTGCCGACATAGCAATTTAAGCAATGTACCATGCAGGCACCACTACCGACATGCTCGATAATGAACTTTTTGTTCTGGCATGTACTTACAGTTTCAAATTGGGGGATATATGTATCGGCATGGTGAAAGTATGAATACCATGCCGATTTGGTACCTGCTGGCATTGTATTCATACTTTTACCATGCCGGCACTGAGTTTTTCAGGCGTAACAATGACGAATTCAATAAAAAAAATCAAATTTCAATATATTAATACCTATACATGAGTAATTGGAGCACTTGTATGTTCAACTTGTTTACTTTCCTGGGTTGATTTTTTACCTAGACATTTTTCATGATTATAAATATCTTGATTTAATGTTGCTGCATCAACAAATTCAATGATAATGATTTATACTGATCATTATCAAACTAATTTAAATTAACTTACCTAACTATAATTAACCACTAAACATGATTAGTGAGGGGTAGATAAGGAATTATATAAATTACCCTGATAAGGGTTGACCTTGATTTACTATTAAAATCCCGTTTTTGTCTTTTTCCTATATCCCCCAATTATTTTATGTATCCCCCAATTGCGCGTTCCTAATATACCACCCGATATTTATAATTTTTCTAAAGTACCTTCAAAGTTAGCTTTTTCATCTAGAATTAGTCAAGACTAATTTATTCTTCTATAGTTTACATATTTACCCTTTTACTTTATTGCCATATTGATCTTCTACATCATTTTCATGTTTGTCAAGCTCGGTTCAGGATAGTTTCACTACTATCAGGTCTATTGCATTATTTTCCCAAAAGGTTTCATCCCGGAATGTCTTGGGGTTTTAAATTGGTGGAAAATCGACCTTCAACAACATTTTTCAGGTTCGTCGAGCCCGGTTCAGGATCGTTACACCGCTTTAAAAGTCATCGAATCCCTCCCCACAAAGGAGATATAGTTCAGGAGTATATAAAATATGTGAGATAACTGTCATCTTGCACTTAACTGGTTGGAATCCGCTTTTTGAATAAAACTATCAAAATTAGGATACTCTAGAAAAGTTGAAAAAACCGGGGGTAATATTTTAGTGTACTTCTCAAAACAGGGGTACTTTATAAAAATCTCAAATCCAGAACAAAAGTTCAATGGTGACATATTCTATTCTCGAGGATTATAAATAAAAGTGTTGATGGAAAAATCATATACGACGATGAACAACTAAATTAAACACCATAAGGGTCAAAGTCTGATCAAACTAAGTGCAAGATTCGTTCATATATAAATATTTATCAATTTTATCAATCAAAAAGACACAGAAATTAAGTAATTATAGAAGACAAAAGAATAATTTGAGTACTTAGGGGTGAAAATCCTTATTTGAAAACGCAATCAAAGTAAACGAAAACTGGTTAAGATGACAATTATGCAATACAGATTTATTTATTCGGTCTATAGAGAAACCGAACGAGATAGTTTTTTTTTTTTGTTGTTGAAGGAAATATGATGGTGGTATTCGTAAGGAAATCAATTACTTTGTTTTATCATGCCATGTTTTCTCTTTTTGTTTTTCTTTCAACTCTCAAATGATTAATTTCTGTCTACCCTCTTCTTAAAGGCTTAAGAAATATGACATGTTGCTGAAAATTTTGAACTTAGTATGAAATATGAATTAACATCGCAAAAGAACTGCCTTGCAACATTTTTTGATTGAATGAACTTGAGATTTTAGGATCTGGAACTTCACCTAGTACCTTTATAATTTGTTATGTATGATTTATCTATGAACTTATTCAACGAATTTTCAACTTGTGTTAGGAAAATTTTCTATGAATTTCAATTAGGTCCTCCTTGGCGTTCCTCCATTTTACTAGCTATATATAAGCCTATAACAATATAATTCTTTAAGGGAAAAACAGAGAGAAGACCAAGAGAATGAGAAACGGAAAGAGAGATTGTATTGATAGGCAACAACCATATTACATAGAAGAGTATGCTTTATATACAACCATGGGAAAACCATAACTACCTAGTTGGGCCTCACATCTATGGGCCATATCCCCTACAACAATCCCCCTTGTGCGGTCCAGTAGAACTTCATACGCAGTGCTTCACATATAGTGCGTCGAATGTAGTTCTTCAAATGTCGTCTTCTCCTTAGTGACTTGTGCCGAAATCAATTGCCTCATTAAAACTTTGACAAGGAAAAACCTAGTAGGATAAAACCTTGGTAAAATTCTTCATATGTAGTACTTCACATGTTGTCACGTACTTTACATGTAGTTCATCACATGTAATATGATCTTGATCGCTATCGTATGTTTCAAAAATAAATTACACTTTCTTACTACTCAAAATATAAATATAGCAAGGGCAAGAAAGGATCGATCCCACAGAGAGGACTAGGTTGTCAAGTTGTTTCGGTTTCCTATATAAAATACCGGGAGTTTTCTGATTTTTATGCAAGTAATAGTAAAATAAAAGCAAAGAAAGAAATAAGCAAACAAATCAAATAGAAAAGATATTGGTTAAGGATTCATCTTCATTCACTAACATGCTTTCAAAACAATAATTAGAATTGATATTTAATCTCAACTTTTATCAAAAGCCCTAGAATATCTTGATCACAAGAATATCCCGCTAATCTCCTTTTGTCATCAACAAACACATTAAAAGATGCGAATATGAGTTATATCTTAAAGAACAACCTAACGTGTAAAAGGACTAATCAAGTTTAATTCCCTAGATGCATTAAGTTCTATGAAATCAGGCCAATCAAAGCAATCGAACGTGGATAACGCACTAATTCAATTTAACAAAGGTTATAATTCACATATGATCATAAGAATATATCACTACCAACTATAATCATATTTATGCTACTTGAAATCAGGAATCTATCACTTTTACGTATAACAAACCCTAATCTAGCAATAGAGATGAAAACAAACTCAACCGATTCGCGACTCGATCAAACAAGCATTCAAATCATGTAACAATATAAACAGTGAATCATAATCGATAAAATATGGAGACAAAACTAATTTATCATATCAAAAACCATATTATGTGAAATCCAATTATTCCATAACCAATAATAAAATTAAGTACTCATATTCAAGGAGTTCATAACAAGAAGAAAAAGAAACCCTAACATGTTTCTAAACCCTAGAACAAAGTAGTAGAAGATAAGATATATGATTTAGAGAAAAGTCTTCTCTTTTATAAGTTTCTCAATTTCCATAAAGGATACTCCTTCCAAAATTAGGTCTAGTCTTCTCAAAGTCCATCTCCAAGTAGTCCACCAAGCCCATGTGTGAAAACCCGTGTAGAAAATATGTCCCAAAACTCGTTGTCGGAAAACTGGGTTTTACGCCTGAAGTTGGCCGGAATCCGGCTAGAAAAGTCGCCGCCGGTCATCTGAATTCGTCGCCGTCACTGGTATATTCGACGGAATATTTCTTCAGTCCACCGTTAGAGATAACCATTGACCTAACGGTCTTCTGTTAGTCAACTTGGTCAAAGTCTGAGTCACAACGAGTCAGCACCGAGTTAGAAACTGAGTTACTTTGGCTAGAGTTATTGCAGTTGTGCAGTTACGGCCAAGATGGCCCTGCATTTTCTGTGTTTCTAACGAACTTGATTCGGCCAAGATGGCCATATTCTGCTTCTTCGTCACTTCCCCGCACTTAAGATTCAAAGATATTCCCACCATGAGGGTTGTACCACCACTTGCACATCAACACCACCTCTTCGCTAACTCACTGTAGTATCAACCATTTAACAATGCATTCTCATTCCACACATTCTCCTCATTTCCATGACAAGAACTCGGATAACTACAACTCCACAGCCATTGCATCCATTCTTTCACCAGCATAGTCCCCACCTGACACCACCATTTCCTCACTGCAACCTCTTCTTAGCTTCATATGGCACCAGAATTGAACCCATCTCAGTCAATGCTTCACCTGCAATATCCAGCTACCCTTTCTATCCATGCCATCACTGCTCAAGCTCCACCATTTATTTCAACCAACTCAATACCTTGCACAACCCAATCTGTCTCAGTCTTGTCCACCATCAAACAACTCCCAGTTCACTAATTTATCCCTGCAACTCAACATTAGCATCATTCATACAACCTTAGCATTCATCTAGGATTTACTCTTCACCTGCATAGCAACACCATCTTCCCTATTTCAACCAAACAACTCCAACAACAACAGCTTCTTTCTTGGCTCCAATTCTGAGCTGCACAGCAACTCCATTTCAGTCCTTCCAATTCAAGATCAGTGACCACCTGTGCCTCTTAACCACCAACTCAGCTCCCATACTTGCCTGCACCTTCCATTTAGCACCCTCAACTGCAGTTCCATTCTTGAACTGAGTTACAAATCAACAACATCAGCTCATGAAAATCCTCACTGCTCTGCTTACTGCCGCCAATATCCATTGACATCTCCTCCTTAGCCTCAACTTATGCTATGTAGCTTCATAAATAACACCAACCACTATCTCAGTCCAAACCAGTGCCATAATTTCAGCTACATTTCATTCTGCAAGTGCATCTAGCTTCACATATTTATCTATTGTTTTCCACCACTACTAGTGCCACAACACAGTCGCCAACTCTCCTTTGCAACAGCCTTCGTAACCCACTGCGCTTCTCCTAACCCTCAATTTCTTATTCCCTGTGTTTCTTCAATTCAGTTCAATTCCTCAGAATCAAACATCGACCACAAACCCTTCACAGATCGAAACACAATCTTCATTTCCCTGTTATCAATTGATTGCAGCCAACTTAACCCTAATTTCATCATACCAACAAATCCAAAATCGACCCTTCTCATCTGTTCTTCATCCCTGTTCAATCCATCACCATACTCCATCTTCTGAGACAAATTGAAATTCTTCTCAAATTATTTCTCCCTCAACTCATCTGAATCTTAATACCTCACGGCCATCTCTTGATTTCACCCTCTCTTCTTCATCTTACATTTATTGATTTCGACTATGTCTCGGTTTCACAAGCAGCGGCTGCTGCTTTCTCAGATGCGTAAGAATGAATGAGAGGAAAATGATAGAAGATTAGAGTCGGAGTATAGGGTAGGATATGTACACCCCACATATATTTGCACCCATTCAGAATGATAAGGGATACTTTAAATGACATCCCCTTAACCTTGCTAGGGATGTCCTTAACATTCCTCCAAAAGAGAGTTGACCCTTATCCTTAGCTGATCTCCAGATAGTGTTCGCCCGTGAAATAACATTTCTGCCCTTTTTGCTCAAATTGATTGATTTCTTCCTCTTTTCCTCCGTGCGACTCCAGAGTACCTATGAAACTCAAAAACGAACATAAGATACATAATTCACACGAAAAATAGCAAAGAAAGCATAAATACTAGATATTAAATACGATGTATTCAACACCTATCAAATTCCCCCACACTTAGACTTTGCTAGTCCTCGAGCAAATCAAACAAAAAAAAAATACAACAACTCCATCTCGTCGAGGCTACGTTTAATTTTAGCATAAATAACAAGCCTTTAAACCCCTAGGTGTCCCTAGTGGACGAGTTATAGTCTCGTGAAGGTTTACAAGAGGTCTACCTACAAAACCTATATTTCCAACTCCGTCTATTTGTGACAAATCAATGAACGAATCCAAAATGACTACAGGAGGAGGTACCTTGCAAATTAAATTCATATATTAGTAAATAAACTCTAATTAGATAGTCGAACAAGCCACAATACTCGGAAACTAACAAACCACAATCACAATGAAAAGATAAAGAAGATGGATATAGATGTAGATGTTGGCTAATATTCACAAGTGATCGATGTTTCCCATATCTGTCTGAAGGTCACTGCCAAGATGAACCTATGCCTATTGGATTGAGATACTTGGTTTGAATGCTACATCAACTCACTGGCATATACAAGGGAACCAGAAGTGACTTTATTCAACCAAAATAATACTTTCTTTTCTTTTCTTATTCTTTTTCACTTTTTTCACTTTTTTTTTAGACAACATGATTGGATCAAACTGGATCCAAGCGCATGATTCTTGTCAGCAGATTACACGATAGTTCCCTTGGATCCTGCATTCCACGCTTGTTTAGGCGACGGAGACAGGGAGAACACACACATATTGCTTTATCCAAGTGTCTTTTATTCCGTTTGGTCTAATTGGTCGGTCTTTTTTTATTTTATTTTTTTATAGTAACTCAATCACTCTATTTCATCCTAGCAGCAATAACAACTCGATGTTTAGTGACCCACCAAAACACTTAGAGAACAATAGATAAATATGGAAAAATAAAAATAGAATGTGATATGGTGATATTCCGAGATATGGTAACAACTATCATGTTAATTGTGATTTCTGAGCTATGTTCGTCCCCTTTATAGTTAATTGGTTCCTCAACTCCTGCAATCAAAATGGTTCCATCCACTAATGGTGTCATCCTAAAGGCACAAGTTTCTAGATTTCGGAGTTCAAAAAGCACAAATTTTTTCTTGGTTTTTCTATTTTTTTCTATTTTTTTTAAGGCATAAAACAAACTAAAACAAACTATACAAACATATAAATGCTCCCCCACACTTAAACTTCACATTGTCCTCAATGTGTAAAACCGAAAGTTCTGAATTCTGACATAACAGCAGATAAAACGCAAAAACTGTGAAAATTGGTAAGTAATTTGGAAAAACTCCATTTCACAAAAGTTGTTCACCTACGTGTTTTCTACACAGTGTCAAAATGTCACAGTGTTTTGGTAAACGGTCTGACAGTTATGGTCTCTGGACTGAACTACGCGCAGTCTGAAATTTTCTGACGAAAAGATATTCATCATAATTCTCTTCTAAGATAGATTATGGACTTAATGAAATTAAACATGGGGATGCAAATATGATATGAAAACAATAAAAAATACATAAACAAAAATAAATTAAAAAGCAAAAGGATAAGAGATACAAAACCGGTGGGTTGCCTCCCACTTAGCGCTTGTTTTAAAGTCGACGGCCCGACTTAGCTTTTGTAAGATTCATTCCCCATATATTAGCAATCTAAAAATTTAGGGATCCACCCATAGCACCTGTTTTGAAAACAATAGCTCCATACAAATATTAGTAATATAAAATAGAAACAAAGCTATTAACCGATAAAAGCTTCCCCCATACTTATTCTTGTCCACACTTGGAAGTGCATAAATAATATAGGAGTCGGGTACTTCCACGGTTTCTTGTTCACAAACCTGCATAGTATGAGAATCAAATGTCTCTAATGGAGGAAATCGAGAAACAATGTCATTCAACAATGTTCTCGAAGCACATACATTCAAACCAATAAGAGGTAAAGGAGAAGAATCAATATGCAAAGGGCTAGACAAACCTCGCACAATCTCTTGTAGCACGGAATCCTCTTCATCCTTGAAAAACTCAAGTGAATTATTCACCTCTTGTATATCATGGTCCTCTATCAAACCTTGCAACCATTCTTCGTCCGTTTCTGCCTTAACTGGAGTCTCGACATAAACATCATCATTACAATCATTCACAAGTTCAATTGGGTCTTCCACAATATTGGTCATAACGGTCACATTCTCAACATACTCCCCATCATTAGACTCAAACCATGTTGTAAAATTCTGAAAAACATTAGTTTCATCATCCTCATGTACCTTTTGAATAGGTGCTTGATCATTATAAAGATCAAGAGTTGAGTCAACTACACTAATGTCATCAAACATCTCCAAAGGTTGGTCCTTTTCAACACAATCATCATCGTCACTATCATAGTTAACATAATATTTGTTACTACTTCCCAAAGATTGGTCTTTCGCATAATTGTGCATATCCTCTTTGTATTCTTCAATGCCTTGTCTTAAGTATGAAACACCTTTTTGAAGCTCTTGGAGTGATCCATCCAAATTCTGAAAATAGGTTTCCATTTGTTGATAAAACTCATTCGACAAGGAAAAGGTAGAATTACTTACTTCGGTCGATGAGATTGGTTCCACGCTTGGTTGTCTAATTGACTCAATGCTCACCATAAATTGTTGCATCTCATCTACCAAACTCGAAGAAATATTCATAGGAAAATAGTTGTCATAATGTTGTTGAGGTTGATAACCGTACCCATTGGTCCAATATGCTCCTTCCATAATAAGTACCTGAAACAAGAGTTCTCAAACCAAGGTTAAAAACCAAAAAATAAGAAAACTAAAAACAAAACAAAAACAAAAATAAAAAACCAAAAACAAGTGACAACCGTTGCCTCCCCGGCAACGGCGCCAAAATTTGATCGCTGTCGTATGCGTCAAAAATAAATTACACTTTCTTACTACTAAAAATATAAATATAGCAAGGGCAAGAAAGGATCGATCCCACAGAGAGGACTAGGTTGTCAAGTTGTTTCGGTTTCCTATATAAAATACCGGGAGTTTTCTGATTTTTATGCAAGTAATAGTAAAATAAAAGCAAAGAAAGAAATAAGCAAACAAATCAAATAGAAAAGATATTGGTTAAGGATTCATCTTCATTCACTAACATGCTTTCAAAACAATAATTAGAATTGATATTTAATCTCAACTTTTATCAAAAGCCCTAGAATAAGTGGTTGCCTCCCACTTAGCGCTTGTTTTAAAGTCGACGGCCCGACTTAGCTTTTGTAAGATTCATTCCCTATATATTAGCAATCTAAAAATTTGGGGATCCACCCATAGCACATGTTTTGAAAACAATAGCTCCATACAAATATTAGTAATATAAAATAGAAACAAAGCTATTAACCGATAAAAGCTTCCCCCACACTTATTCTGGTCCACACTTGGAAGTGTTCACAAACCTGCATAGTATGAGAATCAAATGTCTCTACTGGAGGAAATCGAGAAACAACGTCATTCAACAATGTTCTCGAAGCACATACATTCAAACCAATAATAGGTAAAGGAGAAGAATCAATATGCAAAGGGTTAGACAAACCTCGCACAATCTTTTGTAGCACGGAATCCTCTTCATCCTTGAAAAACTCAAGTGAATTATTCACCTCTTGTATATCATGGTCCTCTATCAAACCTTGCAACCATTCTTCGTCCGTTTCTGCCTTAACTGGAGTCTCGACTTAAACATCATCATTACAATCATTCACAAGTTCAATTGGGTCTTCCACAATATTGGTCATAACGGTCACATTCTCAACATACTCCTCTTCATTAGACTCAAACCATGTTGTAAAATTCTGAAAAACATTAGTTTCATCATCCTCATGTACCTTTTGAATAGGTGGTTGATCATTATAAAGATCAAGAGTTGAGCCAACTACACTAATGTCATCAAACATCTCCAAAGGTTGGTCCTTTTCAACACAATCATCATCGTCACTATCATAGTTAACATAATATTGGTTACTACTTCCCAAAGATTGGTCTTTCGCATAATTGTGCATATCCTCTTTGTATTCTTCAATGCCTTGTCTTAAGTAGGAAACACCTTTTTGAAGCTCTTGGAGTGATCCATCCAAATTCTGAAAATAGGTTTCCATTTGTTGATAAAACTCATTCGACAAGGAAAAGGTAGAATTACTTACTTCGGTCGATGAGATTGGTTCCACGCTTGGTTGTCTAATTGACTCCATGCTCACCATAAATTGTTGCATCTCATCTACCAAACTTGAAGAAATATTCATAGGAAAATAGTTGTCATAATGTTGTTGAGGTTGATAACTGTACCCATTGGTCCAATATGCTCCTTCCATAATAAGTACCTGAAACAAGAGTTCTCAAACCAGAAAATAAGAAAACTAAAAACAAAACAAAAATAAAAAACCAAAAAAAAATGACAACCGTTGCCTCCCCGGCAACGGCGCCAAAATTTGATCGCTGTCGTATGCATCAAAAATAAATTACACTTTCTTACTACTCAAAATATAAATATAGCAAGGGCAAGAAAGGATCGATCCCACAGAGAGGACTAGGTTGTCAAGTTGTTTCGGTTTCATATATAAAATACCGGGAGTTTTCTGATTTTTATGCAAGTAATAGTAAAATAAAAGCAAAGAAAGAAATAAGCAAACAAATCAAATAGAAAAGATATTGGTTAAGGATTCATCTTCATTCACTAACATGCTTTCAAAACAATAATTAGAATTGATATTTAATCTCAACTTTTATCAAAAGCCCTAGAATAAGTGGTTGCCTCCCACTTAGAGCTTGTTTTAAAGTCGACGGCCCGACTTAGCCTTTGTAAGATTCATTCCCCATATATTAGAAATCTAAAAATTTGGGGATCCACCTATAGCACCTGTTTTGAAAACAATAGCTCCATAAAAGTATTAGTAATATAAAATAGAAACAAAGATATTAACCGATAAAAGCTTCCCCTACACTTATTCTTGTCCACACTTGGAAGTGCATAAATAATATAGGAGTCGGTTACTTCCACGGTTTCTTGTTCACAAACCTGCATAGTATGAGAATCAAATATCTCTAATGGCGGAAATCGAGAAACAATGTCATTCAACAATGTTCTCGAAGCACATACATTCAAACCAATAAGAGGTAAAGGAGAAGAATCAATATGCAAAGTGTTAGACAAACCTCGCACAATCTCTTGTAGCACGGAATCCTCTTCATCCTTGAAAAACTCAAGTGAATTATTCACCTCTTGTATATCATGGTCCTCTATCAAACCTTGCAACCATTCTTCGTCCGTTTCTGCCTTAACCGGAGTCTCGACATAAACATCATCATTACAATCATTCACAAGTTCAATTGGGTCTTCCACAATATTGGTCATAACGGTCACATTCTCAACATACTCCTCTTCATTAGACTCAAACCATGTTGTAAAATTCTGAAAAACATTAGTTTCATCATCCTCATGTACCTTTTGAATAGGTGCTTGATCATTATAAAGATCAAGAGTTGAGTCAACTACACTAATGTCATCAAACATCTCCAAAGGTTGGTCCTTTTCAACACAATCATCATCGTCACTATCATAGTTAACATAATATTGGTTACTACTTCCCAAAGATTGGTCATTCGCATAATTGTGCATATCCTCTTTGTATTCTTCAATGCCTTGTATTAAGTAGGAAACACCTTTTTGAAGCTCTTGGAGTGATCCATCCAAATTCTGAAAATAGGTTTCCATTTGTTGATAAAACTCATTCGACAAGGAAAAGGTAGAATTACTTACTTTGTTCGATGAGATTGGTTCCACGCTTGGTTGTCTAATTGACTCCATGCTCACCATAAATTGTTGCATCTCATCTACCAAACTCGAAGAAATATTCATAGGAAAATAGTTGTCATAATGTTGTTGAGGTTGATAACCGTACCCATTGGTCCAATATGCTCCTTCCATAATAAGTGCCTGAAACAAGAGTTCTCAAACCAAGGTTAAAAACCAGAAAATAAGAAAACTAAAAACAAAACAAAAACAAAAATAAAAAACCAAAAACAAGTGACAACCGTTGCCTCCCCGGCAACGGCGCCAAAATTTGATCGCTGTCGTATGCGTCAAAAATAAATTACACTTTCTTACTACTCAAAATATAAATATAGCAAGGGCAAGAAAGTATCGATCCCACAGAGAGGACTAGGTTGTCAAGTTGTTTTGGTTTCCTATATAAAATACCGGGATTTTTCTGATTTTTATGCAAGTAATAGTAAAATAAAAGCAAAGAAAGAAATAAGCAAACAAATCAAATAGAAAAGATATTGGTTAAGGATTCATCTTCATTCACTAACATGCTTTCAAAAAAATAATTAGAATTGATATTTAATCTCAACTTTTATCAAAAGCCCTAGAATATCTTGATCACAAGAATATCCCGCTAATCTCCTTTTGTCATCAACAAACACATTAAAAGATGCGAATATGAGTTATATCTTAAAGAACAACCTAACGTGTAAAATCACTAATCAAGTTTAATTCCCTAGATGCATTAAGTTCTATGAAATCAGGCCAATCAAGGCAACCGAACGTGGAAAACGCACTAATTCAATTTAACAAAGGTTATAATTCACATATGATCATCAGAATATATTACTACAAACTATAATCATATTTATGCTACTTGCAATCAGGAATCTATCACTTTTACGTATAACAAACCCTAATCTAGCAATAGAGATGAAAACAAACTCAACCGATTGGCGACTCGATCAAACAAGCATTCAAATCATGTAACAATATAAACAGTGAATCATAATCGATAAAATATGGAGACAAAACTAATTTATCATATCAAAAACCATATTATGTGAAATCCAATTATTCCATAACCAATAATAAAATTAAGTACTCATATTCAAGGAGTTCATAACAAGAAGAAATATAAACCCTAACATGTTTCTAAACCCTAGAACAAAGTAGTAGAAGATAAGATATATGATTTAGAGAAAAGTCTTCTCTTTTATAAGTTTCTCAATTTCCATAAAGGATACTCCTTTCAAAATTAGGTCTAGTCTTCTCAAAGTCCATCTCCAAGTAGTCCACCAAGCCCATGTGTGAAAACCCGTGTAGAAAATATGTCCCAAAACTCGTTGTCGGAAAACTGGGTTTTAGGCCGGAAGTTGGCCGGAATCCGGCTAGAAAAGTCGTTGCCGTTCATCTGAATTCTTCGCCGTCACTGGTATATTCGACGGAATATTCCGTCAGTCCACCGTTAGAGATAACTGTTGACCTAACGGTATTCTGTTAGTCAACTTGGTCAAAGTCTGAGTCACAACGAGTCAGCACCGAGTTAGAAACTGAGTTACTTTGGCTAGAGTTATTGCAGTTGTGCAGTCACGGCCAAGATGGCCCTGCATTTTCTGTGTTTCTGCAACTCAGTTACGGCCAAGATGGCCATATTCTCGTGCTTCCGTCATTTCCCCGCACTTAAGATTCAACATATTCCCAGCCATGAGGGTTGTACCACCGCCACTTGCACACATCAACACCACCTCTTCTCGCTAACTCAGCTGCAGATCAACCATTTAACACTACATTCTCATTCCACACATTCTCCTCATTTCCATGACAGCAACTCAGATAACTACAACTCCACAGCCATTGCATCCATTCTAGCACCAGCATAGTCCCCACCTGACACCACCATTGCCTCACTGCAACCTCTTCTTAGCTTCATATGGCACCAGAATTGAACCCATCTCAGTCAATGCTTCACCTGCAATATCCAGCTACGCTTTATATCCATGCCATCACTGCTCAAGATCCATTAGTTATTTCAACCAACTCAATACCTTGCACAACCCAATCTGTCTCAGTCTTGTCCACCATCAAACAACTCCCAGTTCACTAATTTATCCCTGCAACTCAACATTAGCATCATTCATACAACCTTAGCATTCATCTAGGCTTTACTCTTCACCTGCATAGCAACACCATCTTCCCTATTTCAACCAAAAAACTCCAACAGCAACAGCTTCTTTCTTGGCTCCAATTCTGAGCTGCACAGCAACTCCTTTTCAGTCCTTCCAATTCAATATCAGTCACCACCTGTGCCTCTTAACCACCAACTCAGCTCCCATACTTGCCTGCACCTTCCATCTAGCATCCTCAACTGCAGTTCCATTCTTTAACTAAGTTACAAATCAACAACATCAGTTCATGAAAATCCTCACTGCTCTGCTTACTGCCGCCAATATCCATTGACATCTCCTCCTTAGCCTCAACTTATGCTTTGTAGCTTCATAAATAACACCAACCACTATCTCAGTACAAACCAGTGCCATAATTTCATCTACATTTCATTCTGCAAGTCCATCTAGCTTCACATATTTATCTATTGTTTTCCACCACTACCAGTGCCACAACACAGTCGCCAACTCTCCTTTGCAACAGCCTTCATAACCCACTGCGCTTCTCCTAACCCTCAATTTCTTATTCCCTGTGTTTCTTCAATTCAGTTCAATTCCTCAGAATCAAACATCGACCACAAACCCTTCACAGATCGAAACCCAATCTTCATTTCCCTGTTATCAATTGATTACAGCCAACTTAACCCTAATTTCATCATACCAACAAATCCAAAATCGACCCTTCTCATCTGTTCTTCATCCCTGTTCAATCCATCACCATACTCCATCTTCTGAGACAAATTGAAATTCTTCTCAAATTATTTCTCCCTCAACTCATCTGAATCTTAATACCTCACGGCCAGCTCTTGATTTCACCCTCTCTTCTTCATCTTACATTTATTGATTTCGACTATGTCTCGGTTTCACAAGCAGCGGCTGCTGCTTTCTCAGATGCGTAAGAATGAATGAGAGGAAAATTATAGAAGATTAGAGTTGGGGTATAGGGTAGGATATGTACACCCCACAGATATTTGCACCCATTCAGAATGATAAGGGATACTTTAAATGACATCCCCTTAACCTTGCTAGGGTTGTCCTTAACATTCCTCCAAAAGAGAGTTGACCCTTATCCTTAGCTGAGCTCCAGATAGTGTTCGCCCGTGAAATAACCTTTCTGCCCTTTCTGCTCAAATTGATTGATTTCTTCCTCTTTTCCTCCGTGCGACTCCAGAGTACCTATGAAACTCAAAAACGAACATAAGATACATAATTCACACGAAAAATAGCAAAGAAAGAATAAATACTAGATATTAAATACGGTGTATTCAACACCTATCAGATCTTCAAAGATCGATGATCTAAGTTTAAGGCCTCGTTAAAACTTCGTCAGGAAAACCCAAAAGGACAAAACTTGAACTAAAGAAAAGAGTACAATATTAAGCAAACTTAGAACATAGCTAGATGCGTAAATGTTGCCTCATTCAAACCTTGACAAGGAAAATCCAGTGGGATAAAACCTTGACGAAGGTAAAAGAGTACAACCTGACAGATACAAGTAAAGGTGATCCGCTGCATATGATCACTTTGCTCCGTTGAAGTTGATTAATTATTTCACAACTTCTAAGGCAGGAAATCCTCGTGGGAAAGACAATAGCCTTAGCTGGGAAATTACATTCCCGTTGTTTGTTGTTGTCTCATTAAAAACCTTTCCGAGTAACAAAACCCTGTGGGAAAAAGTAACCTCGGTAAAGGAAAATAGTTCAACACACCATTAGATGCCCCCCCTGATGTCAGACAATTTTCATTAGTCTAATGCAGTCAAAAGGAGTTTATCACACTTTACTTTGGTGTCTTGAATGTTTATAAGACCATGTTGTTGATTCTGGAAGTTACGTTGCTTAATGTTAAGTGCATATTTTGCATATATTTTGTGTCGAATCCATGCTAGTAATTGCTTATATTCTTGCAAATTATTGTATATTACGTTTGTTTTGCTTTGTTTATGTTTTGCTAGGTGAATCATCCAAAAAGAAGTGAAAAGAGATATAAAAGTGAAGTCTACAAGTGGAGAAAGACCAAAGACCAATCGCAACTCGTTCATCTCTAAGAGTTCTTGCTATAATGTTGAAGAGGACGCACAGGTGAAGCCAACGGCGAAAGAATGGAGTCGCTCCGACGTCGCATGAAGATTTTATGGGCATTTGAAGCAAGCAAAGTTGCGAAACGCATAGAATTTATAAGGGGCGTCCACTTTACTAAGGGGTAGTTAATGTTCAAAGGATTTACTAAAGGAATTCCTGCACTTTATTAGGGGGAAGATGGAATTCAAATAATACTAAAGGCACCCCTGTTTCTGTTAGGGGTTGCCACCTTCTTTCCCACGACATGAGGTTTCTTCTCAGGTTATTATCATGAGCAGTTTTCTGGTTCAGCTGAGGTTATTGCAAACCCGGGATTCCGTAGTCAAGTTTGAGGCTAAACATAAGAAGGTACTCGAGCTGGGAACTGATGTGATATCTTCTCGGAGTTCGAAGAACAGGGAGGAGTTGGCTGGCTTCGGTGATTGCGGCTGATGAGGAGCACAATGGAAACTGTGTTTGATGCCACTGATGATGAAAGGAGTAGTTGAGATCGAGTCTGGCAGATGGAGTTGCATGCTGGACAAAGATGAGAGAATAGGTGCTAAGTCGAGTTGGAGTTTTGCCGCTGAGTTTTCCGGTGACAGGGAGGAGTTGAAGTTGTCTCTGGTGACTGATTAGAAGTCAGAAAACCCGAGTTTGGTGGTGAGTTTTAAATCAGTTGAGACTCGATTATCCTGTTACTTCCATTATCGATTGATGAAGCAGCAATGAAGAATGATTGCAACTCCGGTGACTGATTGTGGACGAGTTACGAAGGAATGATGTTGTTCGTGAGTTGATGCTATTGCAGTGCATGAAGGTAGTGATATGGAGTTAATTATAGTAGATGCATGTGGTTCGTAGAGCAAGAACAGGGAGATAAAGATATCAACTGATGAAGATCGCTGCTGGTGATTGAAGGCTGAGAAAATGGCAGTGATAGAGAGAACTCATGCAAAACATGGCAGCAGATGATGGCTCGTGATGGAGATCGTAATGAATAAGAACCGTTGTCTGTGATCATGATCGGTAACAAAGAAGATGATGGGGTTGGTGGTCGAGTAGGTGCTGCTCAAGAAACCAGTGAGCTAGGCCGAGTGAAAGAAGGAAAGAAATAGTAAAAGATCCAGGAGAAGTTACGTCTGGAAAGTCCCAGACGCAATAGAATAAACGAACAACTGAGAAAAGTCACAGGAAACTTACGTATGGGAATTCTTGGCCATGGGAAAAGAAGAAGAAAATAGGCTGTCAGTTCCGTGGAACTGACAAGCCAAAGATTAAACGGGCTGGGCTTCTACAGCTGCTGCACGAGCCCATTAGGCTGTGTTTATGCGCCTTCTTTGTATGGTGATAGACTTGGCCATGACTTACTTTGGTTATTTGGAAATTTGGCTTTGGCAACCCACTCTGCACGGAATCGAGCACGGGCGCTTCCACAACTTGGAGATTATAAAAGAGAACTTCTTAACCTAAGATAGATCAATCTCTACACATCTCATAATACACTTTGTTCTTCATAAAATATTCTAGGGTTTACCCCTTTAGGGGTAAACCGTGTAATTGTGTATTCATGAGAGGATAAACTTTGTTGATTGAGGATGAATTCAATGTTCTAGCATGAAGCTCTATTATTATACAAGTTTGTTCGGAGTTTTAATCATCTTATCGTTTGTCTTTACCATATTTTATCTTTATGAGTGATTCTTAGATTGATTTGGGATGCATACTAGATTAGTCTATTAATTGTCTTATTGCTAGTATTGGGTTAGGAGATAAGTAATCGTCGAATAATTCATACACAAGTAGAAATCGCGAGACCTTGCAGATGGATTCTGTGGAGCAATTGCGAGTGAAGATAACACCAGCAAGTGGACCTTGAGATAAGAGTTTAACTACTGGGATCAACCTAATTCACAAATCCTAAAGTGTTCGATTGGACTACACCTTGAGTGAGCTACTACTTGGTGGTTCGTTGAATAGAATCTGATATTTGAGAGCTTCCGTATCCGTGGTAAAAGGATTTTTGGGGATAGCACTGAGCTAGCTGCTATTCTACGGTTGGTGATGAATGGTTCTAACGAAGATAGATAAGTATACTATGCAAGTCATCGCTTGGTAACGGCAAAGGATTCCTTGATCATCTCTTTCTTTTATTTGTTATTCTTTTTATTTATTTCATAAACCAATCCCCCTTTGTTTTATCTTATTTTGCTGAACTAAATAACGTATCAATTACACTGCTCTTCGTGGGAACGATCTCTTACTACCGCTATATTACTAGTTAATTAGTGGGAAATATCTTAATTAATTTGTTGTGGCTACGACACGCATCAAATTTTGGCGTCGTTGTCGGGGAGCGGTTGTTAATCGATTTGTTATTTGTTTAGCTTTGTTTTTATTTTTGTTTTGATTTTCACTTTCTTGTGAGTCGTCATGTTTCCTTACGGAAATAACATGTACGGAGCACAAGAACAATCATCATATTTTAGTGGTAATCAATATAGTTTTCAATCTCATTCTTATGACAACTACCAACCATCCTATGGGTATAATCAAAACCAATATTTTGGCTACGATCAATATCCCACGGAACCTTATGGATATTATCATACATGTCAACAACCTTATGACGGGCATGTAAGTGAAAAATCGCAAGGATGAGAGGATAGTAATGCTTCTAATCCTATTTCTTCAAGTGTTGCAGAACAAATGTGTACCATGATGGAAGATATTCGCATACAAATGGAAAAATACTACCATGGGTTAGAGCAACATCAACAAAGCGTTGACCAATCACTCCAATAACTTCAAGAGGGCATTAACAACTTAAGAAGACACATGGATCAGATTAAGGAAGAAATGGAGAAAGATGAGCAACCTTTGGAAAGTCCAAGTAATAATGGTAAAGTTATCCTAGATCTGGATCCTTATAAAGATCACTCTCCTATTCAAAAGGAGGAGAATGGATATGACATAACCGTTGTTATAAATGGTGTAACGTACTCAAACAATAATTTTAGGATTTGCACCAATGAACTAGACTTTCTAGGAGATGATTCCGATTCCGATGATGTAATTGTTGAAGAATGGAGATTGAGAATGAAAACAAATTGATTGAAGTTGTGGAAGACCCAATTGAGCTTGTCAAGGAATATAATGATGCTGAGATTTTGGTTGAAGCAGAAATTAAGAGTTCGATAGAGGACCACGACATACTTGAGGTAAATAGTTCATTAGATAAGAAAGATGAGGATCCGATACAAGGTTTGTCTAATCATTTGCATAATTCTCTATCTATTGATCATTTCCATCTAATTGAAGTAGATTCTAAAAGAGTTGTTAACCAGCTTTTAGGAAAATACCTCACATAGGATTGGAGTTATGTGCTTCCAAAGTTTTAACGGATTATTTTGCTTCTAAGTATCCACCACTTGATGTGTTTGATTCGAGCATTGTGCAGGTTCACCAAGCTGAAGAACCTTTTGAAGTTCCCGAATTCTATGTTCTTTATCCACTTCCGAGTGTAGAAAGGACTAAGTGTGGAGGAAACTTCAATAAAGTGATAGCTTCTATATTTATATCTTGTGCTAATGTTTTTATGAAGCTGTTATTAGAATTGCAGATTTTTTTCTGGGCAGACTACCAGATTTTCAGATTGTTGGTATATGGACGATAACAAAAGAGTCAGGCTGACGACTTTAAACCAAGCGCTAAATGGGAGGCAACCCATAGGTCTTGTATCTTAAACCCTTTTATTTTTTGTTTTTATTGTTTTCATATCATATTTGCATTCCCATGTTTAATTTCATTGAGTCTGTAATCTTTTTTTAGAAGAAACTTATGACGAATACCTTTTCGTCAGAAAAATTCAGACTGCGTGTAGTTCAGTCCAGAGACCATAACTGTCAGACCGTTTATCGAAACACTGTGACATTTTGACACTGTGTAGAAAACACGTAGGTGAACAACTTTTGTGAAATGGAGTTTTTTCAAATTCCTTACCAATTTTCACAGTTTTTGCGTTTTAACTGATGTTACGTCAGAATTCAGAACTTTCGGTTTTACACATTGAGGACAATGTGAAGTTTAAGTGTGGGGGAGTCTTTTGCATATAGAGTTTTTAGCCTTTTTGAGTCGATTTTTCAAAATTTTGCATAAAAAAAAAAAAAACCTTCAACTTATAGAGATTTTAGCATACTTCTAGGTATGTCTACATAGAGATTCTGACCGATATAACTGAACTTGGAAGTGTTAGGGAACTACGTTCGGAATATTCTTACGAATTGGAGTGTTAAATAATGGATCTAATAATTCCGGTGATGCAAATTAGGAGCAGAGAGAAATGCATTATTAGAGTTGCTGATCAATCATTAGTGGAGACTACCTATTTTCATATCAACCAAGGCACCAGACCAAATTTTCTTTGTAGCTGACTAAATAGCTTTCTTTTGAGTGTGTGTCACCGTATGTTAATTCCGGGTAGAATGGTGAGATACCCAACTTCACACCATTTTCAGCACTATTTTTGATCTCTTGAGTGCTAATTTTGTCAATCATGAGGGTGACGTCTATAGATGAAAACCACCTTCTTGTAGTTTGATTTGCAGTTAGCACCATTCTCTCTCTCGCCAACAACAGGTCCATAGAAACACCATCATCATCAACAAGGGAGCCACATCAAAATCTACAAGGAAAGTTGAAGAAGTTTGAGGTTTACAAGCAACAATACAAGGAAGAGAAAATTTCATATCCAAGTAAAGCAACATACAATGAGCAGATTCTTATATACATGTTGAAGACTTACACATAAGGAGCAGAATTTTATATCAAAGTATGAAGACTTATTTACAAGAGTGAAGAAAATCAAAAGATGAAAATTATTGAAGTTTATGATACGAAGACAATACAAGTTGTGAAGATTAAAGTGGTAAAGTACTTCTTTCATGGCCATGTTAATTTTATTTCATTTTTATTGTTTTAGTTGCAATCTCTTCAAAAAAATACAAAAAAAAAAAAAAAAAATTGTATATACAAAGAGATTTGCATTTAGGTTGTTATTTATTCTATAAGGCCATGTGGAAGAAAAATATAAAAAGAAGTTTCAAGCAACAAGGAAATTGAGGAAAAGAGTTACAAATTGTCAAAGTTCTACAAGTTCAAGAGTCTATCATCAACAGTTGAAGACTGAAGACCAAGAAGATGAAGAATACGAGCCGAAGGAAGACGTTTCTATTGGATGCTGTGAGAGTGGTGTTATCATCATTGCAATCAAATGTGAAGGTGGTAAGTACTCTCATCCTCGCAATAGTGGTTGATTTCCTTTCTTAGAGATCATCAGAAAAATGTCTTTTGTTTTCCACGATTTTGTGGAGTCTCCAGAAATTATTCGGAAGGTTATACCTTCCCACCATTCAACGTGTGTAGGATTCTCTCTTCATTCCTACCTACACACATGTGAGACCCATAAAAAACCGTCTTATTGAGTGCAATTATCATAAAATCCTTTTAAGTGAGGCAGAAGTCGAGGCAAAATTCTTATTGATCGTTCTCAAACACGCGTTTCTCTCATTATGGTGTGGTTATTTCTCACTCAAGATTAAAGAATGAATATGTTCTTTGGTATTTCTAACTTCTTATTACTAGCATGCAGAAATTATATGTCCTCATAGCTCTTTGGATGCTTGGGAAGATGGAATGCTTTGAAGTTGGAGTAGTTTTTGTGGGAATACCTCTCGTAAGCCATCACGAGACTATAACTCATCCACTAGGGACACCTAGGGGTTTAAAGTCCTGTTATTCATGCTAAGAGTAACTGTATCCTCGGCGACATGGAGTTGTTGTATTTTAGATAGTTTGCTCGAGGACTAGCAAAAGACAAGTGTGGGGGAATTTGTTAAGTGCATATTTTGCATATATTTTGTGTCGAATCCATGCTAGTAATTGCTTATATTCTTGCAAATTATTGTATATTACGTTTGTTTTGTTTTGTTTTGTTTATGTTTTGCTAGGTGAATCATTCGAAAAGAAGTGAAAAGAGCTATAAAAGTGAAGTCTACAAGTGGAAAAAGACCAAAGGCCAATCACAACTTGCTCATCTCTAAGATTTCTTGCTATCATGTTGAAGAGTACGAAAAGCCGAAGCCAACGGCGAAAGAATGAAGTCGCTCCGACGTCGCATGAAGATTTTGTGGGCATTTGAAGCAAGCAAAGTTGTGAAATTGTTTACGCATAGAATTTATAAGGGGCGTCCACTTTACTAAGGGGTAGTTAATGTTCAAAGGATTTACTAATGGAAGTCCTGCACTTTATTAGGGGGAAGATGGAATTCAAATAATACTAAAGGCACCCATGTTTCTGCTAGGGGTTGCCACCTTCTTTCCCACGACACGAGGTTTCTTCTGAGGTTATTATCATGAGCAGTTTTCTGGTTCAGCCGAGGTTATTGCAAACCTGGGATTTCGTAGTCAAGTTTGAGGCTAAACATAAGAAGGTACTCGAGCTGGGAACTAATGTGATATCTTCTCGGAGTTTAAAGAACATGGAGGAGTTGGCTGGCTTCGGTGATTGCAGCTGATGAGGAGCACAATGGAAACTGTGGTTGATGCCACTGATGATGAAAAGAGTAGTTGAGATCGAGTCTGGCAGATGGAGTTGCATGCTGGACAGAGATGAGATAATGGGTGCTAAGTCGAGTTGGAGCTTTGCCGCTGAGTTTTCCGGTGACAGGGAGGAGTTGAAGTTGTCCCTGGTGATTGTGTTTGTACCCTATATAAATAGTGTACGTGCGTGCCGCACAAGCTGTTCGGAATGGACATTATACGGTTTATTGTGGAAACCGGTGGGTTTATTGTGGAAACCCACATGGCTTATTGTGGAAGCCTGGATTTGGGTTGTTAGGGAAACCAGTGGGTTTATTGTGGAAACTCACTAGGCTTATTATTGAAGCCCAGGAGTGTTGAATATTATTTATAATTATTAATATTGTTTGAGATAAATACAGGATCCTAAATTAAAGGGATAATTATCTTAAATATTAATAATTATTCATGATAATTATTATTCAAGATAAATAAGGATTATGATAAATATTAGGGTTTATCATGAATCTGGACGTGTTTTGGGATTTATACGGATGAAGATAGTTATTGGGATAACTATCAAAACCCTAAAGCTACATCTAGCTCTGCCTATATATAGAGGCTAAATCTCAGCACAAAAGGTACACAATGTCTATTACATCTCTTAACAACCTACTTGCATAGAACTCTTGTTGATTTTAGCATCGGAGTGTCTTTGCAGGTACCCCCACCCCTCTTTTGATCAATTCTTTGGAGAATCTTCATCAATGGCGGCGATTCGATCATCATACACTCATCTCGAAGATTGTTGGAGTGATTATTTTTGCACCAACATCTTTTGGCGCCGACTAAGGGGACGAAGAAAAGATCGTGCTCCCCAAATTGAGAAAAGTATCTTTTAAGTGTTTTGTAAACTAGGGTTTCGAACACATTCGGAGAGGAAGCAAATCTGATCGCAACTTTTCAGAAAGTTGCAGTTCAGTTTGCAACTTTTGTGAAGATTACAGTGAGATCCAACAACGTACCAAAAGGTTGCGAAAGCTTCAGGACACTTTGGAAAAGTTGTTGAAAGATTCAGAACTATTTCATACAGTTGCGGGAAGATCAAAGTGTCAAATAAGGAACGGCCAAAGTTGTAAAGAGGATTTTTTTTCTAGAAAACAAATGGAAACAGCTGCAACTGATCGTATTGAGGTGAATGAAGGCGTGCCAAGTCTGGGACAGTTGAATCAGCAGACTAATCCTCGGACCCTGAGGAGTGTTGTTGTTCAAACCAATAACGAAAGGGATGGCGGAACGGCGTCAATGACGTCCATGGCATCAGCTTCTCGTCCGCGTTCGGAAGGGAATGTTCCGAGGGTTAACTATACGTTGATAAATAGATCTTCACCGCCAGCCACCGGCAGGAGGAATCTACTTCAGGGAGGAACCTCATGACGTCATCCAAGTGATCAAATCCAAAGAGAGAGTGATGTAGTAAGAAGAGGCGTGAGAGCTCGTGTTGATGATGGTCAGGTTAATTCTGCACCATCTGGACAAACCAGCGTCCTACCGATAATACAAGCTAACCTCCGGACGGTCACGCAAGTTAACAACCAACCAACCACTGCTGCACAGCAAGTTCAGCAAGTTGTACTGGGGAATAACCCACAGGTAACTCCCATTGACTTAACGATTCGTGAGCGATTACAACAATTGGAGAGGGAGAATAAGCGTCTTAAAGTTGCGCTGTGATGAGTGCCAAATATTGCATATTCATACACCTTTTCATTGGCACTTAACTCATCTTTCGCGCTTCAAAGTCATATATTATCCCAAATTCTGCATTTTTACCATTTTCAAGAATAAATATTTGTATTAATTAATTTTGTGTTTTTAAGTACTAAATAAAGCTTGGAAGAATTGAGAAGACAAAAGAGAAGAAAGTTGGAAGCGTTGCAACCCGCTCGCGCATCAGTGGCAACCTGTTTACAAATTCATGGGATTAAACAACCCATGATCCAAAACCCAAGACCCAAATCCATTTCCACCTCACCCCCATTGGATTCTTTACAAAACATCCACCTCACCTCCATTGTATTCCATTTCATCCATCAATTAAAGAAAGCATCCACATTCTCTCACTCAATCACTCCCAATTTGTTTCCCACAACCAAATATATTTCATTCAATCCATCAATTAAGAAAACATGTTTTGTTGAGTGGATGCTTTCCAAATTTCGAATCCAAGTGCTTGAGGGAATTTTGTGTATAAATAGAGAGGGTTGTTGTGTTGAAAAACCATCCAAGAATAGCTTGTTCATGTTAGTTTATCAAATTTAAGTTTTGTTGTAATGTTCTTCATGTTCTAGTTTCATTTGCTAGGGTTTAAATGAAGCCGTAACTCATTGGTATGTATTCATATCTTGTATCTTGTTCTTGAAAGTTTAGAATTGTTTAAAGATATAATTTAATCCAAGTTTGTCAACATCTTGCTCTCACAATGTATGCCATGTATCCATTGTAGTTAGAATATCTCTATGTTGATTATGCTACAACTCATGCTTAACCAAATATTGATCCTCAGATTAGTTGTGCTTTAATTAGACAGTTAATGCTTTGGAGAAATACTTTAGTTGTGATTAAATTATCCATCGGAGAAACACCTTAGATATACGGTAGACTTGAATCTGCTGTGAGGACAAGAATAATATTACAAGTTGAATGCATATCATAAGTTAGTGGTGGATTTGAATACCATAGTATCCATATTATCAGTATTTACACCTTGATTTAATTGCTTACTTTAATTCAAATTACTTTCTGTTTAAGTATTTTCCAATATCTCGTCGTATCGACAAAATTAAACCCCTTTTGGTTATTCTCTGAATCAGTTCTAAGTAAGGATTTAGAATCAACTTCTACACTCTCCAAGTCTCTGTGGTTCGACCTGTGCTTGCCCTGTGTTGCTTGTCAACACTGTGCACTTGCAGTATACACAATAGTAGGTATGTTTCCGATCCTACCAAGTTTTTGGCGCCGTTGCCGGGGACTCGGTTGCGGTGTAGTTCAAGTTTCTATCTCATGTCACTGTTCATAATTCATCTCCTGGAACTGTAGCAACGTACCTATTCATAAATCACTGTAGCAACGCAACTATTCACAGTCAATTTTAAAATTAATATTGATTTTTTTGTTATTTTGCTTTTGCTTTCAAACTTCGAAACCCTAACTACCTCTTTTGAGTTCAACAGGTGCCTGAGTAGCTGTTGTAAAGGCGAAGGAAAGGAAGCGGAAGAAGTTTTTATTTAAAAAAAGAAAAGAAAAAAAGAGAGAGAGAGTTTATTTTATTTTATTTTATTTTAGTTTGTATTAGGATTCCTCTACTCTTGTAATTTTCTTTTTCTTTTGCACTTTAATTTTTTTGGACTTTGGACTTGGACATTCTATTTTTTATTTTTTTTAAACCCTACGGAAGGGTAGTATTAAATATCAAATTGTTTTCAGAGAAGGACGGTGATTACAATATCACCTCGGCCCCTCGGGTTCGTTCATGACATAGGAGTCGTGGCCCGAGTCGACAACAACGGTTCATCCCCCGTCTGGAACGGGAGGTAAGCTTGTCGAAACACTCGTGAATCCCTTGTTAGCGAGTTACTGTATTCCTTCGGCTGCATATATGTCGAGGACTTGAATACGGCTTCTTTTATTTTCCTAGTAAAGGGCAAGAACTGGCCATACAAGATAAGGGATTCGGATTTCATCACCGTTCTCTTCTTGCCCGCCTTAGGAAAACAATACCTACGCGAACCTAAGATTTAAAAATTGGAATAGAACGAGACCTATAGGGTAACGAGCTTAGTAAGAAAGTCGTTTGAAAAATATTGGTTACTCTTTAAGTATACTTTGAAGTTCATGACGGTTTCTGTAAATTGAATGCGTGACTGCGCCGCCTTGTAATACGGTGAGGCCTTGGGTATCAAAGCTCTAGCAGCTTCCCTCGCCTCTATTCAATTTAATTAAACTCGGATTGACTCCAGAGGGGTTTGCTCAGATTGTAACGAATTCCCTTTCAAAGGATTAGAAGCTGGTCTAGAAAAAAATCTAAGTGGAGCCATCATGCTTTTTGTTTGCTAGAAATCTATAGGTTTGCTTTGGTGGAGTCAGCCTGCTTTGTGTTTGCTTAGAACTTCCCTTCCTGATGAATGGTTAACATGCTTGATGTGCTAGCTAGGCTATGATTGTGTCCTTTAGAGACCACACACACCGACTAGTTAGAATCACTCAAGAAGAGTTAGTTGAAATACATAGTTCCGAAGTAGACAGTCCAGAACAATCCGAGACAATGGGAGATGGACTTATCCCACCCCGTACTCTCAAGGACCACATGTACCCAACGAGGACAACCCAGTCTTCGTGCATTGTCTTACCAGCTGTTGTTGGACAATTTGAGCTAAAGGCGAGTATCATCAATATGTTGCCTAAATTTAAAGGGGTTGAAGCTGAAAATCCCTACCACCATGTGAGAGAGTTCGAGGAAATTTGTGGGACTCTTCGGATCAACCAAATGACGGATGAGGACCTTAAACTAAGACTTTTTCCGTTTTCTTTACAAGAAAAGGCCAAGACTTGGCTGTGTGCTCAACAGCCACAGTCATTTCATACATGGGATTCTCTTACGAAAGAGTTCTTCAAAAAGTTCTTCCCAAACCATAAGACTACGGCAATTCGTCAAAGTCTGAATAGTTTTGTACAATTAGAGGAAGAATCTTTGGCAAAATATTCGGAGAGATTCAATGAATTATTGCTCCAATGTCCTCACCACGGTTTTGAAAAATGGAGACTTGTGCAAATTTTGTATGAAGGCTTAGATGTCAAAAACCGAACTACAGTTGAGACCATGTGCAATGGTCAATTTATTGAAAAAACTACTGATGAGTCTTGGAATTTCTTAATCGAAGTCGCTGAAAAGACTCAGCAGTGGGAATCCCCCCGTGAACCAAATAGGATTACCCCGGAATCTAATGTTCATAGAATTGACTCTGACTTCGAAGGAAGTGCAAAGATGGCATCCTTGGCCAGGAGAATAGAAAAGCTAGAACTAGAAAAGAATGGAAAAACTAATATCCCTACTCTCCGTAGTCAAATTGAAATGGCCACTTGTGCCGCATGCCATAGTTCAGACCATCTAGTGGACACTTGTCCGGACCTCCATGCATTTCAAGAGTCTAAAACCGAGCAAGCCAATGTTTTGTACCAAAGGCAAGAGAACAACCCATATTCTCAGACCTACAACCCAGGGTGGAGAAATCACCCTAACTTTTCATGGTCTAAGGGACCTGTACAAGGTGGAACATCAAATAATAACCAAGGATACCCCTATCCAAGAAACCCCCAAGTGTAACCACATGTGTAGTACCCTGTAGAGAAAAAGCCTAGCTTCGAAGAAAGTTTCGGTTTGTTGACCCAAAATTTGGTACAACTCCAAAAGACCACAGACCAACGTTTTACAAGGCTAGAACTTAAAATGGGTCAAATTTGTGAAGCATTGAATGAAAGAGACAAAGGAAAACTCCCTAGTCAGCCCCAACAAAATCCAAAAAATGTATATCAGGCAGAAAATTCAACTCGAAATGAGGCCTCCCATAATCAAGTAAATGATGTCACCACCCTTCGTAGTGGTAAAGTTATTGAAAACAATGTAGGTGTACCACAGTCGAGTGAGTCTACATCGGACTCACCAGTGGATAAAATCCTGAGAAAACACCTAGTGTTGAAGACAAATCTGAGCAACATAAGAATTCCCATAATTCTAATGTCTCGCACCATCTCATGTACCCGTTGCTCCATTCCCACAAAGATTGGTGCAAAGCAAAAGAGAGTATACAAGACAAAAGAAATTTTGGAAATGTTCAAACGAGTTAACATCAACATCCCATTTCTTGATGCAATCAAGCAAGTCCCTGCTTATGCTAAATTCCTTAAGGATCTGTGCACACAAAAGCGAAAGCTTCATGTGCATAAGCGTGCTTTTCTCAATGAGCAAGTGAGTGCAATCATTCAAAGCAACACACCTCCTAAGTTTAAAGACCCAGGTAGTCCAACTATCACATGCAAAATAGGTGACCAAACGGTTAAGAAGGCGTTGCTAGACTTAGGGGCAAGTGTGAATCTATTACCATATTCGGTATATGTGCAGTTAGGTCTTGGAGAGTTGAAGGCAACACCTATAACTCTGCAATTGGCGGACAGATCCGTCAAAGTGCCACGTGGTGTGGTAGAAGATGTTTTGATTAAGGTTGATAAGTTTTATTTTCCTGTGGAATTCATCGTCTTAGATACTCAACCTGTGCAAAACCCTGACAGTCACATTCCTGTCATTTTGGGACGTCCCTTCTTAGCGACGTCCAATGCAATCATTAACTGCCATAATGGGGTGCTGAAGTTGTCATTTGGTAATATGACTGTGGAGTTGAATGTTTTCAATACTATCCAACAACATTTAGATCTTGATGATGATAATGATGTGCATGAAATTAACATGATTGAAATTTTGATTCAGGATTCGTTGTCTAGTAGCATGTCTGTTGACCCTTTGGATGCTTGTTTGAATAATTTTGACCTGGATTTGTTTGATGATGAATACATAAGTGAAGTGAATACTTTGCTTGAATCCACACCACTTATGGACACGTTTAAGTGGAAAGCTAGAGTGGAACCACTTCCAATCTTGGAATCCAAGTCTGTTCCCTCTCTTGTTGAGCCACCAAAGCTCGAACTGAAACCATTGCCTGATACTCTTAAATATGCATTTTTGGGACCTTCTAATACTTTGCCTATAATCATTTCACCTGCCTTAGATATAGAACAGGAAAGTAAACTTTTAGAAGTACTTAAGGAGCATAAAGAAGCCTTAGTATGGACCATCTCGGACCTTAAAGGCATAAGTCCCACTGATTGCATGCATCATATAAACCTTGAGGACAATGCTAAACCATCTAGGGAGATGCAAAGGCGTCTCAATCCTAACATGAAATAGGTTGTTAAGAGTGAGATTATAAAGCTTCTTGATGCGGGTATCATCTACCCAATCTCAGATAGCAAATGGGTTAGCCCCATTCAGGTTGTGCCGAAAAAGTCAGGAGTTACTGTAGTTCAAAACGATAAAGATGAGTTAATCACTACTCGAGTAACCACAGGGTGGCGAGTTTGCATTGATTATAGGAAGTTGAATGCAGTTACAAGGAAAGATCACTTCCCTCTTCCATTCATAGATCAAATGCTTGAACGATTGTCTGGGCATAAATTCTATTGTTTCTTGGATGGTTTTTCTGGTTACAACCAGATTCATATTTCACCCGAAGATCAGGAAAAGACTACATTTACATGTCCATTTAGAATGTTTGCCTATCGTCGTATGCCCTTTGGGTTGTGCAACGCACCCGCTACATTTCAGCGTTGTTTGATGAGCATTTTTTCTGATATGATAGATAACTTCCTTGAGATCTTTATGGATGATTTCTCTGTGTTTGGATCATCTTTTGATGAATGTTTGAACCATCTCACTCGCATGATGATTAGATGTAAAGAGAAAGATTTGGTTTTAAATTGGGAGAAACGTCATTTTATGGTGAACTCGGGCATAATTCTAGGACACATCATCTCTGAAAAAGGCATTGAAGTAGACAAATCCAAAGTCGACCTCATTCAAAACTTGCCGCAACCTCGCTCTGTGAGGGAGGTTATATCATTTTTAGGCCATGCTGGTTTCTACCGTAGATTCATTAAAGATTTCAGTAAGATCTCAAGACCACTATGTAATCTACTCAGTAAATATATTGCATTTGTGTTTGATAATGCTTGTGTGCATGCTTGGGAAGAGCTCAAAACTATTCTAACTTCAGCCCCTATAGTCCGACCTCCTGATTGGAAATTGACATTTGAAATCATGTGTAACGCATCTGATTTTGCTGTTGGAGCTGTCTTAGGTCATCGAGTTTACAAACACCCCTATGTGATCTACTATGCTAGTAAGACACTGAATGAGGCTCAAATGAATTATTCAACAACCGAAAAAGAGCTGCTAGCTATTGTGTTTGCATTAGATAAGTTTAGATCTTATTTGATAGGATCTAAAATCATCATTTATACTGACCATGCCGCATTAAGATATCTTTTATCTAAAAAAGATGCTAAGGCTCGTCTAATTCGATGGATACTCTTGTTACAAGAGTTCCACCTCGAAATTCGAGATAAAAAAGGGTCAGAGAATGTTGTTGCTGATCACTTATCTAGGTTGAATGTCGAATCCACGATGAATCGTAGATTATTAGGGAATCCTTCCCAGATGAACAACTGATGCTGGTTTCTGAAATGCCATGGTTTGCCGACATCGTGAACTACCTTTCTACAGGTAGGATGCCACTTCATTGGTCTAAACAAGACCGGTCTATATTCTTGGCCGAAGTGAAACATTTCCTATGGGATGACCCATATCTGTTCAAATACTTCCCTGACCAAATCATTAGGAAATGTGTCACCAATTTTGAACAAAGGGATTTCATCTCTTTTTGTCATGATCAAGCATGTGGAGGACACTTTAGTGCAAAGAAAACTGCTGCAAAGATCTTGCAGAGTGGTTTTTACTGGCCAACATTGTTTAAGGATATCCATGCCTTCTGTGTTTCTTGTGACCGGTGCCAGAAATTGGGAAGTATATCAAAACGAAACATGATGCCCTTACAACCCATTTTGATTGTTGAGCTATTTGATGTATGGGGCATTGATTTCATGGGTCCATTTCCTAGCTCTGAAGGAAAGTTGTACATTCTTGTTGCTGTTTAATATGTTTCTAAGTGGGTAGAAGCAATTGCAACCAAAACTAATGACCACAAGGTGGTACTTTCGTTCTTAAAGGAAAACATATTTTCTCGATTTGGCACCCCTAGAGCTATAATCAGTGACGGTGGTTCACATTTCTGCAATAGGCCTTTTGAGTCCTTAGTCCGTAAGTATGGCATAACTCATAAAGTTGCAACCCCATATCATCCACAGACCAGTGGCCAGGTAGAGGTTTCAAATAGGGAGATTAAGCACATTCTAGAAAAGACGGTTAACCCGTCTAGAAAAGATTGGTCGTTAAGATTGAATGATGCTTTATGGGCCTATAGAACTGCATATAAGACCCCCATTGGTATGTCCCATTACATACTTGTGTACGGTAAAGCTTGTCATCTCCCTGTAGAGTTAGAACATCGTGCATATTGGGCTGTAAAGAAACTGAACTTTGATCTTGGTAAAGCTGGCACCCAAAGGAAGCTTCAACTCAATGAGTTAGAAGAGTTAAGAAATGATGCATATGATAATGCGAAGTTGTACAAATATAAAATGAAGGTGTTCCATGACAAACGCATTTTGCGCAAGTCATTCACTCCAGGCCAAAAATTTCTATTGTATAACTCACGACTGCACCTTTTTCCAGGAAAATTACATTCTAAATGGACATGCCCGTTCGTGGTGCGGACAATTTTCCCCCATGGGGCTGTAGAACTAGAAGATGTAACAACCAAGAATGTCTTCAAGGTTAATGGGCAAAGACTGAAGGCATTCCTTGAACCAATCCCACCTGAGATTGAAACAACTCATCTTGATGATCCGATCTATGTGGACTGAAAAGTTCACCCCTTGTACATACCACAGATATCTTCCCTGTTGGTTGCTTTGGACATACTCTACTGTCTTTGGTTTGGCATCTGGTAATCTCTTTCCTTTGAATCTGTTTTGTTCTCATAGTTTGTTGTGGTTTCTGTTATCTTTTGAAACATTGAGGACAATGTTAGATTTAGGTTTGGGGGAGTATTTGCATATGGCGTTTTGTAGTCTTTTGCATCTTTTATGACCAGCTGTGGAGCGGGTCTTTTGTAGGATCCTTTGTAGTCTTTTGCATTTTTTGAGTCTTTTGTTGTTATTTTTTTGTGACCAGCTGTGGAGCGGGTCTTTTGTAGGATCCTTTGTAGTCTTTTGCATTTTTTATGACCAGCTGTGGAGCGGGTCGTTTGTAGGATCTTTTGTAGTCTTTTGCATTTATTTATTTTTGTTGTCTTCTATGACCAGCTGTGGAGCGGGTCTTTTGTAGTGTGTTATCTGATGACCAGCTGTGTAGCGGGTCACTAAAAAAAATGATGATCAGCTGTGTAGCGGGTTTTAAAAAAAAAAAAAAAAAAAAAATTGGTTACAAATTTTCATGGTTCTACGAAATTCCGAAGTTCATCATCTACAGTTGAAGACCAAAGACGAAGACATTTCTATGGATGCTCTGAAATTGGAGAAGGTTTTGTGGGTACATCTTTGGTAGGCTCTCACGAGACTACAACTCGTCCACTAGGGACACCTAGGGGTTTAAAGGCTTAGTGCATACGCTAAATGCATTCGAAAGACCAAATGACAAGTGGTATAGTTAGGATTTCTTAAGTTCTGTTTCACTTGAGAACAAGTAAAATTCAGGTTTGGGGGTATTTGATGAGTGCCAAATATTGCATATTCATACACCTTTTCATTGGCACTTAACTCATCTTTCGCGCTTCAAAGTCATATATTATCCCAAATTCTGCATTTTTACCATTTTCAAGAATAAATATTTGTATTAATTAATTTTGTGTTTTTAAGTACTAAATAAAGCTTGGAAGAATTGAGAAGACAAAAGAGAAGAAAGTTGGAAGCGTTGCAACCCGCTCGCGCATCAGTGGCAACCTGTTTACAAATTCATGGGATTAAACAACCCATGATCCAAAACCCAAGACCCAAATCCATTTCCACCTCACCCCCATTGGATTCTTTCCAAAACATCCACCTCACCTCCATTGTATTCCATTTCATCCATCAATTAAAGAAAGCATCCCCATTCTCTCACTCAATCACTCCCAATTTGTTTCCCACAACAAAATATATTCCATTCAATCCATCAATTAAGAAAACATGTTTTTTTGAGTGGATTCTTTCCAAATTTCGAATCCAAGTGCTTGAGGGAATTTTGTGTATAAATAGAGAGGGTTGTTGTGTTGAAAAACCATCCAAGAATAGCTTGTTCATGTTAGTTTATCAGATTTAAGTTTTGTTGTAATGTTCTTCATGTTCTAGTTTCATTTGCTAGGGTTTAAATGAAGCCGTAACTCATTGGTATGTATTCATATCTTGTATCTTGTTCTTGAAAGTTTAGAATTGTTTAAAGATATAATTTAATCCAAGTTTTTCAACATCTTGCTCTCACAATGTATGCCATGTATCCATTGTAGTTAGAATATCTCTATGTTGATTATGCTACAAATCATGCTTAACCAAATATTGATCCTCAGATTAGTTGTGCTTTAATTAGACAGTTAATGCTTTGGAGAAATACTTTAGTTGTGATTAAATTATCCATAGGAGAAACACCTTAGATATACGGTAGACTTGAATCTGCTGTGAGGACAAGAATAATATTACAAGTTGAATGCATATCATAAGTTAGTGGTGGATTTGAATACCCTAGTATCCATATTCTCAGTATTTACACCTTGATTTAATTGCTTACTTTAATTCAAATTACTTTCTGTTTAAATCTTTGCCAATATCTCGTCGTATCGACAAAATCAAACCCCTTTTGGTTACTCTCTGAATCAGTTCTAAGTAAGGATTTAGAATCAACTTCTACACTCTCCAAGTCTCTGTGGTTCGACCTGTGATTGCCCTGTGTTGCTTGTCGACACTGTGCACTTGCAGTATACACAATAGTAGGTATCTTTCTGATCCTACCACGCTGGAGAAGAGAAAGGAGCTAGAAGTTCCAGCTATTTCACGTTCAGGAAGTAGGAGGACAAATCGACGGGAGCTTGATAATCCACATAGAAGGTACGTGGCTTTTGATGATCGTTGGAGAATCCGAGACGATGGACGAAGGAATGAGGAAGATAGAAGCTATTCTCAGAGTCGTGGATATCGCGTGAGTAGCCAATACGATCGTCGTGTTCATGACGGCGCAAGAGATAACGAAGTTGGGACAGATCGAATGAGGCGCAGTCGGAGGGAGGGCCGAACTGATGAGGGACATTCGAAAATACCAAGGCATGAGAGGGTTCGTCCAAACATGAGGCCAGATCTCGACAGGAACGGACGTACTCGGACAGGCGCAGATAGTGGCTCTGAATAGGAAGAAATGATTAGCAAAAAGGAGCTTAGCGCTATGGTTGAGAAGTTGTTGGCACAGAGACAATACAAAGACGAAGAGCAGCAGGTTCTGACCATGAGAAAGTCGATGGATTCTCCCTTCGTTTCGAGGATAATAAGATACCGTCCTCCTTCCAATTTCAACCAGCCTCAGTTTAAGGATTTCTTTGACGGCAGGAATGGAAACCCGGTGGAGCATGTCCAGCGTTTTCAAGCTTCGATGAGTTTTTGGGGAAACAGTGACGAATTTATTTGCAAGACTTTCCCAATGACCTTAACAGGAAAGGCTTTGACTTGGTTTACACAGTTAAAGGCAGACTCAATCAAGGATTTTGGAATGTTATCGGATGCATTTTTTGAGCAGTATAAGATTAATCTTGGAGTCAAAAAAGAAAGTAGTCACTTATTCCTCTTGCATAGAGAGGTCGGTGAAGATATTTTTGATTTCAATAGAAGATTTTGTCTCGAGGTTAGTGAAGATGGAAAGGTGGATGAAGGGATTGTGGTAGCGGCATATAAGAATGCATTGGAGTATGATGAGTTTGGTATATATAACTCATTAACAGTGGAACCGGTGGGAAGCCTCAGAGAGTTATATGATAGAGCCGATAGGTATGCAAAGGCGGAAAAGGAAAAGAAAGCGAAGTTGTCACGAGCATCGAGAAGGTCAGTGGCCCAGGTGACAACAAGGCCAAAGCAACAGTTTGATAGTAGTTCGAAAAGTAAAAGCATTGAAGCACCACCAAAGAAGGCGAGGAATGAAGAGGAATTTCATAAACCACAGGAAAAGTATAGGGTAAGGTTTCCCAAGATGAACATTGGACTTGGGGAACTTTATAAGAAGATCAAAAATACGCTACCCAATCCGGAGCCGCTACCAGTGGAGACCAGGGAGAAGAGAAACAAGAATAAGTATTGTGATTATCACAGGGATCATGGGAATAACACAGATACTTGCCGTGCTCTTGCTGCAGAAGTCCAGAAGATAGTAGAAGAGGGAAAGCCGCAGCAATATGCGAAGAAGGATCCAGCGCAAGTTAATACGCTGGTCAACACTCTAGATTTACGTGAAATCAGAGTGAGCCACACAAGGGTTAATACAACCTCGAGAAAGGCACATGATAATGCTACACGGTTGAAGTTGCGTCATATCAGTGAATGGCGAATATCAAACAAGGTCGACTATGCCAGTCATACTGGAACGGAGATTTTGGAAGAAGGAAAGACTAAGATAACTTTCTCGAATGCTGATCTTGCCGGAGTATATCAACCACATAATGATGCAATTGTGATTCTGGCCCTCATTGGAATGTTCAAAGTACGTCGAGTCTTGGTTGATACTGGAAGTTCGATTAGCGTCATATTCTCTAGAGCGTACTCTTCAATGAATTTGAATGAAATCCAGGTTGAAGCATATGATAGCCCTATAATTGGTTTTAGTGGGGAGACAATGTCGGCAATGTGAAGGGTTAATCTACATACGATAGTGGGAGGAAGAACGGTTATGAAATATTTCTCGTTGCTCGATCTGCCGCGTACCTTACAATGCTATTTTGGGGCGCGATTGGATTTACGCAATGGACGCAGTAACTTCCACTATTCACCAGTGCTTAAAATTCATTGTTCCAGCAGGAGTGATGAAGGTTAGAAGCGACCAGGTGGCATCACATAAATGTCACAAAAGCACAATGGAGGAGTACAGAAAGTCCGAACTAAAGGTTTCAGAAATACTCCGTTTGGAAAAGAAATGGTAGCAATCACAGTGCTTCCCGACCTCTTATCATGGAAGAGGGAAGGAAGGACTGCCAACTATTGAGGAGTTGGTGGAGGTTCAAGTTGGGGATCAAAAGGAGCAGACAATGTTTGTCGGGGCGGAACTACCGCTAGGTGAGAGTGAAAGCTTGATTGCCTTGTTGAAGAATAATAAGGAAGTTTTTGCCTGGAGCCTCAAGGATATGCATGGCATTGATCCTAACATCGCGTGCCATCGGTTGAATATCAATGAAGGATCAAAACCAATAAGGCAAAAGCCGCGAAAAATGGCACTAGAATGTAAGGCCAAGGTCGCTGAGGAGATTGACAGGATGTTAGAAGCAAGGATAATAAGACCCGTTAAATATCCAAAGTGGTTGGAAAATATTGTAGCAGTTCCGGAGAAAAATGGGAAAATTTGGGTATGTATCGATTTCACAAATCTAAATAAAGCATGCCTAAGTGATCCCTACCCGATACCTAGGATTGTGGAGTTAGTGGATGCTACTGCTGGTTTCGATAGGCTGTCGTTTATGGACGGTTTCTGCGGTTATAACCAAATTCCGCTATTTGAAGAAGATCAAGAATATACGGCGTTCATAACAGACAAAGGGATATATTGTTACCTGGTCATGCCATTCGGTTTGAAGAATGCAGGAGCAACTTATCAGCGTCTCGTGGATGAAATGTTCAAGGATATGATCGGTGACACCATGGAGGTCTATATTGATGATATGGTGGTCAAGTTCAAAAAGAAGGAGTCACACCTTATGGACTTGAAAAGAACATTTGATCAGTTACGGCGATACAGAATGAAGTTAAATCCAGCAAAGTACTCTTTCAGGCTTACGTCTGGGAAGTTTCTTGGGTATATGATGACACGAAGAGGGATCAAAGCCAATCCATATCATATTAGGAAAATATTGGAAATTCCGTCACCAAGAAACAGAAAGGAAGTGCAGAGGCTTACGGGGAGATTGGCAGCATTAAACAGGTTCATTTCTCGAGCTTCAGACAAATGTAAACTTTTCTTCCAGATTCTGAAGAAGGCGGAAAATTTTGGTTGGAATCAGGAATGTGAGCAGGCGTTCAATGCCATTAAGCGATATTTGACTTCACCGCCGGTCTTTGCAAGTCCAAAGACTGGACAAACGGTCCACATCTATTTGGCTGCTAGTGATTATGCTGTCAGCGCAGTCTTGTTTGTTAAAGAACTGGAGGAGAGGCCTGTCTATTTTGTTAGTAAATCCCTAATTGATGCTGAGACCAGGTACTCGAAAATAGAAAAGATGGCATTAGCCCTCATGCATGCAGCAAGACGTTTGAAGCCATATTTTGAAGGGCGACAACTTGTAGTCTACACTGAATACCCATTAAAAAAAGGTGCTCGGAAGAACTGATGATTCCAGTAGGCTGGCCACGTGGGATACTTATCTTGGTGCATACACTATTGATTATGAACCAAGAACGGCCGAGAAAGGGCATGCAGTTGCATCACTAATGGCGGATTTCCCAGTGGATGACATTCCAGTTTCGGAATCCATGCTTGAGGAGGAGATCTTGCTTGATAACAATGGTATACAACCCATCCCGCTGTCGTGGGAGATTGTTAACTTCGTCAAGAAGCCTTCAGTTGCAGCAGAGGAGCAAATGAGTGACAAGGACTCAGAAATGATGCCTCAAGGTGACAGTGGGGTATGGTAGGTCTACACAGATGGGTCCACGAACATTGACGGGGCAGGTGTTGGTTGTGTACTCATTTCCCCTGAAGGGTTACGGATTGAAAAGGCTGTCCGTCTGGGGTTTGTGGCCTCGAACAATCAAGCTGAATATGAGGCTGTAATTTCAGGCTTAAAAACGGCTCTTCACTTGGGGGCGCGGAAGGTTAAGCTGAAGACGGATTCAAAGATGGTTGCCAACCATTACAGTGGTACATATAAAGCTAGGAATGAAAGGTTAGCAACTTACTTGGATTACATCCATGAACTAGCAAAGGAATTAGAGGTGTTTGATATCGAGCAAAAGCCGAGGATAGAGAATAGGCATGCCGACGCCCTTGCTTACGTGTCAGCAGTTGTTGTGTCAGATACCGTACGTTATATCATAGTCGATTTCCAAGAACTTCCTAGCATTCACGATACCGTCAACGTTTCATGCAAAGTTTACGCCGGTAGGAGAAATTACTCCTCATCGGGAATACAGGATAATCCTATGGATATGGATGAGGACAGCAATGGGCAGTCTGAGGATTGGAGGCAACCTTATGTTCGATTCCTGCAAATGCAAGAGCTTCCACCTAATAAAAATTTTGCTGGGAAGGTATTAAAGACGGCTTGGAGGTACGCTCTCATCGAAGGAGAGCTTTACAAGAAGCCAATATCAATGGAGCCATTTTTACGGTGCATAACCCGAGAGATAGGGAAGCAATTGTTAGCAGAGGAACATGAGGGGTGCTGTGGGAACCATTCTGGAGGAAGGATTTTAGCGCACCGTTTACTGTCCCAAGGATATTTTTGGCCTTACATGCATAGTGACGCGAAGGAGTTTACCCAAAAGTGCATAGCTTGTCAGCTGCATGGACCACTAATAAAGAGACCAAAAAATGAGCTGCATCCAGTTCTGAGCCCATGGCCATTTGATAAATGGGGTTTGGATATTGTTGGTCCATTCCCCACGGCACCTGGGGGCGTCAAGTATTTGTTGGTCGCAACATACTATTTCACCAAGTGGGTAGAAGCAGTGGCTCTGGTGAGAACTGAAGCGGTCCATGTCCGCAGATTCATATGGGAGAATATCATTGGTAGGTTTGGCATACCGGCGATGATCGTTTCCGATAATGGGAAACAGTTCGATTGTGAGTCGATTAAATCATTGTGTGATGGACTGCACATCAAGCATAATTTTTCAACCCCGTACTACGCACAAAGCAATGGGCAGGCCGAGGAAACTAATAGAGTTATCTTAGATAACCTGAAGAAGACTTTGGCAAAGCTAAGGGAAGATGGACGGAATTATTACCTGGGGTCCTTTGGGCATTCAGAACAACACCAATACGGTCAACTGGGTTTTCTCCGTTCACGCTAGCGTATGGCACGGAAGCTGCCTCCTGAAGTTGGGTGAGTTTGGAGTTTTGAGAAAACACAAATTCTAAATTCCCGTGTGATTGGTTCTTTTCCAGCAGTGTCAAGCCGTGAATGCTTGCAGATCGACAGGAAATGGAGTTTCAGAAGAAATAAAACTCCAGTTGATATTTAAGGTCGGTCAGGTGGAGGGCTAAAGATGAACCAGGCACAACGTTTTTTCTTTTAAACGTTGGGCTTATGATTCCAACGTTGGGCTCGTGATTCCAACGTTGGGCTTGTGATTCCAACATTGGACTTGAGACTCCAATATTGGGCTTATGGATCCAAGTTGATTGTGGAAGTACAATGAAAGGCTGGTTGAGCATTGGAGTGAACTTGGCTAGGGAGATCGAGCCGGATGGGAAACCAGTGGGACGAGATTCGTTATGCAACAGAATACAATGCCACTAAATGGTGTACGTGCGTACCGCGCAAGCTGTTTGGAGTGAGAAGATACGGTTTATTGTGGAAACCGATGGGTCTATTGTGGAGACCCGAACGGATTATTGTGGAAGCCTTGCCCGGTTTATTGTGGAAACCGGTGGGTCTATTGTGTAGACCCGCATGGCTTATTGTGGAAGCCTTGCCTGGTTTATTGTGGAAACCGGTGGGTCTATTGTGGAGACCCGCATGGCTTATTGTGGAAGCCTTGCCCGGTTTATTGTGGAAACCGGTGGGTCTATTGTGGATACCCGCACGGCTTATTGTGGAAGCCTTGCCCGGTTTATTGTGGAAACCGGTGGGTCTATTGTGGAGACCCGCACGGCTTATTGTGGAAGCCTTTCCCGGTTTATTGTGGAAACCGGTGGGTCTATTGTGGAGACCCGCACGGCTTATTTTGGAAGCCTTGCCCGGTTTATTGTGGAAACCGGTGGGTCTATTGTGGAGACCCGCACGGCTTATTGTGGAAACCAGTAGGTCTATTGTGGAGACCCGCACGGCTTATTATGGAAGCCTTGCCCGGTTTATTGTGGAAACCGGTAGGTCTATTGTGGAGACCCGCACGGCTTATTGTGGAAGCCTTGCACGGTTTATTGTGGAAATCGGTGGGTCTATTGTGGAGACCCCCATGGATTATTGTGGAAGCCTTGCCTGGTTTATTGTGGAAACTGGTGGGTCTATTGTGGAGACCCGCATGTCTTATTGCAGAAGCCTTGCCCGGTTTATTGTGGAAACCAACGAGTCTATTGTGGAAGACCCACATGGCTTATTGTGGAAGCGAGCTACGAAGGTTAGTTCTTCTTTTGATTTTCTTAATCCGTCAACAAGTTGAAAATTAAGAGGGGGCGATGTTTGTACCCTATATAAATAGTGTACGTGCGTGCCGCACAAGCTGTTCGGAATGTAAATTGTACGGTTTATTGTGGAAACCGGTGGGTTTATTGTGGAAATCCACATGGCTTATTGTGGAAGCCTGGGTTTGGGTTGTTAGGGAAACCAGTGGGTTTATTGTGGAAACCCACTAGGCTTATTATTGAAGACCAGGAGTCTTGAATATTATTTATAATTATTAATATTGTTTGAGATAAATACAGGATCCTAAATTAAAGGGATAATTATCTTAAATATTAATAATTATTCAAGATAATTATTATTCAAGATAAATAAGGATTATGATAAATATTAGGGTTTATCATGAATCTGGACGTGTTTTGAGATTTATACGGATGAAGATAGTTATTGGGATAACTATCAAAACCCTAAAGCTACATCTAGCTCTGCCTATATATAGAGGCTAAATCTCAGCACAAAAGGTACACAATTTCTATTCCATCTCTTAACAACCTACTTGCATAGAACTCTTGTTGATTTTAGCATCAGAGTGTCTTTGCAGGTACCCCCACCCCTCTTTTGATCAATTCTTTGAAGAATCTTCATCAACGGCGGAGATTCGATCATCATACACTCATCTCGAAGATTGTTGGAGTGATTATTTTTGCACCAACAAATTGATTGGAAGTCAGAAAAACCCGATTTTGGTGGTGAGTTATAAATAAGTTGAGACTCGATTATCCTATTACTGCCATTGTCGAGAGATGAAGCAGAAATGAAGAATGATTGCAACTCCGGTGACTGATTGTGGACGAGTTATGAAGGAATGATGTTGTTCGTGAGTTGATGATGTTGCAGTGCATGAAGGTAGTGATATGGAGTTAATTATAGTAGCTGCATGTGGTTCGTAGATCAAGAACAGGGAGATGAAGATATCAACTAATGAAGATCGATGTTGGTGATTGAAGGCTGAGAAAATGGAAGTGATAGAGAGAACTCATGCAAAACATGGCAGCAGATGATGCCTCGTGATGGAGATCGTAATGAATAAGAACTGTTGTATGTGATCATGATCGGTAACAAAGAAGATGATGGAGTTGGTGGTCAAGTAGGTGCTGCTCGAGAAACCATGGAGCTAGGCCGAGTGAAAGAAGGAAAGAAATAGTAAAATATCCAGGAGAAGTTACGTCTGGAAATTCCCAGACGCAATAGAATAAAAGAACAACTTAGAAAAGTCACAGGAAAACTTACGTATGGGAATTCCTGGCCGTGGGAAAAGAAGAAGAAAATAGGCTGTCATTTCCGTGGAACTGACAAGCCAAAGATTAAGCGGGCTGGGCTTCTACAGCTGCTGCACGAGCCCATTAGGCTGTGTTTATGTGCCTTCTTTGTATGGTGAGAGACTTGGCCGTGACTTACTTTGGTTATTTGGAAATTTGGCTAGAATTTGGCAACCCACTCTGCACGGAATCGAGCACGGGCGCTTCCACAACTTGGAGATTATAAAAGAGAACTTCTTAACCTAAGATAGATCAATCTCTACACATATCATAATACACTTTGTTCTTCATAAAATATTCTAGGGTTTACCCCTTTAGGGGGAAACCTGGTAATTATGTATTCATGAGAGGCTAAACTTTGTTGATTGAGGATGAATTCAATGTTCTAGCGTGAAGCTCTATTATTATACAAGTTTGTTCGGAGTTTTAATCATCTTATCGTTTGTCTTTACCATATTTGATCTTTATGAGTGATCCTTAGATTGATTTGGGATGCATACTAGATTAGTCTATTAATTTTTCTATTGCTAGTATTGGGTTAGGAGATAAGTAATCGTCGAATAATTCATACACAAGTAGAAATCACGAGACCTTACAGAGGGATTCTACGGAGCAATTGTGAGTGAAGATAACACCAGAAAGTGGACCTTGATCTAAGAGTTTAACTATTGGGATCAACCTAATTCACAAATCCTAAAGCGTTCGATTGGATTACACCTTGAGTGAGCTACTACTTGGTGGTTCGTTGAATGGAATCTGATATTGGAGAGCTTCCGTATCCGTGGTAAAAGGAGTTTTAGGGATAGCAATGAGCTAGATGATATTCTACGGTTGGTGATGAATGGTTATAACGAAGATAGATAAGTATACTATGCAAGTCATCGCTTGGTAACAGCGAAGTATTCCTTGATCATCTCTTTCTTTTATTTGTTATTCTTTTTATTTATTTCATAAACCAATCCCCCTTTGTTTTATCTTATTTTGCTGAACTAAATAACATATCAATTACACTGCTCTTCGTGGGAACGATCTCTTACTACCGCTATATTACCAGTTAATTAGTGGGAAATATCTTAATTAATTTGTTGTGGTTACGACACGCATCACTTAACATACTATCACGTTTCATTTCTTTGATTCAGTTATTTTTCAGTAATATCAACGGGATCTTTATGTCTTCAATGTTCAGCATACTTGATATTTTTAGTGTTGTCTCGCTAAAAACCTTGTCGAGTAACAAAACCCTTTGGGAAAAACTATTCTCGATCGAAGGGAAAAAGAGTACAACACAGCTTCAATTTCGAAGTAAATTATGTCGACATCATATCCTTGGATCCTCCCCCTGATGTCGGCATCTCCCTCTGATTACTTTCAGAGTTGTTCAAGGCAGTTCCTTTAGTCATGTATTTTACGAAACTGAATATTGGTAATGACTTAGAAAATAATCTACCATATCTCCCTCTGATTACTTTCGTTGGAGAAGAGATTATTGTTCCTTCATAATAAACAACTTTTGGATTGCAGTTCCTTTAACATTCCTTTTTATATCTTTGCAGGGATAAAACAAACTCATGTCAATGGTTACTTTTAAGTACATGATTAAATTCATAGTACCATTCCAATGATGTTGCGTTGGCGCGGAGCTATATCTAGCTAACAAGTTCCCTGAGGATGTAAAATTTATTCGAGTACATTATTATACTAAGTACAACAATGCGTCTATTGTACTTAGATATGGGAATTTTATCTCCTAACACATCTTCATCATATTCCTTTGGACGAAATGGTTACTTACTTACATTTGAACCTCGACTAATCATGGGAGTGCTATCAGGATGCATGTCTTTGTTAAATTACCTGACAACTTTAGACATATGCAAACTGGTGGAATAATATACCACAAGCTCCGTATTCGATCGAGCTTTTCCTAGATTTTTCATCTCAAATTCGGATTTTAAATAGCTTTTAAGGTATCTTATTACATCAAGAGTACACATCATGTCTGTAACATCAATATAAATAGCCACAATTCCAAATCAGGAACTTTCTTATGAACACGCAAGGAAAAATAACTTACTTGTCTATCCCATCCAAATCAAATATCCACTTAGACGGGTATACCACTTCCGCCTGATTGCTTCAATCTATAAGTGAACATTCTATCTAATTGTAAACGTACTCTATGGTTTAGAGTTACTTGATTTGGGAAACAAAAGTTTATCAAGCACATTTGTAAATATCTTCTATCTCTTGATTCTTTCAGATATATGTAACAACCACATACATATGCTGCATTTCAAGTCCTTTTGAAAATTACCAAGCTAACTAAGTAGCGGAACTCTATATCGTTCATTACAAGAGAACAATTCCAGGGATTTGTGAGAAACCTCGCGCCACAAGGCGAGTCTTTGTACTTTAATACTACTTTCTTCTCATTATGCTTTATGACAAATTAATTATGTATGTTCAATAACCTTTTCACTTGGTTGGTTAGCACTACCACACCAAATACCAGTATATTTTCTAAAGAACTAAGTTCTACCTGGATTGTGTAGGACAAATATGCTATTTATTTAAAATTAATCAAAATAAATCATGGTTCGATCTCATTGTGCTCTACTTATGGTGCAACTATTTACGGATTATATCATCATTATGCACGCATGATCCTTCCATTGACTCATGGGCATTCTCGTAATCTGTTAGGATTTCATTGTTCTCTAGAATCATTTAAAACTTCGGATGGTCCTCCAGTATTGATTCATGGAAATAGTCAGAGACAATCAAATGAGATGATTTCATTAATGATACAAATTAGGTTGTGCCTTACTCATCTACTTCCTTTCTAGGTGAGCATTGATCGAACCTGGTGGTCTCTCCATCTTCCTTTATGGATCCATGGCCTAAACTACACTTCCACCAAGTGTAGTTGCAACACCTTAGTCTATGGTGTACCCCATACTGAGGATTTCTAACCTTACAGGAGTATTTGAAGCTGGTATGTGTGATCTTGTCACTTTAGCGACATCAGTGTACATTCTGAAAATTGATTATTCTTTGTCACTTCACATTTACATTTGTGGAGTACAAGAATCAATATGAGACATAGTGGGAACACACCACGACAATTCATGTCGTTCCCTTAGAAAATACTTTTTCTTATCTCCCCCTAACGGCGGAAAGACCGTCTTATTAAAGTAATTACCTACAAATATAGCAGTAAGAGATCTCCTTCCAATGGTTTTAAAATGCGGATAATTGTTGAGATTAAATATCCAACAAAATTACTTAATCATTTTCGTGACCCATCATAGTACGATGTGGACTCGTAATGGCACATATATAGTGCAACCAAAAAATGCGTATGAACACAAATGTCAGGCTTAAATTCAATTACCAACTGGTGCGCAGAAAAGGTTGACTAATATTAGGTTCTACAAAAATTAAGTAAATATGCGCGTAATATTGTATATCCCCAAAGCAATAAAAGGTAGGTTGGTAGGCATAACCTATTCCTTAGACACCATCTGTAACCTTTGATGGCAGCTTCTGCGAGACCATTGGGTATAAGATGCTCTATAGTGATCCTATTAAACATACAATATTCATCAAGTCCTTTTGATGTAAATTCTCTAGCATTAACAAGGGTGGTTAGCCTTTGCACTTTGCATTGTGTAATATGTGCTAGGAGTTTTCAAACGCAAATTTCTTGGGAACTATAACTAGTTCAAAATGTCAAAACATTCACCAGATCCATCAGTCACTTTAATGGTCCGCATTCTGCATGAATATTTTTCTAAAGTTCACCTTGTTTCTTTGTAATATGGAATTTTTACCATTTTCATCTTAGGATGGTCTCGATCCTGTTTTACTGAATACTTTGCAAAAATAAGTGATATGCTTTCTTACCTAAAAGCATAATGGGAAGGGGGTTGTGCATCTAGTAATTTAGAAAACACTTATTGATAGATATGTCGTCACTTTGCATTCTGTCAATCTTTTTCCCATTTTCGTTCACTCAAATAAAGTGATATTTGTACGAGTTCTTTCAAAACAATCATCATGTCACAACCAAAGTTTCTTTATGGTTATTCCCAAAGCCTGTATGAGTCAGTTTCCAATATTTCATCGCCGGAGTCAATATGATTCAATAATCCAAATATTATAGTGAATTACATTGCACTAGATTGACTCATTAGTTTCTCTAAAATATATTTCCTTCCAAATATATTAGAGACTATAAAAGATGCAATCAATTACATTCTCATCATTTTGATGTTGCACATGATATCCATTTTCACGGGTTACTTGGGAATTTAACAAGGTGTGATTATCTCTTGGTACATCTAGATATTTTGCGACGTCTTTGTTCTATCTTGAAGAAAAAAATGAGCAATGCTGCGCTCGATAAGATAGTCAATTGGACAGGAAAAGTTCTTGTTGCCATTAAAGTTGATGTGAAAATTGGTTGTTACTAAGATACACATACACATTTTATTGTATATACCAACACCTATGACCAGGTGCATTTCCAACTCTTTTATTTATGATAGGAGCTAGAATTACATTTTAGCTGATCCCATGTTCAATTGATACTTATACTTTGGTGTCATCACTGCTGGGGAAAATAATAATAATATATATTTTTTCATGATATATATGTCCCTTTTCACATGCTTTATACGAGTCGGTACGTCTAACCCTCATTACTTAGGGGTTCTTTCCATTTTCAATTTTGCTACATTTAGCTTAATTTGAGAAATTTCTTTATCTCAATAGGCCAAGAGAATCTCACTACACATGTCAACCACTTACTTTAGGTTGAATACATTACTAAAGATAATTCTCTTGTTGTCATACTTCAACATATACCAGTTCGTTATTATTATGGATGAAGTAGAGAAATGAAAATTTTATGACTCATATCATCTTTGTGGGTTCTTCCACAAAAATTGGAATACATGTGATCTTATTTGAACGTACGTTTTGAAACTATTGACAAATTAATAGTCGAGCAAGTGGATACATTCCACGGAACATTCAAAAAACAAATTGGGAAAATATCAAGTATCCATTATCAAGTACTCAATAATGGTGTTCAAGTACTTCTAAACCCCAAATAAATACATTGGAATTGAGTTGGTACAACCAATTAAACAAAACGCACCATTCAACTATAGCCAATATCATATTCAAGATAATAAAATTACACTAAAATCAAAACTCTTAATGGTCGAGACAAACAATCATAGTTTAAGTTGATCGTTTATATGATATGGACTTATCTTAAGACAAAGAAAAACAGAACTAGGCATGTTCTAAAAACAAATAAATAGATAAGCCCAACAAATATTCAATGTAAAAACCACATTAGTTGGTTACATACCTCTATTTTTGGTTCCCGCTATATATAGACAGAGCCGGAACAACTTTTCCGCGCACAACCCTTACAGTTCTAGAACAGGACAGGCTCGGCATAGGATGGCAACCAAAGACAAGACAGGACAGCAACCCGGACAAGACCGTACCGGAGCAGGACAGCAACAGGACCGCACCTGGAGCAGGATAGGACAGGACCGAACCCGGAGTAGGACATGAATATGATTGCACCCGGTACAAAGGATGGAACAGTACCGGGAACCCTTCTTCTTCTTTTCCCAGATGATGAACAAACATACGGGATCTCGGAAAAGCTAAGAGATTTTATTCCACAAGTTAAACCACATACAAACAAATTAGTGTATGTGCAATATAATCCAATCAACCCATCAATACAAATCAAAATCAATGGATTTTTACTAAATTAAAATCAGTCCAATTCCAGTTCAGTACAATACGAATTTCCTTTCCCCCATTAAAAAATAAAATCAATATCAGCAGATTTCCTCAAGTTTCAACATCGATTAAAAATACATTATAATTAAAATTAAAATTAAAATAAATCCGTCAAAATATAAAAAAATAAGAAAAAAAGGAATATAGACACTTAGCTTAACGATTGATTCCACAATTTCCATGATGTAAAATCCGAACATCCCTTTTTTTTCCGAACAACCTTTGAACATCTTTGACAGAGGTAAAAGAAAAAAAAATGGATAAAGTAGATGCAACCTATCTGATTGATTTGATTCCAACAAAACTTTCTTAGCTTATTTGACGATGACGATTCCATTGATTCCAGCGCAGTGTATTTGGTAGCAACCCAAAAGAAAATAAATCAAAATCCATTGCTGCATGGTTAGAGCTCGTGGTGATAACGTATTTAAGGGAAAAACATAGAGAAGACCAAGAGAATGAGAAACGGCAAGAGAGATTGTTTTGATAGGCAGCAGCCATATTACATAGAAGAGTATGCTTTATATACAACCATGGGAAAACCCTAACTACCTAGTTGGGCCACACATCTATGGGCCATAGCCCCTACAACAATAATTAGTTTTTTGCTTGTTTTTTTATTTCTTTTTGAAGCATGTTAATTTCATATATGAACTTTAAACCCAAGGAAATTATTTTGTTTACGGCGAAATTAGATTTGTATCTACAACTAATCCTTAGGCGGTTTAATAGTCTTGGAAAGAAAAATTATAGTTCGTGGAATCGAATATGAGAATAAGGTTGAAGTGAGTTTCTTAGGAATCCTTTTATATGTGTATTTGTTGTAAATATCATGGGAGCACAAAATTTATTTCGGATAAAAATTATATAGGATTTTCTTTTTCTCAAAAAATGTACGCCCTTGGATTAATTAAAGATAAAAAAGTGTTTTTAGAGCTTTTTTCGTGAAAATCTACAATGACATTGAACACGTTTTTGTTCCACCATGAAAATATAAAACCACTGACTCTTTTTCGTATTAAGAAGAATTCGAAATAAAACCAACGCGAGATTGATTTTGATTTATTCAATAATTTCAAATCAAAATTACATAGATATCAAGTACATTAAGAGTCAAAATTAAACTAAAGCAACATGCTTGTTTATGTACAAGATCAAAAATTCTGACAAGGAAAAGAAAAGGAACTCCGAGAAACGACCTAATACAAAATGATATAAACGATTAAATCGGAGAAAAGATGATCTTGGTAACATGTATCGACCATTTGATAGGTTTTCTTCTAGAGAAAGTGATGCTCCAATGGAAGTGCAGTAATTTCCCCACAATCTTGAATGGAGAACTGAGAATTTCGGTATCCGTTATCCGGCATCGTACTTGAGTATCGACATAATGAAGGACTAAAACTCGTTAAAGTAAATGAGAACCACCATTAAGGTGGAGGAAAAACATACTAATAAGGGGTGAAGGCTAAAATCACTTAAAGTGCAGACAATAAAAATGAACCCTAAAAATCTAGAAACTCTAAGAAATATCTTCCCGATATAAAGAAAATCTTATTAAAAAAAATATATATAAAAAATATATATAAAAAAAATCCTTGCTCAGATCTTTTGATCAAGAAGATGAATGAGTGAGTTTTTTTTCTTTATTTTTTGCTTCTTAAATTTAAAAACCCAAAAGTCCAAGTAAGTTAATTTTTTTATATTTTCTCTCAAAACTTACATGGTAGACATTGCAGGATGTTGAAAAGAGACTAAAAGTAAAGAAAAAAGGATCTGGGGATACCACTTTTTCTCAAAAGGAAGAAATCCACATCTTTCTTTAGTAGTGTTGATAATACGAAAACAGGATTATCTAGGTGGAGGAGGAGGTTCATGAATAAAGATGGGAGATCTACAATGGTGAAAACTGTTTTGAATGACAATCCATACATCAAAGGAGTACTTTCAAACTTCATGTCAAGACTATAGATAAAATAAAAAAAGTTCAAAGGTTAGTATGATGCGGTAAAAATAAGGTAAAGGTATTTACACTACTTCTGATGGCTTTAGGGTCAACCTTAGTGTTTTTAATGATACACTTCTAGCTAAGGATACATGGAGATTGTGCATAAATCCTTCCCAACTTTGGGTTAGTGCACTTAAATCAAGATACTCCCTAGTTTTTCTCTTCTCCAAGCCAATCATAAATCATATGCAACTTTGGCTTGGAAAAGCCTCAACAAGGAAGTAGATTTCATCAAATGTTTTAGTTTCTGACAGGTAGAAAATGGAAAACAAATTAGAGTTTGGAAAGATAAATGGGCTCTGGGAATCTTTGACCGTTCTACTCCTATAAGTATTAATATTGAGGAATTTCAACAAAACATTATGGTGTCAAACCTCATCAATGAACATCAGAATACTTAGAAAGTAAATCTTGTTCACAAACTCTTCTATGCTGATATTGCATTTAATTTTTTTACTAAGAGTTCCAATAATATTAGAGGATATACTTGTTTATATACCAACAAATAACGGAGTCTTTATTGCCAGGTCAGCATACCATAAGAAGATAGAACTAAAAGAAAAAGACAAAAAAAAGTTTCATCATCTTAAAGATTCGAGCATTTGAAAATTGCCATGGCAACCAAAAATTCCTTCTAGAGTGAAACTCTACCTATGAAAACGCATAACTGGCAATGTGACAACTAATGAAATATTAATGAAGAATTTTTTAGGGGTATGTCCAATATGTGCATTGTGTTATCATGGTGTGGACTCTACTGAACACATCATTTTGGCTTGCAACTTCACAAGAGCAGTATTTTCATCTGTCCCTGGTATCAGTAGATCCTTATGTCAAAACATCATGGTAAATGATTTCCCTTAACTATAGCTTATTTGAATCTAAGGGAGGCCAACATCACTATGGCGCCATGCTACCCCTAGCTAAACAACACGGAAACTCAATTTTGTGTAAATAGTGTCAAACGAAAACTGAGTATCCGTTTTTTTTTTTTTCCGTTGCACTATTTGTATAGGTTAAAAGATAACTAAGAGGAAAAAAACGAGATATGATAGGTAAAGAAAAAAAATTACCAAATAAAAATAGTGAAAAAGAGAAGTTTGAGTGTGAACCAGTAAAACCCAGAAACAAATACTCAATATCCGTTAAAAATACTAAGGTACAAGGTGGATACTCAGTATCCGTTAAAGTAGTTTTTTCAATAGAAACTCAGTTCTCATGTGATTTCCCTTAGCTACAAGGTAGATCAGATCATATCAACTTTGAAGTGTAGCTAAAGGATATCGCTACATTTAAGCGTCATGGAAGACCATAGTAGTTGGATTTCACTATAATTAAGTTGTAGTGAAGTGAAATCGTGTACCATAGTGCTTGGCCTAACTAATTGTTTTGATATGAGTAGTTTGATAAAGTATTAGTTTAGTACTTCTCGAGTCACTCAACTTTTTGATGAAGATTGGATTTTACCACATGACTTGTGCAGCTGGAGATATAGAAAATGAATTGTAAGTGTGTTTGAAAAGATCAAACCAAACCCCATCTCAACAATAACTAAATTCAGAATCTTCACAACTCAGTGATACAATACAACAAATATAGTTTTCAGAATAAAAAAGATACACAACTTTGTAGTGACCAAAAGTGAATTCTTCCCTAAGCTATTTGTTATTAGTATTTATGATGTTTCATTTAATTTTAATTTAAGACTATGTGGTATTGGACTAATCATCAGAAATTTTGCAGGTGAACATCAATAATCAAGTTGTATTTACAAATATTAAGGAGTGAGTGCTGAAGTTGTTTGGTGTCAGGGAGTTCTGGAGGCAGTCTTATAAATATTCTCAACAACTGCAACACATTATTATTGAAGCAGATTCTAAAAATATTGTGACCATTGTTAGTGAAGATTGTTGTACTATCTTTTGGTAGAATCATAGCATCATTAAAGATATAATATTTTATTTAAATAACTTTATTGCCTGGACATGTAGGAAGGTTATTAGGAATGTAATTTTCCAGAAAATAGGCTAGCAAAACATGTTAGGAAGTTGTACATGGTGGTTTTTTTACTAAGGGAAAAAGAATCATTTTTAATGTCTTGATGGGAAGACTCGCATCAATCAAGCTAGCTTTGACTCAGTACAGGCCTAGTAGGCCATGATCAATATACCATGAGTATTATGTCGTGACCACCATGTCGTCATCACTAGGCATCTACTACTAGGTTGTTATACTGCGACTATCTGGTCATGATCACTAGGTCATGAATTCTAGGTCGCGACCTCTCATATGAGTAGTCCTGTTATACTAGGGAATAGCTCACGCTCTGATCCATAGACTGAAGTTTGGATTTCTAACCCACGAAAAGCCTCACTCATGTGAGATTCACTTATAAAATCCTAATGAATGGCTCTTAATACGTCCCCACAAGACTCACTGGTCATGTATGTTTCTCAATCTCATGAATGGATTCTATTACGTCCCAGTGAGACTCACCAATCATGCATATTCCTCAAAATATGAGGCACTCAGAGGCACCACCATACCTTAATCTCAGTCAGGTACGTCTACACCTCACCCATGAAACTGACTTATACAAATTTGTGCATAAAAGTCATGATCCTTTGCTAGAGATCATATTGTTGTATAAAGGTACCCATAAGAGAGTATTATGCATCCACAATATATACATAGCCGAACACATAGAGCTGAGGCTAATGTCATCTTATCTCAAGTCCTACACACATTATCCCGTGCTCTCTGTATGGCTTAGGCTAGTCATAATGCAAAAGTCAGGGAGTGATGCTTCACCTTATTTAATTCATCTTCAAAGACTATTTTTACCCTGAAAACACTTTACATACGAAGGCTGACTCAGCTACATACATGAGGGGGAGGGGATATGACTTTAAAGTTTTGATCTAATAGTCTACGACATATATGTAAGTAATACCAAGCTATACTTCTCACCGCTAAATACTAAAGTCAATCAATAAGGTGATGGGAATCAAGGGATGAGTTCGAATCATCCTTACTTATTCATGTGATCACTGATGAGGGGGTTATCACACCCCTCATCCTCATTCTACCTACTTGATATCAGAGAGTTCCGCTATGAACATGTCATCCATCGATCTTTCTAAGGAAAATTCAAGGAAATTCTTCTTCAAAACCCTAAATCTTACTTCTGGCCTTCACTCAATTTTAAGTAGCTGCAGAAGTATAAAGCGTCCAAAGTTTGATCTAATACTCCTCCATCTTTTATTATGAGAAAAATTTAATATAGGTATGATACATTTTAATAAAATTTTCTAGCTTTTGCAAAAAATAAACAACAGAAGATAGGGGACCAAACAAAGAACAAGAACAATAGATAAAAAATCTAAAGAGATGTCCATTACGACCCAACATAAAACAACCAACCAGAAAATACTGATAGTATATAGATATTGTAAACCTTTATAACTTTAGTAGGTTAATTACTTAACACATTTATCTTCTATTGAAATCAAGAAAAACTATAATTTCGATGGGGTTAATAATTTATCGTCTTGAAGGAGTCTTTATATTGATCTTTTTTTGGTTCCATTTTTGTTTCATATATAGATGAAAAAAGAAAAAGAAAAAAAAGATATAATACTATCAAGGTGTTGTTTTGTGTTTTCCATCTCGAAGTTAAGATTCCATCAAGACCAACATAATAATTTTTTACTTAATTAAATCGAAAAGTCAAAAGTTAGAAAATTGAGAATAATTTCCAAACAACTATTGGAAACAAGAAACAAAACTTTTTGTGAAGTAAAAACAGCTTGTGACTTCTAGAAACTGACTTTTGCTTCTGATTACCAATCACACTACTAATGCAACATCTTGCACACTAATAACGTAGCAACTTGCAAATGTGTGAAATAAAATAAGGAAAGGAAAAAAAAAGTTTATTCCAAAAACGCCTCCAAATGTACTGATTAGTTCAGCCCTAGTCGACTAGGTACATATTAGTCAATTTGTTTAAAAGTGTGTAAAGACGCTACTATCTTTCGCACGCGTTTCATAAAGCACACGTGCGACAAATGAAAACAGTTTTGTAACTGACACATTGAATATGGATGAGACACGTTCGTTCAAAAATAAAAAATAAAAACTGAAAAATAACGAAAAAAATAATTAAATCATTTAGCGGAGGGAAGAAAAAAGAAATCAGAGACAACACAGAGAAGAAAGAAATCAAAAACTCTAACCTAACTAAGAGAGAAAACACGAAATCAAAACCTAAATCTTCATAATCAAACCTTAAATTGATGAATGTGGTAGAAGTAACAACATGGTGATTGCGAAAAAAACTAGTTGCAAAAAGGAAAGCAGAAGAACTATCGGGAGATACAACATCAATTGAAGAAGAAGAAACTTCAAAATCATTAGGACCTAAGACGAGATCAAAATCTTCAAAGAGTACAACATTTTCAACATCAACTATAGCAGAAGAAAATTCAAAATGATCACCACCTAAAAATACATCAAAAACTTCAAAAAAATCACCAGTTAAGAAAGGAAAAACAGGTTCAACATCTGGTCGAGCAACAAAAGGTAACAAATCATCTGCTACTTTCATATGTTTGCCTTATTTTTGTGTTTAAACCCTTTTTCCCATCACTTGTGGTACTAGTGTACAGATATGTACACCGGCATGCTATTTGATCTTCGTATGGCCTTATTTTTGTGTTTTTAACCTGTTTTCCCATCACTTGTGGTGTACAGATCTGTACACCAGCATGCTATATGGCTTGTTTTGTATGTTTTTATCCTGTTTTCCCATCACTTGTGGTACTAGTGTACATACCAGTGCACCAACATGCTATTTGATATTCATATGGCATGTTGTGTATGTTTTCAATATGTTTTTTCCCATCACTTTTGTTACTAGTGTACAAATCAGTGCACCGGCATGCTATTTCATCTTCATATGACTTGTTATGTGTGTTTTCAACCTTTTTTCTCATTAATTGTGGTATCAGTGTACATATCAGTGCGCCATCATGCTATTTCATCTTCATATGACCTATTGTGTGTGTTTTCAACCTATTTTCCTATCACTTGTGGTACCACTGTACATATCAGTATATCATCATGCTATTTTATCTTTATATGGCATGTTGTGTTTGTTTCGAAGTTTTTTCCTCATTACTTGTGGTACTGTACATATCAGTACAACATCATGTTATTTCATCTTTACATGTTATGTTGTATTTGTTTTGAAGTTGTTTTTGTTAGTTTGTAAGAGTGTAGAGATTTGTACACCTACATTGATTTATGTCATGTTGTGTGGGAATAAATGTTTCTCTAGTTAGTTCTCTTTAGGAGTGTATGCAGTTATACACCTGTATGATATGGTCATATTTGGTTAATGGTCTGTTAAATAGTTGTACCCATATTTGTGTGTACATAGTTGTACACCTATTTGACTGTTTTGTAATTATGAGTATAATGTATTATTCTTCTTGGTTCATTTCCATAGATACCAACAAATCTTATAGATCAAGTTTCCATGCAATCAATGATTTTGTGAATAAAAACTGTAAGGAAAATGGAAAAAAAAAAAAGACAAAGTATGGTTCATTGATTATCAATTAGAGAGGCAAAAGGAAAGCTCATTATGGCCTGTTGTAGATATCTTTATCCACAAAAAAGCATATCAGAAAGATGAGAAAGATCATAGTAAAAAAAGAGATGATATATGGACTAAGAACCCGAACTCAATCATGAAAGATGTGAGACAGTACTGCTATGATCATACATGGGATCATTATTCCATTTTTGATGCTCGCAAGAAGAGTATAAAAGTGGAAATAAAGAGTGAACCTTAAGATTTGTTTCTAATTTTTGGGATAGAGATGGTGGCAACAGAACTTGAAAAAGAAGAAGATGAAAAATATGCATCTGAAAAAAGATACGGTCCGCTGATAAACAAATTAAATCTGAAGAAACCAAATGAGCTGGGAAAATTAGATGTGGAGAAGGAAATCTTACGTATCATTCAGGAAGAACCAAAGTTTCAATTGGACATTGAACAAAACGTTGAAGACTTAATGGTGTTGTTTGGTATGTAGCTATGCATCTCAGTATTTTTTACCCAGGAAAATAGAAGTATGATTAGAAAGAACAAGTATGCACACTTTTTCTAGGCTTTGGATATGATGAAGAAAACTTGCTGGTCGGTTCATATACATGAGTATCTGATGACGAGTATTAAGAAACATATCCATTTACCAATTAAACTAAATGGTTGTGTGATTTATCTGTTGGTGAGTTCACATGTGCACACAATTGTACACCTGATATATCCATTCACCATTTTAAATAATTATGTTCATTGTGTTTATTGCTTTATATTAGATTTCTAACTATTCACCTATTTGTTAATGCAGTATTGGTTTGCTGAACACAACAAAAGCATGCAGCCGAGCAATGATGAAGGTGTGCCAAGGCTTCTCAGGTGGATCATCAGCGATGCCATTAATATAATCGAGAGAGACCTGAATGACGTAATGAAAAAGGTATCTCAACTTACGATAGTATTTGTACATTAATATACAACTTTAATAAGGTGTACAGGATTGTACATTGGTGATAGATTTTAAAAATATGTCCTATTTACAACAATGTACACTTTTAATACATGTGTAAAATATTGTACACCTGTGATCAGTATTGATACTTTGACATATTTTCATATGCAACCAGGATGGGTAAAGGCTAACAGTGATGAAGAGCGATTGCTTTTGGATGATTACCGGAAGATGAAACAATAAAATAGCACAGACGCACTAAAGGAAAAGTTGTGTATATCAGATAAGCAAAGAAATGAGCTTACTGGTCTGAAGAACTTGCTATAAAACCAAGTGAATGATTTTTGTGTTGAGACTTTGGAGATTTAAATTTACAAAGGAATTATGACCTAAAACTGAGGATGAGGAGGAGCTTGAAGATGAGGAGGATGAGGAGGACGAGGAGGTTGTGGATGATGATGAGGAGGATGATGAAGAGGATGAGGAGTACAAGGATGATGATGTTGAGATGAAGGACAAGGATGATGATGCTGGGATGGCGGTAAGATTGCTAATATGTCGAGGTATAACAACATTTTTATTAAAAAATGCAGTCAATTATTTTCATCTTCTTTATGTGTGTGCATAGTTGTACACCAGTATGCTGAAACTCATGTCTTTTCTCAAAACTTACATCTTTTAGCGCTCCTGCATCAAAAACTAGTAAGGAAAATGAAGAAAATGATAGAAGTGAATCTGACAAAGGATTTGAGCATTAAACTGCTAACAAGCCGAGGTACAATGATCCAAGATTACATTTATTTTTATTTTATGTATGTGTACATACTTGTACACCGCTGCTAAAAATCATATATAATTCATACACTTGTGTACAACTTTGTACACCCTTAAAATTTCTCGAAAAATTTGCATTTTTCAGAGAAGAAGATGTGGAGGATGGAACAAGCCAAGGAGTTGAGTCTCAAACTGACAAAGTAGCTGAGAGTGAAGCTGCTAACAAGCCAAGGTATGAAGAAATGATCTCAGCTTAGATTTGTTTTATGTATGTGTGTACAAAGATGTACACCTTTATGATTTCTTATGTATTTGTATACATACTTGTACACTAGTGTACAACTTTGTACACCATTAAAATTTCTCATAAAAAAATTACATTTTTCTGTACTTCTCGTCCAAAGACAAATGAAATCCCTGAAGATGAAGAAGACCATGTGCACCTTGATAACCAGAATGTGATAGATACCACCGAAATTGATGAATCTATGATAATCACAACTCAAGCCATATCTCAGCTGAATCCAAAGGGCATGTTTCCGGTTGAAGAAGATTTCCTTTTACTCACACATGGAAAAGAACCAGAGAAGGAATGAGCCTTATACAACAATTGATGACCTTCTAGAAAATATGTCAGAATCTGTGTTTGCGAAGCTTGAAAAAGGCTGTTTCAAAATGGTACCAACTGAAGTCAAGGAAAAGATGGAAACCATGTTCCGTGACTATTGTCCAAGATTTTCATTATTGAGACAAGAAGAGCCAAAAAAAGAGTCGTCACAGAAATAATTATCCAGTAAATATGTACGAGGAAGGATCATTGCATAAGCAATCCAGTTCATCCAACAACATGAACGTGAATTTTTTAGCAGTCAAGAAGTCGAAGAACAAAAGACACCAGCAAAGACAATAGCAGGTAAAATGAAGGAAACTGAGATATTGAAAACAAAAGCGGCTGGCAAGTTGTTCAAGATGCCACAAAAGAGAGTTGCAGGGAAAAAACTAGATCATGAGTTCACCGCTGAGGGCAAAACCATACCATTTAGGATAAAATCCTATCAAAAAGGAAAGGGTAAGGTACAAGAAGCATGCTATCCTACACCAGTAAAAAGAAAGGAAGATGGCTATCATCCTCCTAATCCATTGCCAGATGTTCGTCAATCCCAACTATACCAAGCCATGGAACCATGAGAGGATAAAAAAATAATACAGAAGTTGTTTGCCTATGCAAGCCTGGGGTAAGTTCACAAAAAAACTACCTCGCACTCTCCACATGATTGAATCTAATAAAAAAAGTTATGTGCACCATTATGTATACCATGTTAACATTTCCTTTATATGATTCTGCAGCACTGTATCTTGGGAACTAACAAGACTAGAAGATTCATGAGTGAGGGAAGATATTCTGATTGTGGGACGAGTACTACGTGAACTGATGTTCAACAAATATCTAGATAAAGAGGTACTATAGTTTTACTTCCATCAACATAGAATTGTCAGAGATAGCATTCGTAATGAAGATGATAAAAAGTACTTGAGATATGAAATAATGGGTCCTACTACATCTGTAAGTTTCTCAAAACTAATCAAAATGTCATATATAATTCATTTTAATTAGATACTTTAATGTTGTGTACATAGGTGTAGTACACCAGTATGAAGAGGAATTTTTAATCTTCATACAAGATCACTTTCCGAATTGCTTCTTAACATTTTTAATCTTCAGAAAACTTTTTAAATTTCAGTTTTCAACTTTCTGTTTAAGATTTATCTCTACTATAAAGACCTAGAATTAATCTTTTTATTAGTTTCAATATTAATTTTTTGAATGTAGACTTGTGTCAATACTAAGGTGTTACAGGTTAGAAATATTAAGGTGTACATGATTGCGCACACGTATTGGTAGACTATATGTTAGAGCATTTATCGGTTGAACCCACCAAGTGTTGGTATGTCAAGTTTGATTGTCATAATTTAGTGAACCAAAACTCATTTAAGAGTCACTTGATTTAAATGTACTAGAGTCAACTTCGTATAGGTTAGCTTGAAAGTATTAGGGTGAGACATTACAAGTACTGCGAAGACTTGAATAAGTGAAGAAGAACAAATCTACAACCATAACATCATTCTTCCACTTAAGGTTAGTGATATTTGACTTAAACTGTTTCATTCCTTAACGTATCTTTCAAGTCGTGCATATTAAAAATATAAAACTGCGAAGCATGAACACTCTAGATAGACATAGTATTAAGGAATACAATATGAAGTTTATTGCTTAACTATGAAACTTTGTATATAAGACATCGACATAATCGTATGAATGATATTGTGATTATGTATGGGTATGAGGTGAGGATTTCATCCTAGGGAACAATGTTTACATGTGTTCTAAGAAAGTAAGTTCATGATATGTGTTGTGAACCGAAAGGAAATCGCCAGGTGTTATTGGGGCTGTTCTTCATTGCATATCTTATGAACGACCAATATGTATGATTAGTATAACCGCTCATGACTTGTTTGTGTTCTTGGTAAAACTATTCACATGAGGACTGACTTATGTATTGGTATGACTTTTATTAGTGAAACCGATATTAAGTAATCACCTGGGATATGATCGGGTTGTGAGTGTCTCAACTTATTATTGTGAGAAGGGGAACCAATACTAGTAAGAGGTGCAGTGCATCACAAGGGGAACCGATCCTTGTATAAGGTGCAGCAAGGTTTATGGAAGAAAGGGGAACCGATCCTATGAACATGTGCAACACGTTTTTGGGAAGGGGGGAACCGATCTTATGGACATGTGCAGTGCATACAAGTTAGATACCAAATATATGTGGGGAACCGATCCTAGTACCTAGTCAGTCGTATCTTTGGTAAGCTAGTGTAACTATGTACGGTACTCACATGGAGGTAGAACCGAAACTTGTTTTGGTAGAACTGTAAACCCATGAGTTGTGATTGAGTGTTACTTGATCAATCACGTAGTTCTTGAAAGTCATATGAACCAATTCTAAACTTGTTTGGAAGTGTGGTAAATCGGTTTCAAGTGAGCAAGTATGAAAAAGGACTTGCAAGAGTAAGATGTCGACACACTTTGAACACGGTACATTAATGCTTATTCTATATTGTTCAAAGATATTCCTTAACGGCTAAGAAGGAAGTAAATCCCAAGATCGAATTTAAATAAGTTAAGAATCTTTTTAATTAAGGGTTTTAAATTATATATGGAAAATAAGAATTAGTAATGTGCATTTTCTAATTAAAGATTTTCCAAGGAGATTTCGATCATTATTTTTGGACAGTGCATTCACAGTAATTATGAAAACCGAATTTGGGTTAATATGGAAAAATATCTTGAGAATATTTTCGGTTTTGGAAATTCCTTAGTGTACAAACTTCCTTGTCTATAAATACTTTGAGCTTGCATTTCTAGCAAACTAATCATGCGTAACATAGACTTCCTCTTTTGTCTTTGTTACTGGTGAAGCCGCCTATCAGAGAGGAGAGTAATCTAATTAGGTGAAATCTCTTACGGCCGCTCAATTTAAAGTCTTCTTTGGGATTGAGAAGCTCTAGCGCGACCCGTTGGTGGGAAACTAGATATTACAGTTTATCTTTAATTTTCGTATTGATTTGATTGACTAACGGAGGTTGAACTTTGATTGCACCTAGTTTGTTTATGCTTGAAAATCATATCTTCTGATTGTAATGACCAAGGGTGAAGCACTTTGTGCACATCATAGACCTATTTTGCCTCTCACAAGAATTCTTGATACGCTGTGTTGTTCGTCTACTAGGTAGAGGAACATGAATAGGAGCAACAACCTTTTCACTAGGATCATAAACCTGCGGCTTGTCAAACTTGGGGATGGGGCAGATGATCTCATGGTATGCCAAGTTGAACCATTCGATGGTGAAATATGGCTCAACAAATGAATAGATGTCCTCCCTTGTAGGCTTGAATGGAAGCACAAGCATGTACACAAGGAAACCATTAACTCGCCACCTGTGACACGTACAAGTTTTCTGCAAAAGATTTACACAATGAAACCTGGGAGAATGAACTTCATACAATCTTTTCCCGGACTCACTAACATTCCAAGTACGACCAATGTCGATGTTTTCCTTTAATAAAGCTCATATATGGGAGCAGGCCTAGTTTTTAGAGCACTGCTCGGTCAAAAGTCGAATAGCTATATAGACTTCAATTATACACATTTGATATTTTTGAGCTGAGTTTAAATCGCTTACATATGTCTCGAAATATGTATTGGTAAGCTTTTGCTTTAACCAAGTTCATATTATGTTCTTGACGAAAGTCAAAAGATGATCATGTGAAAATCTTTGGTAACATCTTACATGATTTGTGTGAGACAATCATTTGATGTAGACTCAGAATGTTTCATATTGATCATTTGATCATCTGAAAATTGCGTTGATGCTAATACTTTGTGTGAGACAGCTATTGTCGTCTTCCGAGAATGTTTCAATGATTGAAATAAGAGGTTAGAACAATTGGATAAAAGAATAGTATGCGTACTTGCATGTATGTAATCCAAGTCCGGGAACCATAGTATGCATACCCGTATGCGTACTTCTTGGTTTGGTGAAGTCCGAGAACCTTGTACGAATACTGGTACGCGTACTGGCATGTGGTTCAGCTCCAGAAATTTCTGCTGAGTTTGGAAGGTATGCGTACCAGTTCGCGTGCTAGCGAACCCAAACTTAGTCCAGCCATTTAGGTTTAAGTACCCGTTTGCATACCTGAGTGGATAATGTTCTAAAATCGATTTGTTCATGAACTAATACATCTATATAATAAGGAATGCAATCCTTTGCAAACCGTGGATATAATGTTCATGACTTGATTCGAGTGAATCAAAATCGATTTTGCTTCAATTGTGTCTTGTATACTTCTATGAGAATATGAACAATTGAACAACTCTAGAACTAGTTTGATTTGAGTCATTTGAACTAGTTATGATTAAGATGAATAAGGTTGATATGAAAGTGTTCATATGGAAAACCTCGGTTAACTATTGTGGAGACAACAAAGGTGCACACATTTAGGTACAGTTTCATATCTAAATGAAGTCACTTTTCATTTGTGTGTAACAAGCTAAGTTCGATCTAACGGTTGAAAGATATTAGCTTGAGTCTAATCAGGTTTTCATCTAACGATGAATATTGAATGCTTTGTTACCAAGGTAACATTGATTACAAACCCTTATTTGAAGACTATATAAAGGAGAACTCTAGCATCTGGGAAACCTAATCCCCACACCTTTTGTGTGATACTAGTTGTGACTATTGTCGATTCTCCTTTAACCTTAGGTTTTTCACGAAACCCTATAGGTTAACGACTTGAAGACTTCATAGGGATTATGAAGCCAGACCCAACTATTTTCTCTGTAGTTGCGTGTTCTGATCTTGCTATTTTCTATCGTGATTGAGTACTATCTTCTCTAAGATTTGCTCTAGATTTAATCTCCGCGTAGGATCAGAATATCGTAGGAGCAATAATCTTGCGAAGCTAACAACAACACTCTTGCGAGATTTTCAACTTCTCATTACAAATGTCGCAGAATGATTATAAAAATGACGTAATAGATGACGATAGCACAAACATGAAGAAAGTGTGATAGTCTTGCGAATAAAATAGGTTTGCAAAGGAAAGCCACTAATAAGCTTACGAGATTATCGCAAGGCAGAACCGAAATTAAAGGATGCCTTAGCTGTCATCCAATATGTACTTACCTAATATAAAGAGAACTAACAGATTCAGGAGGGGGAGAGATCAGTTTGAGAGTGTTGAGAAGGTTTTGAGGAGAGAGAAAGTTTAAGAGAGCGGTTGTATTCCTGATTTCTTTCATTCCTTGTAATATTTCTGAGAATTAATCAATAAAAGTGTTGTTCTTAATCTTCAAATATGTGTTTATTATTATGAATTCTTGTGAGGGGTGTAGTGTATGAATTCCTGTAACTACACTCTGATAGGCAAGATAAAAAGTAGTCACAAACATCTTCGTCTCATCGTTTCTGATTCCACAATATCTCATTTCGCCACCATACGATTAAGATTATTGTGAGGTGATTGATATTTCTAGGCTGTTCTTCGGAAATATAAGTCTGGTATATCAGTTGGTTCCTATTCACCTTGATTTATAAAAAGACGAAACAAAAGTCATAGGTTTATCTGTGGGAGACATATTTATCTCTTCAATAGAGTTTTCTGTGTGAGACAGATTGGTTTATCAAGTCTTCGACTTTGGGTCGTAGAAACTCTTAGTTGTGGGTGAGATCAGCTAAGGGAATCAAGTGCGTAGAGTTATGGGATTCAGAGACGTAAGGAGCGCAATTGTACCTTGATCAGTGTGAGATTGGTTAGGGCTCAACTACATTCCAGTCTGAAGTTAACTTGGAGTAGGCTAGTGTATGTAGCGGCTTAATACAATATGGTGTTCAAATCTGGAATGGGTCCTGGGGTTTTTTTGCATTTGCGGTTTCGTCGTTAACAATTTTTTTGGTGTTTGTGTTATTTCTTTTCCGCATTATGTTTGTTTATATAATTGAAATATCACAGGTTGTGCGTAGTTCAATCAATTAGATAATACAACCTTTGGTTGTTGATATAAATTGATTGGCACTTGAGCATTGGTCTTTGGTACCGTTCAAGTTATTTCACATAATAATCAGGCTCATGGATTTCTATCTATTTGATTTGCTGATTACATTGTGAAACAGAGATACAACTCTTAGATATATTTCCATTAATTGAGTTTGACTGTCTAGTTGATTCTCTTGGAATTATATTGGAGTTGTCCATACAGATTGCTAAGCAAAATATTAGGTGTGGTTGTTAGACCCCCCGTTTTTTCAATTGGTATCAGAGCAGGAAAACACTTTAAACCTAATAAGTTTGTTTTTGACTGATCCCTAAAGTCTGTTCCTATGGGAAATTTCTTTGGAAAACATGCTTTTTCCATCTGTAACGCATGCCAGAATTCCTTAAATATTGTTCGGAGCTTATTGTATAATAGACCTCTGGTCTCTCATGATAATCTCGTTCCATCTAAGACCTTGGAAAACTTAGATGATGAGAAACAGTCTAAAGGAAAAATTAAAAGTTCTTCAAAGAAAGGATGTTTGAGAAAACGTGGTCAATGCTCAAAGATATGGAATCTCACTAGATTAACTCTTAATCTTTTTGAGGAATACTATCGTGATGGATCAATTGACAAGGATCTATTTAAAGCCTTTGAAAGCGTTTTTAAATTCTTAGAAAAGCTTAATTCGATTAAGAATAAGAATCGTTCTGATAAAAGTTATGTACATATCAAATCGTGTATTCATGATATACGAACTATTCTTACTACCAGCTCATGTGAAATTGATAAAAAGATGTCTGGTGAGTTTGATGTAGGTTCTAGTTGTCAGAAAAAAATATTTTCTTGGTCATAAAAAAAGAGATTCAAAAAATTCTATTCACCCTGAGTATCATTATTACTATGATTATACTTCTGGTACATTTTACAAATATCAACCGAAAATGTTGCATGAGAATCTCCTTTCACACCTTGCCTCTTGGTAATAAGCTTGGCTCTACCCATTTGTATATATCTTGAGATGGGGCAAGTAACGGCTGGATTATTTTTGTGTTTGGGTTAATTTATTTTTTTGTCTTTTTTTTTCTTTCCAAGGTTAATTGTGGTGATGAAGTTTCTTCCTTCTATCCCTTTACTGCACGGTTCTGATCCTTTCAGTGTGCGAACCTTGGATGTTGAATGCTTTAAGAAATCCTGCCTTTTTTTACGGGTCGCGGTTCAATAATGGGTCTAAGCCCATTATTGGGTATACAAGAACTATGGTACGCGGACCCTTCTTATTCCCTCTCTAGTCCGCATACGTGATTCTATGGTTCATGTTTTATCTCCATTAAAATTTCTTTAGAGATTCAAAAGAGACTAAGGATTTTCCTCATCTTCAAGGAGCATACCAATTAAGTTTTTCCTTCTTCTTTTACTCTCATTTCTATATCTCATAGTAAATTTCAAGGTTTCAAAAAACTTGGATTCATCATCTTCTAGCTTGACTATGCCTCAAAATCAAGACTCTATTAGAATTATATTTATCAATGATTCTAGTGGTAAGATCTTTGAAAGGATTTCTTCTAGTGGGTTCATTATAGAAAAGAAATTAGATATGGCTAGTGGTCATAAAGAAGATTTGGTTTGTTTTGAAAAATTTAATCTTGGAAACATCTTTAATGATCTTTGTGAAGGTTTTGACACTCTAACAAGAATTTTATATGCTAACATCCATGATATTGATCTTGTCGACATGGAACTCAATACCATGATAGATATAAAAAGGATTCTTGTTAATAGAGAGTTGATTTCAAGGATTACCAAAATCCCCTTTGGTAATTTTCGCCTTCCTAGACCAAGAGAGAAAAGACCATCCCGTGAAACCATTTCTAATGAGCTTTGTGGTAAAAGTGTTGATTGGATTAATGGAAAATTTTCTACTAATTATCTAAGTATTTCCTTGATGGCTTTTGGAAAACTTGGTATATCTAATCTTTATCCCTCCATAATTGAGAATTCGCGGTGGAGACGTGAGTTTGCGGAGTTGGTCTATTTACTTGAATTGGGTACTCAAAGTCTCGACATTTGTGGATTTATCCTTCTTCAAATGGTTTTGATAACGTATTCCAACAAGAAGTTAGGCTTTCCATGTTTGATTGAGCAAATTTGTCGTCCTTACTCTATTACTTCTATTGGAAACTCTATTAGAACTCCCAAGATTGTTCGTCCTTGTACCTTCAAACGTATGAAGGAGAATGCTTGCAAGAGACAAAGATGTGATTTTCTTGATGGTTCTTGTGATGCTTCCACCTTGAGTTTTCTTCATCAAATTAACAAGGGTGTGTGTAAGATCAATTACAAGGTAAAATGTGTGCAAGAACAATTATGTGTAATTTCCACCAAGTTTCCCGAAATCAAGGAAGACATGGATAAGATTCAAGCTACTTTGATAGTTTCCGATAATGAAGATCGTGCCTAAAGTTCTCTTATCTTATCTAATTTTTGTCTAGAAAACTTCTTATGTGAATTTATTCTTTTGTTTCAAGAAGGATAACTAGGGTTTGGAATAGCCATTATTATGAGTAGACATAGCTATTTCCAACGATTTTCATCTTGCAATGTTTTTAGATATATTTATTTAAATTTTAAATTTTATTTGGAAGATGATTTTGCAGTATTAATCTTTATGGTTTTATGTATTGCAACTTGTTATGGGATATGTGTGTTTGCGTCAGTGAACTATGATTGTCCCATAAATGGTCAAAAGTTAAGTCTTTCATATGTCATTATGCAAATATTGATAAAATATTAAATGAACTTTTGACAACAAAAGTTAATCCTATTATGTCATTATGCAAATATTGATGAAAAATAAAATGAATCTTTGAATATTCCGCAATATTGGTCTTTCCCTGATCCACATTTTTGTGTAAGTACTGTGTGGCTCCGTAAGTTTTTCTTATGTTGAGCATTTCCGATTAAATTAATCATGGGTTCTCTTGTGGTTAATTTAATTGAGTATTTTGGATACAAATTCATGTTTCATGATTATTTGTTAATGTCCGAAGAAATCCTTCTTTTCTTGAGAAAGTAAGGTCGCTCTTGTTGTTCTTTCGGGAATGACATTTTATGGGGGAGAGTTATTATTTGAACTTGTGCTTAATTTCCAAATATTTGTGGGGAGTGCGGCTGTGGAATATTATAGGAGTTTTCTTGTATGTTTATTAACTCCTTGATGAATGCGTTTAGTTTCGGCTATATGATTGCATCTAAACAAAGTTGATATGTTGTTCTCTTTTGGTCATGAGGTATCTCTATGGAAATTTCATTAGGATCCCACTAGTTTCCGTACCTTTGCCAATTTTTATTGACAAAAAGGGGGAGAATTAGTGTATAGTTCACACTATAAATACATATGGTTTACGGATCATTATGTAAGGAGGAGTGGTTTTCATGTGAGATGAAGTATTGACTAAGGGGGAGTGATACATATCACCATATATTGTTGTCAAAGTTGTGATACAATTGGACTTTGATGTTGTGTAATAATACTATGACACTGTATAACAATGATTGAGAGCAACTGTTTTCTCATTGTTATAGCTACGGATCTTCAACAACTATGATGCTGAGTTGAACACATTCAGAATCACTAGAGTACTTGGAAGTGACGAATACGGGTACGCGTGCTGGCGTGAGGTTCAGGTCTGGGAATTTCTGCTGAGTTTGGAAGGTATGCGTACCATTTCGCGTACTGGCGAACCCAAACTTAGTCCGGCCATTTTGGTATGCGTACCTGTTTGCATACCTGAGTGGATAATGTTCTAAAATCGATTTGTTCATGAACTAATACATTTATATAATAAGGAATGCAATCTTTTGCAAACCATGGCTATAATGTTCATGACTTGATTCGAGTGAATCAAAATCGATTTTGATTCAATTGTGTCTTGTATACTTCTATGAGAATATAAACAATTGAACAACTCTAGAACTAGTTTCATTTGAGTCATTTGAACTAGTTATGATTAGGATGAATAAGTTTGATATGAAAGTGTTCATATGGATAACCTCGGTTAACTATTGTTGAGCCAACACAGGTGCACACGTTTAGGTACGGTTTCATATCTAAATGAAGTCACTTTTCATTTGTGTGTAACAAGCTAAGTTCTATCTAACAGTTGAAAGATATTAGCTTGAGTCTAATCAGGTTTTCATCTAACGGTGAATATTGAATGCTTTGTTACCAAGGTAACATTAATTGCAAACCCTGATTTGAAGACTATATAAAGGAGAACTCTAGCATCTGGGAAACCTAATCCCCACACCTTCTGTATGATACTAGTTGCAACTAGATTTGAGTCTCCTTTAACCTTAGGTTTTTCACGAAACCCTGTAGGTTAACGACTTGAAGACTTCATTGTGATTGTGAAGCCAGAACCAACTATTTTATTTGTAGTTGCGTGTTCTGATCTTGCTGTTTTCTATCGTGATTAAGTACTATCTTCTCTAAGATTTCTCTAGTTTTAATCTCCGATAGGCAAGATAAAAAGTAGTCATAAACATCTTCATCTCATCGTTTGAGATTCCACAATATCTTGTTTCGCTACCATACGATTAAAATTATTCTGAGGTGATTGATAATTCTAGGCCGTTTTTCGGGAATATAAGTCTGGTATATCAATTGGTTCATGTTCACCTTGATTTATCAAAAGGCGGAGCAAAACTCGTAGGTTTATCTGTGGGAGACAGATTTATCTATTCAATAGACTTTTTTGTGTGAGACAGATTGGTTTATCAAGTCTTCGACTTTGGGTCGTGGCAACTCTTAGTTGTGGGTGAGATCAGCTAAGGGAATCAAGTGCGTAGAGTCCTGTTGGGATTCAGAGACGTAAGGAGCGCAACTTTACCTTGATTAGTGTGAGATTGGTCATGGCTCAACTACATTTCATTCCGAAGTTCACTTGGAGTAGGCTAGTGTCTGTAGCGGCTTAATACAGTGTGGTGTTCAAATATGGACTAGGTCCCGGGGTTTTTCTGCATTTGCGGTTTCCTCGTTAACAAAATTTCCGGTGTCTGTGTTATTTCTTTTCCGCATTATATTTGTTTATATAATTGAAATATCACAGGTTGTGCGTAGTTCAATCAATTAGATAATCCAACCTTTGGTTGTTGATATAAATTGATTGACACTTGAACATTGGTCTATGGTACCGTTCAAGTTGTTTCACATAATAATCAGGCTCACGGATTTTTATCTGTTTGATTTGATGATTACATAGTAAAACAGAGATCCAACTCTTAGATATATTTCCATTTATTGAGTCTAACTGTCTAGTTGATTCTTTTGGAATTATATTGGATTTTTCCATACAGATTTTTAAACGAAATATTGGGTGTGGTTATTAGACCCCCGCTTTTTCACTAGTGTTGAAAGTTTATAGACCTTCTAGAAAATCCATATGTACAATAATGTACATATAGTTGCAGAATCAGAGATAAACCATGTGTAGAACAATGTACACATTAAAGAAATCAATGTGTACAACAATGTACACATTATAAAAACAAATGAATAAACATTAAATATTGTACTCACCGTATCACATCGAGAAGAGCATAATAAGGCAACTTTTTGAGATCAACAATCTAGTTGTTGAATGACTCGGAAAGAGTAGAACAGTGAGTTCCATATCTGCATACAAGGAAAAATGCATTTTCCCATTTCTATTTTGGAACAGTCCTGATATAATTGGAAACATGTCCACATCCAAGCGCATGCATACCCCGCAAAGCTTCTTCAAAGTTAGTTGTTGTTTATGAGTAATAGGTTTTATAGAACAAATCGACAACGGCTTTGGAATTCACGCCACCTGATCTAATAGGAAGATTGCACTTGATGTGATAGAATCAATAATTGTGATATGAATCAGGAAACACTTTTGGAATGCCCTGCAAAAGTCCTTTTCCACGATCACTAAGGAAAACAATCGGACGACCATCTACCACTTGTTTTAGATTGTCCAGAAACCAAAAACAAATTTCTTTGTATTCAGTACAAACAAGAGCAAAAGCTTACGGATAAAAACTATTGTTTACATTGACACATGTTGCAACCATCAAATCACCCCTGAATCTACCAGTAAGAAAAGTAACGTCCAAGTAAATCATGGGCCTAAAATACTTATAGCTATGCTTGCAAGAACCAAAACATATGAAAATCCTCTAAAATCTTCTAATTGCATGATCAACCTCAAAATTCACATAGCCATCTGAAAAAGCGGGGGTCTAACAACCACACCAATATTTCGCTTAGAAATCTGTATGGACAAACTCCAATATAATTCCCAGAGAATCAACTAGACAGTCAGATTAAATCAATGGAAATATATCCAAGAGTTGTATCTCTATTTCACAATGTAATCAGCAAATCAAACAGATAGAAATCCGTGAGCCTGATTAATATGTGAAATAACTTGAACGGTACCAAAGACAATGTTCAAGTGTCAATCAATATAATCAACAACCAAAGGTTGGATTATAAAATTGATTGAACTACGCACAACCTGTGATATCTCTATTATATAACAAAATATAATATAGAAAAGAAATAACACAGACACCAGAAATTTTGTTAACGAGGAAACTGCAAATGCAGAAAAACCCCGGGACCTAGTCCAGCTTTGAACACTACATTGTATTAAGCCGCTACAAACACTAGCCTACTACCAATGAACTTCAGACTGGAATATAGTTGAGCCCTAATCAATCTCACACTGATCAAGGTATAGTTGCGCTTCTTACATCTCTGAACCCCAGCAGGATTCTACGCACTTGATTCCCTTAGATGATCTCACCCACAACCAAGAGTTGCTACGACCCAAAGTCAAAGACTTGATAAACAAATCTGTCTCACACAGAAAAGTCTATTGGCATGGATAAATCTGTCTCTCTCAGAAATACCTATGAGTTTTGTTCTGTCTTTTGATAAATCAAGGTGCACATGAACCAATTGATAAACCGAACTTATATTCCCGAAGAACATCCTAGTATTATGAATCACCTCACAATGATCTTAATCGTATGGTAGCGAAACAATATATTGTCGAATCACAAACGATGAGATGAAGATGTTTGTGACTACTTTTTATCTTGCCTATCAGAGAATCAATCTCGAGAAAATCTTATAGAAGATAGTACTCAATACGATAGAACATAGTAACATTAGAACACACAACTACATAGAAAACAGTTGGGTCTGGCTTCACAATCCCAATGAAGTCTTTAAGTCGTTAACCTACGGGGTTTCGTGAAAAACGAAAGGTTAAAGGAGAATCGACTCTAGTCGTAAATAGTATCACACATGAGGTGTGGGGATTAGGTTTCCCAGTTGTTTTCCTTTATATAGTTTTCAAATCAGGGTTTGCAATCTAAGTTACCTTGGTAACAAAGCATTCAATATTCACCGTTAGATGAAAACCTGATTAGACCTAAGCTAATATCATTCATTTAGGTTTGAGTAACCTTACCTAAATGTGTACACTATGTTGGCTTAATAGTAGTTAACCGAGGTTAGCTATATTAACACTCTAATATCAACCTTATTCATCTTAACCACAACTAGTTCAAAAGACTCAAATGAAATTAGTTAAAGAGTTGTTCAATTGCTATATTCTCATAGAAGTATATAAGAACACAATTGAAGCAAAATTTGTTTGATTCACTCGAATTAATTCATGAACATTATATCCAAGGTTTGCAAAGAATGCATTCCTTAATATATAAATGTATTAGTTCATGAACAAACAAATTTTAGAACTTTAACCACTCAAGTATGCAAACAGGTACGCATACTTCCAAACACAACAGAAATTTTCGGACCCAAACCCTTCGCCAGTACGCGTATGTGTACTTAGGTACCCAGAATTCCACAACTACAATTACGCATACCGTTCATGGATCACATAATACAAGAGTGCATACTATGTTCATAATCCAATGATGGTCAAGTATTCTAAACTCTATTTTAATCATTGAAACTTTCTTAGAGGATGACAATAGCCGTTTTCACACACTATTAGCATCATACCAATTTTCAAGTTATTGAAATAATCATAACGAAACATTCCAAGTCTACACCAAATAATTGTATCACACAAACAATGTAAGATGTTACTCGGCGATTTTCATATGATCATCTTTTGACTTTCGTCAAGAATATAAGATGAACTTGGTTGAAGCGAAATCTTACCAACACATAATTCGAGAAATATGTAAGCGAGTTAAACTCAGCTCCAAATCTCAAATGTGTATAATCGAATACTATATAGTAATATGACTTTTATCTCAATATAAGATATAGAATGGAAATAGACTTTCAAAGTGATAGATGAGTTTTAGTCTCCACATACCTTTTGTTGATGAAGTTCCACAAGCTCTCCATAGTAGTTCTTCGTCTCCAATTGATGAATGTCGTGAAGTCTAATGCTCAACTACACAATCTATCCTAGTTCGAGACATCACTATAAGTAGACTAGAAATAAAGACTTATAGTTTTGATCACTAACATTGAGAAACAAACTTGAGATAGCAACGCTTGCGAGTTTGACCGAGCAGTGCTCTAACACCATCAGGATTAGTTTCCTCAATGTCTTTGACATACCAAACTAAATCGATATACGACTTCTCGTCATCACCAAACTGTTGTTCAAATACGGCTTCTCTCCCTCTACGAGCATGGTGATACTTAATATTGGACCTGGATGCTTGGATATGTACGGGGAACATGCAGTACATTGCAAGGTAGATCCTGGTTTTAAATACAGACATGATCATATGAGAGATATCTTGTATGACGTATTGTGGAGAGCTGGCATTTCAGCAAAGAAGGAAGCGCCTGTCAACTTTTTGACAAACCCACTTGAAGGGATATCAACGCTCAGGCCAGCAGACGTTCTTATTTTTGGATGGACTAATGGCAAACATGCATGTGTTGACCTCACTGGGATTTATCCGCTAGTTGGCATTGGACATGGCACATTTACAGTTGGGCAAGCAGCATTGTGAGCTGCTTCAGGTAAGATAGCGAAGCATGAAAAAGCGTGCATTGATAATGGACATGCTTTTTTCCCTTTTGCTTTCGATACTTTTGGTTTTTTGGCTCCTGAGGCGGTTGGACTTCTCAAGAGAGTCCAGAAAGTCATGCACAATAATGTCATGACTCCCGGTTCAAGAGAGTTTGTTTTTAAGAGGATATGTTTCGTAATTCAAAGAGGGCTTGCGGCGCAGCTTGTTGCTCGCTTGCCTACTATGTAAAAGTTGTTTGGTCTCCTTGAATTCGAATTAATTCAAATTCAAAAAAAATAAAAAAAATTGAGAAATTCAAGAAAAAAAATATTGGACCCATAAGTTTTCTTTAAATGTGAAATGATCTGATTGGGTTTTAGACTAGGATCTCCATGTATATTGTCGTCGATCAAATGATTGACTAACTTGGTTGTCACCGGAGGACTCTTCAACCTCAAACCAACACCACAGCTACAAAAAACAAAAACATTGAAAAAATAAATAAATAAATGATGTACACCAAAATATACACCTAAAGAAATCCTACATATGCAAAGGTGCACAACCATTTACACCTTAACCATGGACATACACATGAATAGCCTAGAATATGTAATGTGCACCATAATGTACACCCAAAAAGACTGCATACATAAAGTGCAAATCTATGTACACCACTATGAAAAGCATATATAATGTGGACTAAAATGAACAACACTCACATGTGAAGAATATTAGCATCTTTCAGAGAGAACCGAGAAATGTCACCATTCACATTCCCAATGTGAATCCTCCATGAACAACCACCTTCTTTACACTTTGCAGTATACTGACTCTTGTCATTTTTTATAATACTAATCTTGTAACAAGTAGCCATCTTATACTTATCCACAGCAATTCTAACAACTTCAACACCACCCATAAACTCTCTACCTATCTTGTATAAATCCATTCATCGGAAATAAGAGGCTTACCCTTGTCTGCATCATGATCTACCACCCTTACAAGCTTAGGAATTTCAGTTACACAAGAATTTGCAGTACTAGAACTAGTACTACAACCAAATTTAGAACGAGAAGCATGCTTTGGAATCACGTCAACATTCAAATAGAAATCTTCATTGTTAATAACAATAGTAAATTCAATTAAACCTCGCAGTTGTATATCACCTTGTACAAAAATTGTTTGACCATTATCGATATAGCTCAAACATATACTCCCAGGAGACAAAGACCTCCACTGCTTACATGAAAAACCCTTCAATTCATCTACGACGCTCAAAGTATTAACACGAAAAGGCGCAAAATGCTCACCGTGATTCAAAATAGCATAAACAACCTTCTCAGACATGCTTGATACCCCTGCATATTACAAAAGAATAATAATAAATATTTGAAGTTTTAAATCACATTTTCATATTTGAATAACCTAAAACTTGAACAGTGTACAAGAAAGTACACATTTAATCGAAGCCAAACATCAAACACATTTAATCGAAGCCAAATATCAAATAACAGTAAACCTAAATCAAATACTCCATCGATTAATCGAAGATATAAGATTCATAGTCTTATTAGAACACATGGATGAACAAATCAGAAGCAAAAATGAAAATAAAAAAACAGTAATCAAAAGCGTTTCACGAGAATCAAAAGCTAAGAAATAACAAAATCAAATCTATAATATAACAGAAATGATTTGTTTGGTGTCCATGGTTGGTCTCTTTTTTGGACCAAAATATCCCCATTAGATTTAAGTTACCCCTCTATATCCTTTAGAATTTAAATTACGTCAATTTAAATTGACGAACACCATTACTACCACACTACTACTGCCGCTACCACCTCAGCCTCCACCACCAGCGCCGCCTCTTCCACCACGACACCACCACCGACGCCTCCACATATATTATTAGAACATTAGTATCACTACCGCTCTACCGGCACCACCTCCTTCCCCGTCAAATAAAATATAAGTTAACCCTACCACCACCGATATTATCACCAACAACACCGCCAACATCATTAACAGGCCAACATCACCGTCGCCAACATTACACCGCCGTCGTCACCCCAACAACACTGCTGAAAATACCACTGTGCCCTTCCGTGTTTTTCCAAACTTAACCATTATTCCATTCCCTAGTCATTCCTTCACCACCAGAAACACCACCGCCACCGCCAAATACGAAAACAAATTCTCCACCCCAAAAATCACTACCGATGCGAAAATCAAATTCTCCACCCCAATTATAAAACCAAAATCGGTCGTTCACCACCACCACTATATCATTAAAAACAACCATCGCATCAGAACCACCATAACTACGTATATACACATCCTTAGATTTTATTTTCGATTACAAATCCAATTTCGAGCTGTTTTTATTAAAATGATGAGTACTTATCTTCAACATCACAATTCAAACCCATAACCACCGTTCAGATCCACCGTCACCGTTTATGTTAAATCTTTAAGTTGCAATTACATCAGAACCATAATGATAACCAGTACTTCACCAAACAACTTCCTCCCAAATCACCACCACCATCTTCAATGTCAGTGGGAACTGAATTCCAACCAAAATTTAGATATACACCACTATGGTTCTCCAACTTTCATAATTACTGCACCTTAATAATGAACTCAGATCATCCAATTAGAAAAAAACAAAACTTATATTATTAGAAATCAAAGAACTCGAACTAGGGCATCAATCAACGATATCCAACATTTTCTTCCAAGAAACACTTTTGCCATTACGGATTGTATTAGTTATGGATGATCAAGGCTGAGAGGTTATAGCGATGTCGCCACGGCGAGGACAGTGAGATGACATGCTAAGCAGAAAACTAAGACTTAAGAGAAAACCTTTTAATTGTGATCATATATTTAACACGTGTTTTCCATAATTAAGGGCTAGACTAATGAAGTGTCAGCACATGCGTGGATTACTGTTTACTTTGTCATTACGTAATTTTAGTGTTAAATATTGGTGGTCCATAATAAACATTAAGCAGCCTCATTTGAATTTATTTTAGGGTATATTTATTAAATACCCTTAGTTTTGACACCTAATAAATATACCCTTACACAACAATATAAATACCTCTCTCATTTAAATACATTATCCCTTAAAAAACAGATTACCTTAATACCCTCACTTACAAAATTATTTTCCATTTAAAAATCTTATCCATTAAAAAAATAATATTATTTTACATTCACCAACAGCACCGCCGCCACCACCACTCCGCCACCACCACTCCGTCGTCGCCGCCGCCACCACCACTTCGCCGCCGCCGCCACCACCGCCGACGACGTCAATATTAGGTGTCAACAACTGAAGTTGATCCAAAAAATCAAAAGTTCAAAAATATTTGTCAAATTTGGTTGTTGATTTCATTTTTCTATTGTTGATACACAAATATTGGTTGTTGACTCCCTAAACTAAGGTCAATTTCTATTGTTGATACACAAATATTTGTTGTTGATTCCTAACACTAAGATCTATTTTTATTGTTGATACACAAATATTGGTTGTTGATTCCATTTTTCTATTGTTGATACACAAATATTTGTTGTTGATTCCTTACACTAAGATCTATTGCTATTGTTGATACACAAATATTGATTGTTGATTACATTTTTCTATTGTTGATACGCAAACATTGGTTGTTGACTCCCTAAACTAAGGCCAATTTCTATTGTTGATACACAAATATTTGTTGTTGATTCCTTACACTAAGATCTACTTCTATTGTTGATACACAAATATTGGTTGTTGATTCCATTTTTTCATTGTTGATACACAAACATTGGTTGTCGACTACCTAAACTAAGGTCAATTTCTATTGTTGATACTCAAATATTTGTTGTTGATTCCTTACACTAAGATCAATTTATATTTTGTTGATACACAAATATTGGTTGTTGATTCCATTTTTCTATTGTTGACTCCCTAAACTAAGGTCAACTTCTATTGTTGATACACAAACATTTGTTGTTGACTCCTTACACTAACATCAATTTCTATTGTTGATACACAAATATTTGTTGTTGACTACCATTTCTATTATTGATACACAAACAAGAACCAAAATATCTGAGAAAGACACCCTAAACATTTCAAATGAAAATGGAAGGGACAGGTTATTCAAGCAAATGAAATTGCTAAATAAACAAATACAACATCATTCACAAACTAAATTGTAAAAACAAGCTCCTCCAAAACTTAAAAGTTCCATGCAAAGACAGAAAGCTCTTGTATAAATTCAAAGAATGTTCAAATTATATGGCGTCAACAACTAAAGTTGATCCCTAGATATGGCATCAACAACCAAAGTTGATCCCAAATTTGAAATATAATCTAATTAGTGAACCCGGCGTGAATCGAACAAGCATCTCCTGACGTTGAGTTAGTGTGCTACCATTGCACCACAAGTTCATCTAACATAGCTACTTCTAGAAAATGAAACCAGTACAATAATTCTACAACTTTTATTACCTACGCAGAGTCAAGAAATTGCACCAAGCTCCAGCAATGCATAATACCATAGTCCAGGAACTACCTATTAAGAAACACAAAACTTAGTAAGTCTGCAAGATGATAAACAACAATTATGAACAAAACTACGACAATTATGAACAAAATTTCCATATTACACTAAAAATAAACTACAATCTTCATGAGTGTGCCAAATCAAATCATCACATTTTGGTTCATAATTAAAACTATCCACACAAAGAAGTTCACATATTCGTTTTGGTCCAAACTGCAACATGTCAAATACAGAAAAATGATTGAGATCAATATATTAATACACCAAGTGAATTTTGCATACAAAGTTCATATCATCCGAACAAACAAAATTGTTGAAACACGAATTAACCATTCCATTAAGTGGGACACCCATGCACAATGCAGTTCATTGTTGTTTAGTAAGAAGATGTCATAATAATTAAGTAGAGATACAAATAAACTGAACCTAATCCAAAAATCCAACTAAAGCTACATCATTACTAGGGTCTGCAAAAATACACTAATTAAGAGTTAGCTTAGCATTGGTGTCCATAAATAAACTCCATAGACACAATTTAGTACAGATGATATTGGTAACGAACATATATAAAAAGCAACAAAACCATAAACAATTATGTATTTGCAATTATGTATTTTACATAGGGATAGCAGTAGGTTTATTGATGGGACTGGTTAGCAATGGATTACATTTCATTGTAGTAGGATTATGTAAATCAATTTGCCTTTTATAATGAAAACATTACCACATCATTTTGAGATGCAAAAACAAGACAACCATCAATGCAATAACACTAGGAACATTCACATAGTCTTGAGAAAATTAATTTCTAAACAATGAACAATTGAATTTAAGAAATGAATTCTTCCATTTCAATCAAGTAAAAATTTGATTATCAACGTTTCAATTAGAAATTGCAAAGAATTGGAAAAATGAAAAACAGTTAACATTACAACAAAGTTTCAATGGAGCTTTTTGATATACCATACCTAGGAAATCGCCTCCACCATCATTATTTTAAATTATTCTTTACCGAAAGATATCACCACCACCACCATCTCCAAAGCAGATTTTCGGGTACTGTATATTAGAAATTGAAGATTTAGAAACTACAAATTAAACATGCAAACATAATATAAGTTTCTACTAATCTTCAATCACTAATCAGCATTACCAATTTGTTGCTGATCGAGAAATTTCGATTGAATCTGTTGTTTATGAAGAAACTCAATTCAGATCTCAGATTTAACTGATAAAAAGATTAAATCACTAAAATAGATTTTGTAGAAGAAGAAGATGATTCTCGAACTGATTAAATCAAAATATTAAATCACTGAAAATTATTCGAAATCAGATTTTGCTGAGCTGACGATATCTATATCAAACTGATTTTCTCTGTAAATCAATCAAACTAGGTTTATTAGAAGAGGAAGATCATGAATCAGCTGAATCAACTGATTGAAAACCTATTTTGTTAGATTTTCTTTTGAATTTCTCAGCTGATTCCCGGTTTTTTCTCTCGATCAAAATTTTTCTCTCTCCAGTTCATTTTCTTTCCATTTGATAACTGGAATCAGAGTAATAATTATATGAAGGGTATAATTGTAAACTCGGGAATTCCTTAATGGACCTATGATGGGCTTTGGATGGAGGTGAGGTATTTTTATTGTGTGACAAGGGCAATTCTGAAGCCCGTGAAAAAGGAGGGTATTTATATAATTCCCACTTTATTTTATAGCAAATGATTAATCATTGATTAATTGACATCGTGATGCTAAAAAGGATTTCTGATTAAATGATTTTTGCATTCAAATATACAGCTGCCTTTAGTGTTTTGTTCGTTTTTACTGCCACTGATAACTTGCTTTGGTGGCGACTAGCTAGAGAGATAAGAGTCTATTTACATATATGTTTTGCATTTACATCAATTGCGTGCCATTATGGCACGTGCAATCCACTAGTGAATATCATACAACAATAAGATGTAACAGATCGTGTTCATATCATAAACTCAAAATCAGAAACAATTTTGAACGACCAACCAAAAGAAAACTAAAAATTAAAGATTCCAAAGTAACCTTAAGGTGAATTCTGTTGCATAGACGATACAATCCACCAAAAACTCTTTGAATCTGTTAAATCACATCCTAAATTTATCTCTGTATCGATCTGTCTCTCAATCTTTCGTGAATTCAAATAATAGATAAAAAAAAACAATTTCAAAATACTTCCAAAGTAACGTGAAGTTGAATTCCGTTGAAGAAACAATTAAATTCACCAAAACCTCTCTGAAACTGTTAAATCGCCTCAAAAATTTATCGCTGGCCTGCTCCCTCTCTTATATTCATATATGAGATCCAAAAAATTCGATTTCAAAACTCTGATTATATATATGGAATCGGTTCAAGGGCATTTAGGGTATATTGAAAAATTGGAAAATCGGGAGTGGACGAGCTTTTGGTCTAACTCGTCAAGATTTGACCTAAACAATAGAAATCAGAGGATATTTGGACTAAAGCCTAGTTTGGTATTACTGTGAGTTTTATACAAGTGTTTTTCTGTTGTGCTGTGTTGTGCGTTGCTGTGTTGTGCTTTATAAATAAAGTAATCAGACGTTTGGTAAATTATAATATGTAAAGTGTTGTGGAACCAACAAACTGTAAATTTTGTTTGGTAAATTATCATGTTGAAGTGCTTATGATGTGACTAATGACGAAAATAGACATGGTTTAATTTTTTTTTAAATTACATCCACTAATTTTTTTTTAAATATTTTTTTAAATAAATATAAAAAATAATAATATTCTTATTCATATTTTAATAATTTTTTTTGTAATTAATTTTTATTTAATCATTTAGTATTTTCATTTTATTTTCATTTTAAAATTTTTCCTTTAAATACTATTATTATTTTATAAAAAAAATTAATAAAATTTGATTAGTGAAATAATTGTACATAAATAAATATTTAAGGGTAAATTTTGTCTTTATAATATAATAACAAGGGTAAATAGAGAATCAATTAATTAAAATTGAGTGGGTCCACAACTTCAGCTTTTACTGCTTTTAAAAACTACTCCTGAGTAGCTTTTAAAAGTTGACCTAAAACAGAAGTGCTTTTAGAGAAAAAGCGCTTTGAAAAAAGTTTATCAAACGCTATTCTCCTAAAAAGTTTATTATAAATTGGTTACAAAATACTTTTGTAGAAAAAAAAGCAATCCCAAACGGGGCATAAAGCTTCCTGGGCTTAGAAGGAGTAGACTAAAGCGTTCAAAACCCACTCAAAATGGGATTAAACGTTAATTTCTATAGTAAGGAATCGTATTGGACCAGCGTGAACCGACTAAAATTGGTTGTTAGGTGGGATCGTGTAGGATCTTGGAGTCCAAATCTGTTCACACTACTCTAACTAGAGGTGTCAAACAGGCCGGGCCGGCCTGACTTTGGTCGGCCTAGCCTGACCTGTAGCCTGGCATAGGGTCAGCCTGCTTACTGAACAGGCCAGGCCGGCTATATATTCTACTAAGCCCAGCCTGAGCCTGATCCTGATCTGCTTTTATTGGGCCAGGACGGACCAGGCACATGCTAGCCTGTGTTCTTTATAAAAACTTAAAGTGGAGGTGGGATTCGAAGTTGCGACTGCGAACTGCTTCGCTGTGCACGAAATTAACTGTGCTGACATTTATTTTGTGATTATGAAATGCAGCGTAATTGACATAACTAATTTAACGTGAAGAAATAATATATTAGCCGAAAATAAATAGATATTTAGGGTGATATTTTAGGAAACTCGGAGAAAATTCAAGGGAAGAAGATAATAAAATTGAAATTTTTTAGGAAACTTGACAAAAATTTTTAGAAAAACATAATAGATTTGTGTTTTTTATAGAATGCATGTAAATAGATTTATATTTTTGTTTATATAGAAACTAAAATTTAAAAATACGTGAGATAAATATTACCTTAATTTTCTTCAATAAACATATTGAAAATGTTGAGAAAATATAAGAATTCATTAATGCATTAAATTGAACAATTAATTGGGGATATGAGAATTAATTGGGGGATATGAATTACTTCCCCCAACCCATGGTATGTGTTAAGGGGTTATTTTTGGTTATGAAAATACTAAAATACCCTTCCCACAAAATTAAAATCAAAAACTTAAAATCAAAAAACAAAATCATATCCCCCATTTCCATCTCCACTTCTTATTAATCTTATTTAGGGGCAGAGCTTTGAAACCTAAATATTCCCCATTCCCTTTAAAATTCTAAACTCTCCCCACTCTACATCAAATTCTCTTCTCTTCACTTTGGAAACGAATTTTTATTTTATTCGGAAGTGATGAAGATCATCTTTGAAAGTGATGATGACCATGCGGAATTGATTCTCGAGCATCTTGCGGTATCATGTTAAGGCATATGGTCTTCATCAATTAAAGCATGGTTTTCATCACTTCCTTTTTGAATTTTTTTCTGGTTTTAATCACTTCACTAAGGCATGGTCGGTTGATATGAAGACCATCTTGCGTATTGCTTTCCGGCATAGCATGTTGCTTTATTTTCTATGCTTGGGAAAACAATACGGCATGGTCTTTATATCAACTGACCATCTTGAAGTGGAGTGACTAAAACCGGAAAAATTCAAAACGGAAGTGATGAAGACCATGCCGAAATTGATGAAGACCATATGCTTGAACATGATACCTCGCATGCTCGAGAATTTCCTATCAATGCCGGTATTCAAGTGAAAAAAAAAATGAACATTCGGATACTTTTCATCCTGTTCCGGCATAGAAATTTAAGCAAAATACTATCTTGAAACATGATACTGACATGCTCGATAATTTCTTGTCAATGCCTAGTAGTCAAGTGAAGAAAAAATCAACATTCTAGGTACTTTTCATCTTGTTCCGGCATAGAAATGTAAGCAAAATACTATCTTAGGAACAGTCTGTTCATGCTCGAAAACTAGATTACCATGCCGGTACCTGTTCAAACCCAGAAAAAAATCAACATTATGAAGATCAAAACTAGAAAAAAATCGTAACGAGAGGGCTACGCCCCCCCGAACCCCCCTGGATAGTGGCAAACAATTTTTGAAAATTTCCGACAAATGCCTAGCATGGTTTTTGGTTGAATACCATGCTTAAGCACCGAGCTTTTTCACCTGCAACAATGGTGAATTCAAAGGAAACAAATCAAATTTTCAACCTCTTAAAAACAATTCTCTCATCACAATCATCTTCCATTTTCAAAAAAAAAATTCCACTTATTTTTTTTCCTCTCCTTCTACTCCTCACTCACACAAATTAAAATCAAAACACACACAAAACTATCCCCCAAATACTTAAGCATATACTAATTATTATTAACTACTAAACATGATTAGTGAGGGCTAGATTAGGAATTAAAAAAAGAATTACATAGGGGGTCACCCAGAATTGCTATTGGGACACCGTTTTTGTCCTGTAGCTATATCCCCAATTAGTTTCCATATCCCCCAATTAATTCTTCATTAAATTGGTAATCTAAAGTTAAGTCCAAATTTAGTAAGAGAAAATAACGGGTAAATTCAAGCAAATCAAATTTAATTATGTAGCTAAAATCTCTCACAATCTCCTATTATCCCGTTTTTAAAATTATCTACTATAAATAAGCTTTAGAAAAATCTGAAATTATGCTGACAAATCTAAGAAATAAGTACTCACATTCCAATATATTCGAAAGTGATCATTGACCATTCAGAATTAAGTAGAGTGGATCAGTGGTTGAAGACTCTTATTTATTTGTTGGTTGGCTATGTCATGGGATCGAGACTCCATACCATCAAACATTTTTTAACAAGCTTGGTAGAGGGACGTCAAACTAATAAGTCAAAAAAGGTCATTAGAAGTAAAATCAAGTGCCCCTTATCAATAAAAATATGTAAATGACTAATTAGCCCTTATTGTTAATAATCAAAATTAGTAATGATAATCAAGATTAGTGTTAATTATCAAGATTAGTTTTGATAATCAAGATTAGTGTATTATAACTCTAAAATCAGATTTTTAGAGTTATAAAAAAAAAATTTTTGAGGAGAAGAAAACTTATGTGATATTTGTGAAACCCTAGATTTTGATTCACTCAACCAAAATGAGTGATTCCAGTTGCAAATTTGAGGTGGGTGAATCTCTATATGATAGAGAAAACAAGTACTAGTTCCATTAGCTTTTTGTTGCTTAAAATTCTCTAAAGTATGTAAAAAAATCAAAATTTTAAAAATTTCAGGATACGGTTGGTAACCAGCTACCAAACCAACCGTAACTGGTTCAATTTGGGGAAAACCCAGAAATAATACCAGTTACGGTTGGTAATTAGCTGGTTACCAACCGTATATGTGAGATACGGTTGGTAACCAGCTACCAAACCAACCGTAATCGGTTCAATTTGGGAAAACCCAGAAATAATACCGATTCACGGTTGGCAAAATTTATTCTATTACAAACCGTAGGTTAATTACTATTGGTAACTTTAATATCATCCTCAACCGTATGTAGATACGGTTGGTAACTAACTCGAAAATATGAGCCGATTGGAAAAAAAACTAACATGCGGACAAAATACGGTTCGTAATCTGTTTAAATTACCAACCGTATCGACCAAAATTCTCGAAACCAAGAACATACGGTTAGTATTTGATATTTATTTAATTGTTACTGAACCGTAAAACATAGATACGGTTAAGTAACATAACCAATTCTAACCGTATAAAGAAAAAATGCAAACATTCTAAAATTTGATTTTTAACCTAAAACTCCAATTTTTGATGGAGAATACACTTCAATTGAACACAACAAAAATACTAAATGGGTTTTCGAATATAGACTTCAATCAACAATTATTAATGTTGCGAATCACCGATTAATCACGATGAAATTTTCGATCGATTTTAATGGAGCTTATGGTTAGAATGGAAATGGAGGAGAAGAGAAGATGAAGAAGAAGATGAAAAAAAAACTGATTTGATTTTTTTTGAATCATTAGGCTTAAAAAATTGATTTGATTTTGGTTGATTTAAGGTGAAAAGGGTAATCTAGTCAATCTACACCCCTATAGGACACCCCCTAACCAATATGAGGGTCATTGCTATCACACTTGACGCCCCTCTACCGATTCATGACGCCCCTTTACCAAGCTTGTTTTTTAATGTTCTCGAATTCGCACTTAGGATCTTGTGCGGGTAATACCAACTCCACGTGGTAAAATTCTTCTCATCTCACAGCCAAGTATGTAACTCGAGACAAAACACCTGGTTAACCAACTTCAGTTCCTCCTCGTGAAGAAGTTCAAACATCAGGCTGTCGATTTTAGGAATCCGTCCTCTTTTATTCCTACATTCTTTGCTAGGGTTTATCAAATTTTTTTTGATGTCACAAACTAAAACCCTAGATAAATAATCAGGTAATGAAACCCTTCCTTCCCCTTCTCATTTCTTGTTCTTGACCAATTTTGGATTTTAAAATGATTGATGTTCAGATTCTTCTCTAATTACTCAATTTAAGGGATAGAGATAAAAAAATTGGTTAATAATCTGAATCTTCTGTATTTGTTGTTGACATAGACAGTCTTTCAATATCTGCAGTTTTCATTTTGATTTGAAGCAACCCAAGCAAGTTCAATTGAGAGTCATAAGATGGCGAGTACGTATATGCACAGTTCACTCAGTAATGGACTAACTAGTAAACCAATTAAGAGAATGGAGGCATTTTCAACACCTTTTTGTGCTGCTAGAACGCGGAGGAATTACCTTACATTGATGGATAAGAATAATGGAATTATTTCTACCAATAGTCTTAAGAAAGTAGGGTTTTCTTGTGGTGAAACAATGTCTTCTAGCCAAGCACAGTTGTTTTCTTTACGGATAACTCCTAGTAGAAAGACGGGGTTTCTGGTGGCTAGAAATCAGGTTTCGGATTCTGATTTGGGTAATGTGGAGGAGAATTTCAGAGTACAGGAAGAGAGTGGTGATGTTCCAAAAAGTTTCAAGCAAGGAACTGAGTAAGTTTTGGCATCTTATTGCAAGAAAATTATCAATTTTATATGAGAATGTAGCTCTCAATAGTAAACAGGTTTGTGGGTATGTATTGATTAGTTACGAATTGTTTTGTTTGATTTGTAGAAAGTTGGCGGAGAATCTGAATCTGATAAGTAGTTCAAGTAAAAGTGTCACACAAGAACTTGTTGGTCTTTCTTTGCCAGCATTTGGTGGACAAGCAATTGACCCTTTAGCACAACTGATGGAGACAGCTTACATTGGTAGTTTTGGTAAGAATTTTTTCCGGTTATATTTCACTTTTCACACCTCATATGATGTGTTTGAATCCAGGATTTTGGAGGAACATGGTTTTGAGGAAAAATCTATTTGAAAATTTTCAACTGTACCAAGTTTCCCAACAAACCTTTGTTCCACATGGATTCATGTTTATAGTCTTGCATCCAAACACAGTTACCGCAGAAGTCTTGCTTATATTCTTGATGCAGTTATTTCGTTGATTACATTTCCTGGATATAGACATGTCACATGTGTGCGTCTTTACTTTCGTGATTGTTCACCTGCTTTGAGTATAGAGGTTAAACTTGGATTTCTCATCACCCAACATAACTAATCGCAATAGGTCCTTTGGAGTTGGCTTCTGCTGGTATCTCTGTATCGATCTTCAATGTCATATCAAAGTTATTCAATATTCCTCTACTTGGTATTGCAACTTCATTCGTGGCAGAAGACATTTCAAAGGCTGCAGCTAAGGAATCTGCTTCAGGTGAGTAATCAGACAGTTTAAATGGTTTGCAGGGACTATTTCACATGTATTTAGCAATGAAAAATTGGAGTAGTTTCGCCTCTTATCTGATTCAAGTGCTTGTAGCAGATGGAGCTTTCCAGAAAGAAAGTAATAATGGCAGGCCACTTGAAGTTCCTGAGAAAAAGCAACTAGCATCAGTATCCACTGCACTATTATTAGCTGTTGGAATCGGTGTTTTTGAGGCAATATCATTGTATATTGGATCTGGATTCTTCTTAAATCTGATGGGCGTGTCGCCAGTAAGTTATAAATGATTTGACCATTTATCTTATGTTCCACATTGACATACTACAATGTTGCCTAATGTTTCGTACCGACATACCACAGTATCTCCTTCCCCTCGCCTCAGGGTTGATAGAATTGAATTTTTTCCTCCAGTACATACAAAAATGATCTGTAGTAATGTTTTCACTTTTCCTCCTTTTGTCCTACAGTTCTCCGACCCTTCTTATACATTATTTTCCGTTTACAGGGGAGGAGTGTATCCTAAACCTCATTTTCTGAACAGGCTTCGTCCATGCGGATTCCAGCAGAAAGATTTCTGAAACTGAGGGCAATTGGTGCTCCTGCAGTCGTTCTGTCTTTAGCACTTCAAGGCATCTTTCGTGGTTTTAAAGATACAAAGACTCCTTTGTTCTGTCTAGGCAAGCATGTTTCACTGTCATCAATAATGTTTACTTGCATATTTGTTAGACATATAGCATATATCAATTGCTGTGTATTTCACTCTTCATTTTTTCCCAACTGATATCTTAATCTATGTGCAGGAGTTGGCAACCTTGTGGCTGTATTTTTGTTTCCATTGCTTATGTATACATTTGGTCTGGGTGTAATTGGTTCAGCCATTGCCACTGTTTCATCTCAGTATGTCCTTCCACATTCTGTTATCTCGCACTCTAAATTTCTCACACTTATTGTCAACTCTGAACCCCTGCTTATGCTATACAAAAATTATACCGGTGTATCTATTAAAATGCATCTGAAACTTTGGGTGCATGTATTGCGTCCATCCATGGTATGCATTATGGTACCTTGGCTGACATTACAAATGCGCACCTTTTAGCCTGTTCTATTTTTTATGTTCCTTTTGAAATGTTTCAGGTATATCACCACCATTTTGTTAATCTGGATTCTTAGTAAGAAGGTTATATTACTGCCGCCTAAGATGGAAAATCTGCAGTTTGGTGGCTACGTAAAATCCGGTTAGTGTTTATTGTTGGTGCTAACTATTAACTAGTAGCTGGGTTAGTTTCTATGTATTTTCCTTTCGTTCTTTTTGCATCTAAAAATGAAGTGATCAATTCCTAGGCATTTCCACATAGCAGGCAAAAGCTCTTTTCTCTTTTAAATTTTATTTAAAAACATTCTTTGATGTCATAGAATATGCAATTTTCTTTTCTATAAACTGCAAACATTCGTCTATGTTTGAAACTTTCTGCTCCTTTCAGGTGGTTTCCTTATGGGGAGAACTCTAGCTGTCCTTGGATCTGTGACGTTAGGGACATCCATGGCTGCACGTCAAGGTCCATTGCGAATGGCGGCTCATCAAATATGCTTCCAGGTGTGGTTGGCAGTATCCCTCCTTGCAGATGCCCTGGCTTCATCTGCTCAGGTATACTGTTGTACTCTCCATTTTCTGCTCTGACAATTTTAATTCATTTCCTCTTTCAGTGTGTTTTTTGTTACACTTTTTCTTTTTCTTTTTTTGTTCATAATTTCAAAACGTAGGTCAAATTGAGAATCATATACTAACTAAAGACATTGCTATTAACGAGTCATAAGTTTACCTTTGTAATATATGAGCATGCAAGACTTCACATCCTACACTTCCATGTATTAATTTTTTTCCTATAATCGATAGGCTATGATCGCAAGTTCCTACTCAGAAGGTGATTACAGTAGAGTGAAAGAAATTACCATTCTCGTTTTGAAGGTAATTTTTTTTAACAACCGTCTGTTTGAGGCCATTTAATAGTTCTAAACATGAAAAGTTTCTCTTTTGTTATGAGTTTCCTTCGATGACCATGTAACTTTTTCAGACAGGACTGTTTTCGGGTCTCGCCTTAACTATCATACTTGGTGCATCTTTTGGTAAAATTGCCACATTGTTCACTAGTGACGCTGAAGTTCTAGCAATTGCTAGATCAGGGATACTGGTATGTCTGTTATACCTTACCTATTTTTTCACTGTTGACTAGTCAATATGTTTACTTTTCATCTTGATCTTGATGTGTGCATTTTTTACAGTTTGTCTGTGCTAGTCAACCGCTCAATGCATTAGCTTTTGTTTGTGATGGTCTCCACTATGGTGTTTCAGATTTCAAATATGCAGCTCAGTCCATGGTAACCTTTGCTTATCATAAATCCTGAGACTTACTTGGTTAATCTGTATGGTGTTATATTATGGATCTTTTCTTTTCTTTTCTTTTGTATTAATTAATTCATTTCCCCCCGCGAGTAATATTAATTTGTTTTACAGATGCTGGTTGGAATTGTAACTTCTGCATTTTTGCTTTATGCTCCTCCAATTTATGGTCTTCCCGGAGTTTGGATGGGTTTGAGTCTTTTCATGGGTTTACGTATGGTGGCAGGATTAATGAGGTAATCGTTGGGTTTCTTAGATTCCGCCTCTCTTTTGAAGTTTGATATGCGATCACACTTTCATTTCTTGATAATTTTTACCATGATCGGCATGATTGAAATTGCTACTCTCTTAAAAGAATTTATTGGCAGTGGTTGTGAAGTTGCTCGCATTTTTGGTAAATAGGAGTATAAGTTGTAGTAAATTTACTGCAGAAGAGGCAGTTAGAGATTGACCTAGATTTACAAGTGATTAAATTTGTGATGGTTTCTTTTATGTTTGTTTTTCTCAGATTTATGTCCAAATCTGGGCCATGGTGGTTCTTGCACAAGGACTTCCAGAACAGCCAGGTTAGCATATACTAGAGTTTGGTCGACTGTCAATCATTTTTAGCTGAATTTCACACCATATAAATGTGCAAATGCTCTCGACTTTATGAAACTCAATTATATAAATCTGTGTAATTATGATTTTGTCTTTTTATCACATTAGTAATTCATTTTTATTTTCCTGTCAAAAATGGTATTTTATGGGTATCAATTTCCTTGAGTACACTCTCAGGTAATTTGTACAGGACTGAAAGAGTTAAATTACCTGGCTTGATTGGGGTATACCCAGATTAATTGGGGTATACCCAATAGGACAAAATAGAGTGATTTTACTTCAATACCCTTGAACTAATTAACTTAAAATTAAACCCTAAAATTAAAAATTAAAAAACTCTCAATCTTCCCTAATCTCTCTTCTCTAATCTCTCTGCTCTGCCCCTTCATCTTCTTCCATTTCTTACATCAAATGAAAATCTTGAACTTTGATTTTCCAAAAAAATCGTTGACTCTACCGGCGAAAAGAAGACTATAAATGATATTTAAACTCAAACCCATCATTGTGTTGTGTGATTTGATTGTTGTATTAGGTTAGAAATCGAAAATTATGATTTCTGTGTTTTTGTCCGGTAAGGTCATAACATGCATATCTTGCCGACTTTTCATAACAACCATGGCGGCGACTGTAAATTTTTTCAACAGCCGGAAGGGTATTTTTTGAATACCTTGCCGGCCAAATACAGCCGACAGAGTATTTTCAAAATACCTTGCCGGCCAAATTTGAGTGACAATCCGTCTGCAGAGGAGCAATTGGAATGGTGCATTTGATACGTATAATTACAAACATCATTAGGAGGCCGCTTCATAGATGCAGGGTACCTGTTCTTTAACCCCCCACCCCACCCCCTTTTTTTTAATGTTTTGTTAACATTTACTTGAACTAAGTTTAACAGAAAGAATGTGATACATCTTTAGCTTTAGCAATCTCCATTTGTTCATAGCAATGTCAATTTTTGGGTTATGCTTATAAGCTAGTTTATATCATGCGTTTCAGTATTTGTTTTTTGTTCATTGTGCATTTCATTGTTTGTTTTTGCTACTTTCAGTGGAGAAGAATGTGATGCGTAGCCGGCAGGGTATTTTCAAAATACCTTGCCGGCCAAAAAACAGCCGGAAGGGTATTTTCAAAATACCTTGCCGGCCAAAAAATAGCCGGAAGGGTATTTTCAAAATACCTTGCCGGCCAAAAAATAGCCGGAAGGGTATTTTTTAAATACCTTGCCGGCCAATTTTTTTTTCAACATCCGGCAGGGTATTTTTTGAAGACTTTGCCGGCTAATAAATTTTTTCTGTCGTCTCATGTGTGTCAAAAAAATAAAGTCGGCAAGGTCGACGGATGAAGATCATGCCGGCCAAAGTTTGGCCGGCATGATCTTCATTCGTCGACCTTGCCGACTTTTTATACTTTCAGAACTGAAAGTGTTGATTTTTGATATAATTTTGAGTATGATTTCATACAACAGCTTTGCAATCCCCTTTTTAGAAGTGTTTGGGTTGTGTGCTTTCATTTCCGTTGCAAAAGATTTTCTCAAAACAATTTTTTTTCATAAAAAATCTTCCCAAATAAGTTCAATCAAAAACAAAATTTCAATTCATAAGTTTTAATCCACTCAATTAATCAATCTAAACTTAATTAATTAATCTAATCAGATTTTTTTAGTGTTAATTAAACAAGGGTATATTAGCCATTTAGAAAAATATATTGCTAAGGGGTGACTTCTTTTACTTCAAAATGACCCTATTTTGTCTTATTGGGTATACCCCAATCAAGCCAGGTTAAATTAGTAGGTTGCTTCCCGAATTTCCGCAGCCTGAGCCTGATATTGCAAATTTCCATCATACAGAACTGCCAAATACAAAGTTCCGCTAAAATTGGCAGTACTACGGAATTCTACATCAATGTCCTACAGAATACTGGCAAATTTGGTGGCCGCGCGGAAGGATGTGCACTGGTTGAGCACTTCAGCCAAACTGCAATAGAGACAAATCACATGCCCCACTTTCCACTTTCAATACAACCTTACCAAAAGGCCACTAATTTCCATTAAGAAACTAAATGGCATCATTATGGCCCCAAATGCTTCCCAATCTGAGCCCTTTTAGGCCCCCGCGTTTAGTAGATTGCAGTCCTTGCGGACACCTCTCTTACAAAGCTAAATGCCTATACAGTCCCAGTTTATGGATAAGCTATCACCGTGTGTGGGGCTAGAGTCTAGTCAATTGCTAGCGTCGTCAGAAGAGTCTTGGTAACGGTGATTTATCTATAAGAGCGGTGATAAGTTCTCGGGTAGAATGCCGCCGAACGGAAAATATTTTGCACATCCTACGGTTAGGATGTGCGAGTTCAAAAAATGTGCTGATGTGCGAGTTCAAAAATATCGCACATCCTACGGATAGGATGTCATATCTACCACATCCTACGATTATGAAGCCGCGAATTCAAGTTTTGAACTCGCAGTGCGAGTGCAAAATATTTTCCCCGCCGAACCCATTTTTTTCTTGAAACTTTGGCATAAAATCTTAGCATGATTGCTGGTAGCATATTGTTACTGTATTTTTATGTTTTTCACAAATAGTTCACACTTTTTTTTTTCTTTTGAAATATACAACTTAATTCAACTTAGATAAATATTATTACATGCAACTAGTTGGAAGCCTAACAAGCTAAGCGCCAACGACATACTACTACATTAATTGAACAGGTTGCTGTGTTAGCCTACCAGCGAGCCTCATGGGTAACCTTGCCAAGGGAAGCCGAAGCGGATAGGGGGGCGAGATTGTGTCACAAGGGGGCAAGCCAACTCTACCTTCCATGTTAATTCCTGTAATATTACGTCATTGGAGGCTCGAACCTGGGACCTCCTGGAATGCATCACACTTATCTTGTGACTTTCTTTTATTCTGCAGAACCGCTTGGGTTTAAACTATTGACTTCAAATATGAGTTCTCGGGTAGAATGCTGCCGAACCCGTTTTCTTCTTGAAACTTTGGCAAAATTTTAGCATGATTGCTGGTAGCCTATTGTTACTATATTTTTATGTTTTTCACAAATAGGTCATACTTATCTTATGACTTTCTTTTATTCTGCAGAACCTCTTGGGTTTAAACTATTGACTTCAAATATGAGAGTAAATTATGTAGAAATAGATCTTACGTTCACTAAAACAGAATAAAAAATAAATTCAGTTTAAAAAGAAGAACCCACAATTGGGGGATATGAGAATTAATTTGGGGATATGAATTACTTCCCCCAACCAAAGGTGGCTGCTAAGGGGTGTTTATAGGGGAAAAAAAATACGAAACTACCCTTTAAAACAATAAAAGCTAAATCAAACATAAAAATACCCTACTCCCTTTTAAATTCGAAACATTTCTCACTTCCTGTCAAATTCCATTCTCCTTCTCCGCCGGCTCCTCACTTTGATTTTTTTTTTTTTTTTTACATTCGGCAGGGATGAAGACCACGCCGGTAGTGATGAAGACCATGCCGGTACTGAGTGCCGGCATAGTTATTTATGATGAAGACCACGCCGATACTGAGTTCCGGCATGGTTATTTAGGATGAAGACCACGCCGATACTGAGTTCCGGCATGGTTATTTAGGATGAATACCACGCCGGTACTGAGTTCCGGCATGCTCGATATAAATCTATTCATGCCGGTAGTCAAGTGAAAAAAAAAATCAATTTTCTTGATACTTTTCATCATGTGCCGGCATAGAAATTTAAGCAACATACTAATCAGTGCCGGCATGCTCGAAAATTAGATAACTGTTCCGAAAGTGGACTGATTAGTGATAGGTGTCTAAAACACCTTATTATTTATCTATTGTTTATGCTTTCTCTGCTAGTTTTCTTGTAAATTATGTATCTTATGTTTTGTTTTTGAGTATTTAGGTATTTTGGAGTCATTTGGAACAAAAGAAGAGGAAACATGGCAAAAGCGTTGGAGGCGGATTGTGTCTCATTATTTTCTTTTATTTCTTCATCTATGTCTGAAAAGTATGCCATCTTTAGTGATGCGAATTATGTATGAAAAGCATGGCGGCTTTAATGATGATTAAGACATTGAAGATAAGAAGTGGACTTGAGATGCAAGAGGCGGCTGCAGCTGGTGGAAGAGCATTTGGAGCATAAAGGGGCAAAGCTGTCATTTCACGTCGAACATTATCTGGAGCCAGTCAAGTTAAGGGGAAGCTCTATTTGGAGGAGTACTAAACACCAATTAGTCAAGGTTAAGGGGGCTACATCTGGGTGACCCTTATCTCAACTGCTGGGGTGGCTAAATCCTGCCCAAATCATTACCTAAGCCTAAATCGAGAGAAGACTTTTCTCTCATTCATTCAATCATTGTCCCTAAAATTGAGAAAGAAAAGCAGCGCAGCTGCTGGTGAAATTAAGAAATAGGGATCGAGAAATTAAGACAGAGATTAAGATCGAGAAGAGTTAGCTTGATTAGGGTTTAAAGTTGATTCTGTGATGAAGAAGAATACCTTGGTGAGGTGTTGGTGATGAGTTGTTGATGGTAAGAAGATGTTGTTTCCATTAAAATCACGATCTGAGTTGTTGTTGGTGTTATGAAGAAACTCAGGGAATAAGAAATTGAGGGTTCGTGATGATTAATGTAGTCAAGGATGAATTGATGGGTTCTCTGAAATTGGGTTTATAGTGGTGTTGAGATTGAATCTGTAAGATGGGTTGTTGGTTGATTCAAGATTCAATCGAAGATAGAGACGGGTTTTGATGTTACTGAATGAATCAAGATGAAGAGAACGGTTCTGAATTGCAGGGGTTTGATTCTGATGGGAAATTGAGGAGGTCTTGTGTGTTGTTATTGGGCAGAGAAGAGATAAATTTGGGGTTTGAAATGAATCTGTTGCAACTGGATTGAATATGGAAATGATGGAACTGATAAGGAAATAAGGAAATGGAGCTTGTGGTTGTTTTGGTGCTCAAATGGTTTGAATGGAGTTGCTGCAATCAGAGTTATAGAAGGAAATGAAGCTACAGGTGATAGTTGGAGATGGAATGCAGCTGTAGGTGAAGCAGGTTCTGGCTCTGTGATTGTGTTGATGGCAGTGAGGAGATGGTGATATTGAAATTACAGGGGATGTGATGTTATAAATGAATCTGCAGGTGGTCAAGAAGGAGATGCAATGGCCAGAAATGGATGAATGGATTTTGCTGTTGCAGGTGGAGGTTATGGAGTTGGTTGTACGAATGATTGAATATTTTGTGTGTGTTGAGTTGTTACAAGACTGCAGGTAATTAAGGTGTGTGTAGCCAAGGCTAAATCAGTTGGTGGTTGCAGAACAAGTTGTGTTTGAGCTCAAAGAATACATGAAGAGAAGTGTTGCAGAGGAGGTGGTGACTGCAATGAAGTTGGAGCTACAGATTGGTGGAATATGTGAGGCAATGAGCGTGGATATGGCTAGGTGCAGTTAGAGTAGCTGGTGCTGCTACTGAAAGTCTATGGTGATTTGTTGAGTGCCTGAAATGATGATCAAGAATGCAGTCTCATGATACTGCAGGTGGAGTTTAAGATGTGTTGGTGGCATTGAGATTGAGCTTCCAGGGATGGTACTGGCTTGCAACTGAGTGAGGTTGCAATGTTGTTGGTTGAGTCATGGCAGGTGGTTTTGTGATGGCATTGGCCTGATAATGGGCAGTAAATGAAGTCAGTGAAGGCATTGTTGTGTAGTTGCATTTATGAACAGCTCTGGAGTAATGGGTTCCGATGGACTTGCTGTTATGGAGTTGTCATGAAGCTGTAGCTATTGAACTGAACATGGGTGTTGCAGTTCTGATGCCAGAACAGGTGATGGGGAAATTGCAGGTGGACTTAGTGGATCTGTGTAATGTTGGCTTGTGGAATAATAAAGTTGCAGCTGTTGAAATGGACAGAACTAGGTTGAAGCAGTAGCAGTTGGAGCTGAAACTAAAGCTAAAGTGCAGGGAAGAACAAATGGATATCATTGCTTTGGATTGAAATGATGCAACACAGAAGACACATCCATCATGGCTGAGTATGGCATATGCAAGATGCAATGGCTTAGGCCTGACTCGTTTCAGTACTTGACTCATCACTGACTCGTAGTTGACTCGGAGTCGACCCAGTTGACCGACTTAACCCGTTGACCGTTCGACTTTCCGGCGAGCGTTTGGGACAAAATTTCTACACGGGTTTCTCTCACTTGTGGGCTTGATGGATTTCTACCTAATGGACTTTGAAGACAAAAACCTAGTTTTGGAAGGGAGAAAAAACTACAAAAAGGAAAAGACTTCTACAATTATATCACGTTTTATTCTATTCTTGGAGCTTTTGCAGAGAACTACTTCTCGGGTTTGATTTCTTTTATGTTTCATCTTCTTTCTTTGAATATTATGATGATGAACTCCATTAATCTGAGTAACTAAATACAATTATTGGTTATGGGATAAAAGTTGATTTCTTCAAGCATGTTATTTGATTCTATGAATTAGTTTTGTCTCAATTCTATTGTTTATGATTCATTATTTTTATTATCATGTGATTTGAATGCTAATTTGGTTGAGTCCGGAATCAATCCGATTGGTTTTCATCTCTATAACTATATTAGGGTTTTCAATACGTAAAAGTTATTTATCCCTGATTTTTAGTAGCATCTTGTGGTTATTACTTGTAGTGATACATCTTTTTAATCGCATATGAATCATAACCTTTGTTAAAACGAATTAGTGCTTTTACATGTTTGTTTGCATTGATTAGTCTTATTTCGTAGAACTTACTGCTCTTAGGGAGTTAAACTTAATTGTGCTTTTACACTTTAGGTTGCTTTTTAAGTAGATTTCACAATAGCATCTTTTAATGTTGTTTGTGATAAAATTAGGAAATAAACGGGATACTCTTGCGATCAAGATATCCTAGGACTTTTGATAATTGCGAGATTAAATTACCAATTCTAATCATTGATGAAAATACATGTTTGTGAATGATACTATCCCGTGACCAATATCTTCTCCTTATTGATTATTCAAACTATTTGCTTTGCTTTATTTTATTACTTTGATAAAAACAAAACACACTCTTGGGTTATTTTGGTTACTTAAGAATCTGAAAATTGCATAACAACTGTAACGACCCGCAAGAGCGTCAACGTTATTAGACTAGTCAAGAGACGTTTTAGCCGCTAGTAACTCGGTTAGTTTAACACGAACGTTAATTAATAGAAATTAATCTAACAACGATATAGATATGAAATTAGTACCATCGAATAGATCACGAAAATTTATGCGAAATGGACTACTCGAACGCATCAATCGGACACCGGACGGAGAAGGTACGAGACTCGGAAGATGTGGTAGAAATTAGTCAAACTTCCGTTGACCTTACCGTTGACCGACAAGAGTTGACCTTTTGTCCGTTGACCGAACCTTTAACTGACGGTATCTTTAATTGGAATTTGGACAACCCTTAGTAGTTTCCTAGACATCGAATAATAAAACATAACCAAGATTTAGTTAATAAATAATTATGCTTATGCTTATGTTAGGTTAAATAATTAATTAAACCCTAATGTAAACCGATATTATAAGGTTGAGGTTTATCTTCTTGTTTTTCAAGTAGCTGGTGTCGGGTTGGAAGAGTAGGAGGTGTTGTATTGGGGAAAACCAAAGGTTATACATATAGTATCAGAGAAAGGAAAAAAGAGATGTAGAAATTGTTTTAGAGAATTATCTGAGAGGAATGGTAATTGATGGTTAGTTGGGTGAGAGTTGATATAAAACTTAAATCATATACTACAACTAGGTAGAGATTGTATTAAATCAGTGGAGTAAAGATTGATAGAGAGTTGTGAAGGGATGGAGAAGAACTTGGAAAGAAATATGTTAATGGAATTATTCATGATGAGTTGTTGATGATTGATGAACCAATTAAGGTCAGGGGCGAATCTACATTGGGGCCAGTGGGGTCACTGGCCCCCCCTAAATTTTTGGAAGAAAAAAGATTCCATATAATTTTCAGCTAAAATGATGTTGTGCCCCCTTAATATTTACACCAAAACGTGTTTAAGATATAGTTTCAAAACTAATTTCCACCTTGTTGGCATAAAACCAGTTCCACATACCCCAAAATCAAAATGATTTCTTAGGTTTGAAGTACATATATGATTCAAATGAACGGCCAAGGACTAATCAGTTTCCATGTAAGGGTTTTTACTCCTACCTCCTAAGTACTTTATTTTTGGATTTTTTTCTTCTTCAATCACTTAACTTTTTATTTTTCTTCTCGATTGATGCAATTTGGTTTATCGTGATGGTGGCTTTTGGATTTTTGTTTCAAATTCTAAGAAACTGATAAATTTTGAGCAGAAAAGTGTACTTGCAATGTCTCATGCCTTGATAATCATGATATGGTGTCTTAGCTAGATCAAGACTACATTGCATATTACTTTCGGATTCTATTTGGTGATATTAGTAGATCAAACTTTCTTAATATTCTATATAAGTTTTGTAGGTACGATTTGAATGAACCTTGTGGTATTTAGTTTTCCTCTATATTGATGTATGAGATTTTCTTCTGTCACAATTTTAGCAATGTTTCTTAAGAATAAAGTGTGCCCCCACTGATTTTTTGATCTAGATTCGCCGCTGATTAAGGTAACCCCTTCACTAGATTATAATTCTTCAAGTTTGATTTAAATAGATAGTATAACATGATAATAGTGTTGGGTAATTGATAGATACTTATTTACACAAGAATCATATAAGTTCTTATATCATGGAAATCCATGATTTTATGTGCATGGTATTTGTGTCACTGGTAATAATCTAGAGACTTTTATAGGTATCTTAGAGACGTAACTAGACGTTTCTTTATAATAAGAATTTGTAGTACGCCGGGTGATCTTTCATATAATATAAATATTGTTACGTTTGGATGAGAAACGAGTGAGATATTGATTCCGTAAAACTAGCCGACGAAGCTGAAACCAGGGTAAACAGTCATGATTGTCAATAAGTATGAGATGTTCTTGATAGGTTCTCGTGGGTATTAGAAAATTGTCAGTAAGGATAAGTTGTAGAGGACAATCTTGTGATTCGAATGAGCCATAAATGGTTTGAATTGGATTTATAATCTGTAATATATATACCCTAGAAATTGACCCCTTGAGTTGAGTTTTAGTATCCAACACTTGGATTATTTTCAGAGTTCTGTGAAGAAGATGGCCCAGTCAGATAACTGACTCAGTCAAGTCAGTGAGTCAGCCGAGTCAGTCGGGTCATGGGTTAGATACGGGTTAATGGGCGGGTCATGGGGCGACCCGATGGGTCAGGAAATGGATTAGTGGATCGGGTTTGGTATGCCGGGCCGGGTTAGGCCCAACGGACTTGGACTTTTGGACTGTTTTCTTAATTAGAGTTTTTGGACCCCTTATGATCCGAATTAGCTTTCGGTTCCTTCTGCAAAGCTGTAGCGTTTTTCGAGGGCTTTCCGATAATACCCTATTTAACCCCATTTGGATAAACAGATATTAGTTTATGTCATAATTACATATTACTAGGTTATAGAACCATTAACAAAATTAGAACCATTAGATATTTGACTTAGCCTATAACTAGAGAATTGTATGAGACTTTTGGCTAATATTTAGAGTGCTTGTGTGATTAACAGTTAATCTTTATTAACAACGATCGATATAAAGAATGAACCAGTAGATCGTGGATCTCGATGTAGGCGTGGCTTGTCATCAAAAAGGTGTGGGAATGCATTTGACTCTTTGTATTCATTATTGTTATTTTTATAAAATATTATACTTTACAAACTCATGCATTGTCTGTTTCTGCATTCCATATTTTATTTAAAATGCATTATGATATTTCTGTTGAGTATGTGAATCTTTCCACGATGTGGAAAGGATTTGTATTGTTTGTGGTCAATATGAATTGTTATGGGAAATGAGAATTTTCCACTTGTGGTATATAGGATACGCTCCTTCACATTTATACCTACTTTAATTCAGCTTTTATGCTTAGAGTTGGTCACCATGGTCTTGGTGGCATCCATAGCTAAATAGGTGTGAATTGCCGGTTAGGAATTCATAACCATATTAGTACATTGTTTGACGAAGGAGTTTGTTCCATATACATGTATGATTATTTTAGTGACTTAGTCACTGTTTAATATTTTCGAAAAAACATTATTGTTTTCCAAATCTTGCATATGATTACTTAGAAGGTTAAATGTTAATTATTCCCACTTCAGTTTCTGTGACAGATCAGAGTTGTGCAACGAAAGCTTCACGGGTTGACTTCACTAGTAGATTAACTTCTGTTATGTTTACCTTGTTGTATATTTTATTTGAAAACCAAATGACTATTATATATGTATCATTTGAGAGAAGATATTGTATATATGTTTCTGAGAGGGGTTAGTTTTGGGTTAAGTTTTGTAGTAGATTTCTTAATTGATTGTTTAATTAAATGTTTTAGATTTTTAGTGCCTCTTATTTAGTTAATCTCTTAGATTAGTCAGCTGCTAGCTTAGGGGGCGCTACAACAACAATCGTCTCTCTGTGGATACAGACTCTTTCTTATCACGTACTTCATTCATATTTAGTAGAGTGAGGAAGTGAATTATTTTTGACGCATACGACACGCATCAATTAGAACAAAAAAAAATAGGTTTTTGAAGATCAATACCAGAAGGATGACCCCTTCACCGTGTTTACTTCACCACAGAGCATAATTAGACCCTGGTGAGCCTCACATAGCTATGTGCATCTCCCCTACACGAAAAAGGAAAAATGCAACCCCAACCTCTGATCATCAGCCACTTCTTGTTCCTGTAGATATTGGACCATCTTCTTGTTCTCCAGGTAGCAAAGTGTGGATTTGACTGTGTGATTCTCCATAATATTTCTAGGTTAGGTTAATGAAACATCAATAAAAAATGACATTTTGTACCTTGCCTGGGAGACTAAAATGTTGTTTGGGTTGGATGCTCCGTAGAGGGATCATCCCCAAAACAATTTATGAAAATTTCCAGCAAATGCCGGCATGGTTTTTTGGTTGAATACCATGCCGGCACCGAGTTTTTTCAGCTGCAACAATGGTGGATTCAAAGAAAAAAAATCAAAATTTCAACCTCTAAACAACAATTCTCTCTTCACAATCATCCTCCATTTTCACAAAAAAAATTCCCTCTCAAATATTTTTTTCTCTCCTATTCTCACCTCACTCACACAAATTCTAATAAAAATACACATTAATTTATCCCCCAAATACTTAACATTTGTACTAATTATAATTAAACACTAATTAGGATTAGTGAGGGGTAGATTAGGAATTAAAAAATATTTGGATAGGGGGTAACCACGAATTACTATTGGGACACCATTTTTATCCCGTAGCTATATCCCCCAATTAATTCACATATCCCTAATTGCACGTTCAAAAACATGTCATATGGAGTTCATTACTAAATGGCCAATAATATACTATAAGGAATGATGCGATTAGAAAAAGATATTCATAACTTGAACTATTTATTAATGCAAGTATAAAAGTGATTAACAACCATAAATTTCATTTTATTTTGCTCAAAAGTAATTAATTATCATTTGAAAATCTTCCCAATTTGCAGCTTTACTATCTCAAAATCTAGTTCCACAACTCGAAAACACGAACGACACACAACAAGAAACTTGATTTTACTGGATAATCACTGATTTATTCGGTAAGAAATAATAACTTGGTTTACGAAGTATTCTTTTTAATCCAACCGCCACACTAATTTTTTTTATTTTATGTTTATATTAATACTGTAGTGTAATTTGTAAACTCATCTATATCATAAATTAAGTTTTGCTGGTTGATGCAACTAGACTTTAGCAAAATCTAGTGTAGCTTTGCCTTGGTGACCATTTCCGAAATAGTTCTCCATGTATTCCCCAAACAACATCTGCCTGTACACCGTCTTTCCGTCTTTCTCAGCCAGCCCTGGAAGTGGTCCAATGGGGGTCGGAGGAATTGGACTCACGAAAATAGGCACCGAAACCCTGGCTCTTGTGTTACTTGCCAATGCCCTGTGTTCAGCACTCTTGTACCTACCATTGCTCAGTATCTGCATCCAAAACCGCAAATTGATTAATTTCTTAATCAACTTTATAGCTAGATAAATCTTGCAAGAAATCTCACATGACATCATTTTAGCAGCTATTTGGATTGAAATTTAAAACCTTGTCGTTGTTGTTATGGATGGTTCAAGCATATGTGGACAAGATTTAGTAGGATGTAAACCAATTGCTAGAATTAGTGAGAGATTTCAAGATATTGTTGTTAATTCATAATCGATGCTTGTCGGGTGAATTTGAAAAAGGATGTTAACGAATCGGTTAGGTCATTAAGTCTTGAGTTATGACCGAATCGACTCACTAATCATATTATACATGCAGATATATATACCTCTAGGGTGTCTCCAACGTTGATGACGAGTGCATCTTCGACCGGTGGGATCTCAATCCACCCTTTGTCTTGAGCCCTAACAAAGAGACCTCCAATATCATCTTGTAAGAGAATCGTGAGGGCAGCAAGATCAGAATGTCGTCCGACTCCAACTGTTAGGTCCGGATTTGGACAAGGTGGGTAGAAGTTCATGTTTACAGCTCTAGCATCTGTGTAGGAACGGATCGTGGAGTCATCAATTTCTACACCCAATCCTTTTAGAAGGGCACTCAACATCGCAAGTATCATGTTGTTGGCTGATTTTAGATAAGCAACAGCAGCATCCCTACAAAACCATACAGAGTTGGTATATCAAATGGTATATCAAAATTAGACGAATTAAGATTGACCTAGTTTGACCATTGTAGCGCAAACTGCATAGTGCAAGGAAAGGGCCGACTAACTCAAATTCCTTACCTACTCCAGGGCACTCATATATTTGTGTTTACACGTCTTTGTTGAACTTTTATGTATAATATGATTTAAACCTAACTTTTTAATCTTAAGTCTGTCTTCCAGTGCATAATTAGCAAACAAAAAGAGCTTAATTTTCTTCATTATCAACGCTAAACGAAAGTGCATGGTGGCTAATATATATATATACTGTACAAAACTAACCGACTACTTTTAAAAAAATCATTAACAATCTATGGGAATTTTTTTCCTAAACCCTTTCTCAGATAGCAGTAGCATCCATGCTAGAGAGTTTCCGGCAATGAATTTACGGTCACCTAAGCTTATTTAATTACGGTTTAACAAAAGCAAAAAGGAGAAAATAGAAAGATTGGACACGTACCGGCATTCCTCAGGCCAAAACTTTCGAACATGTTCATCGTCAAAAATGTAAACCATGCTTAAATAATCTTTCCATTCCAAGGATTTTTCAGCTTGAGGAGAGAAGCTGGTACCGCAAAAAACATGGGTTGGGCATGGTGAGTTTTCTTTAGAGTAAGCCAGCTTTCTCTCCCGGGGTTGGTTGAAGAAAAAATGAGCAGCACGTTTAGCATTCTCCATAACTTCATGAGAAACACCATGATTGACTACTTGAAAAAACCCGAGTTTTTCAGCAGCTTCACATAACTTCTTACTGACTTCACTCCTCTTCTCACTATCAACATCACCTTCTTCTAGCAAAGCTGATATGTCGATAGGAGAACTTAAAAAAGGTGCAGAATCGATTGTATCTTTACGATCGATACGCTCTGATGGTGGATGAATATACCTTGGTGGGACAGTTGTTAAACCAGTATCAGCTAAACCTTTAACACCATGGCCATTTTTTACAACAAATTCGAATACGTCGGATTCTTTCTCAAAATCGAAAGCAATATCACCCATACTGATCAATAAATAGGTTTAGTTATCAAGTTTGATGATGAGAAAAGAAAGAAATGACTGAGGGATTTATATTAGTACTATTGGTAGAAGTAATAACTGTGGCTTTTTTGATCGATTATGGTAGAAACCGAAGGGTTTTTATAGATGCATGGATGGAGAGCTTAAGTACGATCTTTCTAGATTTTCATGCGTTTAGTCTAAACTGGATTATATTAATATTAGATGTAACATAATTAGTCAAACATTTGAAAAAAAAAAAAAAAAAAAAACTACATATGTACATTATCTTCTTATTCTTAGTGATTTAATATTAATATTTCCCCCTTTGATTTATTGAGAAAATTTTAATCCAGAGTATTCGACCCTTCATTTAATATGTTTGTCTTGGCTTTTAACTGTAGCTGGATTGGTCGAAATCACAAATACATACGTAACTCAATAAGATTATACATACCTCCTGTTCTGGCCCCGTAACTCATATGCCTATTGATTCTAAAATCTACTTTTCTACCAGGTAACAATTACATTAGTTAATTTGTTACGCCATGTATTATTTTTTTTCTCGGCAAATGTTACGCCATGTATTCTCATTTCTCTTTTAAGGAGCTGCTGCTAAGAGCGTCTGCAGCGGACGACCAAGAATAAAAATTTGGTCTTGAATCGAGACGTAGTGGGACGGAGTAAAGACTAAATCGAAGACCATACCAAATTTCCAGACTATTACCAAAACCAAAATTTAGTCGGGCGTGGATATAGTTAACGCCCCACACCGAGCGCAAATATAATTAACGCCCCACACCGAGCGCAGATATAGTTAACGCCCCACGCCGAGCGCACATAAACTCTACGCCCCACACCAGGCGTGGTTTATACCCCTGCCCCATTTTTTTTTTTTTTTTCTAATTTTTTGTGGGGCGTGGACTATACCAACGCCCCACTCATAAATTTGTTGATGAATTTGGGGCGTGGTTTATACCAACACCCCATTTTTTTTTTCTTTTCTGTTTACGTTTTCGCACCAGGTGAACATATACCCTCCGCCCCACGCCGAGCGCACGTATACTTCACGCCCCACACCAGGCGTTGTTATAATTTACGCTCCACCAAAAATTTAGTCTTCCTCCCACTGCGTCACTCAACGGAGTAAACCCAAATTTGGTCTTTTTTTTTACTATTTACTCTTTACTCTTAGTCGCACCGCTGCAGACGCTCTAACTAACACTTTCACACTTCTTTTAATAGAAATGTTGTGTGGTGAACTATATGTGACACAGTTTTAAGCCTTAGGAAATGATGAGTCTTGGCTCTTGAAAAGCAATACCAGCTGGAGTTAAAGCTTTATTACCGGGAATGCTAGCTGAAGTTGGAAGTTGGTGAACTAGCTGCGAAGTTGGAACTTTTCCTATGTATCACCATGTAATCCCCACACGGGGACAACAAATTATTGATCATGATGAGAGTCGATCACAGAATGCATGATTACTAGCAAACTAGTCACCAAACCATTACATTTGGTTAGTGACTGACAATGAGGATCTATATTAAATGCGGATACCACTAATTGAGATTGGTCTTCCATCATGCGTTTATATGTCGCACACATTATATTTTTATTTGATCGGCTTGTCGCACACATTACATTATAATCGATCGGACTAATTCTGACCATTAATTTTATTTTATTTTGGTAAGAGAGGATGAGTGTATGCATAGTTGGGGCCTTACAAAAGGGATGATAAACAATTTCAGTATATCAAACTTTTTTCTTTCATTAAACAATTGATAAGATTAATCCAAATTACTTAATCATTTAAGAAAATTCTCTTTTTTCTTCCTTTTCTCCTCCCTTCTCAAAAAAAAAAACAAGAGTTGTTTCATCTTTCTTGCTCAGATTTGGTCTTTTTAGACCAGATCTGAGCAAGGATTTCTTTTTATTTTCTAGTTTTAGGTAATAGTTATCGAATAAGATGTATCTACATCATTTCTTGTGTCTTACGACATGTTTCTTCGCCGTTTTGGGGCGATTTTTCTTCGTCGTTGTGGGGCGAGTTCTTCAATCTTTGATGGCTGGTTCGTGGCTTGCTTCTCTCTATTCAAAAACATCAACGATTCAACACTCCTTCCTTTCAGGAGCATATCTTATCATAGAAGAATACAATCAAATCAAATGGTCGGAATTATTTCCGGATTATACCATCATCTTTCCCTTCTACATAATCAAAAATTGGGTATCTCTGCGGTTTATCGCTTTTTCTTTTCGCGATCTACTTGTAGTTGATATCCTTATTTGTATTAGGGTTTTGATTATCTTGATATTTTTTGATGTTTTTGTTAATCTTGTAAGCGAACATGTAATCATTATTTTGATTTGAATGAATTGAGATTTGTTGATTGGCCAAAAAAAAAATAAAAAAAAATCCAAATTACTTAATCAATACTTAATATATACAACGATTATGATACATGCGTGGCATGCTTGATAATATCGTATTATTATACGATAATCAGAAATTTATTTTGAGTTTAGGTCAATACCGGCCAGTTGGACCCCGTGTGACGCACGGGGGGCGTAATAAATTAATTCCTTGCATTTGTTATTCACAAATATAAAAGAGGATGTTTGGTTTTTGTTATGTGGGAATTAAATAAATGCCCCTCTTTTTACTGCACCTTCACAAATGCCCTTACAATCTTCACAAGTACCCCTAACTAATCCTAAGGAAAATATTTTGTTCATAACTCCCAAAATATCCTCCTAGATTCATAAAGTTCTGAACACCATATTTCCATTTTGATTTTAGATCTGAAAAAGAATCCGTCGTCATCTCTTTCCTCCTATTTCTGTATCACCACCACCTCACATCTGCGATCGCCGCCACCATCTATATTGCCACCGCCATAATCAACAACTCAACCATCACCACCATTTCCATCGCTACCATATTTATCTCCATCTCCACCTTCAACAACAATCCACTCCACTGCCTTCCAAACTCATTTCGGGAGACTGAAAATCCTAAATCGATGTCAACAACATTTTCTTGAAGGTTTACGGTAAATCTAACGAAAGAATTGGTGAGATTTAACATCAAATAATTTGAAGAATTATTGGTGGTTTTGGAAATCACGCGATTTTTTTTTTTTGTGAGTTGTGACTTTATCTATATGTTCTTTGGACTACCAGGACTTGAATACAATTTGTTGTTTAGAGTTTTGAGGTTTGTTAGAACCTATTTTATGGCTCTTTTCTATAATAGATAGTTTTATTGATGAATTTACTTACTTGGTTATCAATTCGTCATATTTATCTGTGTGTGTGATACAATAGTAGCATTTCCAAGTTCATTTTCTACATTCTTTAATATCATTTCTAGTTGTCGCAATTTTAGAGTTGAACTTGCAATATGGTCTATGTAAGTTCATTTCTAGTTGTCGAAATTCTTTAATCTGCAAAGAAATAACATGTATCTGTTTCCTTGGCATGTGATGAAATCCTTGCATTCATTTCGCTTTCAAAAATTAATTGTACACTCATATCAGATGCTATTTAATGCTTCAAAAAAAATCAGATGCTATTTATGCTGCAGGATTGGTTTGAGGACTCTACTCTCAGTTTCTCATTTTATTACAGATGGAATGCTCCAAGCTGCTGCTGAATGGTAATAGCAGTTACTTGAATAGCACTTACCTCAAGGTAACCTGGTCAAAAACTTTTTTTATCTGGTTGGCATCATTAGTTTCACATCCTGGTGTTTGTTCAACTCATTTTTACTGGATTTATTGTTTGATTATTAATAATTGTCATGGTACTTCAGTCAATTATTAATAATTGTCATGGTACTCTGCATACTGCCCATGGTGCTGTAAAACAGTGGAAAACCTTCCCTTGCATACTGCCCATGGTTGTATTAGGGTTTTGATTATCTTGATATTTTTTGATGTTTTTGTTAATCTTGTAAGCGAACATGTAATCATTATTTTGATTTGAATGAATTGAGATTTGTTGATTGGCCAAAAAAAAAATAAAAAAAAATCCAAATTACTTAATCAATACTTAATATATACAACGATTATGATACATGCGTGGCATGCTTGATAATATCGTATTATTATACGATAATCAGAAATTTATTTTGAGTTTAGGTCAATACCGGCCAGTTGGACCCGTGTGACGACGGGGCGTAATAAATTAATTCCTTGCATTTGTTATTCACAAATATAAAAGAGGATGTTTGGTTTTTGTTATGTGGGAATTAAATAAATGCCCCTCTTTTTACTGCACCTTCACAAATGCCCTTACAATCTTCACAAGTACCCCTAACTAATCCGGAAGGAAAATATTTTGTTCATAACTCCCAAAATATCCTCCCAGATTCATAAAGTTCTGAACACCATATTTCCATTTTGATTTTAGATCTGAAAAGAATCCGTCGTCATCTCTTTCCTCCTATTTCTGTATCACCACCACCTCACATCTCTGCGATCGCCGCCACCATCTATATTGCCACCGCCATAATCAACAGCTCAACCATCACCACCATTTCCATCGCTACCATATTTATCTCCATCTCCACCTTCAACAACAATCCACTCCACTGCCTTCCAAACTCATTTCGGGAGACTGAAAATCCTAAATCGATGTCAACAACATTTTCTTGAAGGTTTACGGTAAATCTAACGAAAGAATTGGTGAGATTTAACATCAAATAATTTGAAGAATTATTGGTGGTTTTGGAAATCACGCGATTTTTTTTTTTGTGAGTTGTGACTTTATCTATATGTTGCTGGACTACCAGGACTTGAATACAATTTGTTGTTTAGAGTTTTGAGGTTTGTTAGAACCTATTTTATGGCTCTTTTCTATAATAGATAGTTTTATTGATGAATTTACTTACTTGGTTATCAATTCGTCATATTTATCTGTGTGTGTGATACAATAGTAGCATTTCCAAGTTCATTTTCTACATTCTTTAATATCATTTCTAGTTGTCGCAATTTTAGAGTTGAACTGCAATATGGTCTATGTAAGTTCATTTCTAGTTGTCGAAATTCTTTAATCCTGCAGCAAATAACATGTATCTGTTTCCTTGGCATGTGATGAAATCCTTGCATTCATTTCGCTTTCAAAAATTAATTGTACACTCATATCAGATGCTATTTAATGCTTCAAAAAAAAAATCAGATGCTATTTATGCTGCAGGATTGGTTTGAGGACTCTACTCTCAGTTTCTCATTTTATTACAGATGGAATGCTCCAAGCTGCTGCTGAATGGTAATAGCAGTTACTTGAATAGCACTTACCTCAAGGTAACCTGGTCAAAAACTTTTTTTATCTGGTTGGCATCATTAGTTTCACATCCTGGTGTTTGTTCAACTCATTTTTACTGGATTTATTGTTTGATTATTAATAATTGTCATGGTACTTGATCAATTATTAATAATTGTCATGGTACTCACTACGATACTGCCCATGGTGCTGTAAAACAGTGGAAAACCTTCCCTTGCATACTGCCCATGGTTGTATTAGGGTTTTGATTATCTTGATATTTTTTGATGTTTTTGTTAATCTTGTAAGCGAACATGTAATCATTATTTTGATTTGAATGAATTGAGATTTGTTGATTGGCCAAAAAAAAAATAAAAAAAAATCCAAATTACTTAATCAATACTTAATATATACAACGATTATGATACATGCGTGGCATGCTTGATAATATCGTATTATTATACGATAATCAGAAATTTATTTTGAGTTTAGGTCAATACCGGCCAGTTGGACCCCGTGTGACGCACGGGGGGCGTAATAAATTAATTCCTTGCATTTGTTATTCACAAATATAAAAGAGGATGTTTGGTTTTTGTTATGTGGGAATTAAATAAATGCCCCTCTTTTTACTGCACCTTCACAAATGCCCTTACAATCTTCACAAGTACCCCTAACTAATCCGGAAGGAAAATATTTTGTTCATAACTCCCAAAATATCCTCCCAGATTCATAAAGTTCTGAACACCATATTTCCATTTTGATTTTAGATCTGAAAAAGAATCCGTCGTCATCTCTTTCCTCCTATTTCTGTATCACCACCACCTCACATCTGCGATCGCCGCCACCATCTATATTGCCACCGCCATAATCAACAGCTCAACCATCACCACCATTTCCATCGCTACCATATTTATCTCCATCTCCACCTTCAACAACAATCCACTCCACTGCCTTCCAAACTCATTTCGGGAGACTGAAAATCCTAAATCGATGTCAACAACATTTTCTTGAAGGTTTACGGTAAATCTAACGAAAGAATTGGTGAGATTTAACATCAAATAATTTGAAGAATTATTGGTGGTTTTGGAAATCACGCGATTTTTTTTTTGTGAGTTGTGACTTTATCTATATGTTGCTGGACTACCAGGACTTGAATACAATTTGTTGTTTAGAGTTTTGAGGTTTGTTAGAACCTATTTTATGGCTCTTTTCTATAATAGATAGTTTTATTGATGAATTTACTTACTTGGTTATCAATTCGTCATATTTATCTGTGTGTGTGATACAATAGTAGCATTTCCAAGTTCATTTTCTACATTCTTTAATATCATTTCTAGTTGTCGCAATTTTAGAGTTGAACTGCAATATGGTCTATGTAAGTTCATTTCTAGTTGTCGAAATTCTTTAATCCTTGAGAAATAACATGTATCTGTTTCCTTGGCATGTGATGAAATCCTTGCATTCATTTCGCTTTCAAAAATTAATTGTACACTCATATCAGATGCTATTTAATGCTTCAAAAAAAAATCAGATGCTATTTATGCTGCAGGATTGGTTTGAGGACTCTACTCTCAGTTTCTCATTTTATTACAGATGGAATGCTCCAAGCTGCTGCTGAATGGTAATAGCAGTTACTTGAATAGCACTTACCTCAAGGTAACCTGGTCAAAAACTTTTTTTTATCTGGTTGGCATCATTAGTTTCACATCCTGGTGTTTGTTCAACTCATTTTTACTGGATTTATTGTTTGATTATTAATAATTGTCATGGTACTTCAGTCAATTATTAATAATTGTCATGGTACTCTGCATACTGCCCATGGTGCTGTAAAACAGTGGAAAACCTTCCCTTGCATACTGCCCATGGTTGTATTAGGGTTTTGATTATCTTGATATTTTTTGATGTTTTTGTTAATCTTGTAAGCGAACATGTAATCATTATTTTGATTTGAATGAATTGAGATTTGTTGATTGGCCAAAAAAAAAATAAAAAAAAATCCAAATTACTTAATCAATACTTAATATATACAACGATTATGATACATGCGTGGCATGCTTGATAATATCGTATTATTATACGATAATCAGAAATTTATTTTGAGTTTAGGTCAATACCGGCCAGTTGGACCCCGTGTGACGCACGGGGGGCGTAATAAATTAATTCCTTGCATTTGTTATTCACAAATATAAAAGAGGATGTTTGGTTTTTTGTTATGTGGGAATTAAATAAATGCCCCTCTTTTTACTGCACCTTCACAAATGCCCTTACAATCTTCACAAGTACCCCTAACTAATCCGGAAGGAAAATATTTTGTTCATAACTCCCAAAATATCCTCCCAGATTCATAAAGTTCTGAACACCATATTTCCATTTTGATTTTAGATCTGAAAAAGAATCCGTCGTCATCTCTTTCCTCCTATTTCATATCACCACCACCTCACATCTGCGATCGCCGCCACCATCTATATTGCCACCGCCATAATCAACAACTCAACCATCACCACCATTTCCATCGCTACCATATTTATCTCCATCTCCACCTTCAACAACAATCCACTCCACTGCCTTCCAAACTCATTTCGGGAGACTGAAAATCCTAAATCGATGTCAACAACATTTTCTTGAAGGTTTACGGTAAATCTAACGAAAGAATTGGTGAGATTTAACATCAAATAATTTGAAGAATTATTGGTGGTTTTGGAAATCACGCGATTTTTTTTTTGTGAGTTGTGACTTTATTTATATGTTGCTGGACTACCAGGACTTGAATACAATTTGTTGTTTAGAGTTTTGAGGTTTGTTAGAACCTATTTTATGGCTCTTTTCTATAATAGATAGTTTTATTGATGAATTTACTTACTTGGTTATCAATTCGTCATATTTATCTGTGTGTGTGATACAATAGTAGCATTTCCAAGTTCATTTTCTACATTCTTTAATATCATTTCTAGTTGTCGCAATTTTAGAGTTGAACTGCAATATGGTCTATGTAAGTTCATTTCTAGTTGTCGAAATTCTTTAATCCTGCAGCAAATAACATGTATCTGTTTCCTTGGCATGTGATGAAATCCTTGCATTCATTTCGCTTTCAAAAATTAATTGTACACTCATATCAGATGCTATTTAATGCTTCAAAAAAAAATCAGATGCTATTTATGCTTTGCAGGGATTGGTTTGAGGACTCTACTCTCAGTTTCTCATTTTATTACGAGATGGAATGCTCCAAGTCTGTCTGGCGAATGGTAATAGCAGTTACTTGAATAGCACTTACCTCAAGGTAACCTGGTCAAAAACTTTTTTTATCTGGTTGGCATCATTAGTTTCACATCCTGGTGTTTGTTCAACTCATTTTTACTGGATTTATTGTTTGATTATTAATAATTGTCATGGTACTTCAGTCAATTATTAATAATTGTCATGGTACTCTGCATACTGCCCATGGTGCTGTAAAACAGTGGAAAACCTTCCCTTGTCACTGTATTCGTGTCTAGTTATGTTGTTAGTCGTTTTTCTGTTACTTTTCACTTCATTTCATCAACCAATCCGTGATCTCTTATAGTTATGTTGTGTATCAACAATAGAAATCGACCTTAGTTTAGGGAGTCAACAACCAAGGTTTATGTATCAACAATAGAAAAATGGTATCAACAACCAATATTTCTGTATCAACAATATAAATTGATCTTAGTGTTAGGAGTCAACAACAAATGTTTGTGTATCAACAATAGAAATCGACCTTAGTTTAGGGATTCAACAACCAAGGTTTGTGTATCAACAATAGAAAAATGGTATCAACAACCAATATTTGTGTATCAACAATAGAAATTGATCTTAGTGTTAGGAGTTAACAACAAATGTTTGTGTATCAACAATAGAAATCGACCTTAGTTTAGGGGGTCAATAACCAAGGTTTGTGTATCAACAATAGAAAAATGGTATCAACAACCAATATTTGTGTATCAACGATAGAAATTGATCTTAGTGTTAGGAATCAACAACAAATGTTTGTGTATCAACAATAGAAATCGACCTTAGTTTAGGGAGTCAACAACCAAGGTTTGTGTATCAATAATAGAAAAATGGTATCAACAACCAATATTTGTGTATCAACAATAGAAATTGATCTTAGTGTTAGGAGTCAACAACAAATGTTTGTGTATCAATAATAGAAATCGACCTTAGTTTAGGGAGTCAACAACCAAGGTTTGTGTATCAACAATAAAAAAATGGTATCAACAACTAATATTTGTGTATCAACAATAGAAAAATGGAATCAACAACCAAATTTGACAAATATTTTTGAACTTTTGATTTTTTGGATCTTCATTTGTTGACATCTAACATTGATGGCGGCGGCGTCGGAGTGGTGTTGGTGGTGGTGCTGTTGGTGATGGTGGCGGCGGAATGGTGGTGGCGGCGGAGTGGTGGTTGTGGCGACAGCGGAGTGTTGGCGGCGGCGACGGAGTGGTGGTTGTGGCGGCGGCGGCGGCAGCGGCGGAGTGGTGGCGGCGGCGGCGGAGTAGTGGCGGCGTCGGCGGAGTGGTGGCGGCGGCGGTGTTGGTGATGGAGAGTGAAATAATAGAAAAATCTATTTTCTAATGGATAAAATTCTTAAATGAAAATAATATTGTAAGTAAGGGTATTAAGGTAATCTATTTTTCAATGGATAAGATATTTAAATGATAGGGGTATTTATATTGTTGTATAAGTGTATTTGTTTTGGGCCTTTATAATAGGGCATTTAAATAATATACCCTTATATATTATAGGGTTTACGGTCCATGGATGTGCGGTCCATTAGAATACTAGGATTTCCCTTCTCTTGTATAAATAGAAAGCTATACATGTGTAATATGGTTCCGTCTCTGGCTAATATAAAGTTATTCTCTTTCTTTTATCTCCTTTCTTTTTATTACTCCAATTTTTTTACAATAATGGATGTGCATTGTTACTCGTAAAATAACCTTCCTAAATTGGGGCCTATAAGATTTAGTTGGGGCCTATGGATTTTTTCATCCACCCCATAGAAAATGATAAGGGGTGTCTAAGTTTGATGAAAATACCATTTTATCCTCTATCAAATATTAATACTACTAATTTGTCCTCATCAAATCCTAATCATAAAATTAAAAATTAAAATCAAAATCATAAAACTAAAATCATAAAATTTAAAAACTAAAATCAAAATCAAATTTATTTCCATCTCCACTTAAACTGATTCTTCTTCTTTTCTTCTCAACCCAATCCTATAAACTAGGTTTTAGTAACATAAAATTGCTCAAAAATTGAAATTTTTGAAATCAAATTTTCCCGGTTTATCAGAGTCGGTTAATGTATATGTGATCCGATTGCAAATAGAAACGGTTTATGTTCATGCCCACATAGAACGATTGTCCTTGATATGTATTCTGGTTCGAGAAATTTGAACCAGAATCGGATTACATTAGCACTTATAAAAACCGATTGTTGATTTATAATGTTAGAATCGGATTTTATATGTGTGTCGAGTAAACCGATTGTTGTTCTCAATTTTTCTGTATCTTTTTTTTTTGTTAGAATCGGATTACATGAGCATTCTTATAAACCGATTCCTGTTGTGCAATGTCAGGAATCGGTGTTTACATATGTATCGTGTAAACCGATTCTGGTTAACCCATTTTTTTTCCAGTGAATACTCGATTTCATTTTATTAACTCGGGTATAAAATGAATTTTGATTTTATTTGATGTATAACAACACATAATTCACAGATAAAAAAAGAGAAAATTTACCCACAATCGGTTTACGTTCATGCCAATATAAACCGATTATGGATAATCGGTTGATTTTTATGTTTATATAAACCGATTCTGGGTAGAAGCTAGTTTCAAAAAATCTGTGTATGTTTTTGAGATTACAATCGGTTGATACTGATGTGAACATAAACCGATTATTGGTTGGTGTTCTTAAAAAAAAAATCAAATTTTCAAAATCAAAATTTTTCAGTTTTTGATGATACACTAACCTTAGCTGATTTTAGGATTAATTTGACTAAACATTTATTAATTATCTGGATCAACACTAATTAATCAGGGGTAAATTAGCCATTAAAAAATAATTGGATAAGGGGCTTTTCATTTTCCTTCTTAATGACCTTATTTTGTCATGTACCTATAGTCCCCAATTAAGTTGTATAGGCCCCAATTTAGGAAGGTAAAATAAAGATAATTTACTTAGGTTGAGTATAAATTTTTAATCTTTTGATCTTCCTAGGTCGAAGTTAACCCAGATGTATTAAATTCCATTTTGATTGTTTGGCACTTTGGCTAGATAATCAAACTAGATTTCATATAATAAGTTTGTATGTGCCCAAAAATTGCAGGAGCATTTCGTGTATTATATTGTAAATGGTGAAATAACAAAAGCATCAGGAACCTAGCTAATTTTTTATTTACGACCTATTTTAAGACAATCCTTATTTAATCATATCGAAAATGATAAGATTAGACGTAGGTATAAGCGACTAACATATTTTTTTACGGTTTATAGTTGGAGGAACCTGCTAAACATGTACAAAAGATAACTTCACCATTACTAGCTGGTTGACATATATATGCTTTCACGTGGACTCAAATATATACATTAATCAGCAGAAAGGGTATGTCTAAGGCAATTTCCAGGGAGAAACACTCGAACAACTGCAAAAACATGAACTCGGAAGCAACACAAACAACATCAAATCACCATGATAACAACCTCAAATACGAACATCCTAACACAAAACACCAGCAGAAATCAGTCATACACACTCAACAAATCACCTCAACAAATCATCACAATAAATAATCTCAACAAACAACAAATATAGAAATTCATTACATCACCCTCACCACAAAACAGCTGTAGTAAGTTACCACAAAAGCAAAAGAAAAGTAAAGGAAAAAACCCTTAATAATCCATCTTCTTCGAAAACCAGAGAGAGCACAAATACTAAAGCTGCAGTCTCGACCTTCTCTTCGCCTCCAATGGAACTTGATAGAAGAAGTAATGACACTCTCACGGTGGTACGTCCCCCTCGTCTACCACCACCGAATCCAGGATCCCTAATGCGGCTCAACTCTACAATATCCGGCTACTACGATCAACTGACAATGATTGGTCAGGGGAAAGGGAAGACTTCTCCATCAGGGAGTGCTGCCATCTCGACATACTTTGCTACAAACAAAGTCTTACACACTGCGGCTATGAATAATGATCTCCACTATCCACTCATCCCTCACGGGCTAAGCATAACTTTAACATTTAGTTTCATTGAAAACAACCCTTCTCAACCAGGGGTTAAGCAGATCTCTAATTTGAAAGTCAAGAATAAAAATCAATATGTTATAAGTACCAAGAACAAGGAATCTCTGAACTGCTACTCTTATCTAAAGCTCAGCCCTATAAATTCCTCCATGAACCACAAGATTTTAATATGGAATTTGACTAACTGCCATCTGTTCTTCAATTTGATTCCAGGCAAAGACCCGTCCGGTGCCAATCATCTCCGGGGTGTTCAATCTCAGTCTAGCAGTGGGCATGCCAGCTACTCGGGGGACAGTAAAAATCAAAGCACTCAGGGCATCACATGCTTCTCGTACACGGCTACTGAGTGCTTCATCTCAAAAGCTCCAACCTGTCCTCGTCATAAGAATCTTTGTCAGGCTTTCATCCTCTCCATCAGTAACCGAGCAACAACTCTTCCTAGCCAAACCCATGCGGATGTAATTAATATCATATACAAATCATCAACCCATGTGCAAAAGGCAAAAAACATAACCGTTCATCATGGACAAAACAATATCCTTCTTGGGCAGCAACCCAAACATAAACACATTACTGTTTACAAGAATATTCTAACATATTTGGGAGAAGCATGATACACGCCTGGTCACAATGACCAAAAGCACAGAGGCCAAGAAAAGGGCATGAGAGACTTGCACGCCTGGTCATGTAGGGAGCCGCACAACAATATTCTAAGATTTTCCCCAAAGATTATTCTAACATATTTCAAGAAAAATCATTCCAATAACCACCATTCTAGATAACTTATCGCTCCTCCAAAACATTCTACCCGCCAACTAAACTATCACAACTTCAATACCAAAGACTTCATCGCATCATCTACAAACAAGAACCCAATAAAAGAACTATCGGAACAACTATCGGAAGCTATGGCATTAGTTTTCCCGCCGTTTGCCATCCTAGCGGACAACGAGCTTCATCCGTACCAAAGTGTAAGCTTAAATAATTTAATAGATAAGCACCAAATCCATCACACGGAATTAGTCGTGATCTCTACCCACAAGGAAGCCAAAACAAGCCAACCTAAGGACTTTGAAAACCAAATATCAGTGAACCAAAACCAAAAATTAGCCTTCATACCACACTCAATCGATAATTATAACCATAACCCATTTCAACAGAGAAATATTCTTCATACCCAACCAGCGGAATCAACCTACCCACCAGGTTTCGACCCCATCCCCAAACATAATCCAATGGAAACATCAAACCCTAGCACCAAACATGGTACCTTCTATGGAAGAAAATGGACCAGAAAAACAACCAAACACTCAACGGAGACAACCAACTACACCCAAGATCCAATAACGACTACAGGCGGTAAGAGAAAAGAAATCCAAATGAGCCAGAAAGGGAGCAAAAGAAGTAAAGATGGCTCATCCATTGACGAAAGCTCCATTCTAAGCATTTCGGAATTCAGCACGGGTGCGGTTGACCTCCCTAATACCAACAAAAAAAATCACAAACCGGCAAGAACCCCTACGTCAGTTCATGGTCGAAAAGCGCTGAGATTGAACATGTACAAAGGCTCCAAGATTGGCGTTGCGGTAGGGACTTTGCACAACAAAAATGTTAGCCTTCCAAAACACCACTGGTATATTAATCAAGTTCCAAAAATGATCACGCTAGTTGATCTTCATATGCAGATTTTAGGAATTAAAAATAAATCTAGAAATATAAACAAATTCATTCATGAGTCTAAACCTCTCATAACGTTCTCCTACCCTTTAATCTCCTATTTTTGGCAGTTTATTAAAATTATTTCCTGGAATTGTCAGGGTTTAGGTCCTATAGGAACTAGGGAAAACCTAAGTGCAATTGTTAAAACCGAAAGTCCTAATATCATATTTCTATCGGAAACTAAAAACCCTTCTGAATTTGTGGAAAATGTTTTCCATAAATCGGCCTTCTACAACCACTCCTTTTTCCCTCCTGTTGGGGCAGCAGGGGGTCTAGCCATCTGCTGGGACAATTCGGTCAAAATAGAAGTCATGCATAAGGATAGCAACCAGATTGACTGCCGTATTTGGTCGGAGAAATTCAACTCTGAATGGATTATAACCTTTATGTATGGTTCTCCCAAACCAGAGTTAAAGGATGAATCCTGGTCTTTAGTGCAGAAAATATCGGAGGTAGTCGACATCCCTTGGCTTCTCATAGGGGATCTGAACGTAATCATCAACGAGATCGAGAAAAGAGGAGGTAGGATCCCTAATAGGACAACAATTAGGAAATGGAACGATATGTTCAACCAAATGGGTCTTACTGACATAATGTATTCTGGTTTCCCTTTTACCTGGTCCAACCACCAGGATGTGAACTAACTGATAGAAGAAAGGTTAGATAGAGGTCTTGCCAACGCGTCTTGGTCAACCCAATTCCCTAATGCCATAATAAACCATCTTCCTCCTATTGGGTCGGATCACTCTCATATTCTTCTAAATACGGACGTGCCTACTCAATCCGGGTTTAAACCTTTCAAGTTCTTTGGGATCTATCTAAAAGAGCAAAGTTGTAAGAAAGTCATAAATGATGAACGGAAAACGGAAAGTAGAGGTTCGCATGCTTTCCAACTAGTGCATAAACTCTACAACGTGAGAAACAATGTGAGTCGGTGGAACAAAACTAGTTTTGGTCTTATTCAAACTAACATAAAAAACTTAAAAACTACTATAAATCATATCCTCTCTGACAGTTCCAATAAACTCAACAATCCTATTCTCCTCCAAACCAAATCTGACCTTCTAAAACTCTACAACTATGAGGAGGAAATGCTAAAGATCAAAGGCAAGGAGAAATTCATTGCACTAGGGGACAAAAATACTAGCTTCTTCTACCTAAATTCTACCATTAGATGTAGGAGGAACAACATCTCTGGTCTTTACGACAACAATCAAGAGTGGATAGAAGGCAGACAGAAGATTAGTAACTGCCTTACTGCCCATTTCCAACTTCTTCTATCCATTTACAACCCTACCATTAATATTGATATTGTTGACGAGATCCCTAGCATCTTAACCGATGCAGATAATTCCACTCTAATGGACCCCCCTAAAGAGGAAGAAATCAAGAACGCCCTATTCGGAATGCCCCCCAATGCGAGTCCGGGACCTGATGGCTTTCCCGCGTGTTTTTTCCAACAAAACTGGGACCTGGTGGGACCAGACATTTGTAAAACCGTAAAACCTTTTTTTGATAGTGGTCATATGCTAAGACATCTTAATAGAACATACATCACACTTATCCCTAAAGTTCGGCACCCGGCTTCCCCCAATGACTATCGTCCTATAAGCCTGTGCAACATAGTTTATAAAGTCATCTCTTAAGTCCTGGCCAATAGAATCAAACCCCTTCTATCTAAGATCATCTCGTCCTGTCAATCGGCGTTTGTGACCCAACACCAAATATCAGACAATATCCTAGTTGCCCACGAAATTATTCACTCCATGAGAAGAAAGACCAGTGTTAAAGGAAATATGGGGCTCAAAATAGACATGGATAAGGCCTTTGATAGGGTAGAGTGGAAATTCCTAATGCCGGTGCTTGAAAAGATGGGGTTCTGCAAAGAGTGGTGCAACCTCATTTTCCAATGCATCAACACTAGTTCCTCGGCTATAATGCTGAACGGAAGCCCTTACGAATTTTTCAAACCTACTAGAGGGCTAAGACAGGGAGATCCGCTTTCTCCCTACCTATTCATCCTTTGTATGGAATTGTTCTCTAGATGCCTAGAAACTGCTGAAACTAGCAGCCAAATTTCTGGCTTTAAAATCTCTAAGAAAAGCCCTTCGATAAGTCACCTTCTTTTCGCTGACGACTGTCTGATTTTCTATAAGGCTAGCATCCAACAAACCAAGAACCTAATGCAAATCCTCAATAGTTATGGTGATAGTTCAGGATAGATGATAAACTTCCACAAATCCGGTATTTTCTTCACCCCGAAAACCTCGGGCAACATCAGGAAAGATATCATCAACATCCTCAAGGTGACAAAAATACCCATTCATGACAAATATCTAGGAACACCGATCTTTACCAATAGGTCCAAGATCACCTGCTTCGAACCCATCCTAAACATCATGGGAAATAGACTGAAAGGCTGGAAAAACCTCTCTCCGGCTGGAAGGAACACCATGGTGAAAACCGTGCTTGAAACCATCCCTGTTTACTCCATGTCTTCTTTTATCCTCCCAACTGACATAACAAAAAGGGCCAAATACATCATGAGAGACTACTGGTGGGGCAAGAAAGAAGGGAAAAAAGGTTTCTATATAAAATCTTGGGTGGGTCTGTCCAAGGACAAAGAGAATGGTGGAAATGGCTTAAAGCAAATGGACAAATGGAACCTGGCTCTCATCACCAAAAACGCTTGGAAACTTTTCAAATAGCCTAACTCCCTATACGCTAAGTCGGTGAAAACTAGATATTATCCTACATCCAACCCGTTCCATTCTGCTTGCTCTGATTCAGCCTCTTGGGCTTGGAAAGGGGTTCACAAAGGAATTAAACTCCTTCAAAAGCACTGCATGTGGGAAGTCAGGGATGGAACAGAGATTAATATCTAGAAAGATATCTGGATCCCAGGCTAATCTACCCCCATTGATCCCTATAGACCTAACGATCTCAACCAACCAACGCTAGTCAGTCAATTGATAGAAAACAATGCATGGAACCTAAACACTCTAAGAGACACATTATCCAACCAAAACTTCATCCTAGCTTGTAAAATCCGGCTGAAAACCAACTGCAAGGGTATGAAGGATATAACATTCCTGATGTGCCACTTTGATGCTACTAATCGGGACTTAAAACTTCTCTTCAAGCTTCGCAAATACAAGTTCATTTTCCCTTGCAAGCATGTTTTCTTAAAACTTAGCTTCAATACCATTCTAACTTACCCTTATTATGTAAAAGGTATAAAGCCATAAAGGCTAATACCAATACATTCTTGCATGCATGACTAGCTTCTGAACCTTGTCCAGGCATAATACATGCCTTAAACTTGTGCATAGGCCATTGGAGGCCTATTTCCAGCTTCCCTACTTAACTTAGGCATTGATTAAAAAAATATGCACTGATCTTTCTTGTGACAAGGGTGCATAATTCTGGATCATGCGTACTAGCCTTGCATATCCTAATGATGACAGTGACTTATGCAAGCACCGTTAACTTGCATACCAATATAGCTTACTTTCCTGGCCATGTCCAATGCGTCATTGGTGCATGCTTACCTCGAATGACTTGATGTGAAGTATGAACATCCAAGGAATGGAATTCAACTTGCCTCAACAAAGTATGGTAGCAATCATTTCTTGCACGCCTTACCGAGCCAGATGATATGGGTTACCATAATGTCGCAAACACCTCGTAATTAGATGAGATAAGCGACAATATGTTGGACCATCGATGTTGCAACTCATAGAAGCTGCCTACGTACCTTAAAGGGATCAAGAATGGATCGTAGTTCATCCACGTCGGGACAAGAAACTTAAGCCAACTCATTTTGGAATGCCATGGCAAAGCTATTCCTAGTCCGCATAGGCTGTTCCGAAGAAATGCATCAAGGCGATGCATATTTTAGTCCGCGGCATAGCATAGTGATTCCCATGGATAAAATGCTCCATTGGCAAGGCTATGCAGCTATAAATGAGGCTTATTTATGCATTACCTAAGCTATGAAGCTTACTTTTGCATTCTAGCCTATAGGCCAACTCTAATATCGTGTCATGATTACACCACACTTTCTCAGCCTGCCTGCTCTGGCATGATGCACCATTGTGGTGCGATATTTTTCCTAAGTCGATGTCAGACGTAATGCGTCATAGTAGCGCTTCTTTGCTCAAGGCCAACCATCCAACTGGCCTAATTTACATTTTGGTGCGGTATTGGCGGTATTGGATCATGGCCAATATAGCTAACGTAATACGTCGTATTGACGCAATATTGACCCTAGGTAATGTGTCACGATGATGCAATATTGGATGTAGATCAATGTAGCTTGCAACTTGCACCCTCTTGGTGCGATATTGTCCTTTGGCCAGTATACCTAACATAATGCGCCCCCTTTGGCGCCATATTGGCCCCAGGTCAAACCCATAACATAAGCTTCATATGGAGCTTCATCCCAGGCCATGACGCATTCTTTGAGTATGCGCCACATGAAAAGTGCGTGTGTTACAGAAGTACGCTGAAAAATTTACTTCTCTATAAGCATGATTGAATAGAATAGCCTAGAGATAAGAACTACTTCTAGCCCATCTTGCATCAATGTACCAATGAAGGCAACTAGACTGAAACATAAAAATCACAGTTTTAGAACCAGAATAGATAACCGACTTAACTTTTCCAGTTTTCACTACCTACCCAACAAAAGTTTGAAGCGATGTCCCATAACCACCAGATTCTACATAAATAAAAGAACTCACACAATCCCTGCAAACAAATCCATATCCATCGATTCCAAGGTTACCCTACGAAGCCTCATCACAACATAAGAGGGAAAAATCATTCTCAGGCAATCTAAAGAAATATTTAATAATTTTGGAAAGTCTGATCTTGCTGATATGAACACCATGATATTGAAGAATACCAATGTCTTGAGATGTATTCCACTAGTAACCATTTAGTCTAAAACTCAACTCTTGAGTCAACTGCAAAACTATTTTCTTGACTTTACCCATAGTTGAGGAAATAATTTCAAAGATGTTTATTCCTTGCAAACCATATCTTAATCAACATGGGACTTTTGTGCTTGCAACAATGAATCAGTTTATTAAAGGATTTTGGCGTCAAACAATTGAAAAGATCAGGAATCCAATTCCATACGTTTAGATTGAAATTGCATTTCCAAAGAATATGCACAAGATATTCTTGATGATGTCCATAGAGATGAAACTTAGAAGCTAATTCAAAACCTCTAACTTCGAGATTATCATCAACGGCACAAATGCCTCTAACAAAAATTCCAAGCGTTACTAGAAATAGAGGGATGAATCCAATATTTCCAGATTATCTTCTAGATATTAAGAGTTGCAGTTTTGGCTCTTACCTTATTATATGCATCATCAAGTAAGATAACCAGAAGTATTTGCACTGCTGATTCTTTCATCCTCAAGTCCAGATATGAAAGGCAAATCTTTCGCGGGGATGAATTGTTGCAGAGAAGCAATCACAACCCATTGTCCATCAAGAATTAAGTTTTGGACTTTCAAATCAAGATTCAGATGTTCATAAGTTACTGAACGAAGATGACGTTGTTTCTATTTTAGAGTCTTTTTCAGTTCAAAAGTATTATGAGTTGTAAGATAATAGTGTCGGTGGCTTTGAGAAACTTTTTTGGAAAATAGATATTCCTCCTTAGGTAAGATTTATGTTTTCAGAAAACTTTCGTCACTCTCTCCGCGTTTTGAATGTGCTCAGACAAATAAGGGTTTAATGTGCATGCAAAGCACACTTTGTCATTTATGCAAAAAGGAAGAGGAGACTACTTTAATATATGTATTTCCATATTTTCAAACAAAAATGACGTTCTAGCTCATTTTAGACGTTATACATGAGTATCTGCAACATTAAATTCGTCATATGTCTCATTTGATTCTTGATGTGCCTCGTAAGATTTTTTATTTTGGGTCTGATAAAAAATAGTATTATTTGAAAAATTACTCATATAACTTATTAAATCTCACTAATGGATGGCCTTAGTGCTTTATCAAGACTGACCTAACGGTGGTTTTGTAGAAATGTTGGACAAATGCTGGAACAATATCAAGACTTGAGAAAATTACCGACCTCCGAATGTGTATTCCGCGTTATCTGAGAAATATATTTGAATTTTGATGCTAAGACTCGCAGGACTGGACTGTGTAAAACAGATTCTTAGGTGAGATATGATTTTGGTCATCGTATCATCATCACCACTTCCATTTGATTATCATAAATCTTTCGAGTTGCCAAACGAACGAAGGTTTCTTAGATCTTCATATATTTAATCCCTAATCCCTAACAAATCTTGTGTTAGCTCCCTGCTGATAACGTTGTCTCCGTCAAAGATTTTGTGGGGTCTCCCTCTACCTACATTTGACGTCATACTAGGTTCTTTTATTTTGTCTCATCTCATAATAATTTTTATGTCTGAGCGTCCAATTAGTAACTGGTTAAACTCCCCGTTGATCCACTATTTGTATAACAGTATATATATATATATATTTGTCTAGGATCAAACCTTGAAATGGCTTCAAAAATTCAACCATATGTATGCCTAAATAGACAGGGAAACGATTGGGAAGCTAATACAGAAGGGGATTCGAATTTCATGATCCGCGTATAAATAAATCTGTTTGATCAAAAAATGAAGCAAAAGAAAATCCTTGGTTGCAAGCTTAACTTAGTCAAAAGGGGGAAATGACTTCCCAAAAATGCGGCTTATGTAATGTCATGTGGACATTGGGGATCAAGGGAGAAATACTACCCAGCCTAAAAGTTTGACAATTTTCGATCGCTTTCATCGTCCGTCAATTCCACCTCTTTGAAAGCATGTCTTTGGAAAATAATACTTCCTTTTTTAACTTTCAAGAGCTTTTTATCTATCTTTTCTCAATCAGTGATTCTATTTCTCTAGCTAATCTTGGTTTTGATTGCCGGCTTAAATGTTCTAACTTTGGAGTATAAAATCCATGTCGTGGTCCCCAAATTCTGGTATTCACCGTAATGTTTTTTAATTAGACCTTGTTGGAAAAAACTTACCGGGCTGCAATGGAGATGAAACACAAAAACAGACTGTGGTTGTACTCAAAAGCTTTCAAGGCTCTGGTGATTTCTTTTAGACAAATATTTCTACCCTTCCAACGAGTTGGCAATTGCAACAGGTATGTGAAATATCGCCTTCAGATACAAAGGAAAGCCCTACAACCGAAAATTGGATTCAAGGTTTGCACCCCTTGACCCAATCAAGAACACATGAAAAGAAGGTTCTGATGATGCTTTAGAAGAAGAGAGAAAACAGAGAAAAGAGTTTTCCAAAAGATGATATCGAAATGGGTTTGGGAGATGCTACTTATAGGGGTTTTTTGCATCTGTTGGGAAAAGACATGTCTTTTCACCAACAGGTTTCTCTTCTAAAGAGATGCGTCTCTTCATCAACAGACACTGTCTGTTGAGTTTAGAAATTTCTGGAAACGTTTTCCAACTGTCCAAAACAATTGCATATCCAAAAATTCTTCCAAATATTCCAACAGACCTAACGTAATCAACGACTCCGGATAATGGCTTTATTAGCATCTAAATATTTGCATTCGCCCCATGGCCCCCATCCTTCATGTTTTTTCTCTTTTGTAAAACAAAAATTATTAATGAACCGCCCAAAACAACGACCCCAAAACCGGGGTGACACAAAAATGTGGCCCCCACACATCTTTAAAGGGACCCCTGCAAGTTCCCAGCGGGCAGGGCTCACCTACACCACTCACATGACGGTTTTGGGGGAGTTTTTGGCTCGGTACATGTAGAATTGTTGTTTGTAAAATTACCTTTTTAAAGCCAAAATGCTAAAGTGGGACAATTAACATGGGTCAAATCTCGGATAATGAGTCTAGACTACCTATCACAATGCTAAAACCATTTCCCTATCCACCATTCAAATTATGCCACGTGTTGTCCCAATATTGAATTACCCTCTGTTGTCCCAGCGCTAGCAAGGACCTGGACTTCTGAAACGGCACAAATTAAGTTTTCGAAAAATTCATAAATGAGGAAGCCAATCTAACTCATCAGGAGATCGAATCAAAATAATGTAAATAAAATATCAGACTTTTTTCTATCTTTTTTTTAAATAAATTATTAGAATTAAAACTTAGGTATTCTTTCTCCTAGTATAAGTTCCAAGAATGTTGAAAATGAAAAATTTTCAATTCCATCTTGATATTTTTTTTACTTTTTTTCTTCCCTGATCGATAAAGAAAAGAATATGTATCCGTTGTCACCAAAGGATTACGAACAAGAAAAATGAGAGAATCATTTAGGCTAGAACTCTGCTTCAAGCAACAAGTTCACTTACAAGTTACAACTACTCTTTTTAGTTGAAAAATGATGTCTGGCTCAAGCATCATTAAGTTAATGTTACATAAGTTATTCATCTTACCAAATGTCCAGCTTAGCTTGCCGACGATGGATTTACAACTCGTTTGGTTTATAAGGTGATTAAACTTTTAACTACGGCTATTTTGTCTCAAAATTTTAAAATAAGAAAGAAGATTAAATCATGCTGATAACAGTCAGACAAGATTTAGATGAGTTTTTCAATGGTGAGGCGGGGAGTGGGTTGGTGCCTTGGTGGGGTACGTACGTGGATTGGTTTCAGCAATTTGGCCGGCTTGGGGATACGTCCATGGGAAAGCTCTATTTTCTTGAATTTCCACCGCGCTTTGGTAAGAAAATCAAGCTTTCTTACCAATTTCCACTGTTTAGTGCCCGCAAGAAAACGATACGAAAGTAATCCACTGCATTTAAAAAAAAAAAAAAGAATAGTAATGATACTGGGTAACTTTGGTCATGTATTTTTTCCCTTCGGATCCACATATATTTTGAATGCTTTGCATCTTGCAATAAATATATATTTTATTTTGATGCCGCACCAAACCAGACTGTTATATTGAGAACTGAAATGAACCGAACTATTTGTTGATGTTTTGGTTTTAGAGAGCTGAAAACGGATATTTCTGGTTTGTATGTGGTTTAGTATAGAACCGAACCGAAAAGCCGATAATGCCTAGCCATATATTTAATCTCAAAAATTTACTATCCATCCAATTTTCAGTTATAAGTTACCTGGCGAATTTAGGGGCCAGACAAAAGGATTTAGGGGCCAGACTAAAAGACAAAAAAGGTCACCCGAACGTAAAAAGGGGTCATCCCTTAACCGATTAAGCCGTATTGGCGAAACTACCCTTACACATTCGGAAGTTAATGGCCAAAATTATCTTCTGAATGTAGTGGTTCAGGAGCATATTGCTGCCACTGTCCGGGGGGTTCGGGTTCAAGAACCTATTTTTTGTGTTCTAATCAGTCCACTTCCGGCAGAGTAACCCAATTTTCGAGCACGTTGAAAACATCATCGTTACTTAAGAACATCATCCATAATCGGTAGATAAAGTAGGTCATTATCTACCGATTATGTTTCTGCTAGTGTAAATCCAAGAACATCATCCATAATCGGTAGATTGTATAGATTTTTAACTACCGATTCGGAGTTATCATCCGAATGACACAATTACAAAATCTCCAAAGATTAGTGTTTTTCGAAATTCAGAATTTCGGGCCAATCGGTAGATAGTATATATTTTTAACTACCGAATATTCTTGGTTCGAAACCAACCATGCCATGGCTCTAGGAGGTTCCAAGGGCCATTGTACAAGGTTAGCCAACACACATTCGGGAGGATAAGTTTTTACTTATCCTCCGAATGTAACAATTACAAAATCTCCAAAGATTAGTGTTTTTCGAAATTCAGAATTTCAACAATCGGTAGATAGTATATATTTTTAACTACCGAATATTCTTGGTTCGAAACCAACCACGCCATGGCTCTAGGCGGTTCCAAGGGCCATTGTACAAGGTTAGCCAACACACATTCGGGAGGATAAGTTTTTGCTTATCCTCCGAATGTAACAATTACAAAATCTCCAAAGATTAGTGTTTTTCAAATTCAAATTTCAACAATCGGTAGATAGTATATATTTTTAACTACCGAATATTCTTGGTTCGAAACCAACCACGCCATGGCTCTAGGCGGTTCCAAGGGCCATTGTACAAGGTTAGCCAACACACATTCGGGAGGATAAGTTTTTACTTATCCTCCGAATATAACAATTACAAAATCTCCAAAGATTAGTGTTTTTCGAAATTCAATTTCGGGCCAATCATAGATAGTATATATTTTTAACTACCGAATATTCTTGGTTCGAAACCAACCACGCCATGGCTCTAGGCGGTTCCAAGGGCCATTGTACAAGGTTAGCCAACACACATTCGGGAGATAAGTGAAAACTCTTACTCCCGAATGTAAAGTAGCCTAAAATTCTGATTTTCGAAAAAACTCATAGTTTGTATTTTTTGGAATAGTGACATTCGGAAGATAAGTTAAGGATATAACCTCCGAATGTAAAGTGGCCAAAAACTCCAACCATATGCACTGACCACCATGGAACCACACTGAACCATCATCGAGCCTTGGCACGTCGAGGTTTGAACCACAACATTCGGAAGATAATTTTGGTCATTAACTTCCGAATGTATAAGGGTAGTTTCGCCAATACGGCTTAATCGGTTAAGGGATGACTCATTTTTACGTTTGGGTGACTTTTTTGTATTTTAGTGTTGGCCCCTAAATCCGTTTGGCTGGCCCCTAAATTCGCCAGGATAAGTTAATCATTTTCTACTTCACTCAGTTCCTAACCATGTTCTTACTTCTTCATTCTTTAACACTGCAACACCACTGCCATTGTTAACTGGACTATACGTCTATACCCACTACTAACACTACCACTTCATTCTTCCTCTTCTTATTTTTTTTCCTGTTTTTCTTTTTCGAACTGTTAATAACCAGCAGGTTCACCACCAATTTATTTCCTCAATTTCCACATAGAAGAATCTCTATCAACGTCCACTGTAAGTTCAACGGTTTGATATCTCTCTCATTAGTTAACCATGTTTATATATTTTTTGTTTCATTTTTTAGTCGATGTTGGGTTTGATATGAGATAATGTTAGAGTACTGCTAAGTACTCGGTAAAACTCGCAAGTTTTGCTATCTCAAGCTTGTTGTCAATGTCATATTTACAAAACTATATCTTGATTTCTAGTTTACTAAAGTCAAGTCTTGGACTAGGATGGTAGTTAAGTGTCAGACATCACTGAATAACCCTCGATATTAAAAACTGAAGCTCAAACGAAGACATTGGGAAAACTTTATTGAAAAAGAAGTATGTGAAGACTGAACCATCCAGTTTACTCACTGCATTACCATATTATCTATATGAGACTATGTCGTATGATTTTTAGTAGATTTAATATCGCAAAGAAGAAGTTTCGAGTCAAGCTAGTCTTGTTAAACATCTCGAAATATGATTTAAGCAATGTATTTTCATAGATCCTTATCAATCTTAGTTAAGAACATTTTGTTGTCAACAACTGTTTTTGTTTCAAGTTGATCATTTGGAAATTTCCCAAGCAATGATAGTTCATGTCTATGGAGATTGGATATGTTTCAAACTATGAAAGAGAGTTTTCCAGAACTACTGAAATCTGGACACATGGTAGGTACGCATACTCAATATGCGTACCTAGACACCTGAGTTCCGGATCGTATGTAGGTATACACACCCAGTACTCGTATCCTAAGGTTCTGAATTCGTAAAGGGGGGAGGTATGCATACCCAATACGCTTGCCTCAAGGGCCTAAATTCGTGAATAACTTAAGGGTGTGCAGACCCAGTACGCGTACCCTAGTTCCCTAAATTCGCGAACTGGTTCATAGGTACGTGTACCCTTACATATACCTACCCAGTATGAATTAATAAGATGCTCATAAACTATTTTCACAAATACGTTTGGCATTGCTACAACTCTCATGGACATTTCTAAGACATCTTTGATCACTAAATCACTATGTGTTTGTGAATGATGATTTAAGTCTTGAGTGTTAAATGAACACAATTATGCTTATATGTTTGTATGGCATACTTTCCATGAACTATCATTATACATGGTTCTAGTGCCCTGGACCATAATGTATATTGTTTTATGTAATTTGAAGATAAACTTCCTACACGCTTACATGAACTCCAGATAAGATTTTCCTCTTAAGTGAGGAAGTGTTTGCTTGAATCTCAAGTTATCTTAGCCTGAATTCACAACTACCTTTTGAAAAAATGGGGGTCTAACAACCAAACCCAATATTTCGTTTAGGCAATCTGTATGGACTAACTTCAATATATTTCCAAGAGAATCAACTAGACAGTCAGACTCAATCAAGGAAAATACATCCAAGAGTAATATCTCTGTTTCTCAATGTAATCAGCAAATCAAACAGATAGAAATTCGCGAGCCTGATTATTATGAGAAACAACTTAAACTGTACCAAAGACCAATGTTCAAGTGTCAATCAATTTATATCAACAACCAAAGGTTGGATTATCTAATTGATTGAACTACACACAATCTGTGATATTTCAATTATATAAACAAATATAATGCGAAAAATAAATAACACAGACACCATAAATTTTGTTAACGAGGAAACCGTAAATAAAGAAAAACCACGGGACCTAGTTCATATTTGAACACCACATTGTATTAAGTCACTACAGACTCTAGCCTACTACAAGTTAACTTCAGACTAGAATGTAGTTGATCCCTAACTAATCTCACATTGATTGAGGTACAGTCGCATTCCTTACGCCTCTGAATCCCAGCAGGACTCTATGCACTTGATTCCCTTAGTTGTTCTCACCCACAACTAAGAGTTGCTACGACCCAAATTCGAAGACTTGATAAACAAATCTGTCTCATACATATCTATTGAATAATTAAGTTTGTCTCCCATAGAAATACCTATGAGTTTTTGTTCCGTCTTTTGATAAATCAAGGTGAACATGAACCAATTGATACACCGGTCTTATATTCCCGAAGAATAACCTAGTAATATCAATCACCTCACAATAACTTAACTGTATGGTAACGGAATAAGATATTATGGAATCCCAAAGAATGAGACGAAAAGCTTTATGATTACTTTTTATATCTTACATATCGAAGATTAAATCTCGAGAAAATCTTAGATAAGATCAATACGATAGAACAAAGTAAGATCAGAACACACAAATATAGAGAAAATAGTTGGGTATGGCTTCAGAATCCTAATGAAGTCTTTAAGTCGTTAACCTAAAATGGTTTTAGAAAAACCTAAGTTAAAGGAGAATCGACTCTATTCGCAACAAGTATAACACATGAGGTGTAGGGATTAGGTTTCCCATTTGCTAGAGTTCTCCCTTATATAGTCTTCAAATCTGGATTTGCAATCAATGTTACCTTGGTAACAAAACATTCAATATTTATCGTTAGATGAAACCTGATTTAAGATTCAAGCTAATATTTTTTAACTGTTAGATTGAACTTAGCTTGTTACACACAAATGAAATATACTTTTATTTAGATATGGGTAACCGTACCTAAACGTGTATATTGAGTTGGCTCAATAACAGTTAACCGAAGTTATATATATGAACGCTTTCATATCAACCTTGTTCATCTTAATCACGACTAGCTCAAATGACTCAAATGAAACTAGTTATAGAGTTGTTCAATTGTTTATATTCTCATAGAAGTATAGAAGACACAATTGAAGCAAAATCGGTTTGATTCACTCGAATCGATTCATGAACATTATAGCCACGGTTTGCAAAGATTGCAATCCTTATTATATATAAATGTATTTGTTCATGAGTATGTAAACATACATCACCGATTTTAGAATTTTACCCACTCAAGTATACAAACGGGTACGCATACCTAAGTTCCCGGATCTGGTCTTGTTCGCCAGTTTGCAAACGGGTACGCATACTGTGCCATATCCAATCAAAGGTTAATTGTTCTAAACTCCCATTTTAATCATTCAAACATTCATAGAGGACGAGAATAGCTGTCTCACATAAACTATTAGCTTCAAATCAATTTTCAAGTGATCAAATGATCAATACGAAACATTCTGAGTCTACATCAAATGAGTGTCTCGCACAGATCATGTAAGATGTTACCAGGCGATTTTCACATGATCATAAATAAAAGATGAACTTGGTTAAAGCGAAAGCTTACCAACTCATATTTCGAGAAATATGTAAGTGAGTTAAACTCAGCTCGAAATATCAAATGTGTATAAAGTAAAGTATATATAGCTATACGACTTTTGTCTCAATAGGAGATAGAATATAACTATACTTCCGAGTAATAGATGGGTTCAAGTCTCCACATACCTTTTGTTGATGAATTTCCACAAGCTCCCATTAGTAGTTCTTCATCTTCAATCGATAAACGATGTGAAGTCTAAATCTCTACTACACATTCTATCCTAATCTGAGACATAGCTATAAGTAGACTAGAAATCAAGACTTATAGTTTTGACAACTAAACTTGACAAACATTCTTGAGATAGAAACGCTTGCGAGTTCGACCGAGCAGTGCTCTAACAATCTCCCCTTTGTAAATTTTAGTGACAAAACTATCAATACATCTATAATACAAAACATAATAGGTTTTTGAGCTTGGACAGTCGGATAACATTTTGAGAGACAAACGTTGCATCCGACCATCCCAATCTCATCCCAGCGAAAGACATCCAACAGATGTAAGAGTTGTAACCTATTCTCATTATAATTAGGGTCATAAATAAAAATTAAATAAAATAAATATAACAATTAAGACTTTTAGCTTTAATTTTTTATCTTAATCACGGGTTACGACACGTGTTATTTTTCATGTACAAATAAATAACCACGGGGTTATTCTGAATCTACAAATAAATAAATGAATAACCAAATAATTTCTCAAAATTATGAATATAAAAATTCAATTAAAACCACAAAATTAATTGAAAACTAAGTTATTCTCCGGTCATTAAAGGATTGTGCATAAAATACCAATTTAGAGAAAATCAGTTTTTTTAAAAAAAAAATCATGTATCAAAAAGAAAAAAGAAGCTACAAATCATTTATAAAGAACAAAATCCTATATCATATCTAGAGGAGAAACAAAGAAACAAATCAAAGGATAAAACCGTTTGCAAATGACTTGGGTGATATGAAAATGTTTGGTGCCAAGAATCAAAATCAACAATTACATTTGTATGAATCAAACCCTTCAATTGATAAACATGTACAAAGAATCATAGTTACATAAAGGATTTTGCATGTTTTCTCCTAGACCATGTACGCACCACAAATCTGATATATATGATATCACTGAAGAATTTGAACGGTTTCACTACCTTATGTGAAGTGAAAACCAAAGACGTAGTGGAGATCGATGAAAATTAGAGGAAAGTTATTAGTTTTGAGAAAGTGAGTAATTTTAGGAGAAAGAAAAAACTGACTCGCGTAAAATTGTGGCCGACATATCGTATTTATTTTAAAACCTTATGTGCAGACCTTTTTCTTCTTCTAATTTTTCACATTTTAATTTTGGAATGATACGGAGCGGAAGTAAAGGTAATTGTATATACACGTACAGAATATCCGAATTAATCATAAAAAATATCATAAAACACGAATTAATCTTGACCATTCAATGTGCAAGATTCAACCTAATTAACCAGTTAATCAATGCTGAGTTCGTCATCATCAAGTAGCAAATGAATTTGTCTGTAATATATTTTGTAATAAAAAACCTGACAATATAGTCTGTGTTCATGCTGATTTTCATAGCTACAAGTTCACATATGTCAAAATAAGTCTTACCATGGTCGGCAACAACAATTAAAATCACTATAAAAAATTATTATTCCGGCTCATTCCGTGCCGTTACGGCACGGGTTATTTCTAGTATGGATTACAAAATAAATAAACTTTGTAACTTCTCATCCAAATGCTTGATTTCCTTGGTTCTTCAACATTACTCAAAATCTTTGTCACTTCCAAGTACTCCAGTGATTCTGATCGTGTTCAACCCAGCATCATAGTTTTTGAAGATCCGTAGACATAACAATATATAAAACCAAGATGTTTTCGTATTATTATACAGTGTCATAGTATTATTACACATCATCAAAGTTGAATTGTATCACAACTTTGACAATAATGCTATGGTGATAGTATCACGCCCCCTTAATCAATACTTCATCTCATAATGAAAAACACTCCCCCTTACATAATGACCCGTAAACCATATGTATTTGTTGTGTGAACTACACAACAATTCTTCCCCTTTTTGCCAATATAAATTGGCAAAGGTACGAAAACTAGCGGGATTATAATGAAATTATCATAGAGATACTTCATGATTAAAAGAGAACATATCAACTTTGTTTCGATGATTTCACATAATCGAAACTTAGTGTATTCTTCAAGGAGTTTATAAAGATACAAGATAACTCCTACAATATTCCACAGCCGCACTCACTACAAAGATTTGGTAATTAATCACAATTTCAATTAAGAACTCTCTCCCATATAATGTCATTCCCGAAAGAACAACAAGAGCGACCTTACTTTTACAAGAAAAGAAGGATCTTTATGGACATTATCAAATCACATGAAACATGAATTTGTATCCCGAAAACTCAATTAAATTAACCACAAAGGAACCTCAATGATTAATCTAATCGGAAATGCTCAACATAAGAAAACTTACGGAGCCGTACAGTACTTTCACATAGAAGTGGATCAGGGAAAGATCAATATTGCGGAATATTGAAAGATCCATTCTATTTTTCATCAATATATGCATAATGATACCATAGACTTAATCTTTGACATCAAAAGTTCATTCTATTTTCCATCAATATTTGCATAATGACATAATAGACTTAACTTTTGACATATATAGGACAATCATAGTTCACAGACGTAAACACACATATCCCATAACATTATTTGCAATATATAAAACCAATAAAGATTAATACTGCAAAATCATCTTCCAAATAAACTTTAGAATAAATCTAAAAACATTGCAAGATGAAAACTGTTGGCAATATCTATGTGTAATCACAATATATGATATTCCAAACCATAATTATCCTTCTTAAAACGCAAGAATAAATTCTCACAAGAAGTTTCCTAGACAAAAATCAAATTTCTTTAATAACTTCATACCTTTGGAAAGCTCCATCATAAAAGGTATCACTGATATCCTTGATTCTTTTGACCGTAGAGACTCCATATTCATGGGTTAGAATATTAACTTTTCGATCACCAATGCGGGCAAGCTGCCTAGCTTTGACGCAGTCCACGGTGAGTTTCTTCTGATTCCTGATCAAGATCTTTTGATTTTCAAGGATTTTGGTCTAACCATCAATAAACTGATTGCAGTTGAAGATTTTCAAATTCGATCCTTGAGTTATTCTGAAAAAAAATTAAATCCTTGACAGATTCACCAATCCAAGAGTTGTACTCTTTCCTTGCAATCACCTTTTTCAAGACAAGTTCTTGAACTGAATCGCATCCTTTAATGTCTTCTTCCATCTCAAGATTCACCACTTCCTAAGGTCTTGAGGAGTTCTCCATTTTTTTTTTTATATTAGGGAAGGAAAAATAATATATATATATGTATGTTTATGAATAAGAGAAGGACATCTTTGTTATGGAAACCCTAAAACTACTCCCAAGAAAGACATGGACGTTCGTCGACCTGGTATGAAAGGTTAATGGATCGGAAAAGATCCAAGAATAAGGAAATAATCTCTATTAATTTTCAGATATCTCTTATCTTCATAGATCAATAATTAAAGATTTAATTAGAGCATATGAAAAAGATACACTAGTTACCAGGAGTCAAGATATGACTCAACATTCACAAAAGAAGAAAACAGCTAAGTCAAACACAAGACAAATGGTAACCTACAGTAAACTTGAGCATCTCGCAAATATCATCCTTGTAACTCTCAAGTTAGATATAAGGATGAAATTACCTAGAGATAGGTAGTAAGGTGAGATGTAATCCCACCATGAATGTTGAGAGATGAGTTGTAAATACCATCTTAATGTTTGCGCCTTGTATTACTTACCTTCCTTCGGTTATTTCTTACTCCAAAGGAATAAGACATAAACCTTTTTGAGTATCCATCAGAAGGGTTTTTCTGAGGACTAAATCTAGGACCTCTAGAGATAAGTTCCAAAGGGTCAGAATTGAGAAGATTCCATCTCCTAGACTTAGATCTATCAGACTTATCCTCATTAGCACTGGGAATGTATATATTTGTAGCGCACAAATTAGCACCACTAAGAAGTACTCGATTCTTGTAGAAATTTCTAGAGGGGTGACTTTGGAAACCTTGTGCATGAGAATTCTGGTTTTCTGCAGGAATGAATCCATTGTAGATGTTAACAGATAATTCACTTTGTTGACAGAAAAAAGAAGTAGATTTCGAAGCTCAGAAATCTGTTTCTTTCTAGCAGAACAATGTGAATCATAATGATTTCTTTTCCCATAGAAGGAACAGGTTCGTGGAAGAGAAACATCGGAAGGAACCTATTTTAAACTAGTATCCCTATTAGAAGACTGCAAGTCATGAGAATATTTCTTAGCAAATGCTTCCTTTAGAGTATCTTTCTTCATGTACTGTAATCCCATATGAGAATTAGAGATTGGCACAGAAGAAGATTTACTCATTAAACAGAGTTTTCCCTTTCTAAGAATTTTCACTGTTCCTGGGCTAAAGGAAGAGATGCAACCAATTTATCTTTTTCAACACGAATGTCGTCCAGATATGATGAATGAGTCTCGATCAAACTTTTTTCTCTAATTGAATTTTCTTTAACAATATCTTCAAGAACACTAATCTTTTCATGTTGTAGGGTAGTTTCTTGAACAAATTTTTCAATATTGTTAGAGAATGACTCAATGATATTGTAGAGTTCATGTTCTCAATTAAGAGACTTCTCAAGTTCAACAAGGAGTTGAGCATATTTTTCTTCAAGAGATTTTATTTTAGAATCTTGAATATCAATAATCTCATCAGATTTTTTTTAAGGTTCTAGTGAGTTCCATTTCTGCTTCCGACATACTCCCTCCGTTCCACTTTAGATGACATTTTGGGAGTTTTCACGCAGATTAAGAAATAGAGAGAGAGATGAAAAAATTCTATCTATGCCCTTGAGAAAAGTCTTCAAATATTAATTGCTATTAGTGCATTTACAAATAAACTTATGGTTCCAAGATAAAGTGTTAGGGTATTATGGGTAGTTTTGTGGTGAAAATATGAAAACTATCAAGTAATGTGGAACAAAAAAATAACTCTAAAAACTCATCTAAAGTGGAACGGAGGGAGTAGTATCAAATGTCACATCACAGGGAATGTTATCAGAATCTGATAGCAAAACATTTCTACCTCAGGATTCGGAAGAATCAGCTAAGGAGTTTTCCTTTGAGGTAAGTCCAAGACATTTGGCATAATCAAAAACTTTGGAAGACATTTTTGTATGCGTAATAATGAGAAAAAATTCTGTCCACAGAGTCAGATTGCTACAAACACAGACTTATGAAGCCTTAAACGTGTTTTCCGGCTCTGATACCAATTGAAAAAATGGGGGTCTAACAACCACACCCAATATTTCTCTTAGGAAATCTGTATGGACTAACTCCAATATATTTCCAAGAGAATAAACTAAGCAGTCAGACTCAATCAAGGAAAATACATCCAAGAGTTATATCATTGTTTATCAATGTAATCAGCAAATCAAACATATTGAAATACGCGAGCCTGATTATTATGAGAAATAACTTAAACTGTACCAAAGATCAATGTTCAAGTGTCAATCAATTTATATCAACAACCAAAGGTTAGATTATCTAATTGAATGAATGACGCACAATCTGTTATAATTTAATTTTATAAACAAATATAATGCGGAAAAGAAATAACACAAACACCAAAATTTTGTTAACGAAGAAACCGCAAATGCAGAAAAACCTAGTCCAGATTTGAACACCACACAATATTAAGCCGCTACAGACTCTAGCCTATAACAAGTTAACTTCGGACTGGAATGTAGTTGAGCCCTAACCAATATCACACTAATTAAGGTACAATCACGTTCCTTACACCTCTGAATCCCAGTAGGACTCTACGCACTTGATTCCCTTAGCTGATCTCACCCACAACTAAGAGTTGCTACGAACCAAAGTCGAAGAATTAATAAACAAATCTGTCTCACACTGAAAAGTATATTGAATAGATAAATCTGTCTCACACAGAAAAGTCTATTTAATAGATAAATCTATCTCCCAAAGAAATACCTACGAGTTTTTATTCCGTCTTTTGATAAATCAAGGTGAATAAGAACCAATTGACACCGGTCTTATATTCCCGAAGAACAGCCTAGTAATATTAATTAGCTCACAATAACTTATCCATATGGTAGTGGAACAAGATATTATGGAATCACAAAGAATGAGACAAAGAGCTTTGTGATTAGTTTTTATATCTTACATACCGGAGATTAAATATCGATCAAATCTTAGAGAAGACATTACTCAATATGATAGAACAAAGTAAGATCAGAACACACAACTATAGTGAAAATAGTTGGGTCTGGCTTCAATATCCCAATGAAGTCTTTAAGTCGTTAACCTATAATGGTTTTAGAAAAACCAAGGTTAAAGGAGAATCGACTCTAGTCGCAAATAGTATCACACAGGAGGTGTGGGGATTAGGTTTCCCAGTTGCTAGAGTTCTCCCTTATATAGTCTTCAAATCTGAGTTTGCAATCAATATTACCTTAGTAATAGAGCATTCAATATTCACCATTAGATGAAACCTGATTTAAGATTCAAGCTAATATTTTTCAACCATTATATTGAACTTATCTTGTTACACACAAATGAAATATACTTTTATTTAGATATGGGTAACCATACCTAAATGCGTATATTGAGTTGGCTCAATAACAGTTAACCGAAGTTAGTCATATGAACACTTTCGTATCAACCCTGTTCATCTTAATCACAATTAGTTCAAATGACTCAAATAACTAGTTATAGAGTTGTTCAATTGTTTGTATTCTAATAGAAGTGTACAAGACACAATTGAAGCAAAATCGGTTTTGATTCACTTGAATCGATTCATAAACATTATAGCCACGGTTTGCAAAGATTGCATTCCTTATTATATATAAATAAATGTATTTGTTCATGAGTATGGAAACATACATAACCGATTTTAGAACTTAACCCACTGAAGTATGCAAATGGGTACGCATACCTAAGTTTCCGGACCTGGTCTTGTTCGCCAGTATACAAATGGGTACGCATACTGTCGTTCATGACCGAACTCAGTTGAAACCAGTGTTCATACTATAGTTCCCGGACTTCAACTGTTGAATTATTACGCATACGGGTATGCATACTGAATTCCCAAACTTGGAATATATTTTGCAACAGTTAGCATACAAGTACACATACCGTGCTATATCTAATCAAAGGTTAATTGTTCTAAACTCCCATTTTAGTCATAAAACATTCTTAGAAGACTAGAACAGCCGTCTCACACAAACTATTAGCTTCAAAGCAATTTTCAAGTGATCAATACGAAACATTCCGAGTCTACATCAGATGATTGTCTCACACAAATCATGTAAGATGTTACCAGGCGATTTTCACGTGATCATATTTTTCTTTCGTCATGAATAAATGATAAACTTGGTTAAAGCGAAAGGTTACCACCACATATTTCAAGAAATATGTAAGCGAGTTAAACTCAGCTCGAAATATCAAATGTGTATAAAGTAAAATCTATATAGATATACAAATTTTATCTCAATAGGAGATATAATAGAAATAGACTTATGAGTGATAGATGAGTTCATGTCTCCACATACCTTTTGCTGATGAAGTTCCACAAGATCTCCTTAGTAGTTCTTCGTCTTCAATCGCTGAACGCGCGATGAAGTCTAAAGCTCAACTACACATTTTATCCTAATCTGAGACATAGCTATAAGTATATTAGAAATCAAGACTTATAGTTTTAACAACTAAACTTGACAAACAAGCTTGAGATCGCAATGCTTACGAGTTCGACCGAGCAGTGCTCTAACACTTTTAGTCTTGAAAATCTATAAATAAAGAGACTTAAATAACTGGGAATTCTAACCCTAACACTTCTATATCCTAGTTGGTTGCTAGAGTCATCCTCTATTAATCTAGGCTTCCTCTGAGAAATATAATTTGGTTTACGGCTTAAAGACTTCACTTAGTGACTTTTTACCTATTTTTACCTAGATAGTTTGTGTATCCTGTTATTTCTTGTATTGATGTCGAGGTTTTGGTCAATTTATAATCAAGAACGTGATAGATAGAAATCACCCAGTTCTCTTCGTCCCAGACTTTGTGATTCCTCAAGATAGATATCCCAAACTCTTATTTGTTGATCAGATTGTTCTTAAGAGATGATTACTAATCCAGGTTTCTCAGTTAACTGAGTGTAAGTGTTCCGGATTCATGAGGTTTTCTATCTTTGTGTATTGCAAACATATTGCAAGCATTGTCTAAACGATCTAAAGGAAAATCAAATAGGCTTTTGTTAGAGGCAGATCTGCATTTAGGTTGAAGCAACTCTTAGGATGTAAGGACGTCAACTAAGAGAATCAATTACGTAGATACTTGCGAGGTTCAAGAAATGTAAGGATAATGGGTGCAAATGAATTTCTTGGAGGATTAATTGGGTCTCAACTATATTCCAGTCTGAAGTCTGATAGTATAGGCTAGTGTCTGTAGCGGCTTAATACAGTTTGGTGTTCAAAGCTGGATGAGGTCCTTGGCTTTTTTTGTAGGTCTAGATTTCCTCGTTAAAAAACTTCTGGTGTTATCTGTTTTTCTTTTTTCGTGTTGTATTATTTTATCTTTATAATAAGAATAACACAAGTAATATGTATACAATCTTGGTTGTTTAATTCCTTATTAATTATGATCAATTATGAGACTCGTTTTTATAAAATTTGTATCTTGAAAGATAGATAACAATTTTCATACTTGGCAGAATTCGGATCCTCTTGATTCGGATACGACTAGATTGAACTTGGACATTGATTTGTGAGATCGTCAAGAACTCTTCTACACAGGTTCGCGGATTTTTTTATCTAGACATATTGATTGTGGAAGAGATACGAGAAAACTTTATATACATATTATTCAAGGATCTTTAATTAGATTTACTTGCAATTATATTAGGTTTGTCCATACAGGTTGCTGAACGAAAACGTTAGTGGTATACTTGGTACCCTTTGCTTTTCAAATAAAATTTTCAACTACTAGATTCCTAAAATAAATAAATTTGTAAGGTAAATACAGTGAGATTAGACATGACCAAGAAAGATAATTCTACATCTAGATATTTATATGATAAACTCATTAAAAGAAACACTATAGATCGAACTTAAAGTGGGACAACATCTGGGATCTCCAAATAATTTGTAGTATGAAGCTTTTTTGTACTTGGAAGTTAGCTCATACTATAGTTCCAACTTTATCTAGAATAACTGAAATTCTCATTAACATTATTTTATTATATGTAAGATATCCAAAAAATATGAAGATGATACGAGACATTGATCGTGTATCTAGATGTAGTAATGCAAGAAGGCTCACCTTCAATGGCAGAACAAAAGTACATCTAGAAGAAAAATAAAAATAACTTTCCACTGGGAAACAAAGCTAGAAGCATGAACAAAGCATGTAGTTGAGTTGATCAAAATTATAAGCAGGAACAAAACAAGGCTCACAAGTTTTGGTATGTCAATCTTTTTGTCAAATTAAGTTGATCAAAATTATATCTTGATTTATAGTCTTAATTTCAATATCGGACTATGAACAAAGCATGTAGTTGAGTATCAGAATTCACCAATTGACCTTGACGATTAAAGAACTACAAAGACATCTACGAAGACTTCATCAACAAAGGTATGTGATGTCTGACTATCCTATTTACTCATATTTTCTACCATTATATCTATTGAAACAATGTCATATAACTTGGATATTATGATGAAAATTCTTAAGAATTTTTTCCGTGTTCAAGCTAATACTTGGAAAATCTCAAATTATAATTTCAAGCAATGGAAGTTATAAATAACTTATAGCATAATAGGTTGAGAATAATTTATTATTTAGTATATTGTAATTGCGTAAGAAGTTCATAGGAGACATCAAGTTACACTCATGTTCATGTACTGATTTGGTCAGTATATAAACTTTGAATTATTGATAACATACTTGATGAATGAATCTCTTATTAACTCACGTACATGAACTGATTTTTCCAGTTCGTGAACTGGTTGATTTTGAGATGTTCTTGGATACTTTTGAATCCTCAAGTACATTAGATGATTTGTTCAGTACGTGAACTAGTTAACTTTAAGTGGTTTCTGGATTTTTTTGTAACTTGAGTACACAAACTGATTTGAAAAATTCACGAACTTGTTGATATAAAAAGTTCCTGAACTTCGAACTGATTTATCCTTGAGAGTTATTGAACTCCATGCATGATTGTTTGATAATTCACGGATAATTTAACCATTGTTCTTGTACTAAATTTTTAGTGCGCAAAGCTTATATCAATAAATACGCGGTGTATATTCTTCTTTCAAGGCTAAACTACTCACATGCTTACATGAATCAGTCTATATGGAGATTCGTAAACATGGAAACTAGTTCACGAACTTACCTTTGATTTTATGCTACCTAGTCTTGTTCATCAATATAGATAGAGGATTATCTTCATACTGGAATCTCAATCCTATCACGTTGTATCCTTGCTGTGGCTACAATTCTTCTCTTATTAAAGACCTAAATTTTCTAGTAAAACTATTCTAGATTATTACTTTTGAAGTCTTCACTAAGGGATTCGTTAAGCCCGGTCATAATATATTTGACTTGATAGCTCTTGATATCTAGAATCGTATCATGATCATCGTAGTTGTTGTCTATTATAAGGTTCGTCTCTTCTGTTATACGATTTAAGAAAAATCATCCAATGAATAATATTGATCGAAATTATGAAGTTCTCTTCATTTTATACTTTGTGATTCCACAAGTTTCATATTGTTCTTTGGTTGATTTTGTGCGATAGAATCGATTAGGAATCTATATAACCTTTTAAAGAGAGTTATCTTAATTGTTGAGGTTTGCTTAATATCTTGTTTGTCCTTGAAGATCCCTCATAAGAAAATAATTTTTTCATTATGTTGATTTAATATCTCTCTGAAGGAAATCAATAAGTTATTTGTTAGTGGAAGAAAAGTTAAAAGTCTTCACCGTGGCCGAAGCAACTTTAAATCTGTAAAGTACTCCAACTAGGGAAATCAAGTGCGTAGGGTCTTGCGAGATCCAAGAGACGTAAGGATCACAACTGAAGCTAAATTTCTTAGAGGGTTGATTCTATCTCAACTACATTCTAGTCTGAAGTCTGATGGTAGGGTAGTGTTCGTAGCGGTATAATACAATACAATGTTTAAACTGCGCGAGGTCACGGGTCTTTCTACAACATCATAGTTTTCCTTGTTAAAAAAATTTCTGGTGTCTTATATTATTTATTTTCCGTAATATATTGCTAATCTTTATAATTGAAATATCACAAGTAGTACGTTATTCAACCTAGATAGTTTTTAAATCAGATTGTATAGAATTTACAAAACTTGTGCTTGTGAATTTGCGTCTTTAAATATATATTACAAAACTTTATCTTGTTGGAATTCAGTTTTTGTATACTTCGGATATATACTAGATTGTCCTTGTTTAACAATCAGGTACAAAGATCTTTTTTATTGATCTATACTTACCGATTGTACAAGAAATTGTCAATGCAGGTTCACAAACGAAAATTTTGGTGTTGTACTAGGTACCCTCTCCTTTTCACGAAGTTAACTAAAAAAAATCTATGAAACCTAGTCATGTGCTAGCAGGAATGAATGCTCAAGATATCTCAAGTAAATTCACAACCACTATCAGACACATCACAAACAAAGCTGAACATCAAAGAAATCTTAACCTTATATCTAGCCCAAGATAGAGAATATTGCTACTTTTTTGTGTGTGTGTGTAGGGGGGGGGGGGGTGAAAGAAATTATTGTGAATGTAAGTATAAATGAGTTAAGAATGGTGCATGGTCTCAATGAATCCCAAAAGGAGATTGCTCAGGTGGACAACCAATCTTCAAAAGAGAATAATTTAGTTGGGAGTATGGGGGATGGCTTGGTATTGTGGCTCACACATCATAAAGGGGATGGATTATATACACCAAAAATAAAATAATAAAAACCGACAAATGGTAGAGTCGTTTCCTGAATCTGCAACTATTAAGAACTTGGAAGAACTACCAGAGATCAGCAAATAGAAAGCTGGTGAAAAAATTGGCAGTGACAATATAATGGAGAGATAAAAGCAAGAGAGACTTATGATGATTCTGATGGTGTATTATAATTTGAAACAATTAATGAGATTATGGGAGTAGAATAACTAATTATGATGAAATCTCAGGGCAATTGTTCCAGTTCTTGGTAAATGGATTTTTAACTCAAAATTCGACAACTCATTCTATTGAGATTTTTTCTATCGAGGGTAGTTTACGAGCACAAATGGATTTTAGTTGAGTTACAATCCGGAAAAAGAAGAAGAAAATTTCTATGAGAAAGGATTTGGTTTTGTCTTCTAATTCTGTTTCGGCTCCCTTTGTTATAGTGAGGCCAAAATATATTCCAAAATGACTTTTATTAAGTTGACGGGTATCTCTGATCATCCTATGATGAAATTTATGTGTATGAATCTATTGGAGAGTCTTGCTAAATCTTATTGAGAGATGGAAATGTATCTGATTGAGGATATTGATGGTTTGAGAGATTTTGACTCTAAATCTAACTATGATGAGAAAATTAACGATGCTAAATACTCTATCAGGATGAAAATGGGGTTTCTTGAAGGGTGGTCATATTCTATTTCTTCTTTTACTTTTGGGATTTCTTGAGTGTAAGGATCTTAGGTAGTTTTTGTTAGAATTTGGATCTTTTTAATTCTGAGTTGCTCTTCGTAAGCTTGCTTTACTTTTGTGTTTTTATTTTATTTATTTATTATTTATCCCTTTATAATTTAGGTGTTGTTCTGTAGTGGATTCACTACAAATGCATTCAAAAAGAAGGTTGAAGAAGAAGGAGAGGAAGAGATAAAAGAGAGACTCAGAGAGAAGATAAGATTAGGATTCCATTTAACAGTGTATCTATACAAGGGAGGAAAGCCATATAAAATAACATCTCTACTACTCACGTACAACATGTAAGTAATTAGCTATAGGTACTAGAATTAAGATAAGGGCTAAATAGACAGGGTGACCCATAATACATAACTAGTCTAGGCTAGGCTATAACAAATGCCGCCTCCTTTAGAGATTTGTGTCCTCAAGAATCAGTTTTAGAAAATGTTGTTTCATGAAGTTAGAGTCCTCCGAAGTAGCTTCAGCTGGAGTAAAGTTGGCCCAATGAACTAAAACCTGATGAACAGTCTGCTTGTTATTCCTTGTCAGGAGAGATCCTAGCACTTCCAGTGGAGAGACCTTCAAAGAACTAGTTGAATCTGTTAGAGCATAGCTCGGTTGAACCCACCAAGCATTGGTATGTCAAGTTTGGTTTTCATATTTTAGTGAATCAAAACTCATCTAAGAGTCGCTTTATTATTTACTAGAGACAACTTCGTATAGGTTAGAAAGTCTAGGAATATGAGACATACAAGTATTACTCGAAGACCTGAAGAACTTGAAGAAGTAACGAGCTACAACGACGACATCATCATTCCTCTTAAGGTTAGTAATATTGACTTGAACTGTTTCATTCCTAACGTATCTTTCAAGTCGTCATATATTGAAAACATAACTGCGAAGCTGTGAATGAATGTTTTACTCTAGTAATGAGACGTGATCATATGATCATAGTATTAAGTAATTAGACTACGAATTATAACACTTATCTTTTGAACTCCGTAGATATGACATCGACATAATCGTATGAATGCTATTGTGATTATGTGTATGGCTAAAGGTGAAGATTTCATCCTAGGAAACAATATTTTACATTTTTTTAAAGGAAGTACATTCATGAACTTGTTTTATGAATCGAATGGGAAATCGCGCGCTATGCTTATTGGTATTGTTATCCATTGCATATCTTTGGATTACCAATATGTGTGAGTTGGTAGAACCTATCATAAATTTTTATGTATCTTGGTATAACTAAAAACAATGCCTGACTTATGATTTGGTATGACTATTTTTGTTTAATTAGTGCAACCGATCCTAAGTAATCACCTGAGATGGTATGATCGATTTTTGTAATTGGTGCGACCGATCCTAGTAATTGGTGTGACCAATCACAAAAGAGTTGTGTAATTGATCCTTGTAATTGCTGTAACCGGTCCTATTAATTAGTGTAACTGATCCTGGTAATTGGTGTAACCAATCCTAGTGACTGGTGTGACCAATCACAAGCAATACCATGAGTATATGGTAACCGGTCCTGGTAATTGACGTAACCGATCCTGGTAACTGATGTAACCTGTCCTGGTAACTTGTGTGACCGATCACAAGTATTCCATATTAAGGTTTAACCGATCCTAGTGATTGGTAGAACCAATTGAACCAATCAATGTGATATGATATTTGATCAATCACATAGTTTTCTTGGAATACAAATGAACCAATCCTAAACTTGTTTGGAAGTGTGATATAATCGATTCCAAGATTGTAAATATGAAAGATGATTTACAAAGAAAAGATGTCAACATACTTTGAACACGAACAATAACTCTTATCTCTTATTGTTCAAAGATATTCCTTAATTACTCAAGGAGATCATGGTCCGAAATAAATTAAGAATCTTTCAATTAAGGTTGTTAGTTTTATATGCTTTAATTACCAGTAATTAAATGCATATCTCTAGAGAATAAATATTAGTAATATGCATTTACTAATTGGAGATTTTCTATTGAGAGATTTCGAAAAATATTGGACAAAGCATTTCTTGGAATTATGAAAACCAATTTGGGAATTTATTGCATATCTTGAGAATATTCGGTTTTGGAAATTCCTAGGTGTCCAAACATCCTTGGTCTACAAATACCCAAGTTTTCATTTCTAGCAAACTATCCTAAGAGCCAGGCAAACTTCATTTTTTTGTTGTTTCTGGTGAAGCTGTCTATCCGGAGAGGAAAGTACCCTAATTAGGCAAAATCTCTAACGAACGCTCGTTTAAAGAATTATGTGGGATCAAGAAGCTCTATGAGTACCGTTGGTGGGAAACTAGATAATTGTTGTTTATTAGTTTTTGATTGATTTGATTGACTAACGGTTGTTGAACTTTGATTGCACCTAGTTTGTTTATTCTTGAGAATCTTCTCTTCTGATATAAGATTCACTCAAACTAGATCGAAGTGTCGATGGGATCTTTAGAACTATTTGTAGATCTAAAGACATCTTGTGATAATCCACTATTAATAGACTCTATTCTGTGCGTGATTGATCACAAGAGATTCTAGTAGTGTTGTGCAGGTTTAATTGAACATTAAAGAAGATTTTTAAACAAAGAATATTTATTGTTGGTTTCCAAAATCTTTGTGTATCACAAACCTTGATCGGCTGGGATCCAACTAGAATCAAATTTATTCGATTAATTAGTTGCGTGAGATTGGCATCGCTTTATAGTTCCTTGTTGGATTCTATATTGATTGATTGCAAATCTAAACTCTGCTACTTCGGTAGTTGTTGGATAGATTGATCTAACCAAGCAAAGGAGTTTATTAGTTTAAACGGAAGAGCCTTTGCATATGACTTGAGATATCTTCATCTGAAAGAATCAAGAGAGTTGTTACCAAACAGATTTGTTGTTCCTTTACTGTTTGGAATACGATCCAAATGAATTATTCCAGTGCGTCCACTTTGATAGGTGTTGTAAAACACCTATTTTTATATCTAGTATTTATGCTTTCTTTTCTATTATCTTTGGGAATTGCATCTCTTATATTTAGTTTTGAGTTATTAGGTGCAATGGAGTCCTTGGGAGCAAAAGAAGGACAAATCATCCATTTGGAGCGAAAAGAGCAAAAATATCAATTGGCGAGCGAAATATAATTGGAGCCAGCTAGGTTACGAAAGAATGAGGCTGTTCTGACGTCGCATGAAAAAGTTATGAGAAAAATCATTGATTATGCTCGTCAGTTTCCCAGAACTGACAGTACATGTAAAGGGGTGCCATTTCAGTTGGCCCATATCCAATACTACATGGGTGGCTGTATCACTTTCCCTATTCCTACACAAAACCCAAATTTCAGAGAAGATTTATTTCTTCTTATCATTAGCTCTCTTTTACTCCACCTGAGGTTCAGAGTGATGAAATGGTGCGGCTATTGTATGCCTGAGATGCAGAAATCATGAATCGGATAATTGGTGATGAAATTGAGAGGGGTTTCGAGCGTGGTTGCAAATGGTGATGATTTGAGTCTATAATTTTAGTAATTGAAGAATATGGGTTCATTTCTGTGATGACTTCTGAGATTCAAAGCTAGGGTTTGTTCTTGTGTTCATGCCATGGGTTTGATTTCTGAAGCAGAGAATGAAGTACAATTGAAGATTTTGAATCAGATCGAATTTGGGTTTGATATATGATGGTCGAGGAACAAATGGAAAATGGGTTTTGAACTGAAGTTAGGGTTTCAGTGATGAACAACTTCAGGAATTGCTGCTGGTTTGAGTAAGGAATGGAGGAATTGAACTGGATTTTGGTATGGTTGAAATTGAGGGTTTACTATGTTTGAGCTTGTACTATGCTGCAATGGGTATAACTAAGATTTTTATTTGGAGATAGAAGAAGATATGCTGGTGCTCATATACTGGGAATGATGGTGATGGTTTGATTATGAACTGCAATTGCAGGAAGTGACTGATGCTGGTTCTGGAGATAGTGAAGAAGATCAGGTGAACTACAATCACTTGAATCTGAAAGTAGTGATTGAAGAAATGAAGTCTGAGATGTTGAATCTCATGAATGAAATAAAAAGAAGGGGTTGCCTTCAATTGCTCTTGAGGATACAAGTTAATGGATTTCTGAAGCTGGTTAGGGTTTAGATGAATGCTAGGTTTAAAGTTGCAGTCAAGGGTGTTGGTTGTGAAACTGTGACTCAAATGGTGATTCTGGGTGACTGAGTTGCAGTTTAGGTGCAAATGGTGAATAGAATGACGGAATGAAATTGAGGTAATGGAGCAGGTTGTGTTGTTGAAACCTAGTTGTCAACGGAAGTGGCTCTGAAACTGAGAAGATGCAACACACAGCTGCAAGGAGGTGTGGGTTTGTACAGAGAAGAATGAAGTTGATGTTGTTGTCAACTGGAAGCCTCAAGTCTGATGCAACAGTGGTTATAATGAGATGATCATTGCAACCCAAATGAGGCTGTTTAAGGTGGCACTGAAATCGATGTTACTAAGAATGATAAGGGTTGCTGCTAATGGCAATGTAGTGGTGGAATGGTTTACAAATAATGAGAAGTTGTGTGTGTTTGTGATGTGGAGAAAGCAGGCAGTGTTAGCCTTATGAATTGATTTACAGGAAAGTTATGGCTTGAGTGTAGGTTTGATGTTGCAAAGATGAACTGGAGCTAGTTGGAAGTGATGATGCAATAGAATGGTGACTGAATGTGGTTGTGTATGGTGTTGCAACTGCAATTGAGCATGAACTTAGATGATACAAGATGCAAATAAGGTGGTAAGGCCGGAGATGATTGCAGTGTTAAAGTTACAGAATGCATTGTTATGCCAGTGGAGATTTGTGTAAGTGCAGGCTTTAAGGTTTTGTGCTAGGAAGCTGAGTTACAGGTGGTTGAAGTTGGCAGTGATTTGCATTGCAGTTGTACAAGGGATGAGCTCAAGTTACATGGGGTTTTTGAGAGGTGTTCAAATCTTGAAAGAACACGACAGAGATGGCTTGGTGCTTGGTAGTTTTGGCTCGGGCCTGGATTGATGTCGGAAAGTTCTTGACATGAGTATTACCCAGGTTTACTATAGATTTTGTGAACTGAGTTCTGGTGGTCGACTTGAGCTTGGTTTTATGCCGAAAGTTCAGTAAAAGAAGGTGTTGTTGCTAATGTTGAAGGCATGCATGGAATGGGTATTGCAGGTTATGAGAGAATGGAGTGTTGCTGAGGATGTATGTGAAGTGCAGATAGACAAGAAGCTACAGAAGTTGGGAATTGCTACTGAACTGGTTGACTGGGAGTGAAGGTTGTGAAGCGCCATCGTGGTGCGACACAGGTTCTGGCTTATGCAACACAGCATTTGGCATGTGCAAGATTGCAACAGTTTGGCCAGGTCCAGTCAGCTACTGAGTTATACTAACTCGGATCACTCAGCCATTGACTCAGTGCGCCGTTGTTGACTGTTGGCTCTTACCGGTGACCGGGGGGACTTTTCCGGTCATCTGAAATTTGTTCCGGTGACGGATTCCGGCCAACTTCTGGCGGAAAACACAGTTTTCCGGTGACATATTTTCACATGGGTATTTCACACACATGAGATTAGTGGACTTCTTGTTATTGGACTTTGGGCTTTGAAGACCTAATTTGGGAAAGTTCAAAAGCTATAAAAGGAAAAGTTTATATTCTTTTTGGACATATATTTTTAGACTGGAGTTTTGGAGGAGAGCAGCGATTAGGGTTTGCTTTCGTTTATTTTTCATCTTCTTCATTTCATTTTTAGTATTGATTATGATTATGAATATGATGAACCCAAATGCTATGAGTAGCTAAATTTCATTTATTGGTTATGGGATATAAAGTGGATTTCACAAATAAGATTTGAATCAATGTATTAGTTTTGTGTCAACTTTATTGTTTGATTCATGGTTTATATTGTTATGATTTGATTGTTTGTTTGGTTGAGTCCGGAATAAATCCGATTTCCTTTCATATCTAAAGCTAAATTAGGGTTTTCAATACGAAAAAGTTGTTTATCCCTGATTCTAAGTAGCATAATTGTGGGTAGTGCTTGTAGTGATATATCCTACTAGTCACATATGAATCATAACTTGGGTTAAATCGAATTAGTGTTTTTACACATTTTGTTTGGCTTGATTAGTCTTATTCCATAAAACTTATTGCTTTTAGGGAGTTAAACTTAATTGTGCTTTTACACTTTAGGTTGCTTTCTAAGAAGAATTCACATATGCATCTTTTAATGTGGTTGTGATGAAATCAGGGAATTAGCGGGATATCCTTGCGATCAAAGTATCCTAGGACTTTTAGTAAATGAGAGATTAAAATTTCAATTCTAGTCATTAATGAAAATATATGTTTGTGAATGAAACTATCCCGTGACCAATATCTTCTCCTTATTGATTATTTTAATACTTTATTGCTTTCAATTTATTTCTATTGCTTTGAAATATCAAAACCTCCCCATTGGTTACTAAGAAACTGAAATTTGCATAACAACAAGTGAAAACTATAGTGAGACCCATTCTCACAGATTTTCCCACTGTGAAACCCACGCTCCCAAAGCTAAAGGCGCGCACCCATTTTTGGGAAAAAAATTATTCGGAAACCCAAAATTAAAAATTTTAGTTTCTTCGTTTTTTTGTTTCTTCTTCACGAGATTTTTTTCGCCTTGGATTTTTCTTTTTGAGGTTTAGTTCAATTTCAATTTCTCTTTTACGCTTTTTAAGGGGTTCGATCTGTGCTTTGTGTGACTGTATTTCGATGTGTTTAACTGACGGGAAAATGGGTTTCTGCTGGAATCGAAGATGGGTTGGATTTGATTTTGAGTTTGAGCAGAGAAGAAGATGAATTGAAGATTTAGATGCATGTTAGGTCAGGGAAGAAGAACAAGATGATGATGTTGCTGTTAATCAGAGAAGAATGGTTTTCTGCTATGAAGATTGAGATGGTGAATTTGGGTTTTTAAGATAAATTCACAGATATGCGAATAAATTCATTCAACACCAAAAACCAGTACCAGCTTCATCATTTCCATTTCAATTGAGCACCCACAGAACATATCCATACAATACAAAACTCTTCTCAATCTTCTACAATCAATCACTAGAACCCATTGCAGACGTTGCTATTGAGAAGAAATCGAAATAATTGGCTTGAATTTCAACCCCACAACACCACAGATCGAGCCCAACATCGAAGCAATCAGCCACAGATTGAGATACAAAATTCAGTCAATTTCGCTTCGAAGTGATTCAATTTTTTTGTCTAGTGATTCAGTTTCACTTTCCAATTTCTTCTTTGTTTCCTCAAGTGTTTTGATATTAATTCCTAGTATCAATTCCATATGTTGAGATGGGCAGAACTCATCAAACTCCTACACAGCACATAGAGATTTTCGAAAAAAAACGATAAAAAATCTAACGAAATGAAATGAAATTGAAAAATTGAATTGGAAATGGAGAATAAGAAGATATAACAAACCTTTAGTTTCTGAGGTATCGTATGATCTGTTGGGTCACTTTGATCATCCAAGTCAATAATCTTCTCCAATTGATCCATTCCTTGCTTAGGGTTATTCAAGATTTTGATCAATTTCTGCTTTTGTACGAACAAGATTTTGATTTATCTCTGCTTTTATTGAAGAGAGGGAAGAAGGTAGTGCGATGGTAGCGAGGAAACACTTCCTAGGGAACTCTGTATTTTAAGCATTTTCATTTTCATCTCATCTACATACGGACGTGGTATTTTACATCTCAGATCTGCATCTCAGAGCTGTTGTTGCAGGCATAGAGCTGGGGATGGATGCAATGGCACTGCAATGCATGCTTGAATCCGTGTTGGTCTCGGTTTGTGTGGATGTTAAAATTGCAGGAATTATTGTGGTATTGAATTGGATTGAAGAGATTATGGATGATGGGATTTCAGTAGTGAATGGTGGTTGTGGTGCCGGTGTTACAGCTCATGGGGTTGGCAGTGATGTTGAAGTTCAAGTTATGCAGAAAATTTGTTGCATAACTTGTTATGCTGTCCGAAAAATGGTTGCATAACATGTTATGCAGCTATTATTGTAGGTGCATGACAAGTTATGCAGCCTTTTTTTGTTTTCATAACTTGTTATGCAGTACAGAGAATGGTTGCATAACACGTTATGCAGCTACTTTTTGTTAGTATTGAAACCAACAAAAAAAAAAGGCTGCATAACACGTTATGCACCTATAATAATATATTCATAACATGTTATGCAGTCAAGAAAATGGATGCATAACCTGTTATGCATCCGAAAATATGACTGTATAATGCGTTATGCATCGAGAAAATTGCTGCACAATCTTTTATGCATCGAGAAAATAGATGCATACTGCATTATGCATTAATTTTTTTTATGTACGCACTAAAATCGACCAAAACAATGGTTAGATAACTTGTTATAGATGCATAACTTTGTTATCCAAATGCATAATTTGTTATGCAGTCGAGAAAATGGTTGCATAATTCGTTATGCGTCTGCAGAATGTGTTATGCATCGTTTTTGGTGACTGAATAATGGTTATGTATCAAGTTTTCGAAAATTTTCCCTAAAATGAGCATCACCTCCGATTTTTTCGTGAAAAACAAAAATTTGATATTCTTGTTTGTACTCGTTGCGTAGCTCTTTTAAAAATATTTCCAACGATATAAAATTTGTAAAATTCTAAGGCGCGGATTTTTAGATATGTTATGTCCAAGTTGCGCTTCCAATTATACCTCTGAAAAATTAGGCTGCATAACGAGTTATGCCTGAAAATATAGTATGCATAATGAGTTATGTATTGATTCCCTAATAATTTCATATAATTATGGGTGTGACAGTACCAAAAATTAATTGTGGGTTTGACAACGAGAAATTTTTTTTTTTGGGTCTCCCCCTAATTTCCCCTATAGCCTCTCTGTGGATACGAACTCTTTCTTATCGCATACTACATTTATTTTAGTTAAGTAAGAAAGTGAAATTATTTTTGACCGGCTGACAAACAATCACACTTATTGAATGTCGGAAGCGCATGAATACTGAAGAAACTAAGTGAACTAGGGTTAGTTGTTTGGTCTCAACTTTACAAAGTTGGTTTAAATTTTGTATAGCGGCTTAATTATGAGAGTATTCAATTCTGGACTAGGTCCCGGGGTTTTTCTGCATTTGTGATTTCCTCGTTAACAAAATCTTGCTGCGTCTTTTACTTTTCTAATTCCGTAATTATAATTGTTTATTATAATTAGAAGTAAAATACACAAATGTTAACTCCGCTTTACTTGATAGTGATCCTATAGAGTTTGGTTAAGTCCGAATCTATTATCAAGTAATCACACTTTGATTGTTGTATTATCTCGATCTCGTATCCATAGATGATCGCACAAAGTGTGAATACCGATTTGTTGTATTGTCTCGACTTTGTACGTAGACAATCACTTTCGGTAAGAGGACTTATAGGTGGATAAATTAAAGATTGTGGTGTATTTGGGTACCCACTCGTCTTTTCATAATCTAAAGAGGGAAGAGTTGTTTAAGGAAGCAACCCTGCACTAAGCTTCAATTTGAGTTGCGAAACATGAAAAACTGGGTGAATTCTGGATGTAGCTGGCATGTGGAGACGATAAAAAACCTTTGCTACTCTGGCTAGCACCTTATAAGGCCCGAAAAACTTTGCAGATAGCTTAAAACTCCTTCTTAGCTAGACAGAAGTTTGACGATAAGGCTGAAGTCTAAGATAAAACCAATCTCCCTCCTTGAATTCCCTCTTAGTTATGTTTTTATCATCTTGTTGCTTCATATGATGTTGTGCTTTTTCTCGTGTAGATTTGAGTAGGATTTCCATTGCTTGCCTTTGTTTAAAATAGTCATTAATTGAAGCATTGGCATCTGGTGGATAGGAAAGACCAAACTGTGAAGGAGAGTAGCCATATAGTGCTTGAAATGGTGTAAGATTAAGGCTGGTGTGGTAAGTAGTATTGAACCACCACTTAACCATTGGTAGCCAGCTGACCCATTTAGTGGGTTTATAACTTGTCATACATCTGAGATAAGCTTCTAGAAAAGCATTCACTCTTTATGTTTGGCCATCAGATTGAGGGTGATATGTTGTGCTCATATGTAAGGCAGTGCCAAGCTTGGAGAATAGTTCTTGCCAAAAATTATTCAAGAATATGATGTCTCTGTCAGATATAATGGAAGTATGCAATCCATGAAGTTTATAAATGGTTGTCAAGAATACCTTAGCAATGAAAGAAGCAGTGAAAGGGTGGTTGATAGCAATGAAGTGGTTGTACTTAGTGAATCTATCCATAACTACTAGAATAACTTCTCTTCCTTCAGATTTAGGCAAACCAGTGATAAAATCCATGCTGATATGCTGCCAAGCTTGGTCAGGAACATGAAGATGTTGTAGTAGTCCTCCATGTGAAGTGTTATAGCTCTTATGTTGTTGATAGATATCACATTTTTAAATATATTGGACTAAGTCTTTTTTTAATCTAATCCAAAAGAAAAAGATTTTAGCTCTCTGGTAACTTGCATGTTGGCCAGAATGTCCTCCAACTGATGAAGAATGAACTGCATCTAGGATTTGTTTCCTCAAGGTGCTCTAGATACCAACATGAATTCTGTTCTTGAATCTAATAATGCCTTGAGAGTAAGAATAATGAAGGATACCAGCTGGGGAAATCATCAACTGGGGAATGAGTTCCTTGGCCAAAATATCACCATCATAACTCTTAGTAACTTCAGCAAACCATGCAGGTTGAACTTGTGTTAGACTGTGACATGTAGAGACAGTATCTGGTTGATGTAGCACCCTTGATAATGCATCAGAAACTCTGTTATCTGGTCCCTTTTTACACAACTCATAGACATAACCAAGCAGTTTGGTTAACCATTTTTGTTGTAGCATAGTGTGCATCATCTGCTCTAAAAAAAACTTGATGCTTTGATGATCTGTGTAAATAGTGAAGTGAGTACCTAGAAGATAAGTTCTTCATTTGGTTACTGCCATAATAATGGAAAATAACTCCTTTTCATAAATTGAATGGGCCAAAAACCTTGCACCCATCCCTTTGCTGAAGAAAATAATAGGATTGTGTTCTTGTATAAGGAAAGCACCAACCCCTGAATCACAAGCATCAGTCTCTAGTTGAAATGGATTTGAAAAGTCATGTAAAGCCAAAAACTGGAGTGGTGGTGACAACTGATTTGAGGGATTCAAAAGCAGCTTGAGCAGTAGAATTCCAAGTGAAATGGTTTTTCTTGAGCAGTTTAGTCAATGGCTTGCAAATAAGACCATAATTTCTAACAAATTTCATGTAGTACCCAGAGAGGCCTAAGAAGCCTCTCAAGTCTTTAATGCAAGTTGGAACTGGCCATTAAACCATGCAAGATATCTTCTCTAGGTCAACATCAACTCCTTCTCCAGATATGATATGCCCTAAATATTCAATATGAGATTGTCCAAAAAAACATTTACTCATTTTAGCATACAATGAGTATTTTTGTAACATGGCTAGAGTGAGATGCAAGTATTTCAAATGAGTGTCCATATCAGGACTGTAAATGAGAATATCATCAAAGAAGATAAAAATGAATCTTCTCAAAAAAGGCTTGAAAGGTGGCAGGTTGTGAGCCCAAATGGCACGACCAGGAACTCAAAATGTCTTTAATAAGCCTTAAAAGCAGTCTTTTGCACATCAGCAAGAGAGACTCAAATTTGAAAATAACCTTCTCTAAGATAAATATTGGAGAATATAGTTGCACCCTTGAGCTCATCTAAAAACTCATCAATAACTGGAATAGGATATTAACTTTTGATGGTCAATTCATTAAGCTTCATGTAGTCAACACAAAACCTCCAACTACCATCTTTCTTTTTCACCAAAAGGATAGGTGAAGAAAATGGATTGTGACTAGGCTGGATCCCCAGCTGTTAGCATTTCTTGGACCAATTTCTCTACAATTTCCTTTTGAACATAAGGAATCTTATAAGGTCTTTGATTAGGTGGTGTGGCTAAGGGTTGCAATGGAATATGATGGTCATGGGATCTGAAAGGTGGTAAAGTAGTTGGTTCTTGAAAAAATAGTAGAAAAATATTCAAGTAGGCTGGAAATTGGTGCAGGGGTTGGATGTTGGGTAGCTGGTGGGACATCTGAAATGTTGTAAAGGTGGCTAATCGGTCCATGGTCAGTTTTCTTGAAATATTGATGTAGCTATTTCCCAGTAATCATTGATACCTTGCCAACATCAGGGTACCCTTGTAACTCAATTTTAACACCAACTCTCATTAAAGAAACCAACAATTTATTAAAGCCAAAGTTCATAGGACTAACCTCCCTCATCCAATCAACACCCAAAACCATGTCACATCCTCCCAATGACAGCAACCTCATATCAAAAGAAAATTAATGTCCTTGCATTTTCCATTGAAATCCTGGGCATGCAGCTTGACTCACCAATTTGTTTCCATCAGCTACATCCACCAATAAGGCAGTTGTTGGCTCTATGTAGACTCTGCACCTCTTAGCAGCTAATGGGTCTAACAAAATGTGGGTGCTTCCACTGTCAATCAAAATAGATAAGGAAGTTTTCTTAACTTCTCCTTGACTTTTAATAGTGAAGTGAGACACATTACCAGACAGAGCATGAACTGAAATCTCCACCTCCTCTTCAATTTCTTGCCTATTGGGTGAGTCCACTGGTAAAGAGTCTTCAAGAAACGATGAGTCCTCATCCTCAGCAACTAGCATATATAACTGTTGTTTAACACACTTATGACCCTTCTGGAAAACTTCATCATAATTATAACAAAGGCCCTTTTTATTTCTTGGCTCTCATTTCAGCATAAGTTAGCCTTTTAATTGGTGGAATTTGGGTAGCCTAATTGGAGCTGGTAGGATTATTCCCTCTACTGAAGAGCCTTGGAATTGTATTTGGAGAAGTGGAGCTTTTAATAACATTATAGGAAGGAACTTGGACTGGTGGAGATCTAGGTTGATACCTCTTTTTAGCAGTAGTCTCTAGTAAAGCTTCTTGCATCCGAGCTAGAAAAATGGCATGAGAAAGAGTTTTTGGACCAAACATCAGCACATGGAGTGTCAATTTTTCCTTGAGTCCACTAATGAAGATAGAAGTGAAGTACTCTTCTGAGATATGATGATTTTTTGCTAACATCAAGGCTTTTAATTCCTCAAAAATCTCATGATATTCATTAACATTACCTATCTGATTCAATTTATTAAATTCACCCACTATATCTACATGTCATAACTCTTGAAACCTGAGAAAAATATCTCGAACAAATTCATCCCATACCACTACTAACTTACTCTTCTGATAGTCATGGAACCAGACATCAGCTCTTCCTTCAAGATACATCGAAGCCATATTAACTTTAATATCGTTAGGTAAGTTATGAAGTAGAAAAAATTTCTTACACTTACGGATCCAAGATCTAGGATTAGGACCATCGAACTTTGGAAAATCCACTTTTGGTTATGTTGTTGAAAATTAGGTTCATGAGTACCGATGAAAAATTGAGGTTGGTTGGTCGGAATTTCACCTGTGTATGGTATATACGATGATGGATTAACTGGTGTGTGGCCTAAGATACCTGCAACTGGATCTGTTTGAAATGGATTGTTGTTGCTAATCGGTACCCTTGTTTCCAAAAACTTCATGAATTCAAGTTGATATTTCTTTGTTCCTGTTTGTGTTGCTCAAGTAACTCCCCAACTGTCTTCTTCTGCGTTTCTTTCATCTCTTGTTGAGTTTTGGATAGATCTTCCATGGTCTTAACCATTTCATCAAAAAAATTGGATAAATCATTCATGGTAACTGTTTTTGCAGCCGAAGGATCGAATGCTCTGATACCACTTGTAGTGGATTCACTACAAATGCATTCAGAAAGAAGTTATAGAGGGTTCAGATGAGATCTAGGATCGAATAAGGTTGAAGAAGAAGGAGAGGAAGAGAGAATAGAGAGACTCAGAGAGAAAATAAGATTAGGATTTCATTCAACAATGTATCCGTAGAAGGGAGGAAAGCCAGCTAAAATAGCATCTCCACTACTCACGTACAACATGTGAGTAATTAGCTAAAGGCACCAGAATTAAGATAAGGGCTAAATAGACAGGGTGGCCCATAATACATAACTAGGCTAGGCAAGGCTATAACATGTTCTTGGTGACATCTTTTTGTTTTTATGAAATATGTCCTTTTCGAATCAAAAAAGAAAAATATTGTACAAGTGAACTCGATAATTGCAACAATTAATTTAGCTTTTGTATGTAGTAGCTCTGATAAAAGTTCAATATTAATGAAGGAGATAACCTAATTACTCTTCTTCAATGTCCGGAAACAATTTCAAGTAGTAATGAGCTTAATTAGATGTTATAATCAAAATTTTAGTTCTATTTGATAACATTCAATGAATGAATGTCTACATGTTTACTGAATACGATTTTATAATAAATTGATTATTAAAAAAAAGATAATTTGATTTACAGGACTCGACTAAATTTATATACTCAAACATATTCAAGCACTCACCGACACTCTCACGGTTCACACGTTTACACCACACACACAGACTCTCTCAACTTATGCTAATATTATTGTCATCCCAACCCTAGTTAGTAATTCGGTTTGAATGCATTTTTTTCAAAAATTGCAGCTGGGAGGGGTCAAACACACGACCACAAGTTGACTATTAAGTGAAGAGACCACTGATCTGTGTGCTGTTTGATGATTACTTGGTACATATTTTACACATATTCAGTTTTACAAATGAAATCTTAGTATCCACCTCGGAAATTGTATTAAACAAATACATTTGTATAATTTTTTATAAGATAACACGTGTCGTATTTTGGTTCCCGAACTTGCATCCCTAAAACGAATTATACACGTACGTATGTCGTTCCGAATTATCGGCGAATCACGAATCATTGACCGATAGTGGACCGAATTTTCATTCTGCTAAAACGAATAATACACGTACGTATACCATCCCGAACGTTTCCCGTAACCCGAATTGCTAACTAGGATCCCAACTCCCAAGGCTTTCCTTTTGGGGTCATCCTGTTACAGTTTAATGGTTCCGGGCTTCAACCAATGCATTCAAGTGGGATAGGACAGGTTTAAATACTAGCATTTTCTTGTTTTTTTCAGGAAGAAAAAAATAAATAAAATAATTTACCCCCTGGAATTTCATTTCGGATAGCTTTAATTTCAAGTCAAAATACAGTTTCTAGTTTGCAATGCATATAATTCGAATGGGAAGGATAGGTTTCGCTTAGAATATGGTAACAGGGTGACCATTTCTACGAGGATGATCTCTAGAAACCAAAATGCAAGGTACCTAATTGCATCAAATTGAGGACTTCCTTTCTTTTGTTTCCGAGGTCAAGTCAGCCATTTTTTTCTTCTTCTTGTTTCGCGGTTTGGTGAGAGCCAATTAACTTCACCTAGTCAAATTACTGCGTCTTGGCAAAAAATAATCACCCATTTGACTACTTGATTAGGAGATGCCAACCAGCGCAGATAAAATTATTTGTTGTTCATAACCATTTAAATGGCACTAACATTCCCGATTGGCCGAATTCAAAATCAGAAAAATAAAAAAGAGAATCATCACAAAAACAGTTCAGTGCATTAAAATGGTCGGTAGCTAGAAGTGTGTATGCTCTGTTGATGTTTAGAGTTCAACTTACCCCGGATAATGCTACACACCGGGGCTGGGCAGCCCGGAAAAAACAGTGTCTCACAGCCCCATGGACCCACCATACAGATTTATAGGGGTAGTTTTTAGTGGTGAATCCCACGCCATTTTTGTTTCACGCGGTAACGTCACGGGATTTCCTACCTCGGTGTACGTAGAATTATCGACTTACCCCACAGTCGAACTTTTAGAAATGTGATCCAGCGATCAAAACTTTTACAATCTTATTCGGATTTGACATATACCATATAAAAGATCAACTCCAACAGCTACTAAAATGGTCTACACGCCTAATTTTTCTTTTTTTGGTAACCATACACGCCTAATGTCTTTGTAATTTGTCACAAAATTAAGATAGCTACAATCCGAGTTGTTAGTCGCTTTATTATGACAGAAAAATATGTGCTTTAATTGTCTCGGAATGTAACTCAAACCTTATGCAACGATGATCAACGTTCAGCGTATCCGATTCAGGGACAACGAAACAGTTAACAAACTTGTCCCTTCGGGACATCCGATAAAATAATTGGAACGATACAAATAAAACCTTTCATCTCAAAACTTCGATAGGGTTAGACATTTCATTCTAGTTAAAGAATTAAATACATCACAATTTGATCTACTTGTGATGTATTTAATTCTCTAATACACGAACACGTGTTAAACATGATTATCAGAATTCAAGTATGAGGTTCCTTCCTGTGCTGGATAATAGATTATTCTGTGATTATCAGAATTCAAGGTTGAGGTCTCTTCCGGTGCTGCATAATAGATTATTCTGTGGTGGTATCATTGAGCGACATCGCCATGAACTAACAAAGAAAGTATCCTCAACAAGACAACAACTGTGAGGAACTCCACTAGAAGGTGGAGAAAAAAAAGATAAGAAAAATTATCTTGCTGTATCCTACTTCCATTCACACAGTAATTTCCGGAAAAATAACCCTTGTTGACTAACCCCGCGTCCCAGCTACACGTATTTCTTTCTTTCCTATCACTGAATCATATTGATTGAAGTTGCCCATGTCACTTGCAATAGGTGTGTGTTTATGAAGCAGGAGTAAAGAACCAAAAAGAAATTTCCATTATACACAATTGGGTGTATAGTTAACACAATGAAGAATGATAAGGAAGACCCAATCTAATCAGCAAATTAAGAATGCCCGTGATCTGGTGAACTACACTTTCTCTATCTATACCTTCTCTTTGTGATGGTTGCTGGCTTGCTCCTGTCTTCAGCTTGATACAAATCTTTGACTACATTTATAAGGTAGCAGTAACGGCTCTAAGGGACACTGCTTATACAAGTGGTCTGATAGAAGGACACTTGCTCTTAGAAATTCTAGAACAGAACATGAACATTAATAGAACTGATGATAATAGAAATAGTCTAAAGTACGTTCTTATTTCTTGCATTCCTAACTCAAGGACTTCCGTCCTCTTGCCATATCTACTGCTTCTCTCCATCAAATACCCTTCTAAATATTCATCTATAGATTCTAGTTTCCCCGCATTCTCAATGGAGGCGTTCGAGTAAGTTTCATCCAACCTCCACTTGGCCGTTTTGAAAATCGTGAAGAACGCACCACACCAATCGTTCAGGACTCTCTGAGACCCCCAACAAACCGAAGATTTATTTAGTAATTTTGTGTGTATAACAGGATGTGGAACATCCTAAATGCAAAACTGTGGAATTTGCATACTCACATTGAAGGTTATGGTATCAGTGGGATTAAACATTTTAAAGCAGTCTTTAGACGAGGCATCTGTGTCTCCATAGATCTAGTAAGAAAAGAACTAACAATGAGAACCTCACCCATTCTGTAATCAAATGACGAGACTCTGGGAACAAAAGAACAGCATGAGGCACTGACCTCAAAGGTGAACGTCATGGGCACCTTGGCAACTTCATACATGTAATCTGTTGCAGTCCCATGTGCAAGATACCTGGAACATGTCATTTATCTATTCAGAATGAAGTTTACTTAGTGAATCATTCAGACACTTGACTCGCCGCTAACATACCAGCGTCTAGCATCTAGAATATTAGGATCTCGCATTGTACTTGTTTCCCTTTATAATAAATATATACATACCCCACAGAGCCTCCGCCAGATCCAATTAAGCATCGCCCCTGGCAGTGAAGGTCATTCAAGTTTTCGAGTAATGACCTCATAGCATGGGATGCCAATCCGTGTGGGGTTGTGTTCCTATGATCGTATGGCATGAAGAGAGCCTGAGAGAAACCAACAGAAGATAAGTACAAATAAGATACAAACTATGAAGGACCCTAATACCTTAGTGTTGCTCAGTTCCCTTAGACAGAAAAGTGAAGGTGTTATCCGAACTAGTACAGCTTATTAGCACGTTCAGTTCAGGTAATTGAATCCGATTTCTAGTACTAACAGAATTATAAAAAGCAATCCAACTGCATATTCTACATTATCAAACAAATCTGCACTTATCACAGCTTACCTCCATTCCAGAGTGCACATTAATCCACACATGTGGATCAAATGACTGGGAGATTTTTCGCATTATTTGGGTCTCTGGCTCACTAAAAGGACCACTTCCTGGATTCTCTTCATATGGATCGTAGTCCTACATTTGGACAGAGAAATCCTATACAATGAGTTCTACATATACAATGATGTTTCAAATATTAAGTAGGAAATCTGAATGGGAAAGCGATAAAATGAAGTGCAAACTAAGTAAGTATGCCCGAAATTATATGCATGAGAGACAAACCTTCTCCTTTTTACCCCAGTCTACACTCCAATTCCGGTTCAGATCAACTCCCCTTCCTGCAAAGCACGACAAACAAGCATTCAACAACACTAACTACAAAAGGTAACGTACTATATTCAAAAATCACAATTTCTTTTTATTACCATTTCTCCTCTCACAAAGATCCCCTGCTTCAACAAGTTTACGTCCGTTCAAATTCTCCATAGGTACCACCTGACAGTAAAAGCTTTGTTAGGATTCTAAAGCAAGAGAATCAGCCAACAGTCCGACTCTTTCACATATATTTGTGGACTTCGCAAAACCATTTAAGTTGAAGTAGTTAACACAAGTTTAGAAACAAGCATTACCTTAATCACAAGATTATCAAGCGTACGGTTTAAGAAAACTGGATCACTGTTTGGGATCCGCTGCTCTTCACTTAAGATGGACAATAGGCGTAAAGCGAGTTCTGTAGTGATAAGTTCCCTTCCATGCTGTCCAAAACTCTGGAAGACAAGTAATCATCTGTCAACAAAACCAGGAATTACAAATCTGAGATGACTCTATTGTACATGCAACAAATTTGCAAACCAAAAACAAAATGATAATAAAAACAACTCACAAGAAGTATCCGGAACTTTGATTTGCTATCAATTTCGTTGTTGTAGTGGCTGTAAGTAACTACTGATATCTCTGCCAAATAACCCTGATTCTGGGTCTTAATTGTTTCTATCTGTTTCAAAATGGATTCACATAAGAAGCTGAATAAGCTGAATCGTCTAATCCTATTGCAATAATAAAATTGTGAAATTACTTACTCTCAATTTATCAGGGTGACGACTCACTAAATCTCTGATTTGTTCCTCCAAAGCATCACTGCAATAATTCCAAGGGACTAATTCATAAATAAATAACAAATCAATGGACAAATTCGAAAAAATAACAAGTCAGAGTAAATACCTGGAATGGTATAGATCCTGATTGATCGGGGTAGAAAAAGACTCAGATAGATTTCTTCCATTAACAATCATCAAAAGCTGCAGAAAACTAAAGAGAAGAGAGAGAGGAAAGTAACGGAAACCCATTTGTAGAAGACGCAGAAAGAGAAATATGAAGCAATAGCTCTCCTTCTTCTTCTTTCTTTCGTTCTGTTCTTCTTCTTCTTCTGATCATTTGTTTTTGTTTCTTCAGATTCTTGATTTTACAGTATATTTTTTTTTTCTGTTACTGTTTGTCTTTGAATGTGGGAAAAAGAAAAACAATTTCATCCAGTGTGAAAGAGGAACAGAGAGGTTTTCTTTTTACTTTATTATATCCACGTTCAATGGATGTGATTGTTTGAGGATTAACTGATCTAGTGTTATTTCTTCTTGTGCCAGTCTTTAAGCCGTTTGATGTAATTATACGGGTTTGTTAAACTATGAAAGGGAACATGGGAATATGTCCATAGTGGCCTAGTCGAGATCTTGTTGACAGAGAGGATCAATGAGATCACATTCTTGCCATAACAGACCGCACCATTTGCATGTGGGATCTTGTTGCTGTTTCTAGTCATGTTGGACTGATGTTTTGTTGATGGCTGGGTGTGTAATGATACCCCGATATTGGACCCTTTTCTGTGTATATCAAGAATACAAAACAAAACTAGGCTAAGTTTGCCTTTGTTAGTGGTGGTCAAGATTTGTCCTTGTCAAAGATAAATCAAAGGCTGTGGTTCTCTGTGCCACACCCTATAAGTCGCACATGTGGTGTTCATTCCAATATTATGAATTAAAAATGAATACTCAAGTCAAGATATGAAATTTCAAAAATTATAACGGGGAGGTTCGAACTCATGACCTATTGTGTCATAAGAGTGGCCTTTAACCATTGTTCCACCTTGGTTGGAATTGATAGAAAAGATAAATCAACATTGGTTGTTTGTTCAACTTAAATATTGATTAGTATAAGTGTTTTATTAATTAGTATAAGTGATTTGTCTAGAGAGAAGATAAATCTATGGTTATGGTTTGTTCAACTTAAATATTAATTAGTATAAGTGTTTTATTAATTGATGTCTCATTAATTTCTCATGATAAATGATTTATTAATTTTACATCATAAATATCCCTTAATTAATATTAATACATATCTCCATCAATAAATAATAATTTTGACAAAAATTATTTCAATAGATATTAGTGGTGGTGGTGGTGGTAGTAGAGGAAGAAGTAAGTGGTGGAAGCGGTGGAAGTAACATTAGTTTTGGTGGAAGAAATAGTGGCGTTGGATGGTTTTAATGGCGGCGGTATTGGTTTTTTCTTTTTGAATCAAAAATAATAAAAAAAATTACATGACGGGTAACATTGTGTTGTCAAAAGTATAGTTGGTTGTTTTTGACACGATAAAAAAAGGCAGATAACAAATACTTTTGGGATGATACCAAATCATATAAGACAAAATGGTTGTTTTTGGTACCACTGCTATCTTTGGTAACCGTTCGTACGCATAATTTTTAGTATTAACAAAAAACATACAGTTGAATAAATTAATTGACGACCTAAGTTTGTTAAATCTAAACTTTATACATGACATGTGGGATTAAAAGTTATAAGTGTGCCCAATATTCTACGAGGGATGGAAAATGGTGGTGGTGGAGAAAGAAGTGATATCTCGGTGGTTTGTGGTAATTGACTCGTTTTGATGAGTAGTAATTGACTATGTTAATTATGTGTTGCTACAAAAGGATAACACTATAAATTAGAAATGTGGTTGATCGTCTTAATGCTAATATAAACTCGGTTAAAATACATGAAAATTAAGAAGAAGAAAAAAACATTTGGATGTCACGTTATATAATAAATAACACTAAAAACTACATATTTAGTATCAAGGTTTCTCCGTCCAATAGATAAATCTAAGGTTTTATTGAGATCTCGTAAGCAGAGGGCGAGTTGGTCTTGGATTTCTGAATGATAATGAATATAATGAAACGCTCCCTCTCGGTTTCTCCAATGAAAACCGAAACCTTCTAAAAAAAAAATCAATCGAACAACACTTAGATGGAACGCATCACCACCAGTGTAAAACTTCTCTGAATTGCTACATATCCAGTGAAATTTCTACAGATTAATCTAGTGATTTCGTCCTACCGTAGTTTTTAACGAGGCATGCAATTAAATCTCTAATAGTGATTTTAAAGGTATTTAATAATTACAAAATTCTCTTATAAGTTTTGTTTATGCAAGTATTGATTTAACTTGGGTTCTTTTATATTTTTGTGTTAAGTTGATGACTTTTTAATTTGAATACATGTTTGGTTAACAAACTTTGATACATATAGGGTATTTATTTGTAGAACTGATGTTAGTCTCTCATTTATCCCGTTAGCACTTTGTTTTGATCCCGTATTTGTAGACATTATTTGACTAATGTTGGGGTATTTGTTTAATCTCAAGGCCGATTAAACCCAATGTGTGTTGTATACATTGAAGGCGACAGAAGTTTGTGTCGGCTCTACCTTGAAACTAATAATTTTTCTTCGGAAGGTTAGTTGAATTTATGTAGATACAGATATCAATATGACTATGCTCTTTAAAACTCCAAATTATTTGAGTAACACTAGATGTGAGAACGTCATTCATGCACTACTTAACATAGTTGGTGTGAAATATTTGTATCCACGAATTTCTTCAATTTTAAGTTATAAATATGATTGAGAAAGAATCTTACACATGTTTTGATTTACTATTATAAGTTTATTTTTTCAACTCACATGTGCATATCTCAGCCTTCCAATAGCCAAGTGTTCTTCATTTTGATAACTCTCACATTTGCAATAAATAAATAAATAATGTTTATCTATAGTATGGAAAATATTATGGGTTTTTGCTTCACTCCTTAGAGCCTTAGTTTTCAATAATTTCGGAACAAATGTATTCATAAACATCATGGAGTTGGATTGGCAGTTTAGGTATATGTATTGTTAGATGAAATATTATATTTGAAGTTTGAAATTATGGTATGATGGAACAATAAATGGGGAAATTTTTTATTTACTGTATTTTTTATTTTATTTTCATGTTGGCACAACATTATTACTCCGTCCAGATAATAAATTGGAATAACATGCTTAAGTAAAAAATAAAAAGATCAGGTAACCCATTTTGTTTCCCAAAACCTATTTGAATATCAAAATAATTACTCACGAATAAAATGAAGCAAGAGGAATGTGAACAATATCGTATTAGAGACAAAATATCCCGTGCCGTTACGGCACGGGTTAAGATCTAGTATATATATATATATATATATATATATATATATATAACGTGTTGGTTACAACAGCTCTTGACTTATGCTCATTTGAGTAATCACTGTTTGCCGCTGTCACATGTAAAACTAAAAATTGGGTGATCCTATATGCGTGTAGTTAGGCGGGTTCCTGCGAGGGCTCGCTAACCCACTCATACGCCATGCCATCAGGCCGAGCTATTATAAAAAAATAATTAACTTATGGGGAAAAATGGTTTAGTCCAAAATCGGCTCAAATAGTACGCAATAGTTCAGACCTAGTTGATTAGGTACAGTTTAATCCATTAATTGTGTAATTACACTGCTATCCTTCCCACGCTTTTAATAAAGCACACGTGCAGCGAATGGAGTCAGTTTTGTAACTGACACAATGAACGTGGCTGCGACACGTTTGATTCAAAAAGAAACTGATTAAAAACTATTGCGTAACGGACAAAACATTAAATTCCACATTTTGCTTTTGCAGACTAAAACCAGAAGAAAAACTTCAGAACAAATTTTGCAAACAAATCCTAGAAAAATTGTTCAAATCATTGGAAACGTTTAATCAAAACACTTAGATGAGTTCAGTATCAGTAACATCATGTTGAAAGGAAAAAAAAAGTAGTTTCAAAGACAAAAACAACACCAATAGTGGAAGATTCTACATCAACGGCAGAAGAAAATCCATCAGTTGCGGTAGAAGAAATTCCAAAATCAACATTACCAATAACGAGATCAAAGTCGGCATTAAAATATTCAACATCAATTTCATCCCCAACTCCATCAGTTGCAGTAGCAAGGAGGAGATCGAAGAGAGATTTACAAGATTCAACATCAATATCAGTACCAGAGACTTCAAAACTTCACCACCTAAGAAGAAATCAAAGCCTTGAAAGCCTCCAAAGCCTTCAACATCTGTTAAACCAAAAAAATATGTAACAATTCAAGTCTAGTTCTGTCTATTTTTGAGCAATTTCTATGAGATTTCTTGTATATGTGTACAGATCTGTACACCGCAATGCTGTTGCAGTTTTTCATTTCATGCCATGTCTTATTTTGAGCAATTTTTGTGGGAATTATTGCTGGTGTGTACATACTAGTACACCGCAATGCTATTGTAGATTTTCATTTCATGCCATGTCTTATTTTGAGAAATTTTTGTGGGGATTGTTTCTGGTGTGTATATACTAGTACACCACAATGCTGTTGCAGTTTTTCATTTCATGTCATGTCTTATTTTGAGCAATTTTTGTGGGGATTGTTGCTAATGTGTACATACTAGTACACCGCAATGTTGTTGTAGTTTTTCATTTCATTCCATGACTTATTTTGAGCAATTTTTGTGGGGATTGTTGCTGGTGTGTACATATTTGTAAACCAACATGTCCATAGCAATTTATGTGATTCATGGCATGTTATATGTGTTATGGAGTTGTTTCATTTCAGTTGTGTGTACAGATTTGTACACAAGCATTCTATTGCAGTGATTCATGGCATGTTGTTTGTGTTTTAAAGATGTTTCTGTAGGAGTGTACATATTTTTACACCATCATGGTGTTATAGTGATATATGCCATGTCGTATGAGAATTATTGTTGTTTTTGTTATATTTCTGTAGTAGTGTACTGGTTTGTACACCAGCATTTTTGTATGAGTATTATGTGTCATGCTTCTCTTTTCTTATTCGCATTTCTCTGTTTTCGTAGATACAAACAAACCTTATAGGTCAGGTTTTCATGCAATCAATGATTTTGTGAACAAGCACCTTGAGGAGGATCCTGAAGTAAGGAAAAATGATCCTCATAAAGTCTGGTTCCCTGACGTTCAGTTAGGGAAGCAAAAGGAGAGCCCTTTTTGGCCTGTAGTAGACGTCTTTGTTCCAAGAAAGCTGAAAAGAAAGATGAAAAAACGTTAGAAAAGAAAAAGTCAAAAAAGAGAGATGTGTGGTTCAAGAATCCAGAATCAATCTTGAAGGTTGTGAACCAGTTCCGCCATGATAACTCAGGGGGAATGTTTTCATTTTCGACACTTCTAAGGAGAAAAAGTTTGTGGAAGTAGAAAGAATGCCAAAAGATTTTTTATTTATTATTGGATTAGATTTGGTGGCATCAAAACCTAGAGAAGGACAAAGTACTAAAACTAGAGCTGAGAAGAGATATGGTTCACTGATAAACCGAATAAAAATGAAGGGTCAATCTAGGTTGGGGAAACTTGACGTGGAGAATGAAATCTTGCGTATAATGAAGTTAAAACCAAAGTTGGATAGGGAGATTGAGAGAAATGCTGAGGACTTGGTAGTGTTGTTTGGGATTTACCTGTGCATCACTGTTTTTTTTTACCACAACAAATGGAAGCGGGATTACCAAGAGCCAATTTTCTCACTACTTTGAATCATTGGATAGAATGAAAAAAACCAACTGGCCAGTTCATATACATAAATATCTAATGGATAGCATTATGAAACATATCGACTCACCACTTAGAGTTAATGGTTGTATGGCATACCTGTTGGTGAGTTTACATGTGTACATTGTTTTACACCAGTTATAAGTTGTACCAATTTACATTATTTGGTTCACTGTATTTGTTGGGTCCTAACATTTATAACTTTTTACCTGTTTGTTAATGCAGCATTTGTTTGCTGAACACAACATTAACATGACGCCAAGCAATGAACAAGGTTTCCCAAGGTTTCTAAGGTGGGTAATAAGTGACATCAGTGCAATAATCGAGAAAGTCATTAATGAAGCTATGCAAAAGGTGACTCGGTAACTTTCTTATGATATTGATTTCTTCCTACATGTGTACATTAGATATACACCTTGATAATGTCTACAAAATGGTGACAAAAGTTTGTCATGTGTACAACAATATACACCTGTGATCCATATTGATAGTTTGGCATGTTTTCAGATGCAACCAGGATGGGTAAAAGCTTGCAGTGATGAAGAGCAACAGATTATGGATGGCTACAGAAGGAATAAACAAGAAAATAACAGAGATACACTGAAATAAAAGTTGTACATAGCACTACAACAAAGAGATGAAGCATTGGAAGAGCTTTCTGACTTGCAGGTTAAACATGAAAAACTTGTTAGCTTCATTGAAGAAAAAAGCAAACAAACTTTATGAAGCCGATACAAGGAATGTGCAAGATGATAAGAAACTTGTTGATTTGTTTGTTGACTCCTTGCAAGAAATCATTTCATTTAACAAAGCATTAAAAAGTAAGGATGAACATGATGATGATGAGCAGGATGACAGTGATGATGTTGATAGTGATGATGATGATGACAGTGATGATGATGGTGATAAAGGTAAGAGAAGTTGCAAAGGTGGTGATGAGGAGGAGGATGGTGGTGGCAAAGGTAGTGATGAGGAGCAGGATAATGATGACAAAGGTGGAAAAGGTAGTGATGAGGAGCAGGATGATGATGACGAAGGTGGCAAAGGTGGTAATGACGAGGGTGGCAAATCTGAAAAGAATAAAGTTTCGTCTGAAACTTCTGAAAAGCGAAGGTATAAAATCACTCTTATTAAATTTGGTAGTCATTTGTTTTTATGTGTGTAGATAGTTGTACACCAGTATGCAAAAACTAATACATTTTCTCTAAACTTGAATCTTTTATCACTCCTCTGTCAAATACAAATGAAGAGAAAGATGGCAAGGATGGAACAATGCAAGGTGTTGAGACTGAAACTGCTAAGAAGCCTGGGTATGAAATGATCTCAGCTCACATTTCTTTTTATTTTCTGTATATGTGTACCAAGATGTACACCTTAGTGATTTCTTATGTGTGTGTGTGTGTGTGTGTGTACAAAGATGTACAATTTTGTAGAACCTAACAAAAACTGCAATTTTTTAGCACTTCTCAGCCAGAGACAGCTGCATATCAAAAAGACCAGGATGCCACTCAAATATCTGAAATTGATGAGGCTACGATAATTGCAGCTCAAGCCATATATCAGCTGTACCCTAAAGGCATGTTGCCGGTTGAAGAAGATGTGCTTTTACTCACACAGGGAGAAGATCAATAGAATGATCCTTATGCATCAATTGAGGACCTTCTATATAACTTGTCTGAAAGTGTTTTCATAAATCTTGAAAAAGGTTGTTACAGAATGGCAACATCTGACGTGAAGGAAAAGATGGCAACCGTGATCCACGAATGTCCAAGCTTTTAATTGTTGAGACAAGAAGATCCAAAAGAAAAGTCGTCGCAAAGATCATTATCCAATGAAGATGTACGAGAAAGGGTTGTTGCTGAAGCAGTACAGTTTATCCAACAACATGGAGATGCATTTTTTAGCAGTCAAGAAGTAGAAGAGCAGAAGACACCACTAGCAAAGACAAGAGCTGGGAAGATGAAGGAAGCAGAGATATTGAAGACAAAAGCGATTGGCAGGTTGTCCAAGACACCACCAAAGAGATATGCAAAGAAAAAAAACTTCCTCCTGATTTCACTGCCGAAGGTAAAAACAGACAAGTTAGGATGAAAGTGGATCAAAAAGGCAAGGGGATACAAAAAGAGGGAGAAGATCCAGGCTATCCTGCACCAAAAAGGATAAATGAAATGAGTATCATCTTACTCTCCCATTGCCAGATATTCGTCAATCATAACTATATCAAGCCATGGAACAAGGACAAGACAAAAGAAGGATACAGAAATTCTTCGACTATGCAAGCCTGGGTAAGTTCAGAAAACAATACCTCGCGTTATACGAATGATTGAATATTATTGAAAAAAAGTTATGTGCACCACTATGTACACCATGTTAACATTTCCTTTATGATTCTGCAGCTCTGTAGCTAGGGAACTAACAACGCTCCAAGATCCAATAGTAGAGTTGTCAAACAGGCCAAGCTAGGGTCAACCCGGCCCTAGCTTTCCAACCCGTGGTAGGGTTAGGGTCAGCCCTAGCCCTAGTAATATTCATGAACAAGCCCAAAACCCTAACCCTAGGAGGGTCAGCCCTGGCGCGTTGGCTGGTCAATGTTATCAATTTGCAAAAAAACATTAAAAAAATGAGTTGTGAATGAAAAGATTCGAACCCATGTCAATTAGGTGGCCACTTAGCATACAGACCACTGGACTATGGGGGCGGCTTTTCCTTTTTTCCGTCAGTTACATATGTGATCTATGTACAAAGTATTTTTTTCCACCTAAAATAAAGAGTTAAAAACCCTACATCAAACCTTTCTCGTTTCTTCTTCCACATCATTGTCTCCTTCCTTCCTCGGCTCCTCCACCTCCTTAGTCCTTCCTCTCTTTTTCATTTTTTCTTACTTTGCTTTTCTACCTTTTTAGATCAAGATTCTCCTCTCCGCCTTTCACTTTGCTTAGACCTAGATTTTTCTAGGAATTTGATAATCAGTTGATTATCATTTTTTTATTTATTCAATCAGTTGATTAATATTTGTATGGTGAAAATCGTATACAAACCAACATATCTATCCTCTCCTTATATGTTTGTTTCTCTCTTTCTTTGGACTTAATATAATGGTTGCCTGATTTGTATGGATTAAAAGAATGGGTATTCATTGGATCTTCAAATTCTAGACTTGTTTAATTGTGTAATTTATTTGATAGATCTATGTTTGTTACCAGCTTGTTTGTGTTATGTATACTTAAAAGTTAATAAAGATTTAGATATATATGACTTAACATCTTTAAAGTAAGAAATGAACTGCTTGTAATAAATATCAAGGACATGTTTTCTATATTTCGTCAAAGTAACATAATTTAATGGGTTGGCGGATAACCCGCGGGTTGACACTAGCCTGGATTTTTTTCTAGTAGGGATACAAATGGAAACCCTAACCCAACCTGTTTAGATAACAAGCCAAGCCGAGCCGGGTTGAAACAAGCCGGGTTATAAATTGACAGCTCTATCCAACAGTCAGGGAAGAAATTCTTATTGTGGGAAAAGTACTTCGTGAATTGATGTTCAACAAGTATATGGACCAAGAGGTACTGCAGTTCTATGTCCATCGATGTTGCATAGCAATGGTCAGAGATAGTATTCGTCATCCATATGATCAAAAGTACATGAGATGTGAAGTAATGAGTCCTACTGCATGTGTAAGTTTCTCAAAAACAAATCAAAAATGTCATATATAGATACTTTAATGATGTGTACATACTAGTACACCTGATTGACATGGCGTGTTCTATGTGTTTGTAGATTTCTTTAGGTGTGGTCATAGATGTACACCAGTATGTTATATGATCGACACATGCTCTGTTAAGTGTTTGCATGGATGCTTGAGTGTTAGATTTTATTTAGGTGTGTACATAGTTGTACACCTAAATCATACATCATGGATACATCTATGTCATACATCTGTTTCTAGGCCTAAAATGTTTGATATGTGGTAGTATAGATGCTTCTTAGTTTTTTTTGTCTAATTTAGGTGTACCTAATTCATTTTATTTTCCAACAAATTATTGATTGCAGTACTATGTGAAGAACAATATCATGAGCATTGTACAAAAGCTTGAGGTAGATTTCATACGGGACATGCTTGACAATCTGGAAGTTCTTGTAATCCCCGTCAATCATTCTACACAAAAAATGGCAGTAGAACTTCATTAGTCTCTTCTGGAGTTTGATTTTGAAGTTGCAGAGTGGAAGTGGTACAACTCGTTTCAGTCAAATAAGGACTATAAAGAAGATGCACAACAACTGGCAAATGTGGTACAGTTGGAACTCAACAAGAAGAGATCTTTAAAGGGTAATCCACCTATAGAACCGCATGAAATAAACATCATGCAATGTCCTGCTCAAGGAATCAATCCATACTGCCTCCTATACACTTGCTACTTTATGAAACGAAGTATGAAGAAGAAAAGAGTATTGAAAGAGATCAGCAGAGGACCGAACACATTTGTCAGGGAATGAGAGCAACATTGGTGGACAAGATGCTGAAAAAAGTCGGAGTATATGAAAAGGTGTGGGATATAGCAACTGATGACTACCACAAGAAGTGGCGCTTGAGTAAAGAGATGAAACCATTGAAGAGGAATAAGAGTTTATTTTAAGCTTCATTATACAAGATCACTTTCTGAATTGCTTCTAAACATTTTCTATCTTTTAGACAACTTTTCAAATTTCAGTTTTTATCACTTTGTTTATGACTTATCAACACCTTGAATTAATATTTTATTAGTTTCAATATTGATGTTATTGATGTTACAAGTTTATGACTTATCACTACCACTGAAGTGTATATTACAGGTTTTGAAATCTTAAGGTGTACTTGATTGTACACATTTACTGACAGAGCAGAAAATGTTTAGAAGGTGTACATAAAGGTACACATGTACTGACAGATTTTCATACTTTATCAAAAGTATAAAAATTGAAGACATAAAAATATTACTAAAATTGTTATATCATGCCGAACGGAAAACATAAAAATTGAACATAGAAAAAGTAATCACTAATTATACAGATCTGAAAAACATAAAATATTACTAAACAAAATAGACTAGTATCATCCATTGTACACCAAGGTGTACATAGTTTTACACATGTAAAAAGACAGGTAAGAAAAACTAAAGTTCACAGGAAGGTGTACATAATGGTACACATATCATGGTACTAATTATCCACGCCAAAGAAAATTAAAAAAACTATACCAAATGTAAAGACCAAACATATATGTTAGAGCACTGCTCGGTCAAACTCGCATGCGTTGCGATCTCAAGCATGTTTTTCAATCTTAGTGATCAAAACTATAAAGTTTTGATTTCTAGTCTACTATAGTTAAGGTCTCGGACTAGGATATAAAGTGTAGTTAAGCTCAAGACTCCATGGCAATCATCATACAAGACGAAGGACTACTCAAGGAACCAGTGGATCTTCATAAACTAAAAGGTATGTGGAGACTTGAACTTATCTATCACTCAAAAGTCTATCTACTCTATCTCCTATCTTTGAGACAAAAGTCGTTTTACTATATAGACTAAGAATATACACATGTGACATTTCGAGCTGAGTATATCTCGCTTATCTATTTCTCGAAATGGGTGTTGGTAAAGCTTTCGCTTTAGCCAAGTTAATCTTTGCCTAGTGAAGAAAGTCATGTTAAGTTTTAATCACCTTTGAAAATGTTCTGATGAAAAATAGTTTGTGAATAACAACTATATAACGCCCTCTGAGCATGTTTCAATGATTGAAATGAGAGTTTAGACTATATAACCATTGGGGGATATAAACATTGTTGTGGAAACACATATATGTATAAGTCCTTAGCACTTGAACCGAAATTTTTGAACTTTGTTGATCAAGTGGAACTGGAACGTGAGAAACAACTCAGTCCGCGAACCCAGTCCGCAAACTGGCGTAGTTCTCGAGCCCGAGAATTTCTGCTGGAGTTGTAGATCATGTGTAGTCCGCGAACCCAGTCCACGAAATGACGGAAGCTCTCGAACCCGAGAATTTCTGCTAGAGTTTATAACTTCAACCGGTTAGCTTGAGTCCGTGAACTCAAGAGGTTATGTCTGAAAACGTTGTTAGTGAACTTATTCTATATTACTAAGGGAAGCTTTTGCAAACCGTGGATTTATAGTTCATGATTAATGATTCGAGTGAATCACATCGTTTTTGATTTAATTGTATCTCTTGTAGTACTTGATATCTCATAGCAATTGAACAACTCTCTAACTAGTTTATTTGAGTCATTTGGACTAGTTATGGTGAAGAAGAACATGGTTGATATGGAAGTTATCATTTGGCTAACCTTTTGGTTAACTAGTTGTGAACCAACCATTGTACACATTTGGGTATGGTTACACAAACCCGAAATCGTCAAGTACATGTGTGTATGGCAAACTAAGTTTTCGATCTAACGGTTTAGGAATATTAGCTTGTATCTAATCAGGTTTTCATCTAACGATGAATATTGAATGCTTTGTTACTAAGCTAACATTGATTGCAAAACCTGATTTGAAAGACTATATAAGGGAGAACTCTTGCTATTGGAAAAACTAATCCCCGCACACTTTTCTTATGTGATACTAGTTTTCTCTAAGCTAGATTCGATCTCCATTAACCCTTGAATTTTCTCTCTAAACTCGGGTTAACTACTTTAAGACTTCATTGGGATTGTGAAGCCAGACCGATACTATTTTTATCGTAGTTGTGTGATCTGATCTTGGTCTTTCTATCATACGAGTACAATTGTAATAATTGTCTTGAGATTCTATCTCCGATAGGCAAGATAAAAGTAGTCACAAACATCTTCGTCTCATTGTTTGTGATTCCTCAATAATCTTCTTCGCTGCGTCGATTAAGTTTATTGTGAGGTGATTGATGAAACTGAGCTGTTCTTCGGGAATATAAGTCTGGTTTTATCAATTGGTTCATGTTCACTTTGTTTTATCAAAAGACGGAACAAAAATCATAGGTTTATTCGTAGGAGACGAATTTATCTATTACCTATAGACTTTTCTGTGAGAGACAGATTTGTTTATTAAAGTCTTCGACTTTGGGTCGTAGCAACTCTTGGTTGTGGGTGATATCATCTAAGGAAATCAAGTGCGCAGTATCCTACTGGGATCAGAGGCGTAGGAGTATAACTATACCTTGGATCAGTGTGAGATTGGTTGGGGTTCAACTACAGTCCAGACCGAAGTCAATTGGTAGTAGGCTAGTGTCTGTAGCAGCTTGATATAGTGTATGTTTAATCTAGACTAGGTCCCGCGGTTTTTCTGCATTTGCGGTTTCCTCGTTAACAAAATTCTGGTGTCTGTGTTATTTTTTTTCCGCATTATATTTTTATATAATTGAAATAATATAGGTTGTGTGTTGTTCAACCAATTATAATATCCGAACATTTTGGTTGTTGATTTAAATTGATTGACACTTGGATATTGGTCTTTGGTAGCATCCAAGTTACCTCTCTTTGATTAGACTCGCAAATCATATTTTCTTGATCAAATCAAATTGAGAGATTGAGATAATAACTCCTTGAGATATTTTCTATTGATTGAGTCTTGTTGATTCTCTAGAAAACAACTCGGAGTTGTCCATACAGATTGCTAATCGAATTATTGGGTGGTGTTGTTAGAACCCCGCTTTTTCAATTGGTATCAGAGCTGGAAAACACGTTAAAGACCTTACACGTCTGTGTTTGTAGCGACCTGACTCTATGTACAAAGATGTTATCTCAGTAGACGTACCACCAGTCTTCGATGGTTCAAACTACCCATGGTGGAAAATTGTTATGAGCATGTATCTTCAAGCTCGTGATTTACAAATATGGGTACATGTTATTAATGGCTATGATCCTCCCGGTAATACAAAAGACGTTGTATTTACCCTCAAGTATGTTGATAGTTACGATCCAGAGGAAACTGTTGCTGCAAAGCGAAATTCTGAAGGGTTAGATGCTATCAGACAGGCCATTACCTCAGATCTCCAGCACTATGTGTCTTCTTGCACTAAGTCTAAATATGCTTAGGATATCTTAGAAACTATTTTTGAATCCAACAAACATGTTTCTAAGAAATGTACCATCGACGAAGGAAATAACCTCAACACTCTTTCTGAAAATGTATCATTCACAAAGATAAGAATTCATAATCAAAATTCTGTTCAGAACGTTGCATTCAATAGTGTGTCAAACACATGTGAACACTCTATTTCATGGGGTGATGAATGTTGTACGGATGAAGTCTGGTTCAAAAGACCATTGATTACAGAAAAGATCATAGAATTTATAAAGAGAAGCATTAGACGTGATAAACGTCCATTGTCTGCTAATGATTCTATGAAAGAAAAAACCTTAAGTGTCAACGAGTTAAATACTTTTAATAGATGTGAAGAGCTCTCAGCCTTTACAGCAGAAACATCTACTTTCTCAAGTTATGATTCAGAATATGAGACAGACACAAAGTTTATCAATTTCTTGAATAAAGAGGTTCTTCAAGAAAATCTTCAATTAAAAGCTTCTTTGAAGAAACTAGAATCATTAATCCAAGTGAAAAATCTTGAGATAGATTGTCTTAATGATAAATTCACCAGAACCATTGTCCTAAAGGAAAAAGAGATCAATACTCTTAAGGATGATCTACAAAGATTATCTGGTAGCTTTGACAAAATTTCAGCAATGTTATTTGGTCAAAAGTCCTTTGGATACACTAGTGGTTTAGGATACAAAAGCAAGTGTGCAGACTTTGACAATCCAGTTGCTTCTATTGATCAGGGGAAAAAAAACGCTTGGAGCCATGATAAGAAGAAAATACATTAACAAAACAGAGAAGTCTTGGGTTGTTTGTTTTGTGGAAATACAAGGCATGTGTTGGAGATACAAGAGGAATAATGAAATAATTACCAAACTACAGAAGAACATGCAAAAAATGAATCTGAACAATAATGCTTCCAGAATCAGAATAGGTAGGAAACTTTCTTACACAAAAAACCTTGAAAAAACATTATGTGATCAACAAGGAGAGCGTTTGGCTCATAACGTCCCTTTCTAACATCAAGGACGTTCATATCCTCCACTTTAACTTGAGAAAGTGAGGCTCTGCGTGTTTTTCTGTGTGACTCAAGTCATGTGTCTATTTTTGTAAAGAAAATATTCTCCTAACAATATAGACAATGATTCATTAATCTACAAAAGACTTATTCTTCTATGGTTTCTTGTTCATTTGTCTATTTAAATCTTGGTAGACTTCTTCCTTCCTTGAAAAGATACATCATTATGGCAACTATAACCAGAAGCATCACAATCAAGGATGTAGTTGAAGCAGCTAACGTGTATATGTGTAAAGGGATTTCTTCCTCTAGGGTGAAGAAAGTGAAGTCTGTATGTAATGGAGAAGGTTCTTCCTCTAACTGTCTCTTTTCTATTTGCCCCTTTGATTTTAAAGGCATAGTGAAAGAGTTTATCAATAAGAGAAATGGTTTAAAATCTCAAATCATTTTCTCTCTAGAAAATATAACTCACTATGAACATTTGTTGTCTCAATTCAAGAACGCTCTGCGTAATTTGAGAAGAGAACTCAGTGAGATAACTGATATTTCTGAAGATTTGGAGGAATTGAACGATCCCATAATCAATGGGTTTTTCAATAATGAGAAGGAATTCTCAGTAAATGCTCTGAGAAAGATCTACGACAACTAGTAAGTCTTCTGATAAGAAATCTTCTATGTTTTTTGTTTTATTTAGAAGAATAACTAGTGTTTTGGAATAGCCATGATTGTGATTACACGTAGTTATATCCAATGATTTCATCTTCTTGTTTTTAGATTTATTGGTTTTAATTCTAAACTTTTTTGAAGATGATGGTTGCAGTATTAATCTTTATGATTTTATATATTGCAATATTATGATGGGATTTGTATGTTTACGTCCGTGAACTTGATTGTCCCATATTTTATCAAAAGTAAAGTCGTTCACGTATTGGTATGCAAATATTTATCAAGGAATGAATGGACTTTTGGCAAAACACAAAAGTTAAGCCTATATTGTCAATTGTTGATGTAAGATAGGTTAAAATCTTTTGTGATTCAAGGATAAAATCTATTATGTCACTTTGTGATGGAAAAATAGAATAGGTCCTTATTTTTTTGGTATCCACGGTATAGAGCTTAATTGTTCCATATGTGAAGGTTCCATCTTGTATCTTATGTTGAGCACGATACGACTAAGTCGATTTCTTATTGGCATGGTTGGTTGTTCATAAATATGCAATATGTTGAGCTTTAAGAACTAAATCAATCATCTTGTGTGATTATTTAGTTAGCACTCCATAGATTTTTCTCATGTCGAGTGTGGAAAATTTAATTGATTACTTTGTGATTAGTTTAATTGTGTAATCCGGTTAGAGTATTTATGGGTTCTCTTGTGAATAATCTAATCGATGAATTAAGTCTCCATGAGTTTACTTGTGTTGAGCATATTTAGTCAAATTAATCTTGGTTCGCTTTGGTTAATATGATTGAATATTTTGGATTCCAAATTCATACTTGTATGATATTTGTTGAGTCTAAATAAATCCTTTTTTTCTCTTGAAATTAAGGTCGCTCTTGTTTTTCCCTTGGGAATGACATCTTATGGGGGAGAGTTCTGTTGAACTTGCACTTAATTGCCAAATCTTTGTGGGGAGTGCGGCTGTGGAATTTGTAGGGGTTATCTTGTATCTTTATGAACTCCTTGATGAATGCATTTAGCCTCGGCTTTATGATTGCATCTAAACAATATGATAGCACATTTACCTTTAGTCATGAAATGTCTCGTACGAAAATTTCATTAGGATCTCGTTCTTTTACCTTTGCCAATTTTATTGACAAAAAGGGGGAGAATCAATTGTAGTTCACACTACAAATACATATGGTTTTCGGATCATTATGTAAGGGGGAGTGATTTCCATGTGAGATGGAGTATTGACTAAGGGGGAGTGAAGTATCACCATAGTATTGTTGTTGAAGTTGTGATGCAATTGGACTTTGACGCTGTGTAATAATACTATGACACTGTATAACAATGATCGAGAACCGATGCTTTTCTCATTGTTATAGCTACGGATTTTAAACAACGATGATACTAAACTTACAACCTTTGGGATCATTGGACTACTTGGAAGTGACGAAGATTTCGAGTATTGTTGAAGATTAGGCATGTGGAATAGGAGCTACAAAGTTTATTTATATATTTTTTGTATTCCATATGTGTTAATAGTTTTGCCACTAAAATTGACAAAGGGGGAGATTGTTAGAGCACTGCTCGGTCAAACTCGCATGCGTTGCTATCTCAAGCATGTTTGTCAATGTTAGTGATCAAAACTATAAAGTCTTGATTTCTAGTCTACTATAGTTAAGGTCTCGGACTAGGATAGAAAGTGTGGTTGAGCTCAAGACTCCATGGCAATCATCATACAAGACGAAGGACTACTCAAGGAACCAGTGGATCTTCATCAACTAAAAGGTATGTGAATACTTGAACTTATCTATCACTCAAAAGTCTATCTACTCTATCTCCTATCTTTGAGACAAAAGTCGTTTTACTATATAGACTAAGAATATACACATGTGACATTTCGAGATGAGTATATCTCACTTATCTATTTCTCAAAATGGGTGTTGGTAAAGCTTTCGCTTTAGCCAAGTTCATCTTTGCCTAGTGACGAAAGTCATGTTAAGTTTCAATCTTCTTGGAAAATGTTCTGACGAAAAATAGTTTGTGAATAACAACTATATAACGCCCTATGAGCATGTTTCAATGATTGAAATGAGAGTTTAGACTATATAACCATTGGGGGATATAAACATTATTGTGGCAACACATATATGTATAAGTCCTTAACACTTGAACCGAAGTTTGCGAACTTTGTTGATCAAGTGGAACCGGAACGTGAGCAACAACTCAGTCCGCGAACTGGCGTAGTTCTCGAACCCGAGAATTTCTGCTGAAGTTGTAGCTCATGTGCAGTCCGCGAACTGACGGAAGCTCTCGAACCCGAGAATTTCTTCTAGAGTTTATAACTTCAACAGGTTAGCTTGAGTCCGTGAACTCAGTCCGCGAACTCAAGAGGTTATGTCTGAAAACGTCATTCGTGAACTTATTATATATTACTAAGGGATGCTTTTGCAAACCGTGGATTTATAGTTCATGATTAATGATTCGAGTGAATCACATCATTTTTGATTCAATTGAACAACTCTCTAACTAGTTCATTTGAGACATTTGGACTAGTTATGGTGAAGAAGAACATGGTTGTATGGAAGTTATCATTTGGCTAACCTTTTGGTTAACTAGTTGTGAACCAACCATTGTACACATTTGGGTACGGTTACACAAACCCGAAATCTTCAAGTACATGTGTGTATGGAAAGCTAAGTTTTTGATCTAACGGTTGAGGAATATTAGCTTGTATCTAATCAGGTTTTCATCTAACGGTGAATATTAAATGCTTTGTTACTAAGCTAACATTGATTGCAAACCCTGATTTGAACGACTATATAAGGGAGAACTCTTTCTATTGGAAAAACTAATCCCCACACACTTTTCTTGTGTTATGCTAGTTTTCTCTAAGCTAGAGTCGATCTCCATTAACCCTTGAGTTTTCTCTCTAAACTCGGGTTAACGACTTAAAGATTTCATTGGGATTGTGAAGCCAGACCGATACTACTTTTATCATAGTTGTGTGATCTGATCTTGCTCTTTCTATCGTACAAGTACAATTGTAATAATTGGCTTGAGATTCTATCTCCGATAGGCAAGATAAAAGTAGTCACAAACATCTTCGTCTCATTGTTTGGGATTCCTCAATAATCTTCTTCGCTGCGTCGATTAAGTTTATTGTGAGGTGATTAATGAAACTGAGCTGTTCTTCGGGAATATAAGTCTGGTTTTATCAATTGGTTCATGTTCACTTTGTTTTATCAAAAGACGGAACAAAACTCATAGGTTTATTCGTAGGAGACGAATTTATCTATTACCTATAGACTTTTCTGTGAGAGACATATTTGTTTATTAAAGTCTTCGACTTTGGGTCGTAGCAACTCTTGGTTGTGGGTGAGATCAGCTAAGGGAATCAAGCGCGCAGTATCCTGCTGGATCAGAGGCATATGAGCATAACTGTACCTTGGATCAGTGTGAGATTGGTTGGGGTTCAACTACAGTACAGACTGAAGTTAATTGGTAGTAGGCTAGTGTCTGTTGCGACTTAATACAGTGTATGTTTAACCTGGACTAGGTCCCGGGGTTTTTCTGCATTTGCGGTTTCCTCGTTAATAAAATTCTAGTGTCTGTGTTATTTATTTTCCGCATTATATTTTTATATAATTGAAATAATACAGGTTGTGCGTTGTTCAATCAATTAGAATATCCGACCATTTTGGTTGTTGATTTAAATTGATTGACACTTGGATATTGGTCTTTGGTACCATCCAAATTATCACTCTTTGATTAGACTCGCAAATCATATTTTCTTGAGAAAATCAAATTGAGAGATTGAGATAATAACTCCTTGAGATATTTACTATTGATTGAGTCTTGTTGATTTTCTAGAAAACAACTCGGAGTTGTCCATACATATTGCTAATCGAATTATTGGGTGGTGTTGTTAGACCCCCGCTTTTTCAATATAGAATATTTTGAACAAATGAAACATAGAAAAAAGCATCAAATCATGAGGCAGGTAGCTCTGTTGTGGTGACCAAGGGTGCATCACTTTGTGCACATCATAGGCCTCTTTTGCTTCTCCCAAGCATTCTTCATACGCTGTGTTTTTCGTCTACCAGGTAGAGGAACATGAATAGGAACAATAATTCTATCACTAGGATCATAAGACTGCGGCTTGTCATAATTAGGTATTGACAAGATGATCTCCTGGTATGTCCTGTTGTACCATTCAGTGGTGAAGTATGGCTCCACAAATGAATAAATGTCCTCCCTCGTAGCTTGAATGGCAGCATAAGCATGTGCACAAGGAAAACCATTTACTCGCCACCTGTGACACATATAAGTTTTCTGCAATAGATCTACAGAATGAGACTGGGGAGACTTGACTTCATACAATCTTTCCATGTATTCAACAACATTCCATGTATGACCAATGTCGATGTTTTCCTTTAGCATAGCCTCGTATACGGGAGTGATCCTAGTGTTGAAATTCTCAAGACCTTCTACCCTTCTCTCAGAATTCTTCTTCATAACATTCAAACTAAGATAATAAAAACACAAAACATAGAATCAAAACATGATATAGAAGAAATACAGATAAAACAAGTGTACAACAATGTACACATTAAGGATATCCATTTGTACAACAATGTACACACAGTTGCAGAATAACAGATACAACATGTGTAAAAGTATGTACACATCAAGGAAATCCATGTATATGACAGTAAAAAGTATAAGAATGAAACACTAAACATAAAACACACTGTATCGCATCGAGAAGAGCAAAAGCAGACATCTTTTTGAACTCAAGAATCCAGTTATTAAATGACTCGGAAATAGATGAAGAATGAGCAGCATATCTGCATACAGGGAAAAATGCCTTTGCCCATTTCTTCTTTGGAATAGTCATGATATAATTAGCAACATGTCCACATCCAATTGCATGCATGTCCCGCAAAGATTCTTCAAATTTAGTTGCTGTGTAAGAATATGTAGCTTTGTAAAACAAATCAATAGCGGTCTTGTTATTCGCATGACCTGATCCAATATGGTGATTGCACTTGATGTGGTAAAAGAAATAATTGTGATATGAACCAGGAAATACTCTGGCAATGCCTTGCAAAAGTCCTTCGTGACGATCACTAAGGAAAACAATCTGACGATCATCGACCACTTGTTTAAGATTATGCAGAAACTAAAACCAATTGTCTTTGTTTTCAGAAGACACAATAGCAAAGGCACATGGGTAAAAACCATCATTTTCATTTACACATGTTGCAGCCATCAAAGTACTCCTGAATCTACCAGTAAGGAAAGTAGCGTCCAAGTAAATCATGGGTCTGAGATACCTATAGCTATGCTTGCAAGCACCGAAACAAATGAAAATCCGCTGAAATCTTCCGGTTTCATGATCAACTTCAAGTTTCACAAGGCTATCAAGATTAGTTTGCTCAATGGCTTTGACATACCAATTTAAATCGATATACGACTTCTCGTCGTCACCATATTGTTCTTCAAATGCGGCTTCTTTCCCTCTACGGGCATGGTGATACTAATATTGGACCCATAAGTCTTCTTAAAAAGTGACATGATCTGTCTGGGTTTTAAAGTGGGATCACCCTGTATATCGTCAGCAATCAAATGCTTAACTAACTTGGTTGTCACCGTAGGACTCTTCAACCTCAAACCAACACCACAGCTACAATAAATAATAATAAAAAAAAAAAACAAAAAAACAAAAAAAAAAACCATGGACAAAGTTTAAACATCATGTGACTTGTAGGGCTTACTCCAAGCTTGGATATGCATACACTTGGTACACAACCACATATTAAGTTGCATAAGATCTTCTTCCCATAAACAAAAGACCGCACCATTCTGCGAAATTTTATCCCTGCATCTATCATGTTCAGCACCATGGACCAAATGCTTATCTTTCATGCGTGGGAATAAAGAACTCCTTACCAATCCACTTCCTCTCACACCATTTTTACAACCATCAAAGTCCTGAAAGGGCACTGCAAATAACTGTCAGTAGTTTGGGAATCAAAAACTTGAGATATGGGACTCAAGCAGTGCTCCTGGAAAGACCTAGTAACCCTAGGCATAATGAAAACAGAAAATAAACAATCCCCAAAAATTTCAATTAGAGATAAGTGGATGGGAATTCAAGATTTCACTAACGAAAACTCAAACTACCATACAACATCTCCTTAACAAAACACCTCCACAGAAAGAGAGAGAATCAGACAAACACCCGAAGCAACAAAAAAAAATCTCCAAACTCTAATTGAAATCACTAAGAAGAAGATAAGGAATTGAAATAACAATATAACACCACACAAACCCCTGTAATGATCTGCGAAAACCACCCTCAAAAACCAAATTAAAAGAAACACAGAAGAGTTGCAAACAGAACCCCCAATTACTGTGTTACACAAAACCACCTTCTCTGAGCAAGATTGAATAAAGGAAGAAAAATAAAAGTATATTCCTTAAACCTTCCTTCAACCAACGAAAAAGAAACCTCAGCTACCAGTCACAAGCCACTAAAACAATAAAAATTTCGAATCTTCAAAATTTGCAAAAGGGAAAACCCCAATCCAGTTTCTCAACAGTCTGAAGAAAAACCCCAATCCCAAAACAATCAAGGAAACCCTATAAGAGAAAGAAAGCGAAGGAAAGAAAAATCAAATCACAAAACCCTAAATTCAAATTATACAAAACTGAAAACCCACTATACAATCACTAGCAGGGATAGGTTATTATTAAATGCTTGATATAAACATTCAGAAAACTGAACTTTTTTGGCCGTCCTTTGATGAGAGGAGCACTCAGGTCGACGTTTTTCCAGCTGATATTAGAAGACCATCTGTTGGGGTTAATCTTCTTGGTGGTCCTGTAAGTTTGGATACTTCTTTCTGCAGTCAACTTGTTCTTGAAAAGGTGCACAAGACTACTCAGTTAATGGATGTTGTTCATCGACTACATGATCCACAGAGTGAGTTGTTGCTGCTTCGAAATTGTGCAGGTGTGTCTAAACTTTACTTTATTTTGCATACTACTGCTCCTTGTTATGTGCAAGATGCTCAGGATATTTTTGACACATATCTGTCCAAATACATGAGAGAATTGGTGATTAGTGATGGTCCAGGATATGGTTTGTTACAACATAGGGTTGTTTCTTTACCTATACCAGATGGTGGCCTAGGAATTTATTCTATGTTCGATACTATGCAATATTGTTACTTAGCATCTTGTTCACAGACCTTACACCTGCAGGAGAATATACTACAAGGTTCAGACTTTCCGGTTAAAGGTTTAGCATATCAAACTGCTTTTGACAATTTTCTTCAAGTTAGTGGTATTACATCGTCACAGCGTTGCAATCTCATTACTGCCCCCATCCTATACATGCTTTGGCAGTTCAGTACTTTGCAGCTGTGACTAAGAATATGTCGTCTCTTTTTAATATGTCAAGGCGAGATTTAGCATTATGGAAGTGTAATAAAACTCCACATGCTCAGGATTATCTTCTTGCTATTCCAGCTGTTGGACTTGGACAGAAAATTGGCCCGCGCTAGTTTAGTGCAGTACTTGGTTATCGTCTTGGTATTCCTTTGTTTGAAGTTAATAGTTCATGTCTTTGCTGCAATAGGGGTGTGGATGTTTATGGTGATCATGCACTTCATTGTGCTAGTGAAGTTGGTTATAAGTTTAGACATGATCTTGTTAGAGATACCTTTGCGAATATTTGTTACCGTGCGAGTGTACCTTTTGGAGTTGAAGTGGCTTTGGGGTTTCTTTCTCATAATGGCGATGATGCTAGGCCGGATGATATCTTAGTCTACAATTGGGAGGAAGGGCGTGATACGTGTTTTGATGCGACCGGGGTTTCACCTTTTGCTGGGGGTGGTGTGCAAGATTTTGCACCGGGCATCGCCTTGGCTAAAGCGGTTGAGCGCAAGAAGACTAAGTACCTTTATGTATGTAAGTAATTCCAATGGTTATAATTTTAGTACTTTAGCTTTTACTACTTTAGGTGAACTTGGTACCGAAACTATTGAATTTTTGAAACGTTTGAAGCATTACATAGCTAGGCATGATGTAAATATAAATGTTCGTAATTTTCTTTTTGTTAGAATTGGTTTATCTATTCAAAAAGGTGTTGGAGCCCAACTTGTTGCTAGGCTCCCATCTAGTTTCTTGTAAAAAAAAAAAAAAAAAAAAAAAACTTTTATAAAAATAAATTAAAATTATTTTTCTATAAATAAAAAAAAAAACTGGAATAAGTAATGTGCACCAATAAGATCTCAAAACCAACAACACATATGAAAAAAGAAAGCACATACCAAGCAAGAATATGAAATTTACACCAAAATTTGCCACCTAAAAATCCTACAACAAGTAAGGTGCACCACAATGTACACCTAAAATAATTCTACATATTAAAGCCTAAAAATATTTAACGTGGATCATAAAAAAACAAGAATTAGTAATGTGGACTATTATGAACACCACTAACATGTGAATAACATTAGAATCTTTCAGCACAAACCGAGAAATGTCACCATTCACAAGCCCAAAGTGAATCCTACAACCACAACCATCTTTTTCGCACTTCGCAGTAAAACGAGTCTTGTCATTTTTAAGAATAACAACCTTGTGACCAGTAGACATCTTGTACTTATCAACAAAAATCCTTACAGCTTTAACACCACCCATTAATTCTCTACCAATCTTGTCAAAAATATAATTCCATTCATCGATAATGAGAGGCTTGGCCTTGTCCGCATCATGATCGACCATCCTTACAAGCTTAGGACTTTCACTTACACAAGAATGAGAAGTACTGGCACCAGAACTAGTGCTACAACCAGAATTAGAACGAGAAGTATGCTTCAGAATCACATCGACATTCAAATAGAAATCGTCATTGTTCATATGAATAACGAGAGCAATTAAACCTTGCAGTTGTATATCACCTTGTATAAAAACTACTTGACCACTATCCATATAAGAAAAACGTATACTCCAAGGAGACAAAAACCTCCACTGCTTATAGGCAAGATGCTTCAATTCATCAATGGTGCTCAAAGTATTAACACGAAAAGCAGCAGAATGCTCACCATGATTCAAAACAGCATTAATAAACTTCTCAGACATTTTTGAAACCCCTACATATAACAAAAAAATAAATAATAAATTCAGATTTGCAGAACCTAAAACTTGAATAGTGTACTGGAAAGTACACATATAATCGAAGCCAAAAATCAAAAAGTAAACCTAAAACCAAAACTACTCCATGGATTAATCGAAGATATAAGCTTCAGAATCTTACTAGAACACATAATGGAATAAACCAAAAGCCTATGGTCTAATATCAGTTCGATTTCATATCATGCATCATAACATCAAAACCAAAAAACAGTAATCAACATCATTTAACGAAAATCATAAGCTAAAATATAACAAAAATAAAATCAACAACATAGAAATAATAAGATGTAACAGATCGAATTCATATCATCAACTCATCGAATAAAAAAAAATGAAATTCAACGATGAAGAAAAAATAAAACTAACCTGAAGTTGAATTCAACTGCAGGAACGATCAAATCCAAATAAACCTCTATGAATTTGTTAAATCACCTCTGAAATTCAAATCTGGATCGATCTATAACTGAATCTGTCGTGAATTCAAATCTGTCTTGAATCTGTCGTGAATTTCAAAACACTTCACCAGTAACCTGAAGTTGAATCATGTTGAAGAAACAATTAACTACAACAAATTCTCTCTGAAATTGTTAAATTGCCTCCAAAATTCTTCTCTAACCGGCGCCCTGTTTTGAATTCATGTTTGAGATTTGAAATTTTCGATTTCAAATCCTCATTATATATATAAAATCGTCTCAAGGGTAGTTATGGGATATTGGAAGTACAAGAAAAACGGGATCGCTCACACTTTTGGATTAACTCGTCCATATTTGGACTAAACTGTTTGAGACGGGGATTTTTTTGACTAGAGAGTACTAGGCTTGAGATGAGTGGACTAAAGCGTCCCAAGCCCAGTAACTTTGGGACTAAATGTCAATTTCTACTTAACTTATCAATTCTCTACCGAGAGATAGATTTGAACCTCTAACGACTTATTCTTTATCGCTATATAAATGTGAATTTCAAACACAAAATTTACACCTAAATTTTTACACAGATTATTTTATCTTTTCTTCCAAAATAATTCAAATGGTAAAGTTTAAATCCCGATTAGACTTGGCTACCAACTTGATTTTTAGGGAGTGGTGCTTGAAGCCGTTGTTAGTAAGATATGTGACAGTTATAAAGAAATAGGTAAAAACCAAAGAAGTCTACAAGTTTTGGACATTAACCAATTCAAGCCTCCTACTAAGAAAAGACAAAGAAAAGTTCAAGGAAAGGAAAGGAAAATTTGAAGGCAAAGAAAAAGATAAACAAAGGAAACTTCGTTCGTAAGCGCATTGACTGGAAGTTTGGTGAATTGGTAAAATGAAGAAGATAAACAAGATGAAGAACATTGTCCCTAGTTTTTACTTTTGAAGTCTTGATTGTAAGTTATGAATATCTAGATTATATCTTATTATCTGGATTTATGAAAGAGGCACTAATGTAAATTAAAATTCAAAAATTAAGATTATCAAACTTAATGAAAGATGCACTAGTTTATATCTTAATAATATCTTAAAATTAAACTTAATTTAATTAAGATTTGATAATAAGTTTAAAATAAAAATGCATTATATTTGAACAACACTCTCAAGATTTGAAAACAACTATCGAATTGAAAATATTTTCCCACTATGTCGCGCCATTCAACCGATACATTTTCTCCACATCAAATTTGTTTTGACTAATTACTCGGCTTCGATTTCCTTTAATAAGCACAACAACACACAAGTTCACATCCTTGTTGATTACTTGGAAGCGATGGAATAAAAAATTTGCATATCGATTATTGAGGTTCAATGTTTCTTCTTGAAATCTCTTAAATATGTTTTTCCATGCAATAAGTTGTTTTTTTTGTGCACCGTTGAGCACATTTCGTGTAACAAAGACATAATTCCTGCAAATGCATTCATCTTCAATTGAGCTAAATCTGCGATCCCGAACTGACATATTGGATTTGTGGAGTGAAATATTAGATTTGTGGAGTGAAAGAATGAAGATTGAAGAAATTGTGTGAGTCGAAATTAAATTAGATATTGTATTTATAGGGTGATGAATTAATGACTGTTGGATGAGATGTAGCAAGAGGTCGTGTTTACACCATTGTCGGTCGAGACTCGATGGCTCGGTAGTGACTGGAACTGACCTGGAAAAGTGGCAACTTTGTCATGTCTGTTTGCCACTTTGCCATGCCCATAGTGGGTGCAAAAGTGGCAAACTTGATGCTTTGCCTCCTCCAAAGGCATTCATTTGATGTGCCAGATGACTTGGCAAACCAGCCACGTTATTATGGGAAAATAATTAAGCGATGGAGTCAGCCGAATCCAAAGGGGTGTCTGTGGGGGTCGTCGACTCCCCATAACAGAAAATCCTACATCATTTTATTTCAATAACCTTAGGCCCTCATAACATTTACAAGATTTACATAAATCAAGATCTTATCTGAAACCAAGTTTCTTTCTTATTCCTCTTTCCACTACCACGTATTACCAAATTACATTTGGTTAAGGATTTTTTGTACATACAATTACGATGATACAAATCCTAACTTACCGGAAAAAATTGATTTCCTTCATTTTAGAAAAGAGGTTATGATATTTATACACACAACTTGTTTGTCATTTTTTTTATGGCAAGTTTTGGTTTTCATGTGAATTTAGTCTCAAAAATTTAAATATAATTTTAATATGTTAGTTTGGTTTACTAGCATCTGTGATTTGTCATTTTGATTTTGTTGAATTTCAATACCACGATAAGGTAATTAATCATCCCTTTCCTTAACAAATATGCCCTCAAACAGTCCATGTTTATTTGGATGTTTGTCGGTGGCATAGTGCGTACATGATCATCTCCCATCGGTTTGATTTGAAAGTTGTACCACTTGTTGATGTTGGACTACAGAGGAATCCGCATTTTTTTTGAGTTGGGAATTAGGATAATCGTATATTTATCTTCCAAAGTTTCATATTAGTAAAGTATGCCCTCATTAAATTTTTGCTCTGGATACGCCACTGGATGAAGTTGTTATCGAGTGATCTTTACTATAGCGCCAGCTATAAAGACTTACAGTTGGAGACTGCTCGAAAATCAATATCGATAACAATTGACTTTATTCCGCCATTCCTCTCCCGAAATTTTCTTTTCTCTCTAATTTTTCTCTAGTGATATCTCTCCAAATATGAGTTTGAAACCAAAATAAAAAAGAAACAAAAAAGTCAAAGGATTAATCAACACCCCAGCGTCTGATTCAATTATGAACATAATAAAGAATATGAGTTTTGAAATATTACACAACTATCTAGTGAAGGTATAATCCTTATACACATATCTACCCACCTAGAGCGAGTTAATTTAGTCGCTTTAAAAGGTGGGTGGTTTGGGTTCAATACGATATTCAAGTACCTTCCCCCCTGTTTTTCAAGAGACAATATGAAGATATGCTTGGTGGCATTTATATTTTACACAACTTAGAAATCATAGTGAAAATGTGGGGGTACCAAAATACACCACCAAATTTTTCTTATGAAACCAGTATGGACTAAATTCGAATACAATTATGAGAGTTCAACTTAGTGAATCTTAATAAAGGAATTATATGAAGAGCTTATATCTCTTTATCTCACAATCAGAAAGTTTACAAAAGCAAGTTCGTGAACCTGATTATGTGTCAGAGTATTTGGACGATTCTAAAGATCAATATCCAAGAATCAATTAAGTCGTATCCAACATACAAGGATGGATGTATCTACTTTGATTGTACAACCTGTGATATTTCAATTATAATGATAAACAATATAATATGGATAAAAAAATAACACAAACACCAAAATTTTGTTAACGAGGAAACCGTAAATGCAGAAAAACCCCGGGACCTAGTCTAGATTTGAACACCAAATTGTATAAAGCTGCTACAGACACTAGCCTATAAACAAAACTTCGGACTGGAATGTAGTTGATGAAAAAGCGGGGGTCTAAGAACCACACCCAATATTTTGTTTAGAAAATCTGTATGGACTAACTCCAATATATTTCCAAGAGAATCAACTAGATAGTCAGGCTCAATCAAGGAAAATACATCCAAGAGTTATATCTCTATTTCTCAATGTAATCAGCAAATCAAACATATAGAAATCCATGAGCCTGAGTATTATGAGAAATAACTTGAATGGTACCAAAGACCAATATTCAAGTGTCAATTAATTTATATCAATAACCAAAGGTTAGATTATCTAATTGATTGAACTACTCACAACCTGTGATATTTCAATTATATAAACAAATATAATGCAGAAGAGAAATAATACAGACACCAAAAATTTTGTTAATGAGGAAACCGCAAATGCACAAATACCATGGGATCTAGTCCAGATTTAAACACCACACTGTATTAAGCCGCTATAGACTCTAGCCTACTACAAGTTAACTTCAGACTGGAATGTAGTTGATCCCTAACCAATATCACACTGATTAAGGTACAATCGCGTTCCTTACGCCTCCAAATCCTAGCAGGACTCTAAACACTTGATTCCCTTAGCTGATCTCACCCATAACTAAGAGGTTCTACGACCCAAGGTCGAAGACTTGATAAACAAATCTGTCTCACACATAAAAGTCCATTGAATAAATAAATGTCTTCCACATAAATACCTCCGAGTTTTTCTTCCGTCTTTTGATAATTCAAGGTGAACATAAACCAATTGATACACTGGACTTATATTCCTGAAGAACAACCTAGTATTATCAATCACCTGACAATGATCTTAATCATATGGCAGAACAAAATATTATGGAATCACAAACGATGAGACGAATATGTTTTTAACAACTTTTTATCTTACCTATCGGAGATTGAATCTCGAGAAAATATTAGAGAAGATAGTATTCAATACGATAGAACAAAGTAAGATCAGAACACGCAACTACAGAGAAACAGTTGGGTATGGCTTCATAATCCCAATGAAGTCTTTAAGTCGTTAACTTATAATGGTTTTAGAAAAACCTAGGTTAAAGGAGAATCGACTCTAGTCGTAACTAGTATCACACAGAAGGTGTGGGTATTAGGTTTCCTACTTACTAGAGTTCTCCCTTATATAGTCTTCAAATCAGGGTTTTCAATCAATGTTACCTTGGTAACAAAACATTCAATATTCACCATTAGATGAAAACCTGATTAGATTCAAGCAAATATCTTCCAACCGTTAGATTGAACTTAGCTTGTCACACATAAATGAAATGTGCCTTCATTTAGATATGGATAACCATACCTAAACGTGTATATTTGGTTGGCTCAACAATAGTTAACCGAATTTAGCCATATGAACACTTTCATATCAACCTTGTTCATCTTAATTACAACTAGTTCAAATGACTCAAATGAAACTAGTTATAGAGTTGTTCAATTGTTTATATTCTCATAGAAGTATACAAGATACAATTGAAGCAAAATAAATTTTGATTCACTCGAATCAATTCATGAAAATTACATCCACGTTTTGCAAAATATTGAATTCCTTATAATATAAATGTATTTGTTCACGAATAAACCGATTTTAGAACTTAACCCACTCAAGTATGCAAATGGGTACGCATACTTAGAGTTCCGGACTTGATGTGTCCGCTAGTATGTGAACGGGTACGCATACTGTCGTTCACGACCAAAATCAGTTGAATTCCCTGACCTAAACTGTTACGCTAGTATGCATACGGGTATGCATACTATGTTCCCGGATTTCAACTGTTAAACCATAAACCAGTACACATACGGGTATGCATACTATGGTTCCCGGACTTGGAATAACTTGCAACAGTTAGCTTACAAGTACACATACTGTGCTATATCCAATCATGGTTAATTGCTCTAAACTCCATTTTAATCATTGAAACATTCTTAGAAGACGGGAATAGCTGTCTCACACAAACTATTAGCTTCAAAGCAATTTTAAAGTGATCAATGATTCAATACGAAATATTCAGAGTCTACATCAAATGACTGTCTCACACAAATCATGTAAGATGTTACCAGGCGATTTTCACATGATCATATTTTGACTTTCGTCAAGAATAAAGATGAACTTGGTTGAAGCGAAAGCTTACCAACATATATTTCGAGAAATATGTAACGAGTTAAACTCGGCTCGAAATATCAAATGTGTATAAACTGAAGTCTATATAGCTATACGACTTTTGTCTCAATAGGAGATAAAATAGAAATAGACTTCTGAGTGATAGACAAGTTCAAGTCTCCATATACCTTTTGTTGATGAAGTTCCACAAGATCTCCTTAGTAGTTCTTCGTCTTCAATCGATGAACATCGTGAAGTCTAAAGCTCAACTACACATTCTATCCTAATACGATATATAGCTATAAGTAAACTATAAATCAAGACTTATAGTTTTGACAACTAAACTTGAAACAATCTTGAGATAGCAACGCTTGCGAATTCGACCGAGCAGTACTCTAACAGTTGAGACCGAATTAAACAGTCACAATAATTCAGTTACAGTCGCGCTCCTTATACCTCTTGAGTCCCAGCAGGATTCCGCACAATTTATTCCCTTAGCTAACACCTTTATAGCCTAAGAGTTGCTTCAGCTCAATTGAAGACTTTAAATAATCTGCCTACCACATATAAGCCTATTTGTGATTTCTGTTCGGGTTATTTGGTTTTTGGTACTCAGGTTTTGGTCTAACATTTGTCCAGCCTTTTCATTTGGTACTTGGACCATACGTTGACCCTTGTTGACCCGTTAAGTCTTGAATTCTATTTAATGATAATTAAAAATATAAATAAAATCTAATTAATCCACGTTGTTAGAATGGCTGCTAGTTGACTTGGTTGAGTCTCAACACTTGACACAGAAGAACATCTTGTTCTTTTCAACATTTTAGAGAAAAGACAAAATTTATTCTTGAGTATTTTCAAATCATAACACATCTTTCTAATCAAAAGAAGAAGAAAATGATCACAACTCATCTTTTAATTTGGGAATGTACAAAAATAACAATGCTAAAGGTTTTAGTTATAGAATCATTTACCCAAAACCCCTGAATCACCATTCATATTTTGATAAGTATAGAGGCTCCTTGAATTGGTAACATTATGAACAAAAATGCGAACCCATAAAAATCATTAAAGAAAACTACCACCAACAACAGAAAGCTTTAATTTCTTATAAAAAAATTAACAAAAAGCTTTATTCTGATTCATTGTGTTTTTTCAATTTCCCCCAAACCCTAAATTCAATTTTGATTTCTTTAATTTTTAGTTCAAACCAAATTTTGATCATAACCTACTATAATTCAATCAAAACACATTAAAACCCATCAACCAATTTAAAGAAAAGCTCCAACGTCAATTTGTTCTTCAAATATCCACCAATTTTCATATGATTTAAAATCCAGTTTACCTGTTTTTGAATCCACTGTGATTCACATAAGTCCGTTCTTCAGAATTTCGCTAAATTAACCTTCTTTCTAGAACCCGAACAAATAAAAAAACCAAAATAAGAGCTCCTTGAACATGTAAATCATAATCATGGATTTTGACCGAATGGAAAAGGATAAGGATTTAGGAATTAGGTAAAACAAATAGAAGAAAACGAATTCGGGTACAAAGGAGATGAAGATGGTTTTAAGATTAATTAAGGTTCTGTCTGTATGTAAAGGTTTTGAAGAAGAAAAAGGAGTTGCAATGGCTTTAATGAAGATCTCGTTTAAGTGAGAGTTGGGAAAGGAAAAGTTAGATAATCTGAGTCATTAATTTTTAAACGTGTAGAGATCTAATATGGATCATCCATGTGTATGATGGGTTAAGGACACAGTTAGTAATCGTTACAAAAGATAAATATATTTTTGAAATTATAGATCTAGTTAACTAAAATTTTGACACGTCATGACTTAACTGGTCAACGCGGGTCAATATCTGGTCCAAGTACCAAATTCAAAGGCTGGACAAATGTTAGACCAAACCCAGGTTTTGGTTAAAATCTGAGTACTTAAAATCCTTTATGTTCTGATCAAATATCAAGGTAAAGTAGGAAATCAATTGCAATAGACAAAGTCTAGCAAACCTCAAAATCCTGTCTTATGACTCTCGAAGACCAGCCTAGATTATTATTCACCTCACAAGTCGAAACTTGTGGAATCACAAAGTATGAGATGAAGATACTTTGTGATTTCTATATATCTTGTTTGAGTGAGAAACTCAACAACCAAAACAATATCAGGATACTCGAACTATCATGATAAAGATAGTTGGAGCTGGCTTCACGAATCCCTAGGTGAAGTCTTTTTATTCGCTAAAACCAAGAAGGGTTTAAAGGAGAGGACGAATCTAGTTTAAAACTAGGATACACAAGAATAGTGTCAGGGATTCAAAGATCCCAATTGTTAGTGGTTCTTCTTTTATAGACTCTCAAGATCAAGGTTGCTTTAGGTTTAAGATAAGATAGCTTTGCAACCTAGCAATAAATAATCCCTGTTAAATGAAAAACTTGACTTGAGATTAACATAGCAGAATATACGCTCTGGTTAGGATGGACAATAACTGAACCGTGAATAATGACCTGTTCATGCAGGTTAGCCGAAACTATCCAATTGAACTATATACTTAACCATTTTCATATAACACTGTAAGATTTTTCATAAATCACACATATGATCAAAAATATCTAGATAGTATATTTAGAGAGTTGTTTAAATACCGATTATCTCATAGAAATAATTTTGATGCATCTGAAAATATTCGACAGGGTAAGTACGTGTACCTGGTACATGTATTGTACATGTTCGTGAATGTCTTTGTCATGGTACGTGTACCGAGTATGGATACCCTTAAGACAACAAACAAATTCAGGAACTCATGGTTCTTTTATGGTTTGCATACCGTTTTCGGTATTAAAACCAACATATTTTTTTCGATTTGCATACTGGGTATGCATACCATCCTGGTTCACTAGTCACAAACTTTTTGTGGTATGGATACCGGGTACGTGTACCAAAAAGTCGCTTCCAAACTATAGTTGTGCCGGTACATGTACTGTGGCTTCGGACTTATAAAAGTTCTCCCATTATGAGAACTGGTGTGCATACTGTCATGTATCCATATTAACATTAGTTCTATATCTCTCTAATAATCAATTCGAAAAATTCCTGAATAACATCAATGACATATATCACTGTTCCAGGCTATTTTTAAATAATTAAATCTTGAATCATAATTGAAGTTATGAACTATAAATTGTTCCTAAACAAATTTATCAAGTATGGACAAATGTTCTTTAGCATAAGTTGTCATATTTCGAGAACAATATTCAAGATAAAGTTGACTCGAAATTTATGTTATGCATGTATTGTCTAATTTAGTCATGCAACAATGTCTCATAGATAAAAAGGTGAAAACATGAGAAATAAGTGGTTTAGTCTTCACTTACCTTTTTATGTTGAAGTTCTCCAAAGCTCATGTCGATCTTAGCCTTCAAACGGTAAAACGTAGTGATATCCGAATCTCAACTACACACTTTTATCCTAATCCGAGACCTAACTAAATGTAGACTAGAAATGAAGATATAGTTTTGACAACTAAATTTGGCATTAAGGTTGAGATAACAACACTTGTGAGTTCGACCGATCAATGCTCTAACAATCTCCTCCTTTGTTAATTTTAGTGACAAAACTATCAATACACATGGATTAACAAATAAAGTTTCAAAACTTCAGAATCCATCATGCTTGATTTCATTGGTTCTTCAACTCCTTGAATTCTTCGTTACTTCAAGTTGCAATAATTCTGAACTTGTTCAACTCAACAATCATTGTTGTTGAAGATTCGTAGCGATAACAACTTTCAAAACATATATTCTCAATCGTTGTTATACATAAACATATAGTATTATTATCTTCTCCAAAGTTCAATTGTATGATTTGTATCACAACTTCGAAGTAATACTACGGTGATATGTTTCTCCCCCTTAATATAAACTTACATCTTTTGCATAATAGGTGAAGCCTATAAATATTGAATCACACCCCCTTACATAATGATCCATAAACCATATGTATGTAGTGCAAAACTATTAATTAATTCTCCCCCTTTTTGTCAATAAAAATTGGCAAAGGTACGAAAATTATGGGATCTTAATGAATTCAATCAAAATATATTCCAAGACTTAAAAGGATTCATATCAACTTTAATTTAGATGATATCACAGAGTAAAAAATACTTAACGCACATCTAGGAGATTTAAGATACAAGCATCCCCTGTAAATTCCACATCCACTCTCCCCACAAAGATATAGCAATTAAGCACAAGTTCATTTGAGAACTCTCCCCCATTTGATGTCATTCCCAAGTGAACAACATGGGTGAACTTACTTTAATGAAGAAAAAGGATTTTTTCGGACATTAACAAATCACATGGACTTGCATCCTGAACATCGACATCAATTAATCTCAATGCCAGTTATGAACGAAGAGATAATTTTAATCGGTATGACTCAACATAAGAAAATATTTCGGAGTGGATAGTGCAGTTATTTCATAAAGTGTGATCATCAATAGATCAATGATGCGAAAAATTCTCACAAAGTTTGTCATATATTCAGTTCATAAAACATAGTAGATTTAACATTGAACATATATAAGATATCAGTTCAATTCACAAAAAGTAAATGACATATATATCTCATAAGACTTTGCAATACATTAAACCAATAATGATTAAATACTACAAGTTCATTTTCCAAAAACTCTAGAACTTAAATAAATAAATCTAAAAACATGCAAGATGAAAGTCGTTGGAAATAGCTTGTGTAATCACAATATTTGCTATACCAAATCCTAGTTATCCTTCTCGAACACAAGAATAAATTCTCACAAGAAGTTTCTTAGTACACAGACAAAAGAAGCATACGAATGAGTTACTCATTATCTTCATCATCGGAATCACCCATTGAAGATTAAAACTTGTTTAATTTTTCCTTGATGTCGGGAAATTTTGTAGCAAGCAAAAATAATTATTTTTACATACCTTTTACCTTGTAGTTGATCTTACAAATATCCTTGTGAATTTGTTAAAGAAGACTTAAGGTTGTTGGATCACAAGAACCGTCAATATGTGAAATAGACTCCCTTTTTCTCTTGTACTCGTTCGTTTGAATGTACTTCCATGAACCAAAATAGGAGTGCCAATAGAGTTTTCAATCCAACTAATAAAGAATTATCCACATATGCGTTTGATAAGATAAGGAAAACCCAATTTCTTGTTGGATAAGGTCATTGTTGCCATTTGTAAAATAATCCAACCACATATGTCAAGACTTTGAGTAACCATTTCAAGAAAATAAACTAACTCCTCAAAGTCACGACCCCAACGAACATCTTCTACCGTGCAGGTTCCAAAGACTTTAAAAGCCATGCCAAGATCTTCGGTAGGAAACTTTATATCTTTTCAACCAAAACTTTTTCCACAAAGGTAAGAAGAAATGGTTTCACAAGATGGTTTTTCTCCCTTTGGCCTAGGAAAACAAAAATCACCCATAGGGAGACTAGCGATTTCTGAAATTAATTCTCGATCCACTTCAATCTTGTCTCTTCTAATCATGGTCTTAAAAGACAACTTCTCAATATCAACATAAAAAATATTAGCATAAAATACCCTTGTAAGTGTGTCAAATCCTTCACCAAAACCATTAAAAATGTTACCAAGATTGTATTTATCAAAACAAGATAAATCATCACAAGGAATATAACCTTATTCCAATTTCTTCTCTAAGATAAAATCTCTAATAGAAATTATCTTATAGGTCCTATAACAACCTTCATTAACAAATATAATTCTAGATTCATCTCCTTCCTTGATATTGGGAGCATATACCTCCTTAAACTTGGGTTTTTTTACTAACACCTTTAGTCAATTAAAGTAAATTAAAAGTAGAAGTAAAGGATGGATCTTACTTGGAGGGCTCCTTTGTAGATGATTGCACAATTAATCTCATTCTTGCAATTAAAGAAAACAAAACAAAAAATTATGAAGAATCAAACATCAATTCAAGAGGATATCTCCCCGGTTCGGTAACCCTAGACCCAACCTAAATTCCCATTCGTGATGACCGTGAGGAAGAAGTAGGAGAAATGGAATACACGTACCATTTTATTACACCCCAATGGGATTTTTATCGGTTATGGTGCGGAAACCCATGAATTGAAAAGAAATAAACATATTCCATTTGATGTGTGCAATCATATAAAATTATGATTTCCGACTGAATAATTGACTTTTATAATATCAATATAAGATGATTAATCTTATTCATAGCTCAATGATTCAGTTGTTGTGAACAATGAGTTTCAGAGCGCAAGAATTAATATTCATTGGATCAGAAGTGCTTGTAATTTATTATAACCTTATAACATCATAAAATTGGAGCTAGCTCAACAATATGTGATATTTTACTTTGATCATGAATGATTACTTTGAAGCTTCCTTTTTCCAGAGTCACTTACCTAGATATCAGGATCACGGAAACTTGATAGATATATCATGGAACTGTAAAATTAATACTAAAACAGAAACAAATTTTTCTACTGCTTGTCCCATCTCAAAATAATTACATGATAGGGTGATGTCAATGTCTTGTTAACAAGAGGTTGAATGGGCAAAATGCTCACGAAACCATCCTGGCGTAACAGTCTTCCGGTTCTATTTCTTCATCCTCAAGTTGATCAAGAGATGATATTCCGTAATCATCATGAGTAGTCAATATTATTGTAGTGCAAGTTTTTTTGACATGTCCATATTTTCCACACTTATAACAAGTCTTATTAGTGTCAGAAAACTGTGAGGACTTCTCCTTACTCAATATCAATGCAAGGTGTTCCAAGAACTTAAAAGTATTTTCAAAAGCTAGAAAGAGATCTTCGTCTACAAACCCTCTTTTGTTGTATTCCTTAAAAAAACTGTTTAATAATCTTTTAAGACAACGTAGCTTATTACTTTAACATGGTGTTTCTTGTTTTTGACCTTTGCATAAGATTCTTTATTTATTTTTTCCCGTCGATTCTTTACTATCAACCAAGATATCGGGAATCTTGAATGAATCGAGAACATCCTGTGAGACAGAAGGTATTGAGAAAATTAAACTCTGGAGAATCTTTAAGGAATTATGGTGTACGTTACAGGTAGACGAAAAGAACTTCCCAAAGTAGTTTCACATAAGGATATAGTTTCAGGATCAAACAAACACAAACTTATTAGGTTTTCCATTTTTTCTTGCTCTGATACCAATTGAAAATGTGGGGTTACCAAAATACACCACCAACTTTTTCTTAGGAAACCTGTATAAACTAAACACGAATACAATTGCTAGAGTTCAACTTAATGAATCTTAATCAAGGAATTATATGAAGAGCTTATATCTCTTTCTCTCATAATCAGAAAGTTTACAGAAGCAAGTCCGTGAACTTGATTATGTGTCAGAGTACTTGGACGATTCCAAAGATCAATATCCATGAATCAATCAAGCAAAGTAGTCGAAATCGTTTATCTGTCCTACTCGGTTGGGGAGCTTGGAGTGAGGAGCAATAAATTCGGACTTGGAAATCGCCAAAACTCGGTCTAATACTCGGAATCTATTTATTAGAAACTTATATTTTGCTGCTCATTAGTCATGATTTGCACCAATTAAAATTAAATCTTAACACTATCATGTAATTAAGTGTGTACTATTGTTATATTGAACATATTTATTATGTATTTGAGGTTTTTCTATTTGAAAACTCTCATTTGACGGGTTATTAAAATTTTCTTTTCTGATTTTAGTGCATGCATAGCCAACTCGGAAAAATCGTTAGCTCGTATTGTTAAAAATCAAACCAAATCGGCAAAATTGTCCGCCCTAATCGCTAAAAATCGGAACTGGCTTGGATCGAAAATCACCTCGGTCATATAGCCTGTAGCGATTACTCGGCCTTGGAGAAAGATTTTGACTACACTGCAATCAAGTCATATCCAACAAACAAGGATGGATGTATCTACTTTGATTGATTAGCGTATAACCTGTGATATTTCAATTATAAAGATAAACAATATAATGTAGAAAAAGAAATAACACAGACACCAGAATTTTGTTAATGAGGAAACCGAAAATGCAGAAAAACCTCGGGACCTAGTCCAGATTTGAACACCAAACTGTATTAATCTGCTACAGATATTAGCCTACAGTCAGAACTTCGGACTGGAATGTAGTTGAGACCGAATTAAACTGTCACAGAAATTTAGTTACAGTCGCGTTCCTTAAACCTCTTGAATCCCAGCAGGGATCCGCATAATTGATTCCCATAGCTGACGTACTTTATAGCCTAAGAGTTTCTTCAACTCAATTCAATACTTTAAACCAATATGCCCCCCCCACAGATAAGCCGATTTGTGAGTTCCATTCTGATCAAAGATCAAGGTGAAGTAGGAAATCTATTGCAATAGACACAGTCTAGCAAACCTCAAATCCTTTCTTCTGACTCCCGAAGAGCATCCTAGATTATTATTCACCTCTCAAGTCGAAACTTGTAGAATCACAAAGTCTTAGACGAAGATACTTTGTGATTTCTATCTATCTTGTATTCCTGTTTGAGTGGGAAACTCAACAATCAAAATAAAATCAGGATACTCGAACTATATCAAGATAAAGATAGTTAGACCTGGCTTCATGAATCCCTAGGTGAAGTTTTTTTAGTCACTAAAACCTAGAAGGGTTTGGAGGATACGACGACTCTTGTTTACAACTAGGGCACACAAGAATAGTGTCAGGGATTCAAAGATCCCAGTTGTTATAGGTTATCCTTTTATAGAGTTTCAAGATCAAGGTTGCTTTAGGTTTAAGCTAAGATAACTTTGGAACCAAGCAATCAATAATCCTCGTTAGATGAAACACTTGACTTGAGATTAACATAGAAGAATATACACTTTGTTTATGATGGACCTAACCGAACCGTGTATAATGACTTGTTCATGTAGGTTTGCCGAAACTATCCAATTGAACTATATACTTAACCATTTTCATATAACACTTTAGGACTTTTCATGAATCATACATATGATAAAAAAAAAGTCTACATAGTGTTTTTAGAGAGTTGTTCAAATGCCGATTATCTCACAGAAATAATTTTGATGGATCACAAAGTATTCGACATGGTAAGTACATGTACCTGGTATGTCTACTGTACATGTTCGTGAATGTTCTTGTCATAGTACATATACCGGGTATGGATACCCTTAAGACAATAACCAGATTCATGAACTCACGGATCTTTTATGGTTTGCATAGCGGGTATACGTACTGTTTTCGGTATTAAAACCAACAGATCTTTTCCGGTTTGCATACTAGGTATGCGTACCGTTCTTGGTTCACGAGTCACAGACTTTTTCTGGTATGGATACCGGGTATGTGTGCCACAAAGTCACTACCGAACTATAGCTACTATGTTATGTCTATGGGGTACATGTACTGCAGCTCCGAACTTATAAAAATTCTCCCAGTATGAGAAATGGTATGCATATTGTCTCGTATCCATATTAACAGTAGTTATATATTTCTCTAATGATTAATTCGAAACATTCTTGAATAACAACAATGACACATATCACTGTTCCAGACTATTTATAAATAATTAAATCTTGAATTATAATTTAAGTTATGAACAATAAATTATCCTTAACCAAATTCATCAGGTATGAACAAATATTCTTAAGCATAAGTAGTCATATTTCGAGAACAATATTCATCAAGATAAAGTTGACTTGAAATTTATGTTATGCATGTACTGTCTAATTTAGTCATGCAATAATGTATCATAGATAGAAAGTTGAAAATTTAAGAAATAGGTGTGAAAAGACGAGGGTACCCAAATATACCTCAATCTAAAACTTTTCCACCTATAAGTTTTTTTCCGAAAGTGATTATCTATGGACTGAGTCGAGACAATACAACTAATCGGTTCACACTTCGTGTGATCGTCTATGGATACAAGATCGAGATAATACAACAACGAAGTACGTTTACTTGGTAATAGGTTCGGACTTAACCAAACTCTAGGAATTGTCTATCAAGTAAAATATGAATTAATATTTGTGTATTTCACTTCTAATTATAATAAAACAATTATAATTGCGGAAATAGAAAAATAAAAGACACATCAAGATTTTGTTAACGAGGAAACCGCAAATGCAGAAAACCCCGGGACCAAGTCCATAATTGAATACTCTTAAAATTAAGTAGTTATACAAAATCAAACCAACTTCGTATAATTGAGACCAAGAAACTAAACCTATAGTTCACCTAGTTCCCCCAGTATTCTTACGCCTCCAACTTGTAACAAGTCACGTACTTGGAACAATTCCTTTGGTTCGTATTCCAAACAGTAAAAGCACAACAAATATGTTCGGTAACAACTCTTTTCAAACAACATGATATGAGTTTGACAAAGGCTCTTCCGTTTAACCAATAAATTCCTTTGTCGGGTCCTTAGCTCAATCTCTCAACAACTACCGTAGTAATTGTTAGACTATGCAATCAATACTGTTAGATCATTGCTCGGTCAAACTAGCATGCGTTGCTATCTTAAGCATGTTTGTCAATGTTAGTGATCAAAACTATACAGTCTTGATTTCTAGTATACTATAGATAAGGTCTCGAACTAGGATAGAAAGTGTAGTTGAGCTCAAGAACTCCTTGGAAATCATCATACAAGATAAAGGACTACTCAAGGAACCAGTGGAACTTATCTATCACTCAAAAGTCTATCTACTCTATCTCCTATCTTAAGACAAAAGTCGTATTACTATACAGACTAAGAATATACACATGTGACATTTCGAGCTGAGTATATCTCGCTTATCTATTTCTCGAAATGTGTGTTGGTAAAGATTTCACTTTAGCCAATTTCATCTTTGCCTAGTGACGAAAGTCATGTTATGTTTCAATCACTTTGGAAGTTTCTCTGAAGAAAACTAGTTTGTGAATAACAATTATATGACATCCTCTGAGAATGTTTCAATGGTTGAAATGAGAGTTTAGAAAATATAACCACCGGGGGATATAAACATTGTTGTGTTAACACATATATATATAAGTCCTTAGCACTTAAACCGAAGTTTGCGAACTTTGTTGATCAAGTGAAAACCGGCACTTGAGCAGTCAACCCAGCCCGCGAACGTGCGTAGTTCTGGAACCCGAGAATTTCTGTTGGAGTTGTAGCCCAGTTTCAGTCCGCAGACTGACGGAAGTTCTCGAACCCGAGAATTTCTGCTGGAGTTTGTGAACTCCAACCTGTTAACTTGAGTTCGCGAACCTAGTTCGCGAACTTGAGTGGTTATGTATAAAAACGATGTTCATGAACTTATCTAAATTATCTAAGGAATGCTATTGCAAACCGTGGCTTTATAGTTCATGAATTGATTCGAGTGAATCACATAGTTTTTGCTTCAATTGTGTATTGTGTATTACATAAGATCTCATAACAATTGAACAACTCTCTAACTAGTTCATTTGAGTCATTTGGACTAGTTATGGTGAAGAAGAATATGGTTGATATGAAATTTATCATTTGGGTAACCATTTGGTTGACTAATATTGAACCAACTATTGTACACGTTTGGATACAGTTACAAAAACCTAAAATCGTCAAGTACATGTGGGTATGGCAAGCTAAGTTTTCGATCTAACGGTTGAGAGATATTAGCTTGTATCTAATCAGTTTTTCATCTAACGGTGAATATTGAATGCTTTGTTACTAAGCTAACATTGATTGCAAACCCTGATTTGAAAGACTATATAAGGGAGAACTCTTGCTATTGGAAAAAATAATCCCCACACACTTTTCTTGTGTGATACTAGTTTTCTCTAAGCTAGAGTCGATCTCCATTAACCCTTGAGTTTTCTCTCTAAACTCGGGTTGACGACTTAAAGACTTCATTGGAATTGTGAAGCCAGACCGATACTACTTTTCTTGTAGTTGTGTGATCTGATCTTGTTATTTATATCGTACGAATACAATTGTAATAATTGGCTTGAGATTTCTATCTCCGATAGGCAAGATATAAAAGTAATCACAAACATGTTCGTCTCATCGTTTGTGATTCCACAATAATTTTTTTCGCTGCGTCGATTAAGACTATTGTGAGGTGATTGATAAAACTGAGCTGTTCTTCGAGAATATAAGTCTGGTTTTATTGATTGGTTCATATTCACCTTAATTTATCAAAAGACGGAACAAAACTCGTAGGTTTATTCGTGGGAGACGGATTTATCTATCTTGTACACTTTTCTGTGTGAGACAGATTTGTTTGCTAAAGTCTTCGACTCTAGGTCATAATAACTCTTGGATCAGAGGGAATCAAGTGCGGAGTATCCTGCTGGGATCAGAGGCGTATGAGCATAACTGTACCTTAGATCAGTGTTAGATTGATTGGGGTTCAATTACAATCCTGACCGAAGTTAATTTGGAGTAGGCTAGTGTCTATAGCGGATTAATACAATGTATGTTTAATCTGGACTAGGTCCCGGGGTTTTTCTGCATTTGCGGTTTCCTGGTTAACAAAATTCTGGTGTCTGTGTTATTTTTTTCCCGCATTATATTTCGTTATATAATTGAAATAATACAGGTTGTGCGTTGTTCAATCAATTAGAATATCCGACCTTATTGGTTGTTGATTTAAATTGATTGACACTTGGATATGGTCTTTGGTACTAGCCAAGTTATCTCTCTTTGATTATAACTCATGAATTATATTTGCTTGAGTAAATTAAATCGAGAGATTGAGATAACAACTCCTTGAATATTTTTCTATTGATTGAGTCTAGTTGATTCTCTAGAAAACAACTCGGAGTTGTCTATTCAGATTGCTAATCGAAATATTGGGTGAGGTTGTTAGACCCCCGCTTTTACAATTGGTATCAGAGCAGGCAAACACATTCAATACCTTACAAGTCTGTGTTTGTGGTAATCTGAGTCTGTGGATGAAATCTCTGTTGCGCATACTAAAATGTCTCCTAAAGATTTTGATGATGTCAAGTGTCTTAGAAACACCTCAAAGAATTACTCCTTAGAAGATTCTTCTAAATCCCGAGGTAGAAAGAATGTTCAATTTGATAATGACATTTCTTCCTCTCATGAGGCATGTGACACTCTGTCAGAAGATGAAAAGGATCTCACCAGAAATTCAAAACATATAGCTGAAGATATTAATTTTAATAATCATGATCAACTCATTGATGAATTTGAAAAGTCTCTTGATCGAGAACGTGATCTCTATAACATCATCAAGTCCTTCTCTAAGAATATTGAGAAACTTCTTCAAGAAACTACTCTCCAGCATGAAAGGATTAGTGCGCTTGAGGATATTATTAAAGAGGACTCAGTTAGAGAAATTTTTTTGCTCGAGACTCATTCATCAGATCTCAACAGACTTCGTGCTGAAAAAGAGAAAATATGTGCATCTCTTACTCTAGCCCATGAACAGTGTGAATCCTTGGAAAAGGAAAACTCTGTCTTAAGGAGAAAATCCGTTGTACAAACTGAATTTTGTGATGTTCTGTACAAGACAAAGTATTCTCCAAAAGAAGATTGTGCCCAGAAAAGTTTACATAACTTGCAATATTTTCATATGGCTAGGGAGCTTAAACATGTGCCAGTTATTGATTCTCCTCTACGAACCTGTACCTTTTGTGGGAAACAGAATCACTATGTCATCCATTATTTTGCAAGAAGGAAACAAATTTCTAAGCTTCATAATTTGCTTCTCTTCACTGTATATGGAACAAATAGTCAGTCGACTAACGCAGTGAACCGTATGCCCACAAGAAATCAGAAACCTTATAAGAATGATCTCTATTCTATAAATCAGTACCGGGCTCAAGTGCATTCTGGCATAAATTCTTGTGTTGCTATCAAAAGAATTTCCTGTACTTATAACGATGTTTCTGATAAATCTAAATCTAGAACATGGATTCCCATCCACTCTGATCCTCTTAATTTAATTGCAAGAGGTCCTAGATTTAGTCCTTCTGATAAGTATGCTAATCAAGCAGTGGCTCATCTCTCTAGAAAGAGCACAGATCAAAGACATAAGGATAAAAAGGAACAACATTCATTTGATGAGCTAAAGGCTCATACTTGTGTAAAGTAATCACAAGGTTGAATATCTCACATACAAAAAGCCTAGTTGTGAGAAACTTGAATAGGTATACTCCGTAACTGAGTGACTCTAATTATCTAGCTAATCTCTTATCGTTTTTAGAAGGATATTTAGTCAAACACTAGTTGTGAGTATTTTTTTGTCTCTTGATGTTCCTTGTCAAATCTTATCTTTGAAAAGTAAAAGTGTTTTTCTTTCCATGCAGTGTTTTGTGAAAAACCATCTTACGGGCTCACGTACGAGTTTCCTTTAAAACCTATCCCGTAAACCTTAAATCTCTCGAGTTTTTTCTTTATATACCTATCCTAGTGAGTTTTTTTTTAATCTCTCTAGGTTTCTTTTTATCAATGGATTCTTCTTCTTCCTGCTCATTGGATTTACCTAAATATGCTATTAATAAGGCGGTATATTTCAAACTCGTTAAAGAGAAGGAAACTCTCGTTGAAAATGAAGGTTCCCCTTCTCGATCCTCTGATTCACTGTCTGATTTAGAGGATATTGAAGAGATTTCATCGGATGTAGATCTCGATTTTCTAAAGGAATTTGAGAAGGCTAAGCAACAACTTGTTGATACAATGAAGTGTCTTGATGTGGTAAGAACTGAGTTGAAAAAGGTTAAGTCTGACCTTGTTCTCATTAAAACCCATGTTAAAGAACTTCCCAATAAGGATATCCTCTTCAAGGGTGCATAGGATGCTGCCATTCACAAGCTCATTAAAGTCCATCAGCACTGCATGTGGACCCACTGTACAGTGCATGATATCATTCTAATACAATAAGTCATCAAATATATAACCTAAACATATCCAAAGTTTAGAGGCAACCACAGCACAAGATGATCATTCAAAGCTAAACATTAAGTGGCCTAACTATATTAAATAAAATAAACGCTAACATTAGCTTCACGCATCTAATACTTCACAAAATCATGTCAAAAAGGAACAAAAAAATAAATAATTATAGCATACCTGCACCTAAGTTGGGATCTTGCAGCGCCGAGGATAGGGACTTTATCGCCTTCCACTTCCCATGCCTCTTAAACTAATACATAAGCGACATTCACGAGCGAAATGACCTGCTTCACCACACTCATAACACTTCAGGTCATTACCTCCACCGCGTCCAAGACCACCGCCACCATCCCTGCCTCCACCACTACCCTTAGAGTTATGATAAATCTCAACCCTCCAACCATTCTTCCCTGACAAAAAAAAAACATTTATGTTAGATCACCTCTAATGAGGATAAGTAAAACATGAGAAATAACTTCCATCTCGTACGAAATACAATGTCAACAATAGAATGCCAAATGAATAAGACATAATCTACCATAGAAGAGGGTAATGAAAAATGACAATAGTATCTCTAGAGTCTGAGAGCAGGACGAACCAAGCTTGACTACAAAGGCCAACTGTGACCCACACTGCAAGTGAATCAATGACAATATGTAGCCAAGATGTTTTTTGGTGTATACTTGAATAGCATAAATTCCAAAGTAAGCAATTAAATCAAACACCAAGAATGCATCATGGTTCTTATCAAACCCAATTTCATAACTAGCCTAAAGGGCTAAAACCATACAAATTTTATTGAACAAACAATTGAAAAAAAAATGCAAAAGAATCCAACAACTAAAGAAAACTCAAAACCCCATACTTCTTAGCTGCATTTATTGTCGATCCCAAACCTGAATAACCCAAACAAAACACACAAAAAAACATTTCAGATATCAAATCAACATCAAAGAATAGATCCAAGACAAAACACAAGATTGCAAAGAAATAAAACAAACCTCAGCCGAAAGATAAAAACATACCAACAACTTTTGAGATTTTGATTTTGATGATACAAGGTTCTCTCTGTCTCAATGAAGTTGTTGGTAAACTCTTCCTACATGTTTAAATGAAGTGTTTGTTTAGAGATTAATGGCTATCAAACATCAAAAAACAACAAAAATAAAGTTAGGGTTCTGTTTCAGAAATTTATTAAAAAATTTGATTTTATTTTAGGATTTCGAACATACCAAGAAATTAGCAGATTCAGATTTCTTAGTAGAAACCACCAAAGCTGATGTTTCGGTTTTGAGGAAACCCATTCCTTCAAATAGAGTACACAGAAACAGAAATTTCATAATCAAGCAAAATTGAGAAAATGCAAAAAAAAAAAAAAAAAGATAAATCAAGTAACGATAATGAGGTTCATACCTGATGAAATCTTCTTCTTGGAGTCTACATCACTACAAGAAATAACGGCGATAACAGTAACTGATGTTGTTGATGATGAATCTATACCTTCAGATCGAACTAAACAATACCAATTAAATCTAATCTAATCAAATAACAACAATATCAAGGAAAACCAAAATCAAAGCTTAAAATGAGTTCAATTTCTAGTTTGATATCTTCTTCTTCGCATTAATCAACCTAGATCTAGGGTTATAAAAAAGTGTTTGCTTTTGATTTTCGCTGATACATGTGTTTAATTTGATTTTGATATGGGGTTATGATTAATCTTTGATTTATGAGAGTGAGGTTGGGTCTGTGAGAATGAGGTTTCATTAGAAAACTAAGAGTAGAGAACTGAGACAGAAGTGAGGTTGTGAGAAGTGATGGAAGAGGCAGACCGAGATAGATAAGATTAGTTATGGAAGGTTATGAAACAATTCTCCTTCGCAGTCCTAATTAAAGTGGGACCATGGGACCATAAAAACAATTTTCTCTAGCAGTCCTAATATAAATCCACGTGGAAGCATTTTTATTTCCCAAATTTTCCCTTTTTGTTAAGACTGTTAAGGGAGCTCGATTTTCTTTTGGGAGAAAAATGGCTACCATCGGAAGCCCAATATATAAATAAAGGCCTAGGAAGTCTTAATTATAAATCCTAAACAGACTTAAAAAACTCATTTTCCACTAGTGGATGTTGAGGAGTTCCCTCTGGAGGACCATATTTACCCTTGATTGACCATCGAGGTGATTGTATGTTGTATATTAGTTTTTGGTTTCTCTCTCACCCAGATACTATCTTTTCGACTTATCTCTTTACTGATTCCTCATGTTACTTTACTTTTTGGTATTGCTCTTTCATTAGAAACATTGAGGACAATGTTAGATTTAAGTTTGGGGGTGGGGAAGAAACTTCTTGTTAGTTTTTAGTTGCAATAAATAAACTCCAGAGCCTAGAAATTTATGTTTATTAAGGATGGCACTAACTAATCTAAGTGGATGGAAGAATTTTGGTTGTAAGAGTTGAGGAACCAATCTGATTAGATGGAAACATCTAAAGAGTCTATTCATAAAAGCACATAGATCAGGTGTTAGAAAACATGATAGTTTCGCCATATCCTCGTGATGGAAACATCAAAAGAATCCTGATCACTTCTTTTATTTTTCTTTTACCATTACTAGGGTGAAATAGAGTGACTGAGATACCAAAATAAAAATAAAAATTGAGACCAGACTAGACCAACCGGAATAAATACAATAAAGTCGACCACTGGTACCCTTGTATATGCCAGCTGAGTTGACCTACAGTTAGGATTATCGACCACTGGTCCCCTTGTATATGCCAGTGTGTTGATATTAGTTCATACCAGTATCTCAGTCCATTAGGATAGGTTCACCTTAGTCAACACCATCCACGTTTTTCTCTACATCTATCTTCTTAATCTATCCATGTGATTGATTGACTTCGGTTTATGATGTCCAAAAACTATCTGAGTAGAGCTCTGTCACTCTATATGAATTTTAGTATGCTTAAGTGCAAACTCGTGTACATCAATTGGAATTTCACATCAAGGTACTTCCTCCTGTAGTCAATAAGTATGCCAACCAAGGAGATTCTTTAGAGCCTTCCAAGGTTCTGCATAGATAGCTAGGGAATGGAGTAAAGGTTTTGTGGGTACACCTCTGGTAAACCCTTCGGAGACAACACTCCGCCACTAGGGACACCTAGAAGTTTAACGGCTTACTGCACGTGCTAAGTGTAGTCATTTTATTTTCTAGATTGGATTTGCTCTGGACTAGCAAACAATAAGTTTGGGGGTATTTGATAGACACATTCTTGTGTCTGAATTTTCCTCAATGTCTCTATTGTTAGTCTCGGTTTTTGTACTAATTTTGGTGTTTTTATGTTTGTTTAGGTGTTATTGGAGAATTACACTTATGCGGAAAACGTTGCTCGAAAAATACTTTTTGGACCCCTGGAGGAAAATTGCTATACGGACCCTCACTTTTGATAAGGGGCACCCACGGCTATATATAGCCCATTTATCCATCGCACGCATCTTCCTTGTTTGAATTTTGGTTTTGGCGGGAAAATATTCACACTACTGGCAGATTTTTAGTTCGTCATTTGGAGGGGTTATATTGTGATTCAATGGCTAAAATTTAATGAGAAGACTTGATTTATCATAACAGGCTTGGTATGGGTATATGGATCGATTGAATTTGGATAGTTAACTCATGTGGAAGAAAACAGGGAGTACGTGGTCGGAAGTGATAATCACGGGATTACAGCAAATTCAGACGTGTACTCACATGTTTGGATGGAGTTGGGTTACTTAAAGAAGCGTGTAGGAGTTAAATAAGGAAGTTTCAACAGCTGCAGACGCGTAGGAGAAATATTTTAGGAAAGAAAATATTTCCGAGAAGAAGAGAAATAATGGTGATTAAATGAAGATATTTTGGGAGATTTCTTGTGACTGTCGAGTATAAAAAGGCCTGTTGAAGAAGAGAGGGGTTATCGAGAGTTTGGGAGAGAGACAGAACATCACAGAGCTGAAAATCAAGTTGCAGAAGACCACCATTTCTGCTGCTGCTGAAGAACATGAAGAACAAGGACCACCAGAGACTGTTGTTCATGCTACAGTAACAACGACAGCCAAACGAGGGTCGCAGAGTTACGGTAACAACTACAGTTCATATTTATAGTTCTCTGTAACAGTGTTTGCAACAATTATAAACGTTGCAAACACCCGATTTTCATCATTTTCTCCATTTCATCTTTGTAAAAACACTTTGAGCAATAAAAATGATTTTTGAGCGTGTTTCCAACATGATGATGAGCTAATTCTCCCACAACCAAGGCAATGAGGAAGCTATTCACGCATGGATAATTTGTAACTATTTTATTTTCTCTAATTTATATTTTATAATTCATTCAACCACTGCTTTTGAAGAGTTTTTAATTGTTTGCACAAATTTTTTCATAAGTTGTGATTCAATTATATAGGTTATGCTTTGTTTAGATAATCTATGCTTATACAATTAATTTTTGAGAATTTGCATGATTATTTGTGAATTAATAAATAAGGGACTTAAAAGATAATTAGAGTTTTGGATTATTTACCATAATTTATTCATGTGTAATAGTGGAATCAGTGTCTTGGTTATTCCTAATACTTAGAAATCAAATTTTGAGTTGAGTTTTCTTTATTTTAAGTTTTATTAAGTCTAAAATCTATTGCTTTCACAAGTCTCAATGGACCTATTTAATACAACATTATTGAGATCACATCACCATACACACATGTACTTGACGATTTTGGGTTTGTGTAACCGTACCCAAATGTGTACAATAGTTTTTTCAATATTAGTCAACCAAATGGTTAGCTAAATGATAACTTTCATATCAACCATATTCTTCTTCACCATAACTAGTCCAAATGACTCAAATGAACTAGTTATAAAGTTTTTCAATTGCTATGAGATCTTTTACTACACAAGACACAATTGAAGAAAAAACGATGTGATTCACTCGAATCGATTCATGAATTATAAAGCCACTGTTTGCAATAGCATTCCTTAGATAATTTAGATAAGTTCACGAACATCGTTTTTAAAAATAACCACTCAAGTTCGCGGACTCAAGTTAACTGGTTGGAGTTCACAAACTCCAGCAGAAATTCTCGGGTTCGAGAACTTCCGTCAGTTCGTGGACTGAAACTGAGCTACAACTCCAGCAGAAATTCTCGGGTTCGAGAACTATGCATGTTCGCGGACTGGGTTGACTGCTCAAGTTCCGGTGTTAACTTGATCAACAAAGTTCGCAAAATTCGGTTCAAGTGCTAAAGACTTATACATATATGTGTTACCACAACAATGTTTATATCCCCCAGTGGTTATATTGTCTAAACTCTCATTTCAACCATTGAAACATTCTCAGAGGACGTCATATAGTTGTTATTCACAAACTAGTTTTCGTCAGAGCAACTTCCAAAGTGATTGAAACATAACATGACTTTCGTCACTAGGCAAAGATGAACTTGGCTAAAGCGAAAGATTTACCAACACACATTTCGAGAAATAGATAAGCGAGATATACTCAACTTGAAATGTCACATGTGTATATTCTTAGTATGTATAGTAATACGACTTTTGTCTCAAGATAGGAGATAGAGTAGATAGACTTTTGAGTGATAGATAAGTTCAAGTCTCCACATACATTTTAGTCGATGAATATCCACTGGTTCCTTGAGTAGTCCTTCGTCTTGTATGATGATCGCCATGGAGTTCTTGAGCTCAACTACACTTTCTATCCTAGTCCGAGACCTTAGCTATAATAGACTAGAAATCAAGACTTTATAGTTTTGATCACTAACATTGACAAACATGCTTGAGATAGCAACGCATACGAGTTCGACCGATCAATGCTCTAACAATCTCCCCCTTTGTCAATTTTAGTGGCAAAACTATTAATACATATGGAATACAAAAAATATATAAATAAACTTTGTAGATCCTATTCCACATGTCTAATCTTCAACAATACTCGAAATCTTCGTCACTTCCAAGTAGTCCAATTATCCCAAAGGTTGTAAGTTTAGCATCATCATTGATGAAAATCCGTAGCTATAACAATGAGAAAAGCATTGGTTCTCAATCATTGTTATACAGTGTCATAGTATTACTACACAGCGTCAAAGTCCAATTGCATCACAACTTCAACAACAATACTATGGTGATACTTCACTCCTCCTTAGTCAATACTCCATATCACATGGAAACCACTCCCCCTTACATAATGGTCCGAAAACCATATGTATTTGTAGTGTGAACTACATTAATTCTCCCCCTTTTTGTCAATAAAACAGGCATAGGTACAAGAACGGGATCCTAATGAAATTTCCGTAAGAGACATTTCATGACCAAAGGTAAATATGTATCATCTTGTTTAGATGCAATCATAAAGCCAAAGCTAAATGCATTCATCAAGGAGTTTATAAAGACGCAAGATAACCCCTTTAATATTCCACAGCCGCACTCCCCACAAAGATTTGGCAATTAAGCACAAGTTCAAAAGAACTCTCCCCCATAATATGTCATTCCCTAAGGAACAACAAGAGCGACCTTAATTTCATATAGAAAATAAGGATTTTTCTTTAGACTCAACAAATTACATACAAGTATGAATTTGGAATCCAACAAGAAATATTCAATCAAATTAACCAAAGCGAACCAAGATTAATTTGACTAAATATGCTCAACACAAGTAAACTTATGGATACTTAAAAAATAAATTAGATTGATTCACAAGAAAACTCGAAAATAATCTAATTGTCACACTCAACCAAACTAATTACAAGAGTAATAAATTTAATTGGCCACACTCGACATAAGAACTTCTATGGAGCAATGACTACGTTAATCACGAATAACCAACTAAGTCGAAGAGATGCTCAACATAAGAAATCTTACAGAGTGACGACTAAATAACCACACAAGATGATTGATTTAGGACACTCATGTTCAACATAAAGCACCTTACGGAACAACAACTAAGCTAATCACAAAGTAATCAACTTTTGTTGTTTTAGTGCTCAACATAAGACACTTCATGGAACAACACAGTATTTACACAAAAATTTGTGGAACAGAGAATCGACCTTATAGCGTGGTATAAACAAGGATTCATTCCATGTTTCCATCACCATTTGCATAATGACACACAATAGACATAATCCTTGAATCATAAAAGATTTTAACCTATCTTACATCAATAATTGACAATATAGGCTTAACTTTTGTGTTTGTCAAAAGTCTATTCATCCTTTTATCAATATTTACATACCAATTCACGAACGACTTTACTTTTGACAAAATATGGCTCAATCAAGTTCACGGACGTAAACACACATATCCCATCAAAATATTGCAATATATAAAGCCATAAAGATTAATACTGCAACCATCATCTTCCAAACAAGTTTAGAATTTAAACCAATAAATATAAAAACAAAAAGATGAAAAACATTGGATATAGCTATGTGTAATCACAATAATGGCTATTCCAAAACACTAGTTATTATTCTAAACAAAAGAGAAACAATAGAAGATTTACTAGACATGCTGAAACAAACAGACTAAATTAAAAACACTTTCATGCGAACTAGAGTCAAAACGACAGTTCGGGACCTTTTTGAGACTTAGGGGTCTTGGAGCTTGTGAATGGCAGCATCCTCTGCACCCTTGAAGAGAATATCCTTATTGAGAAGTTCTTTAACATGGGTTTTAATGAGAACAAGGTCAGACTTAACCTTTTTCAACTCAGTTCTTACCACATCAAGACACTTCATTGTATCAACAAGTTGCTGCTTATCCTTCTCAAATTCCTTTAGAAAATCGAGATCTACATCCGATGAAATCTCTTCAATCTCCTCTAAATAAGACAGTGAATCAGAGGATCAAGAAGGGGAACCTTCATTTTCAACGAGAGTTTCCTTCTCTTTAACGAGTTTGCAATATACCGCCTTATTAATGGCATATTTAGGTAAATCCAATGAGCGGGAAGAAGAAGAATCCATTGATAAAAAGAAACCTAGAGTGATAAAAAAAAACTCACTAGGATAGGTATATAAAGAAAAAACTCGAGAGATTTAAGGTTTACGGGATAGGTTTTAAAGGAAACCCGTACGTGAGCCCGTAAGATGGTTTTTCACAAAACACTGCATGGAAAGAAAAATACTTTTACTTTTCAAAGATAAGATTTGACAAGGAACATCAAGAGATAAAAAAATACTCACGACTAGTGTTTGAATAAATATCCTTCTAAAAACGATAAGAGATTAGCTAGATAATTAGAGTCACTCAGTTACGGAGTATACCTATTCAAGTTTCTCACAACTAGGATTTTTATATGTGAGATATTCAACCTTGTGATTACTTTACACAAGTATGAGCCTTTAGCTCATCAGATGAATGTTGTTCTTTTTTATCCTTCTGTCTTTGATCTGTGCTCTTTCTAGAGAAATGAGCCACTGCTTGATTAGCAAACTTATCAGAAGTATTAAATCTAGGACCTCTTTCAATTGAATTAAGAGGATCATAGTGGATGGGAATCCATGTTCTAGATTTAGATTTATCAGAAACATCCTTATAAGTACATGAAATGCTTTTGATAGCAACACAAGAATTTATGCCAGAATGCACTTGAGCCCTGTAATGATTTATATAATAGAGATCATTCTTATAAGGTTTATGATTTCTTGTGGGCATACGATTCACTGCGTTAGTCGACTGACTATTTGTTCCATTGATAGTGAAGAGAAGCAAATTATGAAGCTTAGAAATTTGTTTCCTTCTTGCCAAATAATGAATAGCATAGTGATTCTGTTTCCCACAAAAGATACAGGTTCGTAGAGGAGAATCAATAACTGGCACATGTTTAAGCTCCCTAGACATATGAAAAGATTGCAAGTTATGTAAACTTTTCTTGACACAATCTTCTTTTGGAGAATACTTTGTCTTGTACAGAGCATCACGAAATTCAGTTTGTACATCGGATTTTCTCCTTAATACAGAGTTTTCCTTTTCCAAGGATTCGCATTGTTCATGGGCTAGAGTAAGAGATGCACATAGTTTCTCTTTTTCAACACGAAGTCTGTTGAGATCTGATGAATGAGTCTCGAGCAAAAGTTTTTCTCTAACTGAGTCCTCTTTAATAATATCCTCAAGCGCACTAATCCTTTCACGTTGGAGAGTAGTTTCTTGAAGAAGTTTCTCAATATTCTTAGAGAAGGACTTGATGATGTTATAGAGATCATGTTCTCAATCAAGAGACTTTTAAAATTCATCAATGAGCTGATCATGATTATTAAAATCAATATCTTCAGCTGTATGTTTTGAATTTCTAGTGATCTCCTTTTCAGCTTCTGCCGGAGTGTCACATGCCTCATGAGAGGAAGACATGTCATTATCAAATTGAACATTCTTTCTACCTCGGGATTCGGAAGAATATTCTAAGGAGTAATCCTTAGAGGTGTTTCTAAGACACTTGACATTATCAAAAGCTTTAGGAGAAATTTTAGTATGCCCAACAGATATTTCGTCCACATACTCAGATTACCACAACCACGGACTTGTAAGGTCTTGAACGTGTTTGCCTGCTCTGATACCAATTGAAAAAGCGGGGGTCTAACAACCTCACCCAATATTTCGATTAGCAATATGAATAGACAACTCCGAGTTGTTTTCTAGAGAATCAACTAGACTCAATCAATAGAAAAATATTCAAGGAGTTATTATCTCAATCTCTCGATTTGATTTACTCATGCAAATATAATTCGTGAGTTATAATCAAAGAGAGATAACTTGGCTGGTACCAAAGAACATATCCAAGTGTTAATCAATTTAAATCAATAACCAACAAGGTCGGATATTCTAATTGATTGAACAACGCACAACCTATATTATTTCAATTACATAACGAAATATAATGCGGGAAAAAAATAACACCGACACCAGAATTTTGTTAACGAGGAAACCGCAAATGCAGAAAAACCCAGGGACCTAGTCCAGATTAAACATACACTGTATTAAGCCGCTATAGACACTAGCCTACTCCAAATTAACTTCGGTCTGGATTGTAATTGAACCCCAATCAATCTCACACTGATCTAAGGTACAGTTATGCTCCTACGCCTCTGATCCCAGCAAGATACTGCGCACTTGATTCCCTTAGCTGATCTCACCTACAACCAAGAGTTTCTATGACCCAAAGTGGAATACTTTAGCAAACAAATTTGTCTCACAAATAAAAGTCTACAAGATAGATAAATCCGTCTCCCACGAATAAACCTATGAGTTTTGTTCCGTATTTTGATAAATCAAGGTGAACAGGAACCAATCAATAAAACCAGACTTATATTCTCGAAGAACAGCTCAGTTTTATCAATCACCTCACAATAGTCTTAATCAACGCAGCGAAAAAAATAATTGTGGAATCACAAACGATGAGACGAAGATGTTTTTGATTACTTTTATATCTTTCCTATCGGAGATAAAAATCTCAAGCCAATTATTACAATTGTACTCGTACGATAGAAATAACAAGATCAGATCACACAACTACAAGAAAAGTAGTATCGGTCTGGCTTCACAATCCTAATGAAGTCTTTAAGTCGTTAACCCGAGTTTAGAGAGAAAACTCAAGGGTTAATGGAGATCGACTCTAGCTTAGAGAAAACTAGTATCAAACAAGAAAAGTGTGTGGGGATTAGTTTTTCCAATAGAAAGAGTTCTCCCTTATATAGTATTTCAAATCAGGGTTTGCAATCAATGTTAGCTTAGTAACAAATCATTCAATATTCACCGTTAGATGAAAAACTGATTAGATACAAGCTAATATCTATCAACCGTTAGATCGAAAACTTAGCTTGCCATACCCACATGTACTTGACGATTTTAGGTTTGTGTAACCGTACCCAAACGTGTACAATAGTTGGTTCAATATTAGTCAACCAAATGGTTACCCAAATGATAACTTTCATATCATCCATATTATTCTTCACTATAACTAGTCCAAATGACTCAAATGAACTAGTTAGAGAGTTGTTAAATTGCTATGAGATCTTATGTACTACACAAGACACAATTGAAGCAAAAACGATGTGATTCACTCGAATCGATTCATGAGCTATAAAGCCACGGTTTGCAATAGCATTCCTTAGATAATTTAGATAAGTTCATGAATATCGTTTTTAGACATAACCACTCAAGTTCGCGGACTAGGTTCGCGGACTCAAGTTAACCGGTTGGAGTTCACAAACTCCAGCAGAAATTCTCGGGTTCGAGAACTTCCGTCAGTCCGCGGACTGAAACTGAGCTACAACTCCAACAGAAATTCCCGGGTTCAAGAACTATGCACGTTCGCGGGCTGGGTTGACTGCTCAAGTGCCGGTTTTCACTTGATAAACAAAGTTCGCAAACTTCGGTTCAAGTGCTAAGGACTTATACATATATGTGTTACCACAATAATGTTTATATCCCCCGGTGGTTATATTGTCTAAACTCTCATTTCAACTATTGAAACATTCTCAGAGGACGTCATATAGTTGTTATTCACAAAATAGTTTTCGTCAAAGCAACTTCCAAAGTGATTGAAACATAACATGACTTTCGTCACTAGGCAAAGATGAACTTGGATAAAGCAAAAGCTATACCAACACACATTTCGAGAAATTGATAAGCGAGATATACTCAGCTCGAAATGTCACATGTGTATATTCTTAGTCTATATAGTAATACGACTTTTGTCTCAAAATAGGAGATAGAGTAGATAGACTTTTGAGTGATAGATAAGTTCAAGTCTCCACATACCTTTTAGTCGATGAAGATCCACCTGTTCCTTGAGTAGTCCTTCATCTTGTATGATGATTTCCATGGAGTTCTTGAGCTCAACTACACTTTCTATCCTAGTTCGATACCTTAGCTATAGTAGACTAGAAATCAAGACTGTATAGTTTTGATCACTAACATTGACAAACATGCTTAAGATAGCAACGCATGCGAGTTCGACCGAGAAATTATCTAACATTATTGATTGCATAGTCTAACAATTACTACGGTAGTTATTGAGAGATTGATCTAAGGACCCGACAAAGGAATTTATTGGTTAAACGGAAGAGCCTTTGTCAAACTCATATCATGTTGTTTGAAAAGAGTTGTTACCGAACAGATTTGTTGTGCCTTTACTATTTGGAATACAAACCAAAGGAATTGTTCCAAGTACGTGACTTGTTACAAGTTGGAGGCGTAAGAATACTGGGGGAACTAGGTGAACTATAGGTTTAGTTTCTTGGTCTCAACTATACGAAGTTGGTTTGATTTTGTATATCGACTTAAATTCTGAGAGTATTTAATTACGGACTTGGTCCCGGGGTTTTCTGCATTTGCGGTTTCCTCGTTAACAAAATCTTGTTGTGTCTTTTACTTTTCTATTTCCGCAATTATAATTGTTTTATTATAATTATAAGTGAAATACACAAACGTTAATTCATATTTTACTTGATAGACAATCCCTAGAGTTTGGTTAAGTCCGAACCTATTATCAAGTAAACGTACTTCGTTGTTGTATTGTCTCGATATTGTATCCATAGACGATCACACGAAGTGTGAACCGATTAGTTGTATTGTCTCGACTCAGTTCATAGATAATCACTTTCGGAAAAAGACTTATAGGTGGAAAAGTTTTAGATTGAAATATATTTGGGTACCCTCGTCTTTTCACACCTATTTCTTAAATTTTCACCTTTCTATCTATGATACATTATTGCATGACTAAATTATACAGTACATTCATAACAGAAATTTCAAGTCAACTTTATCTTGATGAATATTGTTCTCGAAATATGACTACTTATGCTTAAGAACATTTGTTCATACCTGATGAATTTGGTTAAGGACAATATATTGTTCATAACTTAAATTATAATTCAAGATTTAATTATTTAAAAATAGTCTGGAACAGTGATATGTGTCATTGTTGTTATTCAAGAATGTTTCAAATTAATCATTAGAGAAATATATAACTACTGTTAATATGGATACGAGACAGTATGCATACCAGTTCTCATACTGGGAGAATTTTGATAAGTTCGGAGCTGCAGTACATGTACCCCGTAGACATACCAGAGTAGCTATAGTTCGGTAGTGACTTTGTGGCACACATACCCGGTATCCATACCAGAAAAAGTCTGTGACTCGTGAACCAAGAACGGTACGCATACCTAGTATGCAAACCGGAAAAGATCTGTTGGTTTTAATACCGAAAACGGTACGTATACCCGCTATGCAAACCATAAAAGATCCGTGAGTTCATGAATTTGGTTGTTGTCTTAAGGTTATCCATACTCGGTATATGTACTATGACAAGAACATTCACGAACATGTACAGTAGACATACCAGGTACATGTACTTACCATGTCGAATACTTTCTGATGCATCAAAATTATTTCTGCGAGATAATCAGCATTTGAACAACTCTCTAAAAACACTATGTAGACAATTTTTTTTTTCATATGTATGATTAATTAAAAGTCCTAAAGTGCTATATGATAATGGTTAAGTATATAGTTCAATTGGATAGTTTCGGCAAACCTATATGAACAGGTCATTATACACGGTTCGGTTAGGTCCATCATAAACAAAGTGTATTTTCTTCTATGTTAATCTCAAGTCAAGTGTTTCATCTAACGAGGATTATTGATTGCTTGGTTCCAAAGTTATCTTAGCTTAAACCTAAAGCAACTTTGATCTTGAAACTCTATAAAAGGATAACCTATAACAACTGGGATCTTTGAATCCCTGACACTATTCTTGTGTGCCCTAGTTGTAAAAAAGAGTCGTCGTATCCTCCAAACCCTTCTAGGTTTTAGTGACTAAAAAAACTTCACCTAGGGATTCATGAAGCCAGGTCTAACTATCTTTATCTTGATATAGTTCGAGTATCCTGATTTTATTTTGATTGTTGAGTTTCTCACTCAAACAAGAATACAAGATAGATAGAAATCACAAAGTATCTTCGTCTAAGACTTTGTGATTCTACAAGTTTCGACTTGAGAGGTGAATAATAATCTAGGCTGCTCTTCGAGAGTCAGAAGAAAGGATTTGAGGTTTGCTTGACTGTGTCTATTGCAATAGATTTCCTACTTCACCTTGATCTTTGATCAGAATGGAACTCACAAATCGGCTTATCTGGTGGTGGTGGGTGGGGGGGGGGGGGGCATATTGGTTTAAAGTCTTGAATTGAGTTGAATAAACTCTTAGGCTATAAAGTAAGTCAGCTACGGGAATCAATTATGCGGATCCCTGTTGGGATTCAAGAGGTGTAAGGAGCGCGACTGTAACTAAATTTCTGTGACGGTTTAATTCGGTCTCAACTACATTCCAGTCCGAAGTTCGGACTGTAGGCTAATATATGTAGCAGGTTAATACAGTTTGGTGTTCAAATCTGGACTAGGACCCGAGGTTTTTCTGCATTTTCGGTTTCCTCATTAACAAAATTCTGGTGTCTGTGTTATTTATTTTTCTACATTATATTGTTTATCTTTATAATTGAAATATCACAGGTTATACGCTAATCAATCAAAGTAGATACATCCATCCTTGTTTGTTGGATATGACTTGATTGCAGTGTAGTCAAAATCTCTCTCCAAGGTCGAGTAATCGGTACAGGCTATATGACCGAGGTGATTTTCGATCCAAGCCCGTTCCGATTTGGACTGATTTTTTAGCAATACGAGCTAACGATTTTTCCGAGTTGGCTATGCATGCACTAAAATCAGAAAAGAAAAATTTAATAACCCGTCAAATGAGAGTTTTCAAATTGAAAAACCTCTAAATACATAATAAATACGTTCAATATAACAATAGTAAACACTTAATTACATGATAGTGTTAAGACTTAATTTTAATTAGGTGCAAATCATGACTAATGAGCAGCAAAATATAAGTTTCTAATAATAGATTCCGAGTATTAGACCGAGTTTTGGCGATTTCCAAGTCCGAATTTATTGCTCGTCACTCCAAGCTCCCCAACCGAGTAGGACAGAGAAATGATTTCGACAACTTTGCTTGATTGATTCATGGATATTGATCTTTGGAATCGTCCAAGTACTCTGACACATAATCAAGTTCACGGACTTGCTTCTATAAACTTTCTGATTATGAGAGAAAGAGATACAAGCTCTTCATATAATTCCTTGATTAAGATTCATTAATTTGAACTCTAGAAATTGTATTCGTGTTTAGTTTATATAGGTTTCCTAAGAAAAAGTTGGTGGTGTATTTTGGTAACCCCACGTTTTCAATTGGTATCAGAGCAGGAAAAAATGGAAAACCTAATAAGTTTGTGTTTGTTTGATCCTGAAACTATATTCTTATGCGAAACTACTTTGGGAAGTTCTTTCCGTCTACCTGTAACGTACACCAGAATTCCTTAAAGATTCTCCAGAGTTTAATTTTCTCAATACCTTCTGTCTCACAGGATGTTCTCGATTCATTCAAGATTCCCGATATCTTGGTTGATAGTAAAGAATCGACAGGAAAAAAAATAAAGAATCTTATGCAAAGGTCAAAAACAAGAAACACCATGTTAAAAGTAATAAGCTATGTTGTCTTAAAAGATTATTAAACAGTCTTTTTAAGGAATACAACAAAAGAGGGTTTTTAGACGAAGATATCTTTCTAGCTTTTGAAAATAATTTTAAGTTCTTGGAACACCTTGCATTGATCTTGAGTAAGGAGAAGTCCTTACAGTTTTCTGACACTAATAAGACTTGTTATAAGTGTGGAACATATGGACATGTCAAAAAAACTTGCACTACAATAATATTGACTACTCCTGATGATTACGGAATATCATCTCTTGATCAACTTGAGAATGAAGAAATAGAACCGGAAGACTGTTACGCCAGGATGGTTTCGTGAGCATTTTGCCCATTCAACCTCTTGTTAACAATACCTTGACATCACCCTATCATGTAATTATTTTGAGATGGGACAAGCAGTAGTAAATTTGTTTATGTTTTAGTATTAATTTTACAGTTCCATGATATATATATCAAGTTTCCGTGATCCTGATATCTAGGTAAGTGACTCTGGAAAAAGGAAGCTTCAAAGTAATCATTCATGATCAAAGTAAAATATCACATATTGTTGAGCTAGCTCCAATTTTATGATGTTATAAGGTTATAATAAATTACAAGCACTTCTGATCCAATGAATATTAATTCTTGTGCTCTGAAACTCATTGTTCACAACAACTGAATCATTGAGCTATGAATAAGATTAATCATCTTATATTGATATTATAAAAGTCAATTATTAAGTATCATCTGGAAATCATAATTTTATATGATTGCACACATCAAATGGAATATGTTTATTTCTGTTCAATTCATGGTTTTCCGCACCAGAACTGATAAAAATCCCATTGGGGTGTAATAAAATGGTATGCGTATTCCATTTCTCCTACTTCTTCCTCACAGTCATCACGAATGGGAGTTTAGGTTGGGTCTAGGGTTACCGAACAGGGGAGATATCCTCTTGAATTGATGTTTGATTCTTCATAAAAAAAATTTTGTTTTCTTTAATTGCAAGAATGAGCTTAATTGTGCAATCATCTACAAAGGAGCCCTCCAAGTAAGATCCATCCTTTACTTCTACTTTGAATTTACTTTAATTGACTAAAGGTGTTAGTAAAAAACCCAAGTTTAAGGAGGTCTATGCTCCCAATATCAAGGAAGAAGATGAATCTAGAATTATATTTGTTAATGAAGGTTGTTATAGGACCTATAAGATAATTTCTATTAGAGATTTTATCTTAGAGAAGAAATTGGAATAAGGTTATATTCCTTGTGATGATTTATCTTGTTTTGATAAATACAATCTTGGTAACATTTTTAATGGTTTTGGTGAAGGATTTGACACTCTTACAAGGGTATTTTATGCTAATATTTTTGATGTTGATATTGAGAAGTTTTCTTTTAAGACCATGATTAGAAGAGACAAGATTGAAGTGGATCGAGAATTAATTTCAGAAATCGCTAGTCTCCCTATGGGTGATTTTTGTTTTCCTAGGCCAAAGGGAGAAAAACCATCTTGTGAAACCATTTCTTCTTACCTTTGTGGAAAAAGTTTTGGTTGAAAAGATAGAAAGTTTCCTACCGAAGATCTTAGCATGGCTTTTAAATTCTTTGGAACCTGCACGGTAGAAGATGTTCGTTGGGGTCGTGACTTTGAGGAGTTAGTTTATTTTCTTGAAATGGTTACTCAAAGTCTTGACATATGTGGTTGGATTATTCTAAAAATGGTAACAATGACCTTATCCAACAAGAAATTGGGTTTTCCTTATCTTATCAAACGCATATGTGGATAATTCTTTATTGGTTGGATTGAAAACTCTATTGGCACTCCTATTTTGGTTCGTGGAAGTACATTCAAACATATGAGAACGAACGAGTACAAGAGAAAAAGGGAGTCTATTTCACCTATTGACGGTTCTTGTGATCCAACAACCTTAAGTATTCTTTAACAAATTCACAAGGATATTTGTAAGATCAACTACAAGGTAAAAGGTATGTAAAAATAATTATTTGTGCTTGCTACAAAATTTCCTTACATCAAGGAAAAATTAAACAAGATTTAATCTTCAATGGGTGATTCCGATGATGAAGATAATGAGTAACTCATTCGTATGCTTCTTTTGTCTATGTACTAAGAAACTTCTTGTAAGAATTTATTCTTGTGTTCGAGAAGGATAACTAGGATTTGGTATAGCAAATATTGTGATTACACAAGCTATTTCCAACGACTTTCATCTTGCATGTTTTTAGATTTATTTATTTAAGTTCTAGAGTTTTTGGAAAATGAACTTGCAGTATTTAATCATTATTGGTTTAATGTATTGCAAAGTCTTATGACATATATATGTCCTTTACTTTTTGTGAATTGAACTGATATCTTATATATGCTCAAAGTTAAATCTACTATGTTTTATGAAGTGAAAATATGACAAACTTTGTGAGAATTTTTCGCAGCATTGATCTATTGGCGATCACACTTTTATGAAAAAACTGCACTATCCACTCCGTAATATTTTCTTATGTTGAGTCATACCGATTAAAATTATCTATTCGTTCATAACTGGCGTTGAGATTAATTGATGTCTATGTTCAGGATGCAAGTCCATGTGATTTGTTAATGTCCGACAAAATCCTTTTTCTTCATTAAAGTAAGGTCACCCATCTTGTTCACTTGGGAATGACATAAATGGGGGAGCGTTCTTAAATGAACTTGTGCTTAATTGCTATATCTTTGTGGGGAGATTGGATGTGGAATTTACAGGGGATGCTTGTATCTTAAATCTCCTAGATGAGCGTTAAGTATTTTTTACTCTTTGATATCATCTAAATTAAAGTTGATATGAATCCTTTTAAGTCTTGGAATATATTTTGATTGAATTCATTAAGATCCCATAATTTTCGTACCTTTGCCAATTTTTATTGAAAAAAAGGGGGAGAATTAATTAATAGTTTTGCACTACATACATATGGTTTATGGATCATTATGTAAGGGGGAGTGAGTCAATATTTATAGGCTTCACATATTATGCAAAAGATGTAAGTTTATATTAAGGGAGAGAAACATATCACCGTAGTATTACTTCGAAGTTGTGATACAAATCATACAATTGAACTTTGGAGAAGATAATAATACTATATGTTTATGTATAACAACGATTGAGAATCTATGTTTTGAAAGTTGTTATCGCTACGAATCTTCAACAACAATGATTGTTGAGTTGAACAAGTTCAGAATTATTGCAACTTGAAGTAATGAAGAATTCAAGGAGTTGAAGAACCAATGAAATCAAGCATGATGGATTCTGAAGTTTTGAAACTTTATTTGTTAATCCATATGTATTGATAGTTTTGTCACTAAAATTAACAAAGGAGGAGATTGTTAGAGCATTGCTCGGTCGAACTCACAAGTGTTTTTATCTCAACCTTGATGCCAAATTTAGTTGTCAAAACTATATCTTGATTTCTAGTCTACATTTAGTTAGGTCTCGGATTAGGATAAAAGTGTATAGTTGAGATTCGGATATCACTACGTTTTACCGTTTGAAGGCGAAGATCGACATGAGCTTTGGAGAACTTCAACATCAAAAGGTAAATGAAGACTAAACCACATATTTCTTAGGTTTTCACCTTTTTATCTATGAGACATTGTTGCATGACTAAATTAGAAGATACATGCATAACATAAATTTCGAGTCAACTTTATCTTGAATATTGTTCTCGAAATATGACAACTTATGCTAAAGAACATTTGTCCATACTTGATAAATTTGGTTAGGAACAATTTATTGTTCATAACTTCAATTATGATTCAAGATTTAATTATTTAAAAATAGTCTGGAACAATGATATATGTCATTGATGTTATTCAGGAATTTTTCGAATTGATTATTAGAGAGATATAGAACTAATGTTAATATGGATACATGACAGTATGCACACCAGTTCTCATACTAGGAGAATTTTTATAAGTCCGGAGCCACAGTACATGTACCGGCGCATCTATAGTTTGGAAGCGACTTTTTGGTACACATACCCGGTATCCATACCACAAAAAGTCTGTGACTAGTGAACCAGGACGGTATGCATACCCAGTATGCAAATCGAAAAAAATATGTTGGTTTTAATACCGAAAACGGTATGCATACCCGGTATGCAAACCATAAAAGAACCGTGAGTTCCTGAATTTGTTTGTTTTCTTAAGGGTATCCATACTCGGTACACGTACCATGAAAAATACATTCACGAACATGTACCAGGTACACGTACTTACCCCGTCGAATATTTTCAAATGCATCAAAATTATTTCTATGAGATAATCGGTATTTGAACAACTCTTTAAAAATACTATCTAGATATTTTTGATCATATGTGTGATTTATGAAAAATATTACAATGTTATATGAAAATGGTTAAGTATATAGTTCAATTGGATAGTTTCGGCTAACCTGCATGAACATGTCATTATTCACGGTTCGGTTATTGTCCATCCTAACCAGAGCGTATATTCTGCTATGTTAATCTCAAGTCAAGTTTTTCATTTAACGGGGATTATTTATTGCTTGGTTGAAAAGCTATCTTAGCTTAAACCTAAAGCAACCTTGATCTTGAGAGTCTATAAAAGAAGGACCTCTAACAATTGGGATCTTTGAATCCCTGACACTATTCTTGTGTATCCTAGTTTTAAACTAGATTCGTCCTCTCCTTTAAACCCTTCTAGGTTTTAGCGAATAAAAAGACTTCACCTAGGGATTCGTGAAGCCAGGTCCAACTATCTTTATCTTGATAGTTCGAGTATCCTGATATTGTTTTGGTTGTTGAGTTTCTCACTCAAACAAGATATATAGAAATCACAAAGTATCTTCATCTCATACTTTGTGATTCCACAAATTTCGACTTGTGAGGTGAATAATAATCTAGGCTAGTCTTCGAGAGTCATAAGACAGGATTTTGAGGTTTGCTAGACTTTGTCTATTGCAATTGATTTCCTACTTTACTTGATATTTGATCAGAACATAAAGGGTTTTAAGTACTCAGATTTTAACCAAAACCTGGGTTTGGTATAACATTTGTCCAGCCTTTGCATTTGGTACTTGGACCATATATTGACCCGCGTTGACCAGTTAAGTCATGACGTGTCAAAATTTTAATTAACTAGATCTATAATTTCAAAAATATATTTATCTTTTGTAATGATTAATAACCGTGTCCTTAACCCATCATAACATGGACGATCCAGATTATATCTCTACCCGTTTAAAAATTAATGACTCAGATTATCTAACTTTTCTTTTCCCAACTCTCACTTAAACGAGATATTCATTAAAGCCATTGCAACTCCTTTTTCTTCTTCAAAACCTTTACATACAGACAGAACCCTAATTAATCTTAAAACCATCTTCATCTCCTTTGTACCCGAATTCGTTTTCTTCTATTTGTTTTACCTAATTCCTAAATCCTTATCCTTTTCCATTCGGTCAAAATCCATGATTATGATTTAAATCCTTCTCTAATATACGTTTTATCTCCCTATTGGAAACCTCTACCTGACCACTAGTCTGTGGATGATACGGGGTGGCTACCTTATGTGTAATACCATATTTCTTCATCAAAAGCTTAAAAGGTCCATTACAAAAGTGCGACCCTCCATCACTAATTATAGCTCGCGGTGTACCAAAACGTGTAAGTATATTATTTTTCAAGAACTCAATCACAACCCTATGGCCATTGGTTTTACACCCAACTGCCTCAATCCACTTAGAGACATAGTCTACAGCGACACGGATGTATAGGTTACCAAAAGAATTAGGAAACGGACATATAAAGTCAATACCCCACACATCAAAGACCTCAATAATTAGAATTGGGTTCAAGGGCATCATGTTACTACGGGAAATGGTTCATAATTTCTGGCAACGTTCATAAGTAAAAAAGTAATTATGGGAGTCTTTAAACAACGAAGGCCAATAGAATCCACACTGCAATATCTTAGCAGCAGTCTTCTTAGCACTAAAGTGACCCCCACAAGCATGATCATGACAAAGGGAAATAATACTGGACTGGTTACTCTCAGGTATACATCTCCTAATAATCTGGTCTGGACAATACTTAAACAAATAAGGATCATCCCAAAAGAAGTACTTAACCTCGGATAAAAACCTAGAACGCTTTTGTTTACCCCAATGTTGGGGCATTCGACCAGTAACAAGATAGTTCACTATATTCGCATACCAAGGTAATTGGGTAACAAAGAAAAGTTGTTCATTAGGAAAACTATCCCTTATAGGAAGGGAATTATCAGCGGAATTAACAACTAGCCTAGACAAGTGGTCTGCTACTACATTTTCGGCACCCTTTTTGTCTCTAATGTCGGGAGAAAACTCTTGCAACAAAAGGATCCACCTAATCAATCTAGGTTTCGTATCCTTCTTAGACAAAATATATTTCAAAGCAGCATGATCAGTATATATGACGATCTTAGAACCAAAGAGATAGGGTCTAAACTTGTCTAAGGCAAACACAATGGCTAACAGTTCCTTCTCGGTAGTGGTATAGTTCAACTGGGCATCATTCATAGTTTTGCTAGCATAGTAAATCACATGAAGTAATTTATTTTCTCGCTGCCCTAGCACAACACAAATAGCATAATCCGAAGCATCACATGATATCAAAGGGTAGGTTCCAGTTAGGTGCCTGGACTATGGGGGCGGTAGTGAGTAAAGTCTTAAGATTTTCAAAAGCCTCTAAACAAGCATCATCAAAGACAAACTTAACATCTTTTGCAAGAAAATTGCAAAGAGGTCTAGAAATCAAACTAAAATCCTTAATGAATCGACGATAAAAACCAGCATGCCCTAAGAATGACCTAATATATCTTACGGTTTTTGGGACCGATAAAGTTTTAATAAGGTCAACTTTGGCTCTATCTACCTCTATACCCTTCGAAGATACGATATGCCCTAGAACGATACCTGAACGAACCATGAAATGACATTTCTCCCAATTAAGCACTAAATTCTTTTCCTTACACCTAGTCAAAACTAATGACAAATAATACAAGCACTCATCGAAAGACGAACCAAACACTGAAAAATCATCCATAAAGACCTCTAAGAACCGTTCTACCATGTCAGAAAATATGCTCAACATACAACGCTGAAAGGTTGCACGAGCATTACATAGCCCGAAAGGCATGCGTCTATACGCAAAGGTACCAAAGGTACAGGTAAAAGTGGTTTTATCTTGGTCTTCTGGGGAAATAGGAACCTGATTATAACCGCAGTATCCATCTAAAAAGCAATAATGGCTACGTCCAGCTAATCTTTCTAGCATTTGGTCGATGAAGGGAAGGGGAAAGTGGTCCTTCCTAGTGACCTTGTTCAATTTTCTATAGTCAATACAGAAACGCCAACCCGTGGCCATTCGGGTTGGGATTAACTCATTGTTATCATTCTGGACTACAGTAATACCATATTTCTCGGGAACAACCTGAACAGGGCTGACCCACTTATTGTCTGAAATAGGGTAGATAATGCCTGCATCTAATAGCTTCAGCACCTCGGTTCGAACTACTTCTTTCATATTAGGGTTCAATCGACGTTGCATCTCCCTAGAAGGTTTGGTGTCTTCCTCTAAATAAATCTGATGTATACAAACAGTAGGACTTATACCCTTAATGTTTGTTATGGTCCACCCTAAAGCTTCCTTGTTATTCTGAAGGACTGTTACTAGCCTACTTTCCTGATCACTATCAAAGTAGGATGATATAATCACATGTAAAGTTTCAGATGGGCCTAAAAACACATACTTCAAGGTATCTGGTAATGGTTTAAGGTCCAATTTAGGAGGCTTTTCCAACGAAGGAACTAGGGTGGACTCAGAAATGGGTAGAGGTTCGAACTTAGGTTTCCATCCATTACTAGTGTCTATCAAAGGGGTTGAATCTAACAAAGCATTCATCTCATTAATCAAATCATCATCATCAAAATCAATCCCAAAGTGAGCTAGGCATTTCTCTAATGGATCTTCCATCAAAGTGTTTGGTAATGACTCCTCGACTAATGTTCCTATCATGTTCACCTCTTCTATGCTCGAGTCATCTAGTTCAGAGGACAACCTACTAATATGAAAGAAGTTCATCTCAATAGTCATATTACCAAAAGACAAATTCATAATACCAGTTTGACAGTTAATGATCACATTGGATGTAGCTAAAAACGGGCGACCAAAAATCACTGGTATCTGGTTCTTTGGGTATCTAGGATAACAAAATCCATTGGATAAATAAACTTGTCGACCTCTATAAGAACATCCTCGATCATACCACGAGGAAATTTAACGGACTTATCAGCTAACTGAAGAGTCAACTAGGTAGATTTCATCTCACCAAGTCCTAGCTTAAGGTACACATTGTATGGGAGTAAGTTCACACTGTCTCCTAAGTCAAGCAATGTTTTCTCAACACGGTATTTACCTATTGTGCATGAAATTATAGGGGATCCTGGGTCTTTGTACTTAGGAGTAATGGTATTCTGAATAATAGAACTCACGTGACTAGATAGGAAGGCTTTCTTTTGAACACTAAGCTTACGCTTTCGTGTACACAAGTCCTTAAGAAACTTGGCATAAGAGGGAATCTTCTTAATCGCATCTAACAATGGGAGGTTGATAGTAACCTGCTTAAAAACCTCCAATATATCATTAAAGTTGGACTCCCTTTTAGTTGGAACTAACTGCTGGGGGAACGGGGCTCTGGGAACAAAGCCTGGCTCAATATGACCCTCGTTGGTCTCTTTAGAGACTCTATCAGTCTCCTCGGTTTCTAGTTCAGAAAGGTGAACTGCAACATGTTCACTTTCAGGCATGGAGACCTGATTGTCAACTTTCTTTCCACTTCAAAGGGTTGTAATAGAACTCACATGATTGTACGATTTCTCTCCTTTGGGATCAGAATCAGTATGAATAGGGAACCTTCCTTATTCTCTCTCACTAATAAGCTTAGCTATCTGGCCAACTTGAAGTTCTAATTTAGCAAGAGACTGGGAATTATTCTTAAAATTTTGCTTGGTTTCCTCTTGAAAATTAACCTGGCTCTTTATTAACATTTCCTGGCTTTGTGATAGCATATCTTGGCTCTTTTTTAACATACTAAGAGATTCCTCTAAGATAGTAATTCTAGTCTCAGAAGGGTATTGGAACTGGGCTTGACCTGAAGAATTCTTATTATAACCAAAACCTGGGGGAGGCTGAGAATTACTAGACTGACCTTGATTCTGGCCCTTAGACCAAGAGAAATTAGGATGGTTCCTCCAACCATGGTTGCAGGTCTCTGAGTATGGGTCAAACTTCTGACGGTTTTCAAACATAGTGTTGTTATAGACAGCATGGGCTTGTTCTTCACTAACATGACCTTCCCAAAACGAGTTATTAGGTTCTACTCCACAACTAGAGACTTGAGAGGCTCAAATCCTATCATTAGGTTCAACAAGAGTCCTATGTTTAGGCTGATTCAATTCCAAAGCTTCTAACCTTCTTGACAAAGAAGAAAACTTAGCATCTGACCCGAAGCTTGTATCTACCACATTGGTGCTACTTCTATTGACCAAGAGTATTTTAGGGGGTTCAACACAAGACTCCCATTGTTGGGATTTTTCAGCGATAGCTCCTAAGAAGGTAAAAGCATCATCAACATTTTTATTAGTGAACTCACCAGCGCACATAGACTCGACCATGGATTTGGTCGAATAGTCTAAACCATTATAAATAATCTCTACAAGTTTCATCTTATCAAATCCATGGTGAGGACACTGGGATAGGAGATCATTGAATCTCTCTAAAAATCTATAAAGAGACTTTCCCTCTTGTTGCACACTAGCACTAATTTTCTGCCTAACAGTTGCAGTTTTATGCTTAGGGTAGAATTTCATATAGAAAGCAGCAACAAGTTCTTGCCATGTTTCAATGGATTCAGGTGGTAGGTTGTTCAGCCAGGTCTTGGCTTTATCTCTCAAGTAAAAGGGAAATATCTTAAGTTTCAAAACTTCATCAGTTCCCTAATACGAAAATAAGGGTTCTCATCATCTTTTCCTAAGAATATAGGGATCATCTGAAGAATACTATATTTTATCTCGAAATTAGCCGTAGTGGCTGGAAATTTAATGCACGAAGCTCGGTTGGTCCTAGTTGGGAACATGTAATCTTTCAAAGTTGCCATCGCTGAAGTACTAGGGGTACTTTCCTCACAAAGAGACAGATTTCTCAAAACTGAAGTTTCCAAAAACGGGGCTCACAAAAGAAGAGTCTTCGAGCTCCCCGCTTCCACAAGAAGAATTACTAGGTTTTTCACTAATTAAACGACCTAGATTGTCTCTTTTCCAAGACCATTCTCTGATGACCTCGGGCATACACTAGAAAAACAAAATTAAAAAGAAAAAAAAATCCTAAAAGGAAGGGAAATTCTATGAAAACACAAACAAGGCTGAATCCACCACAACAAGCCTACTGATTTCTAGCAAACAAAAAGCATGATGGCTCCACTTAGATTGTTTTCTAGACCAGCTTCTAATCCTTCGAAAGGGAATTCGTTACAATCTGAGAAAACCCCTCTGGAATTAATCCGAGTTTAAGTAAGTGGAATAAAGGCGAGGGAATATGCGTGGAGCTTTGATACCTAAGGCCTCACCGCATTACAAGGCGGCACAATCACGCATTCAACTTACAGAAACCATCATGAACTTCAACGCATGCTCAAAAGAGTAACCAATATTTTTCAAACGACTTTCCTATTAAGCTCGTTACCCTATCAGTCTCGTTCTATTCCAAATTTTAAGGCTTAGGTTCGCGTTAGGTATCGGTTTCCTAAGGCGGGCAAGAAGAGAACGGTGATGAAATCTGAACCCTTATCTTGTATGGCCAGTCCTTGCCCTTTACTAGGAAATTAAAACAGCCATTTTTAGTTCCTCGACATATATGCAAACGAAGGAATACAGTAAACCCGCTTACAGGGGATTCGCGGGTGTTTTGGCAAACTTACCTCCCGTACCAGACGGGGGATGAACCGTTGAAGTTGACTCGGGCCACGACTCCTATGTCATGTACGAACCCGAGGGGCCGAGGCGATATCGTAATCACCGTCCTTCTCTGCAAACAGTTTATATTTAATACTACCCTTCCTTAGGGTTTAAAAAAATAATTTTTTTTTCCAAAGTTTAAAGTCCAAAGTCCGAAAATAAAGTGCAAAAGAAAAAGAAAATTACAAGAATAAAAGATATCATAATACAATCTAAAAATAAAATAATTTTTTTTTTCCTTTTCTTTCGTTCTTTTCGCTTTGTTTTTGACTCCAAATTTTTAAGTATTCACCAAAATCTTTGGAAAAATTTTCTTTTGCTCCAAATTCCAAATATGTAATTCAAAGACAAAAACCCAAAAACGTAAAGTAGAACAAAAAAAATAAAACAAAAAAAAACCTAAAAATAAATAAATCTAAAAACTCTAGCCTAAAGACAAGTCCGTGTCGACGACGCCAAAAATTGATGGGATCTCAATAATGTTGTAGTAAATAGGTTCGTTGAGACTTGTGAAAGCAATAGATTTTAGACTTAATAAAACTTAAAAATAAAGAAAACTCAACTCAAAATTTGATTTCAAAGTATTAGGAATAACCAAGACACTGATTCCACTATTACACATGAATAAATTATGGTAAATAATCCAAAACTCTAATTATCTTTTAAGTCCCTTATTTCTTAATTCGCAAATAATCAGGCAAATTCTCAAAAATTAATTGTATCCCCTAAGCATAGATTATCTAAACAAAGCATAACCTATCTAATTGAATCACAACTAATGAAAAAAATTTGTGCAAACAATTAAAAACTCTGCAAAAGCAGTGATTGAGTGAATTATAAAATATAAATTAGAGAAAATAAAATAGTTACCAATTATCCATGCGTGAATAGATTCCTCATTGCCTTGGTTGTGGGAGAATTAGCTCATCATAATGTTGGAAACACGCTCAAAAATCATTTTTATTGCTCAAAGTGTTTTTACAAAGATGAAATGGAGAAAATGATGAATCGGGTGTTTGCAACGTTTATAATTGTTGCAAACACTATTACAGAGAACGATAAATATGAACTATAGCTGTTACTGTAACTCTGCGACCCTCGTTTGGCTATCGGTGTTACTATAGCATGAACGACAGTCTCTGGTGGTCCTTGTTCTTCGTGTTCTTCAGCAGCAGCATAAATGGTGGTCTTCTGCAACTTGATTTTCAGCTCTGTGATGTTCTGTCTCTCTCCAAAACTCTCGATAACCCATCTCTCTTCTTTAACATGCCTTTTTATACTCGACAGGCACAAGAAATCTCCCAAAATATCTTCATTTAATCACCATTATTTCTCTTCTTCTCGGAAATATTTTCTTTCCAAAAATCTTTCTCCTACGCGTCTGCAGCTGTTTAAACTTCCTTATTTAACTCCTACACGCTTCTTTAAGTAACCCAAATCCATCCAAACACGTGAGTACACGTCTGAATTTATTGTAATCCCGTGATTATAACTTCCGACCACGTACTCCCTGTGTTCTTCCACATGAGTTAAATAGCCAAATTAAATCGATCCAGAGACCCATACCAAGCCTGTTATGATAAATCAAGTCTTCCCATGAAATTTGAGCCATTCAATCACACTATAACCCCTCCAAATGACGAACTAAAAATCTGCCAGTAGTGTGAATATTTTCCCGCCAAAACCAAAATTCAAACAATGAAGATGGGTGCGATAGATAAATGGGCTATATATAGCCGTGGGAGCCCCCTAGCAAAAATGAGGGTCCGTATATCAATTGTCCTCATAAGTGCAGTTCTCCAATAACACCTAGCCAAACATAAAAACACCAAAATTAGTACAAAAATCGAGACTAACAATAGAGACACTGAGGACAATTCAGACACAAAAATGTGTCTATCATATGGCAAGCTAAGTTTTCGATCTAACGGTTGAGAGATATTAGCTTGTATCTAATCAGGTTTTCATCTAACGGTGAATATTGAATGCTTTGTTACTAAGCTAACATTGATTGCAAACCCTGATTTGAAAGACTATATAAGGGAGAACTCTAGCAACTGGGAAACCTAATCCCCACTTATTCTGTGTGATACTAGTTTGCTAAGCTAGAGTCGATTCTATTTTAACCTTTGGTTTTCTTCTTCTAAAACCAGGTTAACAACTTAAAGACTTCATTGGGATTGTGAAGCCAGACCGATACTACTTTTCTTGTAGTTGTGTGATCTGATCTTGCTATTTCTATCGTATGAGTTCAATTGTAATAATTGGCTTGAGATTTCTATCTCCGATAGGCAAGATATAAAAGTAATCACAAACATATTTGTCTCATCATTTGTGATTCCGCAATATCTTTTTTCGCGGCGTCGATTAAGACTATTGTGAGGTGATTGATAAAACTGAGTTATTTTTCGGGAATATAAGTCTGGTTTTATTGATTGGTTCCTGTTCACCTTGATTTATCAAAAGACTGAACAAAAATCATAGGTTTAGTCATGGGAGACGGATTTATCTATCTTGTAGACTTTTCTGTGTGAGACAAATTTGTTTTCTAAAGTCTTCGACTTTGGGTCGTAGCAACTCTTGGTTGTGGGTGAGATCAACTAAGGGAATCAAGTGCGTAGTATCCTACTGGGATTAGAGGCGTAGGAGCATAATTGTACCTTGGATCAGTGTGAGATTGATTGGGGTTCAACTACAGTCCAGACCGAAGTTGAGTAGAGTAGTTTCTGTAGCGGCTTAATACAGTGTATGTTTAATCTGGACTAGGTCACGAGGTTTTTCTGCATTTGTGGTTTCCTCGTTAACAAAATTCTGGTGTCTGTGTTATTTCTTTTCCGCATTATATTTCGTTATATAATTGAAATAATACAGGTTGTGCGTTGTTCAATCAATTAGAATATCCGACCTTATTGGTTGATGATTTAAATTGATTGACACTTGGATATTGGTCTTTGGTACCATCCAAGTTATCTCTCTTTGATTATAACTCGCGAATCATATTTGCTTGAGTAAATCAAATCGAAAGATTGAGATAATAACTCCTTGAGTATTTTTCTATTGATTGAGTCTAGTTGATTCTCTAGAAAACAACTCGGAGTTGTCCATACAGATTGCTAATCAAAATATTGGGTGAGGTTGTTAGACCCCCGCTTTTTCAAATACTATTAATCACAAAGAAGTGTATTGATGCCGATCTACTCAATTAGTCAATCCAATCTATCACAAATATAGACTGGTTATAGTTGGATCCCTTTCCAGCCGAAACAAGTATTGTGCACACCAAAGATTATGAACCCAAAAAGTCTTCTTGTCTTCAAATCTTCTTTAATCTTCAATCAGCACCTCCACACAATCAACTTGAATCTCTTGTGATCAATCACACACAAAATGGAGTCTGTTAACATTGGATTATCACAAGACGTCTTTAGATCTAAAAACAGTCTAAAGATCCCCGTCGAAACTTCGATCAAGTTTGAGTGAATCTTTAAACCGAGCGGACGTAAGATATTTTTCCTAATTAGGGTACTTTCCTCTCTGATAGGAGGCTCCACCAGCAACAACACAACTGAGGTAGTTTTGCTGGCTCTGAGGATTAGTTTGCTCAAAATGTAAACTTCGATATTTATAGACAAGGAAGTTTGGACACAAAGGAATTTCCAAAACCGAATATTCTCAAAGATATGCAGTAAAAACAAAATCGGTTTTCATAACTCCTGGAAATGCACTGTCCAAATATTGACCGAAATCCCAATAGAAGAATATATAATCAGTAAATGCATATTACTAATTATTATTTTATAAATATAGGAATTTATTTGCTGGAAAATAAATAGCATATAAAAATTAAGAAACCTTAAATAAAAGATTCTCAATCTATTTCGATCCTGGGATTCTCCTTTAACTATTAATGAATATCTTTGAACAATTAATGATAAGTGTTACTGCACATGTTCAAAGTATGTCGACATCTTTACTTTGTAAGTCCTTTTTCATACTTACAATCTTGGAAACGATTTGCCACACTTCCAAACAAGTTTAGAATTGGTTCATCTGAATTCCAAGAACTATGTGATTGATTATCCTATCAAATCACCAATCACGGGTTTCACGGTTCTACCAAAACAAGTTCGGTTCTACCTCCATGTGAGTACCATGCATAATCATGCTAGTTACCAATATTCGGTTGACTAGGTACTAGGATCGGTTCCCCACAACTTATGGTAACTACCTATATTCGGTTGCGCATGTCTATAGGATCAGTTCCGCCAAAACTACAAACTTGTTACACATGTTCATAGGATCGGTTCCCCCATCTACTAAAAGTGTGTTGCACCTCTTACCAGGATCAGTTCCCCAATGAATAGATAAAAGTTTTTATTTATAAGGCATCGATCATACCTTCTTGTGTGATTACTTAAGATCAGTTTCACTGATACAAGTCATAACAATACATAAGTCAGGCCTTGTGAATAGTTTTACCAAGATACATTAACAAGTTTATGAGCGGTTATACTAAACACACATATTGGTAATTCAAAATAGATTTGCAATGAATTACAATACCAATAAGCCTAGCGATTTCCCTTTCGATTCACAAAACAAGTTTATGAACTTACTTCCTTTAAAAGAATATAAAACATTGTTTCCTAGGATGAAATCTTCACTCATACCCATACATAATCACAATAGCATTCATATGATCATGTCGATGTCTTATATACAAAGTTTAATGGTTAAGCAATAAACCTCGAATTGTATTCCTTAATACTATGTCTAACTAGAGTATCATACACAGCTTCACAATTCAATATGCACGACTTGAAAGATACGTTAGGGAATGAAACAGTTCAAGTCAAATATTACTATCCTCAAGAGGAAGGATGATTTTGTCATTGTAGCTCCATACTTCTTCACATTCTTCAAGTATTCATGTAATACTTGTAAGTCTCATATCCTAACACTTTCAAGCTAACCTATATGAAGTTGACTCTAGTATATAATCAAGCGACTCTTTAAATGAGTTTTGATTCACTAAAATATGACAACCAAACTTGACATACCAACGCTTGGTGGGTTCAACCGAGCTATGCTCTAACAATCTCCACCTTTGTCAATTTTAGTGACAAAACTCTTACATCATATGGCTAAACAAATTAATTTTTTTTATTATACACATACACTTGATTCCAAGTTCAACAACACAAAACCTGCATTAAATTTAATCATTAAATATCGCTGCTGACATTATAATAACAAAGTTAATACTCCCCCTAAAGGTAATATAGGTAGGTTTTCAATCCGCACGTCTTTGTTATTCCATATAGTTCCTCATAACTACATATCATATGGTATGTGACTCCCCCTTAGTCTATGCTTTCACTCTTTTCGTTAGAATAAACGTTTTAGCACAAATGTCCTTTCCCTTAGTGACACCAACTCACAACAAGTTAATATCACTTGTTTACTCCATATATCTCTCCCCCTTTTTGTCACAAAATGACAAAGAAAAAAAAAAAGGACAAACTGAAAGGATCTTACAAATCTCACAAAGAGAAATTGCAAACCTATAAGAGTTGAGCACGAGGGTTTCACACAGCATTTTAGATAACCATATTAAAACTGAAACTACAAGTAATTTAGTTTTAACATGTTATCTTGGAAAAAATTTCACCGAAGCAATTTTCCCTAATAGTTTAGCAAATATGAAAAATCGACTAAGCACCTTAGTTCTTTTGCTAAATCGATTGTATAAATACAATCGCTTGTTCGATAAGACCAAAATAAAGATCAAAATTAACTTTATTTTTCTCATCAAGCTATAATTATTCTCAAAAATAACTTGGACCTTTCACTTTTAAACAAGACTTGAATAACCGAAACCTTCTCATTTGATAAGTCTAACTAAGATCCGAAAAACTTAGTTTCTCTTATCCGGAAATCACTTGGACTAAACAAATGTTCCCGAAACACTTTTGTTAAGCCATAAACAATCCATACAAACCAAATAAATCAACTTGCATAATCATTTATCTTAACCGTAAGCAATTGAAACAAACATAGATATTATAGCACCGAAATTTTGTAAGCCTAAACAATTGATACCAAATAATAACGAAAGATAACAATAGTTTTTCTTAACCGGAAATAATTGAATCACAATCAAACATCCATACAAAAATAATGGAATCAACATCAATTGTACCGAAAGTTTTTTAAGCAAAAGCAATAATGATATGAAATAAAATCATGCTTTTCTTAGACAGGAAAACAATTAACTAACAAGATTAATTGTTACCACAAATTCTGCATCCTCTTCTCCCCTTAAAATATGTCATTAAGCGCAAATTCACTTAGAACTCTCCCCCATTGAAGTTGTCATCCTCCCGCCAAAACAAAAGAACAACAACAACAAAGAGAAACCTTTAGCAGAGAAAGGTTGAAAATCGGTTTTAACTATATATGTGATGCAAAAGTTGAAACCTCGAAACACATATGCTTTTATGTTAAACCAAAAGATTCAACATATTGTGACTTTTGTACATATTGTTTATACAGGAAACCCTCATGATCCTTTGATAAAGCCTACCAACATGGGCTAGAACTTAATCATGCTAAATAAAAAAGTCACCCATATCATAAGGGTTCACATATTATGAGATCGAATATCAAGGTAATAAAAACGAAATCAAACATCCCATAAACATACATAGAAATTAAATAAAGCATTCAAGCACATGCTATGTAATAAAAAACTATCACAAGAAATATTATAAAATAATAACTTTATACATAATAATAAGATAGTTTTATTCATAATAGACTTTACAATTATTGAAAGAAATCAAAAACTGAAGTATATTTTTCCCTTGATTTAATCCTTCAAGGTTGAAGCCGGATCTGATGATTTCACAGGATTCCAATCATCTTTTATGATTACTAGTCTTAATTCAAGACTAACAACATTGTTGTTTGTACCCAAAATCACTTTCGGGCACGAAACACAATGAATCAATAGTTTGGTTAGTATTTTGGGTTAGGAGTGGATTTGGAGAACAAAAAGAAAGACAGAAGTTTAACGTGGTTCGGCATGGTTGCCTACATCCACGGTCGAATCCCCTTAGGGAGAAATACTTTATTCACGTTTGTGTATGCATTGATATTTTTTCTCTCTCTTGGCTATCACCCTAAAATTATTTATGCTCTCCCTATTTATACAGTTTTACATCTGAATTTCAATATCAACATAAATGGCATTAAACTGGCCATTTATGCCTCCCTCGTAAAATCTGCATGAAACTGCCTCCTTTATGCCTCTATCATAAATCTGTATGAAATTGCCTCCTTTATGCCTCTATCATAAATCTGTATGTAACTGTCGGGATTAATGCTGCATGACTTAATGGTGATTTATGTATGAAACTGTCCATTTATGGCCCTTGATAAATTCGCATGAAACTGTTTTGCTGAAATGGATGGTGGGCTGGATTGAATGGCAGGCTGTCAGACTGGGTTGTCTGGCAGTGTGGCAGGATGCTGGTTGGAAGACTGGTTTGGCTGCATGGGTAGAAGCTGGCTGTCAGCATAATTGGTTAGCTGACTGGATGGGCTGGCTGGCAACATGATTGGCTTGGTGGCGATATGACTGGAAACCGGTTGGTAGTGCGGAAGAGTTTTTGGCTGGAAATTGGTTAGCAGTGTTGCTGGCTATAAGACCGAAAATTGGCTAGGGGTGTGACTGACTTCGATAGTTGACCGATGGTTGACCATTGACCATTGACCTTGACCAGATGTTGACCGAATTTGACCATTGACTGATTCTAACCATTGACTAGTCTGTGTAGACTGGTGGGCTGCCTTGGTTGACTGGTCAGCGGGCTTGGATGAGGACCCAAAGGATAATTCAAGTATCAATTTGGCCCATTAAGTGGTATTTTTTCTTATGGTACAAACAATTGTCATTTACTTCCTTACTTTCTTCATATGGAGAAAGCATTGTATCATACAATAATGATATTGCAATATGAACAACATAACCGGACCTATTTAAAATCCCTACCTTTCCTTTTTCGAAGTAACAACTCAATTAGGAAAGCGTTCCTAAACAATTACCGAAACAATTTTTTTTACCTTAAACACACAGAGAGGACACCGCAAGTTTTGGGAAGTCATAGAGTCCTGGTTAACTCCTTTTTTTGTTTTTCTACAGTGAAGCAGATCATGAAGGGGTGTTATGCATTGATATCGATGGATATATCTAGATCCTTTTTGAGTCTAAGCACTAGACACTCATAGTCATCTTTGTCTAAGATTACAACAAGATTGTTTTTCTTAGAATTTGTTTTCAATGACTTTCTTTTGGAAACCTTTTCAGATTTCGTTATCCACCTGTAGGTGGAATTTGAATGAAGATTCTTCATCTCTAGTGACATTGTATCTTTTTAATTTGAAACATCATATCTCATATCCCCATTGATAAAGGTGTTACCTTTACTATTATTTTTCCTTTTAGGAATGTTTGTTTTAGGATATGATCTTGAATTCTTGTAATAATTCGTTTGTCTCACAGGACAATGATGATCTGAGAGGTTTTTGACACAATTCAATTCTTTAGAAACAAATGCTAGAGCGTTTTTCATCTTTTGAATTTTACAATCCCTTTGCATATGACCTTTACCTCTACAATAATAACAATGCTTATTGAAGGGAGTAAAGTTTTTAGTTTTACCTTTATGAGACATTTGGTTAATATGCTGATCCTTGGTTGGAGATTTCCTCTGGTTGCTTTCGGATGTGTTTTCTGTCAGAATCTCATTTGAGCACTTTGGTAACTCAGTTGCACAATCTTATTCAGGTGGATCTTCTGGAGTGGGAGGAAAGACAGCCTTTACGAATTTTACTTCCTTGTTAATTATCGAAGTATCAATTACATCATATCCTAATCCACGTTTGTCGCCATGACTTCTCCCTGTATCTAACATGGAAGACAAGTTGATTGTGCTATCATTGAGTCTTCTTAACCTTGCAACTTCTTCTTTTAAAGAGCTGATTTTCTTAAGAGCTTCATCTAGTTGATCCTGAAGAAGATTTTTCTCGAAGAGATCGGACTCATCTTGTTTTTTACTTGTTAATTGTTGAGAATTAATCATTGTTTCAGTCTCAACAAGTTTCTTATTCAACAGGTAATGTTTCCTATTAAGATTTTCAAACTCAAGAGTTTTTTAGAGTAGACTTTCTTTGCAGTCTTTAAGAAGGTACTTGGAATTTTGATACCCATAAAAGAAACTCGAGAAGATTTTTCTTAGTTTCTTATTTTCTCTGCAAAGAGGAGTAAGAAGCTCAATTACATCTGAGGTAGATAGCTTCCTTCCGAAAATAGCACTTACAAAAGTTGAGAATTCTGACATATCTTCTTCAACATCTTGATAGATTTCTGAGTCACCATCTTCAGAAATTTCATCAAGTTGTTTATTAAGGCAGGTTTCCTATTCACCAGAATCCACATTATAAGGATTAGCATGTTCAGTAGATTCACAGAAGATGTTATTCTTAAGTGCTGATTTTTTTATCTTGATTTAGGTTAATTGAATCAGACATGGATTTAATTTCTTATAGGTTGGATCGCACCAAACACAGATTGTTAGATCTTTTTCCAGTTTGCCTACTCTGATACCAATTTAAAAGATGAGGGTACCCAAATATACCTCAATCTAAAACTTTTCCACCTATAAGTCCTTTTCCGAAAGTGATTGTCTATAGACTGAGTCGAGACAATACAACTAATCGGTTCACACTTCGTGTGATCGTCTATGGATACAATATCGAGACAATATAACAACGAAGTATGTTTACTTGATAATAGGTTCATACTTAACCAAACTCTAGGGATTGTCTATCAAGTAAAATAGGAATTAACGTTTGTGTATTTTACTTCTAATTATATTAAAACAATTATAATTGCGGAAATAGAAAAGTAAAAAAACACAGAAAGATTTTGTTAACGAGGAAACCGCAAATGCAGAAAAACCCCGGGACCTGGTCCAAAATTGAATACTCTCAGAATTAAGCCGCTAGACAAAACCAAACCAACTTTGTATAGTTGAGACCAAGCAAATAAACCTATAGTTCACCTAGTTCCCTCAGTATTCCTACGCCTCCAACTTGTAATATGTCACGTACTTGGAACAATTCCTTTGGTTCGTATTCCAAATAGTAAAGGAACAACAAATCTGTTCGGTAACAACTCTTTTCACACAATATTATATGAGTTTCACAAAGGCTCTTCCGTTTAACCAATAAACTCCTTTGTTGGGTCCTTAGATAAATCTCTCAACAACTACCGAAGTAATTGTTAGACTATGCAATCAATAATATTAATCACAAAGAAGTGTATTGATGCCGATCTACTCAACTAATCAATCCAATATATCACAAAGATAAACCGATTATAGTTGGATCCATTTCCAGCTGAAACAAGTATTGTGCACACCAAAGATTATGAACCCAGAAAGTCTTCTTGTCTTCAAATCTTCTTTAATATTCAATTAGCACCTGCACACAATCAACTTGAATCTCTTGTGATTAATCACACACAAAATAGAGTTCGTTAATGTTGGATTATCACAAGACGTCTTTAGATCTACAAACATTCTAAAGATCCCCGTCAAAACTTCGATCTAGTTTGAGTGAATCTTATATCAGAAGAGAACTTTCTCAAGCATAAACAAACTAGGTGCAATCAAATTTCAACAACTGTTAGTCAATCAAATCAATCGAAAACTAATAATAAACAACAATTATCTAGTTTACCACAAACAATAATAGAGCTTCTCAATCCCAAAGAAGTCTTTAAACCGAGCGGCCGTAAGAGATTTCGCCTAATTAGGGTACTTTTCTCTCCGATAGGCGGCTCCACCAGTAATAACACAACTGAGGTAGTTTTGCTGGCTCTGAGGATTAGTTTGCTCGAAATGAAAACTTCAATATTTATATACAAGGAAGTTTGGACACCAAGGAATTTCCAAAACCGAATATTCTCAAAGATATGCAATAAACACAAAATCGGTTTTCATAATTCCTGGAAATGCACTGTCCAAATATTGACCGAAATCCCAATAGAAAAATCTATAATCAGTAAATGCACATTACTAATTATTATTTTCTAAAGATATGCATTTATTTACTGGAAAATAAATAGCATATAAAAATTAAGAAACCTTAAATAAAAGATTCTCAATTTATTTCGATCCCGGGATTCTCCTTTATCTATTAATGAATATCTTTGAACAATTAATGATAAGAGTTACTGCACATGTTCAAAGTATGTTGACATCTTTACTTTGCAAGTCCTTTTTCATACTTACAATCTTGGAAATGATTTTCCACACTTCCAAACAAGTTTAGAATTGGTTCACCTGAATTCCAAGAACTATGTGATTGATTATCCTATCAAATCACCAATCATGGGTTTCAAGGTTCTACCAAAACAAGTTCGGTTCTACCTCCATGTGAGTACTGTGCATAGTCACGCTAGTTACCAAAATTCGGTTGACTAGGTACTAGGATCGGTTCCCCACAACTTATGGTAACTACATGTATTCGGTTGCATATATCCATAGGATGGGTTCCCCCAAAACTACAAAATTGTTGCACATGTTCATAGGATTGGTTTCCCCATCTATTAAAAATGTGTTGAACCTCTTACAGGGATCGATTCCCTCTTGTAAATTTGTTACACCTCTTACTAGGATCGGTTCCCTAATGACTAGATAAAAATTACTATTTACAAGACATCGATCATACCTTCTTGAGTGATTACTTAAGATTGGTTTCACTAATACAAGTCATACCAATACATAAGTCAGGCCTTGTGAATAGTTTTACCAAGATATATTAACAAGTTTATGAGCGGTTATACTAAACACACATATTGGTAATTCAAAATAGATTTGCAATGAATTACAATACCAATCAAGCTTGGTAAAGGGGCGTCATGAATGGGTAGAGGGGCGTCAAACTAATAAGACAAAAAAGGTCATTAGAAGTAAAATCAAGTGCCCCTTATCAATGAAAATATGTAAATGACTAATTAGCCCTTATTGTTAATAATCAAGATTAGTAATGATAATCAAGATTAGTGTTAATTATCAAGATTAGTTTTGATAATCAAGATTAGTGTATTATAACTCTAAAATCAGATTTTTAGAGTTATAAAAAAAAAAATTTGAGGAGAAGAAAACTTATGTGATATTTGTGAAACCCTAGATTTTGATTCACTCAACCAAAATGAGTGATTCCAGTTGCAAATTTGAGGTGGGTGAATCTCTATATGATAGAGAAAACAAGTACTAGTTCCATTAGCTTTTTGTTGCTTAAAATTCTCTAAAGTATGTAAAAAAATCAAAATTTTAAAAATTTCAGAAGAACATACGGTTGGTAATTAGCTGGTTACCAACCGTATATGTGAGATACGGTTGGTAACCAGCTACCAAACCAACCGTAACTGGTTCAATTTGGGGAAAACCAAGAAATAATACCAGTTATGGTTGGTAATTAGTTGGTTACCAACCGTATATGTGAGATACGGTTGGTAACCAGCTACCAAACCAACCGTAACTGGTTCAATTTGGGAAAACCCAGAAATAATACCAGTTACGGTTGGTAAAATTTATTCTATTACAAACCGTAGGTTAATTACGGTTGGTAACTTTAATATCATCCTCAACCGTATGTAGATACGGTTGGTAACTAACTCGAAAATATAAGCCGACTGGAAAAAAACTAACATGTAGGACAAAATACGGTTCGTAATCTGTTTAAATTACCAACCGTATCTGACCAAAATTCTCAGAACCAAGAACATACGGTTAGTATTTGATATTTATTTAATTGTTACGAACCGTAAAGCATAGATACGGATCGTAACATAACCAATTCTAACCGTATAAAGAAAAAATGCAGCATTCTAAAATTTGATTTTTAACCTAAAACTCCAATTTTTGATGGAGAATACACTTCAATTGAACACAACAAAAATACTAAATGGGTTTTCGAATATAGACTTCAATCAACAATTATTAATGTTGCGAATCACCGATTAATCACGATGAAATTTTCGATCGATTTTAATGGAGCTTATGGTTAGAATGGAAATGAAGGAGAAGAGAATATGAAAAAAAAACTGATTTGATTTTTTTTGAATCATTAGGCTTAAAAAAATTGATTTGATTTTGGTTGATTTAAGGTGAAAAGGGTAATCTAGTCAATCTACACCCCTATAGGACACCCCCTAACCAATATGAGGGTCATTGCTATCACACTTGACGCCCCTCTACCGATTCATGACGCCCCTTTACCAAGCTTGATACCAATAAGCCTAGCGATTTCCCTTTCGATTCACAAAACAAGTTTATGAACTTACTTCCTTTAAAAGAATGTAAAACATTGTTTCCTAGGATGAAATCTTCACTCATACCCATACATAATCACAATAGCATTCATATGATCATGTCGATGTCTTATATACAAAGTTTAATGGTTAAGCAATAAACCTCGTATTGTATTCCTTGATACTATGTCTAACTAGAGTATCATACACAGCTTCGCAGTTATGTTTTCAATATGCACGACTTGAAAGATACGTTAGGGAATAAAACCGTTGAAGTAAAATATTACTAACCTCAAGAGGAAGGATGATGTTGTCGTTGTAGCTCTATACTTCTTCACATTCTTCAAGTCTTCATGTAATACTTGTAAGTCTCATATCCTAACACTTTCAAGCTAACCTATATGAAATTGACTCTAGTATATAGTCAAGCGACTCTTTAAATGAATTTTGATTCACTAAAATATGACAACCAAACTTGATATACCAACGCTTAGTGCGTTAAACCGAGCTATGCTTTAACAAGGTGGTTCAGTCTTCACTTACCTTTTGATGTTGAAGTTCTCCAAAGCTCATGTTGATCTTCGCCAAATGGTATAACGCAGTGATATCCGATTCTCAACTACACACTTCTATCCTAATATGAGACCTGAATAAAGATATAGTTTTAACAAATAAATTTAAAAACAAGCTTTATCAACACTTGTGAGTTCGACCGAGCAATGCTCTAACACATAGGACTCAAATTGTTCAAGTTATAGTAAACGATGGTTGTAGACTACAAACACGTTCTTTATCAAAGATTTCGAATGTGTTTAGTTAGTTTTTTTATTGTAATTCAACTTTTAGATTTAGTTTACAGTTTTATGAATATTCAACATGCTTCTGTTTGAAAAATTAAAGTCGGAGAAGGAATATGGAGAGACCGACTTCAATTATTCTCAAATGATCTAAAAGGAAATCCAATTAATGAAAAACCAAAAGCCCGTAGTTTAAAGGTGTCTTGGTTGAAAAGTGTTTTACAACATTATGCTAGGAAAATAAATGAAAAAGGATACCAAAAAAAAAAGTTCCCTTAACATTACGAGGAGCTCGATCGAATGCGTGTTTGTGTTGTGGACTATAAGCCAATGTCTATTTTCAAATGCTAGCTCTGTGACACTACTTGGTTTTATCAAATCGTTAGAAGATTTAGAGTGAGCACCAATATATGACTGGGGGTATGCAATTTATCATAATAGTACATGACCCTCGGCCTACATTCATCATGCTTAAACCCTCTTCTGTTGGCTTCAAATTTTTTGGAATAAGCTATAATTTTCTGAGAAACGGATAAATAATAAGCTAATATGATCTCCTTTACCATCCAAAAAATTTCCGCATACTTCCTCGCATCCTTATTGATAAAGAAAACTATATGTTGAAGGCTCGTATTTATTCTTCTCGATTTTCCATTAGCGGCTAACGCCATAAACCTTTGAAACACATTGCCTTATAAATCTAAAGTGGTTAAATTGAAGTTCACATCGCTTACAACTGATATCAATGATCGAAAAAGATAAGCATCTTCTTTTAGAGTGAAGCAAGCACTAGGGAAGCCGGTGAAGCGAGCACTATCCATGTTGAAACGAATATAGGAAATTATGAACCTTTAGAGATTATGAAGACAACACTAGCAACATGTGATTAGTGTATTTTGTTTTAGATGAGAAAAATGTGAGTGAGAGATCAAGAAATTCTCGAAAGATTTAGAAATATGGAGTGAGTTGAAATGAATTTGAAATTGAGTATTTATAGGGTCTGGATTTCTGATCGTTGGATGATCATAGCGCCGAGCGGTATTTTTTATATCGCTGGAGAAATACTGAGTAGTATAGAGACCGTCAAATGATAGAGCCTCTATCGCTCGGTGGAATCTCTATCACACATCTCTATGTGGTATATATACCACTTAGATAGATATGTTTGCCACTTTGCCGTTCCCATAACGGGTATAAAAGTGGCAAACTATGCCAAATATCAGGTGCATAGGAAATGACCTTATGCCTATGCCCGTCTAAGTTTGCGAATTTAATTATGATAATAATTGTTTATGCAATTGATTTCTACTTAAAATCCCTTAATCTTTCATGTACATCGAAATGTTATGAGTATATAGTAATACAGAATATAGAAATGTTGAAAATAATTTTGCTATTGTGGACTTCAATTTACTTTATGACCAAAAAATACAGTAATTGAGGATTTACCATTATGAATTCAAATTTTCTAGTGGACCACTGTCACTCAAAAGCTTCCACTTCAATGTATAATTTGTCTCGTGACATAAAAATCTCCGAGTCATCCAAGATATGTACTTGTGATTCCATATTTTTTACATGATTATACTAAATTTGCTTCTTGGCTCATAGAGTATGTAATTACCACTATGACCCAAAATTCAACTTGTAACTCAAACAACATGTTCACGAACCAAATTTTATGGTGACGTAGAATCTGTTGTGATGACCCAAAATTTTCCTAGTGACCCAAAACCTACCATTATGATCCAAACTCAACCATATTACACAAGGTTGCTTAGATACCCAAAATATTATTTTGTTTTGGCAAAAAAGTTTGTGACCCAAATATTGATGTAGGATCATAATATCGCAACAACAACACACTTGCAAAATCTTCATCTACAACGTTGCGAAGCCGTCGCAAACTAATTACAGAGATGATGCAATAGATAACGTCAGCCTAAACACGGGAGAAGTGTGATGGTCCTGCGAAATTAACAATGTTTGCGAAATTGGATATTTGTAAGCTTGCTAAATATCGCAAGCCAGATCCTAAAATAAAGGACAGATTAGCTGTTATCCACTATGTAATTCCCTATATAAAGAGCCGATCAGGCTTAAGAGAAGAGAGATATTTTTTGAGTATTGAGGAAGTCGTTAGGAGAGAGAAAGTCCAGAGCAGTTGTTAATTTCTTAATTTCATTTCTTTCCTTTCTCGTAGAATTTGTGAGATTAATAAATAAAGATCGTGATTGTTCATCCAAAAATGACTTGATTGTATGAATTCTTGTGAGGGGTGTAGTGTGGGATTTCCTGCAACTACATATTGGCGCTAGAAATAGGGAACTATTCCTTGTTTTTAGTGTGAAGATTAGTATTGTGATTTGAAAGAATTTGGAGTAGTTGGTAAAAAGTTTCATTGAGATTGAAGAGATGGATAGAAGAAGAAATGCTTCAAGACAACCAACAACTGTTAGAAGGAGTAAGAGACTTGCTGGAGAAGGAAGAAATGAAACCGGAGAACCATCAAGAATGAATACAAGAAATGATAGAGAAAATCAAATTCAATAACCAATTCAGCGTACACCGGCACAAAATAGGACTATAGATTATGACAGAGTGAGTGTACACACTTGGCGGTCAGATTCAATAAATGAAGCGGAGGAAGACGATAATTAAGAAATGATAGACGAGTAGAGGGAGAACAGGAAGCAGATGGAGGAATAATTCATGAAAATGAAGAGATTAATGCATTAGAGGCATTGAGACAAAGAATACACGAAGAGAGGAGAATATAAGCAGAAGATCATGAAAATTTGACAAGGCAAAATCATGAGTTGAGGATGGAAAATATGAGACTACAGAATAGAAGGTCAAGAAGTACTACAAGATCAAGTTCAAGATCAATTAGAGGGGAAGTAAGACGAAATTTGCCTGAAGAAAATGTTGATGGAAATATTCAGCAGGAGGTATAAAATCCAGATGAAGAACGTCACAAAAATAGATAAATGACTGAAGATCGTTACATTCCACATGGAGAAATTCACCAAAATAGGCAACGTCAAGAACGAAATGACCAAAATAATGAAGAAGATCAGGAAGAAGGAAGGAGAATATTACATGGGAGAGAAAATCGCAGGAATCAACAAGAAATTGAAGTTGAAATTGAGATACATTACGCTGAAAAAGCACGTCTAGCTTGCGAAAGAGAAAGATTGAGAGAAGAAATGGAGGAAAGAGAGCTCCAAGAAGCAATACGCCAGAATAATTATGACAATCGAGAAAGAAGACGTGAACAAAATCACAATAATGTTAACATAAATAAAGAGTATGATAGGGCACAAAGGATAGCTGAAAGACAACAAAGATAATTTGTGAGAAACGAACAAAATCGCAGAGGAGAAATTGAGAGGCATAATCATGTGCGAATTCATGAAAGAGAAGATCGTAGGGAAATGAAAAACGAGGGTTGTGGAGGAGAAAATCAAGATTTCGCAAGACAAAACAGGAAAGAACGCAGGAGAAGAGAAGCAGAATTAAAAATACCAATGGGATCAGCGCCTGGGGTAAATGAACAAATCTTAATAGAATTGGCGGAGATGAGAGGAATGCTACATAACATAAGAGAGGGAGGCAGAAGGCAGTTGGATGAAGCCATAGAAGAAGCTGCGAAAACTCCATTCACACAAGAAGTACAATTAGGAGGAATACCCCCAAAATGCAATCTACCTGCGTTAACTAGCATTTTTGACGGAACAACTTGTGCAATTCAACACATCAAGGCGTATGTGAGATGTATGCTATAGTGGTAAAACCATGATGCTGTATTGTGAAAGTATTTCGCATCCAGTTTAACGGGGGAGGCGCTGAAATGGTTTGAAGGTTTACCCAAGAATACGATAAAATCTTTCAACCATTTGCAGACTACATTATTAGGGGCATAAATAAGTAACAACTCTTCGTGACCTGGCATTGAAGATGTATTTGGGTTAAAGCAGAAAATGGGTGAAAGTTTGAAGCATCTAACCATAAGATGGAAGACAATGTGTAGTGAAATGGCTGGACGTATGGATGAGAGATATCTCATTTTATTGTTCATTAACGCAATGTTCACAACCAATCTACTGTACATTCAAATTTTCAGAATTAAGAATACAATCACAATGACTGAGCTGCGAGAATTACAGGAGGAGTATATTGCTCTTGAAGAAAAACAGAATGAGATGGAGTCATACCCAATTGCAAATACGATTTCAGCAGCAGCGAATGCAAGCTTACTACCCAAATTGATAAACACGGTGGCGAGCATTTCACAGACACACCAAGAGAAGATAATGGAGAATAATTAACGGAAAATAGTAGCTATGGGAAGTTGTGACCAAGAAGAATTTGAGAGATAAAGAAATTTCTATAGCCGATGTAGAAACAACAAAATTCAAAGACTTGATCAGCCACAAGAAACCTATGGAGGACAAAGACAAAATTACCATAGAGGATCAGGAAGTCAAAATATAATATAGGAAGAGATCAAGATGCCACCTTTGAATGCAAGTGTGGAAAAAATTTGGGAAGCTATAATCTTGATGGAGAACATACCAGCACCCTGGAACATGGGAAAATAACCACTTCCAAATCACCGAAGTCAAGAATTTTGCTCTTACCATCATTTTCATGGACACTCAACAAATGACTGCAGGAATATAAAAAGGATCATTCTCAAGATGATAGATCAAGGAAAATTAAATCATTTTCTAATAGGGAACCCTCAATCTCAACTCTTACCACCACAACTAGAAATTCGCAGAGTAAATACAACAAAAGGAGGAGAAACATTTGTCATAGAAGTTGGAGCGAAGGCGAAGAATTTGTTTTGTAACTCTATTGTACATTCGTACAAAACAATTGAAGACTTTCACGACAATATTCTAAGCAGAGTTTTCGCAAGAGATGATGATGGAAGAGAAATTATGAACATTACGAAAATTTCTCCACTAAAAAAATGGCAAAGATAAATTTTTTCTTTCACTGCAGAAGAAGTACCTAAGGGAGGATAAATGCACGATAATCCATTAGTGGTGAGATTGGAGATTAACCCAAACCCTAAAGATGATGAAGCAGAAGATTCATGGGCAATCAACCGAGTTTTAATTGATACTGGAAGTTCTGTGGATATCATATTCTACCATGCTTATAAAACTATGGGAGGGAAAGACGAAGATCTAATACCTTCAACCTACAAAATCTATGGTTTTAATGGTACTGCCAATAAGCCTAAAGGAAATGTCACTATGCGAATTCCATTGAAAGGATTATCTTCTGAGATTCTATTCTGCATTGTTGATGTGGAGTCACCTTATAATGTTTTGATTGGGCGACCTTGGTTGCATGGGATTCTAGGTGTAGCATCAATATTTCATCAATGCATCAAGTTCCCTCATCCTAGTGGAGTTGGAGTCATAAAGGGAGACTGGGTTGAAGGAAAGAAGTGCTATGAAATCGATGTAGAGTCCCGCGAAGAAAGAGCTGCCAAAAAGGAAAATTGAAAGTATAACATCAAACAAAGACAAAAAAGTGAGAGGTTTGGTTGATGTAATAGAACATAAAGAATAAGGAATGCTGCGAAGTCAATGCTTGCAGAAAATGACAATTGGCGACAATGTCGCAGAAGGAAAGACCGTAGCGAAAAGCAACAAAAGTACAGAGACAGAGAGCAGTAAAGGTAAAAAACTTAAACTGTGAAATGAAAGACATATTGAGAAAAGAAAAAGAGCTGTATGGTTGATTTTTTGCGAAAAATTTCAAAAATATATTTTACTTAATGACAAAAATGAGATTGGGAAATTACAACAGAGCTGAAATGCAAAAGGAAAAATAGGATAATTCTTAGAATGGGACGAACCTTTATGGCGTACACCCTAGTTCGCGAATAAAATTTCGCAAGAGGCAAATGTAAGACCTAAAGTATGTCATAGAAGGGGGTATCTGTTGCATGGCTCAGGGATAAGGTTATACCGCTGCTGGAACCTGAGTCATGGAGATTTGGGGTCAATGAAATCCCATCCAGGAGAGGCACCTTGGATTCTCAACATGAGCATATGACTTAAGTTGGGCGACTAAGGTAATAAGGACTCTCCTAAGGAGTGTAGAGTATGATCAAGGTGTCGAGGTACACGGTTGAGCCAAGAGTGACCGGGGCATATGAAACTACCCTGGACATTCTTGGAAAGTCTTGACTATGATGCACTCGGCCCGAAGAAAACCCCACTTAGGGTGTAGTCTCGTAACCATACGCCATATAGGAAAAAGGGATAAGAGGCTGCGAAAACAACTGGTTGTTGTCAAGACCGGATGGGAGGAGCTAGTCTTATATGGCAGAAGTACGTCTCCTTGAAGGGTCAACCAGGGGGAAGATAAGGGAGGCACACTCCATTAGGGAGCTGATAAGTATCTTAAGACGCAAATGTCATGAGGCTTTATTTTCGCAAGATAATTTAGGCTTGTCATATTTGTGCGACAATCCTGAAGAGGCAATAATACAAAGGAAAAAGTTAAGACGAGATCAATGGGTCACTACATGAAAGTGTAAGGACGTCCTGTGATTTCGTCGCAAGATGACAATGTCATGGGGCTTCAATTTCGCAAGAAAATTTAGGCATGTCATATTGTCGCAGCAACAATGACAAAAGAACAAAAAGTTAAGGCAAGATCAATGGGTTTCTGCATGAAAGTGCAAATACGTCCTGTGATTTTGTCGCAATGACAAAAGGTGGCAAAATAAGACCTTTACTTAGGAAGGCAAAATAAGACCACATTAGAATACAAGGAAGAATGCAATCTTAAAATATGTGACTGTGAAATTACGCAGAAATAATTGCGAGATTTTCGCAATAATCTTATTGAACAAAAGCAACTTGCTTAATCTCTCATTCGAACACAAATAACAGAGTCAAGTATGGGAATGCATAAAATGAGAATATGTTATTTGTCTCCATATGATAGATTTACGCTACTGGTTAATCATATTGCGAGAAAGTATTTTTTTTTCTAACACATGCAGGAAGAAACAAAATAAGTAGAACTTGTATCGAAAGTTGGAGAAATTCGCAGTGATAGATTACAAATGTACGAGAATGGAAGATCAAAGAGAAAATGTACAGGTTTTACAAAAAATTGAACAAGAAAGCACAAGGAAGGAAAATCTACTTCTTGATTGACTCTTCATTATCATCATCAGATTCTTCACCAGAGCTTTCTTCTTTATCTTCATCAGATTCTTCATCAGACTTCTCTCCTTCATCTTCTTCAGACTCTATTTCTTCATCAGCATCACTATCAGAGATGACCAAGTTAGGAACGTTTTCTGGAACTTCGTCCGAGAGACAAGGATATGTAGAATGAGGAATGCTATTATCATCACAAATCGATTTAATAGTTTCGTTGCGGAAAAGAACAACGTCATTCTTGAAGTTCGCAACAATGATTTTTAGTTGGTTCTTCAGCCTAAAACATTTCTCATTACGAGAAGAAAGATCCTTTGAGAGCTTTGCTTTCTCATTCTCAAGCTCTTCAATTCTCTTGCGATATCTATCTTCAGCTTCTGCAAAAATATAACAATAAGTCAATAACTTGATGGTAGTTTATGAAAAACAAATAATTAAATAAGGAAGATTAGTTAACAACCTTCTCTGTTAGAAATCATATATCTAATCAAGGCCGTATGCTCAACTTGGAGACTGACATTTACACCTAAATTATTCCTGGCGTTATCTAGAACTCTCGCAGCCCAAGCAAATTCATCATCATCATTTATGAGAAGGTGGGAACGAGTTTGGTTCTCTCTTTCGTAGAGCACAACATTTCTACGTTTGAGATCATCTCTTTCAATTTGAATCTCAAGAAGAGTTTCTTGGAATTTCGCTAATGTTTGAGCACCTTGGAGAGAAATACGATCATTTTCATCTATGAGATCACTATACTTGGCCCTTAAACTATTGATTTCTTCTTTGGAATTATGAAAAAAATGTTTAAATTTATTAGCCATACTCAAGAAAGATCTATGGTCAATTTCTAAGTGGCGAAGTTTGGATCTAAGTTCATTTATGGGAAGAGATTCAATCTTATCACTTGAGAAACTATTTAGAGAAGTATTTAGGTGTTCAAGAAGAGTATCATCATCCATAAGATTGGGAAATATATGAAGAAGAATAGCTTCATCAGAAAGACCATAAACGTCTGCGAAATGGTAAACTGTATAAGAGAAAATTATGAGAAAATAAAATAAAGGGAAAGAAGAAGAGTCCCATACCATAGAGTTGCTTATTGGCATCCTGAAGACTAGATATTTTGTTCTTCTGAATGGAATTTTCAGATTCCAATTGCTTACTATTTTCGCGAAGACCAGCAGCTTCAGTATCCAACTCTTCATTTTTCTTGCGAAGTTCAAGATTCTCTTTTCAAAAGCCGCACGCCTCTTTTCCAAATCTGAGGCAACATCGAAGGAAGCTTTTCCAGCCTGCAAAATAATGCAGCGGATTTTAAGAACAAATTATGAATTCAAGGAAAAAATAGAAAGAAGAGAAATATAAGTATAAAAATTTACCAAGCTATTAAGTGAGTGTAAGAAACTTGGAGATATAGATCTTAAAACCCCGCGAAGAGACTCATTATTCTCTAAGAGGGGGGCATCACAGATAGCAGCCATGGACTTGCACGTGTTGGTAAGATGATCATCCCCGATCCCTTGTATGGAATCAGAGAATATACTAGACAACTGCACCATAGAAGATTCAAGTGGATAATTTTCTCTGGCAAAAGAAGCATCAATATATTCTTCATCATCATCGTCATTATCAGAACTTTCACTAGATTGAAGATTTGAGGGAGAGGGAGATTGAATTTTTCGTTTCTTTGAAGGAGGGACGACAGATTTCTCCTTGCGAATAACACCTTTATCTTTGCCTTTAGTTTTCGCAACTTTTTTTCTTTTAATTTTCACAGCTGGGGCAGGATCTTCAACTTCTTCTTCTACAACACCAATCTTCACACACAGATAAAGATAAGAAATAGAGGCAACAATATATTGTTAAAATCTATAAAGAGAATATTTCTTACTTCATCTGTGATCGAACGCAAAGCTGCTAAGATACTTGGTTTCTTAGTATCGATGTAGTTTCTCCTCAACCTCTTAATCTAACAATTTCATAAGGATATGAACACAATGGCGTAAGAATGTTTAACGAAATCACATATAAGAATATGAAGAATCATAAGTAAAGCGAAATTCGCAAATATACCTCTGCGTTTTCTTCAGGCCAGTTGAATACCCAAGGTTGGTATGTAGCGAGACTTGCAGGTAAAACATGAGAGCCAGAGATATATGGACCCTCTAGAGTTAATGGGAAAATACACCATCTATCATCTTTAGAATGACGTGGGGTTGTATTATTACCAGGGTGCCAATCGATGTCTTGCATAAGTACTTTATCATCGTCGATGTTGTCCTTCTTCCTCAAGCGAACGCCCCATCAAGTACTGTTTCTATTCATGGGAATTATCTCGTAATTTGTAAAGAAATTTTCTACAGTATACTTCGTAGAAATAATTGCAACACCAACGAATATAGGATATTTAACTTCTGAGGGATAAAGAGATCCCTTACCAGAGCCACGATTAGCGAATTCAAGCATTATGCGAATACAGTCTCCACTCAATTGATAAACTGCTAGCGAGAATTTCGTATGAATGGGTATTTTGTAAAACAAATGGAGCTCAGGATCATAGAGAGGAATGGGAAGACCAGCTTGAAGCTAACTTAGCGAGACTATGATTTTTTCATGATTGCAAGGATGATCAGAAAATAGCTTGGCAGAAAGATCGGATTTAGAACTTTGACCAGGAATGGGAGATAAAGTAAAACCTCTGGTTAGAAATTCTGTTCGAAACTCTTCAAAGGCAATCTCATTTTTACGACCAGCGGGAGGAATTTTTAGTATGGGAATGAAGAAGAAAGTAAAAATCAAAAGAAGAAGAATCAAGAAAAATTACAGTAGCAGGAGCGGAATTTACGGAAGAACAGTAAAATAGATTTGCAGAGAAAATAAGAGAGAAAGTAAAAAAGAAGAGAAGAGAAGAATGAGAAAAATATATAGAGAGAGGAGAATTCTCGAGAAGATAAGCACATTAAATGCGAAGCATAAACATGAGCAGTTAAGAAGCAGCGGTTGAAAAAGATATGTCAAGAGATGGATGGAAGAAGAGATACGTGTAACAAAATTTACGCAAAGTACATAATCGTGTGAGTACAGAAGAATATGAAAAGATGAACAGTTGCAGCATTCTGTAGAGCGGTTTCTCATGACATTCTCCCTTTCGCAGAGAAGACATGAGAAGAGGCAAGATGTAGGATCAGAATATCGCAACAACAACACACTTGCGAAATCTTCATCTACAACGTTGCGAATCCGTCGCAAACTAATTACAGAAATGATGCAATAGATAACGTCAGCCTAAACACGGGAGAAGTGTGATGGTCCTGCGAAATTAACAATGTTTGCGAAATTGGATATTTGTAAGCTTGCGAAATATCGCAAGCCAGATCCTAAAATAAAGGACAGATTAGCTGTCATCCACTATGTAATTCCCTATATAAAGAGCCGAACATGCTTAAGAGAAGAGAGATATTTTTTGAGTATTGAGGAAGTCGTTAGGAGAGAGAAAGTCCAGAGCAGTTGTTAATTTCTTAATTTTATTTCTTTCCTTTCTCGTAGAATTTGTGAGATTAATAAATAAAGATTGTGATTGTTCATCCAAAAATGACTTGATTGTATGAATTCTTGTGAGGGGTGTAGTGTGGGATTTCCTGCAACTACAATTGCATTGTAAATTTATGTTGTGACCTAAAAATTCTATCATTATAACAACAGATATGCATTATGATATGCAATTTGCTATTGTAACTAAAATCTACTCCATGATCCAAATTCGTTAAGTGATCCAAATTTTGTCTTGTACACCAAAATTTGTCGCGTTACTTGAGGGTCTCCATACGAGTTGAACTTACGTTACAACTCAAAAACTTTCCTTCTCAAAAACCTAAAAAAAATCTCCTAATTTCTTCCCCATTTGCTCAGATTTGGTCCCGATCTAAGTAACGATTAATGAATTTTAATTTTTATAGTTAATCTTGATTTAAAAGTTATTTTGTTTTTTTAAATTAAAAAAAAATCATTATTAGGGCGATTCTTGTCTGCACTTTTATAGAGTTTCATCTGACATATTTGTTATCTTAAATACAAGTACATCGTCTATTTGACGCGGACAAGATCGGGTCTTTTTCAGCAGGAAAATAGATATATAGTTTTCGGGTTACTCGTTACACATGAAGAGTTTTGGAAAATCACTAAGCATCTCTTTTCCAAGAAGAAAATCAATCAAAATTATTGAATTATAGTTTCAAGTACCATTCCTCCTCCAATTCCATTGTACAAGATGATATTGTAGATAGCTCTTTCGTTTCGTAATTTTACAACGTTTTGCATCTGTTTTGTATTTGTTTCATTTTTTATGATGCGTCCATCATGTAAATGTTTCTTAATTGGAATGAAATATTAATGCTTTAATTACATTTATTTTTATTTTATTTTTATAAATTTTACTTGACCCAATATATACCCCATGATCCACGAGTTATTATTATAGATCTGAAATACGCACACAACCTAAAATTTATACTATACAATCCGAAATTTCCATCATGGTCAACAATCAACTACTGTGAACCAAAAAATTTCATGTGACCCAAAATTGTTTTATTCACGTGAAATGTGTCTTGTGACCATAATTCGTTTAGTTACTTATACTCTTCCTCGTTGTAAAATAATTTTGGGAGCACATGAATATTTCGAGACACATACTTGCAAATAAGGGAAGTCGGTAGCTGAAACACATGAAACAAATTTTTTATTGAATCAAGAAGAAAATTTCATAATACAAAATCCCCACAACTTCATTATTGTAGTTATAAGCAATAAACCCAAATATTTGTACATAGTTAAAAAGAAGACTAAGGGTTACATGAGAAGCAACCAAAAAAAGAAATGGGAGAAATAGGATGAATTTGCGATTCTAATTGGCTTGATGTCTTTTAATAGGTGCGCACTATCTACAATCGGCGGGCATATATACATGTATGGGTTTCAAAATATACTAAGCATGATTATAAAAATTTACATCTTTGACTATTTAGTAAATTATAAGACAGATCAGAGTGTTGCTATCCTTATACAACTCATTTGACATGTATTCACAAAGAAAAAAAATCAAATTATACATCAACATAGAAGCATGGATCTACTTGATAATCCATTAGCGACAAGAATCAAATATTTTTCAACCTTTGTACCAAACTTTGGAAACCAAAAAAACAAAGATTAGATACAAACCAATTATAGATTTCTAAAGAAAGGGTTACATAGGAAGCAACCAAAAAATAAAGTATATCACTCTCATCAATACTACCATGCTAAAACTAACTAAAGAAAATGGGTATGTTGACAATTTGATGTCCTAATCTGGAAAGTTATAATTTAGTTATTGTGGAAGGTAACTGTCAAAGAGTAATGAACACCCTCAATAGGCCAGACTTTTTGTCTCATTGATAAATTTAAGGACTATGGAGATGGTGTAGAGTGCAATCTCAACTCTCTTAAGTGTGGAATATTGCTTCCTCCAGCGTGAGGCCAATTCATTAGTTCATAGTCTCGAAAAATATGTCGTTGAGCATAATGTCCAACGAAATCAAATTATACATAAAACATAGAAAGCATGGATCTACTTGATAATCCACTAGCGACAAGAATCGAAGATTTTTCAACCTTTGTACCAAACTCTTGAAACCAAAAAAACAAAGATTAAATACAAACCAATTATCGATTTCTAAAGAAAGGGTTACATAGGAAGCAACCAAAAATAAAGTATATCGCTCTCATCAATAATTCCATGCTAAAACTAACTAAAGCAAATGGGTATGTTGACAATTCGATTGCCTAATCAGGAAAGTTATAATTTAGTTATTATGGAAGGTAACTGTCAAAGAGTAATGAACACCCTCAATAGTACTGGATTTTTTTATCTCATTAAAAAATTGAAGGACTATGGAGATGGTGCAGAATACAAGCTCAACTCTCTCAAGTGTGGAATAATGCTTCCTCCAGCGCGAGGCCAATTCTTTAGTTCATAGTCTCGAAAAATATGTCGTTGATCATAATGTCCAACAATTGTGAACAATTTCCCAAATATCTAAATTATAAATTGTAACTCAACTTTAATGGTTTTTTAGTTTGTTTCTCTTTTCTCGTTGTCTATAAAACAAAAAACTTATAAGATATATAGCAGTAATAAAAGCAGGGTAATTAAAAACATGTATTTTTCTGATGATTTAACATTATTATTATTTATTTATTTTAATAAAAACTATGATTGTAACAAAAATATTCAAATTCACAAAATATGATTGTTCTATATTCATTTCTACTCTAGTATTAAGAGAAAATTACATACTTTTGGTTGGCAACCTAGCGACAAGCTGGGACCCAACACCTTTTTGAATAGAGATACCTAATCTATGGAAAATAAAGCTACCAACACCACTACTAGCGTCATTATTAACTAAGCAGTTCTTCAGACGCTTAAAAAAACATAAAGTATCCTCACCTAATTCTCCTAAGGTAGAGAAAGCTAAAACACCCAGACCATAACCAAGTGAAACTCACTTATCCAAATACTTAGTGTGTTTTCGAGCAACAGCATTAGAAATGGATTTGCCCGGAGCAAAAGAGCGAATGCCATCACCTGCGAATGGAGAAACCCCTGTAACATCCATGCAAACATCCTTACCATTTTCCCAGTTAAGAACGAGGATATCAGCTGGTCTTAGATCTTTGCCTTCATCCATCTGAATCCCAAGAGAAACTTCCTTGTGCGCAGGTACATTAGCTTTGTAGCAAATGTCAGCAACTATATCACGCACAAAGTCATGTCTGAACTTATACCCAACATCTTTAGCACAGTGGAGTGCATGATCTCCATAAATATCCATATGCTTGTTACAGCTAGAGCATGACCCATTCTCAACAAACAAAGGGATACCCAATCGGTAGCAAAGGACAGCTCTAAACTGCCTCGGCCCAAGGCATTGGTTAAGCCCGCTGATAGGAATCGCCAATAAATAATCTTGAGCATGCTTAACTTGGTTAGACTGCCATAAAATGGAATCTCTAGCAGACATAGAAAACTGGTCTGGGATCTTCTTCTTAATTGCATCAAAGTAAGTAACTGCCAAGGAATGCATGGAGGAGGGGGCAGTATCATCAACGCAATAATAAGAAGGCAATCCACATACCTGAATAAAATTCTGCAGAGCCAACCGATAAACATTACCTTTGTTGGTATGGAAAAGGTCACCAAGGATCGCCTTTTTCACAGAAGCCGTCTGACATTGAGATGCGATATAACAGTAGGCTCGGGTGTCTGCCATGGTGTATATGCCGAAGCCACCATCCTTGACATTATTGTTTTATTTTATTTCTTTTAACAAAATATCAGACCCACATGCCAAGCCATGTTAATAAGTAATCTTAATATCGAGATATATGGACTTGCAATCAGTTGCAGAACCAAAGGTAGGCTAAACTTGGCTCTATGCCCCTAAAAACTTAAAATTCATCATTAAATTTTTATTCTATTTATATTTTCTTGTTTGCATAGTTTAGCCAACCCAAGTCGTAATATTTTTATGTAGTTTAGCCACCCAAAAGGGTGTCGTGCCGCGACAGTAATGCTTTTATCTCTCACTTCCAATATAAACATTGGAGTGAGGTCTCCCATATCATCATTTGTATGGTAGAATATTGTATAATGCAATTCACGTGCCCGTATAAGCATGAATACCCGCAACACTCCTATCCACCATCTATTGAAGAGTAGCCCTCAGCTGAGCAGCACTACCTATGGCCCGAGGGCACCAGTACCTTCTGTAAGAATGAATATTTGAAATACAGCTCATAAGATAAATAATTCAAGGGCAGTCATCCAACAAAGATTTAAACAACTAACATTATCAGTCAACGAAGCACAAACTGCCGTTACCTTACTAACTTATGCCGAAAACAAGTTCTTTTCCCACTTACATGTTCTTGTATAATGCTTATGAGGGTCATGATGCAGCAGTAATGCCCTTCTCCACATGAACATTGGATTGGAACGATGCCTCCCATATCATCATTTTTTTTTTGACAGAATATTGTACAATGTAATTCACATACCAATATATGCATAAATACCCGCAACACTCTTAGTCCACCTAAGCCTTTATATTTTTGTATCATACCTCTCGCTCTATATATATGTAGCAAAAAAAACTCTTATATAAAATTGTGCATTGGGTTAACATTTTTCCTACTTTTTTTTTTTTTGCATAGTTTATCCAATCTAAGTCGTAATATATTAGTAAGAAAACTCTAGATATTTATTTTTATCGTACCTCTATCTCATACATATGTAGTAAAAAAACTCTTATATAAAAGTTTGCATCAGACTGATTTTTTTCCCTTTTTTTTGTTGTTGTTTTTTTTTCCTTTTCCTTTATCTGTATTCATTAAAATTAAACGACGACTGACGCTACGATCATCGTTAATATAGTCATCTAATATGGAGTTAGAAGAATGACCACTCCTAATATTAGATACCAAGAGTTTCTAAACAATACAAAGTGAGGGTATTCCATCCTAATTAAAATTACAAAATGGGAGTATTCCATCCCAATTAAAATTAAAAACATAAAGCTTTGTATTTTTTGCTAAATTGTCTACTACAACATTACCGAGTTTGCGAACAAAAGAAAAATCCCCAGATATTTAGATGACATTTTTTTTCCTATTATTCAAGCATAAAAAAAGATAAGAAATCAATTGACAAAGAACTTAGTAGTTGGTTTTATCCGTTGCCTTGTGGGCGTTTAAAAATAAATAATGACACATTTAAAAATAAAATTGTTTTAGTCCTCTTAACATTTGAATTTGGTTTCACCGCTACATGCAGTTCCACTGATAGTTGCCGGGAGGAGTCCTTGAAAAACTTATCTGAATAAATATTATACAATATAACTTTCTGAAATCAATGCTTGATTCATAATAATGTCTCTAAAATAATAGATGTAATTGTTTGATCTCAAGTATGCTTGAAAATTTCATTTTCTTACAAGGAAATACTTTTTTCTCTCTTCTCTTCCCTTTTATTTTCTTTCCCTTTCTCTACCTTCGCAACTTCAGTCGCCTCCCTACTCTGAGTTTTAATATGGTTCTTACGGACCAGATTCTAGCTCGGATTTCTTCCCTAACTTCCTCCCGATTCTTTCTTTTTTTGTTTTATAAATCTGTACTTCGGTCTATGAAGTTGCAATTTTAGATCTAGGTTTATTAGGATTTCTACTATGGGTCTCCTTACTTTTCTTCTTCGTCTTTATTTGCCTACTTTTTCTACATCATTATCAATCAAAACTGTTAGGGCATTCTCGATTGAACCCACAAGTTTTGCTATGTCATGCTTGTTGTCAATGTTAGAAGATCCAAACTATATTTTGATTTGTAGTCTACTAAGTCAAGTCTCGGACTAGGTTAGAATTGTATTTGAGTATCAGAGATCACCATTGAATATTGAAGATCGACGAAGACATTTGGAGAACTTCTGTATCAGGTATGTGAAGACTGAACCATTCTATTTTACTTACTATACCATCATTCTATGTATTGAGACTAAGTCGTATGACTTATAGTAGAATTATAAAGAAGTGGTTTCGCGTTAAGTTTGTCTTGTAAAAAATATCGAAATATGATTTAGCAAATAAGATGTTCGACAGTCTTTTACAATATTAGTTTTATGAATTAATTTGTGGATCAATTAAAAATTTCCCATGCATATGACCATATCACTTGGGAATGATTCACGTATCATAAGAGAAAAATATGAACTTACTGATATTTCTACTCAGGGTAGGTTGGCGAACCAGTTTGCAAACCATAGATATTCACAGAAATACAGAAAGGTTGGCGAACCAGTTCGCAAAATCCAAGTTCAGTTGGGAACATTTCACGAACCCGGTTGGCGAACCGTGGTGAACTGAATTTTATAATTGGCTATCAGTTGACGAACTGGTGGAGTATTTAGGGAAAGGGAATGTACACATTTATTCTTTGATTTATTATTATTATTTATCAAATAATATTTTAATTAATTAAGATATTTTTATTTTCATTATTTAGGTAATTTTTAGAAGTGTCTAATAATATTTATTTTAGTTATTTATTAGTTTAGAAAATATCTATTAGATAACGTAATAAGTATTTTTGATAATTAAATAAAATATATGGTTATTAATTTGGTAAGGAGTTATCTATACAAAGAGCTCCATGTTTTGATATTAAGAAGGAGATTTTGATTAATGAAAAAGTAGTGTTTTCCTAGAGAGTGGTATCTCGGAAACATGAGTTTTAGATTTTAGTTATGTTCAACGTTTCCACCCTGCATCACGAACCCGGTTCACGAACTGTGGTCAAATGAGTTCGGTAGTCTAGTAGATTTTAGTTACAACAGTTCACGAACTGTTGTACAACTTCCCAAGTTTGTATTTTAGTATATGCTTAAAGAATTATATTTCATAATGTGTTTAGCATTATTAGAACTCTATTAAACATTTATAAGACTTCATTGATTACCTAAACACTTATGTATGTGTATCATGCTTAAATTCTTAAGTGTTTAAATGAACATCAAATAGCTTTCAGTTATTTAGCTAACTTGCCAAACCGAACAGCCATTATACACGGTTCGGTAACCGAACCTATATGTATACTCTTCTATTGTATTTAGAAGACCTAAAGTGTTTGCTTGATTCTCAAGTTATCTTATCTTCAATGCTAAGATAACCCTGGTATTTGAGGCATCTCTGTCAACTGGGAAAATAAATCCCTGACACTTTTTGTCCTAGTTGATTCTAAAGTCGTCCTCTATTGACATAGGTTTCCTCCGTGAAACATTATTAGGTAAACGACTAAAAGGATTCACTTGCGGGATTCGTGAAGCCAGATCCGAGTATCTTTACCTTAATAATTCGTGAATACATATCTTGCTTTTCTATTATCAAGGTTTTCGTAATCTCTTTCAGGCAAGATAGATAGTAATCGCAAAGTTTTCTTCATCTCAGACTTTGTGATTCCTCAAGATAGACATCTAAAGACTGATCTTAGTTGATCTTTCAAAAATTGTTCTTGAAAGGTGGTTAAGAATCTAGGATGCTTTTCGGGAGTCATAAATTTTAAAGTTGTTAGGTTTGATAGATTTATCTATTGCAAAAAGATTTCAACACCTTTATCTGTTATAGGCTGATTGGTATGAAAAGTCTTCATTTCAGCTGAAGGAACTCTTAGGATGTAAAGGACGTCAGTTAAGGAATCAAGTGTTTAGAACCTTGAGAAGTTCAAGAGACATAAGGAGCATGACTGTAAATGAATTGCTTGGAGGATGGATTCAGTCTCAACTATATTCCAGTCCGAAGTATGATAGTAGGCTAGTGTCTGTAGCGGATTAATACATCATGGTGTTCAATCTAGATGAGGTCCCAGGGTTTTTATACTATTGCGGTTTCCTCGTTAATAAAATTTCGGGTGTCTTGTGTTTTTCCTTTTCTGCATCATGTTGTTTATCTTTATAATTGGATTTACACATGTTTGTACATATTCAATCTAAGTAGATACGTCCACTTAATTGTAATCGATTACGAGACTAGTTTCTTATAGAATTTGTATCTTGAAAGATAATAACAAGTTTAATCACTTGGTAGAATTCTTATTGAATTATTTGGATTCAACTAGGTTGATCTTGGATATTGATTTTTGAGATCGTCCAAGTACTCTGCTTAACAATCATGTTCACGGACCTAGTGTATGTATACATACTGACTGAGTAGAGGTTGAGATATAAAATCTATATACATATTTTCAAGGATCATTAAATCGGTCCACTTGCTATTGTATTAATTTTTGTCTATATAGGTTGCCAAACGAAAAATTGGGAAGTATTTGGTATTCCTTGCATTTTAAAAAACCTTGGGTAAACCTATCCTATCTCTTTTGAGTGATTTCAGCGGTAGTTGATCGTTGTGAGGTTTGAAGATGGTGGTCCATATGATGGTGGAGGTGTCTCTGCGTTGCTGCTTCATTCAAGATCAAGTTTAGGTCAGTTTCAAATCTTCAACAGCAATGGGTGACGACGATCTATTATTATTAAGTCTTTTATGATAACATTTCGGGGGTTCCTCTTCTTTTACAGAGAAGAGTTGATCATGGGATTGGATATGGTAGTTTTATTATTATTATTATTATTATAAATAATAATTAATAATAATTTAATATTATTATATGAAACTAGTTGGAAGCCTAACAAGCTAGGCTCCAACGACATACTACTACATTAATTGAACAGGTTGCTGTGCTAGCCTACCAGCGAGCCTCATGGGTAACCTTTCCAAAGGGAGCCGAAGCGGGAGGGGGGGGGGGCGAGATTATGTCACAAGGGGGGCAAACTAACACTACCTTCCATGTTAATTCCTGCAATATTACGCCATTGGGGACTTGAACCTGGGACCTCCTAAAACGCATGAAACTTCGGGGAACGGGGATTATTATTATTATTATTATTTTGTTGAAGTGATGATGATTTTGTTCTTGTTTTTTCAGTTCTAATTATTTATTCATCTGTCTTCGATCAACAATATTTCCAAATCGCTAATTTCTTCATTTGAACGTACTTGTTTTTATGGAGAAAAGGCGACGATTTCATAATGGTTGTGGTTGGGAAGATGTACTTGCTATTATGGATTGTGAGTTGGTGGAGGATTTTTAAAAGAGGTGGCGGATCTGGAGTTTAGGTGACGAGAAACTTTTCCACTCTTAGCTCTGTTTTAGGGATAGGATATCCATTGTATTTAGGGCTTTCATGAGGGTATTTTCTTGTTGGGCCCTCAAATAGTTTGTCAGTATTCTATTAAAAATAAAATTTGTATGGAGATTATATGCAAGTTATGTGGACTTAGCTTGTACAAGGGTTGGGCACAAATTATTATACGTAACATTTCTCTATATAATATTATCTTTACCGATCAAACAAAAAGAGTCACTTCTCTCTCTCCTCCTCTCTCTCTCTCACACACTCCTTCTTCTCAAACAAAACTGAAAAAGCGGGGGTCTAACAACCTCACCCAATATTTCGATTAGCAATCTGTATGGACAACTCCGAGTTGTTTTCTAGAGAATCAACTAGACTCAATCAGTAGAAAATATCTCAAGGAGTAATTATCCCAATCTCTCAATTTTATTTACTCAAGCAAATATGATTCGCAAGTCATAATCAAAGAGAGGTAACTTGACCAATATACAAGTGTCAATCAATTTAAATCAACAACCAATAAGGTCAGATATTCTAATTGATTGAACAATGCACAACCTATATTATTTGAATTATATAAAAATATAATGCGGAAAAGAAATAATACATACACCATAATTTTGTTAACGAGGAAACCACAAATGCAGGAAAAACCCCGGGACCTTGTCCAGATTAAACATACACTATATTAAGCCGCTACAGACACTAGCCTACTCTAAATTAACTTCTGTCTGGACTATAGTTGAACCTCAATCAATCTCACACTGATCTAAGGTACAATTATGCTCCTACGCCTATGATCCTAGCAGGATATTGCGCACTAGATTCCCTTAGATGATCTCACCCACAACCAAGAGTTGCTATGACCCAAAGTCGAATACTTTAGCAAACGAATCTGTCTCACACAGAAAAGTCTACAAGATAGATAAATTCGTCTCCCACGAATAAACCTATGATTTTTGTTCCGTCTTTTGATAAATCAAGGTTAACAGGAACCAATCAATAAAACCAGACTTATATTCCTGAAGAACAACTCAGTTTTATCAATCACCTCACAATAAACTTAATCGACGCATCGAAGAAGATTATTGAGGAATCAAAAACGATGAGACGAAGATGTTTGTGATTACTTTTATATCTTTCTTATCGAAGATAGAAATCTCAAGCCAATTATTACAATTGTACTCGTACGATAAAAACAATAAGATAAGATCACACAACTACAAGAAAAGTAGTATCGGTCTGGCTTCACAATCCCAATGAAGTCTTTAAGTCATTAACCTGGTTTTAGAAGAAGAAAACCAAAGGTTAAAGGAGAATCAATTCTAGATTAGCAAACTAGTATCACAATGAATGTGTGGGGATTAGGTTTCCCAGTTGCTAGAGTTCTCCCTTATATAGTCTTTCAAATCAGGGTTTGCAATCAATGTTAGCTTAGTAACAAAGCATTCAATATCCACCGTTAGATGAAAACATGATTAGATACAAGCTAATATCTCTCAACCGTTAGATCGAAAACTTAGCTTGCTGATAAGTGCATAATTCATATGATTTTAGTGTCCATTCCATACTTGTTTTAGCTATTATTCTTGCATATATTCGTATTATTACTATTGTTTTCTCTTGTTTGCCTCTAATAGGTGAACCATCAAAAAAGGAGATACAAAGTGCTAAAAAGATCTAGGAAGAGAATTATTCCAAGTATCCAAGTGCCCAAGTCCAAGAGAAGTGGAAGAAAGGCGACGAAAAGGAGCAAAACGCTCAAAATCAAGAGAAGGGCCAAAGACCAATCTTAACTCATTAAAATCAAGGATTTATCATGACCATCTTGAATATAATTTAAAGATAAAAATAATTCAAAAAGAATGAGGTCATTCCGAGTTCGGATGAAGAAGTTGTAGCCAAAACAGTTTCTATTTAAAACCGAAGATAGTGCAGTCCGCGAACTGGGTTTGCGGACTGGGTTCACAGACGTATTTCCGAAAATATCTGCTGGAATTTGAAGTTTTCGGACTGGGTTTGCGAACTTAGCAAATGGGAAATGTGTATTCACACCTTCGAAAGCCTAAGGGCACGTTTGGATTCGTTATTTCGGGTCGGGTTTCTATACCTAACTAAATAATTGGAAGACAAGTAATGTAAACCTATAAAAAGGTATTAGGTTATGTAAAGATATCATATCGTCTCATATCACAAGTTCTACATCAAAAACCTAGTGTTTACCCCTTTAGGGGGAAACCACCATTATTCACCTTCTTTGTAATATAAGTAGCTAAATCCTTTGTTGATTAAGGATGAATTCAATGTTCTAAGCGTGAAGCTTTATTAATAATACAAATCTATTGAGAGTTTTTATCATTATCGTTTGTCTTTACCATATCTAGGTTTTATGAGTGATTCTTAGATTGATTTGGGATGCATACTAGATTAGTCTATTGATTATTCTATTGCTAGTAGAAGTTATGAGATAAGTAATCGTCGATTAACTCTCTACACAAGTAGAAAACGTGAGACCTTGCAGAGGGATTATGTGAAGCAATCGTGTGTGAATACAACACCAGCAAGTAAACCTTGAGCTAAGAGTTTAACTACTGGGATCAACCTAATTCACAAAGCTTAAAGTGTTCGATTGGATTACACATTGAGTGAGCTACTACTTGGTGGTTCAGTTGAATAGAATCTGATATTGGAGAGCTTATGTATCCGTGGTAAAAGGAGTTTTAGGGATAACACTGAGCTAGCGGTTATTCTACGGTTGGTGATAATGGTTCTTACGAACAATAGATAAGTATTCTAATCCTGCTATCGCTTGGTAACGGCGAAGGATTCCTTAATCATCTATTTTCTTTATTATTGTCTTTCTATTCATATTATAAACCAAAACCCCCCTTTCTTATTTACTTTATCTTTCTATTTCTAATAACCTATCAATTACACAGCTCTGTGTGGGAACGATCTCTTACTACCGCTATATTACTAGTTAATTAGTGAGAAATATATATTTATTAATTTGTTGAGCCTACGACATCCCATACAAATTTTGGCGCCGCTGCTGGGAAGCAGTTGCTAATTGATTTGTTATTTTTTTAACTTGTTTTTATTTTTGTTTTTAGATTTTTGTTTTGATTTTATCTATCTTGTGAGTCGTCATGTTTCCTTACGGAAATAACATGTTCGAAGCACAAGATCAAACATATAGTTTTGGTAATCAATATGGTTTTCAATCTCATTCTTATGAAAACTACCAACCATACTACGGGTATAATCAAAACCAATATTTTGGATATGATCAATATCTCACGGAACCTTATGGATATGCACATACATATCAACAACCTTATGACGGGTATGTAAGTGAACAACCAAAAGGATGGGAAGATAGTGATGTTTCCAACAAGTTTTCTAGTCTGCTTGATATGATGCAAAAATATATAGATAAAATGGACCAGCATATTCAAAAGATGGATGAGCGCAACCAGGCTAGGTAAACTTCAAAGAGTTAAATTGGTCAACTCGATAAGAATAGTTATGAGGAAGAAGTTTGGGCTCAAAACAAACCAATTCTGAAATTTTTGAGGACGAAAACAAATATTTTGAAGATGAGCAACCTTTGGAAATTTCCTATAACAAGGATACAATTATTCCAACTCTGGAGCATAATAAAGATCCTTCTCCTATTCAAAAGGAGGAGATTGGGTATGACATATCTATTGTTATAAATGGTGTAACGTACTCAAACGAAGAAATTAGGAGTTGCATCAATGAACTAGACGTTTTAGGAGCGGAATTTGATTCGGATGATGAGATTGTTGAAGAGATTGAGATTGAGAATGAAACCAAATTGATTGAAGTCATGGAAGACCCAATTGATCTAGATAATAATAGTTCAATAGAGGACCATGATATACTTGAGGTAAACAATTCATTAAAGATAATTAATGAGGATCCGAAACAAGGTTTGTCTAATCCTTTGCATAATTCTACATCTATTGATCCTTTTCCTATAATCGAAGTAGCTTCTTAAAGAGTTGTTAACCCAACATTTAAGAAAATACCTCACTTAGGATTGGAGTTGTGTGCTTCCAAAGTTTTAACGGATTATTTTGCTTCTAAGTATCCACCACTTGATGTGTTTGATTCGAGTATTGTGCAGGTTCACCAAGCTAAGGAACCTTTTGAAGTTCCCGAATTCTATGTTCTCTATCCACTTTCGAGTGTAGAAAGAACTAAGTGTGTGGGGAAATATCAATAAAGTGATAAATTCAATATTTATATTTTGTGCTAATGTTTTTGTGAAGCTATTATTTGAATTGCAGATTGTTATTTGGAAGGATTACCAAATTTTCAGATTATTGGTGTACGGACGATAACACTAACGTCGGGCTGACGACGTTAAACCAAGCGTTGCGTGGGAGGAGACCCATCAGTTTTGTATCTCTAGCCCTTTTGTTTTTAATTTTCTTAGTTTTTCATATTATATATTGCATTCCCATCTTAGATTTCACAAAGTCCTATATCTATAATGAAAGTTTTGACGAATTCTCGTCAGAAAATTTTGACTGCGCACTTGTCACGAAAATAGCTCTAGAGACTTCATACGGAGTCCGATTTGAGTTATTGACCCCAACTTTTAAATAGGAAGACGTACCTTTCTTTTCCAAAAAGAAAATCTGAATTTGGAGTCAGTTAAGTTGGAGCGATAGGACTGAACATTTGAGTTTCAGAATTTTTCCAGAACTTTTTCAGATTGCATGTCAGTCAGTCCGGAGGCCATAAAAGTCAAAATGTTTATCGAAACATTGTGTTATTATGAAACCTTATATAGAAGACGTAGGCGAACAACTTTCGTTTAGGATGTTTTTCCTAGTTCCCTACCCATTTGTACAGTTTTCGAATTTTTCAAGGCTGTTATGTCAGAAATCATAATTTTCGGTTTTGAACATTGAGGACAATGTTGAGTTTAAGTGTGGGGGAGTAGTTGAGCATGTTTGGTTTGCATAAATAAATAGAATAATACTCTTTGATTTCTTGCATCTTGAGACTTCATATTTTGGAGTTACTTATGAGCTATTTAGGATGACACTCTAAACCTTTTCGGGTTGAAACAGTTCTCACAGCTATAGATTAAGTTCCATTTTATCATTCTACAATCCTTAAATTTACACGTTCATAATTGAATGCGAAACTAAGCTATGGTAGTCATTTGAACGATTCATCCTCGCAATTAATCATTACTGAATCACTTTCTTTTTATCTTTGCAGTTTTATGTTTCTCTAAAGTGATTTGGTGGGATCCTTATACTGACGTGGATGTTGTAGCAAGGTAATCATTGGTTGAGTATATAAAAGCCCCATAAGAAAATTGTCTTACACTCTTAAAGAGTGGGCAGAAAAAAATTAAAAAATAAAAAAACAACATATATATAAGGCTCCTCTTCATTTATCGACACTAATAAATGATAGATCCGGAATCGCGGATAATCATAGTCGATAAAATTAAAACCATATCATCATTATATATCAAGTCAAAAAGACTATTGATGAGGTTCTTGACACTTGGATAGCAGTATGTGTGAAACGTTGTCCCTGTCTCCGTCGCCTAAACAAGCGTGGAATACAAGATCCAAGGAAACTATCACGTACTTGCTGAAAAAGAACATGCGCTTAGAGTATCTAATCATGTGGTCGAGTTAAATGGGTGCTTCTCTCAACCATTGCGCTATAAATAAGAATCCTTTGAAGACATTCATACAAGTATTGTGGGTAACATCTTTCACTTTAGTTAACATTTGCACACTTTACTTTTCTATTTCCATTTTCTTATCTATCCATGTGATTTCAGTATGTGAGTGTTGTGATAAATGTTGTAACAAGTACGATGACTATCTTAGTAGAGTTTAGCAATAAGGTTGAATGTCATACATAAGTAATTGCTTGTGTGTGCGGATTAGAATGTATGTGGGATGTTTGCAGCTAAAGAACATACGTAAGCTAATTATTTGGCTTTTTACTTTGTGTCTATCCTTAGTGGTTCTTCCAAGGCGATAAATTAGAGTAGGTTTTGTGGGTATACCTCTTGTAATCCCTCACGAGACTATAACTCGTCCACTGATGACACCTAGGGTTTTAAAGGCCTGTTATTCATGCTAAGAGTAACCGTTTTCTCAACGACATGGATTTGTTGTATTCAGTATTATTTTTATTTTAGTTTGTTCGAGGACTAGCAAAGGATAAGTGTGGAGGAATTTGATAAGTGCATAATTCATATGATTTTAGTGTCCATTCCATACTTGTTTTAGCTATTATTCTTGCATATATTCGTATTATTACTATTGTTTTATCTTGTTTGACTCTAATAGGTGAACCATCAAAAAAGGAGCTACAAAGTTCTGAAAAGATCTAGGAAGAGAATTATTCCAAGTATCCAAGTGCCCAAGTCCAAGAGAAGTGGAAGAAAGGCGACTAAAAGGAGCAAAACGCTCAAAATCAATAGAAGGGCCAAATATCGATCTTAACTCATTAAAATCAAGGATTTATCATGATCATCTTGAATAGAATTTAAAGATAAAAATAATGCAAAAATAATGAGGTCATTCCGAGTTCGGATGAAGAAGTTGTAGCCAAACCAGTTTCTATTTAAAACCGAAGATAGTGCAGTCCGCGAACGGGGTTTGCGGACGGGGTTCGCAGACGTATTTCCGAAAATATCTGCTGGAATTTGAAGTTTTCGGATTGGGTTTGCGAACTTATCAAATGGGAAATGTGTATTCACACCTTCGAAAGCCTAAGGGAACGTTTGGATTCGTTATTTCGGGTCTGGTTTCTAAACCTAACTAAATAATTAGAAGCCAAGTAATGTAAACCTATAAAAAGGTATTAGGTTATGCAAATATATAATATCATCTCATATCACAAGTTCTACATCAAAAACCTAGGGTTTACCCCTTTATGGGAAAACCACCATTATTCATCTTCTTTGTAATATAAGTAGCTAAATCCTTTGTTGATTAAGGATGAACGCAATGTTCTAAGTGTGAAGCTTTATTAATAATAAAAATCTATTAAGAGTTTTTATCATCATCATTTGTCTTTACCATATCTAGGGTTTATGAGTGATTCTTAGATTGATTTGGGATGCATACTAGATTAGTCTATTGATTGTTCTATTGCTAGTAGAAGTTATGAGATAAGTAATTGTCGATTAACTCTCTACACAAGTAGAAAACGTAAGACCTTGCAGAGGGATTCTGTGGAGAAATCGTGTGTGAAGACAACACCAGCAAGTAAACCTTGAGCTAAGAGTTTAACTACTGGGATCAACCAAATTCACAAAGCTTAAAGCGTTCGATTGGATTACACCTTGAGTGAGCTACTACTTGGTTTTGGTTCAGTTGAATAGAATCTGATATTGGAGAGCTTCCATATCCGTGGTAAAAGGAGTTTTGGGGATAACACTGAGCTAGCTTTTATTCTACGGTTGGTGATAATGGTTCTTACGAATAATAGATAAGTATTCTAATCCTGCTATCGCTTGGTAACGGCGAAGGATTAATTAATCATATATTTTAATTATTATTGTCCTTCTATTCATATTATAAACCAAAACCCCCCTTTGTTATTTACGTTATCTTGCTATTTCAAATAACCTATCAATTACAGAGCTCTCTGTGGGAACGATCTCTTACTACCGCTATATTACCAGTTAATTAGTGGGAAATATATTTGTTAATTTTTTGAGCCTACGACAGCCCATACACTTGCCATACACACATGTACTTGACGATTTTGGGTTTGTGTAACCATACCCAAACGTGTATAATAGTTGGTTCAATATTAGTCAACCAAATGGTTAGCCAAATGATAACTTTCATATCAACCATATTCTTCTTCACCGTAACTAGTCCAAATGACTCAAATGAACTAGTTAGAAAGTTGTTCAATTGCTATGAGATCTCATGTACTACACAAGACACAATTGAAGCAAAAAAGATGTGATTCACTCGAATCGATTCATGAACTATAAATCCACGGTTTGCAACAACATTCCTTAGATAATTTAGATAAGTTCACGAACATCGTTTTTAGACATAACCACTCAAGTTCGTGGACTGGGTTCGCGGACTCAAGTTAACCGGTTCACAAACTCCAGAATAAATTCTCGGGTTCGAGATCTTCTGTCAGTTCACGGACTGAAACCGAGCTACAACTCCAGCAGAAATTCTCGGGTTCGAGAACTACGCACGTTCGCGGACTGAGTTCGCGGACTGGGTGGACTGCTCAAGTTCCGGTTTCACTTGATCAACAAAGTTCGCAAACTTCGGTTCAAGTGATAAGGACTTATACATATATGTGTTAACACAATAATGTTTATATCCCCCAATGGTTATATTGTCTAAACTCTAATTTCAACCATTGAAACATTCTCAGAGGACGTTATATAGTTATTATTCACAAACTATTTTCCGTAAGAGCGATTTCCAAAGTGATTGAAATGTAACATGACTTTCATCACTAGGTAAAGATGACCTTGGCTAAAGCAAAAGCTTTGCCAACACATATTTCGAGAAATAGATAAGCGAGATATACTCAGCTCAAAATATCACATGTGTATTCTTTGTCTATATAGTAATACGACTTTTGTTTCAAGATAGGAGATAGAGTAGATATACTTTTGAGTGATAGATAAGTTCAAGTCTCCACATACCTTTTAGTCGATGAATATCCACTGGTTCCTTGAGTAGTCCTTCGTCTTGTATGATGATTGCCATGGAGTTCTTGAGCTCAACTACACTTTCTATCCTAGTCCAAGACCTTATCTATAGTAGACTAGAAATCAGGACTTTATATTTTTGATCACTAACATTGAAAAACATGCTTGAGATAGCAACGCATGCGAGTTCGACCGAGCAATGCTCTAACAATCTCTACCTTTGTCAATTTTAGTGGCAAAACTATTAATACATATGAAATACAAAAATTATATAAATAAACTTTGTAGCTCCTATTCCACATGTCTAATCTTCAACAATACTCGAAATATTCGTCACTTCCAAGTAGTCCAATGATCCCAAAGGTTATAAGTTTAGCATCAACGTTGTTGAAAATCTGTAGCTATAACAATGAGAAAACCATCGGTTCTCAATCATTGTTATATAATGTCATAGTATTCTTACACATCATCAAAGTCCAATTGCATCACAACTTCAACAACAATACTATGGTGATACTTCACTCCCCCTTAGTCAATACTCCATCTCACATGGAAACCACCCCCCCTTACATAATGATCCAAAAACCATATGTATTTGTAGTGTGAACTACAATTAATTCTCCCCCTTTTTGTTAATAAAATTGGCAAAAGTACAAGAACGGGATCCTAATGAAATTTCCGTAAGAGACATTTCATGACCAAAGGTAAATGTATATCATCTTATTTAGATGCAATCATAAAGCCGAAGCTAAATGCATTCATCAATGAGTTTATAAAGACGCAAGATAACCCCTCTAATATTCCACAGCCGCACTCCCCCACAAAGATTTGGCAATTAAGCACAAGTTCAAAAGAACTCTCCCCCATAATATGTCATTCCCTAAGGAACAACAAGAGCGACCTTAATTTCAAGAGAAAAGAAGGATTTTTCTTTAGACTCAACAAATTACATACAAGTATAAATTTGGAATCTAACAAGAAATATTCAATCAAATTAACCAAAGCGAACCAAGATTAATTCGACTAAATATGCTCAACACAAGTAAACTTATGGAGACCTAATAAATCAATTAGATTAATCACAAGAAAACTCGCAAATAATCTAATTTCCATACTCAACCAAACTAATTACAAGAGTAATCAATTTAATTGTCCACACTCGACATAAGAACTTCTATGGAGCAATGACTAAGTTAATCACAAATAACCAACTAAGTCGAAGAGATGCTCAACATAAGAAAGCTTACGGAGTGATGACTAAATAACCACACAAGATGATTAATTTAGTCCAATCATGTTCAACATAAAGTACCTTACGGAACAACAACTAAGTTAATCACAAAGCAATCAACTTTTGTTGTTTTAGTGCTCAACATAAGACACTTCGTGGAACAACACAGTATTTACACAAAAATTTGTGGATCGGAGAATCGACCTTATACTGTGGAATAAACAAGGATTCATTATATGTTTCCATCACCATTTGCACAATGACACACAATAGATATAATCCTTGAATCACAAAATATTTTAACCTATCTTACATCAATAATTGACAATATAGACTTAAGTTTTGTGTTTGTCAAAAGTCTATTCATTCTTTTATCAATATTTGCATATCAATTCACGAACGACTTTACTTTTGACAAAATATGGGACTATCAAGTTCACGGACGTAAACACACATATCTCATCAAAATATTGCAATATATATAATCAAGAGATTAATACTGCAACCATCATCTTCCAAACAAACTTAGAATTTTAAACCAAAAAATCTAAAAACAAGAAGATGAAAAAACATCGGATATATCTATGTGTAATCACAATAATGGCTATTCCAAAACACTAGTTATTCTTCTAAACAAAAGAGAAAAATAGAAGATTTAATATACATTCTGAACCAATCAGACTAAATTAAAAACACTTCCATGTCACCGCGAACTAGAGTCAATTTGACAGTTCGGGACCTTCTTGAGTCTTAAGGTCTTGGAACTTGTGAAAGTCAGCATCCTATGCACCCTTGAAGAGGATATACTTGTTGGAAAGTTCTTTAACACGGGTTTTCATGAGAACAAGGTCAGACTTAACCTTTTTCAACTTAGTTCTTTTTACCACATCAAGACACTTCCTTGTATCAACAAGTTGCTGCTTTGCTTTCTCAAATTCCTTCAGGAAGTCGAGAACTACATCCGATGACATCTATTCAATCTCCTCTATATCATAAAGTGACTCAGAGGATTGAGGAAGGAAACCTTCATTATCAATAAGAGTTTCCTTCTCTTTATGGAGTTTGCAATATACCGCCTTATCAATGACATCTTTAGGAAAATTCACTGAGAAAAAAGAAGAAGAAGCCATTGATAAAAACAAACCTAGAGTAATAAGAATAACTCAATAGTATAGGTATATAAAGAAAAACTCAAGAGATTTAGGGTTTACGGGATAGGTTTTAAAGGATAACCCGAAACCGTATATGTACCCGTAAGATGGTTTTTTGCAAAACTCTGCATGGAAAGAGAAAACATTTTTACTTTTCAAGGTTAAGTTTAGACAAGGAACATAAAAAAATAAAAATACTCACGAACCAGTGTTTTACCAATTATCCTTCTAAAAACGATAAGAGATTAGGTAGATAATTAGAGTCACTTAGTTATGCAGTATACCTATTCAAGTCTCTCACAACTAGGCTTTTTGTATGTGAGATATTCAACCTTGTGATTACTTTACACAAGTATGAGCCTTTATCTCATCAAATGAATGTTGTTCTTTTTTATCCTTCTATCTTTGATATGTGTGTAGACACCCCAATTTTGCACGATCGTCGCCGTGAAATCGTATCCAAAATAATCATGAGTGGTAAGTCTTTTGCAAGCCTAAAAATCAATGCTAGATGACCACCGTTTTTAGCTAGCCGGTGGATTTAACAAATCCATTTCTTGAAACTCAAAATGCGTCCACTAGTGGCTAGTTAGCTGAGACCCATTAAGTCCAAAAGAGTGAGCTAATTAAGGTACCCATGGTCCACCCAAAATTGGACATTAATGTTTAGACGCTGGTGGACTTTTAGCTTATAACAAATCCGAGTGGTACCATAAGCTGGACTTGTAATCCGTCCCAAAATTGTGCCGTAGTACCCAGTAGCAAAATGTGCAAATGTTGGCACTATTCCTAGCTTCGTGCGCAAGTCTTTCTATGTTAGACAAAATCCAAGGATTAAATGATATATTTTGCAATTATAGTAAATGGAATAAAATAATTTTTTTAAATGAGAAATAATATTTTTAAAATGGGAAATGATATTTAAGGTTTTAATGTGAGCGGTCCGATCAATGTCAATGAATCTTATGGTTCTGGTTAATGGAGAAAGAATATAAATAGAGAACTAGTTTTGGAGTTTAGGAGGAGGATTTTGGGGATAAAAATTTAGGAAGAGAATATTAGAGTAAAAGACATTGAGAACGTCGCGAGATTGTGCTCCTGTTACCGGATACGATACACGGAAGCTATAATTTGTTGGTTCTTAAAGTTCTAAGTTACATTGGAGTCTTTCAACAGAGAAAACAGGTTCTCTTGTTATCCCCATTTCATATTTTGGATATTATTATTATATGCTAATAATCAATTGTTTATCAAATCTTCGAGTTCGAGAGCTTGAACATCAAATAAAGTTGATCATTTCTCCTATTTCATATTGCGTGCTATAGTGCTCTCTGTATCCATCGTCTAATGCTCTCTGTATCCATCGTCTCATATTTGTTTTGATTCAATCAATATATATAGTGGTATGTGTTCCGCCTGGTGCAGTAGTTGGATGTCATACTATCTTGTTCGTTAGTAATCACGTTAGCTAGCATTGCGTGGAGTTGTAACATGATTCATATGATCAACTTTAATTATTTGTCAACATAATAGCTAGTCTTGGCTAACTTATATATGTTTGACCTGCTTAATAAATACAACAATGATTGAGCTATCTTTGTGGTGATATTGCTAGTGCATCTTAGGATTTTCTCTCCTAGTACTGTGCATGTTGATGTCTTGGTATTTGGCTCATGAGATTCGAATTTGGAACTGATATCTATAATTGAATTTCTTTTTAAATTATTAATAATAATAATAATTTTGATTTGTCATCTTTGATTAGCATGAGTTTCTTTTTCAATAATAATAATAATAAAATTAGTAAGAACAATCTCAGCTGGTCATCCCCGTTCCCCGAAGTTTCATGCGTTCCAGGAGGTCACAGGTTCAAGTCCCCAATGGCGTAATATTGCAGGAATTAACATGGAAGGTAGTGTTAGTTTGCCCCCCTTGTGACACAATCTCGCCCCCCCCCCGCTTCGGCTCCCCTTGGCAAGGTTACCCATGAGGCTCGCTGGTAGGCTAGCACAGCAACCTGTTCAATTAATGTAGTAGTATGTCGTTGGAGCCTAGCTTGTTAGGATTTCAACTAGTTTCATGTAATAATATTAAAATTTTAAAAAAATTATTAAAATAAAATAAAATAAGTAAGAACAACAACAATGATAATACTTTTATTTAATAATTTAATAACAAAAATAATAATTTTTGCTTTATAAATTGATTAAATTATTCGTTTGGAGATATCTAATATTTTGGTATTTTGCAGGTGATAATCGTAAGAAAAGAAATCTATTTATTTTTCGTATATATTATTTGCAATCCAAACCCTAGTTTCCCAATTATAAAGTAGAGGCCGATCTTCGGATTGGGCGGGTTAGGTGCCTCACACCTTCCTAACCCGTATCGTGATTCCCGGACCTATTTCTCTGTTTTGGACCAGTGCTTTATTTGGGTCCCAACTCCCTAAGTTGGGTGGCGACTTCGATAAAATAATTTCCTTTATTAATAATAATTTCCAAGTGTGATTATTATTTAGGATATTTAGAGATCCTAACCGATTTCGACGGTATCCACAGTGGCGACTTCACTGGAGACTTTGAGAATCTAACTCGAAAAATAATTGGGATTTTAGGATTTTGATTTTACACCGCTCGGTAATTGCACACACACACGTGCACGCACCCATCTGCACTTTTGCATTCCATTTTGCATCGTCCGAGTCCGATTTTAGGAAAATCTGTGGCTAGTAAGCTGAACCCACTGGGCGTTATCAGCCGAACCACCACAAGCCTTAGCCCAGTACCAAAGAAGACTAGTTTTGACTACGTCTAAGGTATATTTTGCTAAGGTAGCCCAAGCCTACCCAAAAGTTAGTAAAACCTGCATGCATGTGCATTAATTGTAAATTTCATTCATTGTTGCACAAAATCCGAGACATAAGCACCCTTGTGTTACCATATATCTTTTTTTTGTTTCCTTTGAAACAGGAAAATGACTATAGCATCCTAAATGAATATTGACACTGGGGCATTGTCATGGTTGCGCGAAGAATTCCAGAAGATGTTGGATACCAAGTTCACAGAGTTGGAAGCCGAGACCAAGAAGTTTACTCTCGATTCCATTGCTAAGTCCACAGGAAAACATGTTAGGTCTTATATGAAAAATGAAAAAAATAATTATGAAGAGGTCAAAAAGAATAATTTTGAAAAGGTTAAAAATGAAAATTTTGATGAAATGAGTGGGACCACGGCACGAGAAAGACAATTAGCCCAGAGGCTTAAAGAGGTTGAAAGGACCTTACAGAAAATGGGTGAAGGTACATTAGACATGGATGGGTTATACCCTTATCCAGATATTCGTTTACCTCCTGGCTTCCAATTTCCGGATATGGATAAATATGATGGAACTGGGTGCCCAAAATCTCATATTCTCACGTATGTTGGGTATTTGAAACCATTGGGTATTAGTGATGGGTTGTTAGTACAATTGTTTCAGATAAGTTTGACCGGTACGGCTTTAAAGTGGCTGATGAAGACAGACCCAAGTCTAGTTTCAACTTGGAAGGATATGGTCGATATGTTTGTGAGATGGTTTATGTTGGTCCCTGAAATTCAGTTTACTCGGAAACACTTAGAGGCGGTCAAACAAGAACCCAATGAGGAATTTACAGAATTCTTTCCACGTTGGAGGACGAAGGCATTAGAGCTCGATGAAAAATTAACTGAAGAAGATATGGTTGATATGATAATGAACTGCTTGAACTATGAATATTGGAATCGGCTGATATTGTCTTACCATCCAACATTACTCTCTTTATGGAAGGAGGGTTCACAAATTGAAAATGCATTGGTCACGGGCAGAATGACAAGGTTGACTAACCCAGAGGAGTCTAATGGGAATAATTGCGGAAAGGGCCACAATTACAGATGAAAATCAAGCGAATATTGTGATAGTTACATCACCTACAGGACCATACCAGGGGCAGATCCAGAACTGGAATCAAGGCAGGTATCAGCGTCCACAAAGGAATTTTGCGGAGAGAAAGCAGCTGAATACAAACCCATTGCAATATCATCAAGGGGAACCCATGGTCAATTTTGTCTTGGCGGAAAACCATACAATTCTAGCTGACTCAATCTACAAGAAATAATCAGCTATCAATCGGCCCGTCCACATCAGTGAACTCTTCACGGATCAGGTACAAACTGCGAACTCATTTAATTCAACAACTAATCGTCCTGTTATTTTGTCTGAGTTAATGGCAGATTATTATGGAGTTGAGAAATCGAGGAACGTGCCAAATTCCAACCGATTCCCAGCAGAGCCTGTGCATATCTTTGACCTTCTACCAAAGCAGACCGCACATGTTAGGCCTGTGCATATTTCAGAGCTCTTGTCTTATCCCGTTCAACCACTTGCAAGTCCAGTCTACCTCTCAGATATCTTTCCTGCTGATCCAGTATATGCAACAAATCAATGTTCATCTACAAGGTGGAATCCGTTTAGAACTGAGGGTGGTGAATAAGTTCAAAATATAGCAAGAAGCAGACCTATTTACAAGCCACCTCATCTCAGGAATAAAAATGTAACCATGCCACCTACACAACCATCACTTAAATTGAACTCTACAAGAGAGAAGGATGAAGAAAAAGTGGTAAGAACAATAGAGGTCGAGTCAGGTAAGTCTCTAACTCATTCCGTTGAGTCAGTTCAACTGGTTAAGGGTTTTAAACCATCTGAATTTGTAAATAGTCGTCTTTTATTTCCAATCTTCAAAATATTTCAAAAAATCCAAAAAAAAATTAAAAAATTAAAAAACCAAAAAGATTTTTTTTGTAGGAAAAATATTTTGAAGAACAATATACTCGGCATAAATAAAGGCAGTGAGAATACTGGCAAACCGTGGGGACTGTGGAACCACCAAAAAGAAAAACCTGAACCGACTAAAGAAGTAAAATTTGGCAATCAAAACAAGGAAAATCAACATTTAAGGGCACCTCAGAGAAAGAAGATGAATGTGACCAAAATGTGGATACAGTGCAAGAATGTGCCAATACAAAAGATATAAGTAGTGAATTTAATTGAAGAGAAACCATTGAAGTTAAGACCAGAATGGATGTTGAAGACCAATGTCAAAAAGGAAAAAAGATTCAAAACACATGAAGATGAGAATTTTCCACCAAATAAAAGCAAGAAGACGAATCCACTACTTGAGGAAATGGTATCTTACAAGGACGTGTTATTAAATTTGAAAAATGATGGAGCAACTAATCATAAGGCAAAGAATGATATTCCTAGCATAAAGCTTAAGAAAGATATAAATCAGAAGGTAATGAATAATTTTCCCAGCATGAAGTTCAAGAAAGCTACTAATCAGAAGACAATGGATGATTTTCCCAGCATAAGGTTCAAGAATGCAGTTAATCAGAAGGTAATGAATGATTTTTCAGTGATAAAGTTCAAGAAGATGAAGCAAGCAGAATTTCGTGAAGATCCAAGAATCGTACAGAACAGAAGAATTGTTCAAAAATTTGATCGGGACAGCCAACATGATCCAGGCCCAGCAAGTGTTACTCAACCCAAGAAATACCATACCTAGGTAAGTTCTCAAATCTATCTAAGGGCGGCGAACGTTCATAAAATTTAAGGAGATTTTTTTCGAAGTCCAATATCTCTCTCATAGTGTCATAGTCTAGGGGCAGAGTCGTCATCATGTTTGGCCCCTTAAGTCAGTCGGTCAAAAAAAAAAAATTATCAAGATTTTTTATTTTCATATAGTGTCAAAAAAAAAGGTGGGGGGTGGGGGGGGGGGGGCAAGGTCGTCATTATATTAGGCCCTTCGTCAAAAAAATTCAAAAAAATAAATAAATAAAAATCAAGAATTATTATTTTAGTCTTATAGAATCCGTCAAGTTAACTCCAAAAAAAAATCAATTCATAGTGTCAGCAAAATAATAAGGGGCACCACCATCATCATACTGGGCCCACGTCAGTAGAATAAGTCTTTTGTAGAGAGAGATATGTTTGTAATTTGTATGTCATCATTAGTCATGTAAGTCATCTCCTAAAGTTCTATGGGCAACAGACGTCCAAACGTATAGATCTAAAAAAAAAATGAAAATGAAATTAAAAAAAAATGAAAAAAGATTAAAAAAAAAAGAGATAAGAGAAAGAAAAGAAATGGTTATTAAACAGCCACTTGGGAAAATTGAGTAGCACTTCATAAAAGAGATAGAGGAAAAGAAGAGTCGTGTGGAGAAAATTGAAGATTTGAAGTATCGAACGTCATCCCTGGAAAGCAGCAAAAATCCTGAATCGTTTTACAGTTTGAAGCCAATTGATAAGTTAATTATAGCTGGGAGGATTGACAGATTTGAAAATTTGGATGGGGACGGTAATATTTTTGGTGGCATCTATCAGACATGTGGCAGGTCGGGATTCCTAAACCTTTGTATATGTTGAGTATTTTGTTTTTCACCCTTTGTTTTTGAAAATTATTTTTTTAAGATTTTATTTTCTTAATAATTAAAAAAATTAAAGTAATAATAATTAGTATTTATTAGGAACATGTGCTACTAATACCTCTTTTGCAAGGTCATCAATTACAGAGTTTCTCCAAACTTTGGACGCAAAACTCGAAAGTCAAAGTGAGGCTTACTTTCTACATAAGGATTGTGGCAATCAAGAATGCTCAAGTCAAATTATTTATCTAAAGCTCCATATGGATCGTAAAAAGGACAAGAGATGATGAAAATATTCGAGCAAAGTCTTACAGATTGAAGAGTCACTTCTCAGACGATGCAATCGATGTGATGACATAGCATGTCGTTAGAAGAATTAATGTAATAAAGCGCAACCTGTTTTCACAATAGTTGGTATGGCACAAGTACCATTGGTGGTGAAGTGGTTGTGGTCCTTGACCTCGTCATGATCTCTATCATGAGGATATGTACTGGTGCAAAATCAAAATACTTAGAAATAATTCGGATGAACTTTCTAGTGTCATTCCGGATAATTTATGAGCAAGGAATCCAGCATTTTAATGTGCGAAATTGGTGTGTATGTCTTTGGCATTCAGTTGCACGCAAACCTATGCCAAAGAGGGGCAACTGTAGACACCCCAATTTTGCACGATCGTCGCCGTGAAATTGTATCCAAAATAATCATGAGCGGTAAGTCTTTTGTAAGCCTAAAAATCAATGCTAGGTGACCACCGTTTTTAGCTAGCCGGTGGATTTAACAAATCCATTTCTTGAAACTCAAAATGCGTCCACTAGTGGCCAGTTAGCTGAGACCCGTTAAGTCCAAAAGAGTGAGCTAATTAAGGTACCCATGGTCCCCTCAAAATTGGACATTAATGTTTAGACGCTGGTGGACTTTTAGCTTATAACAAATCCGAGTGGTACCATAAGCTGGACTTGTAATCCGTCCCAAAATTGTGCCGTAGTACCCAGTAGCAAAATGTGCAAATGTCGGCACTATTCCTAGCTTTGTGCGCAAGTCTTTCAATGTTAGACAAAATCCAAGGATTAAATGATATATTTTGCAATTATAGTAAATGGAATAAAATAATTTTTTTAAATGAGAAATAATATTTTTAAAATAGGAAATGATATTTAGGGTTTTAATGTGAGCGGTCCGATCAAAGTCAATGAATCTTATGGTTCTGGTTAATGGAGAAAGAATATAAATAGAGAACTAGTTTTGGAGTTTAGGAGGAGGATTTTGGGGATAAAAATTTAGGAAGAGAATATTAGAGTAAAAGACATTGAGAACGTCGCGAGATTGTGCTCCTGTTACCGGATACGATACGCGGAAGCTATAATTTGTTGGTTCTTAAAGTTCTAAGTTACATTGGAATCTTTCAACAGCGAAAATAGGTTCTCTTGTTATCCCCATTTCATATTTTGGATATTATTATTATATGCTAATAATCAATTGTTTATCAAATCTTCGAGTTCGAGAGCTTGAACATCAAATAAATTTGATCATTTCTCCTATGTCATATTACGTGCTATAGTGCTCTCTGTATCCATCGTCTAATGCTCTCTGTATCCATCGTCTCATATTTGTTTTGATTCAATCAATATATATAGTGGTATGTGTGCCGCCTGGTGCAGTAGTTGGATGTCATACTATCTTGTTCGTTAGTAATCACGTTAGCTAGCATTGCGTGGAGTTGTAACATGATTCATATGATCAACTTTAATTAATTGTCAACATAATTGCTAGTCTTGGCTAACTTATATATGTTTGACCTGCTTAATAAATACAACAATGATTGAGCTATCTTTGTGGTGATATTGCTAGTGCGTCTTAGGATTTTCTCTCCTAGTACTGTGCATGTTGATGTCTTGGTATTTGGCCCATGAGATCCGAATTTGGAACTGATATCTATAATTGAATTTCTTTTTAAATTAATAATAATAATAATTTTGATTTGTCATCTTTGATTAGCATGAGTTTCTTTTCGAATAATAATAATAATATTAGTAAGAACAACAACAATGATAATACTTTTATTTAATAATTTAATAACAAAAATAATAATTTTTGCTTTATAAATTGATTAAATTATTCGTTTGGAGATATCTAATATTTTTGTATTTTGCAGGTGATAATCGTAAGAAAAGAAATCTATTTATTTTTCGTATATATTATTTGCAATCCAAACCCTAGTTTCCCAATTATAAAGTAGAGGCCGATCTTCGGATTGGGCGGGATAGGTGCCTCACACCTTCCTAACCCGTATCGTGATTCTCGGACCTATTTCTCTGTTTTGGACCGGTGATTTATTTGGGTCCCAACTCCCTAAGTTGGGTGGCGACTTCGATAAAATAATTTCCTTTATTAATAATAATTTCAAAGTGTGATTCCCATTTAGGATATTTAAAGATCCTAACCGATTTCGACGGTATCCACAATGTGCTCTTTCTAGAGAGATGAGACACTGCTTGATTAACATACTTATCAGAAAGACTAAATCTAGGATCTCTTATAATTAAATTAAGATGATCAGAGTGGATGTGAATCCATTTTCTAGATTTATATTTACCAGAATCATCCTTATAAGTACATGAAATGCTTTTGTTAGCAGCCCAAGAATTTATGCCAGAATGTACTTGAGCCCTGTGATGATTTATAGAGTAGAGATCATTCTTATAAGGTTTTTGGTTTCTTGTGGGCATGGGTGATTCACTGCATTATTTAACTGACTATTTGTTCCATTGACAGATAAAAGAAGCAAATTACGAAGCTTTGAAATTTGTTTCCTTCTTGCAAAACAATGGATAACATAGTGATTCCCTTTACCATAAAAAGTACAGGTTCGTGGAGAAGAAGCAATAATTGGCACATGTCCTAACTTCATAGCCATATGAGAAGACTACAAGTTATGCAAACCTTTCTTGCATAATCTTTATCTTGAGAGCATTTCTTCATGTGTACAGAATATTTTCTCCTTAAGACAGAGTTTTCCTTTTCCAAGGATTTACATTGTTCACGGGCTAGAGTAAGATATTCACTTAGTTTATCTTTTTCATCACGAAGTCTGTTGAGATCCGATAAATGAGTCTCGAGCAAACGTTTTTCTCTAATTGAGTCCTCTTTAATGATATCCTCAAGAGTACTAATCTTTTCGTGTTGAAGAGCAGTTTCTTGAAAAAACTTCTCAATATTTTTAGAGAAGGACTTTATGATGTTATAGAGATCTCGTTCTCGATCAAGAGACTTTTGAAATTCATCAATGATCTGATCATGATCATTAAAATCAATGTCTTCAGCTGTATGTTTTGAAATTCTGGTGAGCTCCTTTTCAGGTTTTGACAGAGTGTCACATGCCTCATGAGAGGAAGAAATGTCATTATCAAATTGAACATTCTTTCTACCTCGGGATTCGGAAAAATCTTCTAAGGAGTAATCCTTTGAGGTGTTTCTAAGACACTTGACATCATCAAAAGCTCTAGGAGACATTTTGGTATGCGCAACAGAGATTTCGTCCACAGACTCAGATTTCCACAAACACAGACTTGTAAGGTCTTAAACGTGTTTGCCTGATCTGATACCAATTGAAAAAGCGGGGGTCTAACAACCTCACCCAATATTTTTATTAGCAATCTGTATGGACAACTCCGAGTTTTTTTCTAGAGAATCAACTAGACTCAATCAATAGAAAATATCTCAAGGAGTAATTATCTCAATCTCTCAATTTGATTTACTCAATCAAATATGATTCACGAGTCATAATCAAAGAGAGATAACTTGGATGGTACAAAAGACCAATATCCAAGTGTCAATCAATTTAAATCAACAACTAATAAGGTCGGATATTCTAATTGATTGAACAATGCACAACCTGTATTATTTCAATTATATAAAAATATAATATGGAAAAGAAATAACACAGACACCAGAATTCTGTTAACGAGGAAACCGCAAATGCAGAAAAACCCCGAGACCTAGTCCAGATTAAACATACACTGTATTAAGCCGCTACAAACACTAGCCAACTTCAAATTAACTTCGGTCTGGACTGTAGTTGAACCCCAATCAATCTCACAGTGATCCAAGGTACAATTATGCTCATACGCCTCTGATCCCAACAGGATACTGCGCACTTGATTCCCGTAGATAATCTCACCCACAACCAAGAGTTGCTATGACCCAAAGTTGAAGACTTTAGCAAACAAATCTGTCACATACAGAAAAGTCTACAAGATAGATAAATTCGTCTCCCACGAATAAACCTATGAGTTTTGTTCCGTCTTTTGATAAATCAATGTGAATAGGAACCAATCAATAAAACCAGACTTATATTCCCTAAGAACAACTCAGTTTTATCAATCACCTCACAATAAACTTAATCGACGCAACGAAGTAGATTATTGAGGAATCACAAATGATGAGACGAAGATGTTTGTGATTAATTTTGTATCTTTCCTATCAGAGATAGAAATCTCAAGACAATTATTATAATTGTACTCGTACGATAGAAACATCAAGATCAGATCACACAACTACAAGAAAAGTAGTATCGGTCTGGCTTCACAATCCCAATGAAGTCTTTAAGTCGTTAACCTGGTTTTAGAAGAAGAAAACCAAAGGTTAAAGGATAATCGACTCTAGCTTAGCAAACTAGTATCACACAGAATATGTGGGGATTAGGTTTCCCAGTTGCTAGAGTTGTTCCTTATATAGTCTTTCAAATCAGGGTTTGCAATCAATGTTAGCTTAGTAACAAAGCATTCAATATTCACCGTTAGATGAAAACCTGATTAGATACAAGCTAATATCTCTCAACCGTTAGATCGAAAACTTAGCTTGCCATACACACATGTACTTGACGATTTTGGGTTTGTGTAACCGTACCCAAATGTGTACAATAGTTGGTTCAATATTAGTCAACCAAATGGTTAGCCAAATGATAACTTTCATATCAACCATATTCTTCTTCACCATAACTAGTTCAAATGACTCAAATGAACTAGTTAGAGAGTTTTTCAATTGCTATGAGATCTCATGTACTACACAAGACACAATTGAAGAAAAAACGATATGATTCACTCGAATCGATTCATGAACTATAAAGCCACAGTTTGCAATATCATTGCTTAGATAATTTAGATAAGTTCACGAGCATCGTTTTTAGACATAACCACTCAAGTTCGCGGACTGGGTTCGCGGACTCAAGTTAACCGGTTAGATTTCACAAACTCTAGCAGAAATTCTCGTGTTCGAGAACTTCCATCAGTTCGCAGACTGAAACCAAGTTACAACTCCAGCAGAAATTCTCGGGTTCGGGAACTACGCACGTTCGCGGACTAAGTTCGCGGACAGGGTTAACTTCTCAAGTTCCGATTTCACTTGATCAACAAAGTTCGCAAACTTCGGTTCAAGTGATAAGGACTTATACATATATGTGTTACCACAACAATGTTTATATCCCCCAATGGTTATATTGTCTAAACTCTCATTTCAACCATTGAAACATTCTTAGAGGACGTTATATAGTTGTTATTCACAAACTATTTTTCGTCAGAGCGATTTCCAAAGTAATTGAAACGTAACATGACTTTCGTCACTAGGTAAAGATGAACTTGGCTAAAGCGAAAGATTTACCAACATATATTTCGAGAAATAGATAAGCGAGATATACCCAGCTCGAAATATCACATGTGTATATTCTTAGTCTGTATAATAATACGACTTTTGTCTCAAGATATGAGTTAGAGTAGATAGAATTTTGAGTGATAGATAAGTTCAAGTCTCCACATAAATTTTAGTCGATGAAGATCCACTGGTTCCTTGAGTAGTCCTTCGTCTTGTATGATGATTGCCATGGAGTTCTTGAGCTCAACTACACTTTCTATCCTAGTCTGAGACCTTAGCTATAGTAAACTAGAAATCAAGACTTTATAGTTTTGATCAATAACATTGACAAACATGCTTGAGATAGCGACGCATGCGAGTTAGACCGAGCAATGCTCTAACAAAAACCATGCACTAAACAAAATCCTTCCCTGCTCAGATCTAGTCCATTTTTGGACTAGATCTGAGCAAATTTCTTTATTATTCCTTGTTTTATAGGTTATCTAGTAGTTTAGTGTAGTTTTTATTATGTCTCCTACTTGTCTACACTGTTATGGTGGTTTTATCTACTCTTTTGAGGTTTATCTTCTCTTTAATGGCGATTCATTGTTATTGGTTGGGTTTTAAGATCAATAGTGATTCTCTCCAATGAAGAAATCTTCATCTTGGTTGTCTCCGGCGACAGAACCTTCATCGGAATCTTCATCATCAACTTATCCGGTGATGGAATCTCCATAGGTGGTCTTTTTGATGACCGAAGCTTCATCACTAGTATTTGAGGGTGAAAACTGTTTTTGCGGTTTTTGGTAAATTTGGGTGTGTATGTGAATGAAAAACGAATCTAAACCCTAAACAAATGCACTGCACGGGAGCACTTTAGATTCGAGAGATCAATCTGTATAATTCTATCCCAAATAAAGAAATCTCCATTCCAGACTTGCTTCGGTCACAAAGTGAAGGAGATGGGGTTTATCTTAGGGAGGGAAGCGAAGAAGGTGTTGAGATTATGAAGTTGTTGGTTGTTTATGACTTGTATCAGAATATTGAACTGGCTTGCACAATGTAAGCTATCAGTTCTGGGTCGAAGAACCTATTTATACAAGTCATTTGAGCGCAATCCTCATCTCGTAAGAAGTGGAGGAAATTAAGTGATAGAGTAGTGGGGTCGTGTAGGGATGGTGATTGTCACACTATCATGCCTTTGCCCACTTCCCTCATCACCGTTAACCATCCATATTTTCCTGACACGTTCTCGTAATTGGCGTGTTGCACACCGCACGTTGTAAACCTCCAGACCAATACCCCAGTAAGTATCCCCCAGTTTGTGACATGTTTGATGTCTCGAATGAGTGGGTCAAGTCGTGGGACCTGCCGCAGAAAATAGCATACAGTGTTATTAAGTTAAATAACTAAGTTATTTATGGAATTTATATTCATAAAATATCGTACATGCTCGATGCATGTAATGCATCGCTTTTAAGCAAGCAGCTCAAAACGATCAATATGCATGAAGCATCGTTGTTTTAAAGCTTGATTGGATAAGTCGCGGATTGAGCATCTTAAAATGACAGCATGCCAGACTATCTTTGAGTGATCGTTTGAGGGATGTGTAAACAATCCATCACCTGGTCGATCACTCCTTGTGAAAGAGACGCGGATGGTGGTTGTCATGCTGCTTTGCAGGTTCACTGGAAATAAATCTACATCGTCCAACTATGCATGTGAATCTGGACGGACAGGATGATTTAAGGCAGTTGTGCATAGTCATTGATGAAATTTAGGGTTTAGGGACCATACGCCGTCCCTACTTTGGGAAACTGAATCCATGCACTGAGGGATAATCCACACGGTACGATAGGGCATGCATGGAGACGGGCTACCGGCATGCATGTCTACACCTTTTGGTTCATTAAAAATCGAATCTAGGCCACTCAATTCGACCGGCAGAGATGAGTGGTCACGATCAATTTGCGACATAAATATATTGCCGCAAAGCACGAATTAGGGTTTGAAGGTCGTGTGGCATATCACCTTTTGGGCATGCGTTTCGAGGCATAGGGCCATGGTTTGCACAGGACGGACAGTCACATGTAAAGGTGGCCCAAATGGTGGACATGTTAACACCTTTGAGACCACTTGAATCTATATCTACACCATCCGTTTAGGCTGGCAAAGATGGATGGTCGTGATCAATTTACGACAGAAGCATGTTGTCGTAAACCCTAATTCGGGTTTTGAAACAACCACGTCCACGCGAGTTTGACCAAGCGGTTTGGCATGCCATTGGCTTACCTTGGGGAAATCGATCACGTGGGGACAATATTGGGCTGGCGGCGAACTTATGTGCACCTTCCTGATGGTCCAAAATGCGATCTAAGCCATCCAAATAAGCTGGCTAAGTTGGATGGTCGTGATCGATTTAAGACGCTAGTGTACTTCCGCGACCCAAATTAGGGCTTAGAAGCATCACGTCTGCCATGTTTCTGGCAATCGATTCATCGCCCTATGGCCTTGCCGTGGGCAAGCCGTTCGAGTGAGGGGAAAGTGGGGCTGCCAGTGTACATGCTAGCACTTCCATAATCATTCATGGAGAAATCTAATTCGTCCAACCAAGCTGGAAAATTTGTACAATCATGATACTTTTAAGACTATCGTGGACAATCCATGCTCGTTCGAGCTTTTTTCCAATCTGCGCGACAACCCTACTTAGGGTTGGCGTTTGGTAGTGCTGGGAGGTGTTTAGGCAAGGTCCGATTGGTCGGAACAATGGTGGGCCCACCGTAGGTCATCGTGATGGTTTCCGATTCCTTCCAGGGTTTGGCTAGGCATGTCAAATTGCGCGGCCAATTTGTGTGGCCGCGATCATTTCTGAGACTGATATGGACAGTCTAGATTTCCCTCAAGGAAATTAAGCACGCTTGATCCAGCTAACCTAAATCAAAAGTGTATCGATACAAGATTCTCTTTATTAGAGAGTTGTGACGACCCTCAAGCTCGTCAATTCTATTAGACCAGTCAAGAGACGAATAAGCCGCTAATGACTCGATTAATTAGAGACGAACGTTAACTAATATGAATTAATCTAACAAATATCTAGATACAAAACTAGTACCGTTAGATAGAATTCAAAAATTTATGCAGAATAGAGTACTCGAACGTGTCATTCGGATATCGGGCAAAGAAGATATCATCGGATTTGCATGAAAGGAGAATTAGTAATTTTTAGACAAACCAACTTGGCTGCCCTTATCCTTTTTCGGGTTCCTTTAGCAATTTGGGTCGGCCTTATCTCAACTGAGTAGATTAACTCGTTATTCGTTCTTATTCTTCATTATTCTTTCTCCTTCTGCTTCTTTCTTCTTCTTTCGTTTTCTTCTCTTCTTCCTCCAGTTCTGCTCCTGCGAGAGTCATAAAAGTCGAGAGGGAGTTTTAAGTGAAAGTAACTCGGTGATGGGGTTGGTTAGATTATTGAGGAGTCGAAGTGGTTGTTGTTGAATAAGAAAAGATGAATCAGAGAATCTAGTTAAAGATTCTCAGAGAATCGAATTGAGGACGTATAAGAAGATTTATAGATTGGGTTTAGCTGATTGAAGAAAGGGTTGGAGTTAATTAGAAGTTATAGAGTTGTTCTTGATGGAATCGAAGAATTAGGGTTTATATGAAAAGCTCAGAGAAGAAGAAGAGATGAAATTGGTGTTCTAGGAGAAGTAATTGATATGGGTTTATGTTTAATTGAGTGATATGAAGTTGTTTTGATGAAGAATCAGAGTTAGGGTTTCTCAGAAATTGAATTAGGGTTTGTAAGAAGTTCAAAAAAGAATCAACAGATGAAATTATCGATTTAGGGGATTAAATTAATGATGGGTGTTGAAGAACATAAAGTGAAGTTAAAAGTTACAGTTTTAATTTGAAGATTTGATTTCAAACAAGAACAGAAATTGAGAATTGAAGAATTAAGATTCGATTATGCTTGTAAAATAGTGATGAGATTGTCATGGGTGCTGATTCGATCTTCATGGACGACTCAGATGAAAGGGTAAGTTGAATTTAAGATTTCATAATTCATTTATTCTCAAGTTGTGTGTATTTGAGCTTAGGATTGAAGTTACATGGTTGGGTCTGCTGTGTATAGTTTAGGTTGGTCTCTGTTAATGAATTTCTGAGTTGAGATGAGTTTATAATGAAGCTGTGGGTGTAGTTTTTATTAGAGTGGAAGTTACATGGGAAGAGATGTGTATTGGTGTTGACTTAAGTTGAACTGTTGAGGTGGTGGTGGTTTTGAGATGATGTAATGAATTTGAGACAAGTAAATAAGAATTTAGTTTTGGGTGCTTGATTGACTCCATCCAGAGGTAAGTGTTCTTTTTAAGTTGGAACTTATAGAGTTATGTTTCTATTACTGGTTTTATATGATTGTTGATGAAGTTGAGAATTGAAATGGTATTACAGGTGATAATGAAATGTGTATGGGTGTTGCTGTTGTTGTTATAGTTTGTATGAACTTGTGATTTCAAGAGATGGGTATGAGTAACTGTGGTTATTGGATTAAGGGTGATCTCAAATGAAGTGGCAGTAGGATTGAATTACAGGTAGTGAACTGTCTGGAGTTTATATTGCCCTACAGAGTTTGGTGTGAATTTGTAGTGAAGAACCATGGAGATAAATCTGATTCTAGGATTGTAGTAACGGACTTGGAATGGAGTTGGAAATGTAAGCCAGGGAAGAGCTCATAGTGGTTCTATGTTTGATTTGGTTGTGTTGAACTGAACTTGAGTGTGCTTGTGATGTGTAGAACAGAAGTTGATTATAATGCTGTTGGCAGTGGCCTTAATGAAGCCTGCAACTGCAGATTAAGGTAATAGATTTTGTATTAGAAATTGATCTGTAAAGTTGTTTTTGATTGAATGAAATGTATAGTGGTTATTTTGAACTTCTATATTTGAGACTTAGGCCTGTTAGAAATCCCAGTCAGTCTAGCTGACTTACCTGACTTGGTGTATCTGACTGAGTTAGCTCAGTGACCAAACCTGACCAAACCTGACTCAGTGACTCTTGACTGAGTTGAATCAGTTGACCGATTCATATTTGACCATTGACCCTGGACTTTGACCTTTGACCAACGTTGATTGTTAGTTGACTCTTGACTGTTAGTTCAACCGTTAGTGACCGTTAGATTGACCCAGTTGGGCCAGACCCTTATTAATGGGTTTGTTTAAGTGGGCTTGGGCTTTAGACTAGTTATCTTATATTGATGTTTTGGACCACTTATGGTCCGAATTGACCTATGACATCTTCTACAAAGTTGTAGACATTCATAAGACTTGACTAATAGATTATAGAACCAACCTAATTGAATTAGTAAACCTTAGATTTGCTAATAATAGATAATAAAAAGGTGTAGAATCATAAATGGGCCTACAATTGTGAGATGGAACTATATGATTCTTGTATGAGCCATTTTGGCTAGATTCTTAGACTTCTTGTGTGATTAACAATTAGTTATTAACAACGATTGACTCAAAGAATGAACCAGTGGATCGTGGATCTCGAGGTAGGCGTGGCTTGTCTTCAAAAAGGTGTGGGAATGCATTTGACTCTTTGTATTCATTATTGTTGCTTTTATAAAAGTTTATGCTTAACCAACTCATGCATTGTCTGTCAGTGCATTCCATGTTTTGTTTAAAATGCATTATGATAATCCTGTTATTGCTGTGAATCTTTCCACGATGTGGAAAGGACTTGTATTGTTTTGTTGTCAATATAAATTGTTATGGGGAATGAGAATTTCCACTTGTGGTATATAGGATACGCTCCTTCACATTTATATCTACTTTAATGCAGCTTTTATTGTTTAGAGTTGGTCACCATGGTCTTGGTGGCATCCATAGCTAAATAGGTGTGAATTGCCGGTTAGGAATTTACAACCATATTAGTACATTGTTTGACGAAGGAGTTTGTTCCATATACATGTATGATTATTTTCAGTGACTTAGTCACTGTTTAATGTTTTCGGAAAAACATGTACTATTTTCCAAATCTTGCCTATGATTACTTAGAAGGTTAAATGTTAATTATTCCCACTTCAGTTTCTGTGACAGATCAAAGTTGCGCAGCGAAAGCTTCAAGGGTTGAGTTCGCTAGTTGATTTATTTCTGTTATGTTTATTATGTTGTATATTTTATTTGAAAACATAATGATACTATTATATATGTATCATTTGAGAGAAGAACTTGTATATATATTTCTGAGAGGGGTTAGTTTTGGGTTAAGTTTTATAGCAGATTTCTTAATTGAAAGTTTAAGTGTTTAATTTGGATTTTAGTGCCTCTATTTTTAGTTAATCTCTTGGATTAGTCAGCTGTTAGCTTAGGGGGCGCTACAAAAGTTGGTATCAGAGCTCACTATTAGATCTTATATGGTAGACAATAGGAATAACCAGTGCCAGTTAGTGAACTAGATTAGTTTAGAACTGGGTTGGGTTTGTGAGATAAATCTTAATCATTAAAAGCTATCAATAATTAAAATAATTATTTGATTGATTGACTTGTTTGTTTGGTTGTTTGTATAATGAAATAAATATTATAGGGTACACCAATAATTAATCTAGTGGATATTAGAGAATAAATGATTTAAAATTATGAACACGTACACAAGTCAATATTAAAAATAATGAAATTAGTATTATTGATAAATCTTGAAAGTCACATATATAAATATTAAGCACCTTGACTTATACGTAAAATCAACGGTTTATAATCACATAAATATTAATAATATTTTGGGACTCAATAATATTTGTAAGAGTTGTTAGAATAATAATTCAATAAAATATTATAATAGTAACTATAAATAGATAATAATAAAAGTAACTTGTTGTTAGAATAATAATTCACTTGTTGTTTTTCAATAAAAGCCGCGGTGGCATTCTTCATAAAAGTAATAATAATTTAATAAAATAATGTTAGCATTTATCAATTAGTACCATACCAAACTTAACTAAATTCTCAATAAGGACATATAAGGATAAATAATAATTATGATTAATTAAATAGTTATGGAAAATTAATAATGCTTGTGTACGGTTAAGTTTGTAAATTAAACTAATTACAAATTAGAAATATATGTTTTACTTCTAAACTAGATAACTAATGTCATGCTTATTAGGCGTTAGACTTAAGAAAACGAGGATATAATAATGTATAAAATGAAAAGACTCAATTTGTTAGAAATTTTGTACGGAAATTATCCTTAGTTTAACAAATGATCCAATAAATCTTTAAAATGAAACAAGTATACGTGAAATAGTAATAATAGTATTCGGATGTTTATTGTAATATTAGGATTAAAAGAAAATAAATTTGTATATTTATAAGATCCTTCTTCGTAAATAAATTTAATCATCTTTTAAAATGAAAAATTAGTATGGCAAACTTAAATTGTTAGAGTTTAAATTAGTACTATATTGAGTATTATTTAAATTAAAATTCCATTTACAAATATATATTGATAAAATAATGATTATGATTAAATAGCAATGGAAAATCATTAGTGCTTATTTACAATTAAGTTTGCGAAGTTAACTAATAACAAATTAGAATTATGTGTTTTGCGCTTAAACCAAATAAATAAATAAGACTTATTAAGTAGGAATAAAAGAACGTGAGGTCATATAAGACACATAATAAAGATTAAACATGTGAACGATCTTATACCTAAATTATTTATAGTTTAATAAATGATTCACTAAATTACTAAATTATTCACGTGAAGTGAGAATTATAATACTTGAATGCTTAGAACAAAATTAAACTTAAAGGAGAATAAAATTGCATGTGAAATAGATACTTATTATTAATACCCAAAATCTAAAGACTATTAAGACATATTAAAAAATGTTATGCAAACTCAAAATTTAAATCATATTAAATTAATAACGCCAATATGTAACAAGATATACTATATTACCGATTCAATCTGAATAAATAAAATATGTTATATCAATCTTTTCGTGAAAGCAAAATTATATTTACAAGATTAGGGATTAATAAAATTAAACTAAGTATCATTACTAAATAATTACTTCGACTGTATTTTAGCTACGCTAGTAATCAAATCAGGAAAATTGGTATAAGAATAATGAAAATGATAATATAATTAAGACAATAATTTTTGATAAGATAAGCAAATAATAATATTATATAATGTTAATTATTATATAAAATTTAGAGTTATTGTAAATGTCATTTGGATAATAATTATTGGATAGTAACGGCAAAATGTAATTTTTATTAATAGTACGACTTAAGGATTATTTAACAATAATATAAATTTAAGGAAATAAAGATTGATCAAATCAAATCTAGTGCTAATAATAAAATTTAAACATGCCATTATGATTAATTGAGATTAAATTTTATCGGTCTAAGAAATAAGAAATAAATATAAGAATAATAATAAAATATTAATACCAAACAACTATGAAAAATTGTTAGCAGTTATTTACTCATATTAAGTCGTGTAATGAAATAAACAGATAGATATATTGTAAATGGTTATAACATTATAAGTTATTCTTAAATAGTAAATGATTTTAAAAATTATATATGGTATTACAACAAAGCTAAAAATATTGGATATCATAAATTGACGTGAGATCGAAATTGGATTAATTATTATGATAAAATAAATAAATAATAATAATGATAAATAAAAATAAAATAAATTTTGATGATTAAATTGTTTAAAATGATGTAAACTATTTATATATTTTACGAAGTAAAATTTATCAGAATTACACCAGTTAAGATAGAAGCTAAAGACTAATTAATCTTGATAAAATAAAATTAACACTTGGTTAATCGTAATAAGATGGCACATAGTTAATCCAGCACTGGGGAATAATGAGGTTGGTAATTCTGATATGTTCAGGTGATACTTGTTTGGTAGTAGGCATTGTCAGGCGTCGCAAACCTAGACATGGAAACTGCATTCTTGTATCACTAGGCATTGAAGGGAGACTTGCTTCTGATAGTGAACTAATAGATCCCAAATTTTAATGAGAAACTTTACTATTGAAGATCTTCTAAAAGTACTTAGAACTAGTAAGTTATTGACTTAGAAATTAGTGTAGAGAATTCAAATCTAAAAGTCATAGTTTCCGTTATAGAGTTTCATGTAAGAAACTTAGACTTCTCTTTGGATAGAACTTAAATCAGCATAGTTGAACCTAGAGCTACAAATTATAAATTTTAGTAGTATAAAACCATATAGGGTTGTGTTTTGTTTTATGTTGTTTTCTCTTGGACAAGCGATGGGATTATTCTTTAAGGTGGGGAGTTTTGAAGATAGAAGGATTGTTCGATTTTCGAGGACGAAAATGTTATAAGGTGGGGAGAATGTGACGACCCTCAAACTCGTCAACGCTATTAGACCAGTCGAGAGACGACTAAGCCGCTAATGACTCGATTAATTAGAGACGAACGTTAACTAATAGGAATTAATCTAACAAATATCTAGATACAAAACTAGTACCGTTAGATAGAATTCGAAGAGTTATGCAGAATAGAGTACTCGAACGTGTCATTCGGATATCGGGCAAAGAAGATATCATCGGATTTGCATGAAAGGAAAATTAGTCATTTTTAGACAAACCAACTTGGCTTCCCTTATCCTTTTTCGGGTGCCTTTAGCAATTTGGGTCGGCCTTATCTCAACTGAGTAGATTAACTCGTTATTATTTCTTCTTCTTCATTATTCTTTCTCCTTCTGCTTCTTTCTTCTTCTTTCGTTTTCTTCTCTTCTTCCTCCAGTTCTGCTCCTGCGAGAGTTATAAAAGTCGAGAGGGAGTTTTAAGTGAAAGTAACTCGGTGATGGAGTTGGTTAGATTATTGAGGAGTCGAAGTGGTTGTTGTTGAATAAGAAAATATGAATCAGAGAATCTAGTTAAAGATTCTCAGAGAATCGAATTAAGGACGTATAAGAAGATTTATAGATTGGGTTTAGCTGATTGAAGAAAGGGTTGGAGTTAATTAGAAGTTATAGAGTTTTTCTTGATGGAATCGAAGAATTAGGGTTTATATGAAAAGCTCAGAGAAGAATAAGAGATGCAATTGGTGTTCTAAGAGAAGGAATTGAGATGGGTTTATGTTTAATTGAGTGATATGAAGTTGTTTTGATGAAGAATCAGAGTTAGGGTTACACAGGAATTGAATTAGGGTTTGTAAGAAGTTCAAAGAAGAATCAACAGATGAAATTATCGATTTAGGGGATTAAATTAAATGATGGGTGTTGAAGAACATAAAGTGAAGTTAAAAGTTACAGTTTTAATTTGAAGATTTGATTTCAAACAAGAACAGAAATTGAGAATTCAAGAATTAAGATTCGATTATGCTTGTAAAACAGTGATGAGATTGTCATGGGTGCTGATTCGATCTTCATGGACGACTCAGATGAAAGGGTAAGTTGAATTTAAGATTTCATAATTCATTTATTCTCAAGTTGTGTGTATTTGAGATTAGGATTGAAGTTACATGGTTGGGTCTGCTGTGTATAGTTTAGGTTGGTCTGTTAATGAATTTCTGAGTTGAGATGAGTTTATAATGAAGCTGTGGGTGTAGTTTAGATTAGAGTGGAAGTTACATGGGAAGAGATGTGTATTGGTGTTGACTTAATTTGAACTGTTGAGGTGGTGGTGATTTTGAGATGATGTAATGATTTTGAGACAAGTAAATAAGAATTCAGTTTTGGGTGCTTGATTGACTCCATCCAGAGGTAAGTGTTCTTTTTAAGTTGGAACTTATAGAGTTATGTTTCTATTACTGGTTTTATATGATTGTTGATAAAGTTGAGAATTGAAATGGTATTACAGGTGATAATGAAATGTGTATGGGTGTTGCTGTTGTTGTTATAGTTTGTATGAACTTGTGATTTCAAGAGATGGGTATGAGTAATTGTGGTTATTGGATTGAGGGTGATCTCAAATGAAGTGGCAGTAGGATTGAATTACAGGTAGTAAATTGTCTGGAGTTTAGATTGCCCTACAGAGTTTGGTGTGAATTTGTAGTGAAGAACCATGGAGATAAATCTGATTGTAGGATTGTAGTAACGGACTTGGAATGGAGTTGGAAGTGTAAGCCAGGGAAGATCTCATAGTGGTTCTATGTTTGATTTGGTTGTGTTGAACTGAACTTGAGTGTGCTTGTGATGTGTAGAACAGAAGTTGATTATAATGATGTTGGCAGTGGCCTTAATGAAGCCTGCAACTGCAGACTAAAGTAATAGATTTTGTATTAGAAATTGATCTGTAAAGTTGTTTTTGATTGAATGAAATGTATAGTGGTTATTTTGAACTTCTATATTTGAGACTTAGGCCTGTTAGACATCCCAGTCAGTCTAGCTGACTTACCTGACTTGGTGTATCTGACTGAGTTAGCTCAGTGACCAGACCTGACCAAACCTGACTCAGTGACTCTTGACTGAGTTGAATCAGTTGACTGATTCATATTTGACCATTGACCCTGGACTTTGACCTTTGACTAACGTTGATTGTTAGTTGACTCTTGACTGTTAGTTCAACCGTTAGTGACCGTTAGATTGACCCAGTTGGGCCAGACCCTTATTAATGGGTTTGTTTAAGTGGGACTAACTTGATTGTTAGTTGACTCTTAGACTAGTTATCCTTATTAATGGGTTTGTTTAAGTTTTGGACTAGTTATCTTATATTGATGTTTTGGACCACTTATGGTCCGAATTGACCTATGACTTCTTCTACAAAGTTGTAGACATTCATAAGACTTGGCTAATAGATTATAGAACCAACCTAATTGAATTAGTAAACCTTAGATTTGCTAATAATAGATAATAAAAAGGTGTAGAATCATAAATGGGCCTACTATTGTGAGATGGAACTATATGATTCTTGTATGAGCCATTTTGGCTAGATTCTTAGACTTCTTGTGTGATTAACAGTTAGTTATTAACAACGATTGACTCAAAGAATGAACCAGTGGATCATGGATCTCGAGGTAGGCGTGGCTTGTCTTCAAAAAGGTGTGGGAATGCATTTGACTCTTTATATTCATTATTGTTGCTTTTATAAAAGTTTATGCTTAACCAACTCATGCATTGTCTGTCAGTGCATTCCATGTTTTGTTTAAAATTCATTATGATAATCCTGTTATTTCTGTGAATCTTTCCACGATGTGGAAAGGACTTGTATTGTTTTGTTGTCAATATAAATTGTTATGGGGAATGAGAATTTCCACTTGTGGTATATAGGATACGCTCCTTCACATTTATATCTACTTTAATTCAGCTTTTATTGTTTAGAGTTGGTCACCATGGTCTTGGTGGCATCCATAGCTAAATAGGTGTGAATTTCCGGTTAGGAATTTACAACCATATTAGTACATTGTTTGACGAAGGAGTTTGTTCCATATACATGTATGATTATTTTCAGTGACTTAGTCACTGTTTAATGTTTTCGGAAAAACATGTACTATTTTCCAAATCTTGCCTATGATTACTTAGAAGGTTAAATGTTAATTATTCCCACTTCAGTTTCTGTGACAGATCAAAGTTGCGCAGCGAAAGCTTCAAGGGTTGAGTTCGCTAGTTGATTTATTTTTGTTATGTTTATTATGTTGTATATTTTATTTGAAAACATAATGATACTATTATATATGTATCATTTGAGAGAATATATTGTATATATATTTCTTAGAGGGGTTAGTTTTGGGTTAAGTTTTATAGCAGATTTCTTAATTGAAAGTTTAAGTGTTTAATTTGGATTTTAGTGCCTCTATTTTTAGTTAATCTCTTGGATTAGTCAGATGTTAGCTTAGGGGGCGCTACAAGAGTGATGTAGCCTGTGTGGGTATTTTATGCTTATCTCAATATTGGCACTTCGGGAGATTCGTGCTACTCTGCTGAGAATGAACACTTAATCGTCATGTCGTGTCAATGATGAGTGTTCGGCTAAGAACATAACACGAAAAATACTAGGCAAATCATGCATTAATTGATAATGCTAACAATATTCACAAAATATTTGGGATTGCTGTTGCACGTACCATTCTGAGTGAATTTCATGTATATATTAAATTGCTTCAGATAAAGCGAAGAGGTTTTCTGCACTCATCACTTCTTAAACGGCTTTCCCCTTTGCAGGGTGACAACGCATTAAATACTGGATTTACAATTTTAGCCCTGAAATAAAATCCACCATCAATAATAAGTCCCCTGTTTAGCACGTAATAGTTACATTATTGCGGGCCAAACACTAAATGGTGACAAATAAATATAAAACTTATGAGACACAGTTAGATGTTACCAGGAGAGATAGGTCGGCCTGCCCTTGGAACATGTCACATTCAAGAGGCATCCAGGTGAGCGTTCCCCTATCATGATGTTGGTTGGCCCCAGGTAGATTAGGCATACGGTTGGTTGGGATCTCAAAGTATTCATGAAGATATCATAATCCTCGACTATGATATGGACGATCCCTATCATGAGGGATATCCTTAAAAGGCTGCTGAAGAAATTTCTGAAAAAGATGTTGAAACATCTCCCAAAGAGAACGTTGATGTAGCTTCCGAAAAGCGTGTTGAAGCATCTCGGATATTGAAGCGACTGCCAGATAGGATGTCAAAGCAGCTTTTGGAGAGGACTCTAGTGAAGGCGCCCTTGGCCCTGGCGTTGATGACACTTATTTGATATTTAATAGTTTTCTTTTCATGCGGCTGGAGCAAGGGCTTGATCGAATACCTTATTCATTATGCTTTTGTCACTGAGTACTGCGCCACCGTTTTAATGTTGAAACATGCTGATTTTTGGGATATCTTCAAGGAATTCGTTCCAAGCGACATCTTTTGAACCATTTTATGAATCTTGGATGGTTGTATGGAATTGTATACGATGATCAGTCCCAAGTTACACTTTAGATTCAATGGTGTGGATGGATATGTGAAAATATCTCTGACTTGTACTTTTGGAGTCTTTGATGCACATGTACGTCTTCATGTTGAGAAATTTTTGCAGCTCGTAAAGCTTCAACAGTGATGATATTGACATTAGAAATAAACCGGTTGAGGGACGTGAAGGCATCCTATGTTGGAAGTCTCCAGGTGTAATTATCCCGATCTTATTTTCTATTGAAAGACGTACTTTCACTTTCCGGTAAGGTGGTTGACGAATTAACGAAGGTGGCAATCTTTTGGATTCGTCATTTATTGATCAATGGGCAGGAATCTCTCTTGATAGATCTGTATTGTATCCTAACTTTTGGCATCCCATGTACCCCTCCCAGAAGAAATTGGAAATCTGGAAACACCGATTCTGACTTTGTCGGCGATGTGGTTGTTGACGCGCAACTTCATTCAAGCCTTGGGTAGGCGTCACTGAGTTCTGATGTGACAGACCTCATGTGATTGGTCTGCATGGCTCGCTGAGGTATTGAAGCGGCTTCTAGGGCGAACATTGAAGCGGCTTCTGGAGCGAGCATTAAAGTGTATCCTGGAGAGAGCATTGAAGCGGATTCTTATTGAGAAAGCGTTGAAGAGGCTTCTTCTTGAGAGAGCGTTGAGAGCGTTAAAGTGGCTTATTATTGAGAGAGCATTGAAGCGTTGAAACGGCTTCTTATTGAGAGGGAGTTGAAGCGGCTTCTTCTTGAGTTTGATTTTCCCTTGTGAATTACCTTCTTCTTGATTGACCATCCCTCTTGTGTTGAAAAAGTCCTTGACTGATGGCGAAGGAATTTCATGCTAAGTCTTAGTCCCCAAGCATGATTTATATGGTTCTATCTTGTATGGTCGGTGGGTTTACCATAATAAAGATATCACCATCTCGCCTCCGTGACTCCACTTCTTCTCCATGGGAAAATAAAATATGCAGAAGTTTGGATTACCTCTGTCCGTAGTGGTAGTTGCTATGGTGAAGCTCGGGCTGATATCAACAAACGATCAACAATGGTTCTTGGCAATAGATGTGATCAGAAGAGACTAGAAGGGAGAGGCATGGTATCTACTTGCACGAACTTGACAATCTTCATATAATGGTAGAGATCGTCTCGTTATTAGAGGGAGAAGAAACTGATAGCTTCCTTGATGTTTCCTCATGAAATGGAGAAGAGGGAGGCAGTCCCCTTCCCACGAGTATCTATTTGGCTTTCAACTTGATAGATGCTGTCACACTGGGTCTCTGAATAAATAATTTGTGAGAGAGTTGGAGTTGAACCCAATGCTGATGAGGATCACACGAGTTGCTGATCATGAGGCCGTCTTTGCGTCTACGTTGAGTTCCATAGACATACAGGCATATCGTTGATTTTTGACAATACGTCTGCTCTCTTGAGTATTTCCTTATCTTTGGACATCCTGGAATCATAATGATAGCGTGCTTGCATCTCTCTAAATTCAGCATCTTTGAGATGGATAATGCTGAGCAGTCCCCAGCCACACTCCTTTGTCTTTATCATCTTTGGATCGTGACTTGGAGGAGTGGGGAAGTTCCCTCATGAGAATGACTTAACTAACATGTAGTGCAAATATGATGAAGCTCTTGACATGGAGAGTATGTATGTACCTCTTAAGTCTCAAGTGAAACCTCCTTCGGTATTGCAACTACTCCTTTTACGGGAGATGAAATCCTGAAAGCGTCTCTAACTGATGTTGTTAGCGACAAGCCGGATATGGTATTTCTTGGATATTGTTTTATAATTGTGACAGTCGTGCATGTGGTACTGGAATTGGAGTTGGTGGTTTTGGACGCGCATGATGTTGTATCTCGGTGGTTTTCCTCTTACTGCTTCAATAAAACTGCTTACAGAAGGCTGAAGGTTGTATTGCTTGTTGGTGGGATGTATGCTTATACAAATATCATGAAGCTCTTCATTCCTGGAAGGCCTAGTTATTTCTAGTAGGGCAGGTGCCGTTGTAGCCGAGCTCTTAACATCTTTACGAAGTTCAGAGGATGTCTGAAATTGCAGATTATTCAGCATAACACGATAGATGGGTACCATCCTATTAATGCATTATTCCATCAATCATTGTTCAATCATTTTAAACTTCTTGATATAATCATTTGGGTGCTCATTGTTTCGTTGGAACATTCTCCCCAAATTTGAAAAGGTGATTTTCTCGGATACGAAGATATACTTCTTGTAGAAAGCGGTTACCATCTCACACTAGTTGGATATGTTGTTTGGTGCAATGTCGTTGTATCAGGTGTACGCTATGTTGAAGTTCTTATGCCAAAAGTGTTGAAAGTACTCCTCATTGGTTCTATGGGCTGACACGACTCTTGTGGTAGTCGCTCCATTAGCGTCTTGAGAAAAATGAGTACCTCTTTCTGAGTTGTATCCATGTCCGTATGAGACTTAGCGATAACTTCTAGTCTTTTCATTAAATCAACAATGGTGATAGGGGGTTTGCCTCCTCTAACTCCTCCGGTATCTCGTCCTGATATGGAAGTGGCTGTAGCTCTAGTAACGACCGGGGCGTTATACTTCGAAGAGATATTGATGGAGGCAGCGCCCCTGGATTTGGTGATCGGAGGTGTCACATAGGGAGTGTCTCTCCGTTTTCCGGGTTGACATAATAGGCGGACCCTTTATGATGATTTGAAGATGGGCCAATCCTCCTTTGTTATTGTAGATATACGAATTCTCGGAATTACGCCATGTTCTGGATCTACATGTTTTGTTGATGGAGTGGTAGAGGATATTCCTGACTTTAAATTGGTAGAAGTGGTGGAATATAGATAAACATTTTCTTTTGTGATCTCTGCAGGTGTCTCCTTAGGACTCCAATGGTGTTGATATTTGTTGTCGACTATCTCCATATTGGAACAACATCTACGCGAATCTTCACTTTATCTTTATGGGTGTGGAACCTTTGAGGCATTTCTGGCTTGCTCCATACAACACTTTTTGTGTTTGCAGAAGATGCGGTTGCTTCATCCGGATCTCCAGAGAAGCCGTTACGTTCTTCTAAGCAGTAGTCATATCTTCTTGTGTCTCCACGCAGATTTCTGGTCCTTTCATCTGGGAGATTTACTGGTGCTCAGCTATCCAAGGTATTTCCAGTAGCATTGCTTGAAAAAGCAATTTTATGAAGCTTCTTAGCGAATGGAACACTGGAATTGAAATTGGTTGTTGAACCTAAATTGAATTTAACGATTGAATTGGATCTAAGATCCACCCTTTTGAAATTGAGAAAACTGGAATGAATATTGAAATATTGATTTTGGAACCTAGAGATCAATCTATGGTCGCCAATTGTTTGAGGGTGAAAAATGTTTCTGCGGTTTTTGGTAAATTTGGGTGTGTGTGAATGAGAAACGAATCTAAACCCTAAATAAATGCACTGCACGGGAGTACTTTAGATTCGAGAGATCAACCTGTACAATTCTGACCTAAACTAAGAAATGGCCATTCCAGAATTGCTTCAGTCACAAAGTGAAGGAGATGGGGTTGATCTTAGGGAGGAAAGCGAAGAAGGTGTTAAGATTATGAAGGTGTTGGCTGTTTATGACTTGTATCAGAATGTTGAACTGGCTTGCACAATGTAATCTATCAGTTCTGGGTATTTCTGGATACGTTGATAACAACAAATTGGTTTCTGTGTCGTTTGAAAATAGGTCGAAGAACCTATTTATACAAGTCATTTGAGCGCAATCCTGATCTCGTAGGAAGTGAAGGAAGTTAAGTGATGGAGTAGTGGGGTCGTGTAGGGATGGTGATTGTCACATGATCACGCCTTTTCCCACTTCCCTCATCACTATGAACCGTATTTTCCTGACACGTTCTCGTAATGGGCGCTTTGCACGCCGCACGCTGTAAACCGCCAGACCAATACCCCAGTAAGTATCCCCCAGTTTGTGACATGTTTGATGTCTCAAATTAGTGGGTCAAGTCGTGGGACCTGCCGCAGAAAATAGCATATGGCGCTATTAGGTTAAATAACTAATTAAGTTATTTATGGAATTGATATTCATAAAATATCGTACGTGCTCGATGCATGTAATGCATCACTTTTAATCAAGCAGCTCAAAACGATCGATATGCATGAATCATCGTTGTTTTAAAGCTTGATTGTATAAGTCGCGGATTGAGCGTCTTAAAATGGCAGCATGCCAGACTATCTTTGGGTGATCTTTTGAGGGTTGTGTAAACAAGCCATCATCCGGTCGATCACTCCTTGTGAAATAGAGGTGGTTGGTGGTTGTCATGCTTCTTTACAGGTTTACTGGAAATAAATCTACATCGTCCTACTATGCATGTGAAGCTGGATGGACAAGATGATTTACGACAGTTGTACATCGCCATTGATGAAATTTAGGGTTTATGGACCATGCACCATCCTTACTTTGGCTAACTGAATCCAAGCACCGATGGCTAATCCACATGGGATGATCGGGCATGCATGGAGACGGGCTACCGGCGTGCATGTCTACACCTTTTGGTTCATCAAAAATCGGATCTAGGCCACTCAATTCGACCGATAGAGATGAGTGGTCACGATCAATTTGCGACAGAAATATATCGCCGCCAAGCACAAATTAGGGTTTGAAGGCCGTGTGGCCTATCAACTTTTGGGCGTGCATTTCGAGGCATCTGACCATGGTTTGCACAGGTCGTCCAGTCAAATGTAAAGGTGGCCAAATGGTGGACATGTTAACACCTTTGGGACCACTTGAATCTATATCTACACCATCCATTTAGGCTGGCGAAGATGGATGACCGTGATCAATTTACGACATAAGCATGTTGTCATAAACCCTAATTAGGGTTTTATAACATCCACACCCACGTGAGTTTGACCAAGTGGTTTGGCATGTCGTTGGCTTCCCTTGGGGAGATCGATCATGTGGGGACAATATTGGGTTGACGGTGAACTTATGTGCACCTTCCTGATGGTATAAAATGTGATCTAAGCCATTCAAATAGGATGGCTAAGTTGGATGATCGTGATCGATTTAAGACGCTAGTGTACTTCCGTAAAGCATCACATCTGCCATGTTTCTGGAAATCGATTCATCGCCCTACGGCCTTGCCGTGGGAAAGCCGTTCGAGTGAGGGGTAAGTGGGGCCGCCAGTGTGCATGCTAGCACTTCCCTAATCATTCGTGGAGCAATCTAAGTCGTCCAACCAAGCTGGCAAAGTTGGACGACCATGATACTTTTAAGACTATCGCGGACAGTCCATGCTCGTTCGAGACTTTTTCCAAGCAGCGCGACAACCCTACTTAGGCTTGGCGTTTGGTGGTGCTGGGAGGTGTTTAGGCAAGGTTCGATTGGTCAGAACAATGGTGGGCCCACCGTAGGTCATCGTGATGGTTGCCGATTCCTCCCAGGGTTTGGATAGACTTGTCAAATTACGCGGCCAATTTGTGTGGCCGCGATCGTTTCTGAGACTGATATGGACAATCTAGATTTCCCTTAAGTAAATTAAGCATGCTTGATCGAGCTAACCTTAATCAAAAGTGTGTCAATACAAGATTCTCTTTGTTAGAGAGTGATGTAGTCTGTATAGGTATTTTATGCTAATCTCAATATTGGCACTTCGGGAGATTCATGCTACTCTGTTGAGAGTGAACACTTAATCGCCATGTCGTGTCAATGATGAGAGTTCGGCTGAGAACATAGCACGAAAAATACTAGGCAAATCATGCATTAATTGATAATGCTAACAAAATTCACAAAATATTTGGGATTGCTGTTGCAAGCACCATTCTGAGTGAATTTCATGTATATATTAAATTGCTTCAGATAAAGCGAAGAAGTTTTCTGCACTCATCACTTCTTAAACAACTTTCCCCTTTACACGGTGACATCGCATTAAATACTGGATTTACAATTTTAGCCCTGAACTAAAATCCACCATCAACAACTAGTTACAAGAGATTTGAGCAAATCACTCCTACTTTGGGAGCACATTATTCTATAGAAGAAAAACAAACTAAATGGTTCTGAGAAAAATCATACTTCTTCCGATTTAATCGGATCTTATTCATACTTGTATCTGTCTTACTCTTCCGATTTAATCCTTCTCTTTCTCTTGTCGGATTTCTCGGTATTATACTTTTACGGTATGTTCTTGTTACTTTGTATTCTGTTACTTTCGATCTTAAACTCATTGTAACCTCGAATTTTCATTAATTAAAAGGTTCATTGTTTATCATAAACAAAAAAACAAAACAAAAGGTGTCATTTTCTTACAACAACAATCTTCTTAAATCTTTATAAGTTATTAATAAAAATAAGGTTTCGAATCGGCAATGCTATTCATCCAGCCGATCTCCTCCCTATCCGACGTGGTTAGTCCACATGTGAGGGAAAAAAAAGAAATAGTAATAAAACACTAAAGAAAGCAAAGCACTATTCTCTCCGGATACCTATCCTCTCCAATTTTCTCTGCAAATATTTATCTAACTTTCTCTTATTCTATTCTGGTCTTGCATTTTTATTGCTTTTTCATGGCGGATCCTTGTTACAATCTCCCACTTGTTGAAAATTTTAGCAACTAAATCATCTAAATGAAGTAATCAATTGTTGGTGAAACAACAATGAAAGTATGTCTTGTTAATTGATGTAAATACAGTGAAATCCACTAAACTCTAAGGTAGATTGCAATAATTTTTCTTCCAAAACTGGAGATAAAAATTATAGAATTTCATAATCTTTTTTATTTTCAATAAGATGACTACTTAAGATATGTTTATATGCATCTGATTACTAGATAAAAGTAACAAATTATCAAGTACTAAATAAATACTTGATCTCCGGATTTTCCATTCCTTCAGTTTAATTCATATCAACCAACTGACTAATGATCGGTGCATACCACTACTTGTGTCAATCGAATAGTAAGAGTTTGTATCAGGAAACCCTCTTGATCAATTTCGATTTCAGCTATCTATATCCAGTTTATAAATAAGTCAAAATTATTTACTTCAAAGTGCAAACACAAGTCCAGAAATTTCAAAGAACATTTATGCAGCTAAGACATTATTTATTCACGAAAATCTCTAATCTACTCGAAGGAGATCAAGATAAGTTTCATTATCAGATCTATGATGATTATTATCATAATAAATCCAGACAAACTGAATATCATACTCTATTAGAAAACATATTAGAGTGGAGTTTTTGGAATTGATATGGAGAAACAATAATAATCAAGATGAGAAAAGGGAGGAGATCTGGGGAAGAACACATACAGAAGTGCTGGTGCAAAATTAATTACCCCAACAATCTTCGAGATATGTGTATGTTGATCGAATCTCCGTCATTTCTTTATTTCTCCAGAATTGTAGATGAAAAATGAGGGGGGTACCTGCAAAGACACTCTGATACTTAAGTCAGAGAGAGTTCTAGACATGTTTTTTCAGAGGAGAAAAGGAATTGTGGCTGTGTACCTTTTGAGTTGGATTTCAGCCTCTATTTATAGGCACAAAACAAATCTAATTGTTATGATTTGTAGTTATCTCAAACAAATAACCACCAAGATTTACCTTTATCTTATGAGATTTGTAGTTATCTTGGATAACCACTTATATTTGTACTTATCTCTCCAGTATTTGTATATATACTGGAAGATTCATGCTTATCTTCATCATATTTGTGCATATTTTGAAAGATCCATGTCTATCTTGTCAAGATTTGCATTTATCCAAGAAGATCTATGTTTATCTTTATAGATCTGGATATATCTTGAGAGATTCAAATCCATCTTCTCCAGATTCATAGTTATCTCAAAAGATCCATATTTATCTCTTGAGATTTGTATTTATCTTAAACTGGTTTCCATAATAAACCATTGGGCCTCCACAATAATCCAAACTGGGCTTCCATAATAAGGCAAAGTTGATTTCTTTAATAAACCACCGGGCTTCCTTAATAAGTCCGATTGGGCTTCTTTAATAATCCAGTTTTTGTTTCTTTAATAAACCTCCAGGTTTCGTTAATAAAGCCAGTTGGGTTTCTTTAATATAAGCCAGTTTTGGTTTCTTTAATAAACCACCGGGGTTTCCTTAATAAACCCGGTTGGGCTTCCTTAATAAGCCAGCTTTGGTTTCTTTAATAAACCACCGGGTTTCCTTAATAAACCTGGTTAGGCTTCCTTAATAATCCAATTTTGATAACGGAACACATCATGCGCCTAGCATGTGCACCCTATTTTGTGGGTACAAATATCGCCCCCCTCTTAATCCTCAACTTGTTGATGGGTTAAGAAATATAACATTTTTATTGTATCGAAATACTAAACAAACCCTTAGGTCTGAGTAGCTGGCAAGCACGTATAATTAATTACTTCAAAGTTGATTTTCGTTTGCATGGAAATGCCGCGTGCTTGAGACTCAAATCGGAATTTTTGATGGTACCAAACTCATTATACGGACTCGTTATGGTGGGTCCTTGGACCATTCTATTTACCTTGTTCTACGAACAATGTATGTACGAAAATTTATGGTCTATAGGTTGACCGTCTATAGATTATTTTGCTTTCTTTTCGCTCATTTCTTATTCTTGAAGTACTTTTATCAAAATACTTTGTTTTTGTTTTTCTCTTTTTTAGAAAAACATTGCAAGTATTTCCTTAATAAATACATGCAAAAAGTGTTCCAAATTCTGACTATAACCTTGATTTATAACATTAAAATTGATGATGACTTACCTCCCTAGGTGTTGGTAGGTTCTTGAACAGGATGTCCCCGCCTAGTGTCCGACTTATGAAACGTATTTATTTTTCTTGCATGCTAGGTGACACTTTCGCCGCCCCCATGATATGCAGAGTTATTGCCAAAGACGCCTCTAAGCGTGAGTTATCATTGTTTTTCCAAAATGTAGTTCTCCCCATCGTTTACAGGGATATGACAATGACGCCCCCAACTGTGGTAACCTGCAATAAATTTGGTCACATGCTAGGTGAGAATTTTTCCCATGTAGTGGACTTCTTATGCCCGAGAGCTAGTCGATTCTTGAGTGAAATGTAGTGTGCTTGCGGCTGTGACAAGGATCTTCGCTCACAATATGAAAAGATTGTAGCGCTCGCTGCTAGGGATGGATGGCATGTTGCTTGTGTTGAGGATGAGTATTTGGACCAACATCGGGCATTGGGCTCGTGGTCGAGACGAGGATTTGTGCTTGCCTAGGTGCAAGTCTTTATACTCGCGTGCAAGGCGAGATTTTATGCTCACGATAAAGTAAGACTTAAGTGTTCTAGTGCAAGGTGAGGCTTTAGGTGCTTGCGATATAACGCAAGGATAAATATTGAAGGTTATAAGCAATCCAAATCTGCAATATCTTCAATGGATCATGTTGCTGATAAACCCCAAGCAACAACTTCAACGAATTTTGAACTCGATCATGTTACTATCCACGAACCTCGAACTCGATCATGTTGCTTCTCCAACTGCACATGGAAGTTTTTCAAACACAAGAATTTTTCCTCCATGTTGTAGGTATTCAAAAGGCGATTCGAACGAGCCAAAAATCACCCAATTCAGATTTAAAACGAAGAAGTTATTGATGAAACAAGATTTTCACGAAGCGCATGTGTAATCGCAGACATGGTACAATAGATGACAGGCACTGTTGCCTGGATAAACATGATAATATAGCCCATACTTAATGGGATGTTTCGTTGACGTAACACCCGAACGATGCTGACGTGGCCACGTCATGCTAAAAAAATCCTGATTGGAAGCTGACGTGGCAGCTATGCTGACCGGATCTAGCTCTTGATGTGGCAATATGTCGCTGAGGTATTAATGTATTAGACGCTGAATGGATGGTCGTAGATCATGTGGCAACTGGTTAAACCCGTACGGTCTGGACCAGCTGCTTGAGTGGTTGTCGTTATTGTGATCATCATTGTGTCTATGCCTGTCATGTCTCCTATGACTTGGTTCTGGTCGCCTGTCTTGCTCGATCGTGCGATATCGGTCATCTTCGAGTTTGTAATGATCATAATATCTATCATTATTGCGATCACAACTGTGCTGATGTCTGTTTCTTTCTATTTTAGATCTTCTTCCATCATCTTGACTAGTTTTCCGTTCGTCAAAAATTTCTTCCTTTCAACGTGGGTTGTCAAGTTTTTGTCAAGTACGACGATTCGTTCTGTCACTTTCGGAAAGTAAGGCGACATCATCTTCAAGTTCCTTTCTTTTCTCCAATGCGATTTTGAGTCGCGTGTTTTCCTTTTCTAACTCTTGGTAACGCTCTCAAAGCGCCAAATCGATTGGCGTCACTTGTGGATTATTAACTTATACGTTGCGTGGGGGATGGCATACTCCCCTAACCGTCACGATTTCAAGATGAATACCCTGAGTGCTTGGGTGCTGATTTCGAACTTCTCCTTGACGAATGAGGTTTTCTCTATTGGTTAGAGGAAGTGTTTTATGTACCAAGCATTGTTTCCCCTGAAACTTGGACAAGTTCTCACAAAATGAGCACCTGATGTAGTTGAAAAAACCAATGTTTCTGCTCCGTCTTGATAAGTTTGGATGATAGCGCTCTGTATTGTTCGATTGATGACTCCTTGAGTTAGACGATTTGCGGTAGGCACATCTCCGTTGCTTCTATGTTGATTTGCTCATGAAGATTCCATGTGATTTCTTTTGTTTTGCTGCTTTTCGTAATACTTTGTTTGTAACAGAAAAGTATTTCTGTTTCAACGTTCTCTGTAACGATTGATTATCTGTTGTTGTTTCTGGACAGATCGGTAACACATGATTAACTATTGGACGGATCCGAACACTTAGGTAACTATTGATTTTTCTGGATGGATCTGTAACACTTTGGTAATTGTTGTTCTTTCTAGACGGATCTGTAATAGTATGCAAATTGTTGCTATTCTGTACAGATATGTAACACTTCGTTAATCTGTAGTTGTTTTTGGACAGATATGTAACACTTCTTTTAATTGTAGCTGCTTTTGGACAGATCTGTAACACTTCGATAACTGTAGTTGCAAATTTTCTGCATCGCTTAGAGATCCGTTACAGAAACTTCTCTTCCGAAACAACTTTGAAAAAACAACTTCTTTCGCAAGGGAAGCACGATCTTTTTTCTCGTAGCTCCCCTTAGTCGGTGCCAAAAGATGTTGGTGTAAAATTAATTACCCTAACAATCTTCGAGATATGTGTATGTTGATCGAATCTCCGCCGTTGCTTTATTTCTCCAGAATTGTAGATGAAAAATGATGGGGGCACCTACAAAGACACTCCGATGCGTAAGTCAGAGAGAGTTCTAGACAGGTTTTTTCAGAGGAGAAAAGGAATTGTGGCTGTGTACCTTTTGAGTTGGATTTCAGCCTCTATTTATAGGCACAAAACAAATTTAATTGTTATGTTTTGTAGTTATCTCAAATAACCACCAAGATTTACCTTTATCTTATGAGATTTGTAGTTATCTTGGATAACCACTTAGATTTGTACTTATCTCTCCAGTATTTGTATATATCCTAGAAGATTCATGCTTATCTTCATCACATACTTATTTTCATCATATTTGTGCACATCTTGAAAGATCCATGTCTATCTTGTCAATATTTGCATTTATCCAAGAAGATCTATGTCTATCTTTATAGGTCTGGATATATCTTGAGAGATTCAAATCCATCTTCTTCAGATTCATATTTATCTCAAAAGATCCATATTTATCTCTTGAGATTTGTATTTATCTTAAACTGGTTTCCATAATAAACCATTGGGCCTCCAGAATTAGCCCAACTGGGATTCCATAATAAGCCAGAGTTGATTTCTTTAATAAACCACCGGGCTTCCTTAATAAGTCTGATTGGGCTTTATTAATAATCCAGTTTTTGTTTCTTTAACAAACCACCAGGTTTCCTTAATAAACCCAGTTGAGCTTCTTTAATATAAGTCAGTTTTGGTTTCTTTAATAAGAATCGTGATTTAGGGGGGGAAGGAATTAAGTTGGGGGGGAATAATTTAAACCCAACCGTAGCATTTCGATAGGGGTTGACCACAGAACCGTCGGACTTGAACTCTTGTAAATTGTCAGACTTAACTGCCATAGATTTCATTTCTCCACAGAACCACCTCCCTCAAGTTTTATTAGTATTAGAGAAATTGTTCATGGCAGCTCTTATTGTACTGAAGTTGAATTGGACTGATCCATCACTATGAGTCTCATATATTTCTTCACCAACAACAACAAAATAAGATTCTAAATAAGTAAGACTTAATTTTTCTTTCAGAACATGATAATTCTAGCTACTCACTATCAATTTGCTTTGTTCTCCTTGTCTTTTCTGCAATCACCATAAGATCCCCTGTTTAGAATTTGGACACCTAATGCTTTTTGTAATGTCTCAGTTGCTGAATCAAAACAATGTTCACATTCATTTGATTTAAGAAATGCCTAAAATTATAAATCAACGGGGGCATAACTTAAAAAATACAGCTTTTGCGGCTGATCCCATAAGTCGAACAATTCCAGTACCAAGAACCTTGGAAAAGGACAAATATATAAGGGTTACAAGCCAGACAACGACATAATCGTCGGCACTGATCCAACATTAAACCATAACAGTACTAAGAAATTTTTATTAAAAATATCTATAAACTCCTTATGAAACAAATTCAAGGTCATCAAAGAAACAATAATCTGAATTGATATCAATGGCGAACAAATTAGCATTTCACAAGCCAAAGCACCCACAAATATACTGGTGTCTGCAAGATTCCAGCTCCACATCAATGTCGACCTCATTAACCATTATAAAGGACCTGCACTACTATTATGCAATCCACTTATATTTCATTGTCTTCCATTAACACAAAATCACCACTCTGTTTACATAATTCTTACCCAACATCTTTAGAATTACTCATTGTAATAGCTTTCATGGATTATAAAGGATTGCTAATTACAAGATGTGATTGAAATTGTAAAGTGTCCTTTTTTGATTTTAGTGGCCTAGCTTTAATGGTATTTTTAAACTGCATCTAAGTAATGATCTTCTTCTCTTTTGTTTTCATGAAACTGACCTAGGGTTTTTTAGCTGACGCTTAAGTGTTTGGTAATTCTCTAAAAGGTGTGAAAGAAGTTATTGGGGCCAGTTTTGGTATAACCTTGCAATTTATAAGGGATAGTTTTTTTTTTTTTCTCATAACCATGTTGAGTGACCTAATTCCGGTTGGACTTCCTTAATAAGCCAGTTTTGGTTTCTTTAATAAACCACAGGGTTTCCTTAATAAACCCGGTTGGGCTTCCTTAATAAGCCAATTTTGTGCGCCTAGCACGTGCACCCTATTTTGTGGGTACAAACAAGAAGAAAGACAGAAAAAAAGAACATAGAGAAGAAAAGAAGGAAAAGAGATAAAAATTCATGTGGTTTCATCTTTATCTACACATATACTATCCACGTCTGATAGGGAGGAGAGTGGGGAGGAGATCGGCTCGCTGAATAGCATTGCCGGTTTCGAATCAAGAAAATTAAAAAAGGATAGACCGAAGGCTATTCATATAAAGAAGTTATACTGTATACCCGTTACACCTCAGTAAGAGTACTAAGAGAGGAACTTGATTAACAAAGAAAGATAAAAGTCCACAAAACGAAAATGAGGGAATGGAAATCAACATGGAAACAGAAGGAATATCTCCAATAATATGAAGCAACAATCATGGTACTGATGATACGCTAATGAGGATCTATGTAGGAGCCTATATGGCAAATGAGATGCTTTTTAAAGCAGACAATAGTCATGCTGAAAGTCCCCAGTAGCGACATGATCCAATCCCCGGAAAATGCCATAGCGCCAAAGCTGGACTATAAATCAATTATTACCAGGAGTAAGATTTGCATAATCCATGGGTCCATAAGGCTCGAACATTTCTGCGTAGAATCCCTTCTTTCTCTTTGGGTTACAACCCATATCCTTACACAACTGATCATTGTACCAAATATGCAATACACCAACGCATGAGTGCCTATAATATTGACCAGAGTAACGCTTAAAGAATATTTCCCATTCCAACACATTTTTCTCCATCTTTTTTATACTTGGCAACTTGAACCCATCATCGAGGAGATGTGCTAACCATCAACACCTCATTTCTGATGTATACAAATTTGCGACACTCTCGGAATACCCAATTACTGCCAATTGTGGAATCCGTGGATGAATGCATTCTCTGCAAAGATACAGTCGGCCATATATAAATACATAACAGCATCCTTACATATCATCTTGAATGGTAAATACTAAAAACCAATATGTACAAAATTGGGGGCGAATGTGCAAACATTTTTACCTGTATAATGCAACAGTGGAGTTTGAGGATACCATAATGTAGTTTTGAAATGTTGGTGATTTAAAGATGTTTTTGAGCTTTTCGTCCCCCTTATAACCGGTAGCAAGGATCACAACGTCAGTTTCTAAAGGCGCCCTTACATCATCGTCAAATACCAACCTGTCTTTGTAGAAGCCAAACCCCCTTGACTTCTTAAAGATAATGCTTCCTTCTTCTACTCTATCATAGAATTTCGCAGGCGCGGTTGAGATTGAGCAAGAAGAAATTTCTTGTAAGAAGCTGTGTTCTGGTACCATATTGTATTTCTTCAGGGGAAATTTGGATTTGATATAGCTTTCGACAAATTTCGAAGCTGCCCATCTCTGGACAAAATTATAAACATGATGATAAATTGTATAGGATGTAAAGTTCATAAAACTGTACTGACCAAAAAAAAAATAATTAAACTTAATTTAAATAATAACTTACTAGAGGTGTAAGAAGAGTAGCTAAAAAACTAAGGAATAGCCCTTCGCCAGGTTTATGGAGCATGAGTTCAGAAAAACGATTAAGGTACAGGTAACCAAGAGGTACACCGTATGGAAGATAATCAGGTACATTCCAATGAGCATTTTGTTGGAGCTGTAACAATAAAATACTGAAAGAATGATGTTAGAAACAAATTTCTGAAAAAAGCTTTAATAAACACTTAATGGGAAACAACAAACAGAGGACAGAGTCACGTGTTCAACACGCTGTCCTTAACACGATAGTTCACCGGTACGCCTCAAAATGAGTGATGCCTATACCCCGTGGTGAAGTCATATCCAGGATAAAACTTCCCGTTGCAAATACTATAAGCATTATAATACTTGCCCACTCTTACGAACTCAACAACAATGGCACAGAATGAAAGTAAAAACCACACAGAGGGAGAGAGACGAAAAGAAGAGGATAGTAGCTCTTCTGGACACAAATTGGAATGAAAAAACCAAAATGTTTTTATAGTGGAGAAGAGAGATAATCGAGAATAATGTGCATTAAGAGTGAATTAAAGAGAATATAATTTTGTAATAAAACCAAAATAAATTTTCATTAATTCAGGATTTTCCAAAATGGTAAAAAACAGTTACGCAATTAAATGCACATTATGTCGACATAAAAATAAAAACGGAAATAAATAAATCCTCTCCAAGTCATACACCCCCCACATTAAATACAAAATTTATTTGATATTAGAATATTTAAAGAAATATTTCAAAAGAATTTTATTCAAAAAGATAAGTCTTGGTTGACCTATGTCCACGACGTAAGAACGAGCCCGAGCCTTAAGCCCAAGCCTTAGTGAAAACAAGTATTGTTTGCTCCACCCGTTCCACGTAAATTGTTTGTCTAACTATCGATAATGAAATAGTTAAATAGTGGAGCTCCTCTTTAGTTATACCCTATGTAGAACTAAAGGTCATATTTCAGTCACTCATAAGAAAATGAGCAAGTGCCCTTGGAGACTCAAAGGTCCTAAGTTCCATTCCCACCAAGACTACAAAATCAAACTAATAAAACTCATTTTCTTCAACAATCCCCCACATGAATGAAATACCGATAAAAATCAGAAAACGGAAAGTGAGAAATACCACTTAGGCAAGAGGTGTCCATGAGGTCTTGAACCTTTGCTTAGTGAGAAATTGTCGGAACTACTTCATGGACAGTGAACGCGATGTCTTGAACTGCCATCGTTTGGTGTAATCCGCGATAATAACCACGCGCGATATCTCTCTAGGTGCTGTCAAGTTCGTGCCGTTGTGTCCTTTTTGACCCTGGACAAATCCCGTTTCTCAGAATGATCTAGAGAATCAGCTATATTCTCATTGGAAGCGACCCACTTCCACATTCAGTTAGGTGAGTTCCATCAAGAGTGTTTACTGATACACCCCACTTCAATCTTAAATTGAAACTATAGAACTCATTAAGACTTAGTTAAAAGTCATCCTTCACATGCAGTCACACTATCACGTCTACACCATAGGGAAAGGGCAGAGAATGAAATTCTCTGATAGTGTTTCCCTTGACCCACCACAAATTAGTTGTCTCATTCAAAACCTTGATCTTGGGATCTCCAGTCAGCAAGGTTGAGTATCCTTCATGGCAAGTTTATTTAATGAGCCTAAGCCCCATCCCCCTCGATGCATTATTAACTATCTCTTTAGACAAACCTTTCGTCAAAGGTTGCGCGATATTCTCCTTGGACTTTATCCAATCAATGGAAATAACGCCGATTGAGATTAGTTATTTTTATCTTTAGCTATTATAGCTTGTCTAACACAATGTATAGATATAGATGGCACAGGCCTATGCCAGAGAGGAATGTCTTCTAAAAATCATCTTAGGCACTCGGCCCCCTCTCGTGCTTTATCTAACGCAATACTCTCAAATTCCATAAAGAATTGAGTAAAAATATGTCTGTTTGGAAATCTTCCAAAAACAAACCCTCATGCTAGAGTGAAAACATATCTACTCGTAAACTTGGACTCCTATGAGTCAACTATCCAGTTTGCATCACAAAGTCCCTCAAGGACAGCAAGATACCTTTCATAAATCAAACAAAAGGTAGTAGAGTATTTTAGGTACCATAATACTCTACTAAGTACATCCCAATTCTCTTGCTCTAGACTACAAGTATATCTACTTAACTTAATCACAATATAGGCAATGTGTGGACTCTTACAGTTCATTAAATTCATCAGACATCCTATAACTCTTGAGTATTCAAGTTAAGATTCTCCATTACCCTTATTTTTCTCGAGTCTACAAGAAGAATCGTATAGAGTACAAGCAAGCTTACAATCAGACTGATTGTATATCTTAAGCACAAATTCAACATAATGAGAATGACTAAGACTATAAATGTTTGATTATCTTTTAATCCTCATCCCTAAGATTACATCGAAAGGGCCTAAGTATTTCAAGTCAACGTTCTCATTCATCGCAAGTTTTTAGTGGAATTAATCACATCTATGTTTGTATAAAGTATAAGCATATCTTCAATATACAAGCATACAATCACACAGGCATCCTTAACAAGTTACTTGTAAATATACTTGTTAGATTCATTAACTTAAATCCACTATACTCATTATCACATGATCAAATTTTCCATGTCACTATTTATGTGCTTATTTTAAAACCATACAAAGATTTGTTCAACTTACAAACTTTGTCTTCATAATCTTTCACTACAAAGTCCTCAGGTTGGTCTATGTTCTTTATCTAATTCACGGTTTTAGAAAAGCTGTCTTAACATCAATCTGATGTATCTCTCAGTATAGCAGCAAAAGCAATTAGCATCTCAACGGAAGTAATTTTCGTCATAAGTGAATAAGAATTAAAGAAATCTACACCTTATTTTAGTTTATAGCCTTTAGCTACCAACCTAGCCTTATAATTTCCATAGTTTCATCTACCTTACGTTTCCTTCTAAAGACTCATTTACACTCTATGGTCTTATTCCCTGTAGGTAAACTAGCAATCTCCCAAGTCTGATTCTGACGGACTGAGTCCATTTCACTAAATGAAGCTTCTTACCAGAATGGGGTTTTAGTTAGTAAATATTATGACTTCTTTATGAGTCTGGAGCTCAGACAAAGCTAGGCATATTATGAAGTCAGATCTATAAGAAGTCTCAGTTCTAATCCTTTTACTTCTCCTAGGATCAACTCTACTCCACCTTTCTTTGAAGGTAAATTCTGACTAGTTGAAAAACATCTAGGGGATCAACAACACATCGTAAGAAGAGACATGTTTCATAAAAAACATGTACAAAAAAAAACCTCATCATCCCTAGACTTCATAAAAGTATTCACACCAATATCAGATTAAGCAAAACTCACAACCAAAAAAATATATGCAGCAGGGTACTCAGTAGACCTTATTTAAACACCCCCACACTTAGACGTATGCATAAGAAGGTTGTTCTAACTTTCCATAATAATATGTATTTTTATATGATCCTTTAAAGGTTACTCTATTCATGATATAACAGTTTTAGAAAACGACCTCCCCCACAAGTTGGTGGTTTAATCCTGAACTAGTCAACAAGGCATGTATCATCTCCTTAATGGTCCTTTCTTATGTTTAACTATACCAAAAGACTATGGTGAATAATAAGTGTGATCTTATGAATAATTCCATTTTAAAAGTAAAATTCTTTTTAAGAATTTCATACTTGCTATCACGTCCGGACCCAACCTTTTTAATGGTAACACCTGATTGATTTTCAACTTCAAATTTATACATCTTATGGATTCTAAGGCATCATCCTTATCCCTAAGCAAGTATATATGACAATACCACGTGTGGTCATCTACGTAAGTTACAAACCAATTGTTACCACCTTAGAAAGGATTAAAAACAAGTCAATTAGGTCTAACGGGATTAAATTTTGCTAAAATATTTAAAAGAAAATTTGGATTCTTCACAAGTTTCACTTTTGTGTTCAAAACCAAACTAAATTTGGGTTCGCCTGCTATGCTAGCCAGTTAATGCATTGACTTATAAACTAATGGTTCTAAGTCTACGATGCAAACATTCAAAAACACACAAAAGAAAGCATAAGAACCAACTATGTTCATTTTATCAGATTTTTCTGTTAAGCTTATATAGACCCTAAGTCTTATACCCTTGCCTAAAAAATCAGTGCCCTTGGTTTCAACAATTTCTACAGATTTAATTAAAATTTTAAAACTTAAACATCTACAACACAACAAGAAACAAGATTCTTACATATGCCCGGAATATGGAAACTCCATTCAATGTGAGAGTCTTTTACAGATATGAGCTTCTGCTCGACCTTTTCCTTTATGCAACCTTTGTTGCGGATGAGTTACTCATATAGAGTCACTCGTCATCCCCTATCCTATGATATGAGGTGAACAGGTCTATGTTTCAACAAACATACTTAGTGGATCTAGAGTCCACCCCAAGTTTCTCACATTGGTTATTATAATAACTTCCGACATCATGCCACTGAACTCGTTCTAGTTTGTTTCAACTGAATTAGCATTTACTTTATACTTATAAGGTTTTTATGTTGTCTACAAATTATTGCCAGAAGGCCAGAAATTTTACAAACATAACAATCACCCTTAATTAAAGTAATGCTAGATTTAGGTCCGCGAAACATACCTTTCTTACGAGAGCTATGCATAGTGTTGCATTTGACGTTCTCACCTTTGCCATCTTTGGAAGATTTATTTTCAGCCACATGCGCCTATTAGCCATGTCCCTTGTAGATGGCACCTTTATTCACAAACCACAATTCCGAATCAGAAAATAAAATATGAATTTTGAAGATAACATCTAGATTTACAAACTTCGTTTGAACCACCATTTCATTGTTACCCCATAAAAACTAATTTTGTCAATAACAAATTTCTGCTCGTTAGAATTTTTCAGGAACATTTCTCTGTTTTGTAAAATATCGAAAAAATACTTTTACAACTCGAAAAATTCTGAAATTTTACGTGGGTAACTATCAAGATGTCTAATACATTATGTCAATATTGTTTATCAAAATTCCTTCCAGGTTAAGAGATAAACTCGAAACTCTACTGCTGACCAAAAATTCGTTATTTTGGTTTTTCACTCCACAATTAACATTTTTGATTATTGCAAATATTAATGTCTTAAAATTTAGGGTGCAAAAATAAAAAACAAGGAAAAATCAAATAAAAAAAAATTATTGATACTTAGATCCTTTGTAATGTAAGTGATCGATTTCACAAAATGGACGAGCTCCCCAGAAAATTATGCAGGCCTTTCAACATCGTTCTTACCCATTGTTACAGACAGAAATGAATATCGTGTTAAGAATGTTGGAGCTGTAACAATAAAATACTGAAAGAATGATGTTAGAAACAAATTTCTGAAAAAAGCTTAAATAAACACTTAATGGGAAACAACAAACAGAGGACAGAGTCACGTGTTCAACACGCTGTCCTTAACACGATAGTTCACCGGTACGCCTCAAAATGAGTGATGCCTATACCCCGTGGTGAAGTCGTATCCAGGATAAAACTTCCCGTTGCAAATACTATAAGCATTATAATACTTGCCCACTCTTACGAACTCAACAACAATGGCACAGAATGAAAGTAAAAACCACACAGAGGGAGAGAGACGAAAAGAAGAGGATAGTAGCTCTTCTGGACACAAATTGGAATGAAAAACCAAAATGTTTTTATAGTGGAGAAGAGAGATAATCAAGAATAATGTGCATTAAGAGTGAATTAAAGAGAATATAATTTTGTAATAAAATCAAAATAAATTTTCATTAATTCAGGATTTTCCAAAATGGTAAAAAACAGTTACGCAATTAAATGCACATTATGTCGACATAAAAATAAAAACGGAAATAAATAAATCCTCTCCAAGTCATACACCCCCCACATTAAATACAAAATTTATTTGATATTAGAATATTTAAAGAAATATTTCAAAAGAATTTTATTCAAAAAGATAAGTCTTGGTTGACCTATGTCCACGACGTAAGAACGAGCCCGAGCCTTAAGCCCAAGCCTTAGTGAAAACAAGTATTGTTTGCTCCACCCGTTCCATGTAAATTGTTTGTCTAACTATCGATAATGAAATAGTTAAATAGTGGAGCTCCTCTTTAGTTAGAACAATTAATTGGGGGATATGGATTTTAATCGGGGGATATCACTAGAGGACAAAATAGGGATCCGAATATCCTAGCTGGGTTACCCCTTATGTAATTAATTTATTATTTCCTAATCTAACCCTCCCTAATTAGGATTAGTTACTAATTAAGATTAGTAAAATCTTAATGATTTGGGGATATATTTAGTGTTTTTGAGTTTATTTGAAATTTTTGTGGGTAGAAGGAAGGGAAAAAATTTAGAGTAGAATTTTTTTTTTTTTGAAAATGGAAGATGAATTTGAAGAGAGACTTGCAGCTGCTGAATCCTTGGCTCAACTACAACAACAATCATATCTTCAATCTTCAGTTAATGATAACACCTCCCAATTGGAGTTATATGATGAACCAACACCCTTGGATCACGATTTTCGTGACCATGAGGAGTTATGTGAAGAACCAACTCAAGAAATTAAACATGTTCAACATACAAGCATCCCCAACACACAGGTAATGCTTCAAAGAGGTCGAAAATTTGTTTTTTTTTTCGAAACCGCCATTTCTGTCCGAAAAAGCAGAAAACCGGCATGCGCGTTATATGAATACCATGCCGGAACCTCTATAACCGGCATTGTATTCATACAAATTTGAATGCCGGTTTAAAATATCCCCAAGCTCAAGAACATACCAGCGTACCATTCAAACCAAGATTGTATGCCGGTTTGAATTTTTACTTTTTACCAACCATCGAATATTGTATAGAATACTCAAATCGGCACTAACCGTACATGACACACCATGCCGGTTTGTGATACCGGCATAGATCCTTGCATGTCGATGGTGCCGGTTTAATAGGAAAAACATACAGAAACAAATTATATTTTGTACTTAAAAACCGGCATTCCTTTTTTTGATCTATGTATGCGGTACTATATCCCTAAGCATAGTAACTTAATTTGTAAAAATGCGGTTTTAATACTGGCATAGAATGACAATTACCTTGTATGCGGTTTTGAAAACCGGCACTTTAATTTACTTATCGACACTGCCGGGTTTAACTAATCCAATTTTATTTTCATTTAGATAATTCTGTACAACGATCAACCAAACTCCAAACCGCTCCATCGGGATACGTCGGAACACTATAAAATACCTCGGGTATGTTACCAAACAAGTCTTCCACCTAGTTTTTACAATTTAATGTTGGGATTTGCTTGTAATCTCTCATTATTATGTAGGGAATAAAAGATGAAAAGGAAGTAATTGCTTGGGCAAAAGAGACGGCTCTTAAGAACATGTGTGTCTTAGTGAGGAATAGTCAACATTCAGATGTTCGTTTTGAGATGGTTTGTGAGAGAAGCGGAAAATACAAGGAGAATAGCCATAAGAGAAAGGGTTATGTATATGAAAAGAAGACTAAGAGGGTATACAAAACAGTTACGAGAAAGGATGAGTGCCCCTTTAAGCTTGTATTCTATCTAAGAGGAGAAAGTAAAGAAGAAAAAGAATGGGAATGTAAGGTGTGGTTTGGCCGTCACAACCACCCCGATCCGAAAGATTTTGAAGGTCACTCCCTAGTTGCGAAGCTAAAACCTGATCAATTCGAGGATGTCAAGATGATGACAAAAGCATGTATCAAACCAAGAGTGATTCTCCGAACCTTCAAGGCAAAGGATAAGATGAACGTTTCTTCACTAAGTACAATTTATAGCGCACAAGAAACTATTAAAAGGTTGGAATGGGAAGGGAGGAATGTTATGCAAGAATTTGAGAAGATAGTTTGGGATCACAACTACACGCGTATCATTAAAAGAGGTATGGACGAGAAGCCGCTTCAAATATTCATTTCGCATCCTTTGCTTTCACAATTGGCTCATACATGTTGTGATGTTCTTATGATGGACTGCACGTACAAGACAAACAAATACAACATGCCGTTGTTCAACATCGTGGGGCACACATCGGACAAGGTAACATTCACATTGTCTTGGTGTTTAATGGAAAACGAGAGGGATTACAATTATCATTGGGCATTGCGACAATTGAAATTATTGTTCCCGGAAAATCGTGGTCCGAAGGTCATCATAACCAATCAATTTGACGCACTAATGAATGCAATATCCGACGTATTTCCGGATGCACAAAATTTCCTATGTACATTTCATATAGGTGAAAATGTGAAAAAACATTGTCATGCTTTGTTTGAACCCTCTAAGGCTGATATTAAAAAAAGAATGGTTGGTCAACTTGATGAAGATGTTCGTAATGAGAAACTATCACCCGAAGAAGAAGAAAATGAAAGAGGAAAGATTAAAGAGCGAGTCGACAAAGAACACGATGAAAACCATAAAAGGTGGTTGGAATTTCTAAAGGATTGGGAGAAAGTTTATTGGTCTCTTACCGAGGACATGTATGAAAAGAGATTGAAAATGTTTATTTCCATCTACAACGAAGTGTATCCAAGTGCCGTTTCATATTGTCGGGATAAATTGTTGGATAAGTTCAAGGAAAAATTTGTGCGTGCGTGGACAAATCGTTATAGACATTACGGGAATGAAGCAACTAGTATAGAGGAGTCCTCACATGGGAGATTTAAAGATCTCATCCAGTCTGGCCTGGGAAACGTGGTTACGGTCGCCGAGGCAATGGAACAAAACTTTAAGGCCGATATTGATAGGATCAAGAAGGGTTTTTAGAAAAGCTCCATGGATAGGATGACTCCATTTCTTAAACATACTAAGTTGCTCCAAGGAATAGAGTTTAACGTCTCTCGGTGGGCAATAAAACATATGATGAGACAAATGCAATATGAAAAAAATTATGGAAAACCGGGTGATGTGTGTATTTGTCCCGACATGTCTTCTTTGGGCCTTCCGTGTCGACATATGCTTGTGAAGTATTAAGAAGTGATACCTATTGGTGTTATTGATCCTTTTTGGAAGCAATTATCTTTCGACCTTCCCCCTACCGAAGTTCCAGGACAATCACCATGGGATACAAAGGAGGCCCAAGAATTTTTTGAAGCTTACTCACGTGGCAACTCGGCTAGCCGACAAGTATTATTGAGTCAACTAAGACTAATTACACGGCCATGGATAGCACAGAGTGAAGAGCCAACAAAGGGAGATCCGTCGGGTAGACCACAAACTAAAATTCCAAGAAAAGAATTCAAAGAAATGACTCGCCGTGAAGAGGAACTCGCGGCAACAAAAAAACGAGATCTATGTGCAAGTGAGATTTCAGAAGCAAGATTCTCGGAAACTCCCGGTCCAAATAAAAGGGATAGGCCGAGGAAGGAACCGATATCAAGTCAACAACAATCGACGAGTTCTGAGGCTACACCAATAGTCGATGTATCCGAGGTTCAAAGGAAGATGGGAAGGCCGCCGAAGGTTCCCACATTAAGCTACGAAGGACAACAAGGTCAACATTCCGAACCTACACCAATAGTCGATGTATCCGAGGTTCAAAGGAAACGGGGAAGGCCGACGAAGGTACCAACATTAAGCTACGAAGGACAACAAGGTCAACATTCTGAACCTACACCAATAGTCGATGTATCCGAGGTTCAAAGGAAGAGGGGAAGGCCGCCGAAGGTACCAACATTAAGCTACGAAGGACAACAAGGTCAACATTCCGAACCTACACCAATAGTCGATGTATCCGAGGTTCAAAGGAAACGGGGAAGGCCGCCGAAGGTACCAACATTAACCTACGAAGGACAACAAGGTCAACATTCCGAACCTACACTAATAGTCGATGTGTCCGAGGTTCAAAGGAAGAGGGGAAGGCCGCCGAAGGTACCAACATTAAGCAACCAAGGGCATGTCTTTGAGCAATCCGAACCTACACCAATAGTCGATGTAGCCGAGGTTCAAAGGAAAAGGGGTAGAGGAAGGCCAAGGAAGAATATTCTCCCGTCTAATACCATAGACATTTGGAGTGTAAGGATTGCAGATGATGGTTTGGATATAATTAAGCTAAAAGATGGTAATATGAAGATGTATAAGGATCCCATAACAAGTAGGACCATTAGAAGTTATCATACGAAGATAGAATCTTACATAGGCCAACTTCCTGAGGTTATTCGCGAGTTTATTGCGTACACGGATGATGTCGATGGAGATGGAAATTTTGGATATCATGCCGTGACCGAACAATTAGGAATCTTCGAGACGGCTGTTAGTAAAGGAATGACACCATGACGCTATGCTAGAATGAGAATGGCCGATCAACTTGTGAAGAAGAGGAGCTTTTATGAGCAATTACTTGGTCACGATGAGGTGTTTGATGATATGTGTGCTCAAGTGTTAGGACCCGAGCAGGAAATGACATTTCTTCCTTCTCAATATTGGATGAGTATGCTGCTTTGTGGGCATCTAGTAGCGGATACATTTAATTGTGTTGTTCATTATTTTTTCCACACCATAGTCTCCACATTTACACCAAAATGGCAAAAATGCGAGGGATCCCTTAAGATGAGAAGAGTTGTTTTGGCGTACGTGAACGGCAATCATTTCGTTATTCTAAAACTCAAGGACAATTGTCCATTGCCACCTGTTTGTGGGATGGTTAAAAACAAGGAACTTGATCCAAATATATGGAAGGGATGGATGGCATTGAATGAGGAGAATCACCAATTATGGGATGCTTTGGCATTATCAAAGAAACCTCTTGAAGAGGATGACTTGCAACTTCATACGTGTGGAAGTGATGATGAGTAATTTGGATATATGTGGTTTACTTATACGCCCCCTTTTTGTTGTTTTGGAAGTTTGAATTGTAATCATTAAACCATATGTGCCAATGTGATTTGATTCAAACTTTACTATGCCGATACTTGTCTACCGGCGTTTCAATATATGTTCTCTTTTGTGCCGAAATAACACCATAAGTTCACAGATTTTTTTTTTGTGCCGTCATTGGAAAAAAATGCATAACACCACCGGTAGAACACATAGAAAGTTTATTCACATAGGAATTATAGAGTACCGGCATAGTACACAAGATAATTCTACTATCTTAGGAACTCTATTTTTCAATATGGAACTAAAAAGAAAACGGCATGGTTCACGGGATAAATACTATCCGGTTTTAAAAAAATAAACTTAGAAATTGGATATTGCAAGACACATAAAATAACATAAGCAAAGATCTAATCCCATAAAATGACATAAGCAAAGTTTAGACAAACCAAATGTAAAGTTATGATGTTCCAAACCGAAAACAAATGAAGCAAATATGTTCACAGATTACCAATCCACACAAACAAACATAAACAACAACAGTACTATCAAGGCCACACGATCACTCGGTTCTTGGCCTCTTGTATACCCTCTTTTTCTTTTCGCCCCACAAGTCTTTTGCCTCAGTATCTTCTATTTGGTCTAACTTTTGGACGACGTTCTCCATTTCTTTAAGGTCAGCAACTCTCCTTTCTTGGTCTTCTTCTTAAAGAACCTTGACAAGTTTCCAATCCACGACGTTGTTAATGGATATTTTTCAAAATGTATTTAGTATGTACAGTTTTATAATTTGATAGATTTAGATTAAGAGAATAGTAATGAACGCATCAACAATGTAACGAGCTGTATAAGTGCGGGTACAGTATCTGGAGTTGTGGATGGACGTGGTGGTGGTGGCGGGACCGCTCTCGTATCCGGCGTATAACATAAGGATGCGAGTCTTGTAGATGCCCGCTTAGGAATGTGGGTTCACTATCAACACCGTTCTCCAGCCAATTCCCAATCATCCCTATCCAAAGCACAAGTTCTTCTTCTTCCCTTTCGATCCAATGTGCAAGAATTGGTTACGGGTCGTAGCATACCGAGTATGGCTCTCATATGATTGGCATTTAGTAAAGTCATGAGAATATTTATGATATGATGTATCTGTGAGATCTTTCTGCTTGTAACCGAGTTGGCGCATCACGCGGAGAGGGTTATGCATAACATATCCTTTTGGATGAAATAACGGTCCGTTGTAAAATGAAACATTATCATGTCTCATAAGGTGAACTCCTCTGACATTCCTATAAGGGTCAAACACAACATCTTCCACAGAAAACGAGTCCAAAGCTTCTCTCATTTGTAAAAATCGTTTCTTGTTAGGAGTAGGGGTATTGCCGAATAAGTATTTCTGAGCTAGAGCCATATTCGATTCATAGTCATGCCAAATTTTCAATCCTCTATACCCAATGAACAAATCTCGGAAGTGTTCGTAATCCCACACCTGTGCCCATAAAATGTATAAGATAATTAATATTTGGAAACTAACAAATGTAATGATAACAATCAAAAAATAAGTAATTCACCATACCTGAATCACAGTGAAATTCCCATTAAATTGACGGCCTTTCGCCTTAGAAGCTCGACGCATTTCTGCCAAAAAATGTGCCAAGAAAGCGGTGCCCCATGAATACTTATGAACGTCTTCCAACGGATCCAAAAGCATGTAGGTTGTTCAAATGCACCACTGTTACCATTAGAGTCGGGGAATATAGCGGTTCCCAAAATGAACAACATATATCTTTGCGGCGGTTTGTTGAGCTTGTGCGGAGTCAATTCCTTGTTCTTTGTATTCCCAAACAATTGAGTGAGTTGGACGAATGTTATAGTCTTTGTCTGAGAAGTTTGTTTCTTGTACAAATTTTCCATCGTGGTTTCCTTGTTCCATCCAAACAACTTTTCAGTTATCTCATAGATCTTTTCCCACCCTAGGTCCTTCGACTTGTCTTCTACCTTAACCGGTTTCCCAAGAACCTCTAGTCCTATTATCCTTTGGACATCTTCAGGGATAATGGTCATCTCGCCAAAATGAAAATGCATGGTGTCAGTTTCACCATAAAACCTCTCCAAAAAGCAGTTTGCCGTGACGGTATCGGTGGCCACATAATTTTCTATCGCGAGGATACAACCCGGATGCTTTGACTATTTCTTGAGCAATGGACACTCATCCTCCAAAAGCCAGACATCCGATTGTTGATGGCGGCTAACACGCCAGGCTTTCCTGTGGTCCTATAAAATCATCACGAGCTTTATTAAATTGATCACGTGTAAATAATAGAATAACAAGATACAAACGTCTTCCATAAGTTTGATAGATCCATCGAGCCCAAGAGTCTTTATACGAAAATAAAAGTTGCGGGTTTATAGGTTGACCCCAATATTTTCCATCATTTCTGTGAGGAATTAAGTCTAACATATCAGGGAATTGAGGTGGGGGTGCCTTTTCATCATTAGTTTGTCCTAAGCCACCTGCTTGTTCCGGTTCTTGTGGAGTTTGATTCTCATCATCATCATCAGTGTGAGTTGAGACACCTGTAGTAGCCGCTATTCCTTTTCCTTTGTCCTTTTTTGGTGCGTGAGACCTATGTTCCAACACGTTAAACGGATTTATATAGTGCATGCCGGCATACAAAATGAACACACACAAAACCGGCATTCACGGCTTAATACTATTCTATGCCGGTTTATTCCGGCATTATATCAATTAATACGAAGATGCCGGTTTTTGTTGAATTGTATCCAGGAATTTAAAAAATTTAGGGAACAAAAACCGGCATTGTATGTTACCATACCGTGAACGCCGGAACAATTACCGGCATACCAGCAGATAATTTTTGGAATGCCGCCGGTTTTATGTAATTTTTTACCCAAAACTTAACATTTTTTTTTTTTTTTCAAATTGAACTCAATTGACTAGAATGCAATTTCAAAACCCTAAAAAGAAATTTTAATCCATCATGAACTCCTATCAAGTTTCACTTTGTGTTGTATATTATTGGATAAACCCTAAAACTACTTCAATTCAACGGGAGACTTTGTGTTATACATGACTTACCGAATCAAATCTGTTACTTCCGCCTCACCAGGAGACTCTTCAGGAGTTTGTTGCGCATCAACAGGTATTTCTGCATTGGGGTTATCACGAGATTTGCGACGAACCATTGTTTTGGTATAATAGATGAAAAAAATAGGGAAAGATTGAATAGAACGAATAGTTTTCTTTCCAAAACCGTCACTTATATAGCTTTGGAAGTTTGAAACCGTCATTAAAGAAACCCACGATTTTGTAACCTTCCAATGACTCATTAAATATTTGGAAACCGTCTATTTGGAAACCGTCAAACAAATTGAATGAAATTGTAACCGTAAAAAAAGTTGAATGAAATTCTAACCGTCAACCAAGTTGAATGAAATTTTAAACGCCAGAATACCAGCATTGACAATTACATACCGGTGATGCCGGCATTACAAGTTCATTATTTTTTTAACTTCTTAGTGTGGTAAACCGGCATCTTTAAGTAAACATATACATGATGCGGTTTTAAGATTTCATAACTTCTTATTTTTTAAATCATAGCTGTTCTTTGGTATTTGAACGAAATTTCACGAAATAAACATCATTAACCACAAACATAAGATCTCAAGCATTTTCCAACTAACATCATTTAAGGGAATAACGTTACACATAGAATTAAAGATATCAATAGTAATACAATTTAAAATAATTTATTGGAATTAGATTGAACAAGCAAAGCGACTTGAAATGCCTAAAAGGCTCTTGTCTCCACTTATTATATGCATCACGAGCTTTATACCTATCACCACCGTATCTTGATAGGAATTCGTTGTATTTGAGACATGATTTGATGACTGCAGTTGTTCGAATGCGTACTATTTGATCAGCGTATTCAGTTTTGCGTTTCTTACCGTTAACCGTGTAATGCTTGTAAGAACCATTCATTACAAGGCCCCACAACACTTCTGACGGGCGTTCATCCTCCGCCAAATCCAATACTAAGTAGTAATTCCTAATCCATTATGTTTCCTCCTCAACATCTGCTTCTATCTTAGCTTCTTTTTGATGTTTAACCTCTTCCAGAGCTTCCGCTCTGATGTTATCTATTTTTTGACGATAACGTTCAATCTTTGCTTCCTCTTTTTCTTCTCTCTTCCTTTTACTTATCTCTTCCTCCATTGCGACAATTGAGTTGGTGGTTTCTTCCTTCCTTCTTAGTTTTTCTAGTATTGTGGCAATGGAGTTGGTCGTGGTTGATGATTGAATTCCTGTCGGAGTGGACAATATGCTCCTCAAACGTTTTTCTTTTTCGAGGGAATTGATGAACTTGGCAGGCGGTGAGTAATAATCCATTGGAGATATATCTGTGAGGTATCAAGTGCAATGGGTGTATCCATTCCTTTAAATAGATTTAGTCATAACGGCTCTTTTCCACTTTAGTAACGGCACAATAAGAAACTCAGATCCCACGCCGGAACTAATGTTTTCTAGAGTATGGTTTAAAAAACTAGCCGTTAGTTATTAAATGCCTGAAACCGGCAGACAATGGATGAAGTAAAACTACGCCGGTACTATGTTCCGGCACTCAACGTAATACAACGATGATGCCGGTTTTGAGGAAATTCTATTCAGGTTGAGGAACCAAATATAACTACTATACCGGCATACAATGTTTAATAAATTCAATGCCGGTTTTGGGAACAGTTCCATTAGGAGATAATTAAAGAGTTTTTGAATACCGGCATTCTTAAAATGAATATTCATATGCCGGTTTTCTGTCACTTATTTAATAGTTTTTGGAGATTTTGAATACCGGCATAGACCTTAGCAAACACAACAATGCCGGTACATGTCCTTTTTGAATTTTACTTTGCCGGTTTGTGAAACTGATGAATTCAAAATGCCGGTATGTGTAACGGTATTTCAAACAATGAGTTGTCCTATCTTAGGAACATTTTAACTTTCAAACCAAAACTCTAATCATGTTCAACATAAACCAAAGTAAATAAAGAGTTAACCCACAGTACAAACCAAAACAAGTTTGAAATTGTTTTTGACGTAACCATAAAACTAAAGAGTTAACCATCACTAATTAGTCTTTTGTTTCTTTTGGGTTGGCGCCTTCCTTGTTTCCCCATACATAGCTTTGACAGTAGGGTCGGTTTCTTCAATTCTATGAAGCTTTTCCTCGAGTTCCTTGATTTCTTGAAGAGATAGCACAACTCCATCCTTATGCTTGCAACCTAACATCTTCGTAACCTTGCCAAGTCGACGTCGCTAGTTTAATACATCAAATACATAATCAGGATATATATTAATATATGATTATGTTTACATTTAATAACTATAACCAATTAAGAAAACTTACCACCATTCTGAAAGTCTTGAGAAGTTGGGCCATCGTAGGTGGTGGAGGTGGAGGAATTTCAACAGGAGGGTTTTCTTGGTGTGGAGCTTCCACGGAGGGAGGGAGCACGACATAAGGATGTGACCATTCCAGGTAATCCCTCATATAGCTGTCATCAACTTCATAACCATTTTCCGCAAGCTCCCACTTACTAATATCTACCAAACGACGTGGGTCTCTTTCCCTCCAATGTGTTGGTTCCGGTTCTGGATCATACACTACATGCAACTTGTTGGGAGTTGAATTGCACCGAGAAAAGTAAAGAAGATAATTATCATCGGAGGTCGACCAAAAACGGGATAATTGTTTAAATCCATGTTGGCGCATCACACGGCATGGGTCGGCCATGATGTATCCTCTTGGGTGGTACAAAGGCCCATGGTACAATGCAACATCTCTTGGGATTTGACGGTATCCTCTAATCTCCTTATAAGTGTCGAACACAACGTATTCCTTCCTCATATCATCCAGAGCTAATCTCATATCGATGACTCGACCTTTGTTACCGGGCTTCGGATTGCTGTGAAACTCGAACCTCTGAGCTCTAGGGATATTGGGTTCAGGAAGGTCTTTGATCTTCAAGAATGGGCAGTCCTTGAACAAGGTTGGGAAGTGTTCATAACACCACACCTAATCCAATGTGAACAATATACATGTGAACAAAAGTTAAATAAATACATGTGAACATAGATTAAAAAAAATTGTACCTGGAGTATAGTGAAATTCCCGAAAAATTGGTTTGTTTTAGCCAATGAAGCCCTTCTCATCTCCGCCATCAAATGTTCCATGACCGCGGTGCCCCAAGAATAGCCACACACACCTTCCAACGGGTCAAGGTACTGGAGAAAGTTTGCACTTACCGGTTGCCATTCTTTGTCATGGAATGCCCTAATGCCCAAGAGGTATAACAGTGCGCGGCGGCGGTATAGCGAATAACATGCGGTCCCATCCAGCGTCCAAGCTTCTAGCCTTTGTATTTTCAAACATCTTCTTAAGCATCGTCAGCTTGAATGTCTTCGTCTTACTTCCGTTCGATGCTACATAAAATCTATCCGAAGAAGTTTTGAAGTCCCAACCAAACAAATTTTCAGTCAAATCGTGCAACTTCAGCCAATCTAGGTCCCGAGACTCAACTCCTTCAAATTGATTTTCCGATAACATTCAAGCCTAGAATGGCATAAGCATCTTCGAGAATCAAGTTCATCTCCCCGAACGGAAGTGCATTGTATCGGTTTCACCATGATACCTTTTGAAAAGCAATTGACGGTGACAGATGTCTGGATTCAAGTAATTTTCAACCAAAGAATACAAACCCGAGTTCCTTACTAATGTTTGGACATCTTCATGTTCCAACGACAATTTCCACTCACCGCGGCTTGGTTTCGCAAACACGCACAGCCTTAGTATGATCCTACAAATAAGACATAATACGATTAAGAGATAATGTAAAAAATAAAACAATGCACATGCACAAAATAAAAAATACTTACATAAGTTTGAAAGATTATACGATCCCAAGAGTTCTTGTATCCAAAGAGTACTTTCGGTTCCGGAGCTTGACCCCAAATTTTACCATCATCGCGGTCGGGTATCATGTCATCAATGTGAGGAAGGTGACAACCTTTAACTTTGTGTTTGCCCTTGCCCTTGCCTTGTGTTGGTTGTTGACTAGTCTCACCAACTTCGGTTTGGATTGCTAATTGACTTGGGGGAACCTCATCATCTTTATCCTCATTGTCCCCTTCATCATTCTCATCGTTCACAAATGTACCTTCACGGATTCTAAGTGCATTACGTTCACCACCACTCTCCCAATCTAACCCTCTTGTTTGAAACCCCAAATGCTTCTTGCGACCCGCATTTATCCCCCGGGGAGGCAGGGACTGGGGAGTATCAAGACCGTCCTTTCTCCTTTTTTTAGTGAGAATAGGACCTTTATTTTTCCTCGATACTTTGGCTTTTGACCTATAACATAAACAAACGAAACAAACATAAGAAAAGTCATCACAGTTTGTAAACCGGCATTGAAATTCTTAAAACAACTAATGCCGGTAACATGTACTCTTAGAGCATATATGTTCAAATATTGAGCATGCCGGTTTTTGAGTTTTTCTTACTAAATGTTTCAAGTGTCAAACCGGCATACACGAATTGAACTACCTGATGCCGGTATTTCAAAACCGGCAATGACGAAACCTAGATATAATGCCGGTAAAAAAAAAAAAAAAAAAATCACTGTGTTTTTAGTTGACTACCTAGGAATAGCTTTCAACCCAATTCGAATCTTAGGTCCTAAAATCTAATTTTCGGGAACTCAAACCGGTTTGGTGTTCAACTACTATCGTATGCGGTATTGATATTTCGAGTTAGGAAGTTAAACCTAGGCATCGTATTCGACCAAAATTCTATCTTAGGTTTCTAAACCTAAGCTTGGTGTTCAAACTAAGATTGAATGCCGGTTTTCTCTGCAACTCCACGCTTTCACCAATTTTGGCGATTCTAACCTAAACCCATGGCTAAAAATCGATTAAAACAATCATAAATGAGCTAAAAAAACACTTACCTTCTCAGAGAAGCCATGATTGGTTGATCATCCGAGTTGGATGCTTCTTCCTCTTCTAGTTCTTGAGCAATGTTCTCGATTCGTTGCTCATGTGTTTGTTGAGCAATCGATTTAGTGTTCCGTTTTGCTTTTGATTTCTTTCGTGGAGGCATGGTTATGGTAGGTTAGTCAACGAAGGAATTTTTGATTCAACGATTAATCGTCGATGAAGAATGAACGATGAGGAAGACGATGAAGAAAAAAAAATTTTTTCTAAACCTAACCCTATGCCGGTACAAATTGAATTGGGGGATATATGAATTTGGTATTTAGATTTTATTGTTTTAGGGAAAGGGCATTACAGTAATTTCATAATGTTTTTTAATTAATGAAGGGATATTCTGGTATTTTCGCACCCAAAAGACACCCCTTATCAGCCACAAATGGTTGGGGGAAGTAATTCATATCCCCCAATTAAAATCCATATCCCCCAATTAATTGTTCTTTAGTTATACCCTATGTAGAACTAAAGGTCATATTTCATTCACTCATAAGAAAATGAGCAAGTGCCCTTGGAGACTCAAAGGTCCTAAGTTCCATTCCCACCAAGACTACAAAATCAAACTAATAAAACTCATTTTCTTCAACACATTTCTGTATATCAATGTACAAGGATTTTCCACCCCTGTAATCGCATTAACAAGCTAATTAATTTCCTATGCAAATGTTGATGGGGAAATAAACGGGATTTAACCATATAATCGATCCTTATTTTTTATTTTTTATTTTGACACATAATCAATCCTAAATTCACTTATACGTATTCCTATCTTAGTATCTTTTATTATAATTCGATAAATTATACATAATCCAAGAAATTGATATTACCGTTGGCTATGGCTTTCCTTTGACAAATTTAGCAGCATCAGAATCATCCATGGCAGAGTAATCCCTGGAGTGTATAACTTTACCATTGAGGAAAGCATCTGGACCTTTATTTGGTGGGAAATCAGGAATATTTGGAACCCCACTGAACCGCCCGATGCAAAGAATCACAAATTCTACTTCATGAACTTGATGTTCTTGGCCAGCAACAGTAGCAATTACCCATTTACCTTTAGGATTACCGAAAGCCTGATCCGTACCACCCCAATGACTCCATGAAAGCATATCTTGTCCTTCTTGTGCTAAATAGTCGATGTTGATAACTTTGGTGTTGAATTTGATATAAGGATGTAAATTGAAATGAAGAGCATAAGATTCTATATACTCCATAACTTGATTATGATCTGGGAAATCTTCTTTGACAGAAGAAGGCCATGGAAAATCTGAAAACTCAAAAGCTTGTTTTGGTGTTTGAAGTTTAGTTGTTTCAACTGTGTGAGTCCAAACTCCACCAAGACCAGGTTGTGATTCAAAAACAATGGGTTGGAATCCTTTTTCAAGAACATATTTGCAAGCTAATAGCCCACTAATTCCTGCTCCAATAATCCCAACTCTTCTTTCCATTGTTAAAGCTACCTGCAACAGAAAATTCTAGTAATATTTCCAAGTACTGTTGAAGATAGTGTGCTTGCTTAGCTCGTTTTCTTGTAGTGTTTATCTGTTGGTTGAAAATGTTTTTTTGATACTACTTTGTCTTAATTCGATATATGATGCGACATTTACGGTTTAAATTTTGACCGCTTATCAAATTGCGATTTTTTTTTCATTGTATCGGTTTGTATTGTGGCACTCTCTTATTACAAAAGAGAAACTATATTTAATCCTATCCCCATTCTCGGCATGCTGAATAAATCTAACCATTTTAATCTTGATAAGGTATACGTACTGAAACCGCTGGTTTGTCTTGGCTCCATCGATTTGCACTTCATCCGTACTACTGTTTAGTCATTGTAACATCCCTATTGGAGTCTACCGAGGCTATGTAAACATCCTAATGACTAGATGAGTCATACAGATTTTCCTACTTGACTAGTGCTTTTTGTTGCTGCATTTTCCACTTTAGAGCAGAGAATCATCTCCAACCTGTTGACCCTGGGGCACTGAGCTGATCAATTAGTACCTTGCTAGAGGAAATAAGAGTAATATGGGCCCAGTCCAGAGGTCACTCGAGTATAATATAAAACCCGTGTCCCTCCGCAACTGATCACTTGGCCAACTTTTAAAGATGCACTCATGCACATCCAGACTTGACAATGTTGCATTTGTTAGCAGCATCTAAAACTGAGTTTTGGAATCCGGCAACTGTGTTCAGTTTTAAGTTTTAAGGTCAGGCAATAAATTTTGACCCTTGCTTGGGTTGGGTGTATACTTAATATAAAATTAGCTGAATATAAAAGAGCAATCCTTACACCCAACCTATGTTGTAAAAGGCACTCGCCTAGGCACTCTAGGCGCGCCAGGAGCCAAATCATGCCTATTTCTGCAGTTTTTAAATTTTTCCTCGGCGCGCCTAGCGCCTAATACAACATAGCACCCAACTGGTAATATATTCAGTGCTGAAATGAGGATATCTAAACAAAGCTTACAAATCAAATCTGAAATGCCTGTTTTTTTTATGAGGCCGATGCCAAATATCTGAGGGCGACCATATACAAGGTCTAAAACCACACAACAAGTCGTATTACAATTTACAAGGATTGGGCAATTCTTCAATCTTTACTATGAGTAAGATTTGCGTAATCCATGGTTCCGTAAGGCTCGAACAGCTCTGCATAAAATCCCTTCTTCCTCTTTGGATTAAACCCCATATCCTTGCACAGCTGATCATTGTACCAAATGTGCACCGCGCCAACGCAAGATCTCCTGTAGTACTGACCGCAGTAACGCTTCATGTATTTTTCCCATTTCAAGACATCTTTCTCCATCTCTATTATACTTGGCAACCTGAACCCATCGTCCAGAAGTTGTGCCAACCACCGACACCTCATTTCTGATGTATACAAATTCACGAGACTCTCAGAAAAACCAATTACCGCCAGTTGGGGAATCCGCGGGTGAATACATTCTCTGCACACATAGGATAGAATCCATGTACAAACATAAAACACCTCATATATCATACTAGTATTAACAACCAACCGGTGTAGCATCTGTTTGCAATCATAATGAGTCATACCTGTATAACGGAACTGTGGAGTTTGACGAACCCATAATGTAATTTTGAAATGTGGGAGATTTGAAGATCCTTTTGAGGTTTTCATCACTTCTATAACCAGTAGCAAGGATCACTGCATCTGTTTCTAGAGTGGCTCCTGCATCGTCGTCAAATATCAACCCGTCTTTGTAGAAGCTAAACCCCTTTGACTTCTTCAATATGATGCTTCCTTCATCCACTCTATCAAAGAATTTTTCGGGTACCATGGCAAGCAAACAAGATGAAATTTCTTGAGAGAAACTAATATCTGGTACCATATTGTATTTCTTCAGGGGAAATTTGGATTTGATATAGCTTTCAACAAATTTCGAAATTGCCCACCTCTAAACAAAGTCATCATGATTAATCAAAGATTTGCATTTTGTGAATCTCAATCACTGTTTCATAATATAATGATGAAGTCTAGAATCACTAACCAGAGGTGAAAGCAAGGTAGCTAAGAGACTAAGAAACAGTCCTTCACCAGGTTTATGAAACATAAGCTCAGAGAAACGATTAAGGTAGAGTGAAGCAAGAGAGACACCCCAGGGAAGATAATCAGGTACATTCCAATGTCCCGTTCTGAATATCAATGTACAAGGATATTCCACTCCTGCAATTTAGTTAATTTTCTATACAAAATTAACGGAAATGAAGATGCGCTGATGAATTATCAACCTTAAAATTTGTTTAACAGTAGAAAGCATCTGCCACCTCTAAGCGTAGGATGCATCATATAAGAGCGAAGATCATGAACTCGTTAAGGTGCAAGGTCAATAAACTACAGACCAAGATTAATAGTTACATACCGTTGGCTATGGCGCACTCATTAGCAATATCCAAAGCTGATTTTTGAAGTCCAACGACTGTAACACGTTTTCCTCTGACGAATTTGGCAGCATCAGCATCATCCATGGCAGAGTAATCCATAGAATGCATAACTTTACCTTTAGTAAACACATCTGGACCTTTATTTGGTGGGAAATCAGGAATATTTGGAACTCCAATGAACCGTCCAATGCAAAGAATCACAAATTCTACTTCATAAGCTTGATGATCAGTAGTAATTTCCCATTTACCTTTGGGATTACTGAAAGCCTGATCTGAACCACCCCAATGACTCCATGAGAGCATATCTTGGCCTTGTTGTACTAAATAGTCAATGTTGATAACTTTGGTGTTGAATTTGATATAACGAAGTAAACCAAAATGAAGAGCATAAGATTCTAAATACTCTACAACTTGATTATGATCAGGATAATCTTCTTCAACTGAAGTAGACCATGGAAAATCAGAGAACACAAAAGATTGTTTTGGTGATTGAAGTTTTGTTGTTTCAACTGTTTGAGTCCAAACTCCACCAAGACCAGGTTGTGATTCAAAAACAATGGGTTGAAATCCTATCTCAAGAACATATTTACAAGCTAATAGCCCACTTATTCCTGCTCCAATTATCCCAACCCTTCTCTCCATTAAACCTGCAACTGTTGATTGATTTGAGGATAGTGGGTAGTGAGGGTTGTTCTGATTCTGAATCTGATTATCGTCACAGACGTCACCCAATATCTCCTTTCAATAATTTCGTCTCTCTTTGACTTCATTGTGGAGTTTGTTGCGGTCCATCTCGGCTTGGTTAAATGCTGCACAGCTGTAGATGTATTTTGATACGCTGTTTAAAGATATATTACTTCATTTAATCAAAAGTGTTTCTTTCATTTTTTTTATTTTAACTAAACATTTTTCCTGAAAAAGAGAGAGTAGTATTATTTTGGTGAAAGAGCAATCCCAGCTCCCAAGTTGAAATCAGTGCAAGTCAATATGTTTCCTTTCAACCACCGTAGGAAATAAACTGTGATAGTGTATTAAATGATGACGCTGTTAAAATGCAGAAAATGACCTACATAGAGCAAGGGACATTACAAGGACTGAATGATCCCACATTGTTGGGGGTAAAATTTGCATAATTTATGGGCCCTACATCCTCTTTTAAGATTACAACCCCATATTTCTGTACAACTGAGAGATCTCCTACAGTACTGACCAGTCTGACCACAGTAATGTGTTGTGTATTTTTTCCATTTCAAAACATCTCTCCATTATGCTTGGTAACTCGAACTCAGCGTCCAGAAGATGTGCTAACCATGGACACCTCATTTGCGATGTATAGAGAGTTCACACTTCACAGTACTCATAGATTACCCAATCATCATCTCCATTATGCTTGGTAACTCGAACTCAGCGTCCAGAAGATGTGCTAACCATGGACACCTCATTTGAGGTGTATACAGAGTTCACACTTCACAGTACTCATAGATTACCCAATCATCATCTCCATTGAGCTTTTTTTTTTTTTTTTTTTTTTTTTGACACGATCCGCAGCGGGATTCAAACCTCTGACCTAACAACTCCAGAGTTCGACCCTAGCCAACTGAGCTAGCCCCAGTTGGTTTGGTTTTGAGCTTTTCGTCACTCATATAACCTGTAGAAAAGATAACTATACCTGCTTCTAAAAGTGTCACTGCATCACCCACAAATGTCAACGCATCTTTGTATAAAGTAAACCCCTTTGACTTTTTCTTCCAGTATCGTAGAATTTTTGAGGTATCATCGTGATTAAACAAGATGAAATTTCTTGCAAGAGACCATATTGTACTTCTTCAGGGGGAATTTGGATTTCAAATGGCTTTCCCCAAATTTAGAAGCTGCCCATCTCTAAGCAAAATCAACATAATTAATCAAGACGTTTAGTTAATCTCACATTTTAATGACAATTTTGAAATAACTAATCAATTACTTACCAGTGGTGAAAGTAAGGTAGCTTAGAGATCAAGGAGTAGTCCTTCACCTGGAGGGACACCCAATGATAGATAATCAGGTATACCCCAATGTTAAGTTTTATATCAGTACAGGGATTCTCCACACCTGTAGTTTTATTACATCTCAAACATAAAACTATTGATGGTGTAGAATTTATTGATAAATGACCAGCCTTGCTATTTGTCTACCAGCAGATGTCGCCTGACAGCTAGGGATGCCGCTGCCTAAGGACTGAGCTCCTAAATATGTCAGAGTGTAACTCCATGGCTTATGCATGTATAGAATGACTACCCATCCAGGTGCTAGAAGTAGGCGGACAATTAACAATTCAATAAAAGATACATAAAGATTATAAAATACATATCATTGGCACTGCGAGCAATGTCTAAACCTGACTTCCATGATCCAACTTCTGAAACATGATTTCTTTTGACAAACTTGGTAACATCAGACTCATCCATGGCAGAGTAACCAATACAGTGTATTACTTTAACACTGAAAGCATCTGGCTCTACGTCTGGTGGGAAATCGGAAATATTTGGCACTCCACTGATGCACAAATAATCACCTTTATGTTTTAACTTAATAAGATGCAGTACAGGTAAACAAAGTTATTTTAATGAAGCAGTACATATGTCATTCTATATCTGGTGTGAGAAAATGGAAGCTTTTAACTTCTCCCTAATGAACATCTAACTTATCTAGGGACATTATTATTGAGAATCAGCCTTCTGAGCATCTCCATGATGGACAATAAAGGCAGGACACTTAGACTTTCGTAGCTTCCTGATGAGATAGGACGCATGGAAACAACAAGTGCACACAATGAACATGCAAATTTGAAAAACATCATAACTAAATTTGGACTATGGGCGTGAAAAGATGAGCATGTGCGAAAACAAATTGACCCAGATGAAGTGTCTTTGCCTCTTAAGTTATGAGTCTTAGACTTTCATGCTTTCTTTAATCTAACACAAATATACTTAAAACACGCATACATTTGCATCAATCATCAAAAAATTGCTTCAAATTTGAGATACAACATGGTTCAAACTTCAAAGAATACACATTTAGTTGCACATAAATAGAGAGACCATAATTGCAGGCAATTATTACAAGAGTAACATAGTAGGATACCTTTCAAAGCTACTTCACACCGCCCTTAGAGCTTACTTCTGTTGTTCTTTTTAGTAAGGCTTCCCATAGCCTTCGCCTTTTCTCTAAGAACAAACTTCTGAGTCTTTCCTGTAGAAGTCTTTGGCAAATCATCAAAAACAACAGTCCGTGGAGCCATATAATGTGGTAACCGGCCCCGGCAAAACTTGATTATCTCTTCAACATTTGCATTTTGTCCTTCTTTCAACTTAACAAATGCACAAGGTGTCTCACCCCAATGTTCATCTGGCCGGCCTACCACCGCTGCCTCAAGAATTGAGGGATGACTAAATAACACAGATTCAACTTCTATGGTGCTTATATTCTCCCCACCTGAAATAATTATATCTTTCGATCGATCCTTTAGCTCTATATAACCATCAGGGTGCTTCACGCCAAGGTCACCTGTTCGAAACCATCCACCCTGAAAAGCTTCTTCGGTTGCTTTTGAGTTTTTAAGGTACCCTGACATCACTGTGTTGCCTCTGAGCATCACCTCGCCTATGGTTTTTGCATCCGCAGGTGCACTCTTCATGGAAACTGGATCCTTTATATCGACATCCTCCATTGCAAGATGTTGAACCCCTTGGCGGGACTTAATCTTTGCTCGATCATGGGGTGGCAAGCAATCCCACTCTGGCTTCCATGTGCAAATCGTCGCTGGACCATAGGTTTCTGTCAGGCCATACGAGTGGGTGATTCCAAAACCTAGCTCCTCCAGCTTGAACAAGACCTGGGAAGGAGGTGGTGCACCACCTGTCATCACCTCCACCTTCGAAGGAAGTGGCTTTTTGACGGTAGGTGGTGCATTCGCGATCATGTTCAAGACAGTTGGTGCACCAGCCATGTTTGTTACCCTATGCAGAGAGATGCTATCAAAAATGGTTTGAGCAGAGACGTTCCTTAGGCAGATACTGGTGCCACCTTGAGCTGCCACTCCCCAGATGAGGCACCAACCGTTGCAGTGAAACATCGGTACAGTCCATAGGTACACAGGATTTGGGCCAATGCCATTAAGAAGAATTGCTGCAAGAGAATTGAGATATGCACCTCTGTGGTGGTAAACAACTCCTTTGGGACTTGATGTTGTTCCTGAAGTGTAATTTAATGATATGGGATCCCATTCATCTTTTGGTTTTCTAATCTCAAAATCATCTTGCCCAGTACCTATAAGATTCTCATATTCCAAGTACTTGCCTGAACTGGTTTTGCTAGTTTCTGGATACAGAATATCAGATTCAGGAATTAGCACCAGGAGAGGTGTCTTGGCTTTTTTGCTGGACAGAATGTCAAGTGCTGCTTGTGCCACTTCAAGAAACTGATAATCAACTAAGATGACCTTGGCTTCTGAGTGTTTCAAGAGGACTGATATCATAGCCGAGTCGTGTCGTATGTTAAGTGTACAAAGAACAGCGCCAGCCATTGGGACACCAAAATGAAGCTCAAACATTGCTGGAATATTTGGTGCCAATACGGCCACCTGGTCAGACAATTCCAAATATAGTAAAGAGGGTGACAACTGACAACTTACAAATTATGACTAACAAAGAAACAAAATGGGAAATGCAAAGGACTAGGAGCTTCATGTGGTGGTACCGAATAAGCCGTCAACCATACAAAAATCAATACACAACTAAACGAGGTGATGCAAAAACCAATCCTTCATACCAACTAGAGCCATGACTACCCAACATATACTAAAGATTGATGGAGTAGCAAAACTAGTCTTTTTGGGAATCTAAAATTACTTCAAGAACATGAAGAAATTTGCATTACAAAGGTAAAACAGCGTTCATCAATTAAGGAAGTACTTCCACAGTTTTGGCTAACCCAAAGAAAAGCACATGATAAAAGAAAAGCAAAAACAAAATGACACAGAAAATCCAACCTAATACACAAACATAAAATCTAGCATTAATCAATCACACAAGACTCATAAATGATCTAATGAGCAACGAAGAAAGAAAATAACAACCCTCAAAACAGAGGACACTCAATCAAAATATTGAACCCACAACATTCAGTGGAAACCCCAAAATGAAAAGATTGAAACTTCTTAACAAGAAAAAAAAAACTTACAACATCACCACGGGAAATCCCAAGTTGAGTAAGAGCAGAAGCAAGTTTCAGACATCGCTCTCGAGTTTGCTTCCATGTAAACTTAACAGTACTTCCATAAACAATCGAAATTCTATCTCCATAAACAAGCGCTGATCGTTCTAAGAAACTAATCGGTGACAAAGGTATGTAATTTGCAGAACATTTAATTACACCCTCCATTGATTTTATTTCGAAGAAATTAACAGCTTTAGGTTCTCTTCAAATTCCAATTTTTTGGGATTTCTGAAGTGTGTTTTGAGAATTTTCCTCAGCTTTTTAATCCAGTCTAGGCTCTCCAGAAAGAAAGATAGAGAAAGAATAAGCCAGGGAATCATTGAGTTCATCTCAATTATACCCCCGCATTTTTTTTAAAAGACCTGCAGAAAGGCCTGGACCACAGGGGTATAAATGTAGATTGATACAGAAAAATGATACTACTCGATAATTCAACCGATTGACAGAGACAGTCAGAAGTGTCCCAAACCAACTGTTGAGCTATTTCTGTGTGAGGGCAAATCAAATTAAAATGAGTCACAGATAAAAGCAAATCAAAGATTTTAGTGTTAAGAGTCCAATTATACATAGTGCGCACTTCATATAAGTGAGTAGCTCGCCAGAATTTCTGTATCTTCTTGCATATGGTCTGTTCTTTCGTTCTGATTAGATGTTCCACCACTAGATGCCGATAAGGTAAGGTGTCCCGTCATTTTTCAAAATTTTCCTTTTTAGCTTGATCAAACCTGAAAGTGATCTCTTTTGCTTTCACGAGAAAGGAAAACTTCGTTTCAGTAGTTCAGTCGTGTAGTCTTTCGCTACGTTATCAAAAAAGTTAACTCAGGAACTCCATGCTCAATGAGTTCTCAGGTTGGCAACACAGATGTGCGGTATCACACTAAGAGAGCATAAACCACAGCTCTCTCCCAGAGTCCCAGTATGCTGTTCTTTAAGCCTATACTGGAGTATATATTACAGGAAAAATAAAAGAAAAAGGAAATGCTACTGAAAATGTTCTAAATGTATTTGCATTATGGTGGATCCTTAATTAGGGGTCCCTTCATTCTTCATTCACATTGATGTAGTACATTGATACACTACCATATACCATCAGTAAACAAACACTTGGTTGTTACAAGGCTGCATTTGCGCCAAATTAATCTAGCTTATTTTCCTACTTCTTGCCATCTAAGAACGTGGTACCATAAGTGATTCAATTCTCTAAGAGAGACTTCCCATTGATTTTGCTTTCTCCCTGAGAATGTACTTCTGTGTCTTTCCAGTTGAGGTTTTTGGCAAATCCGCAAAAACAATAGTTTTAGGAGCCATATAGCGTGGCAACCTATCCTTGCAGAATTGAATAATCTCCTCAGCATTTGCACTACACCCATCCTTCAACTTCACAAATGCGCACGGCGTCTCACCCCAGTGATTATCAGGTCGTCCAACAACCGCAGCTTCAAATATTGATGGATGACTAAACAACACTGATTCAACTTCAATTGTGCTAATGTTTTCTCCCCCTGATATAACAATATCTTTAGATCGATCCTTTACCTCTATGAAACCATCAGAGTGCTTCACAGCTAGATCACCACTTCGCAACCATCCGCCACTTAAAGCTTCTCCGGTTGCTTTTAAATCTTTAAAGTATCCGTTCATCACGGTATTACCTCTAAACATTACCTCCCCCATGGTTTTCCCATCATCTGGTACACTTTCCAGGGTAACTGGATTTTTAATATCAACCTCCAGACCTATATGTTGCACCCCTTGACGAGACTTCTTCCTTGCACGTTCATCAGGGGGCAAGGAATCCCACTCAGGTTGCCATGCACAAATTGTTGCTGGACCATAGGTTTCTGTCAAGCCATACAAGTGACTTACATTGAAACCCAACTCTTCCATCTTAAAAATAATTCCTGCAGGTGGGGCTGAACCTCCTGTCATTATGTTGACTTTACAAGGCAGTGCGCTTCGATCATTGCCTGGTGCATTAACAATCATGTTTAAGACAGTCGGGGCAGCGCCCATGTGGGTCACCTTATGAAGAGCGATGCTGTCATAAATACCCTTCGGAGTGACATTTCTTAGGCATACATTGGTACCACCTTGAGCTGCCACCCCCCATGTGAGACACCAACCATTGCAGTGAAACATAGGCACAGTCCATAGATAAACAGGCATTGCACCCATACCATGAAGCATCACTGTAGCAATAGAATTAAGATAAGAGCCCCTGTGGCTGAAAACAACTCCTTTCGGACTAGACGTTGTTCCTGAGGTATAATTTATGGATATTGGGTCGAATTCATCATTTGGCCATCGGATGTCAAACTCGGTATCTCCCAACTCAAGAAGCTTCTCATAGTCTAAATCACTAGAAGTTGAGATGTTTATTGTCTTTGATGAGTTTTCAGAATCCGATATCAACACCAAACGAGGAGGCGTGCAGTTTGCTTTAGATAGAAGGTCAAATGCTCCACGAGCAACATCAAGGAACTGGTAGTCTACAAAGATGATCTTGGCTTCTGAATGTCTCAATAGGATCGAAACCATGGCTGGATCATGGCGAGTATTGAGTGTACATAGTATTGCCCCTGCCATTGGAACACCAAAATGCAGCTCATACATTGCAGGGACATTTGGGGATAATGTTGCTACCTGCTCAGTTTCTAAGAATGATCAATTACTTCGATCCAAGTTCTGAACTGATTTAATAAAAGCATGTTTAATAATAATATGCAAGTTACATCCAATTAACCTAACAAATACTCCATGTGAAATCGAGAATTCCAAAATCATTTCCTGATTAAGTAAAGTTACAGAAATCGAAGTAATTAATCAAAATGAAATAAAAGAAAAGAAAAGAAAAGAACATCCCACAAAAGAAAACAAGATAAAGATTGAGAAGATTGTTAAGAACTTACAACATCACCACGAGAAATCCCAAGTTGAGTAAGTGAAGAAGCAAGTTTAAGACATCTATTTAGTGTTTGTCTCCAAGTGAACTTAAGAGTACCATAAATAACAGATACTCTATTTCCATAAGCAATAGCTGATCTTTCTAAGAAGCTAATAGGAGATAGAGGTACATAATTAGCTGAACATTTAACTAACCCCTCCATTGAATTCACATGATTTGATTCTGAATTCTTTGAAAAATGAGATTTTTGTATGAAATCTGGTTGATTTCTTTTCAATAAATAGATTATTGCCCTTGAAGAGGGAAGAAACTTCCTAAACATAAAATTCATTTTGATTCTAGTAACTGAGCAGAAATTGTTATTCAGTGATATTCACTAGTGAAGATGGTAAGCTAATTGTACTGTGGAGTGGACTGGATCCAGCAGTTAGGCTTTCGAGTTGGGTGCAAAGTACAAACCTTGAAAACCATATCTCATTGACTTGGTTAACAAACGTATGACCTTAGGTTGAAAACATTGCAAGAATATCCCAAAAGTCAAACCTGATCTTCTTTCGTTTACCAAATAGGGTAGTTATTTTTTCCAAGATCGTTAATGGGGGTGCTACGATTGTTGGGGGTGTACCAATCCAAGGCAAAACTTATTATAGTTTTGGTATACCCCTACTAATCCCGGCACCTCATTAGCAGCCTTGATTTTTTCGGGCGATGTAAAAATCACTATTAATTGGGATAAAAGTATAATAGTAATTTTTCCTTCAAGGGTGATATTTCGGTTACAACATACACTTCCCTACGATTTGAAGGTCAAACAGCTTGTCTGAGTCCTGCTATTACGCACGCATTTGCGTGATGTAAATAAGGTCGCACCTTTATAAGGGGTAGGCACAGAGGCAGGAAAATTTGGCCCCTTATTCCTTTTGCCATTGTATGGGCTATTTGGAATGAGAGGAATAGGAGGGTCATGGCTCATAAGCGTCCAAGAAACACAACAGAAATCGTCAATGAAATCAAACTGCTGATTTTTATTTGGGGTTCAAATCAGAATTGGTTTGGACAGTTTAAATTCAGAGATCTAGTAACGCATTGGAAGGTTATAATTGACAGAATGTAATCGATCAAAATGTCATCAAAATGGGGGCAATTTGCCTTGTTATATTTTTATTTCAATAAACTTAACCTTTCTCCTAAAAAAAAAAGGTCGCACCTTTCCACCGTTAAGATCCTTATTTGTAGTCATCTCAAGACCAACTGTGTAAATAAGAAAAAGTAACAAGTAATTCTTTTGTTGGAATTTTGAATAGAAATGTTATTTGGGTTATTTTGTTTTTGGTACTCAGGCTTTATCCAATTTTTGAGTTTGGTCTAACATTTTTCCAGCTTGGCGTTTGGTACTTGGAAAAGACGTTGACTCAGTTATATATTAACTTATGTTAAGGTATTAATAAATAATTTTAAAAAAATAGTAGAATTGTAATTATTACAGGAGTTTACTATCATACCCTTCACTTTCCAAATATTTACATTAGATCCAGCGGCTTTAATATACTTATTTAGCATATAGTTGTAATCTATTACCCCAACTCTTTCTTTTCTTTTCTTATTCCGCTTCCCACTGATAAAACTCCCATGGAAGATTAAACCCTTTATCAAAATCGCGTACCAAGGTATTGAAATTGTTAAGAATCTAGGATCTTCCATAAAGCTCAGAGGAAAAACTAACATGGAAGATGTTCATGGGGATGGTGATTTCTGCTTCCATTGTTGTTGATGAAAGGAGATGGTGGCGGTTGATTAAGATTTAATTTGGGATCTTAAAGAGGGTTTTCGATTTTGATGTTATGTTCTTGAATAATTGTTGGAAATTTATAGGTTCAATCTTGATTTGAGATCGATTTCATATCTCTGCTAGCAATAGTGAAACTAGGGTTTGAGTTGGAGGAATTTAAGGCGTGATAAAACTTCTTCTGATGAAATCAAGAGTGAAATTTGGAACTACAATGCTTAAATTTAAGGCTTTGTGAATAAGAATGGTGTGAAATTTTGTCTTAACAAATTGGGTTGTGTCAAAGCCTAATGAATAAGGAAGAAATGATTTTGATGGGTGTTTGTTGTAGCTATGAATCTGAGATGGAAGTGGAGATGGGTTTGAGGTTGAAGTTACAGGAATCAAGACTTAAGGGTTATGGTGGCTATTGTTAAATATAAGATGTTGTTAAATTGTTAGTTGAACTTAGAGGTGCAGCTGTTGAGTTAGTGGTGCAATGGTTTAGCAGAATAGATGGTGACGGTGACGATGATTGGATGGGATGGTGAGAGGCGGAGGAAACATTTTGCGAAGAACAATTATGGAAAAGAAATGTCACGTTTTTTCTCCCTTTTGGTTGAAAGTGAAGGGTGTAATAGTAAATTCGATCAATTATTAGATTTTATATTAATTTTTAATAAATGTTAATCAGAAGTCAAGAGTCAACATGATTCAACGTTATTTTCAAGTACCAAACACCAAGATGGACGAATGTTAAACCAAACTTTAAAGCTGGATAAACCCTGAGTACCAAAAACAAAATAACCCATGTTATTTAGCTAGTTAAAATTCAAATTGAAATAACTTGTGTAAATGGATGTGTCCACTCGCTTAAACCTTTTCAATATGAGGTGTCTTTTCCTAAGGGATATTACTCTCCACGAAAGGATATGACTCTTCATGATAGGATTTCTATGAGAGTCACCTTTGAACCTATATAAACCCTACTCATTCTTATTGCATTGTAGAACATTTTAGAGTCATAATCATAAACTATCTAATACTAGAAAACTGTAATTTACATCTATGGTCAAGTGTCAAAAGAAGAGTTTGTACTACATCAGATTGCGTACAACGTATTCGTCGTTATTCCAATGTTGTTGTATCTTTAGAGACATGTCGTTATGAAAACCGTTACAACATATATACGGGACGAATAACGTCTTAAGGAAAGAGATTACTCTCCTCGGTTCAAGTAAGTTTTGTTTAATGTATTTTAGATAGATCATCTCTCTATTTTATTCTTTTCTTGTTTTTTGGTGTTGGTATTACGAGATGTAATACATAACCGGACCATAGTTACAAAAAGTTGTAACGAGTCGTTCAATATGATACACGAATTTTATTATTGAGGAATTAGTGACGAAGATAATTTTCCAACAATCTTAAGAAGTTAATTTGTATATCGTCGTTACTGATTTGCTTATGTTGTGATATGGAATTCTCTAGTGGAAATATAATCTTTCCCCTATAAAGAATTATTTAACAGCAGATCTGTCAAACATTTGCGGATAATCTTCTTAGGAAATATCGAGACCAAATATGTATCAAGTTTTATGTGATCAAGAGGCTAAGGTAATCTTTTTTGCGTAACTTGATAAACATTGGCAATCCAATATGTGAACAATACAATTTCTTAATAACCGACACTAAATGTCAACCATGTAGGCCAGAGATTACAGCGATGCACCTTTTCATTAAGATCTATTACGGTATTTTGCATCTTTGGGAAAACCATTGTCCCATAAATGATGAATTGACTGGATAAACAGAAAATTTGTTAATATTTTTGTTCCATTTTTATGCAAATCACTCGAACATTTGACAATCCATATAATGGTATAAACTGATTGATGCGTGATACATAATGGTTAATTCATGGATTTAGTCCATATATAGTAGTTTGTTCATACGAAAGAAGATTTTTTCTCAAATTTATTTTGGGCAGAGAATAATTCTTCCACAAATGGTTTCTTCTGGTTTTTGGTTTGATAAGAAAGTAATTTGATAAGAAACTACGAGTTTAAGGAAGTTACTAATGGAAAGGCAAAAAACCTCTTGGCATGGGTAAGGGAATGATCTCACTGGAAGAAAAAAAAATGGATCTTCTAAAAATAAACATCTGATCTCCTCCTCCTAACAGATGTCTAAGATACCAATAATGGGATCTTGATATTCCAAAATTTTGCATGAACATACCTCTAAATTCTCGTAAGTTGACGAGATGTGATTTCTCATGTTTCTAATGATGCCAACTTATCATCATTTGTAATAAATTTGGGACATTGATCAACTGTCCACAAATCATAATGGATGTTCGTTGTTGATTATCTCATACACTTAAAAGATGTGTTAGAATTTGGGGAAAATATTCTAAGAAATTCTTGTTTGAAACTGGATATAACATCAATATTCCAAGATACATAAAGGTGGTAATGGTAAAAACCATTTTACGAAGGAAAAACTGTAAGTTCGAAATAACATGCTAATTTTGACAATGATAGTGGGTGAACTGTACGTGGGGAAAATGTCATTTATTCTAAATTTCTCAATTTGTCTGTTCCGTCAAGGGATTCATGGTCCATCACGCTTGGTCATCGGTTTTAAAAGATGAATGGTGCAACACATTGGAATCACACCACTTATATGAAAAACAAAGTATGTATGGACAATTCTTTTGTGTTTGTACTATAACCTTATCAATGTGTCCCAACGGAAAAACACATAGAACGCAGCGGAGATTTGCCTTCAATGTTTTGAATTTCTGGGTTGTACTTAAAATTGGGTTTGTCTCTGGCTAAACACTATAACAACATTCCATTATTTAGATTGGCTTATAATGTCTCGTTTTGTTTCGCAAGGGTGTTATTGAAATCATCAGATAAATGGTCTATTGATTGTCTTTTCGCAAGGTATAAATTTTTTATTTTAGTACCCGTTAATAAATATCTCATCTCATTATAACGAGATATGGTGAATTCGTCAAAAATGTGGGGGTGCTTAAAATACGTAGTTATAGCTAGTACAAGAGATAAATGTACTTGATCGGACATGCGTAGGTATATGTGCTAATGAGTTAGATAAATTTGTGAGTAATTTACATAACTCAAACACAAATCCTATCTAGAATTATAAGAAATATGAGAAAAAATATTGGGGATAATTAATACTCTATACATGACATATCTAGGAAAGTGGTATGTACATGGAATCGTTGTTGTAGATAATTTAAAGTCATCAACTAAAAATAAAACTATGTGAATGTCGTGGAAGAGTGTGGTAGCAGGGAAGTTATCCAAAATAGATGTTGATATTGAGATCAACAATGGGTTTTGAAACTTTGGATGCAAATTTGGAGAAGAAGTAAAATGATTTTGGAATATCCTTATATATATGCTTACGACCAGAGTATATTATATGCACGTTGGTAAAAACACATAGTTGGTAACATGTCTTGAAAAATAAATCGACGACATGATGCCATAAATAAATTGTTCTCAAATGCATGTATCTAAAAAAAAAACAATATATGTGAAATACATCAAGACATCAAGCCGACAAATGATACAAATTCTAGAGAGTGTATAATTGCATCGTCAAGAAAAATGGGAGTATTACCTACAATAAAGAATAGTATTTACAGCGGAAACCCAACTTAGTGATTGGATATCCCATGATTATCTAGGTTCAAAAGGGACAACCAAGTTGTAAATTTATACTCACCAGAAACACTATGAGAGGTTACTCTCTTCCAATTTCTATGATAAAACAATGTTGCCTGTCAAGTTAGAGGTTGAGAATTCTCTGAATGATTCTTGTAGCTTAGTCTAACTAAGAAAAGTATGGCATGATACTTCTAAATAGGAGATTACTTATATGAGTGAGAAGTGGGGTCACTTCTACTGTAACTATAAGGCTATGTTACTCTAGAGCACTCATAGAATACCGAGTACGTTTAGTACCGAAATGAACATAGCCGAGAACCAATCACGTAAGGAAGTAAGTCGTTTGATGTCTATTGCATTGGTTTACATCATAGAGTTGAGCAGTTCAAGATATTGTGTTCACTAAGAGACTAGTAAACCTGGTAGGTACTCACTGCGGAAGATTCAAAGCAAAAATCTATTTATCCTGATGCAGCGTTGTTCCGTGTACAAACTCATTTTAGTGTCTGCATTAATTTTGCATAGATTTCTATTCAATGTGGGGGATTGCTGGAATTTCTGAATAGAAATGTGATTTAGTTAGTTGAAATTCAAATTGAAACAACTTGTGTGAATGGATGTGTCCACTCACTTAAACTTTTTCAATATGAGGTGTCTTTTCGTGAGGGATGTGACTCTCCATGAAAGGATACGACTCTTCATGAAAGAGTTTCTCTAAGAGTTAGCTTTGAACCTATATAAACCTCACTCATTATTTTTGCATAATAGATTGTTTTAGAGTCATAAACTAGTACTAGAAAATTATAGTTTTCATCTGTGGTCAAGTGTCAAAGAAGAGTTTATACTACATACGATTGTGTTTGCCCTATCCATCGCCATTCTAATGATATGTTAATGACGAATGAAACCGTTGTATATTTGGAGACGTACTGTTTTGAATACCATTACAGCATATATACGGGACAAATAACTTCTTAAGGAAAGAGATTACTCGCCTATGTTAAAGTAAGTTTTGTTTAATGTATTTTAGATTGATCATCTCTCTCTATTTTCTTCTTTTCTTGTTTGGTGTTTGTATTATGAGATGTAATACGTAACCGGACCGTTGTTACAAAAAGTTGTAATGAGTCAGTGAATATAATACACGAATTTTATTATTGAGGAATCGATAACGAAAATAATTTTCAAACATCTTCTTGACCATATGTAATAGTCTTGATCACAATATTAAAGTCACACTGTTGATGGTGGATGTTTGACAAAGGAAAAAATCGTAAAATCATGATACTGCATATTTCTCACCCGGCTTCAGGAACTCATGTAACGGTTCATGTTTTATAATCCGTGAACTGTTTCACGATCTCTGACTGAGTGAGCATTCCTCTCAGAGCCATGATGAATATGTTTCTCGAAAGGCCTCCCTGGATGAGCGTTCGATGCTGCACATTTCATCGTGCCCTCTATGTAGAATAAAATGATTGGGCGGTCCTCTAGACATAATTGTTTGTTATAGGGCTTAACGCCTTCAGGACGTCGACATTGCACGTTGTTCCCTGACTATATAGAGAGACCCACCTCTATATAGAATAATGATTGGGCGGTTTTCTAGACATAATTGTTTGTTAGAGGGCTTAACGCCTTCAGGACGTCGACGATACTCGTTGTTCCCTGACTATGTAGAGAGACCGCGTATAGATTCAGGAGGCTCTCTAGATATAATTGTTTGTTAGAGGTCTAAACACCTTCAGGGCATCGACGCTGCACGTTGTTCCCTGACTATACACCTTTCAGAATGAATGTGATGCTTCAACGATCTCATATCTCGATTATGCAAATAGATTAATTCTATCGTGACATTCTCCACTAAATTCCTAGAAAATAATCTATTATATCTCATTACTTCATTCCCTGAATTCCCCGGCTGGATTCATGGATTAGTAATAGATAACAATTTTATCTCATTACTCCATTCCTTGAATTCTCCGACTGGATTCCATGGATTAGTAATAGATACGCAATTCATTTTTATTACTCCATTTCATGAATCATTCTCCACTGAATTTCATGAATCAGTAATAATTTCTCAACAATCGGGCATCTGGACTACCACCGAGTAAGCCCAAGAAAATGGTGCAAGTGTACTCAACAATGATGCATGAACGAGCACCCAAATGCACGAACGAGCATTCAAAAATATGGACAAAGAGGAATCCTACACATAATAGGAGAGAGAAAATAATAATACTAAAATAAAAGAGGCGCCTAGGGACCGGGCCCACCGGCCATCCGGTCATGACGCCATAGCCGGTCCCCCGCGCCTCTTCCTTTATTTTTCCTTATTTTATTATTTTTATAATCTCATGAAGATTCCTTCATTCGAGCAACTTTCCTTGTTTGAGCAAAACTCACGGTTTCTCCATATTTTCATGGTTTCATGAAAAATAATAAAAAAAAAGGGAAAGTGTCATAGGACCGGGCTACCTAGCCGGCCGGTCCCATACTTTGCAATCCCTTGTTTTTCATAATTATTATTTCCCTCATCTCATGAAACTCCATCGTTTGAGCAAAAAACCTTGGTTTTCAATATTTGCTCAAATATTGCTCAAACCATGAAAAAGCCAAAAAGTCAAACGATCACACGACCGACTAGGCTACTCACGTCGAATATTAAAATATAATTATTCTCAAAATATTGGTCACATGAACAAAGTTCTACTTTCTCATTCGAGCAAAATCAAGAATTTCAGTCAAAGATCAAACTCTTCTGAAAACCCAAAATATTGCTCAAACGCATATCAGAAAATACTAAAACTCTCAGCTTGCCAGCGTCTCTGAAAGGTTGATTCACCTCGGGATGAGCATCTGCAAAAGTCTTCATCTTTGACTTGATATTTTTGGATCATTCCCCTGAAGAGACAGAAGAGTGGTTGTAACCAGAAATCACCACTATCTGAGGCGAAATACATGGAGTCATGGATATAATAATAACAAACGCGTAACAAAAATGGTAACCATCCAACTCTTACATATTTACAATTCCACTAGATGTAGTGATTATAACGTCAGAATTTCGAAAACTTGCTCGTTCCTTCAAACCTGCAAAGATGAGCATAATTCAAAATCATGACTTGATTTTCATAAAACCGTGAATAACCCACGTGAATTTTCACATCCACTGGTTTTTCAAAAAATTGAACAGACGTCCATTCAATAATTGTGAAAACTCACATACAAACATTATTTCACCATGTATAATTGTCTACTTTCAATAGTTGTTCAAAATCAAAACATTGATTTTACAAAAATATATTTTAATGTGAAACTCAGGTAAATTTGAAATATATATTCTCTGCTCCCTAGCGCGAACATTCGTCTTTGAAACGAGAGTATACTTTTAAAGTTTCTGAAAGCTCGAAGATAAACAAATTTCATGAAACCTCATAAACAATTTTTTTATTACTAACAGACGCACGTCTATTAAAAAAAAAAAACTTTTCTCTCGTACGAGCATCCACCTTTGAAATGAGAGTTTGTTCCATTTTGAGAAGTCTCACATACTTTTTTTAAAAAAAAATGGTTTTCGTGAAAACTCATAGATAATTTTTATATCATTAGACTCGGGTCTATTTTGTTTGTTTCTTAAACTAACAAACAAACTTACGTTTGTTCCTAAAACAAGGATTTCCTTTTTGGGCCGAGCCACAAACGTTAAACCAACCAAAATAGGACGACCGATCGTCTAAATCAGCAGTGTATCGTCTCTCTGTACTCACGAGATGACACGCTATCATACTAACAGGATCCTTATCTGGGCATTTGCTCATACATGACACCATTGGAGCAAATCGGGGATTCTTAAAATTCCTTTGTACGACTAAGTTTCGACTACTTATCTCGTCAACTAGAAAATCACCATCTTATGATTACTGCGGAACATGACTGTCCCTCACTAAGCAGGGGACTTAATGTTGATGGTGAATATTTTATTGGGTCACGTTGCCAATAATTCATCGAATGAGCAATACTTGCTCAATTGCTTGAATATTGACCCAATTGTCAATATTCGACAATTTATCGAATTGAGCAATACTTGCTCAATTGATCGAATATTGATCCAACTATCAATATTATATTTTAGTAATTTATTGAGAAATACTCACTCAGTTGCTTGAATATTGATCTAACTGTCAATATTCAGTAATTTATCATACTTGCTCAATTACTCGAATATTGATTCAACTCAATATTCAAAAATTCATCGAATTTACAATATTTTCTCAGGCGAGAAATATCAACATAAGAACTATACATCCGACATGTTCAATCCATGAATCACTGAGAATTCGTTAATCATGCTCAATTCAACAAAACTTAGACTCAATGTCTAATCAAGTCAACGATTGACTAATCAAATACACGTCTGCTTTGCAGACTCCACGTTCATGAGACATCAATCACGTCACATGGGGGATATCAATTAGGGTTTTGGTCTGGAGGCCTACGGAACGTGTGTTCATCCACAATGAGAAATATGAGTAAGTTGTGCAAGCAGTTAAGGGAGTTGGCAAAGTAGTGGGTGGACGATCAATCAAGTCTCCACACCACATGGAACTGATTTTACCACGATCTCCCACTTCCCCATTCTTTCACTCAAGAAACCGTCACACTTACTGGATCAATGTGTTTACTATTCTGACAATATAAATAAGTTCGGGATCGATGACTGAAAACAACATTCGTTTACACACAATTCTCTCCATCGATACTTATTTACATAATTCACATACTTGCATAAACCTTCAACACATCCAAAATACTTGATCATCATTAATCCTATAATTCTCAGCTTCCCTCCTACAGATCAACCCATCTCCCTCTTTGTGACCGAATTGACTCTCGAACTCAAAGCACTCCCGTGCAGTGTATATGTAATGACCCGTCCCTCTACCAATACTATACCCACTTATCCACTGCGGTTATCCGGCAGTGTGGGATTTTCAACGGGCATCGCTGCGGTAATCCAGCAGAAACTTCCCGGATGGTCACCCATCCCTGGATTATTCCCGCCCGAGCACGCTTAACTGCAGAGTTTTCTGCCAACTCTGGAGCCAAATGTGCTGAAAAGGCCTCGGTGATAGGAAAGGACAAATCATTACTTATATTTCGTTCGGCCAACCACTGCCGAATATCGGGGTATTACAATACCACCACCTTAAATTGTAGCCGTCCTTGGCTCCGTAATATATTCAAAGCCCAGATCTCCGACGTTCCCTGCCCCTCATGAGAAGCACCTGGATCAACCCCCGTTCAGCGTACCTTCCCACCCTCGGCAGGTGACCCGTCGTCGGCTCTGATACCATTTGTAATGACACGTCCCTCCACCAATACTATCCCCACTTAGCCACTGCGGTTATCCGGCAGTGTGGGGTTTTCAACGGGAATCACTGCGGTAATCCAGCAGCAACTTCCCGGATGGTCACCCATCCCTGGATTACTCCCTCCCGAGCACGCTTAACTGCAGAGTTTTCTGCCAACTCTGGAGCCAAATGTGCTAAAAAGGCCTCGGTGATAGGAAAGGACAAATCATTACTTATATTCCATTGGGCCAACCACTGTCGAATATCGGGGTATTATAGTATATGTGTGAGGTTAGGCAGTTTATCTAAATCATTACCTAAAATGGTTGATCTTAGGTCAGGCTCAGTTACAAATCCTAACCAAAATAACGTTAATACGAGCAACAACCGTGGTACTCCAGAAACTACTCCTGCTTCCAACACTGGTTTTGTTGATACCACTCCTCCTCAAACCAACATCGGAATCAATCCTCTCTTCGGTTGGTCTCCCGAAGAAATCATAGAAAATCCGCCTACCATAGCTGATCTCATGAAGGTGCAAGAGATTCTTTCCAAAAATCAGATTGACATGGATACCACTCAGAAGGAGTTATGAAATTATCTCAAAACTCTCACAAACAAGATGTCAAAGAAATCTCAGGAGAAAGGAAAAGCCAAAGAAACTGCGGCTACTGAGCCCGAAATCTCTCCAATCTACGGGGTAGAAAATGAAGTCCGCAAGGCTGCATACAACCCACCAACGATGGAACCTACAAGTTTCATCACTCGTGAGGACCTGGAACACTTTATGGAGGATCGAGGAAAAGACAAAACATCATTTGTTCACCGTCATCAACCTCCATATCCTGCTGATACACAAAGAATTCCTCTTCCGAAGGGTTACACCTTTCCGACGTTCATACTATACAACGGAAAGGGGAACGCTCGAGAACATATCTCTCGATTTCTGGAAGCACTAGGAAAATACGAACACAACTATGTCATCCATCTGAAGGCATTCTCGAAATCTCTGACAGGCTGAGCATACACATGGTACAATAACATTGCACCAAGAAACATCACTAGTTGGGGAGAGATGGTTAACGCTTTCTACCAAAAATACATCTTCGTCTCTAAGCAGATTACTCTCTCTAATTTAGGAAGAACGTCTCATAAGAACAATGAACATCCGGACGGCTATGTAAAGAGGTTCAAAGTACAAGCTTTGGATTGTCATGATCTGAATGTCACCCAACATCAACCAGTGGAATTATGCATCAACAGAATGATCCAGGTCATCAGAGCCATGCTGAAAAATCTCCGGTTTCAGACTTTCTAAGAACTTCATGAAGCAGCCAAGCGATTAGAAACTACTGCTCCGGCCTTGCTGGAAAGAATAAGAGCTAAAAAAGCTGAGGAACCACGAGAAACTCAAGGTAGTTCTAGGCACTTGATCAACAAGTAGTACAATCTACAACTTTTCATGAATGTTGTTGAAGGGATCAAGAGAAAAGCCTAAGCGCAATAACATACGAATGCTTCTCCAACATCCCAAGCTCCTCCAAAAGCGCAAAAAAAAGGATAACCAATCTTGCACAAACCTCGACCCGGCATCAACAAACGGGGAAATTATTGAACAGGGACTCAAACTTCCTTATTCCCACTGAAGAAGTGATCGATTTACTGGAAGTCTGGTTCAAGATGATGCAATCAAATTGTTTTTCATCAGAGAGAGACAACTGAATAAAAAATAGAGAATCCCAGGTACTGTCACCTTCATAGATTCATCAATCATCCAATAAGTAACTGCAATATTTTGAAGCATATCTTTAAATAGAAAGTTGTTCCACAATAACTTCAATTGGGGACTGAAGAAGTACACAAGAATCCTCCCCCAATCAGAACCTTTACACTCTCTGAACAACCAGTCAAATAAGCAGTTCAATCATTGATCAAGCATATCTATGAAATTGCTCTATCTATCTATGGCACAAAGGAAAGACATGTTCATAACACTGAATTACATTGTGTTAGACGTCTACCCATCCCAGAAATACTCCTCGAACCTTCATCTGCGCACAAGGAGATGCACAACTAGGGATTGCTTACCACAGTCCATCTCAGAGGAAATGAATTCGGAAGATGTTGATCGATAATGACACCGCCATCAACATTATTCCACTAAAAACCCTCAGAGCCGCATGCATCACTCGACAAGAAGCTACTCGTGATCCCATCTGAATCAGAGACCTTGAAGGAACGCTCGGAAATACTTATGGATACATCACTCTCAAAGTGAACATAAGTTCAACCAAGACAGAAACCAAGTTTCACATAATTAGGAAGATACAAGATTGTAGATGGGGAAAAAAAATTGCTAGTTTTTACGGAATTGAAGAGTCGACCGTGTGGAGACTCCTTGAACTGAGTGAAATGTTGAACCTCACACAGATACACTGAAAGAAGGGAGTTCTTTAAGTTCGAGAGATCAATCTGTAGGACTCCGGCCTAAACCAAGAACAATGGCCGTTCCAGAGTCAATTCGGTCACAAGAGAGGATGGGTAGATCAGTAGGAGGGAAGCTAAGAAATGCGTGAGATCAATGGTGATCTGAGATTGTAGGTGTGTTGTGAATTCAGCGTAAGAATGATCTCAATGATTGAATTTTTCTCAATTGAGAGCGATTTCTCTGAATTCATGTAGACGAAAGATTGTCTGTATGAATTTTGATGAGAAATTGTTCGTCGAGGCTAATATTCGAGTATTCGAATCTTGTCGTTTCAATCAGGATTCAGAGACATTTGATAACGCCGGAGTTGAAAACACCATGATCCCATGAAGTGTGACAGATTGCTGGAATCAGAGAGTGGGGAAGTGGGAAATCGTGTTAAACCAATTAATCATCATGCGGAGACTTGGTTAATTTTCCACCCACTACTTTGCTGACTATTCCAACTGATTGCACGACTTTCTCACATTCTCATCGTGGGTGAACACACATGTCGTAGACCACCAGACCAAAACTTTAGTTAATATCCCCCCATGTGACACGATTGAAATCTCGTGATTGCGGAGTAAGTTGCTGACTTTATGGGACGATGAGTCCATGTAGTGCCGAGTTGAACATGATTAGCAAATATTCTAAAACTCATGAATTAAATGTGTCTGCTGAGATGAGGTATTACTGTAGAGCAAACCGTGTTGCTAAATTGCTGAATATTGATAGTTAAACCAATATTCTTTGATCTGAGAAAATATTGCTAGTCTGAGCGAATATTGCTAGTTTAATGAATTGTTGGTAGTAGGACCAAATAAAATATTAATTTAAGTTACTGACTGCTGGGTCAAGCAAAATAAATAAGAATGTTGATCATGGAATCAACATAAAATTATTAGAGTGTTTGAATCTGCTCAGAATCACGTTTCTGTAGAGCTCTGGATTCAAAACCCTAGTTTTATCGAGATGGTTTATTAGAAATCAACATAGGAATGGCTACATGGGATGACGGGTTCACCATATAATGCCCAGATGCTCGAATGAGAAAAAATACCAAAGTCTCTTGAGGACCAGTTGGTGACATAATGATTAAATGTTGGTTTAATCATTTACTGAAATAATGCTCGTGTGAGCAACAAATAATGAAAGCTGGTTTATGGAAAAATGGGGAACCAACCAAGAGGTCATGAGACTGGCTCTTGGTGTCTACGGGACCAACAGGTGGTCATTTGAGCAAATTCCCAATTGTTTGGAAAGAGTTTGAACCTAATACGAGCAACTGAACGAATTAGGTTAAAACCATTAAAACATGCGGGACCAGCTGTTTGCAAGCCTCAGGGTCACCCTTGGTCGGTCAAGGGGATGTTCCCGTGTCACCATGGTATCCGCGCTTCAGTCCTGAGAATTTTGATATTTTCTGGTGCACGTTTGAGTAATATTTTGAGAAAATATGCAAAATCCATGGTTTTGCTGAAACTGGGAAAAATACATGAGATGAGGGAAAATAAAATAGGGAATTGCAAGGTATGGGACCAGCCACATCTAGGGCATGACCGACCGACTGACAAGCACGGTCCCACATATTTTCCCATTTTTATGTAATTTTATGTGTTTTCTCTGATTTGAGGGAAATTCCTTGAAACTGGAGAATTTGATGAAATTAGGGAACTTCCATGAGATGAGAGATAAAATAATAATAAAATAGGGAATAGGTGTGTGGGACCGACAATTTCCATGGGCGCGGGTCCTAATACACTCTTCCCAATTTTATATAATTTTCATGATTTTAGGGAATTTTCATAAAATCAAAGAGATTTGTTGAAATCAAGGTATTTTGTTGAAATCAGGGAGTTTTCATGAAACCAGGAAACAAAACACCAAATAATAATAAAATAATAGGCGTGTGGGACCGGCTAGGGCATGGCCGGCCTGCTAGATCCCGGTCCCACAAGTTCTCCCTAATTTTTAATATTTTCTATAATTTTAGAGAAAATACATGAAATTAGGTAATTTTCATGGTTTTAGGGAAAATTCATGAAATCAAGGAATTTTCATAATTTGAGAGGAAATAATAAAATAATGGGGACGTGAGGTGTGGGATCGTCACGGCTAGGACATGGCCGGCCGGTTGATGCTCGGTTTCGCAACATTTTTCCTTAATTTTATTACTTTTGATAAAATAATGAGATTAGAGGATTTCCCTGAAACGAAGGAAATTTGCTCGAACGAGAGAATTTTCATGAAATCAGGGAAAAATAGCAAAATATGATAAAAAATATAAAATTGAGCGCGGGACTGGTCACAACATGACCATCCGGTTGATGAGCCTAGTCCCCTGACGCCTTTGCTAAATTTTATTATTATTATTTTTCCTTCCTATTTTGCATAGATTCATCGTTCGTTCGTACTTTTTGGAATGCTCGTTTGCGCACTCAAACTGTTGGTCTGTGCATTATTTGCTAAGTACACTTGCATCATTTTTGTCAGGGCTTTTTCGATGCTCAGATGCCTGTTTTCGTTAAATATTTATCACTAACCCGTGGAATTCTGCTGGGAAGAACCACAAATTGAAGTGACGAAATATAACGGAGAATCATAAAATATTGCTGGATATTCAGGCGATTAATTGATGATTCGTAGAATATTGCTGGATATTCAGACGATGGCTCGTAGAATATTGCTGGATATTCAGACGATTTAAGATAATTAATTGATGGCTCTATACTAGAAGGGCTTCCTGTCTATGAGAATTAATCATCTGAGAGTCGAGCAATATGAACTTGTTGGAGTGTCATATTCCTCTTGTATAGTCAGGGAAAACCTGGTTGCATCCTGAATACGTTGTCGCTCTATGCTAGCAGGCATGTTGTCTAGGAGCCGCCCAATCTTTTGATTCTATACAGTATGAGATGTGCCGTGGTCTCAGATGGGAGACTACACATCTTCATCTTCTCTGTGAGACTTTTTCCATCAAAGGTTTATGGCATGAGATTTCATGCTTAGAGACATGAGTCTCAATACTCATCCGATTGCCGGATCCGGAGTAATTACTGAAATTGCTCAGTATTCATGAGATGTGCCGTGGTTTCAACTGAAAGACTACACATCTACACATACTCTGAGAGACAGCCTTCTCAGTCAGAGATTTTATGGCATGAGATTTCATGCTTTGATGAGAGACATGAGCCTCAATACTCATTCGATTGTCGGATCCAGAGTATAGTTTTACAATTTTACCCTTTGTCGAAAATCCACCATATACAAGGATGTGACATGTTCTTCAGACGAGCGTGGATCCATGCTGAAAAGATGGCTACTGACAAAGCGCCTTTGGTTGCACATCTCCCCAACAAAGAAAGTTCTGATCCAGAATATTTGGCGGACATCCCATCATTATAGCACTTGGAGTAATTTCGAACCTTGACGAGGTTGAAGCAAGAACCTGCAAAATATGTATAGACATTCATCAAGAGGTTCTGCACTCAGTAAAGTATCATTCCTTCCATGTCTATGTCATTTATTTCCTCACATGTTATCCTAGCATGGGGACTTCTGCTAGCAACTCTGCAAGACATTATGAATGGTAGCTTCACCGCATTAATATTTTACCAAGTGGTTGAATCTGACATTTCTCCGAATCGAGCACTGAGACATTCATGAATGAGATAATGTCCAAGCATGGCAAAGAACACTTTGGGCATTTCTCCATAGCCTTGCAGCAGTGTCCATGTGTTTCCCAAAATCATAAATCTCTGATGTCTGCACAAGTGTTGAATCCCACTACAACAACAAAAGGGATGCTGAATCAACATATGATACTCAGGGCCGAGATAATCAAACCTAAGATATTCGATGCTTAAGGGATATGACGCTTCAACGCTCAAGCATCTAAGAATCCTTCAAATTGTACTCCCAATAAAAGAGTACACCTTCGATAATGGCGCATCTGGCTTCAGCACAAATATCTCGACGATGATACACTGATTCAACACCAGCACGATCAAAACGTAACTAAAAACTGAATTACAATCGATAAGTCTTCATTATCCCATGATAAGATTTCTGAAGCAGATGCAATATCCTTCTTCCATGGATGGCACAAATTTCTTCAACATATATGTTTTGCTGAATAGACGAACACCTCGGGGATGCACTTGGGGACTTGATCTTATTGGAAATATCAATTCAATATATTTTAATAAATGTTATTCACATAACAAGTCATTGCAACCTGGTGTGATTCCATGAAACATCATCAACAGAACCTCTCTACATCACAAACCTTGTACGACCAAGGAACTTTTTCTCCTCACATCCAGAATGGAGACTGCTATCTTCCATAACAACATCGATCCCCTGACGAAACCACTTCACAGTAAAGTCATATTCATGAGAATTTGGGTTGAAATCCTAGTACACCTTCATCTTAGGAATGCTCAACTCACTAATTAGTTCGTGCATGTAAAAGCTCACTGGATGGAGAAGAAAAGACCATGTCGATAATCTATCATTTTCGGTCTCTGGAGTAACTCCAACCATAGTATCGGCATCAACAAGGATATATGAAGGAACTCCATTCATGGTCTCAGCATTAACAAGAATTTCTGGAGAAAATTCAATCATGATCTCAGCATCAACAACGGTCTCAAGAGCAACATCATCATGACAGGGCTTCACCAATTAACCATTCTCTGAAGTATTGCTCGAAGAGGACTTATCCAAGCACTAATGATTCATATCAAGGTGTGTAAACATAAAAATTTATTCACATGAAAGTATTTCTGAAGCTTGCAAGTCGGGCAGGCACAATCCATATTCTTCCACAAGATGTTCTCATCACCTCTACAAATGAGATACAACATACTTCAGCCCATGGGTTTAAAAAAACGTACCAATGGGTGAGGAATGGGATAATACTTCCTCAACGAAAGATGTTAGTCAATGTCTCTTCTACAACGTACCAAAAGGGCGCATCAATCGGACATACGAGCTGAAAGATATGGCCTTTACTGTCAGGTTTATGAAAATTGAAAATTTTGTACGGGATTATAAATTACAAATGTGCACGTTTCGTTTGGCTGACCGTTAAAACTCCAAATTGAGTGATTCTTTTATCATGTGATAACTCTGTCTCTGGGCTTCAAAAGTTGGGGGTCAAGTATCGAATTCTGACGTTGTATGAGGTTCCTACAGCTTCCAGAGCATACAACATGCAAGCAGTGATTCTTAGACGAGATTCATAACTTCCACAATCGATTGGTGTCCACCAGGTCTTTACAGTAAGTTCTTCATAAATATACCTCCAACATGGACCTCCTAGGTCTTTACATCAATTTTTATACCTGCGTCCTCTATCCAGGTCTTACCAGAAGAAGGGAAAACGAAAAGGAGAGATTTAACAAAATACTAGGGACTGACGGTCCACTGATCATGGCGATCAGTTTCACAGTCCAAGACTCGTGGCACTAGACTCTCATGTGCTGATCATTCATCATAAAACAAATTCTACCACCGGGACATGCAACCATGGTCATTACATCACCCTCTCTTGATAGCAACCTCAGTTATGGTCCCGTGACCAGGGTTTCAGAAGTGATGTTTCTACGACTGACAAAAACAAGATGGCACTGCAAGCACCATGCTCATGTATCAATCAAGGGGTCCTGATCTCAAATGAATCAATGACATTAAAATCCTTCACCAACCTTTCAAAACACAAGCGAATAGTATAAAGACACAACATGAGTGTTTTACCACAAGCTCGTCTGAGATGATTTAACACTATCCCGAACAAATCATCGATCTGGGAGAAGTTGGTGAAGAATCTAGGAATAGGTCATATACCATTATCTTCGTATGTATGTCCTCTACAACATATCCAAAATATACAGCAATTGGAGAAACTATCAAAACGATGTGGCCAAAACTCTGGACTACATGACAGTTGAAATTTTTCTGAAAACCTCATGGAACTTTACTGTTTCGTCGATTTCGACCCTTAAATGTGATCAAAAGCCAAAAATATTCTTTGTTAAAGCTTGGAAATTTTTTGAGGATGAAGAAAGATGGGTAGATCACAAAATTACGACATCGGACGAAGATTCTACATCATTTTCAATGAAGACCTAACTTCTGAATTTTCTGATGATGAATTATGACGAAATTCTTCATGCATCCACGTCAGGAGCTACACCATCAACGCAAGGCATCACTTCATCTTCAGCTGATATTCCCACTTGCTGAAGTCGACGGTGTTTCTGCTGATGAGATATGAGCTTTTCATATTCAGCTCTTTTCTTCTATGACATTTCATCATGTCTCTTCTTTCTCTCCGCATCTACTAATACCAAAAAAGCATATATATTAGCAAGGACGACTCCCAGATGATCTAGAGACATACAATGTGTCAGCTTTCCAGCGTCTCTGAAAGGTTGATTCACCTCGGCATGAGCATCTGCAGAAATCTTCATCTTTGACTTGATTTTTTTGGAGCGTTCCCCGGAAGAGCCAGAAGAGTGGTTGTAACCAGAAGTCACCACTATCTGAGGCGAAATACATGGAGTCATGGATATTCCAATAAAAAACGCGTAACAAAAATGGTAACCATCTAACTCTTACCTATTTACAATTCCAATAGTTGTAGTGATTATAACGTCAGAATTTCGAAAACTTGCTCGTTCCTTCAAACCTACAAAGATGAGCATAATTCAAAATCATGACTTGATTTTCATAAAACCGTGAATTTTAACATCCACTGGTTTTTCAAAAAATTGAATAGACGTCCATTCAATAATTGTGAAAACTCACATATAGATATTATTTCACCATGTATAATTGTCTACTTTCAACAGTTGTTCAAAATCAAAACATTGATTTTACAAAAAATATATTTTAACGTGAAACTCACGTAAATTTAAAATATATATATTCTTTGCTCCCTCGCGCGAACATTCATCTTTGAAACGAGAGTATACTTTAAAAGATTTTTGAAAGATCGAAGATAAAAAAAATTCATGAAACCTCATAAAAATTTTTTTATTACTAACAGACACATGTCTATTAAAAAAAACCTTTTCTCTCGTACGAGCATCCACCTTTGAAACGAGAGTTTATTCCATTTTGTGAAGTCTCACATATTTAAAAAAATAAAAAAATTGGTTTTCGTGAAAACCCATAGATAATTTTTTTATCATTAGACTTAGGTCTATTTTGTTTGTTTCTTAAACTAACAAACAAACGTACGTCTGTTCCTAAAACAAGGATTTCTTTTTTGGGCCGAGCCACAAATGTTAAACCAACCAAAACAGGGCGACCGATCGTCCAAATCAGCAGTGCATCGTCTCTCTGTACTCACGAGATGACAAGCTATCATACTAACAGGATACTTATATGGGCATTTGCTCGTACATGACACCATTGGAGCAAATCGGGGATTCTGAAAACGCCTTTGTACGACTACTTATCTCGTCAACTGGAAAATCACTATCTTATGCTTACTGCGGAACATGACTGTCCCTCACTAAGAAAGGGACTTAATGTTGATGGTGAATTTTCGACAAAGGACAAAATCGTAAAATCGTGATACTGCATATTTCTGACCCGGCTTCAGGAACTCATGTAACGGTTCATGTTTTATAATCCGTGAACTGTTTCACGATCTCTGACTGAGTGAGCATTCCTCTCAGATCCATGATGAATATGTTTCTCGAACGGCCTCCCTGGCTGAGCGTTCGATGCTGCACATTTCATCATGCCCTCTATGTAGAATAAAATGATTAGGCGGTCCTCTAGACATAATTGTTTGTTAGAGGGATTAACGCCTTCAGGACGTCGATGTTGCACGTTGTTCCCTGACTATATAGAGAGGCCCACCTCTACATAGAATAATGATTGGGCGGCTCTATATACATAATTGTTTGTTAGGGGGCTTAAAGACTTCAGGACGTCGACGATACTCGTTGTTCCCTAACTATATAGAGAGATCGTGTATATATTCAAGCAGCTCTATAGACCTAATTATTAGAGCATTGCTCAGTTAAACCCACCAAGCGTTGGTATGTCAAGTTTGGTTGTCATATTTTAGTAAAGCAAAACTCATTTAAGAGTCGCTTGATTTAAATGTACTTGATTCAACTTCGTATAGGTTAGCTTGAAAGTATTAGGGTGAGACATTACAAGTATTGCGAAGACTTGAAGAAGTGAAGAAGTACGGAGCTACAACGACAACATAATCCTTCCACTTGAGGTTAGTGATATTTGACTTAAACTGTTTCATTCCCTAACGTATCTTTCAAGTCGTGCATATTGAAAACATAAAACTGCGAAGCATGAACACTCTAGATAAACATAGTATTAAGGAATACAATATGAAGTTTCTTGCTTAACCATTAAACTTTGTATATAAGACATCGACATAATCGTATGAATACTATTGTGATTATGTATGGGTATGAGTTGATGATTTCATCCTAGGGAACAATGTTTACATGTGTTCTAAGGAAGTAAGTTCATGATATGTGTTGTGAACCGAAAAGGAAATCGGCAGGCGTTATTGGGGTTGTTCTTCATTGCATATCTTATGAACGACCAATATGTGTGATTAGTATAACCTCTCATGACTTGTTTGTGTTCTTGGTAAAACTATTCACATAAGGCCTGACTTATGTATTGGTATGACTTTTATTAGTGAACCCGATCTTAAGTAATCACTTGGGGTATGATCGGGTTGTGTATGTATGAATTTATTACTGGGAAGATGGGAACCGATCCTAGTAAGAGGTGCAGTGCATCACAAGGGGAACTGATCATTGTATGAGGTGCAACAAGCTTTTTGGAAGAAAGGGGAACCGATCCTATGAACATGTGCAACACGTTCTTGGGAAGGGGGAACCGATCCTATGAACATGTGTAGTACGTACAAGTTAGATACCAAATATATGTGGGGAACCTATCCAAGTACCCAGTCAGTCGTATCTTTGGCAAGCTCGTGTAACTATGCACAGTACTTGTATGGAGGTAGAACCGAAACTTGTTTTGGTAGAACAGTAAACCCATGAGTTTTGATTGAGTAGTTCTTGAAAGTCAGATGAACCAATTCTAAACTTGTTTGGAAGTGTGGTAAATCGGTTTCAAGTGAGCAAGCATGGAAAAGACTTGCAAGAGTAAGATGACGACACACTTTGAACACGGTGATTTAATGCTTATTCTATTTTGTTCAAAGATATTCCTTAAAGGCTGAGAAGGAAGTAAATCCCAAGATCGAATTTAAATAAGTTAAGAATATTTTTAATTATATATATGGAAAATAAGAATTAGTAATGTGCATTTGCTAATTAAAGATTTTCCAAAGAGATTTCGATCGTTATTTTTGGACAGTGTTAATATGGAAAAATATCTTGAGAATATTTTCGGTTTTGGAAATTCCTTGGTGTCCAAACTTCCTTGTTTATAAATACTTTGAGTTTGCATTTCTAGCAAACTAATCCTGCGTGGCATAAACTTACTCTTTTGTCTTTGTTACTGGTGAAGCCAACTATCGGAGAGGAGAGTAATCTAATTAGGTGAAATCTCTTACACCCACTAAATTTAAAGTCTTCTTTGGGATCGAGAAGCTCTAGCGCGACCCGTTGGTGGGAAACTAGATATTGCGGTTTATCTTTAGTTTTCGTATTGGTTTGATTGACTAATGGTGGTTGAACTTTGATTGCACCTAGTTTGTTTATGCTTGAGAATCTTCTCTTCTGATATAAGATTCACTCAAACTAGTTCAAGGTTTCGACAAGGATCTTTAGACTGTTGTTAGATCTAAAGACGATCTTGTGATAATCCATTGTTAACAGACTCCGTTCTGTGTGTAATTGATCACAAGAGATTCAAGTAGTTGTGTGCATGTGTTTATTGAAAATCTAAGAAGATTTGAAGACAAAGAAGATATTAAAGATTTCTAACTTGGCTTTTACAATATTGGTGTGCACAATACTTGTTTTGGAAAAAGAGGATCAGATTAATAATCAGTTTATCCTTATAGTAGATTGGATTGATTAATTTAGGAAGATCGGCATCAACACATATCACTTGGTTGAAGAGTGTTGTTGGCTTAATCTTAACGATTACCTTTGGGTGATTTAACATAAGATAGATCTTGGAACCTGGTAAAGGAGTTTATGTTAAGATAAACAAGGGAACCTTTGAGCAACTCATATCACTTGGTTGAAGAGAGTTGATACCAAACAGATTTTTTATTCCTTTACTGTTTGGAATACGAACCAAAGGAATTGGTCCAAGTACGTGACTTGTTTACAGGTTGGAGGCGTGGGAATACAGACGAAACTAGGTGAATTATAGGTATAGTTGCTTGGTCTCAACTATATGATGTTGGTATTATTTTGTATAGCTGCTTAATCCTGAGAGTATTCAATGCTGGACATGGTCCTGGGGTTTTTCTGCATTTGAGGTTTCCTCGTTAACAAAATCTTGTTGTGTTATTTACTTTATATTTCCGCATTAGAATTGTCTTTATTATAATTAAAGTAAATTGCACAAACATTAATTCCTATTTACTTGATACGTGAATCCTATTGAGTTTGGTTAAGTCCGAACCTTTGTATCAAGTAAACACACTTTGTTGTTGTTACTTCTCGATCTCATATCCATAGACGATCACACAAAGTGTGAACCGATTTGTTGTATTGTCTTGACTCGGTCCATAGACAATCACTTTCGGGGAAAGGACTTATAGGAAGGAAAAGTTATAGCTTGAGGTATATTTATGGTACCCTCGCCTTTTAAATTGGTATCAGAGCAGGCAAATACGAAAAGATCTAACAATCTGTGTTTGGTGTGATCCAACCTATAAAGTTGTGAATCAAATGATAATTTATTTGGTTAACGTACCTCCAGGGTTTGATGGCTCAAACTATCTATGGTGAAAAATGGATATGCAGTCTTTTCTTCAAGCTCATGACTTTAACACTTGGGTTTTAGTTATTTATGGGTATGTACACCCAAAAGTACTGGTCGACAACTCAACCACTGAGTTTAGACTAAAGGAATTTAAAAAAATCGGTAATGAAGAAAAATTGCTTTCGAAGCAAAATTCTTATGGATTAAACGCCATTATACATGCTGTAACTCGATACCTCCATCACCATATAACCATGTGTAAAACATCAAAGGAGGCTTGGGATATTCTTAATATCGTATTTAAAGGGAATGCCTCTGAAAAAGAAGCTAGGGTTCTAACCCTATCTTCTAAATGGGAAAATCTTCGTATGGATGAAGATGATACCTTTGATGAGTTTGATGAAAAACTTTCTGAAATAGTGAATGCCTCTTATGCTTTAGGAAAAACTATTTCAGATAAAGATATTGTGTGTAAAATTCTAAGGTCTTTACCACCAAGATACGAATCTAAAAAGCATGCCATCATGGAAGCTAATGATCTTTCCACACTATCTATAAGCACTCTAGTTGGTAAATTAAAGATCTTTGACTTTGAATATCAATTCAAGAATGAAGTGGGCATTACCCTTAAAGCTGTAACTAAGACTTGTTATTCAAATACAAAAACTGAGAATTGCAGTGTTGATACGACTGCACGAGAATTTAGAAAGTTATTAAGACAAAAGAAAATAAATTCTTCTCCTTCTCAAAAAACACAAAAGTGTGTAGAAAATAAAGAACAAAATAATTCTGATAGCTCTAATTGTTTCGAGGTTCAAGAGAACAAATCTTTCCATGCAACTGTTGAATGCATATCTAGAATGGATAGTGAAGTAACTTTAGAGTCAAAAACACTTGAATGTGATAAACTATGCAAAGAGAATGAAAATCTTAAAAGGGAACTTGATATTCTATATAAGGATATAGAACGTGTAAATAATGGTGAGACTTATCTTGAATTATAGGAAAAATACAAAAAACAAAAGGATGATGATCGAGAAGCTCCAGATCCAAAGGGACTCGACTGTGATCTTCGTGAAGAGAATGAAAGATTGAAAAAGGAACTTGATGATCTGTACAAGGATATATAGATTATCATCAATGAGCAAGATTATCTTAGAGCCATGAGATGTTACAGAGAGCAAATTGAATAAAGTCATGATCGAGAAAGGAAACTATATACAGAACTGGAGAACCTAAAGAACATTGAGGTAAGTAATTCTACCAAATCTAAAATTTCTTTAGATTATAAAGTTCAAATTAATAAAGTTAAGGTTGATTTAGATAATGCTCTTGAAAAAATAAAAATGTTGGAGAAAGAGAATATGAGTCTAAAAACGGACTTGAAAAATTTCGATAGTAGCACAAAACAACTTGACTCAATGTTGAAGTCAAATTGAGTTCCTCGTTACACTCGAGGATTGTGCTACAATGGTAAACAAACTCTGAATGCTAAACAAGATACAAAGTTTGTAAAGCCTAAAGACTCTGCTGAAGAAATTGCTTCAAAAGTTACCACAAATGATTGTTCTTCCATAAAAGAAAAATCTGTAGCACCTTCATCTTTAGCAAAATATAGATTTCATAAAACTCCAATGAAAGAAAATCCACAACAAGGTAACACTAAACCCCATGGTTCGTATGTTACTAAACATTTCTCTTACTGTGGAAATAAAGGACACTTGGAAAGAGGATACATATTCCGTAAAAGGGATGAAAAATCCATAGATGCACGTGTTTCCGCAAAATTGGCTGAACTCGATAATACTAAAACAGGACATGATTATCCTAAATATGAACAAAAAAATTATTGTAATGATAGTTCAAAGTTTGCTTATCAGGCTCCTGCGAAGTTTTCTTAGAATCGCTCAAACTACAAAAGGAGAGATAACTTTGTAAAGACTAGATCTGATATTCCAAATTGGAGAAAGACTAACTCTCAGAGTTTTCAACATTTCAGCTACCCTAATGTTTCCTCAAGAGATTCATCTTGGATTTCAGGAAGAAATAATAGGAAGAACAAAGATGCTTCAGCAAAATCCATTTCTAAATGGAGTCCAAAGTCTTCTCTAAAGACAACCAAGATGGTATCAAAAGATAGTCACAATGAATGACACTCGAATGATGAGTTTCAATACTCATGATATTCAGAATATTATGTTAAACGTTCTTGAACAAATAATGTATCTTCGTGTTATCATCCTTATATGAAATAGGTCTCATAATCGGTTACCTTTTTATGATTTATTGACTTTTGATTTAGCGGATTTCATATCTAAATTGTTGGGTATCTTAATCAAATAATTATAAAACGATGATGACAATTAATCCCATATGTTTCGTTTGCTGTTATCTCGTCTTTGCAAAAGGATGAGAAAAATAATGAGGAGATCAAGTGGATGCGAAATTAAGGTAACAATATTGTTAGTTAATTGTTTTCCTGTTTTAAGAAAAGCCTATTTTTATTTGATATTTATATATTGCTTTTGCTTAAACGAAATAGTTGGTACAATTGATTTGTTTATTCCATTATGTATGTGTGGATGTTTGTGTGATATCAATAGTTTAGGCTTACGAAATTTGGTGCAATTGTGGTGCTTTAATGTTTATGTTAATTCAATTGCTTCCAGTTAAGTAAAACAATTGTTATTTTTCTTTATTATGTGGTATCAATTGTTTAAGCTTACAAAATTTCGGTGCAATAGTGAAACTTTGGTTTATATATGTTGTTTCTATTGTATCCGGTTGAGGTGAATAATTATGCAAGTTGATTTATTGGTTTGTATGAATTATTTATGGCTTAACGAATGAATATGTTGACGGGATGAGTTGTTTAGTCCAATTAGATTCCGGATAGGCTAAGCTGAGTTAATTCTGATATTAGTTAGACTTATCAAAATGGAGGTTTCGGTTATTCAAGTCTAGCAATTCTAGTTAACTAACCTAGTATTTAGCTTGTTTGAAATCTAAAGGTCTAAGATATATGGATAATTAGAGCCTGATGAGAAAAATGGAGTTTATCTTTGTTTTGGTCTTATCGAATGAAGCAGTTGTATTTATACAATCGGTTTAGCAAAGGGACTAACTTTATTAGTTGTTTTTTGGTTTGCTAAACTAGTTTGGAAAATTGCTTCGGGCAATTATTTACATGATAACATATTACTTGTAGTTTTGGTTTTGATATTGGTTATCAAAAATGGTGTGTAAAACCCTCATGCTTGACTCAACAGGTTGCAAGTCTATTTTGATATTTGTAAGATCCTTTTCGTGTTGTCCATTAGTTTTTCATTTCTTTGTCATTTTTGTGACAAAAAAAGGGGAGAAATATATGGAGTAAACAAGTGATGCTAGTATCAATTATGGTTGATTGGTGTCACTAGGAAGAGGACAATGGTGCTTGAACGTTTATCTAACGAATGAGGAAAAGCACAGACTAAGGGGGAGTAATATATCATATGAATTGGATAACAAAGATGTGCGGATTGAAAATCTACATAGCTCACCTTTAGGGGGAGTATAAGCTTTGTTATTATAGTACAGCTGCTGCATTTTTGAGGATTGAATGAATGCATGTTATGTGATGTTGATTCGGGAATCAAGCGTATGTGTAATGAATTCTTGTAATTTGTTTATCCATATGATTATAAGAGTTTTGTCACTAAAATTGACAAAGGGGGAGATTGTTAGAGCATTTCTCGGTTGAACCCACCAAGCGTTGGTATGTCAAGTTTGGTTGTATTTTAGTGAAGCAAAACTCATTTAAGAGTCGCTTGATTTAAATGTACTAGAGTCAACTTCGTATAGGTTAGCTTGAAACTATAGGGTAAGACATTACAAGTATTGCAAAGACTTGAAGAAGTGCGGAGCTACAGTGACAACATAATCCTTCCACTTGAGGTTAGCGATATTTGACTTGAATAGTTTCATTCCCTAACGTATCTTTCAATTCGTGCATATTGAAAACATAAAACTGCGAAGCATGAACACTCTAGATAGACATAGTATTAAGGAATACAATATAAAGTTTCTTTCTTAACCATTAAACTTTGTATATAACACATCGACATAATCGTATGAATGCTATTGTGATTATATATGGGTATGAGGTGACGATTTCATCCTAGGGAACAATGTTTACATGTGTTCTAAGGAAGTAAGTTCATGATATGTGTTGTGAACCGAAAAGGAAATCGGCAGGCGTTATTGGGGTTGTTCTTCATTGCATATCTTATGAACGACCAATATGTGTGATTAGTATAACCGCTCACGACTTGTTTGTGTTCTTGGTAAAACTATTCACATGAGGCCTGACTTATGTATTGGTATGACTTTTATTAATGAAAATGATCTTAAGTAATCACCTGGGGTATGATCGGGTTGTGTATATCTGAACTTATTACTGAGAAGAGGGAAATCGATCCTAGTAAGAGGTGCAGTGCATCACAAGGGGAACTGATCATTGTATGAGGTGCATCAAGGTTTATGGAATAAAGGGGAACCGATCCTATGAACATGTGCAACACGTTTTTGGGAAGGGGGAACCGATCCTATAAACACGTGTAATGCTGATAGGTGTTGTAAAACACCTAATTTTATATCTAGTATTTATGCTTTCTTTGCTATTTATTTTGTAAAATATGTATCTTATGTTTAGTTTTAAGTTTTTAGGTGCAATTGAGCCATTGGGAACAAAAGAAGGAGAAACGTTTCAGTTGGAGCAGAAAGGATGAAAAGGCAGAACTTCATTGCAATGATGTGCGATATGTGGAGCCTAGACAAGGTTAAGGGGTTGCCGTTTGGTGGCCTGTGGTAATCTGATGGGTGCGTCTATCAATTCCAAGTCCTACACATGCCTAAAATTGAAAAGATTTGTCCATCTCTCAATTATTGTACCAGAAATTGAGAAGGAAAGCAGCCGTTGTTGCTGGTGTATCCAAGAACAGCTGGGAAAGATCAGATCCAGAGATTATTGGGATTGAAGACTGTTTTGAGATGCAAGAGATTAAGGGAAGACAATGGAAATTGCTAGAGAGACCTCTGTTGATGAAGAAATTAGATCAAGAAGAAATCTGAGTTTTAATGGAATTTGGAGTTAGGGTTTTAAGTGAAATTGAATCTGAGGATGGAATTGAGGATTAGAAGAGGAAATCAGAGATGGGTTTGTATATTCCAGAGATTGAGATGGTTTTGCTGTTGATTGAAGTCAATAATGAATGGGTTGAGTTATTATTAAGCAATTGAAGACTGCAGGGGAGATTTTGTGTACTGAGACTCAAGATGGTTCAGTCGTACTGTGTTCACAGGTTGCAATTGGAAATGGTGTTGTTTATGCTTTGCAGGGTAGCTGAATTATGAGATAGAACTGGTGGTGCAGATGAGAAAATTTATTAGATGTATGTTCTAGGTTGACAGGCATTGCAGGTAGCTTGAAGGTGATGAGCTACATGATTTGTTGTTGCTGTTGAAACTGGAAATGAACCTGGTGATATTGTGCTGCTGACCTAAGCTGGAGTGGTTCATTAATGAAGATGTATGGTGATTGTTCACAGATGCAAGTTGAAATTGCAGGTTATGAGAGGCTTAAAGTGTTGCAGGTGAGAATGATATAAAGCTACAGAGTGAGGCAGATGTAGGAGTTGCAGCTACTGGGCTTGAGACAGTGTGCTTGAGGGTGATGTTAATTTCAACAAGGAGCTGAAGTGGATTGTATGAGATGTGGAGGAGATGGTATGAGATTGAACTGGTGGTATTGATTGCTGCCAATTGCAGTTGTAGGTGCGGAGCTAGTGTAGCAGGTGAGTTTGGATGTTCCAAGTACAAGTTCAATGAAAAGCAGGGAATGAATGAACAGAATGGGAGAGTAGCAGGTGACAGATTTGGTGATTCCATGGTTTAATGCAATTTGGAGTTACAATGGTGCTGGGTATGTTGTTGATAGCAATGGGTTGTTGAGAAGATTGAGGCAGAGCTGTAACTGGTGGTAACTGATTAGATTCTGATGCAGGATAAGATGGTTTTGCAGTGGTGCCAAATGAGTTGCAGGTGGAATTCTGGGCAGAGTGGAATTTGTGTTGCTGAGAAGAAGTGAGGAGTTACTGGAGCTACAGGTGCATCGAAGTTTGCTTACAAGAGAGTCTGGTAACTAATTGGAGCTGGAATTACAAGGAATGGTGGTCAAGAAATGGAATGCACCTGTGGAAGTGCTGTGTGCAGTGTGGAGACATTGCAGGTGTTGGAAGTCGCTGCTGGTGAAGAATGGAGGTTTGCTGAAGCAATTGAATAAAGGCATGAGGAAGATTGAGTGGAGCTGGCAAGAATGAAGTACAGTGGTTGCAGCTCAGATGGTGCGGTAGCAGTCAAGAAGCTACATCTACAGGTGATGTTGCGAGACAGTCTGCTGCAGCAAGATTGGAGTGCCTGTGAGTATAGCTCGGAATGCCGGATTTCAGAACTTGAAGCATGAATTGCAATGTTTCAGTGAATCGCGAAGGGGGTATGAGTCGGATGCGGAAGTTGGTCATTGGACATATGAGCTATTAGTCGCGCTTTTGGGTACGTTTTCGCAAGAACAAGGAATTGGCTTAGATGGTATTTTGTGAATGTTTGAATTGCAGAGAAGTAGAGTTGAGGTGTTGGAAGGAAACGATTGTCTAGTGAGTGTTTCTGATTATTCAGGTGGGCAGAGACAGTTTTCCGGCATAAATTCCGGCGACCGGCGCCGGATTCCGGCCAAAAACACAGTTTTCCGGCGAGCAATTTTTGGGTCATATTTTCACATGGATTTTTCACACACATGAGTTTAGTGGACTTCTTGGTATTGGACCATGGGCTTTGAAGACCTAATTTGGAAAGTTGGAAAGCTATAAAAGAAGGAGTTTCTATTCTTTTGAGATCACTTAACACAATCTTTCTACTGGGTTTTTGGAGGAGAGCAGCGACTAGGGTTTGCTTCCATTTATTTTTATGTTCTTCATTTTATTTTTAATAATAATTATGTTGAGTTCAAAAACCATGAGTAGCTAAATACCTTTTATTGGTTATGGGATATAAAGTGGATTTCACAAATAAAATCTGATTCAATGCATTAGTTTTGTCTCAAGTTTATTGTTTATGTTTCATTGTTGATATTGATATATGATTTGATTGTTTATTTGGTTGAGTCCGGAATCGATCCGATTTGCATTCATATCTAGAGCTATATTAGGGTTTTCAATATGAAAACATTGTTAATCCCTGATTCTAAGTAGCATAAATGTGGGTAGTGCTTGTATAGATATATCCTACTAGTCACATATGAATCATAACTTGGGTTAAATTGATTTAGTGCTTTTACACATTTCAATTGCCTTGATTAGTCTTATTCCATATAGCTTATTGCTTTTAGGGAGTTAAATCTAATTTCCTTTTACACTTTAGGTTGTTTTCTAGGAAGAATTCACATATGCATCTTTTAATGTGGTTGTGATAAAATCAGGGAATTAGCGGGATACTCTTGCGATCAAGGTATCCTAAGACTTTTAGTAAATGAGAGATTTAATTTCAATTCTAGTCATTGATGAAAATATGTGTTTGTGAATGAAACTATCCCGTGACCAATACTTTCTCCATATTGATTATTTTCATACTTTATTGCTTTCAATTTATTTTTATTGCTTTGATAAAACAACATCCCCCTTTGGTTACTAAGAAACTGAAAATTTGCATAACAACAAAAAGCCTCTCCGTGGATACGAACTCATTCTTATTGCATACTACTTTATTTTAGGAAGTAAGAAAGTGAAATTATATTTGCTTCTGCTGACAACCGATCAAATGCATACAAGTTAGATACCAAATATATGTGGGGAACCGATCCTAGTACCTAGTCAGCCGTATCTTTGGTAAGCTAGTGTAACTATGCACATTACTCACATGGAGGTAAAACCGAAACTTGTTTTGGTAGAACCGTAAACCCATGAGTTGTGATTGAGTAGTACTTGATCAATTACATAGTTCTTGAAAGTCAGATGAACCAATTCTAAACTTGTTTGGAAGTGTGGTAAATCGGTTTCAAGTGAGCAAGCATGGAAAAAACTTGCAACAGTAAGATGTCGACACACTTTGAACACGGTGATTTAATGCTTATTCTATTTTGTTCAAAGATATTCCTTAAAGGCTAAGAGGGAAGTAAATCCCAAGATCGAATTTAAATAAGTTAAGAATATTTTTAATTAAGGGTTTTTAATTATATATATGGAAAATAAAAATTAGTAATGTGCATGTGCTAATTAAAGATTTTCCAAGGAGATTTCAATCGTTATTTTTGGACAGTGCATTCACAGGAATTATGAAAACTAAATTTAGGTTAATATGGAAAAATATCTTGAGAATATTTTCAGTTTTGGAAATTCCTTGGTGTCCAAACTTCCTTGTTTATAAATACTTTGAGTTTGCATTTCTAGCAAACTAATCCTGCGTGGCATAGACTTACTCTTTTGTCTTTGTTACTGGTGAAGCCAACTATCGGAGAGGAGAGTAATCTAATTAGGTGAAATCTCTTACACCCGCTCAATTTAAAGTCTTCTTTGGGATTGAGAAGCTCTAGCGCGACCCGTTGGTGGGAAACTAGATATTGCGGTTTATCTTTAGTTTTCGTATTGGTTTGATTGACTAATGTTGGTTGAACTTTGATTGCACCTAGTTTGTTTATGCTTGAGAATCTTCTCTTCTGATATAAGATTCACTCAAACTAGTTCAAGGTTTCGACAAGGATCTTTAGACTGTTGTTAGATCTAAAGACGATCTTGTGATAATCCATTGTTAACAGACTCCGTTCTGTGTGTGATTGATCACAAGAGATTCAAGTAGTTGTGTGCAGGTGTTTATTAAAGATCTAAGAAGATTTGAAGACAAATAAGATATTGAAGATTTCTAACTTGGATTTTACAATCTTTGGTGTGCACAATACTTGTTTGGGAAAAAGAGGATCAAATTAATAATCGGTTTATCCTTGTGGTAGATTGGATTGATTAATTGAGGAAGATCGGCATCAACACATATCACTTGGTTGAAGAGTGTTGTTGGCTTAATCTTAGCGATTACCTTTGGGTGATTGAACATAAGATAGATCTTGGGAACCTGGCAAAGGAGTTTATGTTAAGATAAACAAGGGAACCTTTTGCGCAACTCATATCACTTGGTTGAAGAGAGTTGATACCAAACAGATTTGTTATTCCTTCACTGTTTGGAATACGAACCAAAGGAATTGGTTAAAGTACGTGACTTGTTTAAAGGTTGGAGGCGTGGGAATACAGACGAAACTAGGTGAACTATAGGTTTAGTTGTGTAGCGCCCCCTAAGCTAGCAGCTGACTAAACCAAGAATTTAACTAATAAAGAGGCACTAACAAATCTAAATTAAACACTTAAACTTTCAATTAAGAAATCTGCTACAAAAACTTAACCCAAAGCTAACCCCGCTCAGAATATATATACAAGAACTCCTCTCCAATGATACATATAAATTAATCATTTGGTTTACAAATAGAATTTACAACAAAATAAACATATCAGAATATAAACAAATGATGAAGTTAACTTCTCGAAGCTTTCGCTGCGCAACTCTGCTCTGTCACTGAAACTGAAATGGGTAATAATTAACATTTAACTCCTAAGTAATCATATGCAAATTTGGAAACCATTACATGTTTTCCCAAACATTAGAAGACAACCAAACCACTGAAATGAACAATCATGTATATGGACCTAAACTCCTCCTTTAGTTTCTGCGGTGACATTTACACACCTTATAATTTCTGTGGTGACATTTACACACCGTAATACTGAAGACGTAAAGCAATCTTTGGGTGAAAGTTACACACCCGTAATATTGATGCCAATTCCACATCTATTATTAATATTGCGGTGTATCGCCCTAGACATAAGAATATGAAGGAGCGTATCCAATATACCATAGATGGAAATTCTCATTTCCCAAATACAATCATAAAGATAAACAAAGCGTGGAATAAACGAATAGACAATGCATGAGTTTATTAAACAAATACTTTCGTAAAAGAAATAACAATGATTACAAAACTGTCAAATGCATTCCCACCTCTTTAAATGACAAGCCACGCCTACCTCGAGATCCACGATCCACTGGTTCATCCTTGAACGATCGGTGTTAATAGTCTAACTGTTAATCATACAAGCATTCTAAGAGTTTAGCCAAAAGGCTCACAGAAGAATCATACAATTCTATCTAATGTTTCTAAGCCCATTATGGTATCTTAATCTCTATCTTTAGTATAACTAAGAGTTTACTAATACAATTAGATTGGTTATATAGTCCGTAGCTAAGTCTTGTGAATATCTACAACTCTGAATTCATCACTCTTCAAGAACTGAAACTTCAGGGCTATTACAAGTACAACTCCAGCAACATAGCCACTAATTGAACCACCACAGTCCAACTTCAAACCCCATACCCTAACCACTAACAGTGTAGTACTTATTTCTTCTTCATCATCACAACCCATTACATTCAATGTAAACCTTGACTGCAATTCCAACACCTAACCCCCCAAACATCACCAATCTATAGTTCATACATCTCATACAATTCTTTCATCTCAAGATGAATCCATTCCAGTAATAAAATTCAATCCATGTTCTTCAACATCAAAGACCAACATCATCTCATCAGTATAATTCAAGAACTTCAAGTTAACCATTTTATCTTGATCTTCAGAACCACAACTCAAACCAAAACTATCCAATTCGAGTTATTATTTAACTCCAAACCTTAATTCATCACAAACCCATCTCCAATCATTTCCAAGACTCTCAATTTCCTCTTCCAGTTCTTCTTTGAACTTCTTATGAAACCCTAGTTCTTAGATTGGGGAAGAACCGAACACAAACCCTAACTCACCGATTCACCAATTCATCATCTGAAACTTAACATTTACCTTTAATTCAACTTTAATTCCTCCAACCACTCAATACCCAACTCGATTTAACCTCCTAAAACGTCAAACTCGTCTTTTAATTCTTCTTCGAATCCTTCCAGAAACCCTAACTTCTCAATTTATCATTGAAACAACTTCATAACTTCTATTTGACTACAACCCATCTCTAATCTTCTCCCTAATTACTCAATTTCACCATCTGCATCCTCATAGAACTCCTTAAGAAAACCTAACTCTTAATTCACTTCCTCCTCCAAGTCTGAATCATTAGCAGACACCATCACCATCATAACCAACTACTGCATAATCTTCCACACCTCCTATCGATCACAAAACCTTCACTAAATCTCTCGAGTTTGACAGAAAATGAAGAACATGGGAAGAGAATAAAAGAGGAAGAGAAAAGAAGAAAGACGAAAATAAGAAGAATGAAGAAGAAATAGAAATAAAAGAAGATTTATCTTCTCGACTTGGGTTGATAAGATCGACCAAATGCTAAAGAAAATCAAGAATCTGATAAGGGGAAGTCACGACGTGTCCCTGATGTATCCAACAGCGTTTTCCCGGAAATGACCATTTTACCCTTCAAACAAATCTGATAATATCTTCTTCGTCTGATATCCGAATGACACGTTCGAGTAGTCCATTCCACGTAACTTTTTGAGACCTATCTAATGACACTAGTTTCATATCTAGATCGTTGTTAGATTAATTTCTATTAATTAACTTGCGTGTTAAACTAATCGAGTTATTACCGGCTAAATTGTCACTCGACCATCTCTTGACCGGTCTAACAGCGTTGACGAGCTTGAGGGTCACTACAAGTTGCTTGATCTCAACTATACGAAGTTGGTTTATTTTGTATAGCGGCTTAATCCTGAGAGTATTCAATTCTGGACTAGGTCCCGGGGTTTTTCTGCATTTGCGGTTTCCTCGTTAACAAAATATTGCTGTGTCATTTACTTTATATTTCCGCATTATAATTTTATTTATTATAATTAAAGTAAACTACACAAACGTTAATTCCTATTACTTGATACGTGAATCCTAATGAGTTTGGTTAAGTCCGCACCTTTGTATCAAGTAAACACACTTTTTTGTTGTATTGTCTCGATCTCATATCCATAGACGATCACACAAAGTATGAACCGATTTTTTGTATTGTCTTGACTCGGTCCATAGACAATCACTTTCGGGGAAAGGACTTATAGGAATGAAAAGTTATAGATTGAGGTATATTTGTGGTACCCTCGCCTTTTCAATTGGTATTAGAGCAGGAAAACACGAAAAGATCTAAAAATCTGTGTTTGGTGTGATCCAACCTATAAAGTTGTGAATCAAATGATAATTGATTCGTTTAACGTACCTCCAGGGTTTGATGGCTCAAACCATCTATGGTGGAAAATGGCTATGCAGTCTTTTCTTCAAGATCATGACTTTAACACTTGGGTTTTAGTTATTTATGGGTATGTACACCCAAAAGTACTGGTCGACAACTCAACCATTGAGTTTAGACTAAAGGAATTGAAAGAATTCAGTAATGAAGAAAAATTGCTTTCGAAGGAAAATTCTTACGGATTAAACGCCATTATACATGTTGTAACTCGAGACCTCCATCATCATGTAACTAAGTGTAAAACATCAAAGGAGGCTTGGGATATTCTTCATATCGTATTTGAAGGGAATGCCTTTGAAAAAGAAGCTTGGCTTCTAACCCTATCTTCTAAATGGGAAAATCTTCGTATGGATGAAGACGATACCTTTGATGAGTTTGATGAAAAACTTTCTGAAATAGTGAATGCCTCTTATGCTTTAGGAAAAATTATTTCAGATAAAGATACTGTATGTAAAATTCTAAGGTCTTTACCACCAAGATACGAATCTAAAAAGCATGCCATCACGGAAGCTAATGATATTTCAACACTATCTAGAAGCGCTCTAGTTAGTAAATTAAAGATATTTGACCTTGAATATCAATTCAAAAATAAAGTGGGCATTACCCTTAAAGATGTAACTAAGACTTGTTCTTCAAATACAAAAACTAAGAATTGCAGTGTTGATACGACTGCACGAGAATTTAGAAAGTTATTAAGACAAAAGAAAAGAAATTATACTCCTTCTAAAAAACACAAAAGTGTGTAGAAAATAAAGAACAAAATAATTCTGATAGCTCTAACTGTTCCGAGGTTCAAGAGAACAAAGCTTTCCATGCAACTGTTGAATGCATATCTGGAAAGGATAGTGAAGTAGGTTTAGATTCAAAAACACTTGAATGTGATAAACTCTGCAAATAGAATGAAAATCTTAAAAGGGAACTTGATATTCTATATAAGGATATAGAACGTGTAAATAATGGTGAGACTTATCTTGAATTATCGGAAAAATACAGAAAACAAAGGGTGATGATCGAGAAGCTCCAGAGCCAAAGGGACTCGACTGTGATCTTCATGAAGAGAATGAAAGATTGAAAAAGTAACTTGATGATCAGTACAAGTACGTGACTTGTTTACAGGTTGGAGGCATGGGAATATAGACGGAAATAGGTGAACTATAGGTTTAGTTGCTTGGTCTCAACTATACGAAGTTGGTATTATTTTGTATAGCGGCTTAATCCTGAGAGTATTCAATTCTGGACTAGGTCCCGTGGTTTTTCTGCATTTGCGGTTTCCTCGTTAACAAAATCTTGTTTTGTCATTTACTTTATATTTCCGCATTATAATTGTCTTTCTTTTAATTAAAGTAAATTACACAAACGTTTATTCCTATTTACTTGATACGTGAATCCTATTGATTTTGGTTAAGTTCGACCTTTGTATCAAGTAAACACACTTTGTTGTTGTATTGTATCGATCTCATATCCATAAATGATCACAAAAAGTATGAACCGATTTGTTGTATTGTCTCGACTCAGTCCATAGACAATCACTTCCGGGGAAAGGACTTATAGGTAGGAAAAGTAATAGCTTGAGGTATATTTGGGGTACCATCGCCTTTTTTAATAATTGTTTGTTAAAGGTCTAAACGCCTTCAGGACGTCGACGCTGCACGTTGTTCCCTGTCTATACACCTTTCAGAACGAATGTGATGCTTCAACGATCTCATATCTCGATTCTGTAAATAGATTAATTTTATCGTGGCATTCGCCAATGAATTCCTAGAAAATAATCTATTATATCTCATTACTTTGTTTCCTGAATTCCCCGGCTGGATTCATGGATTAGTAATTGATAACAATTTTATCTCATTACTCCGTTCCTTGAATTCCCAGACTGGATTCCATGGATTTATAATAGATAAACAATTCATTTTATTACTCTGTTTCATGAATGATTCTCTACTGAATTTCATGAATTAGTAATAATTACTCAACAATCGTGCATCTGGACTATCACCGAGTAAGCCCCAAGAAAATGGTGCAAGTGTACTCAACTATGATGCATGAATGAGCATTCAAAAATATGGACAAACGACAAATCCTACACACAATAGGAGATAGTAAATAGTAATAATAAAATAAAAGAGGCGCCTAGGGACCGAGCCCACCGGGAAGCCGGTCCCCCACGCATTTTCCTTTATTTTATTATTTTCATAATCTCATGAAGACTCCTTCATTCGAGCAACTTTCCTTGTTTGATCAAAACTCATGGTTTCTCCATATTTTCACGGTTTCAAGAGAAATAATAAAAATAGGGGAGAGTGTCACGGGACCATGCTGCCTAGACGGCCGGTCATGTCCTAGCTATGGCCGGTCCCATACCTTGTAATTCCTTGTTTTTCATAATTATTTTTTCCCTCATCTCATGAAACTCCAGCGTTTGAGCAAAAACCCTGGTTTTCAATATTTGCTCAAATACTGCTTAAACCATGAAAAAGTCAAACGATCAAACAACCAACTAGGCCACTCACGTCAAATATTAAAATATTATCATTCTCAAAATATTGGTCACGTAAGCAAAGTTCTACTTGCTCATCCGGGAAAAATCAAGAATTTCAGTCAAAGATTAAACTCTTCAAAAAAACCAAAATATTGCTCAAATGCACATCTGAAAATATCAAAACTCTCACTGAGACACGAACATTATAGTGACACGGGGATGCTTCCTTGACCGACCAACTAGCTTGGAATTTACCCAATCTACCGTCAGCTGGTCACACACCACCAAGGGCCGGTTATATGCTCCCTTGGACGGTCCCTTACTTCTCCATAATTAGGTTTTATCACCTAATGCTCAGACGAGCACTATTCTAATAAGTGATTAAACCAGCATTTAATCATCTTTTCACCAACCAGTCAACAAAGGAATTTGGTGCACGCTCACTCGAGCACTTGGACGCTACATTGTAATCCAACATCCCATGTAGCCGGTCACTCCTTCACTTAGTGGCCTATTTTCAATAAATCATCAATTGATCAAAATTAGGGTTTCGAACAAATGCTCTGTAAATCATGATATTGAGCAATTTCAAACACTAATAAATTTATGTTGACCCAAAAATCAACATCTGTATTAATTATATAATATTTGGTAGGCTTTAATTAATATTTTATTGGGTCACGTTGCCAATAATTCATCAAATGAGCAATACTTGCTCAATTGCTCGAATATTCATCCAATTGTCAATATTCGATAATTTATCGAATTGATCAATACTTGCTCAATTGATCGAATATTGATCCAACTATCAATATTATATTTTAGTAATTTATTGAGCAATACTCACTCAGTTGTTTGAATATTGATCCAAATATCAATATTCAGTAATTTATCATACTTGCTTAATTGCTCGAATATTGATTCAACTCAATATTCAACAATTCATCGAATTTACAATATTTGCTCAGACGAGCAATATCAACATAAGAACTATACATCCGACGAGCAATATCAACATAAGAACTATACATCCGACATGTTCAATCCATGAATCACTGAGCATTCGTCAATCGTGCTCAATTCAAAAAAAACTTAGGCTCATTGTCTAATCAAGTCAACGAATGACTAATCAAATACACGTCTGCTTTGCAGACTCCACGTTTGTGAGACATCAATCACGTCACATGGGGGATATCAATTAGGGTTTTGGTCTGGAGGCCTACGACACGTGTGTTCATCCACGTACAATGAGAAATGTGATTAAGTTGTGCAAGCGATTAAGGGAGTTGGCAAAGTAGTGGGTGGACGATCAATCAAGTCTCCACACGACATGGAACTGATTTTACCACGATCTCCCACTTCCCCATTCTTTCACTCAAGAAACCGTCACATTTACTGGATCAATGTGTTTACTATTCTGACAATATAAATAAGTTCGGGATCGATGACTGAAAACAACATTCGTTTACACACAATTCTCTCCATCGATACTTATTTACATAATTCACATACTTGCAGAAACCTACAACACATCTAGAATCCTTGATCATCATTGATCCCACAATTCTTAGCTTCCCTCCTACAGATTAACCCATCTCCCTCTTTGTGACCGAATTGACTCTGAAACTTCCATTGAATTGGTATATGTCAGAGACCTATAAATTGATATCTCGAACTCAAAGCACTCCTGTGAAACACAAATAAAACTGTAGATGGTGAAATTTAAGCGAAGGGTAAAACGGTAATCTTATATATAAGGGCACATACGATTATGTTGAAGTTCCCTTAATGTCCATGGAAAAAATAGAGTTCAAAAGATGAGACTCAGCAAGAGGGTTTCGAAGATGGGATACAACCCTTGTCGCCAAAAGTCAAGTTCAACCATGACTACAACCCTGATCGTCAAAAGTCAAGTTCAGCCCTGATTATAGCCCTCGTCATCGAAAGTCAAGTTCAACACTGACAATAGCCGTCGTCGAAAGTCAAGTTCAGCCTTGATTTCATCCCTCGTTGTTAAAAGACAAGCTTATCCCTGACTTCGAGCCCTTGCTACAAAAAGATGAAGTTCAGCCTTGATTTTAACCCTGCGGTTAAAATACGAGGTCGGCCGTAACCTCAGTCCCGATGACCAAAAGACAAGCTCATCCTTATCTCCATCCCTCGTTTTAGAAATACACAAATTTGGTCCTCATACATCAGAATCGATTATCACGAGAGATTCAGCCCTTGGTCTAAAAGGCCATGATCTCTAGATAGCATGCGTTCCCCCGAGACATGCTAGTCATGATTTCACGATTTTTAGCATATGTCCGCACTAGACACGCTGGTCGTGCAGGCTCTAAAAAATCATCAAACGTCCACAACTGACTCATGACCATGAGCGGAGACTTAACGTCTCCGGTAAATTACAATATTTGCCCCTTTTTGAGATCAGAGACTGATTCCAAGCAATCCTTGCGAGATACAATTGGTCATGTCTTATATAGAACATGACTCGTCTTACCTGGGATTCATAAGTTGTTCATAGAACATCTCCGCGAGATACACTGATCATTATGCACCTGCGCATCATGAAAGACTCCTATAACATCCTCTCGAGATAAGTCTTGTCTGCCCCATGATATGGACAAAGTCACGGTTGACTCCTAGTAGATCCACACGAAATACGTTGGTCAAAGATAAATGTTCCATAAGTCTCAGTGAGATAGTCCCGTAAGGATAAAAGATATTATTAGCCTTGCTATCAGTTCGTCAAATTGAAAGAAACTCAAACTCTACAAGAGCAAATCCACAGCAGGCCCCACAAGTTCTGAGCAATATAAGATTATTTTAGGGTCTTGTACGGTCAAAATACTTAGGCATAAGTCTCACCTAAGGCACAGTCCTATTTTTCAGCTTCTCAAACACTCTTACGGCTCTTCACCCCCATCTGAGAGACACACAACTAAGTATTTGACTTTCGCAAGTCATATATGTTGTCGTCCACCCAAAGATAGAACTCTGCCTCAACTCATTTAATGTTCAACACACGATTTTCAAGGCATTCTATGCCCAACACATGACTCATCCTAGTCATACTCGTAAATCAGGAAATATTCTTCTATCTTGACTCACATCAGCTACAATGAACATCTTACCCTGTTGTTGATGGTGGTTTTTTGACAAGGGAAAAACATGTAAAATTGCATCTGAACCTGTATAAGAAACATATTTATAATTATATATGTAGTAGGGTTTCACCCAGCTGAACTCTTAGTATTCTATATATGTTTATAAATATGTGTGAATTTCCGACTCGGCGTCAGAACTATAGAATATTCGTACTTCTACATCATATTCTGCAAGAGAATTGAGAATACGTATCCAGCTAATGGCCACACTGGCCTTAAATATGCCTGCAAGATTTTAGAACTTCACTCGGATGAGCTATCATTATCATATGCACGACCATACAAATTATCATGTATTTATCAGTGAATACTGATGGTACAAATTATAAATATTCAGGATGAGCTACTATGACATCTTGAATAAAATTACTATAAAAGCTAACTATTTAGTATAAAATTACATTGAACATCACTTCGAGTCGCGAAAACTTCTACTGCTGAATTTCTTGAATATGTTCTATAAACAAAATGCCAACACCAACTAAATTTGGCCATGGAAAATCTTCCATGATGATTTTCCAAATCAATAGGGCTAGCGTCTCAGGCCAACATGGTCGCGCCCCATGGCTATGCTGACATAGCCGAGGCTCACAGCCAGGGAAATATGGTCGCATCCCGTGGCCATGACCACCAATATTCCCAGTCCTACCAAAACTCGTGGCTATGGCCACCAATCTTTTCCTTCCACTACAGTTCGTGGCTATGGTCACCAATATTTTCATTCCACTAAAGTTCATGTCCATGGCCACCAATCTTTCCATTCTACTAAACCAACTTGTCCATCCTACCAAAGTTCGTGGCCGTGGCCACGAACTCCAATCATTGGACAAACATCCCAAGATAACATTCCAAGTTACCCTGTATAACTTGGTCATACCTCCCAGGCCATGGCTATTTATACGGCACCGTTGCGTATTATTATGGCTATCATAATCAAACATTCCACAAATACTCCATATGCCACATGCTACTAACGTGCCATAAATATGCCACAAATACACCATGAGCACATTAAGTGGATATGGGCCTGTTTACAGTGAAATCTTAGGATAAACTTCTTATCATCCACACATAACCTTAGAGTTGAGTTGTCTCTTCAAGCTATGTCACTTCGACAAAGTGTGGCTAGCTTAGCCTATTACTCAGTTAAGTACATCGTGGAAACCTGTACAAGACAAAAGACGATTCATGACTCTACTAATTCCTATGAGAAATCAAAACACGTCATATTGGGGAATTATTCATGGGTATTGGTCTGGTGGTTTACTGGAACATGCGGCGTGGCAACACCCAATGACAAGGAAGTTATAAGTAATGGTGACTGTTAAGAGCGGTTAAAGGAGTGATTGAGTAATGGCTTACAAGATTCTGGAAACTTTCCTAGCATAATGGACGTAACTTTATCATTACCTCCACTATATCCATCTCCCTATCTCTTCACAACTTTCACTACTTATGAGGAAACAGTGAGTGTTCCCGACGACTATAAATAGGCGCTTTTTCCTATTCAGAATAACAGAACAAGCTCATCATTCTCAATCCCTTCTTCTTTCATAGTTCGAAAACCTAAATCATGACAATTCAATCACCATTGATTTCCTCAACTTTCTTTGCTTTCCCTCCCCTAATATCAACCCATCTTCTCTCTTTGTAACCAGAGCAAAATGTGAACAACTAATTTCTTGGTTTAGGCTCGTTTTGTACGATTTTGTTTTTCAAACCTAAAGAAAGTACTTTGACAGTACATTGTTTTACCTAGGAGTAATTTTGTGGTATTAACACATGTCAAACACGTCATCACAAAGGCTACGTCAGTCATAAAAATATGAGGATATCAATTAGGGTTTTGGTATGGCAGTCTACGGCACATATGAGAAATATCTGGATATTTCTCATCACATGAAAGAGAGTAAATCCAGTCAAAGGAATCTAAGATAAGGACATTTTCACTTATCCTTAGTTATTCCTCAAAATACGGGTAAAGTGCTCTGCACGACAACTAAACCTATTTTCACCAATTAGAGATCATAGAATTCTGCTATAAATAGGTCATTTATTTCTCCAAGCTAACACAACTTTCTCTCTATAACTCAGAGCAATTCTGCAAAAACCTAGAATACTCTTACTCTCTCTCTATCTTAATCTTCCCTTCGTAAGATCATCCCTATCTCCTCATGTGACTGAAGCAGCCTTTGAACATACATTGTGCGTGGTATAGGAAAAGCCTATTCGTTCTTAACCTCCCAAAACTCACACTCAGAAATCCTAAAATATCACTTCTACCATCTCACTATTTTTAGGTAACTACAACAACAAAGAAGTGAATCTTTCAAAAAGATAAAATTTGGCATTCATGACGGTGTGACCACTTGGTCGAAGAAACCCAGGTTTAAAAAATTGCTCATACCCCGAGTTATGCAGATTTAAACCGGTGTGAGCATATTTAAGGTCATAAAATGTGATACATGGGGGAAACTATTTTACGATCCTCACTCCACCCATCCCCGAATAAAAGCCATCATAACGATTAAATAAAAACAAAAAATAAACAAAATAGATATTTGTATATAATTTTTAGCGGCTGTTAAAACTTCTAAATATCTTCGTTATTATGTTTTTTTGTCGTACAAATTTAAGTACTTAAATTCGATGAAATAATTAGTTTCTAAATTTATAATAATTGCAAAATCTTAAAGATCACTGGAAAAACATTTACTATGGACGTTATAACATGAATATGCCGAAGTCGTTTACTCGATCAAAAATAATTCCCAATACACTAACTGATACTATAGTACTAAGAGTGTACATTTTGTTCGGAGAATAGTGTGGTTATAATTAGTAAATGTAAACCAAAAAAGGGGCTTTTGAATTGAAAATAAATTAATAACAAAAACAAGAAAAAGACGGTCAAAGAATCCTTTATCGTTACTAAACACTAACTTAATTAGCATATGTTTTTTTTTTTTTTTTTTTGATAAAAGAAAATATATTAAACCACTAAGGAAACCTTACATCATTCAGATTACAAACATTTTTAAGATAATTAACCTTATTACCTATGTTCCAACTTATAGAGTCTACATAATCAATACCAAGATTGTTTAAACATTTCGCTAACCTATCCGCAATGAAATTACATTCTCTGTTGATGTAGTAAAAGAGGGAAGAAGCGAAAGAATTGGTGATGTTCAAAGCTTTAAGAAGAAAAGCTTTACATTTCCAATTAATATCAAAATTCTTCCTCTTCATTCCATTTATCACACTGAGGTTGTCGTTTACGAAGATGATATTATCTATTCCAATTTCTTGAGCCCATCTTGCAGCGTCTCTGCACGCTCTAGCTTCTGCTTCTCCTGGACTAAGGCAATTCCCTGATCCCCCTGCAAAGTTATGAACATGACCATTGTGATCAGTTAGAACCATGGCAAAAGTATAGTTCTTAGTTTTCTTATCAAAAGAAACATCAAACCAGATAAAATTAGAATCAATAGAACACTGGGAATTATGATATTTATAACCAGGGTGGTTACATTCACAGACAGTTCTAGGCTTATTTTTATTAGGTCTCTGTTCTCCATTTCTAGAGATATCCTTTAAATAAAAATTAATGTTTTTTCTCATATTATTAATCAGTTCAATAGGGTTAGGTTTAATTCTATCAAAGCTAACTCTACATCTATACTTCCAAATCAGCCAAAGGATATAAGCCTAAATATTTCTATTATCTTTATCCTTGAACCACATGACACACTAGTTTTTGAAACTCATATTCTTTCCTTTATAAAAAAACATGAACACAAGATAAACCTCTCCAAACTTCTTCCGAAAAAGTGCATTCAAGGAAAAGATGGTTAGTAGTTTCACTAACATTATTATCACACAGGACACAATGAGAATCAATGGAAATATGTCTCCCTAACCTATCCTTTACAGGAAAGCAATCACTAAGGGATTTCCATAAAAACATTTGGACTCTAGGGATCACATTAAGTTTCCAGATATCTATCCAATCCACCTTAACTTCTAAATGATTCTTATTGCACAGATAGTTGTAGGCAGACTTAAGTGAGACCTCTCCATCTTGTGTTCCTAACCATTTAACTGTGTCCAAATCATCTATGTTACCTGGTTCAATTAAATTTATTTCCTTAACTGTTTCTTCATCAAACAAGTTACTTAACAAATTATTCTTCCATTTTCCTATAGGATAGATCAAGTCAGACACCTTTTCATACAATCTAGTTAAATTGTCATTTTTTGGTTTGGGTATTTTCCCATTAGGAAGCCATTTATCTTCCCAATTATTAACTTTTTTTTCCATTTCCTATTTCCCAGGTATGATTACTCCTTATGATTTCTAGGCCTTCACAAATACTAGTCCAGACACAAGACTTAACTGATTTTTTCCTATATCTTAAGGGTTCAGTGTTTTTAAAATATTTATATTTAAGAATCCTATACCACAGTATATTAGGGTTTTTAATGAGTCTCCAAGCTAGTCTGGTTAGGAGAGCTTGATTGAACTTATAAGGATTCCTAATACCTAAACCTCCACTAGTTTTACTAGTACACATTGAGTCCCATGACTTAATATAGATTCTTTTATTGTTTCTAGTTTTTTTCCACCAAAAATCTCTTTGGAGAGCATCAATTTTGTCTAAAGTTTTCTTTGGAAAAGAGAATCACATCATCTGGTACAAGGGCATAACACTAGTAACAAATTTTATAAGCACTGTCCTTCCTGATTGTGTAAGAAATTTTGCTTTCCAACCTAAAACTCTACTCAGCGACGGAACCAGGAATTTGTGTTCGGGTGGGCTAAAAAATTTTTTTTGTACACCCAGATTATAGCAATCTAAATGCCTCAAATATAAACACAGTGATAAAAGCACTGCATGCTACTTATCATTTTATGTATAGTAAGGTTCATCTCAGTGACAATACTTAAAATCGCGAAGACAATATATATAATAAAAATAAATATTATTATCTGAAATGCGGCCGAAGGCCTCCCGAATTTTTGAATTTTTAAAATGTTACTTCTATATCTTTGTATGGTTTTCAAATCAATTCATGAAATTAAAAACTGATACATCATAACATTTAAAATTTCAAATTTTTGTCATTGTTTGTGAAAAGAAAAGAAAATGTAGGAAATATTATGTAATAGATTTTTATATTTGGGCTAATTTTTAATTTACGGACGCATGGACCAAGTTTTAGAATATTTGGAAACAACATGGGCTGGATAGATCAAATCATGATGGAGTGGGAGTAAATTTCACCGTTGAATTTAATTTCTAAGCACTAACCGAAACAAAAGAGGACCCAAAAGTTTAAAATAAGAAAAAAACGCAACATAACAATAAAATTGGTATAGAAGTCGTATGAATATGTCATACTAATGGGCTAATGAAAAGTTTTATCCTGGTCTAATCTATAGTTATATGAATATGTTGACCCTCACCTCCGTCACTGGTGTTTTAAATTTTAACTTAGAAACTAAAAACAAACGCAAGATGAGAAGAAAAAAAGGTAGGAGGGAGTCAACAGAAGACTTTTATTGTATGTTTGTATAGACAGAGAGTTATTAGTGGGATATGTGGCGTGTGGTTTCTCATTTCTGTATAGACAGAGAGCTTATTTTGGGCTAACTATAATTTTGACCTGGGTTTTTTCATTTTTTTCTCACTAATAGGCTGGCTAAAAAGGAGTTTCTCATATTATTATTATTATTTTGGGGGGGGGGGGGCGGAGCCAAAAATCAATAAATGGGTGGGCACCTTATTAATTAATGCATGTTTGAGGGGGTGCAAAAGGGTTAAAATGACAAAAAATTGGATAAACTAGCTAAAATTAGGCTTGGGAGCTCACATTTGAGGGGGGGCAAGTGCACACCTACCTCTCCATGTGGCTCCGCCCCTGGGGGGGGGGGTGTAAGGACTTGCCTTACAAATTAGAACAGAAACAGCTCTTGATCTCTAAGGATAGAGATGGATTGGGGAGAACAGAATTTCTTAGAGAGAAAAGATACTTTTCTGATTAATTTTTCATGATGCACAACAATCAGCAAAACTAAGAATAAAAAGACTACCCAAAGACAACAACACGTGTGACACACACGGTGACTACTAAACACGATTAGCAATATCTAATTACCAGATAATTACTAATATCTAACTTAGATACCCCATAGTAATGGGTCAGCCCTTAATAACTCAGGAATTGTGACAACAGGTTCCTGATAAATTCCACTCCTTCAAATCATCCTTGTCCTCAAGGATATGAAATGAGCTTTAGCATTGAAGAGCATAACTGTTGCATATTGTATCCAATCTTGAATATAGTATGAAGTGTGAACTCTGCAAAAATTAACACCTAGGTCCTTGAAAAGCTGAAATCATTCATCTGAACGGTAGGTATCAAGCTCCGTTGTAGTTTTCTGTTCAAAAATAGTTGATGCTCTATCTTCAATAATGATCAATGCACTTAAGTATTCTGAGCTTAATCCTCCAAAGAAAACATATTTGGTACCTTCATAACTCACTATTTTGTAATTTCTGGTAAAAATACCCCTCACAGCCATGAATATCAACTTCGAAAATATATCGCAGCTGACTGTATAGGCATCTCGGAACATAAGAGAACTTTCACTATTACCAGATAAGGCTTGAGCTTGTATCTTCACGTTCTCTTGTGTGTAATCATCTCGTATACAGAGTTTTAGTCGCCAATATACCCTCTCTTCTAATACCAAAAACTCTTCCTGCCTATGTACTCCGCAAAAGACAATTTCTTCATTGATGACAAGCAAGTCAAACCTTCTACCTTTATCAATAGAAAATGCGTTCAGCTGCAAGAAGTTGATTGTACAGAGGTTGTGGTTCTTTACCACTTTTAATTCCAAGATGTTGTTACCTCCAGCTAAAACTTCAAGCTTAACCTTGATCAGTATCATATCCAAATTGCAATGAGTCGCAGCTCTACTAGTTACTTTGTAAACTGAAGTTAGGTGACCAATCATTGGTGAGAGACTGTAGTTGTTATGGCTCTCTTGAACCAGTGGTATCACTTTACCTCTGAACTTGTGCATAGGAACTCTGATGATACTTCTTCTAACTGAATTAGGAGCTGTAGTCGCAATGCAAGATGAGAATTTCTGGAACTGATTTGTTAGCATGGAGTCGACAAGTTCTAATTTTCTCTGTGGTGCTGTGCCAGTAGATGTGGAGAGCCTCAACTGCTTCAAAACTTGAGCCTCCACAAGGTAATTGTCACAAGTCTTGCTTCTTGTTACGCATCTTGAGAGAAAAGTAGATAAATTCCAGTTTTCATAAACAATCGACGACCCTGAATTAAACACATATACATCACATCTGAAATTCGTCTTGCTGTCTGAAGGATCAGTTCTGAATTCTGAACTGGAATTGATAATTGAAGAGAAGTAAACTGACTTTATAAATTTCATAGAAGACACATCTCTTGTAACATCATACATGGGCTCTTTTAATTCGATCTTCTGTTGTAATCTGTTTACGCCAAGTAGAGAATCACAAACAACCTCATTATCTTCTATAAGACTCCATATTTGAATTACCATGACTGTTAACTTCGAACCTGCAACTTCTAGCTCTCTATGTTGATGCTTACTCCTCAACAACTCAGCATATAAGTTTTCTGCAGTATTAATTAATCCGTGTTTATGTTGCAAGAGGAAAACATCTTCTCTTCTGCTCATATTCACACATCTCAGTTCTGCAATCACCAATAATTTTGCTAGCACGGCGAGGAATGGGTTATAAAATCCATGAAAACTTCGAAGAGTCTTCACAAAATCTGTAGATGTATCCTCTAAACCACCACTAATTCTCATGCTAGTACAGTTCAGAATAGTTTTCATGTTGTTTCTCTTGTCAAGTGGTGCATTATAACTGATTCTCACCATACACACAAAAAGACAATTTTCTTTACAGCCACAGTATATAAAATGCCAGGGGCAATTGAGAGTTATGTTTAAACCAGTAATATAGTTACTCAAGGACTTCATATCTAAGAGTAAGAAGAGTGAATGTTGTTTCCTAAGATGAAGCTTGAGTACCTCAAAGAAAAAATAACACCCGTATCTTACTCCCCTGGTTTTTATCCTTTCATACAATCCATTTTCAAGCTTTACCAGAAGATGATTCATACCCCAACTTAAATTTCCATGCTCCCAAATGCAAACCGTACATTAGCAGTGTTTGGTTAACCACATGGTAAGTAAGACATAGTCATTGTCTTTACACTGTTCAAGGCCTCCTCCGATTAATTGATACTCAACCAAAAGCATATCACCTTGCTGCAAAAATTCAACAACCAGTTTGCTAGAATCACTTGTTTAACCTTTTGAGTTAAGTACTTCGAACACCTGAAAATATATTCTCGTACCCGATGTATAATAGATTTTAATAAATCAGTTCAACCAAGTACCAGCCTTCCCACCAAACAGGAACATGTGATAAAATAGAACTCAGTGTTGAACTTGCCTTATAAAATGTATAAGTCAAGTCCTTACAATTGGTATCAGATTTACTGGGTTCTATGTTGGGATCCTAGTCCTACATTGGTTAAATGGGGTTTAATTGGTAGTTTATAAGTCAATGGGTTCCCTCATCTAGACAACTATTAGCTAATAAATCGGTCTGAACAGTAGGTATAAGGCAAGTTCAACACTGGGTTCTATTTTATCACATGTTTCTATTTGGTGGGAAGGCTGGTACTTGGTTGAACCGATTTATTAAAATCTATTATACATCGGGTACGAGAATATATTTTCAGGTGTTCGATGTACTTAACTCAAAAGGTGCAACAAGTGATTCTAGCAAACTGGTTGTTGAATTTTCGCAGCAAGGTGATATGCTTTTGGTTGAGTATCAATTAATCGGAGGAGGCCTTGAACAGTGTAAAGACAATGACTATGTCTTACTTACCAGGTGGTTAATCAAACACTGCTGCTGTTCGGTTTGCATTTGGGAGCATGGAAATTTAAGCTGGTGTATGAATCATCTTCTGGTAAAGCTTGAAAATGGATTGTATGAAAGGATAAAAACCAGGGGAGTAAGATACGGGTGTTATTTTTTCTGTTAGGTACTCAAGCTTCATCTTAGGCAACAACATTCACTCTTGTTACTCTTAGCTATGAAGTCCTTGAGTAACTATATTACTGGTTTAAACACAACTCTCAATTGCCCCTAGCATTCTATTTACTGTGGCTGTAAAGAAAATTGTCTTTTTGTGTATATGGTGAGAATCAGTTATAATGCACCACTTGACAAGAGAAACAACATGAAAAATTAATCAGAAAAGTATCTTTTCTCTCTAAGAAATTCTGTTCTCCCTAATCCATCTCTATCCTTAGAGATCAAGAGATGTTTTTGTGCTAATTTGTAAGGCAAGTCCTTACAATTGGTAAGTACAGCAGCAGTGTTTGATTAACCACCTGGTAAGTAAGACATAGTCATTTTGTTTACACTGTTCAAGGCCTCCTCCGATTAATTGATACTCAACCAAAAGCATATCACCTTGCTGCGAAAATTCAACAACCAGTTTGCTAGAATCACTTGTTGCACCTTTTGAGTTAAGTACTTCGAACACCTGAAAATATATTCTCGTACCCGATGTATAATAAATTTTAATAAATCGGTTCAACCAAGTACCAGCCTTCCCACCAAACAGAAACATGTGATAAAATAGAACCCAGTGTTGAAAATCTGAGATCCCATGAAAAATGATAGTCAGAATCTCGAATAAGAGGGACTTGAATTTAAGAGTCTCCCATGGAATCTGGAGCGTAACCACTAATATCATATATAGGATTACAATCTCATAAGACAACCTGCACCTCAGCTGCGAAAGTAAAATTGCATCTTTCCACATCTCCGCCATCTGATCACCCAACTATGAAGACCTTTTAGTATCAATTATTCTATCCGAAAATCTACCTTCAGTGGCCAATTGAACCAACAAGTTAGTGTTGTTACCAATAGTATCAGCTTTATCAAAGATGAACCCCAACATGGTTATCAAAACAATCGGTCTCCCCAGCCATTCTGAATAATACCCATGTTTCAAAACTTGCCCATAAACAAATGTCCAATGGTAATCATCCCATAAAATTGAACCAATCATCTCGCTATATTTAGTAACTTCGGAATCATTGAGAACTGTTCTATCAAACAGCTCTCTGGCATCACCACAATCACCATTCTTAACAAACAAACATACATTCAACTTTGCTAATAGCAATTCTAATTCATACCCGAAGTCTAGAATCGGCTTAGAACCAACATTTGTTGTGTATCTATGTACTAAAATGAACCAATTAAGAACAGTAACACAACAAAATGCATCCAATCTATTATAATTTCTAGCACCGTACCAATACCACCTAATTACTTCCTGCTGTTTTCCACGATCAAACAGAATTCGACCATACTCAGAATTAGGTGAAACAACACCCACAACAGTAATTCGAATTATTTGTAGGGTGGAAATTACCTCATGAGTTACAGCTTTTGTGCTCTGAATATTCACCATGAAATTAGTAATAGGAATGAAATATTTACCCTCCTGATAATGTAGAAACGTTGAATCTCCACTGTGTTCCTGAACTCCAACTTCAAAACAAGCTTCACCCAAATCCGAGAGTTGAGTTGTAGATCTATAATTTTCTTCATCTGTTGGATTTGAATCTATAGGAATTGACGAAGGAATAGTGAAATTAGTCACTGATTTTGATTCAACGGGAATTACCTTCGAATTTGCGTCAATTTTATGTGTAGAATCAGATGAGGGTTTGAGTAAATCTTCATCTGGTTTCATCTTGTTTACACAATCAACCACATCTTTCAACTGAGCTGAGTACTTCTCCATTGCAGCCTTCAACTCAGCAAATGAATTCTTCACTGCAATTTCAAAATCAACTCTTTCGATTATCATTGTCACTCGGTCACAAGTAATCGAGTACTATGATACCAATTTTAACTCATCCAGCATCTCATCTTGAGAATAAGGCAAGTACATTTAGATCACAGGCTGGTACGATATAAGCATCAAGTTAGTGTTCGGTCATCTCGTAACTCCACACTCTGATACCAATTGTAAGGACTTGCCTTACAAATTAGCACAAAAACAGCTCTTGATCTCTAAGGATAGAGATGGATTGGGGAGAACATAATTTCTTAGAGAGAAAAGATACTTTTCTGATTAATTTTTCATGATACACAACAATCAGCAAAACTAAGAATAAAAAGACGACCCAATGCCAACAACACGTGTGACACACACGGTGACTATTAAACACGATTAGCAATATCTAATTACCAGATAATTACTAATATCTAACTTAGATACCCCATAGTAATGGGTCAGCCCTTAACAACTCAGGAACTGTGACAACAGGTTCCTGACAAGGGGGGTGCATCCTGGGTAAGCCACCCCCAGTACCGTCCCTGACTCTACTGTAAACTTTATCCAGCATATGCTGGTACTTAAATGACATGGCTCTATTGAAAAATGAGGGAGTACCAAGGTATGTGCATTTTTAGTAATTCTATTTACTTTAAGAATCCTAGCCAAAAATTTACAATGTTTGTTCTGGACATTTTTGCTAAAATAAATTCCTGATTTTTGATAATTAATTAGTTGACCTGAAGAGTCACTAAAAATTCTCAATATATCTAACAGATTGTAGATGGTAGATTTTCGACAAAGGCTAAAATCGTAAACCCATAATTATACTCACTTCTGATCCAGCAATCAGATGTGAGTATTGAGACACGGGTCTCTCATCAAATCTCTGACTGAGAATACTATCTCTCAGAGTACATGCAGATATGTAGTCTCTCGGCTGGACAATGGCATATCTCATGAATAATTTAACACTTTAGTAATTATTTCTATATAGAATCACGAGATTGACGGCTCCTAAATAGCTTGCTCTCTGCTAGTATAGAGCGATAACGTCTTCGGATACAAACAACGGTTTTCCCCGACTATATAAAGGATATGAAGCTCCAATGAAGCTCATGTCGGAATCATTAATGCTCCTAGACAGCTTGCTCTGCTAGTATAGAGCTATCAATTAATTATTCTTAAATTCTTGGATTCATCCACTGAATTTCTGAAAATATTCAAATACTTTTATAATATTTCGTTACTTCAATCCATGGTTCTTCCCAGCATAATTCCATGGGTTAGTAATAAATATTCAACACACGGGCATCTAAGCTACCTTTGAGTATGCCTCGACTCAAATGGTGTAAGTGTACTCGACGATGATGCACTAACAATCATCGTACGAACAGGTATTTCAAAATACGACGAGATGATGAACCTATGCAAAATAGGAAGGAAAATAATAAATAATTTAAAATTGACCAAGGCGCTGGGAGCATGGGCCTACTGACCGGCCGGACGTGCCATGGCCAATCCCACGCTAGTTTCATATTTTTTGTTATTTTCCTTGAGTTCATGAAAATCCTATCACTTGAACAAATATCTTTCGTTTTGAGGAAACTCCTCAGTTTCATGGTATTCCCCTCACACCAAAGAAATAATATAAAATTAAGGAAATATGGTAGAGCCGTGATCATTGGCCAACCGGCCCCACGCCTCATGGTTCCTCATTATTTTATTATTATTTCCCTAATTTCATGAAAACTCCTTAATCTCATGATATTTCCTTGATCCCATGAAAAATAATATAAAATTAGGGAAACACGTGTGACCGGGCCCTAGCCGGCCGGTCAAGCCCTAGCTGGCCCCACACGTCCCATTTTATTATTATTATATTTTTCATGTTTCCTTGGTCCCATGGAATTCCTTGATTTCATGATATTTCTTTCAAATTATGAAAATTCCTAAAATCATGAAATAATACATAAAATTAGGAAAACGCTCGGGACCGGGCCCTAGCCGGCCAGCCATGCTCAAGCCGGTCCCACGTGCCCCTTATTTTATTATTATTATTTTTCATGTTTTCCTCATCTCATGGAAACTCTTTAATTTCAACAAAACTCTTTGATTTTAACAAAACTCCTTAGTTTTAACAAATTCCTTGGTTTTATCATATTTCCCTAAAATCATGAAAATATTTTAAAAATTAGGAAAACGTGTGGGATTCGGCCCTTTGGACATACGGCCATGCCTTGGCCATGACCGGTCCCAAACTTCATGATTCCCTCATTTTTTTTATTATTTTCCTTCATCTCATGAAGTTTTGACGGTTTTATAAAAAAATCCCTGATTTCTTCATATTTTCTCAAATGGATGCTCAACTGCACGCTAGAAAATATCAAAATTCTCAGAACTGAGATACGAACACTTTGACGACGTGAGCATGTTACCTTGACCAACCAGGGTTGGCTCCTTGGCTCGCAATGAGCCGATCCCGTGTATTTTCACGATTTGACTTAATTTGCGCAATTGCACGTATTAGGTCCAAAACTCTTCCAAATAATTATAGTATTTTCATGGAACGATCAATATTGGATCCCATGACCATCCAGGGCCGTTTCATGACCCCTTGGTCGGTCCTTTACCTCTTCATAATTAATTAGCTAGGTTTTATCACCTAAGGTTCAGACGAGCATTTTCGGATAAATGATTGAACCAACATTTAATCATTCTTTCATCAACAAATCACCAACTCTTCAAGAGGCCTTGAAGTTTTCTCACACGAGCATGTGGGAGCTAAATGGTCGACCCACGGTCCTGTGAAGCTGGTTCTCCTTCATTCCATAGTTAATTTTCAATTAACCATGAATTGGTCATCAATTGATCAAATTAGGGTTTCTGAGTCCAAGGATCATAATTCCAGATTCGAACACTAATAATTTTACAACGATCTCATGATCAGAATTTTTATTAATTATGCTCGGTTCAACTACCAGTATTTTAATTAATGCTTTATTTTGGTCACGGCACCAATGATTCATTAGATGAGCAATACTTTCTCAGATGAGCAATACTTGCTCAAATAAAGGAATATTGGTCCAACTATCAATATTCAACAAATTAGAGTAATACTTGATCGCCTCAACTATCAACGTGAGAATCATGTCCACGTTCAATTCATAAGTTTCAGAACATTTTACAAAATCATGTTCAACTCAGTAAATACATGGACTCATTGTCCCATTAAATCATGAAGTCAACAACTTACTAAACTAACCACGAGACATCAATCGTGTCACTTGGGGGGATATCAACTAGGGTTTGGTCTAGCGGTCTACGGCATGTGTGTCTAAACACACGATGGAATGTGAGCAAGTCGTGCAATCAGTTGAAGGAGTTAACAAAGTAGTGGATGGAAAATCAACCAAGTCTCCGCACGATGAGCAACTGGTTTCAAACACGATTTCCACTTCCCCACTCTTTGATTCCATAAACTGTCACACTTCATGGGATCATGGTGTCTACAATTCCAGCAATATAAATAAGTCTCTGAGTCATGATTGAAATAAAAATAACAAGAACAACAAGAATCTCACGTCTCACTGACAATACGAGATCAACAACTCATCAATTAAACAATTACTCTCAACTGAGCAATTTCAATCATTCAGAACTTATCTTATTCAGAATTCACAACACACCTACAATATTTGATTACCATTGATTCCACACATTTCTTATCTTTCCTCCTACATATCAACCATCCTCTCTTGCGATCGAAGTTACTCTAGAACGGCCATTATCTTGGTTTAGGCCGGAGTAATACAGATTGATCTCTCGAATTCAAATCACTCCCTTTTTGCAGTGCATCTGTGTGAGGTTAAACATTTCTCTCGGTTCAAGGAGTCTCCTCCGTACGGTCGTCTCTTCAATTCCGTAAAAACTAGCAAATCGTTTTTCCCCATCTACACAGATTATGAGCTTGAGTAATATTAGCAGAAGTAAAAATGAATGAGTCATCCGCAAAAAAATAAATGAGATACAGAAGGACTATTGTTTGTAACCTTAACTCCACTGATTTTACCTATATCTTCAGCATGCAATAGTAATTAGAAAACAGCTTCCATACATAAAATAAAAATGGCAGGGGATAGAGGGTCACCCTGCCTAATTCCCCTAGATGGAGAGAAATACTTACCTGGAGTACCATTGACTAACACAGAGTATGTAACAGTAGAGATGCAAGTATATATCAAATCACAAAATTCAGTTGAGAAACCTAATAAAGTAAAGATATTTATAATGAAATTCCATTTTAATCTATCAAAGGCTTTTGAAAGGTCTAACTTAATAGCCATATATCCACTTTTACGTTTACTTGTTTTCATGGTATGAAAAATTTCATGAGCTACTATTATGTTATCAGTAATCTGTCTTTTGGGTATAAAAGCTGATTGATTATGTGATATTATACTATCCAACAATGGCTTAATCCTATTAGCTAAGATTTTGGCCAATATTTTATATAAAGCGTTGCTAAGACTAATTGGTCTGAATTCATTTGGAGTTTTTAGCAAATTATTCTTAGGTATCAGGGAGATAAAAGTATGGTTAATATCTTTTTTTATAAACACATGTTGGACCCAGTCTATAATTTAATGTTTTAAGTCATTCCGGTGATTTTGATAGAAACCAGGGGGAAAGCCATCAGGCCCTGGAGCTCCCCAAGCATTCATGCTGAAAAGGGATTCCCTTATTTCCTCTTCCTCCTGGATTTTACACAAAGCTATATTTTCATCTGTGCTAATCTTAGGCTTAATTATGCTACTAAATATGGGGTATATTTGCTTATCATTTGTCTTGTAGATATTTTAAAAATGTTTGGTTGTTAAAATCATTTATATTTTCCTGACCTTCTATCCATAATCCACTATCATCTCTTAAACCGAATATACTATTTATCTTTTTCCTTTCAGATGCATACTGATGAAAGAATTTAGTATTATGGTCATGTTATTTTATCCATTTTTCTTTTACAGGCTGACTCCAATACATCTTTTCAATGGTATACCAAGAATTCAGTTTATTATGAAGAGATTCTAGCCTAGTTTTGGTTTCATGATTATAAGGTTTATTGTTTTCTATTTCTATGCTACTTTGAACATTAGTAATGTTTCTAAAAATGTTACCAAATTCTTTCTTATTCCATATTCTAAAATCATTTTCTAAGTTTTTAAGAATGCCATTTATATCTGACTTTTTTTCTTTACTATTTTCTAAGGAATTCTCCACTAATCTGTTATACATTTCATGCTCTTTCCAGCACCTCATATATCTGTATGGTCTATTATTTTTCACTAAATTAGGAAAAATATCAAGCATGATTGGAGAATGGTCAGATAAAACTCTCGTAAGATGTTTAGTACAAGATTGAGGAAAACGTTCAAGCCATTTATGATTAACTAGAGTTATATCTATTCTTTCTTGAATATTCTCCTTTCAAATTCTCTTATTTGTCCAAGTAAAGGGTAAACCAGTAAACTTTAAATCTACTAATCCTAATTTTTGAATATAGCTATACACATAGTCCATGCTACTTGTATTAGTGTTATTACCTCCTTCTTTTTCATTTTATGCAGTATGAAATTCATATCACCTATCAAGGCCCAAGGGCTATTGATATTACTAAAACTGTTTATGAAACCCCATTGCCTAGTTCTAATTTTTCTATCAAGTGATCCATAAATAAAAGTCATATTAACACTAATATTATCCTTAATGACATGAAAATTAAAAACATTTTCCATAAGAGAGATGAGTTTAGCAGAAACTCCCAGATTCCAAGATATAGCAAAGCCTCCAGATCTACCTATTGATGGAATGATAAACCAGTCTTTCATCTTCATTTTATTAAAGATTTTCTCTAGAACATTCACTTTGACTTTTGTTTCTGATAGAAAAATCAAATCTGATTTAAAAGTTTTACTCATATGATTCAAATGGTCTTGTTTTAGGCTTACTCTAATACCTTGAAGATTCCAGGATAAAACCTTAAATTCATACCCATATTGTTTATCTTCCATGACCATGCATCAGAATAGTATTCTATTATAATAGGGGAAAAAAACCATTCAAAGTGCATTTCAGAAACAAAAAGATAATAGAAGCATGCTCACACATATAGTAATTCCAAGTTTTAAAACCTAACTTAATCATGTAGCAACTACTTTTATTAGATCAGAATATCAAATATAAAAGAAAAACTTTATACTCCCTCCGTCCTAGTTTACTTGCCAAAATTGGTTTTTGCACACAGATTAAGAAATGTAGAGAGAATTAAAAAAATTCCAAAATTACCCCAAGATAGTATTTATGATACATAGTTTTTACATATCTAGTTTTCTGGTCTTTACTTGAAGAATTCAAAAATAAATAAAAATAAAGGATATATAGAGAGAGGAGAATTTAAAATTGTTTATTGGAAATGGAGTTACACAATTCTCAATAATACGACCTGATTCCAACAGAGGGGTAAATTAGGATAAAAAGTGGAAAAATATGAAACTTGGTAAGTAATTTAGGACAAAAAAAAATCCTCAATTCTGGCAAGTAAACTAGGACGGAGGGAGTAGAAAACATAAGAAAGCCTAACATATTGATTCAAGCAGTTTTTGTTTAAATAATATCAGGGAACAAGTTGTGATTTAAGATTACCTCATCAACTATGTTGCAATCCATAGGGAATTTGTTGTCAGCAAAAGCTTCAGTAGTTACCATATAATCAATTGCTTTAGTGTTCTTTTAAGCCTCAATTATTCTCCAGCAAAGAGAATTCTCCTCATCATTACAGGAAATCTCCCCAATATCCTATTTTTCTAGATTGCTTTGATTCGAAAAATGAATCAGTGCCTCACCAAATCCTCTAATATTGCTTGTTTCATTTAGAACCTCTTCAGCAATTTAGACTGGAGTGCAGTCTTGATCATTATCAACCATCTGCCAATTATTACCCAAACCTTCACTAGACTCATTTATTACTAAACTATTCCTTCTACCCATTACTGAATATTGACTTAAGAGTCTAAACCAGTCGTCTTTATTTTCCTTCTGCTTCTCTTATTTTGAGTTACTACCTTCATCATTCATTGGTGTTTTACCTTTAGAAGCTCTCTGTATCTCCTCAGCATTTTGATCATTCTTCTCAGGCTCTTTTCCTCTTTCTAGGACTGCAGTATTTCCTTCATTTACATTTATCCTTCCTTCACCCATTATTTCAACATTTGTACTTCTTAAATTTTCAATGTACTCTTCATTAAAAGAATAGTCATTGTCAAATCTCCTTCTTTTGATGCCTCTGGTTTGATAGTCCACTTTTTCAAATTCACTATCATAAATCTGTAAACTTGCAACTGATGTTGCTAGACACTCTATTATGTTACCAGTTGGTGTTACTTGGTGTTGAACTTCCTCATGAACACTCTCTGTTTCCTCAACCTTTTATTATAGACATAAACTTTGGGGAAGTTTTTCTTGTAAGCAATGATTCTTGGTCTACACTTCTCTTCAGAATGGTCACCATCAACAAACCAGCACCTCCTACAGGTACCATGTGGTATCACCATGAAGAAAATTTTAGTTTTGATTGTTTCTCTGTCCATTCCATCAAGAATGACTATTTTAACTTGATGAACCAGAGTCTTCTTTAGGTCAACAAGAACATGATCTTGGTATTCCCCTTGTGAGTTTAGGGGACCAATGAGAGTGAAATCCCTTCCTACTTTCTCAATAACTTGTTTAGCCATAAAACTTGTCTCCACCAAATCACCTTTAAGCTCAAATTTGATCTAGAAATCCTGAAAGTCAAAGTCAATATCCTCAATTCTAGTTTCACTGCTCCACATGCGCATAATGAGAAGTTTACCATGAACTCTGTTTGGGATGGAGTAAATAGCCAAAGCAAAATCACTTGCATTAGAGAATATGATGATAAATTTTTTTGGATTAGCTATCTTCTTGATAATAAGCCTTCCTGTTGGAGACCAAGCCATGTTGAGTGCATAAGCCATTTCACCAGTTGTAAGACCTCTTGGATCATCTTCTTTCTTTATTTCCTTAAAAAGTTTGACTATCACCCTTGGAAATTTAACATTTTCAATTGCTTTTGCAGCATCTCTAAGGAACTCCAAATAGTATCTGAAAAAGTGTAAGAGAGGTTGAGTTTGATCCTCAAGAACATCATTTAGATGAGCAATGTAATTTCTAGTTGGAACATCAGATATTTTCCAAAAACTAGAAAGAACTAAAACTGTAAATGAAGATTATTTATGAAGAGTGTTTTGAAACATTGCAGAATTTGTTTTATATTTGTTTTTATGGTTGAAGGTTATGAGACTAGAGCAAATTGTATGTGGGTTTATATAGACTATTTTACAAAGATTTCTGTAGGGTTTGCAGCCTACATTTGTTGATGACACTTGTAGGAAGTATAGAAAGGAGATCAGAGAATAATCACTCAAGTAGATTTTGTTCTTGCATGTTGCTTTAGAACTGTATTTACTGACTACTTGTGACACTTGTAGGTTGTCAAGATTAGATAGTGCTTGATGTTTAAAATAAGAACACAAAAGTTTTATAATTTTACTTTGTTAGAGCATAGCTCGGTTAAACCCACCAAGCATTGGTATGTCAAGCTTGGTTGTCATATTTTAGTGAGCCAAAACTCATTTAAGAGTCATTTGATTTAAATGTACTAGAGTCAACTTCGTATAGGTTAGCTTGAAAGTATTAGGGTGAGACATTACAAGTATTGTGAAGACTTGAAGAAGTGAAGAAGTACGGATCTACAACCACAACATCATCATTCCACTTAAGGTTAGTGATATTTTACTTGAACTGTTTCATTCCCTAACGTATCTTTCAAGTCGTGCATATTGAAAACACAAAACTGCGAAGCATGAACACTCTAGATATACATAGTATTAAGGAATACAATATGAAGTTTCCTGCTTTACCAATAAATTTCGTATATGAGACATCGACATAATCGTATGAATGCTATTATGATTATGTATGGGTTTTGAGGTGAGGATTTCATCCAAGGAAACAATGTTTTTACACGTGTTTTAAGGAAGTAAGTTCATGATATGTGTTGTAAACCGAAAAGGAAATCGCCAGGCGTTATTGGGGTTTTTTTTCATTGCAAATCTTATGAACGACCAATATGTGTGATTAGTATAACCGCTTATGACTTGTTTGTGTTCTTGGTTAAACTATTCACATGAGGCCTGACTTATGTATTGGTATGACTTTTATTAGTGAAACCGATCTTAAGTAATCACCTGGGGTATGATTGGGTTTGTGAGTGTCTGACCAAATTTGGGAAAGGGAAACCGATCCTATGAAGAGGTGCAATACATCACAAGGGGGAACCGATCCTTGTATGAGGTGCAACAAGGTTTATATAAGAAATAGAACTGATCCTATGAACATGTGCAACACGTTTTTAGGCAAGGGGAATCGATCCTATGGACATGTGCAGTGCGTACAAGTTAGATACCAAATATATGTGGGGAACTGATCCTAGTACTTAGACAGCCGTATCTTTGGTAAGCTAGTGTGACTATGCACAATACTCACATGGAGGTAGAACATAAACTTGTTTTGGTAAAACCGTTACACTCATGGTTTGTGATTGAGTGTTACTTGATCAATCACATAGTTCTTGAAAGTCAGATGAACCAATTCTAAACTTTTTTGGAAGTGTGGTAAATCGGTTTCATGTGAGCAAGCATGGAAAAGACTTGCAAGAGTAAAATGTCGACACACTTTGAACACGGTGCATTAATGCTTATTCTATTTTGTTCAAAGATATTCCTTAAAGGCTAAGAAGGAAGTAAATCCCAAGATCGAATTTAAATAAGTTAAGAATCTTTTTAATAAAAGGTTTTTAATTATATATAGAAAATAAGAATTAGTAATGTGCATTTGCTAATTAAATATTTTCCAAGGAGATTTAGATCGTTATTTTTGGACAGTGCATTCACAGGAATTATGAAAACCGAATTTGGGTTAATATGGAAAAATATCTTGAGAATATTTTCGGTTTTGGAAATTCCTTGGTGTCCAAAATTCCTTGTCTATAAATACTTTGAGGTTGCATTTCTAGCAAACTAATCCCGTGTGACAAAGACTTACTCTTTTGTCTTTGTTACTGGTGAAGCCGCCTATCGGAGAGGAAAGTAATCTAATTAGGTAAAATCTCTTAGGGCCGCTAAATTCAAAGTCTTCTTAGGGATTGAGAAGCTCTAGCGCGACCCGTTGGTGGGAAAGTAGATATTGCGGTTTATCTTTAGTTTTCATATTGATTTGATTGACTAACGGTGGTTGAACATTGATTGCACCTAGTTTGTTTATGCTTGAGAATCTTCTCTTCTGATATAAGATTCACTCGAACTAGTTCAAGGTTTCGACAGGGATCTTTAGACTGTTTTTAGCTCTAAAGACGATCTTATGATAATCCATTGTTAACAGACTCCGTTCTGTGTGTGATTGATCACAAGAGATTCAAGTAGTTGTGTGCAGGTGTTTATTGAAGATCTAGGAAGATTTGAAGACAAAGAAGAGATTGATGTGATTCAGGAAATTAATAGACAAAGAATGATTGAATGGAGATTGATGTGCTTCAGAAAAAACCTAATCCATAATTTCTCCAACAGACAACAAAAATCAATTTAACAAACTGTAGAAAAACAAAACTGGGAAACAGAAAAGAAAAAGGAAGACGGGAATCAAATTTCCATCACAATTGATAGACTTAAAAATCAAAACTTCATGGAGTCAAAACTCGAAGAGAAAAAACTGGGTTGACTCGGTTTTATCGCCCATCCTCAGAGCTCCTATATCAAGTACATTGAATCTCTACCGTCTAGCACGTTGGTTGATCAGAAGACGGAGGTAAGAAAGGATGTTTTGATCTTTTTTCTTCTTTTTCCAATTAGCATATGTTTTTATTCTTGTTGGATTCATACTGCCACCAACAGTGGAATAAGAAGTTTCTGATTACCCCATAATTTTTTATCAATAAATTAATAATGTTGGGACTGACAAATTCTATCAATTTAGCGAAGTTTTAATTTATCGATAAATTAATAAGTTATTAAATTATCGAAATACTCTAAATTTAAGTTTCAAAAATAAAATAAAATAAAATATTTAAGTTAAACCTAATGGTATCCCATAATAACAAATATTTTGAGATATTATTTTCAATTCAAATTGATGTGTAGTAAATTTTTGGCATAATATAATATAATATAACATAGTATAGTATAGTATATTGCATATTATGTGCATAAATTCATATATCTCTTGATGTTAAAAGAAACAAAAAACAACAATATAAAAGAAGAGTGTAATAATAGCTCATACTTCTCATCTCAAAGGTGTCAAAAAATCCACGATGTCAAAAGATTCGAAAAGCATTGTGGGAGTATAGTCATTCCAATCCAAATTCGACTCAAAGCGAAACACAAAAAATGGCTTCTTGAAAAATTTAACATACAAGTGTTTCAAGGAACGATATCAAATACAATTAAGCATGCATCGGAATACATCTCAAGTGAACCCAGTTTCTCGTAAATAAGCAATCTTATCAATAGTAAAGCTAAATGATTTCATCCTACAATTTGAAAAAGGAAGTCATGAACTCCTCAAGAGACTACAAAAAAATCAGAGATGATGTCCGGTGTTGCATAAATGTGAACAAGAAACAAACAACTTTGAAATCTTATTTTAGTAACGCACCAACAATGTAATGCTATTATAACGATTATTAATTTATATTTCATTTGGGCCCTATTGGATACTTAATTTTTTTATTATCTTATAAATTTAGCGAGGTTATTAATTTAATATAGTGGCCCAAGTCGGGACTGGAAAAAAAATTATTTTAGCGAAGTTATTAATTTATCGCGGATTAATTTATCGAAGTTTTATTGTATAAAATAAATCCTCTAATGAATTTGGGATGCTCTCTAGTATTAACTCTATACACAGTCCCATAACATAACGAGGCACTTCGACTTTGCCCTTGTTGGAAAAGGCAACTCATAGTAATCCCTACTTCATCCAATAATATTGACTTTACCCTTACCTTGGGTTTTCTATCCATTTTGGCCGTTAAATTTTCTGTTATATCCTAGTTAACACTTCGGGGTACGGGAGGAAGTACAGGATGACAAACGTACGAGTATTATGCGAATCCAGATAAATCAAATTCAATCAAAAATTTGGTCAACAATCCATTGCTCGGCAGTAATCTGGAACGCATACATACATGTATATAGTAGAACTCCTATAAATTAATCCACGATAAATTAATAAAATTTTCCGGTACCAGGTCGGGGCCAACGCGCTAAATTAATAATTTTCTAAATTTATAAATTACTAAAAAATACAAACTTTGTATAGGTCCCTTACGATATTTAAATTAATAACTCTATAATATATATAAAATCAGTTTTACATTTATTTTAATTTGGAAAAGAATGATTCAATTGCACCTGGCTTTTCTTGAAATTGATGTCACATTGAATGTCATCTTGGATTTTCACAACTTTGATAGCTTCTTTACGTGAAGGTGTCTCTGTAGCTATAATTTCATCTTAGACTTCCACATCATTACTTTCCCCGTTTCCCATGATACTCTCAATTATTTCCTCGTCAGTTAAAAATCCGAAATAAAATTCTTTTGAGGGTAGATCAAAAGGTATTCGACGTTTATTCCATTATAATTAAATCCTTTGATTAAAATTTGCAGTTTTCTATGACTGTACCATCTAACATTTCAATCAAATTCTCTAAATCGGTATCATCCATTGAATGAACATATATTTTCCAAGTTGAAACGACAAGGTTCATTGTGTCTAAAACTTTAATCTTCCCGGGATTTGATTCTCCTGCTTCATAACTCCAAAATACTAAGATATAATCGAAGACGATAATGCATCTTGAAAGTTCTTATAATCCTTGCATTACAAAGGTTTAATCTTTGATGTAGTGTTTGGAGGCAAGAATTATAGAATATTTTGATAAATTAATACATAAACTAATAATATTATTTTATCGATAATTTAATATCACGATCAATTGATAAATTTTACTGGTAATGGTGCTATTATTTTATAGGGGTTATACACTATAATTCGATTTGGAGAAATGAATTTGTCTCTCAAAATTCGGCATGTAATAAATGATAAAGAAATACTTTTTAATGATAAAATGTTATAAATTATGGTTTGAATAAATTATAATATGTATAATATATGTATTATTGATACCAACACACAAATGGATCAGTGGTTAAAGGTCCGTTTCAGTAGGTTCGGAGTTTTATTAGTTCGGACGTATTATTCATGTCCAGTCGTGAATTGTATGGAAACAATTTGTTGGATTGCTAATAAGGGGTTATATCCTGGGTGAGTGGGTGGAGGGTCCCGTCTTCACCAACCCAGCTCGCTACCCTATGTTGCACGGATACGCCTAGAAACATGTCGTAACCGTATCGAGCACACGACCTGACCTGACGCGACACGGTTACGACACTTTCCTGTCACTCGATAGACATGCCACGTGACAAACCGAAAAATTACGCCTAGCGTTCCAGTTGTGTGAAGTCCATAAATTCCCCGATGCGCCACTCTGATGCTACATACCGGGCCTAAAAATTAGGCAAATGCGCGTTTATTTTCTCTAGCAAGCATACTCGTGGATCATGATGCAACTAATTTAGCTTCCACACTGTTCCAACTTACCTTTGTTCTTCAAAGGGTTTAAATCCATAGAGACTGATGTCGATGTATTTCATGCATCACTGGCCTTAGAGTCCTTTCTAGGCATAAAAAATTCCTTGAACTTGATCATACGCCATTGCAGGCCAACTTCCAACTCTTTACTGAGCTTAGGCATTGCTGAAAGAATGCACTCATCTTTCTCGTGACAAGGGTGCATCAATCAGGCTCATGCCGTACTTTTCTTAGGCTTATGCAAGCTCCGCTATCTTGCATATTGATGTAATTTACCTTCCTGCCCATGCCCAATACGCCATTGGTGCATGCATACGTCGAATGCCTTGATATGAAGTATGAGAATCCAAGGAATGGAATGCAACTTGCCTCATCAAGTTTGGTCACAATCATCTCTTGCATCGCAATACTGAGTCAGATGATATGAGAGGCCAATAACTCATTGCAGATGCTACGTACCCTTGCCTACTCTAAAGGATCAAGAACTGATTGTAGTTCATCCTAGAATGGACAACAACTTAAGCCAACTCGTTTGCAAGGCCGTGGCCAAGAAATAATGATAATGGTCTAGTCCGTGTAGGCCATTCCGTTAAGATGCATCTAAGTAATGCATAGGTAGTTACCCTTCTGAAAATTCATGAAAAACGAGTTTTGCACTCAGATTAAACCATTTTTTTCCATCAACCAATCATAATCGAGGGTTTTGTCCACCCACATATTCATTCTTTTATCTTACAAAATACCACTGAATATGATGCACATGCGCGACTCATTAGCGAAATTTCAGTAATATTTCTTACAAAAAGTAGCAATGAATATGGGATTCTTGTGAGATTGATTAACGACACTCAAAATAATGTGCGACCCCGAGCCGAACGACTCTTAACTTAATAACACGGTTTTTGGTTTCTTGTATGATGGATGTGCGACACCTGAACCATGTGGGGCCTAAAATCGTTTAAGCCGAGTAAACGCCGACATGATCTTAACTTAATAGAACCATATTCACACTACCCTAGAGATATGTGTATGACATATGTGCGACTATTTTTAAGGGCCAGATTAAGGAAAATTAATAACTAATAGATATTGTTTCTAGTTCGCATTAAGGATTCTACTGTTTGAAGAATAAGTAAAACTAATTGAAACACCATCATATGTCTCAAGAATAGAGATTTGAAATCAGTTACACAAAAAATTGTTTTTTAGATTGACATGAATCATCATAACTAATCAATTTTAAACTTTCTTATACCATACAATCAATCGGCTATAACACAAACTTACTTCTGTTGAACCACCATGAATGGAAATCCTAAGTAGTCATTCAACAAGCGAACCCCACAGAAATGATGTGAATTCTGATCAGGGGACCATCCAAGATCTTGCATCACGAGTCTAATTAAAACCCCTTTAACTGGAAATCCTGAATTAAAAATTTACCGACCAAATCAATACTCTTTCATTACAACAACCATCTATTTTATCGATCAAATAAAAAGATCAATCGTCCATGTGCCAGCTCTTGATTCTGCTGAATGAAGTGATGCCTTAAATTTGGAAAACTATGATCTCCAATAACCCAAACCAATCATTCCAAACATAAAAAAACCAAATCCCATATCAAAGCAGTGGATCTAAAAAATTAATTACGTGTGTGCGATCCTAAGTCTGAGGATATGATTAGGTATTTTATGTTTTGTTGGGGGAAAGTTAGTCAAACATAGAAATGGAATGCTATTATGTTAAGTTGTGGTACTTTGTGTTTCGTTAACTTCTATTGTGGTACCAAACGTCATTGTCCCGAGGTTCGAACCCAATAATTGCTAAAACCAGTTCTAATTTAAAGAAGTTTGGATGTAATTTATGGGCCATTGTACCGTAATCCTTTTTTTTTTTGGACGTACTAATTAATTTATTATGTTTGGATGTGTTGTCTAATCTAATGCATAAATATGTTATTATTGAATTGTTGAATTTATTTTTACACATACGAGGTACTACTCATCTTAGTTAGTTTGAGCTAAATCATAAATGTTTAGAAAATAAGAAGCAAATATATGCGAAAGGATTGACAGGGCATTAATCTCATACTAATGGATTCTGGAATATCCAAATACCAAGGCGTGTCACTTATTCAGAGTAGGCTCTGATCACACACCTTTACTTTTCAATTCTAACCCGGAAATGAGAAAACTCCAAAATTCTTTTAGATGCATTCGATCTTGTAACTCTTGTTAACACACCCTACTTTTACAAATGTGGTGGCGGCATCATGGAAACTTCATTCCTTTAATTTTTTATCCAGAAAATTCGTATCCAATCTCAAACTGTTATTCTTCGATTTTTCTCATTGGAACTCTTATGTTTTTGGAAACATTCACAAGAATATAAAAGGTTGAATAATAAAATAGAAAATATCCATAAGAGAAACTTTTCCAAAAAATTGGATATTCTAAAAAACCTACAAGCAGAGCTAGGAAAATGGTATGAAATCAGAAATGATTATTACAATCAACTTTTCATGTTTCTGCTTCCAATAGGAAAAGGATAAATGATATTCTCATATTCAGGGAACCTTTGGGTATCTGGATTTCTTATAAAGATCAAAACAACTTCGTATTAATCATTTCAAACAGATAGGTACCTTCCAAATAAACAATTACAATATTGATCTTTTTGAAATAATCCAACTGTATATATCTAATTTAGAAAACCTATCTCTAATTGAAATTTTGTCAAAAGAAAAAATCTAGTAGAAATATATCTCTAGTTGAAATTTTATTTGGCAAGTGAAAAATGGTGTTAATACAAAAAAATTGGATACCCAATTCAAATAAATTTCCTAAACTGAGTGATAAATATGAACATCTACCTCAAAAGGTGCATGACTTGATAACTCCCGATGAAGGTAATTGGGACAATTCGAAGATAGATGAATTTTTCTCAACAGAAATTAAAGTAAAGATTCCAACATTATCACATAATTGTAAAAATTCAGATAAAATTACATGGAAACATCACCCTTCGGGAGTCTTATCGGCAAAAAAACATCTACATTTTTTTCAGCAACCAAAACTCTGAAGACGAAGACAATAAGGATTTTCCTTGGAACAAGCTATGGAAATTACAAGTAATACCAAGGATTAAACTTTTCATATGGAAATTATCCCAGAGAGCACTTTTTACGGCCAACAGACTTGCACCTCATTTTGGTAAGTAAGGTGTAATCGGTCACAAGCTACATTGGGAAGCTAGGTGTAACAGATTACAAGTTACTTTGGAAAGTAAGGTGTAACCAATCACAAGCTACTTTAGGAAGCATGGTGTAACCAGTCACAACCTATCTTGGGGAGCATGGTATAACCGATCACAACTAATATTGTGAGTCATGGTATAACCGGTCCCAAGAGCAAAACCGATTTTCCAAAGTTCATACATTTCTTCATGTTGTGTGTGAATTAGGAATTAGGGTTTGCTAAGAGAAATGGGTTTGCTAAGAGAAACTTCTTTATGTCGACATTATTTGGACATGTACATAACTCTTTGTTAGAGCATAGCTCGATTGAACTCACCAAGCGTTGGTATGTCATATTTTAGTGTGTCAAAACTCATCTAAAGTCGCTTGATTATATACTAGAGTCAACTTAATTTAGGTTAGACTAGAAAGTCATGATACTGCATTTTTCTGACCCGACATCATGCGCACATGTGACGATTCATGTTTTACGATCCGTGAACCGTTTCACGATCTCTGACTGAGTGAGCATTCCTCTCAGAGCCATGATGGATATGTTTATCGAAAGGCCTCCCTGGCTGAGCGTTCGATGCTGCACATTTCATCATGCCCTCTATGTAGAATAAAATGATTGGGCGGTCCTCTAGACATAATTGTTTATTAGAGGGATTAATGCCTTCAGGACGTCGACGTTGCATGTCATTCCCTAAATGCATAGAGAGACCTACCTCTACATAGAATAACGATTGGGAGGTTCTCTAGACACGATACTCGTTGTTCCCTAACTATGTAAAGAGATCGTGTATAGATTCAGGCGGCTCTCTAGACATAATTGTTTGTTAGAGGGCTAAACGCCTTCAAGACATCGACGCTTCACGTTATTCCCTGACTATACACCTTTCAGAATGAATGTGATACTTCAACGATCTCATATCTCGATTCTGCAAATAGATTAATTCTATCGTGACATTCGCCACTGAATTCGTAGAAACTAATCTATTATATCTCATTACTCTGTTCCCTGAATTCCCCAGATGGATTCATGGATTAGTAATAGATAACAATTTTATCTCATTACTCCGTTCCTTGAATTCCCCGACTGGATTCCATGGATTAGTAATAGATACAAAATTCATTTTTATTACTCCGTTCATGAATCATTCTCCACTGAATTTCATGAATTAGTAATAATTACTCAACAATCGGGCATTTGGACAATCACCGAGTAAGCCCCAAGAAAATGGTGCGAGTGTACTTAAAAATGATGCACGAACGAGCATTCAAATATATGGACAACGAGGAATCCTACACGTTTTAGGAGAGATAAAATAATAATAATAAAATAAAAGAGGCACCTAGGGACCGTGCCCACCAGCCGGCCGGTCATGCCGCCATGGACGGTCCCCCATGACTCTTCCTTTATTTATCCTTATTTTATTATTTTCATAATCTCATGAAGACTCCTTCATTCGAGCAACTTTCCTTGTTTCATCAAAACTCACGGTTTTCCCATATTTTCACGGTTTCATGAAAAAAAAAATGGAAAGTGTCATAGGACCGGGATACCTAGAAGGACAGTCATTCGCTAGCCATGGCCATTCCCACACCTTGCAATCCCTTATTTTTCATAATTATTATTTCCCTCATCTCATGAAACTCCAGCGTTTGAGCAAAAAACCCTGGTTTTCAATATTTGCTCAAATATTGCTCAAACCATGAAAAAGCCAAAAAAGTAAAACGATCACACGAACGACTAGGCTAATCATGTCAAATATTAAAATATTATTATTCTCAAAATATTGGTCACATGAGAAAAGTTCTACTTGCTCATTCGAGAAAAATCAAGAATTTCAGTCAAAGATCAAACTCTTCTGAAAACCAAAAATATTCCTCAAACGCACATCAGAAAATACCAAAACTCTCAGGACTGAAACACAGACATTATGGTGACATGTGAATGCTTCCTTGACCGACCAAGGCCGGTCCTAAGGCTTTTAAGGAGCCGGTCCCACACATCTTTATAATTCTGTCCTAAGTTGCTCAACTGCTCATATTGGGTCCAAACTCTTTCCAACCAACTTGGAATTTGCTCAATCTACCATCAGCTGGTACCACACCACCTAGGGTAAGTTCTATGCTCCCTTGTCCGGTCACTCACTTCTCCATAATTAGGATTTATCACCTAATGCTTAGACGAGCACTATTCTAATAAGTGATTAAACCAGCATTTAATCATCTTTTCACCAACCAGTCAACAAAGGAATTTGGTGCACGTTCACTCGAGCACTTGGCCACTACATGGTCGTCCATCAACCCATGTAGCTGGTTACTCCTTTACTCAGTGGCCTATTTTCAATAAATCATCAATTGATGAACAATTGATCAAAATTAGGGTTTCGAAAAAATGCTCTGTAAATCATGATTTTGAGCAATTTCAAACACTAATAAATTTATGTTGACCCAAAAATCAACATATGGATTAATTATATAATATTTTGTAGGCTACCAATATTTTAATTAATATTTTATTGGGACACGTTGCCAATAATTCATCGAATGAGCAATACTTGCTCAATTGATCGAATATTGATCCAACTATCAATATTATATTTTAGTAATTTATTGAGAATAGTCGCTCAGTTGCTTTAATATTGATCCAACTGTCAATATTTAGTAATTTATCACACTTGCTCAATTGCTCGAATATTGATTCAACTCAATATTCAACAATTCAGCGAATTTATAATATTTCCTCAGACGAGCAATATCAACATAAGAACTTTACATCTGACATGTTCAATCCATGAATTACTGAGTATTCGTCTATCATGCTCAATTCAACAAAACTTAGATTCACTGTCTATTTTAGTCAACGACTGACTAATCAAATACACGTATGCTTTGCAGACTCCACGTTCGTGAGACATCAATCACGTCACATTGGGGATATCAATTAGGGTTTTGGTCTGGTGGTCTACGGAACATGTGTTCATCCACAATGAGAAACGTGAGTAAGTTGTGCAAGCGGTTGAGGGAGTTGTCCAAGTAGTGGGTGGACCATCAATCAAGTCTCCACACGACATGGAACTGATTTTACCACGATCTCCCATTTCCTCATTCTTTCACTCAAGAAACTGTCACACTTACTGGGATCAATGTGTTTACAATTCTGAAAATCTAAATAAGTTCAGGATCGATTACTGAAAACAACATTCGTCTACACACAATTCTCTAGATCAAAACTTATTTACACAATTCACATACTTGTAGAAACCTTCAACACATCCATAATCCTTGATCATCATTGATCCCACAATTCTCAGTTTCCCTCCTACAGATCAACCCATCTCCCTCTTTGTGACCGAATTGACTCTGGAACGACCATTGACTTGGTTTAGGCTAGAGTCCTATAGATTGATCTCTCGAACTCAAAGCACTCCCATGCAGTACATTTGTGTGAGGTTATGCAGTTTTCTCAGTTGAGGAGTCTTGTCCGATCGGTCGTCTCTTCACTTTCCTAAAAAAACCAGCAAATCATTTTTCCCCATCTACACACACCTTTCTGAGATTCATTTCAAATATGTAGAAACACAAGTAAAATTGTAGATGGTGAAATTTGAATAAAGGGTAAAATGGTAATCTTATATATAAGGGAACATACAATTATGCTGAAGTTACCTTAATGTCCACGGAAAAAATAAAGTTCAAAAGATGAGGCTCAGAAAGAGGGTTTCGAAGATGGGATACAACCCTTGTCGCCAAAAGTCAAGTTCAACCATGACTACAACCCTCATCGTTAAAAGTCAAGTTCGGCCCTGACAATAGTCGTCATCGAAAGTCAAGTTCATCCTTGATTTCATGCCTCGCTGTTAAAAGACAAGCTTATCCCTGACTTCAATCCCTTGCTACAAAAAGATGAAGTTCAGCCTTGAGTTTAACCCTGACGGTTAAAAGACGAATTCGGCCCTAACCTCAGTCCTGATGACCAAAAGACAAGCTCAGCCTAAGCTCCAGCTCTCGTTTCAGAAATACGAAAATTTTAGTCCTCATACATCAGAATAGATTCTCACAAGAGATTCGGCCCTTGGTCTAAAAGTCCATGATTTCTATCATGCGTCCCCCCTAGACATACTGGTCATGATTCCACGATTTTTAGCATATGTCCCCACGAGACACGCTGGTCGTGTAGGCTCTAAGAACTCATCAAACATCCATAACTGACTCATGACCATGAGCAGAGACTTAACGTCTCCGGTAAATTACAATATTCGCCCCTTTCTGAGATCAGAGACTGATTCCAAGCACATCCTCACGAGATATAACTGGTCATGTCTTATCTAGGATATGAATCGTCTTACCTAGGCTTCATGAGTTATTCCTAGAATATCTCCGCGATATACACTGATCATTCTGCCCCTGAGCCTCATGAAAGACTCCTAGAACATCCTCTCGAGATACACTAGTCTTGTCTACCCCATGATATGGACAGAGTCATGGTTGACTCCTAGTAGATCCACACGAGATACATTGGTCAAAGATAAATTTTCCACGAGTCTCAGTGAGATAGTCCCATAAGGATAAAAGATATTATTAGCATCGCTATCAGTTCGTCAAACTGAAAGAGACTCAAACTCTACAAGAGCAAATCCCCAGTCGGCTCCACAATTTCTGAGCAATATAAGCTCATTTTAGGGACTTGTATGGTCAAAAGACTTAGGCATAAGTCTCACCTAAGGCACTGCCCTCTTTTTCAGCTTCTCAAATACGCTTACGGCTAGCAAATTGAGCCTGAATCCTGCATGTTTATCCAAACACATGAATACAAATTCTTATAGATCTACACGCCTATCTGAGGGACACACAACTAAGTATTTGACTTTCACAAGTCATATATGTTGCCGACCACACAAAGATAGAACTCTACCTCAACTCATTTTATGTTCAACACACGATTTTCAAGGAACTCTATGACCAACACATGACTCATCCTAGTCATACTCGTAAATCAGGAAATATTCTTATATCTTGACTCACGTTAGCTACAATGAACATCTTACCCCTGTTGTTGATGGTGGTTTTTTGACAAGGGAAAAACTTGTAAAATCGCATCTGAACCTCTATACGAAACATATTTATAATTATATATGTAGTAGGGTTTCACCCAGATGAACTCTCAGTATTCTATATATGTTTATAAATATGTGTGAATTTATGACCCGGCGTCAGAACTATAGAATATTCATACTTCTACATCATATTCCGCAAGAGAATTGAGAATGCGTATCCGTTTAATGGACACACTGGCCTTAAATATGCCTACAAGATTTTAGAACTTCACTCGGCTGAACTAGCATTATCATATGCACGTCCATACGAATTATCATGTATTTATCAGTGAATACTGATGGTATAAAATATAAATATTCAGGGTGAGCTACAATGACATCTTGAATAAAAGTACTATAAAAGCTAACTATTTGGTATAAAATTACATTGAACGTCACTTCGAGTGGCGGAAACTTCTACGGCTGAATTTCTTAAATATGTTCTATAAACAAAGTGCCAACACCAACTATATTTGGCCATGGCCAATCCGCCATGATGATTTTCCAAATTAATAAGGCTAGCATCTCATTCCAACATAGACGCGCCCCATGGCTATGCTAACATAGCTGAGGCTCACAACCAGGGAAATATGGTCGCGTCTCGTGGCCATGACCACCAATATTTTCGGTCCCACAAAAACTCGTGGCTATGGCCACCAATATTTTCGTTCCATTACAGTTCGTGTCTATGGTCACCAATCTTTTCATTCCACTAAAGCTTATGGCCATGGACACCAATCTTTCCATTCCATTAAACCAACTTGTCCTTCCTACCAAAGTTCGTGGCCAACTCCAATCACTGGCCAAACGTCCCAAGCTAACGTTCCAAGTTACCCTGGAAAATTTGGTCGTACCTCTGAGGCCATAGCTATTGCTACGGCACCATTGCGTATTATTATGTCTAGCATAATCAAATATTCCACAAATATGCCATATGCCACAAAATACGCCACATGATACTAACATGCCACAAATACACCATGAGCACATTAAGTGGATATGGGCCTGTTTACAATGCCATCTTACGACAAACTTCTTATCAACCACACATAACCTTAGAGTTGAGTTGTCTCTTCAAGCTATGTCACTTCAATAAAGTGTGGCTAGCTTAGCCTATTACTCAGTTAAGTACATCTTGGCAACCTGTACAAGACAAAAGATGATTCATGAATCTACTAATTCCTATGAGAAATAAAAACACGTCATATTGGGAATTATTCATGGGTATTGGTCTGGTGGTTTACAGGAACATGCGGCGTGGCAACACCCTATGACAAAGAAGTTATAAGTAGTGGTGATTGTTAAGAGAGGTTAAAGGAGTGATTGAGTAATGGATTATAAGATTCTGGAAGCTTTCCTAGCATAATGGGCGTAAATTTAACATTAACTCCACTATATACATCTCCCCATCTCTTCACAACTTTCACTACTTATGAGGAAACAATGAGTGTTCCCGACGGCTATAAATATGCACATTTTCCTATTCAAAAGAACAGAACAAGCTTATCATTCTCAAGCCCTGCTTCTTTCATAGTTCGAAAACCTCAATCACAAATGTAGATGCATTTTACTACAAACTACATCCAAAGGATATAAATGTACGACTCTTCTCAAACGAAAGTAAACACTCAACTATGAACACAAGATATACGTGGTTCGGTATGATTACCTACGTCCACGGGGGTGAAATGATGAATCTTATTACTTCACGGTGTTACAAAGGTGTTTCTCTTAGTGGGATTTCCTTACAAGATGAACTTACTTCTCACTCACTTCTTTCTCATGCAAACTCGGGTTTCTCTCTCCTTTTTCTCCCAAAAATTACAACCTACCTCTCTAGAATACAAGTCCCGCTATTTATAGGAGAAAGTTTATACAACGAAGTTAGAATGTTGACCCTGTTACATCTAATTAGCTGTTCTGTGATCGGGCCGAATCACGTCGTCTTGTGCGGTCGATGCATCTTGGATCCTCGCATGTATTTCGTTCGAGCCAATCTCTTATGGTCCTCTGTTGACGCGATGTCGGCTGTCTCGATAGTCGCCCTTATGATCAGCCGATGTGTTCCACACTTTCTTGCCTATTTGACTGTAGCTCCTTGTTTGTCCCGTCCCGCCTTATCTTGTCAGCTTTATCAGAAGTCTGGGTCAAGTCTTGTCCGACATTATTACGCCCGATCCACATGGCTTCCTTAAATCTCGCGCTCTTTAATCTTTGCTCTATACTTCGCGTTTCTTTGTATTTGGGTGCACTGGGTCTAGGATGTTTCCACCTGGATCTGTAGATAATTTACACCTATATTTATGCCCCTTCTTCCACCCGTGTGGGAGGCACGAGTGGAAGAACATCGTCTTAACTGCCCATGTCTTCGCCCATGCCGCTAATCCCGCTAATCCCGCCATGCCGCACCCCATTAATTTCCACTTTATGACTGGTAACCTTCAGCTTCGGTTACAAAGTTTCTTCTTTAAATAGCCCGCTCCTTTCTTCCTTTTTCTTCTCTGTCCTTCTGTTCTGCTGCTGTGGTTTTCTTCCAAGTTTCTTCATATCTTACGCTTCTCAAAAAACCCTAGCTTTCTTGATTTTCTTTCGTCCTTTTCTCCTCATCGATCGTTAAAGTAGCTGCTGTTGCCTCATCTTTCTTCGTTGAAAACCGAGTTCTGCATTATCTTCGTTAATGGCTTCTTCTCCTTCCATGGCTGAAAAGAGGTCTGTTGATGATGTTTTTTTTTCTGATTTTGATGTTCCCCCCCTTGCTTCTCTGTTTTTGTTTGAGAGCCCATCTAGGTATGATGATCGCGCGATGATATCTATTTTTGCTGATAGCTCTTCTTCTATTTCGTGCAGGTCCGAGAAAAGGGTGAAGGATCTTTCCGATGAAGAGTTCATTGAGCAGTTGAAGGAGATGTACGATCTTCAAAATTACGAAGTGACCCTTCTCTCGGGCCGAAACGGTAGTTTGAAGAAAACCGATATGAAGAAGCACGATCAATCGGCTAATTGTGTGGTCATCACCTTGGGTCAGCTGTAGCTAGGCCTTCGTCTTCCCTTATACAACCCTGATAGCCCATTTTATTACGAGATTTTGTCCCAGATTCGGCCTTCTCGTGCTTTAGCTCAATGGACTGGCAATACTTTCTGAATTATGAACGAGTGGAGGGATCGCCGCGATGGTAATGGTTCTACTGCCGAGTGGTCGACCTAAAAGCCCGAGGACGCTCCTGAGTATACCGTTGCTAATTTCCTTGTCAACTATCGAGCTGGTACTTCGACCTTGGGCGATCTTGCTGGGTTTGCTGCAAGTCCTCATCGGGTCAAAACTATGCCCGAGGGTGTCGAAAGAATGATGTTGTATGCCGATCCTATCGGCCATGGTTCCAACAGGCGGGCCCGACATTCTAATGATCCGACCTATCCCCGAGTTCCTCTTCTTGTCCGAGGTCCTATCCTTCACGGTGACTTCCCGTCGCCTACTTTTCCCGCCGAGCCCTATTCTTTCTGGGTGGTTAATGATGACAAGGCCGATAAGGTACGCGCTTTTCTTGATTTCTATATTGTTAGCTTCGGGCGTCAGTTAGTCATTTGTTGTTGTTTGAAAATCTCAGGTCAGTTCCACAAAAACTATCGGGTCTAGGAAAAGAGGTGCTGGCACAAGGGTTGAGGAAGACCAGGGGGAGGTAACAAACATAATGATTCCTATATAAGTACATGTACTTGCCCCTGTTTTTTGCCTTCACATGTTCTGACGAGACACTTGTGCAGAAACACCCGAGGCGCGATGATGATGATGTTGACGATGTCGACCCTACTCCGATTAGGCGTAATCCTGGTAGAGGTAAAGAAATTTCTAAGCCACCGCCGAAAACGAGCCCCCTCATTGATCTTTCCGATGAGGATGAGCTTTTTGGAGAGACTGTGCTGGGTGACAAAGTCGGTGAACAAGGTGGGGTCGACCAGCAGGAGCCCTCGGAGACGCCCGCCGTAGAGAAGGTTGTTGCTAGTATTACGGTAGAGCTTCCCTGTGTGCCCCGGTTTACTGAGGGATCGTCTTCTAGCGCCGAGACTTGCTTCACTGTTTCTGGCCCGATCATGAATTCCTTGGGTGCGCTTACTTCCTCCGACTTTGGGAAGTATACTGGTGAAGAAATGTTGAATGCTGTACCCTGTTATGGCGACATTGCCTTGACACTTGACACTGTGGTGAGAGACTCAGTTCTGTATAGTAATGCCCCACTTCTTATTTCTGTCCTTAGTGTCGCTTATGATGCAAACTCGTTTGTTTGTGTTAGATCATGAACTGTGTACACTTGGATGCCGCCAATCTCCTTCGAGATAAACAGTTGATAGAGTCTCTCCAACTTCAACTTCAGAATGAGAAGGGTCGCGCGAACGAGCTGGAGATCAAACTTGACGATGCTCAAGGTATATGATTCTTCTTGACTTGTGTTGATTGAGTTTATCGTGCCAGTATCCTGAGTTGGGTATCCTTCTTCTTAGCCGAGGTATCTAGTATAGGTATAGACGCTACTTCAGAGTTTAGGATTCTGAAGAGAAAATGGGATATTGAGAAAAACCTTGTGGAAAATCTTCGTCAACAAATGGCAAACAAAGACGACAAAATAGACCGTCAAACTGAGGAGATTGCAAGTCTTGAGGACGAGTTAGAACGACATCGCCGGTTTGATTATGATCCTTCCGAGATGGACAATTTACGGGCTCATTTGGGATCTTCTCAGCATCTTGCTGCCGAAAAAAACTGCTTTAGCCACGAGTTTGGAGCAAAGGGTAAAGCTCTTCAATTACAGAATCGATATCTTCACGAAGACCGCCGACGAATATTGAGAGATAAGGATGTGGTGGAGCGAGCTAACAGCGATTTACTGGGCCGAGTGCGTGAATTTGATAAAGATATAGGCGATTTAGAGTGGAGTAGATCGCAGCTTGTGGTTCTCCAAGCGTTGCGTAATCGGTTAATAAACGATTGGGCCGAGCATAAGAAGTATTGCCCTAGTAACGAGTTCAACGAGCAACATTATAACGAATTAACCATGAAGTTGTCCAGGACCGAGGATGAGTTGTCCAAGTCGGTAGAGTCGCTTCGATCGGTGTTACCCGCCCTGTCGGGTCTCTTAGCCGATGTGTTGAGGCCATTTTTTAGATCCAGATCGCGCTTTATTCTTGCAAAAATGTTAAGTTGTATCCGATGAATAACATCCTATATTTGTGGTTTTGTAGCCGCGCAAAAACGTTCGCAGGAGCTTGATCTGGAGGTTCGCCGATTGAAACAGGCCGAGGTCGATTTGGGCTTCAAGTTAGCTGAGGCTGAGGAAAACGCTTCCCAGATTACCCAAAAACTCGAGGATGAACGAGTCGCCCATGCGGAGGAGTTAGATCAGAAAGTTCAGGCTGGCATTATGGACTGGGTGGAGAAGAAGCGGCTCGAGGTCGCGCGGAGGAAGGCCGGCGCGGCTCCTCCCAAGGTTTAAGCTTTCTTTTTGTGGTGCTGCGTCACTATGTTTCCCCTTCCATCGGGTTGTAAATCGATCAACCGATCTCAGGCAAGTGGACACGCCCACTT